>OU892286.1:9167054-10574342 GCA_917834065.1 Ceutorhynchus assimilis | reverse complement strand
AGAAAGTCACTGGATTCTCGCCACAAAACGGATCAAGATATCATAAAATTTGAGCCTCAGAATGGGGGTTGATTTTTTTGAATATAAAATTGACGTTTTCTATTAAAATTGTCCCGAGAAGTGTCCAAACAACCCTGCACATATCAAAAAACAAATAAAAATACCTACTCCAAATAAAAATATAACAAATTTATCTGATAAAGACAAAACGATAAATTAAATAATAGTGTAGCTTGGAAAATTTTCACATATTTTATTGGAAAATTTTTCTATGAACTTTTAAGGAAAATTATTTCACAAAATTTTTCTTTCTATGATTTAAAAAAAAAATTAGTAGTTTTTAAGGCTCTCAGGGGGGGGGCGCGCGCCCCCCGCGCCCCCCCCCCTGTATCCGCCACTGGTTTGGATGTATAATGGATGCAAAAAGTCACTCAAAAATATGTGGAAGATAAATGCATGCAATAACAATTTACTCGAGAAACTGAAGAATATAGAAGACATATTGGATACTCTTGGAAATCCACAAAATAATAGATGGTAGCTCGTACTGAAACTCTTTCTGAAGCCAGCCTGTCCTTTTGATTGTACCGGTCGAATTTTGCTTTTAACCTAGTGTTAGTATCAAGGGCGTACCCAGGATCTGAAATAGGGGGGGGGCTGACCAAAAAAAAAAAAACAATGGATTTTGCATTTCTCTTTTTAATTACTAAATTTTGACATAACTCGCTTAATTTTTACTTCAATAACAATTTTCTTGGATTTGTCGCAAATTTATTTAAAACTTGATTTTCAAATTGCTCTCGATTTGATTTAATTAAATCACGATGCACACTCATGAGACATAATCCTGTTAAGCTTTCCTCTCCCATGGTACTTCTCAACCAAGTCTTCACTCTTCGAAGAGTACTGAAGGATCGTTCTACAGTGGCCGTGGTGCATGGAATTGTGATTAAAATCAAAAGTGCCTGTTTTAGGATGGGATAAAAAACATCGGTCTCGTCGAGAAGGTCAGTTATTTCGACGTCTTTTAGCTGGTCCTCAGTTGACTTTTTTTCCTTCCACAAATTATACCATAGGTCCATTTCCGCAGTAATATCGTCCAATTTATAAAACTGGGTAAAATATTGTGCATTTTGTTCTACTTGATTGGTTTCCATGTCGAGCATATATAATGGATGTATTTTTGTTAAGGCAAACGCTGGAGTATGTTCTTGAGAAAAGCGAATATTTAAAGAGGCTATAATTGAATCCAGATACGGTATAATTAACGAACGCTTCCAGTAGTCACTATCACAGTCTGATGGAGGATTGTTTCTATGTATTTGCCTCTTGGTAATTCGAGGGATAGAAATTTCTATTTCCAATTCCAATGCAAAGTCTTGTGCTTTTTTAAGTACTAGTGGCATCTTCACGGTTTTTCTTCAGAACGTTAAGGATTACGTTCAGATGTTCTTGCAACTTAATTAAATCCATAGTTTTTGCTTGCAAGGCATTAACAACCGGCTCCAGTAAAGCTGAATATTTTGCAATTATAGTTAGGGCAACAATTAGTGAGGGTTTGGTAACGGCGGCATGCAACTGGTACGCAGATTTTCTCGTGGCGTAGTTTCCTTCGATAGATAGTTTTTCAAGTGATTTCACAATTTCGAGGAAATTTTGTGCAAATAAGCGAATACTTTTGTATTTTTCAGACCATCTAGTCTCACACAGTCGTGATAGATTAGGAGCGGAACTTCTGCGAGTGGTGGATTCCCTGAAAAAGGTTATAACATCCTTTTCGGTGCCAATAGTGTTTCTAATTTCCGGAACATTATTTGCATCATTGACAACAAGATTTATTTTATGGTTTGAGCAATGAAAAAATAATGCTCGTGTGTACTTTTTCCTTAAAATCGCTTGTACGCCACCCTCTTTGCCCGCCATCGTAGCGCAGCCATCAAAACCAAGTCCTACACAACTATGCGGTGAAAAATTATAGCTAACTAAAAAATTGTCTATTGCATTGGCAATTGCTGGGGCATCCTGTGCTGTCAGCTCCACAAAACCCACAAATTCTTCTCGGACTTTTTTTTTACTTTCATCATAGAAACGCAAGCCAATGGATAGCTGCTCCTTTCCTGAAACGTCGGCTGTCTCGTCGGCTAAAACTGTGTAGAACATGGCTTTCTTTGCATCATTTATCACACTCTCCCTAATAACTTCGCCACATAAATATATGAGTTGGTTTTGTATTTTTGGTGACGTATAAACAGCATTTCTACGACACTTTTCCAGGTGATTCTTTAATTTGATGTCGCCCGACTCAACTCGCAAATTTATTAGATCGAAAAAAACTCCCTCATCTGCTTCTTTTCCTCGTAGAGGCATATCGTGTGTGCTACAGAATACTACACAGGAAATAATAGAGGCCAATATTTGCTTGTTCTCTCCGATTGTTTTTTGGTGGAAACTTTGAACTTGAATGTCCACAGATATATTTTCGAGAAAGGCCTTTGCAGCAGCAGATGCAGATTTGTGAAAGTTATTGGTGGCATGTTTACGACAATCTTCGTGCATATTCCTAAACTTCGTAAATGGTCTGATCATAAATGAACCTAACACTCCCCTTACTGTGCCAGTAGAAGGAGGAAATAAAACACAGTGCTTACACAGAGCACCCTTTAGTCGCTTGGAATACACTAACCATGGTGTGTATTGATCTAATCAAGCATAATTAAATTTTCTTCGCAAATGACTGGCATCGGCTGCAAAATCGTAATTCTTGGGTGGAACCCACGGATTTTTTAACAACTCTTTTTTTCTTTCCATCGTCAGGTGAAATGTTTGTCCTACATAACGACCCAAGTCATTTTCGTGGCAACCATCATTCTCTTCAATTTCGGGATTGACTACAGAGCCAGATGTTGACGGTAAAGATTCTAAATTAGGAGCAGTGACTTTCTTAGATCTCAAAGAATTTAGCGGTTGCTCAGATTCAGATTCAGTTTTAGATGGGCTTGGCGATGAAATTTGATCATTGTTATCATCGCTCCCGCTGCTACTGTCATGTTCTTTTTTCCTCTTGAGAGTTTTAGTAGCTGCAAAACACAATAATGCCGCTATTAGTATTTTAGACAGTGTGAGTGATATCCATGTTAGTGTTTTGTTTAACATGTAACATGGAAAAAAACATTTTGTTTTTTTTAATTGGAATTTACAGATATTACACAAATGTCGTCGAATGTAACTTACTAACTGTAACTTACCTGTTTGAAAAAATTTCCTGATATCCATTTATCAGTGTGGAGATACCGAGATGCCCGAAATAGGTAGATTCAGCAGATTTTCCAATAAGTACTGTAACGTTTTTAGCGTGAACTTGTTCGACTACGATGTGATAAAAGCTGCCAATTAATTAAAACTATACTTTTATTAACACTTAACTAAAATTCACTCTGATTAATTTAACTAAACACACTAACTAGTTTATGTAACGCCTTGTATCTTGTATTTATTTATAAAAGTTTTCTATTCTTCAACCCGGCACTGGCGAAATCTGCCCTCGCCGCCCGACATTGTTCCTTTTATATCCGAAGCGCCTGCTTCTCGAAGATTCTCTTCGCAGCACGTACGAAGCTTCGCGCTGCGTCTCGAGAATTCTCCACGCGGCCGGGAAGAGTCAGAGGCGGACTCAGGGTAATTTTCGTTACAGTACAATCTAATATAAATTTCTGACAATGTTTACTAGTGTAACGTAACTGCTAACAACATAGCATAGACGTTCATCAACAACTAAGTAAATTAAGTTTACTTGCAGTACTTGCACAAACAAATTAACATTGAATAACAAATGAAAATAATCGAATTCCGTTAGAAAAACAACACAATACAACAAATTCGCAGGGGCCAGGATCGTAATAGAAAATTCATATTTCTTTGCTAATTCCGCTAATTGCAAATCTAGTAGGCTGTGCAGTGCGCTGCGTTTGACTTACGTAGGTATATGAATATATTTTAGTAGTATTTAGTAGTATATTTTTCGGGTTTGTAATTTTTTTAGTAAAACCATAGTGGTTTATTTTGATTTTTTTATTTTCTGCACTTAGCGGAGAGCGGAGCCTTTTTATAATTTATAAATTTTTTTAGGGGTTGTGTTTTTATACCTTAGATACCATCTACATAATTCATTACTTTATGCCCGTGCGGGCATAAAGTACACATTATGGCCCGCGCGGGCATAAAGACGCAAAAAACAGTTTTCAATTAACTTATTCTTTATTAACAAAATATAAATTTACGCATATAAACATATTATTTTTGTCAAAAAATGATGATGTTTGCACACTGATGACAATTTGCAAAGTGACACTTTTTTCCCAGGTATTTATTAATCACAACCAACTGGTATGACATAAAAATTTGTATGCACCACGGGTACTAATAGATACATATACCCTCGGGCGACTTACGAACCCTCGGGCCAGAGGCCCTCGGCTTTGTAAGACTGTCGCCCTCAGGGCATAATCATCTACTTAGTACCCTTGATACATAAATAACTATTGTGTAGAGCCTATTAATTATACAATAAGGAGTGTTATAGGTCGATAGTTTGTAACGTGCCAAAATTTACCTTTGTTTCTTTTAAATTTTATTCTGTAATGGGTACATATTCCTCTATTGAAGATTACTTTTGCAACAACGATTTTTACCATAATAATTAACAAGCAACACTTATTAATTAAAACGGCAGAGTTATTTATTTTGTAAACAAACATTTTCATACGTAACCTCAAAATTCGGTATTTAATTTGCCCTAATTTGCATTTAGTTACGGAGTGCCGCTCCTTGTGGTTTGGTGCAATGTTTTGGGTACCGTAGCACCGCTCCCTGTGATGTTTGTCCAGTTTTATTAGCAGCCAACTTCAGTCACGGCTATTTCACGCGGTTCGATGACAGTTAACCATAAGGATGTGCTCTGCTTGTCGATTTATTCATCGTTCGATTTTCTAACTTGTACTCAATCCATAAGGAAATACCTTATTTTCTTATTCATAAAGGTATCTGCCTAGTGTCAAAGTGTTGTTTGTTCGGTTATTGAATTCTAGTTTCCCTCCGAGTGAAGTGTAGTCGGAGTAATTTTCTTCATCGTTGTGGCTAAACCTGCCCATCTCTACTAGTAAATTGTCAACTTGGTAACTGACCTGTTCACTTGCTGTTGAAACCTCGGTGTATGCAGCTGCTCGATCTCGGGACGTTCCCGGAAATCTCGGTGAAAATTGGTGAAAATTGCCCTTCAAGAGGATTGGTGAGTTCTACTAACATTACCATTCACACTTTTCATCCCATTTTTCATCTAATCACTTCAATTCATTTTAACAAAAGCATTTATTAATTTTCCTTAAACAATGAGTGTCACAGGGGGGGACGACCCCCCGCCGTTAGATCCTGATATAGAGGAAACACATATTAATAGTAATAATTCCACTTTTGTACATACCATTGACCAAGGTCAACTAAATATAAACAATTTAAACAATAAAAATTCCAATGTAGATCGTCCAAGATATGAAAGGGCTTACAATAATAATGATCAGACTTTTTTACTTACAGTCGAATCTAATAAACAAAACATAGGAAATTTTTCACAAATTAAGATAGCAAAAGAAATTTTTGACTTAAAGCTGAAGGATATTAAAAAAATCAAAGCGCTAGGCAGAAACAAAATAGGTGTCGAATTTCTAAGCCATGAGGCAGCCAATGAATTTTTACATAATGAATTAATAAAACAAAAAGGCCTTAGGGTCTCAATTCCATTTAACTATACCTCCTGTAAAGGGGTTGTTAGGTCTGTAGATACCGAACTTGATGTTGAAACTTTAAAAAATGATATCAGAGTAAATTCCGCTTTTAAAAATTACAAAATAAAAAACGTGACCAGACTAAATAGGCGAGTGAATAAAAAATCCCCAATTAACAATTCATCTTCTGTACAAGATAATTCAAAAAATTTTGATTACGTACCCACGTACTCAATATTGGTTACTTTTGATGGCACAATACTACCAAGGTATATTGATTTGTACGGATTAGAGTTGCCAGTTTCTCCCTACATTCCTAGGGTAACACAATGTTACAATTGTTTTTTGTACGGTCATACGAGAACCTTATGCAGAGGAAAACAAAGGTGTTTTCAATGCGCAGAACCTATTACTTCAGAAAATATTCCCCACACAAACTGTGATGAAAAATGCCATCACTGCAAATCCGATTCCCATCGATCTAATTCAAAACAATGTCCCGAATTCCAAAGACAAGAACAAATTAAAAAAACAATGGTTTTCGAAAACATTTCCTACTATGAGGCTGCCTTACTAATTCCAAAAAATAACCAAACCACCAACTTTAATCTAGACCCTAGAGATTTCCCTAAACCGTTCGAAAATAGAAATAAGAACGAAAATTCAATCCCTATTAACCAACGAAGGTTTGCTGCCCAAAACAGCCACCAATCCTCAAAAAGATCTTACCAACACGCACTAGTAAACCCTACCAAAAAAAGAATTTTAGAAAAACCAGGGTACGACCATAGGCTCCACAACGAACAGTTATTTTTTCCGAACTCCAGGTCACAATTAAATCCCCAAGGAACATTCACAAATCTCCAAAGTATCCCTTCAAATTTCAAAAGACCCTCTTCAAACCTACAAGGAACTTCTTCAAACTTCCAAGGAAATTCTTCTCAATTCGACCCCTCAATCCCATCAACCTCTAGCAACACAAAATTCAACCGTCCAACAACCTCATCACAAAAAAAGCCAGAAAGTGCACTTAAATCCATAGACAAACTAAATAAAGATGAAACTTTTGATTTTATCATTAACCTAAATAAAAGTACCCAGATAGAATTGTATAGTATCCTTCAGCATATAATGGAAAGTAATCCAAATATGGATTACGAAGATTCAGATTTTTAACCATACAAGTCATTTAAAAAAAAAAAATAAATAAAAATAAACCATGTTGACCTACACCCATAAGCTAACAATCCTGCAATGGAATGCCAGAAGTATAACTCACAATAGGGACAACCTAATCAGCTGTTTATGGAAACACGACCCAGACATAATACTCCTAAATGAGACCTGGCTAAAACCAGAAACCCCTTTTCATATTAAAAATTATAATATTCTAAGAAACGACCGCTATGACGGTTATGGGGGAGTAGCGATATGTATAAAAAATAATTATATCTACACTGAGATTAAAATACAAAATGACAGTCTGGAACTCTTAATAATTAAAATTAATAACTTGAACATAATGACATGCTATACACCTCATCAAATCCCTAACTTGAAAAATATACTTGAAGACATAACCTCCCAATTAGAAGGAGAAACCCTTATCATGGCAGATTTTAATGCTCACCACCCAGATTGGGGTAGCACAAGGATCAATATCAATGGCAAACAAATCGTAGAATTTTTATCGGAATATTACTGGTCTGTTTTGAACGACGGATCATCAACAAGAATCAGAGCACCCGACGAGGGACCAAGTCCTGTGGACCTCTCCATTGCAACCTTGCAAACAGCACTACGTTGCACATGGTCAGTCACTCAGGAACCTGGTTACAGTGACCATTTACCCACAATCATCAGATTCAACCAATATTCCAGACTCTCAAAATCGGATTTTAAAATCACATATCTACCCAAAAGACAGTTCACAAAAGCAAAATGGGTTCCATATTATTTAGATATTTATAAAACAACAAAAAATACAGACCAAAACCTTAACTTCAATACATTGAATGACATAATGCAAAAGGCAGCAGACCAACATATTCCCAGAACGCCGGAAAATACTAGAAACAGAACAGGAAACCCCTGGTGGGATCAAGAATGCAGCCTCAAAATAGAAGAAAGAAAAATGGCTCTAAATCAATACAATAGCCAGCCCTCCATGGAAAATTATCTTAACCTGAAACATACCATTGCAAAGGGTAGAAGATTTTTTAAAAGAAAAAAAAAAGAAAAATTTTTAAATTACGCTGCGACCCTAAACAGAAACTCTGACGTCAGGGAGATCTGGAACAAAATCAGAAAATTCGCCGGAATATATTCAACGAAAAAAGTCAAAACGCCAAACAACACCCTAAGAACGCAAATCCTAAATAACATGGAAATCACAGACATAGTCCCAGAATTCGACATCAAAAGAACTACAAAAATACAGAAATTTAATATACATGAACTTAATGCAGCCATAAGGAATAAAAAAGATTCGGCCCCTGGAATTGATGAAGTCTCTTACTCCATGATAAAAAATCTTCCCATCAACGCAAAGGAAGCCCTTCTAAACATTTACAACAGCATTCTGGGTGGAAAAGACCTCCCAGCTGCCTGGAAAGAATACCTAGTATTGCCAATAAACAAACCTGGAAAAAACCCGGACCTTGTAGAAGGCTACAGACCTATAATCTTGGCTTCCTGCTATCTCAAAGTTATGGAAATAATGTTAAAAAATAGAATTGACTGGCAGATGGAAAATAAAAAAGCATTTTCTCCGTTCCAAACTGGATTTAGGAAAAAATCCAGCGTACACAACAGCCTGGCATATCTCATCACTTACATCAATCTAGCTTTTGCACAAAATGAGGCGGTCGTGGCCATATTCCTGGACATCAAATCAGCATTTGACGCAGTTAACGTTCATAAACTTTACAAAAAACTTATATCTTACAATATTCCCCTAGAAACCTGCAACACCATATTCAAAATATTAAATAATAGACACCTCTACATCAGAAGCATCCAAAACGACATAATTGGACCAGTACATGCATCCAAAGGACTCCCTCAAGGCTCACCACTTAGCACAATTCTATTCAACATATACATGAAGGACATCTTTGAAGTATTGGACAGGGAAATAATCACTATGGCATATGCAGATGACATCGCCATTTTTACAAAAGGAAAAAATATTCCCATTCTCATAAACAAGATGAATGCAGCTCTAGAAAAAATAAATATTTGGCTCACAAATAATGAACTTACATTATCCCCAACAAAGTGCGAGCCAATGCTCTTTACCAAAGGCAAAAGGAACGGGGTTTTCCCTCCAATAACTATTCAACATCAACACTTAGCTTTTTCAGATTCCATTAAATACTTGGGTATGATAATAGATAGTCAACTTAACTGGAATAAACACATCGAATATGTCACTCAAAAAGCCGGGAAAGGCATCAATATTTTGAAAACCTTTGGCAAAGTGTGGTGGGGGGCAGACCCCCAGACTCTGCTAAACATACACTCCGCAATTGTTATGTCCCATTTAGAATACGGGGCATTTCTCCTCAACCTGAACAAAAAAAACTTTAACAAAATCAAAACCGTTCAATACAACTCACTGAGAATAGTCCTTGGATGCACCAAATCTACTCCAACAAACGCACTCTTAGCAGAATCCAATCAAATGGAGTTCAATTTCAGGCAGTTGTGGTTGGGAATTAAGTTTTTCACCAAATCAGTTAACATTCATCAACACCCCATCATCCCATTGATCAAAGCTATCAAAATCCATTACATGAATAATGCAAATTACTGGAGAAGAAAGGACATACCCTACCTGGTCCAAGCTTTTAACTACTTTTTCCCTTACAGGAACAAAATAGAAAAAATTGATATTTGGCCATGCTACAATATAAAATACGAAACCCAAATAAGGAATATCCGCACCATCAACGTCAATATTGGGAAAAGGGATCTTTCTGCAAAAACTAAATTCATGGCCAACACAGAAAAGTTTAGAAAAGATTATATTTTCATATATACTGACGGATCAAAAAAGGATCATGAAGCTGGTTTTGGAATACACTGTCCCTCCTTAAAACATAACTTCAGCTGCAGACTGCCAGATGGGTTCGACATCTGCTCAGCTGAAATAGTAGCCATACAAGAAGCCATCATATTCACAGTCAAAAGAAACATCAAAAAAGCAATCATATTCACAGACTCTAAAAGCGCAATAGACATCCTCAATCAAAACTTCATGAATCCGGATATGAGTAGCCTGGCCCTCAGAGCCAAAGCGTTATTGATTGCAACATATGAAACAGGCTATGACATTAAACTGGCATGGATTCCCAGTCACGCGGGAATCCCTGGCAATGAAACAGTTGACAAGTTGGCTTATATTGGAAGAAAACTTCAGGTTCCAAAAAACCTTCCACTAAACAAAAATAACATCTTGGCCTCCATCAAAGGAAAAATTTTGAAGGAGCACGAGTTGGCTTGGAAAAGCACCCTCAAACAAAAAGGCAAGTGGTACGCCCTTGTACAGGACAGCTTTCCTAGGTCAACATGGTTTAAAAAATTCCCTTACATAGATCGACGACACATTACTGTAATAACTAGAATGAGAACCGGACACTTCCTTTCCAACCAATACCTGCACAGAATAGGCAAAAAAGACTCCCCAAATTGCGAATGCGGCCAGATCGAAGATTTAAATCACATTTTCTTTGAATGCCCAATTAATAAAATAGTAAACGTGGACATGTATTGGCAAATCATGGAGTTCGGACATCCGGCACCTCTTTCAATGATTACTGCACTAAGAAATTTAAACACTAACACAATTAAAAGTCTGGTCTCCTTTCTCAATTACAATAAAATAAACTTGTAAGCACTTCCAAAAAATTTTGAACGAACCAAAAACATTGAAACAGCAACACACTCATCCACAATCACTCAATATCATGAACAAAAGACTATTCTTAAAAAAAAAAAAAAAAAAAAAAAAAAAAAAAAAAAATAAAAAAAAAAAAAAAAAAAAAATAAAAAAAAATAAAAAATGAAAAATATCCCAAAAAAATTTCCTTTTTAGAAAAAAAAAAAAAAAAAAAAAAAAAAAAAACATCCTCCCCACCTGTGTTGTGTCATCCTTTTATGTGTTTACAACCTCAACTCACAGGAGGAAAGAAAATAAATTCCATAAACCAGATAAAGATAGCAGCAGTAAAATCTCGAAGACCTTGAAAGTACAGCGTCCGGAGCATGGCTTAGAGCCAGACAGCTCTCTGGATACCAACAAATGTGCTGGCAAATTGCCCCTTGTGGAGCAGAGCCAATATTCAGTTAAGAAGAAGAAGAAGAAGAACTGACCTGTTGAATTTTGAGGTCTTTTCTACCTTGCATGGCGTAGGTGAAGGAGATAAAGGGTTATTTTTGATTTTACCCGTTTATGGGGATTTAAGCCCTTTGGTTCTCTATAAAAATTAAATTGTAGTAATTTATCTTTTGGTTCTACCTTACCTGACTTCTACAATTTAGACCGTTTTACGGATTTGAGCACCGTTCGTCTGGTAAGTCCAATTTGTACCTGTTATATGCACGTGGTTCCTTCTTCAACCCCTTTTTCTTTCAATAACTTTAGCTTGGTGATTTGATTTGGCCCTTACGACGATCTAAGGACTATTAGGAGACATTCCTGTTCCTGAACGTGTCCCACGTTTTGTTGAATAAGCAAGAAAACCCTGTTGCACAGGTAATTAAGTTTTTCATAGTTTCTTTTAAGGGGGCAATTTAATTCCAGTTCGCTGGAAATCTCTTTATTAATGACTGGAAAATAAAAGTAAATTCAAGAGTTCTCTTATATAACAGTTTTTCTTTCCTAGGGTTTTTTTTTTATGCTGAGGGTTCTCCTTTACTGGGTTTCTCAGTCAAGATTTCTACCTCCTTCCTACCAGTTCTTCGACTAACCCTTCAAATATCTGCCTTTATTCAGCGGCTCATGGCCTGAGTGTCTCCAATAAACAGTGACCGCAGGATCGAAGAACTTGATCTAGGATTGGTATCGTAGAAACCCTTTTACCGTACAAGTTTTTTTTTGTTATGTAAACTCACATTCTTTAAATTTTCTTTATAAAATCATAATATCTAATCATTTTTTTTATATTTACCAAAACTCTTTTCTGGGTAATCCCGTTGTAAATTTTCAAGTAAATTTTATGGTCAATTTTATCAATTAAATTTTATGCTCAATTTTATTAAATATCCGTTTAATAACCGATTGTGTAGCTCAAGTTAGCGACTTACAAACATTCCAATTATTGATTAATCAAATCCCTACTTTGATTACCTTTCTCATTGAGTATAATTACTGTTTATAAATTTATAGCCTGGTATGTAAACCAAAGTGATCACCGAGGTATTAGAGTTACGAAGTTAGGTACTTTTGGTAATCAAGAAGACAAGGTAATTGATTGGTTTTTTTTGTAATTAAAAACTTTGATTTATATTTTGATAATCGTGGTACTATTTGTGGTTAAACAATTGAGCAACATTGAGTTGGTTGGTTTAATGATTTACTATTGATTATTGATTATTTTGCTGATTATTAATTACTTCATTATTAATTACTGATTATCAATTACTACATTTAGGTAGATCGATTAATTATTGACTGAATTGATAATAATATTTTTTTTTAGGATTCATTTTGTCCTTCTGTTTTTTTTTTTAAAGATTAAAAACAAGCTCTTGAATTTAATTAGTGTTTCATTTGGCTTCGCAAGCTTATACAATACTGGACAACGTTTTTTTATTAACTGCTTTCTCTTATAGTGTAATTGGGTTGGTGCGTTTCAGAAAACATCCTGAGGGATTCTGGCTATCCTGTCTGTCAGCCAGTGGCGCCCATAAATAAACCCACCCTACTCTCCAATAAATTTTCTGAGCTGGGGTTAATTTGCCGTGCTCTCAAGACACGCGTTGATCCAAAAGCACTTTTGTTCTTTATCAATTTAGGTTTCTTTTCTTTACAATTTTTTTTTTAATTTTTAAATTCATTTTAAACCAAGAGCGTGGCAAATTTTTGGCGCCCAACGTGGGGCAGCCTTTTGAAAAAGAAAGTTTTTTTTTCCTCCTCAATTTTTTTTTGGTCATTTTTACCTTTAATTATTATTTTTTTTTGACAACGATTAAGTTCAATTTATACCTGAATGCGTCCAGTATTTGTGTCCAGCTGTGCGGTGTTAAATGTGCATATTTTGATATTTCAATCTTACATTACATTTTTTTTTTACTTTCATTACTCTACTGAACTTTGAGCCCAAATTTTAGAAATATTGAATTGCGTGTTGTAGGTTATATTTTTTTTTCCCCTGCCGTTTATTGGTGTATTTATTGTTGGTCGCAATTTGTATTGAACAGATTTAGTGCAGAAATGGATTACAAAATGAATATTTCATATCTTAAGAAAGAGATGCTTATCCATGAGCTTGTTGTTCGTGGTGTTAATGTAGATGCAACTAAGACCGTGGATAAATTAAGATCAGCTTTGCGTTCTCTTTTGAAATTAGAAAAGACTGGTTCTCATAGTTTTCCGCCTTACCATTTGAAATTTAGTGACGAAAAACCTCGGATCCGTGGTTTTCTCGATGATGCTCATGAAGCTATCCGAACACTTTCAGGTGATAGCGCTCAAAATAAATTTTTCGCGACACAGTCGAGGTTAGTTCACCTCCTTCATCGAACTAATAGGATTCCTGATTCTTCTTTAAATACCCAAGAGCGAGACGAAAAGGCTGAGCTTTTGGTGGAGATTTTGGCTTCTCTGGATTCCTTAGAGGAAGTATCCAGGCAGGATCCTGAGTTGAGTCGACATTTTCAAGATGTTGATGAGGAACCTGTTCCACAACTTCATTCTACTCGCCATCCTGCCTTAACTTCTACCAGTTCTACACCGATTGTACAAACTGTGCCCGCTCCTAAACCTCCACACATCGAGAAGTGGAATTTAAAGTTTTCTGGAGATGGAAAAAAGTGGACTGTCTATAACTTTCTCGAGCGAGTTTCTGAGCTTCAACTAGCTCGTGGCATGACTGAACGACAGCTTTTTGAGTCAGCCATAGATCTTTTCGAAGGTAAAGCACTTAATTGGTTCCGAGCAAATAAAGGTCGATTTCATGATTGGACTAGTCTGTCAGAGTTGTTGCGTCGTCACTTTGAGCCTCCGGACTATCGGGCCAGACTTTTCAAGGAGATTTTGGAGAGAACTCAGGATACTGCTGAGACCATCGTCGACTATCTTTCTTGCATGCAAGCCTTATTCAGGCGTTATGGTGGGTTGTCTGAAGCAGCTCAGCTTGACATTCTATGCCGAAATTTGTCCCCGTTCTATACGACTCAACTCCCTGTGGTTAATACCTTGGAGGAACTTGAGACTGAATGCCTCAAGCTTGAAACCAAGAAATATAGAGCCGAAAATTATGTACCACCCTCTAGGAAACGGCAACAGTTTGTCGAGCCTGATTTTGCCTTTGTGGCTGTTGAGAATTCTCCATTCCCCTCTAGTGAAGCCCCAAGCTTTAACAATGTTGAGGAAGCTTGTGAAGTTCAACATCATAGAAAAGAGCCCCTCAAGGGATTACTTTGTTGGAATTGTCAAAAATCTGGCCATCTTAATCGCAATTGCCCCGATCCTAAGAAGACTCACTGTTATCGTTGTGGTGCCCCTGGAGTCACAGTTCGTTCCTGCCTCAAGTGTTCGAATTCGGGAAATGCTTCCCGAGGGAATTGTTAGGCCGTGCCGTTCTCTTTGATTCTTTCGATTCGTCGGCCAATTCCTTAGATTACGACAAGAAAATAATTTTGGACTATATAATTTCTCATGCCAATGGTGACCAACGTCCTTACCTCGAAATCAATATACTAGGTTATTCCATGCTGGGTTTGCTAGATTCAGGTGCTAGTAGGACTCTGGTGGGCTTACCAGGTTATGAAACACTTTTAAGTTTGGGCCTTAAGTTATTTAAGCAATCGGCTGTCTGTACCGTTGCTAATGGTCAAACTTGCAAAAGCATTGGTTATATTCAAACACCTATTTCCCTGATGGGTAAAACCAAGATTATCGATGTCGTAGTCCTCCCTGAATTGTCTCATAAAATTATTCTCGGAATCGACTTTTGGAAAGCTATGGGTATCGTTCCTGATATGGGTCAGGATGTTTGGCATTTTACTGATCCTCTTAATATCAATGAGATTTGTAACGTTCAAGACCTTGATAATTTATCACCCTCAGAGAGGCACGCTTTAGATTCTTTGGTGAAAGACAAAATTTCTCAAATGGGAACTGGGCTTGGTTGTTGCAAGGTAGCTCATCACGAAATTATTTTGGAGCCTGGAACAAGACCGATCAAGCAGAGATATTATCCCGTGTCTCCTCATAAACAACAATTTATCGATGAAGAGGTTGAAGAGATGTTACGATTAGGTGTCATAGAAAAGTCAAGTAGCCCTTGGTCGAGTCCAGTTTGTTTGGCCAGAAAAAAGGACGGATCCTTCCGTTTTTGTATCGATTTTCGCCAATTAAATTTACACACCAAAAAGGATGCCTATCCTATTCCGTATATATCGACAATTTTGGATCGTTTGCGCAATACCCGTTTCATAAGTTCTGTCGACATTAAGTCTGCTTTCTGGCAAGTTCCACTTCATGAAAATTGCCGTGAATGCACTGCATTTACCGTTCCTGGCAGAGGGCTGTTCCAGTTTTGCAGAATGCCTTTTGGGTTGTCTAATGCGCCTGCGACTTGGCAGAGAATAGTTGATACCATCTTGGGCCCGGAATTAGAGCCAAACGTCATGGTCTACCTCGACGACATTGTCATTATTTCTACCTCTTTTCCCGAACATTTAAAACTCGTTGGAGAGGTCTTTGACCGTCTTTTAAAGGCTGGCCTCGTAGTTTCATTGGACAAATGCAGTTTCTGTAAGCCAGAACTAAGGTATTTAGGTTATTTGGTGGACAGCAAAGGGTTGCGACCCGATCCAGAAAAGGTAGAGGCAATCATCAATCTTCCTGCCCCTTCCAATATTAACGAAATCCGTCGCTTTATTGGTACAGCCTCCTGGTACAGACGTTTTGTGCCAAATTTTTCTTCCCTGTTGGCTCCAATACTTAATTTGACAAAGAAAAACGTCCGTTGGCATTGGGATTCTACTTGTCAGAGGTCTTTCACTGCCCTTAAGGAGTGTTTGGTGACTGCTCCTGTTTTAACTGCTCCGGATTTTTCGAAAATATTCTATCTTCAAACTGACGCATCCTCGTATGGTCTTGGTGCTGTCCTAACTCAGATTTTTGATGACGGTGAAAAGGTCATATGTTATTTATCTCGGTCCATGACAAGACAGGAAATGAAACTCACCGTTACGGAGAAAGAGTGCCTGGCCGTGATTTGGAGTGTGGAGAAGTTGCGTCACTATTTGGACCATGTCCACTTTAAGGTCATCACAGATCATGCTTCCTTGTTATGGCTTCACAGGCTAAAAGATCCTCAAGGTCGTCTAGGTCGTTGGCAGTTGCGCCTCCAACAATTTGATTTTCAGCTGATTCATAGGAAGGGAAAAGACCATATCGTGCCGGACTTTTTATCGCGTTCTGTACCTATCTCTTTGGATTCCATTGATACCTTTAATCCTCCTGATTTTTCTTCGACAACAACAACGGATAAGTGGTATTTGTCAATCATACAAAAGATCGAAAAGTTTCCGGAAAAGTTTCCTTTATGGCGAGTTCATGATGGCAACCTCTATAAATTTATTAAATCTTCAATTCCAGAGTTATCGTCTCCCTCTGAGGACTGGAAAGTTGTGGTTCCGAAGGATAAGAGGGTTGAGGTTCTTAAGCGTAACCATGATATTCCTGCTTCTGGTCATGTTGGCGTCTTTAAGACCTATGGTAAGATCCGCCAAGTCCATTATTGGCCCAAAATGAAATCCGATGTTGTTCGATACGTCAAATCATGTCAACAGTGTGCTCAAAGCAAGGTCGAACAGAAGCGTCCAGCAGGATTAATGGGCGAGCGCCCTGATATAACTCAACCATTTCAGGCTATAAGTCTAGATTATATTGGTCCCTTGCCGCGTTCGAAGAAGGGTTTTTGCTATATTCTCGTCATCTCGGATTATTTCAGCAAATCGGTGTTCTTATATCCTTGTCGTTCTGCTAAAGCTAAATCTCTGACGGAACTTGTTGAGAAGTTTTTCTTACTTTTTGGTACACCCATGTTTTTAACATGTGACAATGGAGTTCAAATGAAATCGAGGGAATTCCAAGATTTGTGTCAGCGTTACAAAGCCCGTATCTTTTATACAGCCAACTACAACCCTCGTGCTAACCCGGTCGAGAGACAGAATCGCGTCATTAAAACTATGCTTCGTGCTTACGTCCGACAGGAAGATCATAGAAGTTGGGATGAACATCTCGATGAAATAGCCTGCGCTATTAGAACGGCTCCGAGTGAGACTACTGGTTTTACACCATATTTTGTTCTCTTTGGTCGCGAGCATAATTTGTTTGGCTGTGATTATTCCAATAAGGTACCTAATTCTACCCCAGATATCGATTCATACATTAAATCTCGTCATGACGGCTTTGTCAAATTGTATCAGAAGGTTCGAAATAAAATAGGTCATTCTCGAACCCAAAATGCCCATCGCTATAATTTGCGTCGTCGACCTCTTAAATTCAACGTGGGTGATAAGGTGTGGCGAAAGAACAAGATTTTGTCCAATGCTGCCAATTATATAACTTCCAAGTTGGCACCTGCGTATATTGGTCCATTTTTGGTCATGCGCAAGCATGGTTCCTGGTCCTATGAACTCCAGGATGAGCTTGGCAAATCCAAAGGTGTGTGGCATGTTCAAGACCTCAAGCCATACAACGATCCATTTGACGCCACTGTTCAACCATAGTCTCAGACCAACGTATTTTATTTACCTATTTCATTCATTTAGACCAACTGTGAATCCAACATGTTCTGTTAGTTAAGTAGTCGATTACCATGTTTTGGATGTTTAACCATTGGTTATGAATTTTCTCTGTCCCTATTTTTGGCTCACATAGGCTGAGCTGTGACAGGTTCCACCAGACTGGGCATTTCATTGTGTCTGGATGGAAGGGTCGTTCATGGGGGGGCTTATCTCTGACCTTCTGTAACAACTTGGGTTAGGCCAAGGATTAAGGGGGGGATTTGCCTACTGTGGGTCACCTCAGCTCCTCTCGGGCCGACTGTCCAGGGTTGGTGGAAGTGTCACAGTTCGGAGCAACCTTCCAAATTATATTTTTTTTTATTCTCATAGGGACTTCGGGTATTAGTTTTTTAACGGTATCCTTTCAGCTTGGTTTGCGCTTTAGCTCACCTTCCTTTGTTAGGCGGGTCTTAGGAACTATCTCCTTTCTCTCTTTTATCTTATTTTATTATCTTTTCTTCCCTACCCGCCACTTGATCGTTTTCCATTTCGGTGTTCAGAGGCTACTTCCAGGTCATGCATGAACAAGGCCAGTAAACGAGGTGCCCCGCACTTAACCGGGTTTTACGCAATGCTGGCTCAACGTTTTACCCCAACATCTTTTATTGATTAATAAAATTATGTAAAACACTTTTTGTTTGTTGTTTATAAGTGTCCTGGGGGTCGCTGACGCACACCGATGGGGAGAACGATCAAGTTGTTTAATTGTTTGTTTTGTTATTTTTCATTTATTTTCTTTTAACTTTAGTAAGCAAGTTGCACCAGATAGGTGTTGGTTATTCTTATTATGGTGTTGAGCCTTGAGCTTTAAGTTGAATCACATTAATTTGTGAATTTTTTTTTCTGTACACCTTGCATTTTGCTTAGTCTCCTGATCTATCGATAATAGTAGTCACTTTTTTTTTGTAAGCTCACAAGTCGGATCGTCGGAAAAGTTCCTTTGTAACTTTCCCTCCTGTTGAAGGAGAGGGGGAGTTGTAACGTGCCAAAATTTACCTTTGTTTCTTTTAAATTTTATTCTGTAATGGGTACATATTCCTCTATTGAAGATTACTTTTGCAACAACGATTTTTACCATAATAATTAACAAGCAACACTTATTAATTAAAACGGCAGAGTTATTTATTTTGTAAACAAACATTTTCATACGTAACCTCAAAATTCGGTATTTAATTTGCCCTAATTTGCATTTAGTTACGGAGTGCCGCTCCTTGTGGTTTGGTGCAATGTTTTGGGTACCGTAGCACCGCTCCCTGTGATGTTTGTCCAGTTTTATTAGCAGCCAACTTCAGTCACGGCTATTTCACGCGGTTCGATGACAGTTAACCATAAGGATGTGCTCTGCTTGTCGATTTATTCATCGTTCGATTTTCTAACTTGTACTCAATCCATAAGGAAATACCTTATTTTCTTATTCATAAAGGTATCTGCCTAGTGTCAAAGTGTTGTTTGTTCGGTTATTGAATTCTAGTTTCCCTCCGAGTGAAGTGTAGTCGGAGTAATTTTCTTCATCGTTGTGGCTAAACCTGCCCATCTCTACTAGTAAATTGTCAACTTGGTAACTGACCTGTTGAATTTTGAGGTCTTTTCTACCTTGCATGGCGTAGGTGAAGGAGATAAAGGGTTATTTTTGATTTTACCCGTTTATGGGGATTTAAGCCCTTTGGTTCTCTATAAAAATTAAATTGTAGTAATTTATCTTTTGGTTCTACCTTACCTGACTTCTACAATTTAGACCGTTTTACGGATTTGAGCACCGTTCGTCTGGTAAGTCCAATTTGTACCTGTTATATGCACGTGGTTCCTTCTTCAACCCCTTTTTCTTTCAATAACTTTAGCTTGGTGATTTGATTTGGCCCTTACGACGATCTAAGGACTATTAGGAGACATTCCTGTTCCTGAACGTGTCCCACGTTTTGTTGAATAAGCAAGAAAACCCTGTTGCACAGGTAATTAAGTTTTTCATAGTTTCTTTTAAGGGGGCAATTTAATTCCAGTTCGCTGGAAATCTCTTTATTAATGACTGGAAAATAAAAGTAAATTCAAGAGTTCTCTTATATAACAGTTTTTCTTTCCTAGGGTTTTTTTTTTATGCTGAGGGTTCTCCTTTACTGGGTTTCTCAGTCAAGATTTCTACCTCCTTCCTACCAGTTCTTCGACTAACCCTTCAAATATCTGCCTTTATTCAGCGGCTCATGGCCTGAGTGTCTCCAATAAACAGTGACCGCAGGATCGAAGAACTTGATCTAGGATTGGTATCGTAGAAACCCTTTTACCGTACAAGTTTTTTTTTTGTTATGTAAACTCACATTCTTTAAATTTTCTTTATAAAATCATAATATCTAATCATTTTTTTTATATTTACCAAAACTCTTTTCTGGGTAATCCCGTTGTAAATTTTCAAGTAAATTTTATGGTCAATTTTATCAATTAAATTTTATGCTCAATTTTATTAAATATCCGTTTAATAACCGATTGTGTAGCTCAAGTTAGCGACTTACAAACATTCCAATTATTGATTAATCAAATCCCTACTTTGATTACCTTTCTCATTGAGTATAATTACTGTTTATAAATTTATAGCCTGGTATGTAAACCAAAGTGATCACCGAGGTATTAGAGTTACGAAGTTAGGTACTTTTGGTAATCAAGAAGACAAGGTAATTGATTGGTTTTTTTTGTAATTAAAAACTTTGATTTATATTTTGATAATCGTGGTACTATTTGTGGTTAAACAATTGAGCAACATTGAGTTGGTTGGTTTAATGATTTACTATTGATTATTGATTATTTTGCTGATTATTAATTACTTCATTATTAATTACTGATTATCAATTACTACATTTAGGTAGATCGATTAATTATTGACTGAATTGATAATAATATTTTTTTTTAGGATTCATTTTGTCCTTCTGTTTTTTTTTTTAAAGATTAAAAACAAGCTCTTGAATTTAATTAGTGTTTCATTTGGCTTCGCAAGCTTATACAATACTGGACAACGTTTTTTTATTAACTGCTTTCTCTTATAGTGTAATTGGGTTGGTGCGTTTCAGAAAACATCCTGAGGGATTCTGGCTATCCTGTCTGTCAGCCAGTGGCGCCCATAAATAAACCCACCCTACTCTCCAATAAATTTTCTGAGCTGGGGTTAATTTGCCGTGCTCTCAAGACACGCGTTGATCCAAAAGCACTTTTGTTCTTTATCAATTTAGGTTTCTTTTCTTTACAATTTTTTTTTTAATTTTTAAATTCATTTTAAACCAAGAGCGTGGCAAGTTTTTCAGGTTTGTTCTATCACCTTTCCTATTTATGTAAAATAATGGTTATGGATTCATTCCAGTAGTTAGGGATTCTTTTCTCATTCAGTATTTTATCAGGGGAGTATTACCAGTGACATTTCAATATTACCAATTTTTTTTCCACTGTATTTTGAAAAACTTCTGCTGTTATTCTGTCTTTTCAAGGTGCTTTGTTATTTTTCGTTTCTGTCAGTGCCCTCTTTATTTCAGAATTTCAGCTCGTAGTTCTGAGTTTACGTTCTGTATTTTAGTTTGGAGTTGTTTTATGATTCCCTCCGGTGATTCCTTCTCTGCTTGGTATAGTTTCGTATGAAATAGTTGTCTTACATTTATGATATTTTCTCTAATATTGTCTTTTATTTTATTTATTTCATATCTACATAGTGTCGGTCTTGGGCTATTTCATATTTCTGTTGTTTTCTATAACTTCCTATTTCTATTTTTCAGTTCCTTTTTTTTATTTCTTTGTGCGATTTCTTTTCCTACTTCAATCATGGTTTTTGCTAATGTATCGTTTATTTCATCGTTGTAGATTGTTACTTAATTGTTCAAAAAAAATTTATAACGATTTCGAAAGCTTGAGAAGATTGTTATAAAATTTTATAAAAGTTTTGAACATTCATCAATGTTCGAGGCTTATATGATCCATACGAATCGTTTCAGGAAAACTTGAGTAATATATCGTTTTATAAGTTCGAAGATTTTGAATCTAGGATTATATTTCAGATAAGGCTATCAAAAACCAATCTTATCATAGATTTGTTTTAAAGCTTCTAAACGCGGCGCCATTTTACGATGCATCAAGCATAATTTTCAATTCATTAAGTTTTCTTGAAGTGTTTCCGGCACTAAAAATTCGCCTCGTTGGAAAAATCAATTTTCCCTCTAGCTAAATAAGAAAAGCTCGAATAGGCAATAAAAACCTATATTGCCAAGCGAAACTGATTAAAGGCGCTACGCTGTCGAAAAATTGCAATCATATCGCTTAAAAAGTGTGATAAATTCTATTACTAATTTTTCAATTTGCGTTCTGCCCCATCCCCCATATATGGTAACACGATTGCGGCTTATTTTCGAAATCGAATCGGTATAGGGAATTTGTTGACGTCAGAGAAAAAGGATGCCTTGACATTAGATAAATAGATAGATAGAAATAAAAGAAATATAAGAAATAGAAATAGAATGAGAAAACCTATTTGAATCATAGTAGACTGGAGCCTAAACTTCGAGAAATTTGAAACACATAGAAATGCAAAATATCATTTCAAAGAAAGGAGATATTTAATATAGACATAGATAAAAACAAACTTTACTTTTACTCAAGTATTATCGAATTTGAACCTAGGGACTGCATGGGATTTCGACAATAACTCTCTCATCCATCAATATTCTTCTGAATATTTATTAATTTGACTTCATCAATAACCAATTTCCTATGCCATGAGACAACACTAATAACCTATACATTTTCAATACTCTCGCCCTTCCTTGTTTTTCCCTACTCATCCTATATATTCCACACCCTAGGGCTACTTCCTATTTCGATACATTTTCATTAGTTCTCCATAAAAATAATTACGCTTTTAGCACCTATATGTTTTCCTGTCTGGTTTCCTTCATCAAATGAAACGTTGTCTGGACAATGAAAAATAATGCATTCTCTATTTATTTTTTCAGTTACTTTTTGGGACTCAACTCTATCATTAAGAATCACAGACCTTTATGTTCCTTCAGGAGCGTCGCTCGAGGCACCGATGAACTGCAAATATGACTTGGAAGGAGAGCCTCTTTATGACGTTAAATGGTACAAAGATGACAAACAGTTTTTTGGTTGTAAGGCTGATGGTAGTGTCCAAGAGTTTCCTCTAGATGGAGTAAGTATTTCAACTAATGATTTTTTTAATTAGTGAAATTGTGATAAGTATATTTGTCAAAGTACAAAAAAAGCAAGTTAAAATAGTGAACTTCGTGTAGTGAAGAGAAAAACAAAATTGGAGCCAGAGGCTGTAAGTGATAATGATGATGTCAACATACCAGACTGTACCAGACTGACATACTCACTGACAAAATCACAGTTAGGTCCGTTCACGAATGAACTCTTAAATATAGCATTTTCCTCCTTGTTCATCAAAGACTAAACCTACAAGGGGGTTTAACAAATGTTCCCGAACGAGTATGTATTCTTGAGGAACCTGAAACAGGACTATGTTCCTGAATATGACTTCCATTATTTGGTTGGAGTGTTGTCTCAGCCTCCCTAACAGGAGGATTACAACTGACACTATCTGGTCAATAAGTTATGGGTTCTGAAAATATAGTCCTCTTTTGGAGAGGGAGGTGCAAGACATTCGTTAGGTAGTACGCTTTGCTACTGAACACTGATATTTGACGTCGTGATTTTCATCGCACTTTCACTATACCTGTCACTGGGTTCTGTAAGCATGGCAGCTTGATTTGAGTGCAACCAATCAGAATGCACAAGTTTTATACAATTTTTTACCTTAACAAGATATGTACAAAAACTAAGTACCTTTACAACAACTCCCTTCGGCCACAACTTTTTCTGTTTGTTCTCAACAAATACATACTTGACATTTTCTTAGATCTCATTTTAAAAGTACATTCAGCGGGCGAGCTCCCTGTCACAGTAGAAGGAATTCTTCTATAATTGAATAAAAAGTTTTGCAATTTATAACGAATTGTGTTTTTTCCATGACTATTAGAGAATTCGTCCATTCCGACTTAATTTCTAATTGCGGAATATCTTAATTCCATCACTAGTGAAATAATATAATTCCATCACTTGTTATGGAATGAGTAGGTAAAGTCAATGAGTAATATCGACGATTTGTACTAAGTGCTAGAGCAGAAGTGCAGCACAATTATTGTAGTTTACAGCCTTTGTGAAGAAATAAACATGGAAAATAAAAAACACTATTTGACAACGTTTGACATATTGTCAACAAATAAAAATATGAAATGACAACATACGCTCACATGTGTTCAATGTTCATGTCACACTCACATTGGTTGTTTGCTAAGCACCCCTAAGGCAAAAATTAGTACGCCCATTCGGCATCCCACCATAGCACTACCTACAGTGGCACTACCTAACACAAATATAAAAAATTAGTACAACCAAATTATTATTTTTTTTTGCAATTTTTGTACTTACTTACGTCAACGATGACGTCATAATTTAGAAAAAAGTATTTGTTGATTAATTCATAGAGCACGTTCGCAATTATTATTCTTATGGAATAAAAATTATCAACTGGGGCCAATATTGAAATATTACCTTAAAATCAAGACTTACCCTAAAATATAGGATGTTTATGTTATATTTAGAATAACGTCATCGAACAAGGTCAGACAATGTTGTCAATGTCTATATTTATTCTATATTTTACGGTGACATTGAAATACAGGCCTTAAAAAATCACTGGAGTCCCAAATATATAAATTAATTAACTGCGTATTATACAGGGTGTTCCTAAATATCGTGTACAAACGGCAA
The DNA here is from genome assembly GCA_917834065.1 of Ceutorhynchus assimilis. Taxonomy (NCBI): domain Eukaryota; kingdom Metazoa; phylum Arthropoda; class Insecta; order Coleoptera; family Curculionidae; genus Ceutorhynchus; species Ceutorhynchus assimilis. The sequence continues at coordinate 10,549,722 of OU892286.1, read as the reverse complement.
AGCGTGATTCATTGTTTTTTTTTTATGACTGAAATTTCAAATACAGTGAGGACATAAAGTCCGTCGCCCCCCCTCTAACTTTTGAACCGCTCGGTATATTGCAACGAAATTTGGAATGATGATATGTGACTAGATTCTCCATTTTTTGGAAAACAAATGACAGCTTCAGCTGTCAAAATGACAGCTAGGCGCAGTTTTGAAACGTTTTTTAAAATAGAAGGCAGTATCGAATGATATATCGTTTTGAAGGTCTCTTTATTCTAAATTTAATCCCCGATTCTGAAAACATTTGGTTTAGCTGTTTTCGAATGATGACGAAAAAACCAAGGCTTGTTTTGCTCATAAACACTCATAAAAAATAATTAAATTTTTTTTTATCGGTTTTGTTATTCATTATCTAAGTTACCAATGTCATGACGTCATTTTTATTACTGAAAAAAAGACACTAATGAATAAAAACGCAATAAAAATTTTTTAAATATTTTTTTCATGAGTGTTTATGAGCAAAACAAGCCTTTGTTTTTCCGTCATCATTTGAAAACCGCTAAACCAAATGTTCTCAGAATCAGGAATTAAATTAGGAATAAAGAAACCTTTAAAACGATGTATCATTCGACACCGCCTTCTATTTAAAAAAACGTTCCAAAACTACACCTAGCTGTCATTTTGACAGCTGAAGCTGTCATTTGATTTTCGAAACATGGAGAATCTAGTCACATATCCTCATTCAAAATTTCGTTGCAATATACCGAGCGGGTCAAAAGTTAGAGGGGGGGCGACGGACTTTATGTCCTCACTGTATATTCTAGAAAATTGACTTATTTAGACAAAATTCACCCTCTTATATTTTAATTTTTTTCTGAAAAACTGGCGAAGGGAAAATTTTAAAAATTTTCCAGGAATAAGAGAAAAATGAGGAGCTTATTTCACGAAAATTTCAAAATTTTCCAGTTAAAAATCACCCCAGGAAAAATTTTGGAAAACTAACTTTTTTAAGGAAAATGAAGAAGAATTCACCCTCTTACTTTTTAATTTTTTTCTAGAAATTTGGCAAAAAAAAAATTGTGAAATTTTTCCAGAAGAAAGAGAAAAGTGAGGAGCTCATTATAAAATAATTTCAAAATTTTCCAGTGGAAAATCACTCCAGGAAAAATTCTGGGAAATTGACTTTTTTAGGCAAAATTCACCCTCTTACATTTTAATTTTTGTCTGGGAAACTCGCAGAAGGAAAATTGTGAAAATTTTCCAGAGAAAAGAGGAAAGTAAAGGGCTCATTATAGCAAAATTTTAAAATTTTCCAATGAAAAATCACTCCATAAAAAATTCTGGAAAATTGACTTTTTCAAGTAATATTAAAGAAAATTCATCCTCTCACATTTCAATTTTTTTCTGGAAAACTGGCAAAAGAGGAAAAAGGGGAAAGTCAAAAGAGAGATAGAAGATTTCAAAGTTTTCCAATGGAAAATCGCTCCAGGAAAAGTTCTGAAAAAAATGACTTTTTCAAGTAAAATTAAGAAAAACTCATCCTCTCACATTTCAATTTATTCCTGAAAAACTAATAAAGCAAAACTTGTGAAATTGTTCCAGGAGAAAGAAGAAAATGAGGAGCTCATTATAGGAAAATTTCGAAATTTTCAAGTGAAAAATCACTCCAGGAAAAATTCTGGAAAATTGACTTTTTCAAGTAAAAATAGGAAAAATTCATCCTCTCACATTTCAGTTTGTTTTCTGGAAAACTGGCAAAGAAAAAATTGTGAAATTTTTCAAGGAGAAAAGGGTGAGTGAGCAGCTCATTATAGGAAAATTTCAAGATTTTCCAGTGAGAAATCACTACAGGAAAAATTTTCTGGAATATTGACTTTTTCAAGTAAAATTAAGGAAAATTCATCCTCTCAATTTCAATTTTTTTCTGGAAAACTGAAAAAAGGAAAATTTTTAAAATTTTCTAGAAAAAAGAGGAAAGTAAGCTCATTATAAGAAAATTTCAAAATTTTCCAGTGAAAAATCATTCCAGGAAAAATTCTGGAATATTGACTTTTTCAAGGGAAATTATGGAAAATTCATCCTCTCACATTTCAATTTTTTTCTGGAAAACTGGGAAGGAAAGATTGTGAAATTTTTCCAAGACAAAGAAGAAAATGGGGAGCTCATTATAGCATAATTTCAAAATTTTCCAGTGAAAATTAGAAAATTGACTTACTTATTTAGGCAAAATTAGGGAAAATTCACCCTCTTACATTTTAATTTTTTTTCTGGAAAACTGGCGAAGGAAAAATTTTGAAAATTTTCCAGGAAAAAGAAGAAAGTGAGAAGCTCATTATGGGAAAATTTCAAAATTTTCCAGTGAAAAATCAGTCCAGGAAAAATTCTAAAAAACTGATTCTTCCAAGTAAAATTAAGGAAAATTCATCCTGTCATATTTCAATTTTTTTCTGGAAAACTGACAAAGTAAAAACTGTGGAATTTTTCCAGGAGAAAGAAGAAAGTGAGGAGCTCATTATAAGAAAATTTCAAAATTTTCCAGTGGAAAATCATTACAGGAAAAATTCTGGAAAATTGACGTTTTTAAGCATAATTCATTTTCTTACTTTTTACTTTTTTTCTAAAAAACTGGCAGAAGGAAAATAGTGAAAATTTTCCAGAAAAAAGAGGAAAGCGAGCAGTTCATTATAGCAAATTTTCTAAGTTTTTCAGTGAAAAATCACTCGAGGAAAAATTCTGGAAAATTGACTTATTTAAGCAAAATTAAGGAAAATTCATCCTCTCACATATTAATTTTTTTCTGGAAAACTAGCAGAGGGAAAATTTTTCAGGAAAAAGATAAAAGTAGGGAGCTTATTATAGGAAAATTTAAAAATTTTCCAGTGAAAAATCACTCCAGGAAAAATTCTGGAATATTGACTTTTCCAAGGAAAATTTATTCTCTCACATTTCAATTTTTTTCTGGAAAACTGACAAAAGGAAAATTTTGAAAATTTTCTAGTGGAAAATCACTCCAGGAAAAGTTCTGGATAATTGATTTTTTTAAGTTAAATTAAGGAAGATTCATTCTCTCACATTCAATTTTTTTTTTTTGGAAAACTAACAAAGAGAAAATTTTCCAGGAAAAAGTGAGGAGCTTATTATTAAAAAAATTCAAAATTTTCCAGTGGAAAATCACTCCAGAAAAAATTTTGGAAAATTAACTTTTTCAAGTAAAATTAAGAAAAATTCATTCTCTCACATTTCAATTTGTGAAATTTTTCCAGGAGAAAGAAAAAAATGGGGAGCTTATAGCATAATTTCAAAATTTTCCAGTGAAAAATCACTCCAGAAAAAATTCTGGAAAATTGATTTATTTAAGCAAAATTAAGGAAAATTCACCCTCTTACATTTTAATTTTTTTCGGAAAACTGGCAAAAGGAAAATTGTGAAAATTTTCCAGAAAAAAAAAAGAAAGTGAGGAGCTCATTATAGCAAAATATCAAAATTTTCCAGTTAAAAATTACTCCAGGAAAAATTTTGGAAAATTGACTTATTTAAGCAAAATTAAGGAAAATTTACCCTATTACATTTAAATTTGTTTCTGCAAAACTGGCAAAGGAAAAATTTTGAATATTTTTTAGGAAAAGAGAAAAGTGAGGAGCTCATTATAGGGAAATTTCGAAATTTTTCAGTGAAAAATTACTCCAGGAGAAATTTATTTATACAGGGCGAGTTACTAAGAGCGCTGTGGTCTATATCTCCTATACTAACAGAGATCGAAGAAAAAAGTAAATACAAAACTTGTAGATAAACATGAGTACTACATTTCTAAACTATTTTCCAGTATACAGGGTGGCCCAATAAGTAGTGGCGACACAAGGTTATGTTTTTTTAAATAACTAGCCTTGTATATTATGACATTTCTGGAGACTGCAGAAAATTCTAGACATATTTTATTACCGATTCTACATTCCTATCGTAGATTTTCATAAGCTATAATTTGACACCAATTTTGAATTTAATCGGAGATTATAAATTTAAGCAGAATTTTTAATCATGGATTAAATTTAAAGGTGGTGTCAAATGATAGCTTATGAAAATCTGACAATGTAAAATCGGTTTTCCTCTAAAATTTACCGTTTAGGTTTGGCAGTCTGTCAAAGATGCAAAAAAGTCAATTTTAAACTGTCAATATTTCCGAAACAGTTGAAGATAGGTATATGACATTGTACATGAAATATGTCTAGAATTTTCCGCAAAATCCAGAAATATTATAATATACAGGGTTTGTCATTAAAAAAAACATAGCCTTGTGTCACCACTACTTATTGGGCCACCCTGTATACTGGAAAATAATTTAGGAACGTAGTACTTATGTTTATCTACAAGTTTTGTGTTTACTTTTTTCTTCGGTCTCTGTTAGTCTAGGAGATATGGACCACCGCGCGCTTAGTAACTCACCCTGTATATTTTCGGATGACTGAATAAACTCTATTCTAAGTTAAAAAATGTATTACAAAATAATTTCGAAGGTGCTCTATGAATTAATCTATGACTTAACTTTTTCTCTAAGTTATGACGTCATCGATGATGTAGGTAAAAACCTTCGTGCCGTGCAACGAATTATATGTTTATTCGAAATTTCATACATAAAAAAACCTATGTATATTTCAAAAAAAAGGGCAGATGATGACGTAAATACAAACCCTCGTGAAACTAACTTTTTTTTACGCGTCTCATTTCCTTTCCATCAAGCCCCATAAAAAAAAAATGGTACTGCAGCACCTCTCAAATTGTGAGCCTATGGTTGTAAGCGTTGTTTCATTTGATAGTCGTAGAAAAAGTATAGTCTTAAACAGGTGTGAAATTCAAAATTCTACACTCGAATAGCCGAACAAACATCTCGTGTAGAATTTTGCTTATTCCACACTTGTTATAGAATGTATTATTTTTTGACAAATGAAATCTTGTTTCTTTTCAAGACTTTTCCAACCTGGTCAAAATAATATGACATAATTTTCGATGCCAATCTTCCAAGCTTATATATCACAACATTGCATTGCATATGCTGATTTTTAATACATACTTTAAAATTTCATGTTTTTATAGCTTTCCTTGTCTTTCAGCTATTGCTCGCACTTTGACATTTTTGTCCAATAATTCACATTTCTCTTCATCAGAATCCATTTCTAGAATTTTATCTAAAGCGGTACCTACTCAATGAAAATAAATGTATGGCTAAATCGAGTATATAGGTATAGGTAAAGCACATTATTCAATTCGGTTCTCATCCATTTATCTCTATTTCATACTTGCACTGTACCTTTTCCTCTCACATGAACCAATATCCCATTTCCTATTCGAACTTGTCTTTCTATAGCCTTATTTATTTCCAGAAACTGGGTTTCGTCAAAACACGTATGCTCAGTAGCACCACTATCCAACCACTAATTATTGGAATTTTCATTGTTCTGGTCTAGCATTCCCATAACATCATGACAATTCAAAATTACACTTGATTTTGATTCACCAACTAATACTTGATTACCATGTCTTCTGTCATTTTTCTTTCCATTTTAATCTTTTTTCTTCGTAAACCAACAATCTTGAATTAAATGTCCAGTTTTCTTGCAGTTTTTTAATTAATTGGGGACAATTTTTAATCATCAGTCCTCTATTGTACCTGTAGCATTTTACATCACTTTTTGAAAGAATTTTCCTTTAAGCTGCAAATGCCATTATTTCTATCTTCTTTTATCATTAGACTTGACATCAAGTCTACCAATGTTTGAATATCTGAATGGATGGATTCCCATGCAGAAACAAAACGTTTCATGTTTTCTGGAAGAGATATTAATACTCGTAATTAACATTTTGTCACTAGTCTAACCTATCTGCATCCTGCATCAATATCTACAGAAACTGGCGGCAGTTCTTCTCCCATTCTTCGGGCTATATTGTATGAGATTGCTGTAGCCACTAGTCACCCACTGATTTCTATGACAACTATTTCCATCTGATATATTAGGAGAACTTTTACCTGCAGAGTCTAAAGGCCCATTTTCATTAACATAAGTTTTGGCTAAAGAAATGTTAGCATAATACCTGTTCTCAAAATCATACCTTTCCCTATATTTTCCGTCCAAGAAAGCTTCATCACACTGAGACTCAATCTGATTTTGAATATCAGAAAATTTTTGTAATAAAGTGTTTTCAATAGAATCAATTCGAGTTTGAAGCTCAACCTTTTCTGGGAAATCAGTTTCATTTGTGAAATTTTCATGAATAGACTTAACAAAATTTGTCCATTTTAATTTCATATGTTAAATAAACGCGGCAAAAGCAATAATCAATAGAAAACTAAATATGAAACTGTGGACGATTAATAACCAATTGATTTGAAAGAAGGAAGGGAACTCACTTGACATATTAACAGTTACAATTCTAATAAATGCACTTATACAATCTTGATTAACTTTTTTTCTTTGCCAAAAACAATGTCCATACGTTTCGCAGGAAGCAGCAAGAACTGGTGATCTATACTACCAAACTAAACCAATACAGCTAACTTTTCTATAGCTGTGGCTCCTTTTCATACTCCCATAATGTTCATATCCGGCTCGAAGGGCCATGTTGGAAACTGCAGTTCTATTTAAATCGAAGTACAACTTATTTATAAAATTGCCATTAAATTATACAATTTTTAACTCAAAAAGCTTCTGCCATGAACAATAATCTAATCTTTTTTTAATAATTTTTGTCCCCAGAAAAAAATGTTAAGGTGATAGGCTAGAACTGTACACATATTGCTTTTGTCAGCCTGTTACTTGAACAATGCGATACAACATAAAAAAAAACAGCGAACAATCTACATTAAGTATCTCTGCTAAAGCTGAATTGCTTTAATGGGTTTCACTTGTATTTTAATGATTTGAGGCTATTTCATCTGCATATACCAATATGTCCAAGATAAGGATGAGATAGCATTAGGATCTAAATAAAAGTTGGAGTTACAATGTTGGTTAGATTAAGAAAAGTTGCGCAATTCAGTAGGTACTCAATAAAATGGTATCGTTTGCACTTTTATTTTGATAAATGTTTCATTCGGCAAGGTATACTTATTCAAACTGACTAGGTTTCCATGACAACTTATAGGTACCAGGCCGAAAATGGAGCATTTCACGGACTGAAATGAGTCCGCAAAATAACTATCTTTAGAGCGCACAAAAAATATTTTTTCGAATAAATCCGATACGACATACGTCATAATAGGTTTTGGAACATCAGAAGCTTCTAAAATCTGAAATAGAAAGTCAAGAGATGGCATGTATGTAACGCTTGATGAAGGTCATATAAGAGTATTTTCATTGACTGATCCACAAATTCTGAAAAATATGTCAGCTACAATATTGCTTTCTCCTGGGCCGATCTATATACATGTAATACAGGTTTTTTACAGGTAATGATCAACGTGAATTCAGGGACACAACGGTCCCTGTTTGGGAATGGACCCACTGAGCAGTGGACTCAGGCTTCCCGTGCCAATCCTTGACGCGTTTCGTCCTTGTTAGGACTCATCAGAAGGACATAGGCTGAAGCTCCCCAAACAAGGACCGTTGTGTCCCTGAATTCACGTTGGTCATTACCTGTAAAAACTTTCTAACAATTTTCATTGCCAACGAAAGCTCAGATCAATCAGTGTAGTTCAATGCCGGTAGGAGTATTTGCCCTCAGAGTAGTTGTTTCTGACTGGTCAACAAAGTTCAATTTTGCTTGGACAGGGAGCTTCAGCCTATGTCCTTCTGATGAGTCCTAACAAGGACGAAACGTGTCAAGGATTGGCACGGGAAGCCTAAGTCCACTGCTCAGTGGGTCGATTCCCAAACAGAGACCGTTGTGTCCCTGAATTCACGTTGGTCAGTACCTGTAAAAACTTTCTAACATAAGAGATATTGTTCGTCGATTTTTATCTGACACTTTCCGTATGAGGAGCGAGGGGGTGAAGTATATGGCAAAAACAGGTGTGACGTCAGGTGACCATTGGCGTTTCAATGTAGGGTGCCACCAGCTCACATTCCTTTCGAGTATCAGATTAAAATCTATCTACTTTTTTTCATCAGTAATGAGGATAAATTTTTTGCCAATAGGCTCCTTGCATCAAATTTTTTTATTGCGGATTTCGATAGTCCATGAAAAATAAGTCAACACGTGTTTTTTCTTTTTCTTGTGAGTCAAATATTGACGGAGATACAACGCTTTGAAATGTCCTTCCGACGTCATAACTTAGGTATAATACGTTGTGAGTTGTGACGTCGCACATGCTCAGTATATCTATATATATAAAACTCAATATTTGTTATAACTTCCGAAATAATCATATTTGGACAAAATAGAAAAACACGCATCGATTTTTTTTCGATTTCCTACAGTTTGCAATAAACAATAATCAATTAATTTTTTCATGCAAGTACCCTATTAGATAATAGTGTCTCCATTTCTTCAGCAAATTAAATGTGCTTCTTTTTCATCAGCACTTATTCACTTGACGATATCGTACGCGGAAAAAAAAAACTACTGGTTGATCTTATTGAGACAGGCTGCAATAGCATGCAAGCGTCTCTTTCTACTACAAAAGGAATACTACCAATTGAGCAATATCAATAATATCATCCTTAATCCTTTGAAATTGAGAAATCGCCCGAGATTCCAATAGAAACGCCTTCTAATTCACGAAAATATGAATTTTCATAAAAAATTGTGGAATCCTGTTAAATAGGTAGTGAGTAAACACTCCTAGTACCCTGTGCAATGATTGAGTATTACCTGGAACAGATATACACTCAAAAAACATTCCAATCTTGATCGATCTAGTGTCATTTTCTATCAGATAACCAAGAAGTCTCACGGTTTTGATAGAAAAACTACTTGTTTCTTCATTTATTGTCAAGTTATATTTCTTTATAGCTGTGATAAATTTGTCAAGGTTTTGATCATGTCCCTCTTGTGTGACTGCATAGATTGTCACGTCGTCTTGGTAGGCAAAATGATCCATTAGATCCCCATGTTCAATAATTCAATCGACTGTATAGATTGTCACGTCGTCTAGGTAGGCAAAAAGTCCTGTTAGATTTCCATTTTCAATAATTTCATCGATAAGTGTTTGGAAGCATGCAACTCCAAATGGAACACTAGTGAATTGACATAAGCCTAGCATCTTATTTTTTCTTGAATCAGGTACGATAGGTTTACAATTTGGAGATATATTGCTGGAGAGAGCATGCCTGGATTAAGGGGGGGCTAAAGGGGCTGCAGTCCCTCAAAAATGCACGTTGAGGTGTTGAGGCTTATGCTGGTCAAGGGCCCGTGGGCAAACAATAAATATTAAATGCACTAGTCTTTCGCGTCATGTTTCGCAAAATTTCAGCCGAACAATTCAACCCATTTTTAACAAAAAACCTTTTGAAAACACAGTAGCGACACCTAGCGGTTGTCCTACTTCATTCTGCAAGCATGCATCAGATAATTGTTACAGGTTAACAGGTTTCTCTTCCGGTACTTCGAAAATCACCTGGAATACTTTTTTTTAAAGAATTTTTGGTGACAGACGAAAATAGCTGTTTATGCAACAAGTGTGTAAAGTGAACCTTTTTTCACGAATGTGAATTTTGCTTTACACATGTATTGCATACAATATTTTTTCTACAACCAATAACATACAGGGTGTCCCAAAAAGATACCGACAGACTTTAAAGGGTAGTAAGGGACATTAAAACAAGCATTTTTGTTTATGTCCGCAAATGAGCCATTTGGGCTGTAGAGCAAAAAACTGTTTGGTATTCTTATTCTTCGCAATAATTAAATCAGTGTTTACTTATTAATTTTGCTTTATTAACAAATAAATTATGGTTTACAATAATTGTTCAATATGTTGACCATTTAGTTCAATGCAAAGATTACACCGTCAAGCAGGGGCGGATGGGCAACTTTAAATCAGCCCGGGACGCATTTTCGTAACGAGCGTCCACTAACCCGCATTCGGAATACCAGGGCTGCGTTCAGGAATGGCTACAGCCAAGCCAAAATTGGCATTTTGCGTTCGAGTTCGGCTCCAAACTACGTGGTTCAGCATTACCGGTGGAGGGGGAAAAGTAGGTTTTGGCATTAGCATTGCCGTCTTTGAACGCACCCCAGGGCTGCGTTCAGGAATGGCTACAGCCAAGCCAAAATTGGAATTTTGCGTTCGAGTTCGGCTCCAAACTACGTGGTTCAGCATTACCGGTGGAGGGGGAAAAGTAGGTTTTGGCATTAGCATTGCCGTCCTTGAACGCACCCCCGATCTCGGGACGTATCGAGCGCACGGTAATACGAAAATCAATCGGATTACCGAACGCTGGATACTCGCGCCTACAGACACGAATATCTTGACTTTCCCTAGCTTATCACCAACAAGCCACCTGATAATATAAGTTTCTCTTCGAACATTAAATAATACATTCATTGTTGCTCGAAATTAAACTGATTAATGATACGAATTCTACACGCCCTGTGGACTCCAAACCGGAATCCACGGCCTATCGACCAATCAAATTCTTTGTATATTCGGAATACACGGGCCACAACGAGACAATTCAAACAAAACATGACTGACGTCTACTGTCACGATCTTTCGTTTAAAAAAAAATATCACTTTTGATGATTATTTCTTACAAAAACTAATGATTTTCTTTCAACAAGTTCGAAGAGAAAGCATAGTCTTCTACTCGCAAATAATGGCTATTATTGACTCGGAGAATTTTCATTCTCGTGAATAATAGCTATCATTATATGCTCGTTGGAGAATATACTATTAATGTTCAATTTTGGTTCTGGTAGTCAAATAAGAAGCTTGATTGGGATGAAATCTTGGTGTATACTAAGTGCCATGGCAACTAGCAAAAAAGTTAAAAATTATTAAGATTTTGCTTTTTGCCTAGTTATTCGATGCTGCCTCTAACTAACAAACTCTCCCAAGCTAACCCAAACTAACCCTAAGGCTGTCCTTATCTTGACCTTTTGCCCAGCTCTAGTTTGGGTTAGTTTAGGTTAGTTTGTTACTTAGCACCATATAGCATCATAAATAATTATTTACATTACATCTGCCTTAATCCTATGCCTGAAGCTAATATACGCATTTGTCAATTAACGCTTGAAGATAGGTATACAATCCCTAGGTAAATAGCAAAATCTTGTTAATTTTTAACTGCATTAAAAATTCGGCTTTCAAATCATTCTATTTCCAAAAATATGCGTTTTTTTTGGGAAAAAAAATATACAGATAGCTAGTGACATTAGAATTAGAATGGCTAACACAATATTAATTTTAAAATATTTTTGAAAAATGTAAAAGTGGCTATATAGATAAAACTTATATATACAGGGTGGGGACTTTAACTGGAACTAATTCGCTAGAGCCTTCGGATAAAATATGTGGACAAAACGCAAAAACACGTCGATCAAGATTTTTTTTTTGAAATTTTTCCATATTAATTTTTTTATATAGGGTGTTCCAAGAACAGCTGTACGGTTATCAACTTTATTTTTCCAAATGGTAGCCCCTGTATATTATGACATTTCTGGATTCTGCTGAAAATTCTAGACATATTTCATGTACAATATTATATACCTATCTTCAACTGTTTCGGAAATATTGACAGTTGAAAATTGACTTTTTTGCAACTTTGACAGGCTGTGAAACCTAAACGGTTAATTTTAGAGGAAAACCAGTTTTACATTGCTGTCTTACATTTTCATAAACTATCATTTGACACTAACTTTGAATTTAACTGGAGATTGAATTTAACTGGAATTTTTAATCATGGATTAAATTCAAAGTTGGTGTCAAATGATAGCTTATGAAAATCTAAGATAGGAATGTGAAATCGGTTTTCCTCTTAAATTAACCGTTAAGGTTTTACAGCCTGTCAAAGTTGCAAAAAAGTCCATTTTCAACTGTCAATATTTCCGAAACAGTTGAAGATAGGTATATGACATTGTGAATGAAATATATCTAGAATTTTTTGCAGAATCCAGAAATGTCATAATATACAGAGGCTACCATTTGGAAAAATAAAGTTGACAACCGTACAGCTGTTCTTGGAACACCCTGTATAAAAAAATTAATGTGAAAAAAACTCAAAAAATCTTGATCGACGTGTTTTTGCGTTTTGTCCACATATTTTATTCGAAGGCTCTAGCAAATTAGTTTCAGTTAAAGTCCCCACCCTGTATACCGGGTGTCTACGAGATCAGTTTCGCGCTGGCATTTGCTGTTTTTTTTTTCGAAGGCAAAGATTTTTGGTATAGAGTGTAGGTTTGAGAAATGTCATATTTTGACATGTGTGTCAATGTTTGGGTAACTTCCGGTTTGACCGGAAATGGTCCTAACTCCGTAATTTTAAATGGCATCCCAATAATTTTTTCGCATTTTTGGTATCTGCGGATCATGATGTATATGAAAACGTCAAATTTGAACATTTTTCAAGAAATTTCAGAACTCTGGATGAAAATTTATTTTTGAACAGGAAGTGACGGAGCGGTCTTAAAATTGTTATTTTCAACCAACACAATCGTAGAAAAATGCGAGTGCCAAGATGTTATCCTTTGCTTGCTCTCCAAAGGCATCCAAAGTTGAAAAAATCACATTTTACGTGATAACTCAATGAAATCAGTGAAATCACCCAACTTTCAGAACAAGAGTATTTTACCTTTTTCAAAATAAAAGCAACTATGCATTGAAACTTTTCATTTATGTTAGTTTTTAATTATTTTCTTATTATTTTTATAATGCACTACTATAAATGATAAAACTACTTATAAATGAACCCCTGTATGAAGAACACTTTCCAAAAGGAGCTGGTGTTTTTTTTTTCTTGACAAGCCATTTATAAGATCTGTGGGCAAGATTGTAACAAGCATTTTAATATGCTCGTTCCAATTAAACAAATCAGTTCTAAATTTTGCACCGAGTAGGGTTATCGAGCGCGCTCGGACTACATTTGTTAATTGGTGTTCGAACCACTCTTCGAGCACGGAAGTAGTTTTGTTGGTTCCATAAAGGGATTTCTTTTCGACAAAGCAGTAGGTACATCAAAAATTATTCACACAATAACCTCAATTATCGGACTTTTATTGATTTTTGCGCTCTCCGCGTGGAAATGTCATTTTTTTTAACAACAAAATATTTTTTAAGGGAAAAACTGGAATAGGTCGTCCGTCGTCCCCTTTCAGCTGCCAGAACTTGAAGAGAAGTGAAGTGACCTATATATAGGCGATTTAGGCCACAAAGTAAAATAAAATTTTAAAATTTCTCATTGAGATTTCACAGCAATGCTGGATTAAAAAATAAGTTTTATTTTTGGTGGAAACAATCGTCCGCGAAAAGCCAGACCATCAGGCTTTTATTTAGACAACTTTTAAACTACTTTTAAACTACCTTTAAAGTACTTTCAACCACTTTAAACGACTATTAATGACCTTCATTTCACCTTTGTCACTTTGAGTTCAATGTTTTATCCTCTGGTTGAAGCTTATTTCCAGCTAAATTTTGGTTATTAGTCAGATTTTATCATAGTCAAAAAAACCAGTTTAAATTTCATTTCCTCCATGCCAATAATTTGATGAATCGACGAGCTTGAGCCGCTAAAAGTATTTACTTATTGCCAAGAATCAAGAAGCCCTGGTTCCCTTTCTTTGAAAGCAGTCCTTTTGACGACGAGTCTACGTTTGTTTGGGCTGGTGGCCGACTTCGTCACCAATATCAGTGGCGGCTTTAAGAAAATTTGTGGGGAGTTTTCGTAACCAGGACCTTCAAGATTTACTGCACAAGATAAGTTACTTTTCTTAATTACATCTTGAACTTTTAACTCCTCGTAATTGATTCCCTGATGAAACCAACAACCATTTATTATCGAGCATTGTTGTACCATAACTATAGCTTATTCTATGTAATTTTATAACTATATCTGTCTGTTTGGTATAATCATATAGTCCAATATTGGTTTGGCAGTAATTATTGGATATTCATAATTTTTTTAATTCACTGACTGACTTTGGGCTAACTTTGGGAAAACTTCAAGTTTTTTTCTCTTATTTTCATTTCTTTGTTATATTTTTTTTTTTAAGTAATTGTTTTCGCAAGAGTGTAACTAGAAGTTATTATATAACTAGGCTATTGAACGAAGCCAATTAATCATTGAGTACATTGCGAGACAAACTTCAAGTTTTATATCATTTTCATTAATCTGATTTTTTGGAAGTATTTGCTTTGTAAGAGTGCAACTGCAGGTTATTTAACCAGGTTATTGAACAAAGCCAATTAATAATTAATGCATTACAAGGCAAACTTCGAGTTTTTTTTATCATTTTCATTGTTTTATTATTTGAAGTAAATGTTTTACGAGGGCGTAACTGAACGTTATAGTATAGCTAGGTTATTGAACAAGGCCAATCGATAATGATTGCATTGTAGGCAAACTTCGACTTTTCTTTATCATTTTCATTTATTTTACTATTTGAAGTAAATGTTTTACGAGGGCGTAACTGAACGTTTTATTATAGCTAGGTTATTGAACAAGGCCAATCGATAATGATTGCATTGTAGGCAAACTTCGACTTTTCTTTATCATTTTCATTATTTTATTATTTGAAGTAAATGTTTTACGAGGGCGTAACTGAACGTTATAGTATAGCTAGGTTATTGAACAAGGCCAATCGATAATGATTGCATTGTAGTCAAACTTCGATTTTTTTTATCATTTTCATTATTTTATTATTTGAAGTAATTGTTTCTGCAAGAGCGTAACTGGAAGTTGTTGTATAACTAGGTCATTGAATAAGGCCAATTTTATTAATTGCATTGCAGGGCAATCTTCAAGTTTTCTAATTTTTATTATTTTTTGTATTATTTGCAGTTTGATTTAATTTGATTTTTTTGAAGTTTGGCTCAATATTTCCAGTCCTACGTAGCAACTTCATTGTATGTAGGAATATAACTTGTTTTGAAACTTTCTAGATGAGATTCTAGAAAGCTTATTTTGTTTGTGTATCAGGTTCACTGAACACAAAATTTAACTTGCCGTACCGACCGGAAACTCGCTCAGTAGGTTAACAACTTGTAAGTCGACCTTGGTCCCCATCGTGCATTGTTGTTAATTCTAAAGGGTTTCGTCACAACCAACTGTTGTTTCTCAAAGTTATGTTCAGGTTACGTCAGTGAATATTTTCTTTAGTCTTACTTACAAGTTCATTGTATGTAAGAATTTAACTTGATTAGAGCCTTTTGTTAGATTTAGGTGACATAGATTCACTGTAGAATCTAATTTGCTCGACTTCTTACATATCAACTTCATTGAGTGTAAGAATTTGAACTTTGTATTTTACGTTTTATGTAATAAAATAGGTTAGTAACTTGTAAGTCGACCTTGGTTTCATCGTGCATTGTTGCTAATCCTGAGTATTATGTATTTTGCAATTAACTGCAAATTGCTTTCAATTAATTAATTGTTTGAATTAATTAATGAATTAATTCTACTTTATTAAATTCTATTTAAATAAATAGTTATCTACATTGTTTTAAATTTTTGGTTTTATTTTAATTGGCCTTATTATAGGCCTGGCGCCCAATAGAAAATAACATCAAATAAAGATAACCCACGCCCATTGCCTCCTAAACTTTTGTCTGAGCAGCTGTAGGGCAACCCGAAGAAGTGATAAACTTACATCATTTCAAGATATGTTTATTTGTCATTGTTTGACATCTCGGGAATTTGTAAATACAAAGTTTGAATACAGGGGTTTATTTATAAATTGTTTTATCAGTTATAGTAATGCATAGTAAAAATATTGGAAAAATAATTAAAAACTGGCATGAATAAAAAAATTTAATGCATAGTTGGTTTTATTTTGAAAAAGGTAAAAAACATTTGTTATGAAAGTCGGGTGATTTCACTGATTTCATTGAGTTATCACGTAAAATGTGATTTTTTCAGCTTTGGAAGCCTTTGGAGAACAAGCATAGGATAATAGCTTGGCATTCGCATTTTTCTACGATTGTGTTGGTTGAAAATAACAATTTTAAGACCGCTCCGTCACTTCCTGTTCAAAAATAAATTTTCATTCAGAGTTTTGAAATTTCTTCAAAAATGTTCAAATTTGACGTTTTTATATACATCATGATCCGCAGATACCAAAAATGCGAAAAAATTATTGGGATGCCATTCAAAATTACGGAGTTAGGACCATTTCCGGTCAAACCGGAAGTTACCAAACATTGACACACATGTCAAAAGATGACATTTCTCAAACCTACACTCCATACCAAAAATCTTTGCCATCGAAAAAAAAAACAGCAAATGCCAGCGCGAAACTGATCTCGTAGACACCCGGTATATAGAAAAAGTGGCTATATAGATAAAACTATAAAACATAATTTTACTCTTTTTCACTTATCTCGATTTCCTGCTTAGTCTTAAAATGGTTCGTATTTTGCTGGAATTGACAATGTGGTATATATGTATAATTGGCTTGCCAGTCCATAATTAATGACCAACAATTGAAATAAAAATGAATTTTTGGACGCTGATCCAGAATTTCGCAGGACTAGTATCAAGCGTACGGTAGCTTGACAATCGATCGGGATGTCAGACGCTCATTATGAGACAGGCCTCGGTTGATACGACGTTACCCGAATGCGGTATACTAGGCGCTCGATACAAAAATGCGCCCGGGACAGTTTTTGCTGAAGCAGCCCTGTGGGGGGATGCGTAACGCTGGAGGCGAAGATACCCAAACATTTTTTCTTTGCAAAAAAGTGTTTAAAAATAGGGTATTAAATAATCTATTTTTATAGAAAAAAAAACCTACCTATATTACTCAAAAATACGAAAGTGTATAGCGTATAGCTATCCAGATATTGTAAAATATTTTCAACTAGCTGACCTGGCGAACTTCGTACCGCCTCTGAATTATTAAATACCTACCTATTAAATGTTATGTTAACGTATCTATTAGCTGAATTAAATTCAGTTTTTTTTCGATGGTGAATTTGGCTTTGGTTGAAGAAAATTAATGTTTACTCTCTGGATCAGAAGTCACCTAAAATTAAAATTTTACATCTATCTGATCTACTCTCTCTGCACCACTCTATCTGATCGGAATAGTGGAATAGTTCTGTTCGGAATAGCTCCAGTTCCTGAGCAGCATTGTTCTACTGTATCTGCAATGAAATTACCGCGCAACGGCGAGCTTCGTTCTAGGTATCAGAGATAGCGCCGTATATAAAATGGTTTGCAATGAAAATGTGGTGGCGGTAAACTTGGTATCGGTTATAAGAGATGGCGCCGTATGCGGGCTTAGTGAATTTTTTTCATAAATAAGTAAAATAAGTAATTTTTTTTTTGTTTTTTTTTTTTTTGATTTTTTCGATTTATTATGTTAGTAGGGACAAAGACAAATCCAATAAAGCAAAAATCATAAAAATCAGTCCAGCCTTTCTCGAGTTATAAGTGCTAGAACCAACACAACTGTGTTTTATATATACATATAGATATGTTTACACTTTTTCTGTTTATAATCAGACATTACCATATTTACCGCAATTGGGGATGGTTCGCAATTTTATTCAGACCTCGATTCAGACATTAGGTACAGGTCTATGTTCATTTTCCGAAAACAAAAATTTAGATTTTTTTCCGAATGCTTTCATTTCGAAAATCAACCATTTGGAAAATATTGACTTTGAATAACTTCTTTCGAAAATCAATAATTTTGAACTTGAACCATGCCCAAACTAACCGGATTATTTTGGTAAGTTTGGTAATGTCTGATTAAAATTGCAAATTAACCCAAACTAGGATTATTCTTGGTAATGTTTGATTACAATAAATTGCAAACTAACACAAATTTTGAAAACATAATGGTTATGTTCGATTAAAATTGCAAACTTACCCAAACTAATCGGGTTATTTATCGGTACGTTTGATTACAATTGCAAACTAACCCAAACTAACCGCGGTTAGTATTGGTACGTTTGAAAATATCTTAGTAAAATTGCAATCTAACCGGGTTATTATCGGTAATGTCTGATTACAATTGCAAACTAACCGGGTTATTTTTGGTAAGTTTGATTATGTCTGATTAAAATTTCGTACTTAACGGGTTATTATCGGTGAATTTGGAAGACTCCTCGGTAATGTCTGATTAAACAGAGAAAGTGTATTTACAGAAAAAGTGTAGATTTACAGAAAAAGTGTAAAATTTACTGAAAATATTTTCCAATATTAGATGGCAGCTCTACGCCTTGTGAAAAACGGTAGAAAACAAAAACCGCTTTCTGCACCTTGAGTGATTTTCTTTCCATCAAGCATTGTTTGTTATCGTATTTAATTTTATCCTAAACCGGCCCACCTGGCTCTCCGGCCCACCTGAGCCTATCCGCCCCTGCCGTCAAGTCACGAACCCTTTGGAATATTCCGGGAAAAGCTTCTACATGGGTACAACTCGCCAGTATCCTTGCAAATAGATCTTCCTCATTACGAGCAGGTATTTCGTAGACTAAACTTTTCAGTCAATGACCCGACGGTGCAAATGGTGCAATCTTTGCATTGAAGTAAATGGTCAACATTTTGGACATTTATTGTAAACCATAATTTATTTGTTAGTAAAGCAATATTATTAAGTAAACCGTTTTTTTGCTTTAGAGCCCAAATGGCTCATTTGCGGACATATGTTTACATGAAAAAAAATGCTTGTTTTGATGTCCCTTACTACCCCTTAAAGTTTGTCGGTATCTTTTTGGGACACCCTGTATGTGTAAAAAAATAAATTTAGACAAATACTTCACGTACTAGTGCTCAAAGTATTTTCACTTTACGCACTAGTGCGTGAAGTAATTTACCAGAAAATACTAATTACTTTACGCACTAGTGCGTGAACTGAAATTTTACGTCTTCTGAATAGTTCGTAGAGTGAGTACTTTACGCATGGTAGTAGAAAAAAATATTTTGACTTATTTTTGTAAAACAAGTAGGTATAGCAGTGTCTTCTGTTATATCAGGAATATAGCTTTTTTATACAGGGTGTCTCACGCGGTTTTGCCCAAATGATACTTCGGAACGCATCATCGTATGTTCCACTATATAATTTTTTATCATTTTCTTTAACAAAGCCTTAACAAATATGGCATCGCTAATTTCGTAATTTAATTTTCTAACGAAAAATGCCATAATATACCATGAGTTACATTTAAGATTCTAAAGTTGACGTCACTTGACTTAAATTGAAGCGAAATTGGATGACAATGGTAGAAGCGGCATGAAAATTTATCCAGATCCTCAAAATTTTAATTATATTGGATGACGTGTTCCGAAGTTAATACCTGGAAAAAACTTCGTGGGATACCCTGTATATATTTTTTTTGCACTCAATTTATAAAGGGGATAAAGGGCCCCCTAAAACTTTACTAGCCCTGGGCCCCATGAAAGCTTAATCTGGTCATAGGAGAGAGAGACCCGGTTCAATTACAGCATCTGTAAGACAACCGGGATGGATGGGCTCTGTGAGACCGGCCCGGGAAAATTTCGGCTCAAGCGGCCCACTTGGCACTTCATGTGTAAGAGTTAAATTTTTTGGTGAAAGAGAAAATTACTGTAGGATTTTTTAAATTTCTTCGCTACCTACCTATTTAATAGAGAAGGATTCTTTCTATGTTCATGAGCTTGAAGCCTCCTCGTTACCTAACCTATTTCTTAGCCTATTTTTAATAATATATATTTGAGAATGGAAAAAGTTATTTTCCTAACAAGTGCCCAAAGTAGTAGATTCCAGCACGCCAAAGCAGTTAGACGAACGACGCGAAGCGGAGTTCGGATAGGCTTCAAGTGCTTCCATATCACATAACAAGAATTGAAAAATTATCAAATATGGTGTTTGTATGAAATAAAAACGCAGGAAATGCGTGCGGAAAAGTACTACTTTGCGCACGCCCGTAAAAATACGATCTTTCGCATGTCACCTGGGCGATTGCCAAAGTTAAAATGTGTATCGGATACACTGTGGCTAAAACTGAATACGCCTGATACAGATAATATTTCAAAATAGCGACGTTACAGCAATACAAATACACGCAATCCTTGCAGGAGCAAGTTTTTATTGCATCTTTAAAATCTATATGCGCATTTTCTGATCACATCCTGAGCAACTATGAGTGGAAATGTTGGATCTACCAATCGTTTCCTGAAGAGATAACTTGTAAAGGTCCCAATTACCAGCAAAAATTAATAATTTCTCTGACTAAATATTGCGACCAATTCAAATGTCAAGAGTCGGGTAGTGGGCCATTTCGCGTTATTTTTCCAAAATATGTTGGGTTGAAAATTGCTATATCAGCACAGAGGTCTTTCTATATTTTGGGCATACCTGGTTGAATCACATTGGACGTTTGAATTTGAACCTTTCATCTTGTAGAGCCTCATCGGAAGCTTTTTCATCAAAAATCTTTTCAACTCGTCTTTGTTTTGGAAAATAGTTTCTAATTTCGCCTGTCCTATCCGTCCCTGAAGACAACATAAAGCTAATGGAGCTCAGGATCCAGAAAACTTCAATTCTCGTATGTTGCGATAGTAAATCATGAGAAATAATAATATCTGCAAACCAGTTCTGATAAAATGCATGAAAGTTTCAGCTCATTTTCATCTCTAAGATATCTTTTATCTACATCATCTGCGCCGTAAAATTCCATTCACGATTTTTTTATCGACAGATTGTGCATAATTTCCTTAACTTGAAAGATTTATAATTAATATGCATTTTTCAGGTATCTACATATCATTCAAACTACGCAGCGATAGGCTCCTGTCCGATAAACCTCACAAAACTCAGTCGCAATTCCGGAGGAAAATACAAGTGCGAAGTCAGTCTCGACGCGCCTACTTTCAGGACAGTGTCCGAAACCAGGACATTCAATTTTATCCAGTACTCGAAAAGGACGCAGGAGCTCAAGGATATTAGCACGGAAAAAATTAGGAGTAAGTTGGTTGGATGGTGACGTCTCGAGTAAATTTTAATCATTTTGAATTAACTCACTAAATCAGTAATGATTACTTTAATTGGCTTATATCTGATTGAATACATGCAATTTTTGATTTGAAAACATAAAATGCTTAAACATACATACAGCTGTTTTACTAATTAATGAAAAACGATAAGGATTAAAGATAATTTTGAGATCACAAAAAAATGTAGTGTAGCACTATTAAGTAACTACCTACTGAAGGTAGATACAAATATGAATATAGGTAATTTACTCGAGTACTCAGATCAAGTAACTTTTAATTGAATACTTATAAACTTTCTGTTCCAGGTTCATTCCAGAATCAAACAAGTAGTTCCAGTAATGGTAGGTATACCCGAATTATTTTCAAACTGTCAACGCTTTATTCTATTCATTTGCATTTTCAGAATATTGTTTGAATCATGCTTGAGACCCTACTTTTGTACAATAATTATTTTGAAAAACTTTAATTCGGATTTCTACATTTTGTAAATTTTCCTTGTTTTATTATTTTTTTGTTTTGTTTCAGGTCAAATGAATTCAATCTGCACAATCCTGCACGGTTACTTATTAGTGATATTTATGTTATTATTTTTTTAGATTTTAAAATAAAATATTTCACATATATTTAGAGTTTTTGATTTCTTTATACATATTAGTACTTTAGTTGTTGAACATGTCTTAATATAGGATTAAGAATATTAGGAGAAAAAAATCGGTAACGATCTTTCACGGAAATTGATAGACCTCAGGCCAAAAGCTTTGGAGAAGATGGAATATCTGAAACTTTTTTGAGAATTGAAGAAATACTTCGAGAACTTTTTCCAGATGTTCAACAACAAAAAAATTGTGGAGATGATTTATGGTTTGTAGTTACAGAAGTTGTGAAATCAAATACAAAACTAAAAAACCTCTAAAACGGAAATACTTTCATGGAAACTTGATAATAAAAAGACTTAGGAAGTTCATCCATAGGAATTGGAAGAACCAAGGAAAAGTGACTAAGAAATTGGAAAAATCTTATATTTTTAGCAGAGCATTAAATGTTGGATTGGAAGATCAAAGAGTAAGACACTTTTTGACGGAAATTGGAAGTTTGAGTAAAAACACTCTAAGAAAATATTACGACACTTTGCTAATCTATATATACACTTCGCATCAAAATTAACGCACCACTAAAATTTGGCACAATTTCAAATTTAATTTTCTCGGAAACTGCTGAATCGATTTGGACATATTTTTTTTTTAATTGTAGCTTAAATCTTCAGGAATCACTCTGTAAAACAACTTTTCATTTGAATCGAAGTTTTAGGCATATACAGGGTGTTTTAAAAGAAACCAGTTTGATGCCTAATTTTTGTCACATCCTGTGGGACTTTCCATCTGCACCAATAGATGTCTATCTAAATCAAAACATAGCCCCATCTTTTCTGAGCATTTTGTTTTTTTATTCACGTTTCTAGCTCTGTTATTTAATGAAATATGGAGTTTGAAGTTAAAAGCGTTTATTTGAGATTATTCAAGAAAAAGTTTCGGAAGTTAACAAAACAAAAACAAAATTATTGAAAAAATAATGTGGAAAAAAGAAGAAAGAAGAAGAAGAAGAGTTATAACCGTCAGGTAAGTAAATCTAAGTAGGCCATGGAAAACAAAGGCGCGATATTGTCATGGAAACAGAGACTACTGTCTTTATCTGTCAGTGATTTTTGAATTTATTCTGTAATTTCTCTGCATTTGGTGTTATCATTGCAAAATATGGAGCGTCAAACAAGAAATTTAACTCGAGATGAATGTGTGATGGCGACTACATTGATCCAGGAAGGAATGGGCTACCGAGCTGTAGGTAGAAGATTGGGTGTTTCTCATTCGACAATATTGCGCATATTTCGCCGTTTTGAAGAAACCAATGACCACAACAGGCGCCGTGGACAAGGAAGAACTCGGGGAACAGCGGCTATCCATGACCGATTTTTGCAACTGAATGCGTTGAGGCAACGTTTTGTGACCTCAAGACAACTAAGGGTACAATTAAATACTGCTCACAATATCAACGTTAGTGTATCAACTGTAAGGAGACGTCTGGCAGAAAGAAATTTAAGGTTCAGAATTCCAGCAAGAGGACCAAGGCTAAATGCAGACCATATACGAGCAAGACTTCAATTTGCCAGGGAACATGTAAACTGGAATGCTGAAGATTGGGAGCGAGTTCTGTTTACAGATGAGACAAGGTTTTGTCTTTACAGCAACGACCGACGAGTAAGGGTTATTCGACGACCAAATGAACGTTACTCGCAGTGTAATATTCGCCAAACCGAGTTATTCAATGGAGGGTCTGTGATGTTTTGGGGCGGAATCTCTTTAACTGCTCGTACTGACATCGTGTCTTTGCGTGGAGGACCTTTAAATAGTGCAAGGTACATCACGGAAATTTTGTCAGAGCATGTGGTCCCTTTCGCTGGGTATATTGGGGATAACTTTTTACTAATGCAAGATAACGCCAGACCACACACTGCGAGAATAGTGCGAGATTATTTGAATGAGGTGGATATTGAGACTCTGGACTGGCCTTCACGCAGTCCAGATCTCAATCCTATAGAACATTTATGGGATCAAATTGGTAGGCAGCTTAGAGATCATCAACCCCTACCTGTGTCTTTGAATGATGTAGAAAACTTTGTTCGAGAAATTTGGATTAATATCGATCAAGAACAAATAAGACGTCTGGTTCAAAGTATGGGTCGTCGATGTCAAGCGGTAATAGAGAGTAGGGGAAGAAACACCCGATATTGAATGTTTTTTTTTTCCACATTATTTTTTCAATAATTTTATTTTTGTTTTGTTAACTTCCGAAACTTTTTCTTGAATAATCTCAAATAAACGCTTTTAACTTCAAACTCCATATTTCATTAAATAACAGAGCTAGAAACGTGAATAAAAAAATAAAATGCTCAGAAAAGATGGGGCTATGTTTTGATTTAGATAGACATCTATTGGTGCAGATGGAAAGTCCCACAGGATGTGACAAAAATTAGGCATCAAACTGGTTTCTTTTAAAACACCCTGTATATGCCTAAAACTTCGATTCAAATGAAAAGTTGTTTTACAGAGTCATTCCTGAAGATTTAAGCTACAATTAAAAAAAAAATATGTCCAAATCGATTCAGCAGTTTCCGAGAAAATTAAATTTGAAATTGTGCCAAATTTTAGTGGTGCGTTAATTTTGATGCGAAGTGTATAAAAATCAATGTTTGAGGGGTATCCGGGTATGCGCTCCTACACCACTTATCTGGTTACGATGAAACTTTGGTAGGATGTTATGGCCATCCCAAGGAAGGTTTGTGGATAGGTTACGCATCTCTGAAAAAGAAATTAATTTTAAATTGATTATTAATTTAATTGTAAACAAACTCATTCACATTACATACGGGCCCAAGTTAAGAACACCGGCTAAAAAAATATGAAGAATTTAAATTCATAGAAAACATAGTTA
Organism: Ceutorhynchus assimilis; assembly: GCA_917834065.1. Taxonomy (NCBI): domain Eukaryota; kingdom Metazoa; phylum Arthropoda; class Insecta; order Coleoptera; family Curculionidae; genus Ceutorhynchus; species Ceutorhynchus assimilis. The sequence continues at coordinate 10,525,183 of OU892286.1, read as the reverse complement.
TCGCGTAGGTACATTCACTACAAAAAAATGAGACGTTTAATAATTGTTAACAAATAACAATTATTATACGCCTCATTTTTTTGTAGTGAGTGTAGGTAGGTACGTGACAACGATGTTTTCTATGAACTTAAATTCTTAATTTTTTTTAAACGGTGTTCTTAACTTGGGCGGACAGTAACAACATAACCCAACTTTTTTTGACAGCATGAAACAACGTTACCATATTTCATTTATTTGGGCTTGCCACAGCCTCCTACATTTAACAAGCCATGAAGTTAAAAAGGCAACACCGCAATCTTACCGCCAAGTGGTGCTGGTGGTGTTTGTTTGTATAAATATATATTTTTTATTTTATTAATATGAATCACAAAAAATGCATAATTTATTGTACTAAAGGGCCAAAAACAGTAATTCAATGAATAATTTAACTATTTGTGTAAATAAGAACAGTAAATAATTGATTTAAATGAATATATTTCTAGAGTCTAAAGTGTTATGTTTCAGTATGTCTTTTGAAAATCTAACTTTTTCTTTCTTCGGGATTTTTTTGGAAGGCAAGTCCATTCAAATACTTGAGCTGATTTTCGAAAATAAGAGGTACCTGGTACCTACTTTTAAGAGTTGGACGTTTTAGTTTGAACTCTCGAACTACGCCTTTATCCTTGTTTGTCTCAAATCTAATTATTTCGGTTTCTTCAAAATGCTTACAACACACCACAGAATTTTTCGTTATTGTATAATCTCGGGTATAATTATCTTGGTGTATTCCTTTCATCCACATTTTTTGCACTTCAGAATTTTTTTGGAAATAAAAAGGGAGTGAATCCTACGCCTACCGGTAGGTCCTTTGTTATCCAACAATCATACGCCTACCAGTAGGCTCTTTTTCATCCACCGATTGTGCGCCTACTGGTAGGTCCTTTTTTGTCAATTGATCGAGCGCCTACTGGAAAGTTTGTTATTACTTTAGAATTCGTATATCCTACCAGTCAGCTGTTGCTAAATACTTTATTGAAATTTTGTTTTTTTGTAGAATTGACATCAAGAAATTCGTCCATTGAGTAATAGGCCTCTATCAGTACCTAGTACCTAACATCTTTCTATCTTGGGCTTTAAACTTGTTGATGTTTGGAATCTGCTCTGCTTCATTCCAGACGGCAACCTATTCAAAATCCTTCTGACACGCACCCTGAAGTTATCTTTATACCTTCGATTGCTCGCTACGCTCGCCAAACCTCAAAGAGAATAATGTCCTCAGAAATGTAAATCCACCAAAAACGAGAAAAACCTTCCACCAGAAACGTGAAAAACCTTTATTAAATATAACGGCTTGAAATTTAAATTATTTTTGAGTCTCTGATTGCTCGCTCCGCTCGACAAACTTGAAAGAAAAGATTCTTGGAAGCGTGAATAACCCAAAAACGTGGAAATCTTTTTCTCAACCTTCTTGTAAATCATTTTTGAGTCTCCGATTGCTCGCTCTGCGCTCGCCAAATCTCAAAAAGAAGATCCTTGGATGCGTAAATGCACCAAAAACATGCAAAGTCTTTTTTTAAATATAGAACTTGACCGTGTATCTTATGCTCTAAAATAAAAAAAAAAATATTTTCCTGATTTCAAAAATATACATATATTGTAGGTATATTGATGACATTTTGGTTGAGCTGGAGCCCTGTTTGACATACTTTATCTTAGCTAATTAGGTACAAGATTTGCATTTTTATAAAAATATCAAAAACTCATGGAAACAATGAAGTTGTTAACGTTGTCCCGTTAATAAATTTGACTTGTCGTAATTTCATTGTTACAATTTTTATTATTAGTTCCATATTGGCCCTGTCCACTCTGTGGGGCTTTGATTTTTGTGCCGCTTTCAAAGTTAAGCTATCTCGCATGTAGAGTTGAACTAAATGTTCCATTGTATATCTATCTATATCGGATTCAAGATCCTCAAAGGAACTATACTCTTGTCCTAACTCTATTCCAGTACTTATAACTGTGGACATTGTGTTGCAATCGCCTAAAAATTATTATATAATTATTTCTGCATTCCAGTAGTTGGAAGACTCTGTAGTTATACAGAACCGGATTTAAAGGCGTCGAGGCCTAGGGCAAGGAAGAAAGTGGATACCCTTTTAATCAATAAAAATATTTCCTAAGGCCTGCTGGGGGACTAAATTTTGAAGTTATTCTAGGCCCTGGATTTGTGGAGGCTCCGGGGCCCCGGCTGCTCCAATATAAATCCGGCTCTGTAGTTATCTCGATGATAGAACTAGCTCAAGTTTATAATTTATCACTTACCTACACAAACTATGAAAAAAACAAACTTAAAGAAAAATCACAGAGATGCAGCAGGTACTTCTTTTTGTAGTTTATGTTATTATAGATTGTAAGGATAGGTAGATTAATAAAAAGTAGGTAGGCGCAGGATTCTTAAATGAATATGAACCTACCGGTAGGTTCAGGATTTTTTTTACAAACGGTACCTACCAATAGGCGTTATATCATGTGGTAATTGAGGACCTTCCATAATGTTTTAGCGTTATACATACGGTAGGCACACAATGAATGAAACAAACAGGACCTACCGGTAGGCGCAGAATTCACTCCCAAATAAAAATGTTTGCATTTCTTCAGTTTTTAAGGAACTCCTAATAGTTCGATTTGCACCCAGTAGTTTCATGGCATCTGGAAAAAGTTTAAATATCTTAGGTAATATATCGAGACCTATGCTCTTGCAGACAAATATTAATATTGTTTTTATTGTTTTACCTTACCTTACCTTAATTTTTGCTCCTGTACTCATTAGCTAAAAATTAGCAATCAAAGCACAAAGGAACAGGTATCAACTAAATATGGGCAATATATTGGTGTGTTTCTATCCACTTTTTCGTCAATAATGCCCATAATAGTTATTAATGATACAAGTTCGATATGAACGCCATAATGAAACGCGTGTAACGTTAAACCACGAGGCGTTAGCCGAGTGGTTTAGTTACACAAGTTTCATTAATAAAGTTCATATCGAACGTGTATCATTCAAAATTTAATCTACAATGGTCCAAATAGATTTGATTTGCCTTGAAATAGCAAAAACTTTTCAATTTAAAATTTGAAATTTAGCAGGTGCCCGTACTAGTCGAGAACCTGCTTGTTGGTTTTTAGAATTTTGACTTTGGCAGCTTCAATATTGGAGTCCATTTTTGTGCCATAAATTCAATTTTATAATGGAAAATAATATTATTATTGGTGATTCTGAGTTCGAAAGTGTCTCTCCGAATATAGAGGCAGCATTATTGAAAAGGTTCTTCTGGCAACTAACTTTCTTTTTGTATATTTTTCATTTCAAAATTTGGGTGTTATTATGAATTCTTAAACGCACTAGTGCTATTATGAAGGACCTAATGACATTCAAATGACAATGCTAAATGTGTCATAATGACACCGACGTAGATTAAAATACTAAATTGCAACAATACACAATGAAAGCAATACACAGAAACACATAACCCAATAACAAAATAGCACAATACGCGACGTTGCCGTCATTTCAAACTTCATGGCTTGTTAACTATAGGAGGCAGTGGGCTTGCCATTCAATCGACGTAACCTTATTATTTTTTGAATTCGAGAACGGCTGGACCGACTTGAATTTAATACCACGTATCTCTGTATTAGATTAGATCGATTTGGGTTCAATTTAAGTGAACTTCTTCTGATCTAGATAATTTTTTTGTTGATGAGGGTGTACTGATCCAGCCTCAATCGAATACAGTGTGGTTCACTTAAATTGAACCAGATCGATCTAATCCGGTCAATCGAATTCGGCTATAGAGGAGAGTGATATAGGCTATTTTTTTATCCCAAAAAAAAAGTTCGGTTGCGCGAAACTCTGATACACTGGAACGCCTATAAATAGCCCGGGACTCTCTAGAGCAGCTCTGGAGTGCTTAAAATGCGTCACTGGCAAGCGACTCTAGTATCGGATTTAAAAAAAATAATTTTTCCGCAAACGTCAAAAAATTACGACTTTTTTAACCTCAATTCTTAATTAGGCAATTCAATCCATCTGTCAAAAAGGAAAATTCAATGTGGCGTGGCGGCCAAGCAAGTTTGTTTTGAATATGTTTTTATGCGTATTTTAAATTATTTTGCATACAGTTTTGCTTACAACTTTGATTTTCATTATTTAATAAAATATTTGTTGACTAGGTACCTAAACTATTAATTAGGGCAGATACTAGATATTTTTTTGTGTTTTCTGGCCCATGTGTGGCCGCCACGCCATCTTGAATGTCACGTGGTTTGCCTAATGTTGAAGTTTGACTTCACAGACGTCATTTTTTTGGTTACTTTTTTGTCCGCGCGTTCCGTGAGCGTACAAAAAAGTACTTTTTTCTCCAAACGTCAAAAAAACATCACTTTGTCAACACCTGTCAAGATGGTAGAAATTCAGTTTCTATGTTGCTAGGCAAATCCAGGAGGTTAACACCTGTCGAGGTGGTAGAAATTTAATTTCTATGCTGCTTGGCAACCCCAGCGGCAGCAAAAGTACTTTTGGTGCCGCTGGAGCGGCAGTAAAAGTACTTTTAGTGCCGCTCGTACTTTTACTGCCGCTCAACCAACCAGTTACCCCCGAGCTTACCACAATCGTTTGGAGAAAAAATAGCGTGTTGCATACGGAGTAGAAGCACTTTTTTGTGCTTCAGCAGTATTGCAAACCTACTGCTTCAGCACAAAAAAGTAAAGCTTCTACTCCTAATACAACAATATACTATTAGATCGCTGTGACCTTTGGATGGCCTGAAAAAAGTCAATTAAGGTCAAAAAATAAAATTTTTCAAAATAGCTGCCTAAGTTTTAAAGTTTAAGTTTGTTTTAGCAATGCAGGCATGAATATAGTCTATTGTATATAATTTGAGGAAGAGCATTTCAAAAAATATAGTTTTAGACCGATATGACTTTAATTGACCTTAAAAAATATCAATAATAGTATATTACATACCGAGGTGGAAAGTGTTTCTCGAGACAGTATTGAAACTTTTCACCGAGGTATGTATACTATTTTATTTACAATCATTCGAATTTTGAAATTTTCATTTGAATTAAAACTAAAAAATACCATAATTAACAATTTCATTTACTTTCGGCCCACGGCTCGAAAGTTTACTTTCGACCCGTGGGCCGAAAGTAAGTCAAAAAAGTGACATTTTCGAACTTTTTAAAACTCAGTAAAGTCAACATTACATGTATGATTGTAAATAAATATATTTTATTCACAAGCACATACTTACCTACGTAGGTAATATTGACATTTCTGACTTTTAAAAAGTTTGAAAGTGAAACTTTTCTGAATTCTACTTTCCTCCCGGGTGGAAAATCGTCACTTTCCACCCGGGTGGAAAGTAACTCCCCATTTCCTAAAATGTTAAAGACAAGTCCTGCATATCAAACTTTTTTTAGATAAGTCAGAACTTGTCAACAGAGTTTTTTAATTTTTATTCAGTTTTTAGTCAAAAATTGTGATGGTTGTAATTGTAAATAAAATAGTATACAAACCTCGGTAGGAAGCTTCACTCCTGTCACGGTTTCACTGTTCAAAGATTAGGGACTTGATAACAGATTTTATCATAGTTAGTCACAATCCATGAATCCAAAATATTTTTTGTTTTTGTATAATTTAAAGTCTTTTTTCTTAGTTGAGCTGGAAGAATGTTGTAAATTTTTGGTAAGATGCATGAAATATGTCTTTGTGCCAATAAAAACAAAGTATTAGGCAAATTTAAATTATTACTAATCTTTGCCCTTGTCCCTATTTCATGGTGATTTATATAATTAACATATTTTTTATTTCTAAAACTACATATTATAATACTTTTTATATACAGTTGCCTCAAATTTAATAACTTCCCTTCCTCAAATACAATATTTGTAGAGCAAAGTTTGCTTTTGAATAACATAATCTTTATTATGCATCTCTGTGTTACAAATAAAGATTTAAGCACACTATTTGCAAGAAGCACCCCAAGCTGTTATGCCATATGTTGAGATCGATTCTACAAAAGCTTGGTAGAACATTTTAATCATGTTTGAAGGTAAAAATCTGTCTTAATTCGTAGAATTTATAAAGAAATTTCCTCAATTTTTTTGTCTATATATTGAGTGTGATGTTTCCAAGTCATGCATTGTGTTGGAAACAATATTCCAACAGTAAATTTAAAATTCAAATTTTAATTTTCCCGGTATGCACCGGAAGTGTGCGCGTATGTGTCAAACAGTGTCAAAAATCACTTGTCAAAGTTTTTGCTAAATTGGCTTCCGGCATCTACGCGAGTGAACCAACGGGAACAGTCAGTGTCGAATCGAACCTCACCGAGCGCACCAGATAATTCTGGGCAGGTCCTATATGACCATTTTTACAGACTCTATAAGTCTAAAAACGTAAACAAAAACGAGAAAATGCAAATTGTAAATAGTGTAAATAGTCGTGTGTGTAAATGAATGTAAATATAAATAATACAGTCCACTCTCATTATTTTAAAGAAACCAACACATTGATCAAATATAACTTCCAGATATGATCTTTTCTTTTCACCTGTACGCAATTACATTTCGAATTTATGGTGCAATCAAAGTCATGAAGTTTTATGGTTTCTTTTTGAGGTAGGCCTCTTAGAGTCATCGCGAAAGTTAGGAAAAATATTTAATCAGCATTTAGCGTCAACAAATTAGAGTCAAACCAGTGTTTAATACGTGTCATGGCTAATTCACATGTGTCGTAGGCACCTTGCCAAGTTCTGTCTCTAATTAACAGGGCAGTATCATCAGCAAAGCAGATGACCCCATTCTCCTTAGTTGATTTTGTTAGGGAGTTAAAGTAAATTAAAAAAAGTACGGACCTAGCATAGTACCCTGTGGGACACCACACTCCACTGGAAATTTGCCGCTCAAGCTATCTTGAACCTTCACCACCTGAGTACGGTTGGTGAGATGCGAGTTAAAAAGTTGTAGAACTTTTTCTCTTACACCATGTTGTTCCAATTTGCTGAGTAGAGTGCAGTGCGGTGTTCCACAATGTCGAATGCCTTCGACAGATCCAGAAAAACTGCAAGTGGCTTATATCCCTAATTAAAACTATTCACTATAAATTCAGTGACCTCATTAATGGCATCATCTGTACTGCATCCTTTTCGAAATCCAAACGGATTTTCTGGTAGAAGGTTTTCAGTTGTCAAGAAGTTTCAAAGTTTTAATTTGATGCATTTCTCAACCAGCTTACTGAGCGTACTTGTAATTGCTACAGGCTTATAGTTGGTTTTTTCGTTCTTGCTTCCGGACTTATGTATGACCATCTTAAAAAAGTGGGGGTCTTCAAGGTCATCTAAGGTCAAATTAACCTTAAGAGTATAATTTTTATTATTTATATTCACCATCGGTATTAATATCTTCCCAGTATATTTGAAAACAAAATTATTATACTAAAATACTGAGAATAGACGCCATTTTACAAAAATTACGATTTTTAAGGTCATGCAAAGGTCACAGCGGTCTAAAACTATTTTTTCATTATTCTGCGTCCTCGAAATATATAGACCAGAGTACAACCATGCTTGTCTACCCAGAATAAAAATTGGAATTAAAAAATTGACCGCTATTTTGAAAAAATGGCGTTTTTTTTAGTATCAATGAGAGAAGTCGATGGGTCCTCGACTCAAATCGATTAAAATGGTCTAATTAGCAAGTGTACCAAATTTCATGCTTGTATTATCAAATGGCGTTTTCTCTTGAAAAAATCCCCTAAGCAACCAGACTATTAATGATATACGAAATGCGAAATGATTTAAATAAATTTACAAATGGCTTCAATCCCTCAAACTTTCTCTAAATTTTAATAAATCCGGTTTTATGTTTATTAAAAAAAATCAAATAAATGAAAACAGTGACCCTATCTATTAATCAAGGAATCAAGTATGTTCTAGAACACCACTAAATTATTAGGATTACACTTAGATGAAAACTTAAATTGGAAACTGTCAGATTTAATTTTATACACTAAGGGCCGATACTTTTGCTCTCGATTAACGAATTTGATACGTTGTCAAAGTTTTGCATGGGCCAAGAGGTCTATAAGTACTACATCATAGAGCACATTCTAACCCCTGATTATTTTTAAAGGCTGTCAAATGAGAGCAAAAGTACCGGAACTATACCTACTGTCGTTCTGTGTTTGTTTACCAAACAATGCAAGCAAAAAGAGGGATTAAAACATTAAAACTGAACAAAAGGAAGGTTTGGAAGATAGGAGTAGAGGATTGATTCTGGTGGTGTCGACTAATAAGAATTAGTGGCGTTCATTTTTTTTTCCTTCCTTGTGAATTATTCATAATAATAAGTACTATTTTTTAAAACGTGATAATTGCCCATGCTTTGTGTCAGGTATTTGTGAGGCATATGCTTTTTGTCAGGTCGTGTACCACGGTGTACCTATGCTGTGTGTCAGGTATTTAAGAAACATATGCTTTGTGTCAGTTTTGTGTGAAACCTATGCTTTGTATCAGGTCGTGTATCTATGCTGTGTGTCAGATACTTATTGATGGTTTAACCGCTTGTGCTTCGTGTCAGGCTAGAATATATGTTTAGTAACACTCTCGTAACAGTAAGTTGTGAGATCTACGCTTGGTGACAGGTCAACTATGATTAAGCTGAGTGGCAGGTAATTGTGAATCTGCGCTTGACCTGTATGTATGACTTTGGAATGCACGATCTAACAGTGGCGGCTCGTGACAATCCAAACTGGTGAGGCCCAAAGCCCACCGCATTTCTGAGCTAACCCAAACAAACCCTTAACAAAATTTCTGAGTGCCACGCCTATTGATCCAAAAATTCATTAAAAAAACACACTTTCAGGTCATTGAGAGAAGGAAGTTTCTAGCAAAGACAAAACAATATCGTGAGAGGAATTCATTTTACACTCCTAGAATACCCAATTATAATAAATTAAAATTAAATTATAATTGGCACCTCCATCCAGCAATACAACAATATCAATTATTAATAACAGTATTTTAACCGGCAACAGACACAAATAAAAGGTACGCGCCAATTAAATCACGCACTGGCATTTGCTACTTGTCGCAACAGCAAGAGATGCAAGGTTTTTCCTTTAGTAGGCCCAAAATTGTGCGCCTCAATGCCTACAAAAATTCGCTATCATCTCGCCTACAGTTGGAGGGTTGTGGTGGGGAGTAGCACGGCATCGCATCGGTGTTCTGTGACGCACATGAGGCAAAATTTTTTGGGATTGCTATTTTATTTTTACGCTGTCCGCTAACGATTTGAGCGCCTATAAGGATAAATAGGCAGAATCGCGCACTAAATTCAAGAGATAGTATTAAACTTTGTTGAAAATTTGATGATTTAATACTTTTAATGGTTGAAAATAGTTGAAAAACGTTAAATATTTAATATATATTATTTCAAAATTTTACAGCATTATTGTGATCTTCACATGTGAGGCCCGGCCTCAGTTGCTTCATACGACGAGCCGCCACTGCGATCTAAATGGGTGGCTCGTCAAAGACGAGCAATACCATCACATAAACTGCTGGACAAATGAAACGGAACAAGCGAATGTTTAGGTTAGCTTTAAATTCCAATATTACGCGAACTTAGGAAGTTATCAATGAGCGGTTTGGGAAATTATCTTTTAAATTACGCAAATCGCTCATTAATTTCTTCTCTGGTTCGCGTTATATTGGAATCCAAAGTTGAACTAAAAATTCCCTTGTTCCGTTTCATTTGTCCAGCAGTTTAGTTGTGCGACTTAACAAGTTCCTGTTGGACACAATTGGTGTGCCAAGAAACTACAGGTACCTAATTGATTATTATCGTTAACCTACTTGTCTCAAATTAAAACAAAATGACGTCCCTATCTTGAATAATTATTTAGCGTCTTACAAAACAATAAACTGATTATTCAAGAAAACATATTTCACCTCTCATTGGATTATTATATTGAGCTAGAAACTTTATTCCAATTAAACATTTAAATAGCTATTTATGTACCAAGGGGATTATGTAGATTATAATGCCCGAAGGCGAAACTAGCCCGAGGGCCTATGGCCCGAGGGATATATTTCGCCTGAAGGGCATTATAATCTTGAAATCCCCGTGGTGCATACAATGCTTTATTTTCTACTCAACACAATGTTTTTTCATCAATTTGTTATTAACAAAATCAGTTAAACTTGTGTGACAGAATATTGTTTTGTATTTTGACATGTACCTGCACCTGTGACCTGTACCTGTACCTGCGACCTGTACATCGAAACGAAATAAATTAATATATCTATAAACATCTCATAAGGCAAGGCAACGATGGTGGTCCTGTGGGTTAACGCGCTGGACTACATGGGAAACATTGATGGTAGACCGGGTTCGAATCCTGGCTAGACCGAAAATTATTTTCGGTCAGACATTTAGTGGCTGCCTAGGGTAAAGTGCAAATTAATAGAACAACAACAACAAAAACACCTTAAGGTATTATAAGCGGGCGTTATAGATCATAACGCCCGCAAAAGCGGGCGTTATGGATCAGGTTGTTATAGGTGTGTTAACGTATTTCGTTTCCTAGGTATTATGGATCTATAATAGTAAAGTAGAAAATAAAATAATTTATTTTGCTTTGGTTTATTACAAACTCCAATATCTAATTTCGATATGGGCTTCTACCAATTTTTCGCATTTGAAACCATTACAAATTATGCAAAACAGGATTATAAACAGACAGTACGCTTCAACAGTGTTGCTGGTTAAGAAAAAGAATGGAGAGAATCGGCTATGCATCGACTACCGTAAACTGAACAGCCTCACAGTAAAAGATCGCTATCCATTGCCAAGGATAGACGATCAAATTGATCGTTTACATGGAAGCTATTATTTTTCTAGTCTAGATTTGCGATCTGTCTACTATCAGATTCTAATGGAGGATGAATCTAAACGGTTCACCTCGTTTGTTACACCAAAAGGTCAGTATGAATTTACCAGAATGCCTTTTGGCTTGTCAAACGGCCCAAGCGTTTTCCAACGGTTAATGAATGCAAGTCTTGGTGCAATATGCAGCGTTGCAGGGGGGTTTATTTGAAATGTGCAATATTTCAAATTCGTCCGACTAATTCGCATTTTTTAGCATTGAAATAACGGCAAAAATTGCGACTTAGTCAGACGTATTTGAATTGCACATTTCAAACAAACCTCCCAGCTGTATATTTAGATGACATTTTATTACACATAAAAACAATTGGAGACGGCTTAGTAAAATCACAAGACGTTTTAGAAATTATGCGAAAAGAAGATCTTACTCTCAATTTAGAGAAGTGTACATTTTTAACTTCGTCGGTAAAATATTTGGGGTTTGAGCAGCATTTCGAAAACTGAAAAATGCTTTAGCGGAATGACTGATTTTGGTGATACATAGCCCAAGTGCCGAAACTCAAGTGAACACGGATGCACGTGCCATAAAATTAGTTGGAATACTGCTGCAGAAGAATGCAGATAAATTTCACCCTTTCAGTTATTATAGTCGCCAGACTAGTGGTTGTGAAAAGAAGTATCACTCATATGAGTTGGAAACTTTAGCTGTTGTTGAGAGCCTCAAAAAGTTTCGAGTCTATCTATTGGGGATAAATTTCACAGTAGTTACTGATTGAAACGCCATTAAAGCAACTAAATAGTACAAAAAAAGAATCAATACTTCGCATTGCTAGATGGTGGTTGCAGCTGTTGGAGTTCACTTTTACCGTTACTTGACGACCCGGCAAGGGAATGAAACATGCGGATGCACTTAACAGAAATCCCGTCGTTCAAGCATCCTGAGAATTGAACAGGCAGACTGGGTGTTATCAGGTCAATTGATAGACGCTAAAATAGCTGAGATCCATATAGCTTTATCTAAGCCTCCTGAAACTGATGCTGAACGAGAAATATACCCCAATTACGCGCTGAGAGACAATAGGGTCTAGGATCCCAGTACGCGGCTTACAATGGGTTGTTCCAAGAGGTATGCGTCAACAAGTTGTAAGAGCTGCGCATAATGAGTTGGGTCATTTTGGAGCAGAGAAAACATTTTCATAACTATGTGAGAATAACTGGTTCCCACGAATGAAGCATTATGTAGGTACTTAGCAGTGGCGGCTCGTGACTATTTCAAGTGAGGAGGCTAAAAGATTTTAAAGATTTTCAGTGATTTTGAGTAGATCTTACGAGTTTTTCTGGAATTTTCACCAACTTGTATACAAATTTTCATCAATTAACCGCTCAAAGTTTAGTTAACTCCAGAAAATGTGTACATAATTAAATCTTCAGGCATTGATTTTGTAGGATTTTGAAAATTTTGAAAAAACTTCACGTGATTCTAAAAGATTTTAGATTTATGAGATTTTAGGTGATTTTGGATCATTTTAGGTAATTTAGAAATGGGTTTTATGGCGTTTTTACCAACTAATTTAGGAGAGCCCTAACGATAAATATTCCATGAGAATTCTGCAAAAATTTTTGTTAATTCCATAGAAATTCCTCAGAATTTCACTAGAAGATTTTATGGAAATCCTTGAAATTCAATTCAATAGAAAAACAGAAAGTCCTAGAAATTTTTTCATAAGATTTCATAATACTTTCGCAAATTCCACCATTAAATTCAATGGAATTCTTATACAAAAATTCCTCGGAATTACAGTAAGAGATTTTATGGAAATTTCGACAGAAATTACTCAGAATTTCACTAAAATTTAATTCAAGTTTTCGGAATTTTTCGTGGTTCCATGGAAATTTCACGGAAAATTCTGTTTAATTCCGAGGGAATTTTTCGATTTCGATATAATTTCACTGGAATTCCACGATAAGATTTCAAGGAATTCCATGTAGGTGTAATTCTACGACTATTCCTTGGAATTTGTCCAACATCGAACACAATCCTCCAAATTCTCCATAATTTTTTCCAAATTTCCTATAAATTTCCCAAGTTTCTAACAAAGAATTCCAAGATGGTTTGCCTCTTGAAAAATACAGTCTCACACTTTCAAAGTTTTCCTGGAAAACTAATTGAGGGAAAAGTTAAAACTTTTTGCATATAAAGAGAAAGGTTTGAAGCTTATTTTCTCAAAATTTCAAATTTTTCCATTGGAAAACAACAACATAAAGAATCTTGGAAATCAACCTACAATAACTGAATTAATTGAAAATACAATCTCACACAATTCAAAGTTTTCCTGGAAAACTAGTAAAGGCAAAAATTTGAAACTTGTGGCATGTGAGGAGAAAAGTTAAACGCTGATTTTCCCAAAATTTTAAATTTTTCTAGTGAAAAAAAAAATGGAAATTAACCTACAATAACTGAATTATTTGAAAATACAGTCTCACACATTTCAACATTTTCTTGGAAAACTAGTGAACGGAAAAATTTGAAACTTTTTGCATGTGAAGAGGAAAGTTAGAGACTCATTTTCCCATAATTTCAAAATTTTCCATTGGGAAATAGCAACATAAGGAATCTTGGAAATCAACTTACAAAAGCTGAAATAATTGTTAATACAGTCTCACGCAATTCAAAGTTTTCCTGGAAAACTCGAGGGAAAACTAATTAAGAGAAAATTTCGAAACTTTTTGCATGTAAAGAGGAAAGTCAGAGGCTTATTTCCCCAAAATTTCAAATTTTTCTAGTGGAAAATGGCAACATGAAGAATCTTGGAAATCAACCTCAAATAAGTCCAATAAATAAATTAATTGAAAATACAGTCTCACACATTTTAAAGTTTTCCTGAAAAGCTAGCGAGGAAAAAATTTTGAAACTTTTTGCATGTGAGAAAAAAGGTTAAAGGCTCATTTTCCCAAAATTTCAAATTTTTCCAGTAAAAAATAGTATTTCGGAGAGATTTCAAAGGATTATTCACTGTAACAAGATTTCAGATTTAGAGCGATTTTAAGGGGTTTCGGGTGATTTCGAAGGATTTCGGGTAAATTCGAAGGATTTCGGCAGATTTCGGAGAATTTCAGGTGATTTCGCAAAGATTTTAATTTGATTTCAGACTGTTACTTATCTTATAAGTATATTCAAAAGTGTATTAGTATAAACTGAAAAATGGCCGCGTTGACCGATTTATGAATTTTGAGCCAATGGATTTTTGGGTTTACGGAAAGACTTCTGAAAGATTCCGGAGGGATTTCGGAGTGATTTCGTGAATTTCGGACAAATTTGTGACACGATTTCGGGGAGTGATTAACCCCTCGAAGATTTCATCAAAATTCTTTGGAATTTCACTAAAATTTTAAGTAATTCCATGGGAATTCCGCGAAAATTTTAAGTAATTCCATAGAAATCTTAACATTTCAAAGATTTTATGGAATTCTTGGACAAATTTTTTTCGGAATTACAGTATAGGATTTCATGAAATTCCTCGGTATTCCACTAAGATTTCAATTTCAAAATTCCATATTTCTTTTTTAACTTTACTAAAATTCCCCAAAATTTTACCACTGAAATTCTGGAATTCCATAAAATTTTCATAAAATTCTTCGGAATTTCATTGACATTTCATGTAATTTCTTAAAAATTCCTCGGAATTTACTGAAATTTTATGAGAATATCCACGTTCATAGCCGAAAATTTCTCGAAAGTCCAATGAAACTTCAAGAAATTTTTCAAAATTTAATTTATTATCATAAGAATTTTTCGGAATTTCACTGAAATTCTCTTTTAATTGTCAGGAATTTCTGGGAATATTAATGAAGCTTCAAGTAATTTCTTAAAAATTCACCGAAATATATTGAAATTTCATGTCATACATGGGATTTTTTCGGAATATCACCGAAATTCCATGTTTTTAACTGGAAATTCTTCGGCATTACTAAAATTCAGTAAGAACTGAAATTTCATGTTGGGAATTTCGGTGTAATTTCATATAATTGTTTAAAATTCCTCCATGTGATTCATTTAGGATTTCGTGTAATTCGATTAGAATTTCACTGAAATTTCAAATAATTCAAGATGAATTAAAATTTAAAGTGAATTCTATGGGAACTCCGCAAAAATTTCACATCTAATTCCTTTTTCAGAATAACATAATTATTCTACCGAAATTCCTGGAAATTCCACTAAATTATGAAATTCTGTTACTTTAACAGAATTTTGGGGATTCCAAAAAATATTTGGGAATTTTAAAGGAAATATTTTTCAGGAATGTTAATGATTTTATTTTGAATATTTCCGATTTTTGATTGGCTCTAAATTATCCGCTGACCAATAGAATTACGGGGGGCCCCGTGATTAAAATAACTCTAGCCCTTCGGGCTCGCGTATAACTCCGGCCCTTCGGGCTCGCATATTACTCTGGCCCTTTAAGCTCGCGTATAACTTTAGCCCTTCGGGCTCGTATTACTGAGTAACCCAGATTCACAGATTTTTGTCGTGCAAGCGCGGGATTGATTGAAATAATGTCAGATTTTTCTAAATTACATTGAAATATCGAAATTTGAAAAGTGTAATTTGTGAATTATTATTTTAATTAGAAATCAAGAATAAAAAACTGAGATTGAATTTTCAATTTTTTGGGGGAGGCTTAGCCTCCCCTGCCTCCTCTGATGAGCCGCCACTGGTACTTAGTATGTTGCTTGTTGTATACCTTGCTTATACAGAGTGGAAAATTAAAAAGGATCCACCTGGATTTTCTCGAAAATTATCAGGAAAATAAAAAAACGCCGAAACATGTCGATTTTGTCTGCAAGGGGTACACTTTTTGGCTATTTCAAAATTTTTCTAGATTGCACCCCCTTATCGGGGTGAGTTGCACCCTCAAAAGTTGAATAGGGAAACTGGGTCGAGTGGTACCTTGTTTGAGAGGTATTTGAGATGACTTTTCAGATCTGTAATTTTTTTCGAAATCTGACTACTGGTTTTTAAGATATTCGCCTCGGAAGTTGCCATGGGGCGAAAAGAGAACGTGTTTTTCGTACATTTTTACAAGAAAAAATTCGTCAATTTTGTTTATTTTGAACCTCTGTTTTTTTGTCAGTTTGAACCCTTTGAAAAACCTTTCAAACATGACTCACTTTTAATTTTTTTACGGAAAACACGTTCTCTTTTCGCTCCATGGCAACTTCCGAGGCGATCTTGAAAACTAGGAGTCAGATTTCGAAATAAATTACAGATCTGTAAAGTCATCTCAAATACCTCTTAAACAAGGTACCACTCGACCCAGTTTTCCTATTCAACTTTTGAGGGTGCAACTCACCCCGGTAAGGGGGTGCAATCTAGGAAAATTTTGAAATAGCCAAAAAGTGTCCCCCGTGCAAGCAAAATCGACGTGTTTCGGCGTTTTTTTAATTTCCTGATAATTTTTGAGAAAATCCAGGTGGATCCTTTTCAATTTTCCACTCTGTATAGTGAAAATGTAAAAAGCCATCAGGGAAAAGAGAAGGATATCTCAATTCAATAGAAAAAATACTTATCCCTTTACATACTGCTCATATTGACCATTTGGGGCGATTGGCCTAGACGGAAAAGGGCAATATTTACATAATCGCCCTCAGACGCTTTAACCAAATTTGTGTTCTTGAAAGCAGTCAAATCTACCAAGTCTATAGAGACGTTTTACAGTTTTTATATCACATTTTTACGGTTTATGGTGTGCCAGCATGTATTATATCTGACAGAGGGTTATCTTTTACTTCTAAATGTTATGAAGCATTCTGAAAAAGACTGGACATCAAACACATACTGAACGCAGTTGCTACACCGAGAGCGAACGGCCAAGTTGAGAGACTTAATCGTAGTCTAATGAGTTCCCTTTTGACGACACCACTAGAAGAAAACACATGGGATGAATCAGTTGAAAAAATCCAATTTGCGAGAAATAATTTAGTCTAGGAGACAACTAGAAAAACGCCTAGTGGCCTAGTGAACTAATGTTTGATTATAAGCCGAGAGGACAGTTGGATCAATTGCTGGTGGATGAAGTAACTACTGTAGGTAAAGCCTATGAAAACTTGCTTAAGACAAGTAGCTAATCAAAATATAGCTAGGGAACAACGGTTCGACAAGAAACCGAAGACGCCCCAACAAAATAAGAAAAGAAAAAGAATCAATCTTTTCCACTGGGAAACATGGAAGTATCGAGAAATGGCGGGGCAGAGAGTGCGGATTTCAGGTAATCAAGAAGAAGCATACGTTGAAGAAGAAGGGCGATTATATAAGGTTACAACGATTAATGGACAAATATACTAATAGAAGAAATAGAAGATATTGTTACGGCTTTGGGTTGCCTGACAGAAATCTTGGGTTCGTCGTTCGTTTCGTTTATTCCAAAAATCAAAGTCCAATTAACACAGCAATAATTTATTCCACTTAACAAAACACTCCGACACTAATTACTTTACTAACTCAACAATTGAACTCTTTACAATCACTATTTAAATCGTATCACAGTCGAACTGAAAACTAACTTACAAACCAATGCCGGCCTTCTTATATATCCCTAAATCTATTCCTGTGAAATCTAGAATACACACGATAATCTAATTTTCCAGATTAAAGTAGAATAATTCGCTAGATTCTAGTATTTCCGCGATCGATTCTTGACAGCCTGGCGGACGTTTAGCTTATTGTGACAATATTTAAAATGTTTTCCTGTAAAATAATTTCTATTAGGTATTCTTTTGTCATAGTTAATAAAATGTTTGTAAGGAAAGAAGAATGCACTAGTAGATATTATAGATAGGGGAAGTAACTAGAGAAAGATGTCAGAACTTGATGAGTAATAAAGTAAAGTTTCTAATAAGTAATTTACTATTAATCTTCTTACAGGTACCTCTAAAGTACCTCCAACTTTCGAAAAATTCCTGCTTTTGTGGTAATTTTCGCCAGATATACTTTTTTCTATAATCTTATTGCTTGGTGCATGGATTTTCTCTATTCTTTTAGTCACCCAGCTACCTTTTTGGTCTTGCAGAATGTTGTGAAACCGGTCCTGTTCGTTGTTTTTATTCTCGTCCGTAGTACGTTTCAAAAAAGCGTAGGTATATTGGATCTTCTATTTCGGCAGACTGTTATCTGGTTTCCACCATAGACGAAAACTTCACTCTTCCAAAATTAGTTTACCTTTATTCAGGAACACAAACGCGAAACTAGCACTACTACAAGAATTTGTTTGGCAGATTCTTGTCTACATAATTCGCTTCTGCTGGTGTTGCGTTTGCAGTCTTCAGGCGGTGTTGCAGGATTGCGTCCAATTTCCTCAGCTTTCACAAATTTATAATACCTACTATAAGCTGCTCAATTTTTTTAAAGTTTTCTTCACTCGTTTATAATTTCAAATATCGCAAAATGAAGTGATCCAAATCCCGCAGTCATATCAACCTACTCCGAAGAAAATCTGGAATGCCCAACAACAACACTCGAAGGTATGCGGCTTTCTGGTAAAAACCAAGATCTGCCTGTTTATAGATGATATAGGTAACAACTCGCCAAAAAAAAAAAGTACAAACAAGTAAAATACCAGTGCCTTGTCAAAAATCAAACAAGCAAAATTGTCACTTTTATTTTACTCTTTTTTTCTTTCAACTCGTATCATTTCCCAGTTTTCCATACCCAACTTGAAATCATGGCCCGTTATCTGGCACCCACGAAACAGATCCCAGTGTACAAATTCGGCCCGAGGTTCTTCAGTAACAAACAGTTGGAGCAATTAGAAATGGGTCAGCATTTGGGAGTCGAGGAAAAGGAGGAGAACTCCGAGATTCCGGCTATAAGGTACAACGTTTGCAGGGATAGAAGCGGATCGAGCACAAAAAAATACAATTTTCCGAAAACATCGCAATCTACCGATCAATCATCCAAATTGGAAAATTTTGATCACTCCATCGAGAATCGTGTCCCGACAGAGCACAATAAAGACCAAAAAATCGAATTGCCACCGCCGTCGGCTGGTTACAGGCAATTCGAAGCTTCGTCTACTTACAAAAATTTGGTGCTGCCTTTGAAAGTTTCAAAATTGTCGAATCCTTTTCCTTCTCCCGTGAAAATGATGCGATCTCACACGGTTTCTGATCAAGAGAAGGCTGACCAAATGCAGTCGGAACGAAGAGTTCCAAGATCCATAGCCAGAAAAAAGGCGACATAATTTTAAATTTGATTTGGTGAAAATTTTCGGCATTTATTTTTGTTTTTAAATTCTTAATAAATTGTTTTATTTTTAATGTTTTCTTGCATCATTTTGAGTTATTTTTTAGGTTTCAAATGCTTTTTTAAGACAACCTATGCTAGAAGTAAATATCACCCAGATAACACAAAAGTATGGGAGAAGTGCTTTAACTGTAATGCATTTTCACATTAGAATGCCCGAGAAGTAATAGCAAAAACCACTCCGCCGCTTTCGAAATTACCACCCGGCCGTCATAAAATTGGCACTACTTTAAAAGCATAAGCCCTGGCGTGAAGAAAGGAAGTGCTTAAATAGTACTGTAAAAATGCCTCATAATAGTGCTTCAACGGTGCCTGAAAAACAGTGGTGATGCACTTCATAATTAAAGTTGTTTCACACAGCCAAGAAGCACTTTTAAGGTGCTGCATAAATGTGCATTTGAAGTGCTGTATAAATGTACATTTGGAGTGCTGCATAAATAAATACACAATACCAAATTGAATCGTTTATTGTGTTTGCTGAATACTGAATACATGATTATGATTATTATTAACAAACATGATTATGTCGTCCTTTTTCCCATGCCCCCATCCCGATCACATGCATTTCTTTAAAAAAATTTGATCACTTGATGAGCCTCCTGTTCAGTTGTGTTACGGGAAAGAGGGTTCTTCCTTACAGCAACTATGAAATGAAATTAAATTAAAGGAAATATGTGTAAGAATATTGAGAAGAACCAACTATTTAAAATATATATATTATTTCTTCAAATCTCAACTTTTTAAAAAAACGTTTACTGAATAAAATTAAATGTTGCAACCATGTACTGCGCCACAGAGTTTAGGTTTAGGGGACAACGAGGGTACCATCCGAACGGGAGGATAGAAGGGAATAGACGATTAGGCTTCAGAATGGAGAACAAGCGCCAAGCTGGCCGTCCCTTAGATGCGTATCGCGCGTCTGTAATTATTCATTTTTCAATTTTCATTCCTGTTTTGCATTAAAATTAATTGTTCAATCAAATTTGTTATTAGTGTGTGTGTGTAAGGAACGTACAGGTTAGTGGATTAATTATTATTTTGTTTTTGAGAGTTCAATTTATGCAAGTTCCTATCAGTGGCGGTTCCTCCATAAGAGCACATGTGCACGTGCACTCCCAAATTAATATCAAACAACTTTAAATTTAATTTTATCATTCTTCAAATTTTAACAATCTACCTGTAAAGTATTAATTTAAAAAATTAGTGGCCAAATGCGCCAGCAAAACAAACGCAACCGGCATTTATTATGAATTACAAATTATGTGCACCCCCAATATGTTATACCACGAGCCGCCACTGGTTCCTATTATTTTGTTAATTTTTATGCATTTTTGTTTGTTTATAACATTTTTTATAACATGTGCATTGTTGTGTATAAGTAGCAAGAAGGACAAAGACGCCAAGGGACCACGTACCGTTCTAATTAATTTTGTGACAAATATAAAAAAGGCTGAAGTAATATCGACGAAGAAAGCATTAAAAAATTCCCCGTACTCGATATACGAGGATCTTACTCGCTCTCGTTATGAGATTCTTGCAGCAGCTAAGAAGAAATATGGCAATAACCAGGCCTGGTCATCTGGTGGTAAGATATTTTTTTGGGACCAGAAGAAAAACAGGAAAACGGAGGTCATATCACTAAACCATATTTGAATTATTTTACACGTATGTTTATCGATTTGGTAGGACTATACTCTTAATTTCATATCTTGTACTACATAGTTTTTTTTTGTCTCTATTGTATTGAAGCGATAAATATAATATGAATAAAGTAGGTATAGGTACTCATTTTGAAGATGTACTTGGTTTCGTACCTTTATAGATTTATCGATAGGATGCTTCCTTTTTTCTCGTAATATATTTAAGGCGTATAATTTTTAGTTAAGCTAAGGTTTATACCCTAATTCTTTGATTTATTATTAATTATTATTATTATTATTATTTTTATTTTATGTATTTTTTTTTTTTTGTTGGCTCATGGATTGCATGCATTATTGCTTCGCATAAATAGCTTGTATGGCTGCTAACAGTAGCGACTGTCTGAACTTTTCACATTTAAATGTTAGATCTTTGTGTTCTAGGTTTGACGCATTTGCGGAATTTGTCGCGGCGGAGCAACTCGATATTTTGGGACTTTCTGAAACCTGGCTTCACGGTGGCATTGCTGATAATGCTGTACATATAAATGACTATAATATAGTAAGAAAGGATCGAGAGGGTCGTGGTGGAGGTGTTGCTTTCTATATCAAGAATTTTATTAAATACAAAATACTTGCCACCCCTCCTTCGTCAAGTAAGCTTGAATATTTGTGGATAAGCATCAAAACCAGAGGTAAGGAGTTGTGTTTTGGGACGCTCTATAGACCTCCGCAGGTTAATTTATCAGATTGTATCGACGAGTTGGAAAATATCTTGGTTTGTTTTTTGCCAAAGTACGACTGTGTTCTATTTGGGGGCGATTTTAATGTCGATTTGTTGAAAAATAACAGTGGTACATTACGCATGAATAATTTCCTAAATAAATATGGACTGACTCAATTGATATCTTCTCCTACACGCGTTACAGATACGTCCTCTTCGCTAATTGATGTGTTGGTGACGTCTCGTGAACAATTTGCTTCTAACATCTCAGTAACTCCAGTGGATGATGTTTCTGACCACTCTGTGGTCCAATGTAGTCTGATAATTCAAAAGACTAAGCCACCAGTTTCTTTTCGTACTTATCGGGATTATACAAATTTTAATAATGATTTATTTGTAGAAGATTTGGCGCGAATTGATTGGGATATTTTCTATAGGAGTGATAGTGTTGATGAAAAAGTACTTATTTTCAATAGGAAGATTAGCGATATTTTCGACTTTCATGCCCCATTAAAAACTGCACGAATTACAAAGGCGCCGGCTCCATGGCTGACGGATAATTTGAAACTTCTTATGAGACTGCGTGACAAAGCTCGAATGAAATTTAATAAAAATAAAACTGAAACTTTGTGGCAACAATATAAAAATTTAAGAAATTTTGTAACCACTGCCGTAAGAAATGAAAAACGTGCTTTTTTACAACACAAGTTTAAAGCTGATCCGAGGAGTTTCTGGCGTACCCTGAAGTATTTAAATATTAATACAACCCCAAGAGTCTGTGTAGATAGTATAGGTACTGCTTCTTCATTTAATAATTACTTTATTGATAGTGTACCGATTTCTGATGTAACAAATCATCAATTTATCTCTGACAATTACGTGAATCAAACGCATCCAGGTGTTCGAGATAAGTTTAAATTTACAGAAGTTAACTCTGATTTTGTCGAGAGGAGGTTGCTAAGCATTAAAACAAATGCGAAGGGAGTGGATGATATAGATAGTAAAATGCTTTCTCTTGTTGTTCCTAGCTTGACGAACCAAATAACACATATCATTAACTTTTCGCTTCGTTCTTCAGAATATCCATCTGTCTGGAAGTGTTCAAACGTCATACCCCTTCACAAGGTTCCAAATCCCACACATATTATGCAGTTTCGTCCAATAAGTATATTGCCTGCTATATCCAAGGTACTGGAAAGGGTTGTTAACGAACAACTTAACAATTATTTTAATGGTAATAAAATCGTGCCGGTCACACAGTCTGGGTTTCGTCCATTTCATAGTACTACGACTGCTCTGCTTAAAGTAACAGATGATATTTTTCGGGCGTGTGATGGTGGGAGCACCACATCTCTTGTGCTTTTGGATTACAGCAAGGCTTTCCACACGCTGAACCACGACATTTTATGTACTAAGTTGGAGTACTTTGGTCTCGACAAGTCGTCGCTGCTTTTCATGAGGAACTACTTGAGGGGCAGAGAGCAGCGGGTGGTGGTTGGCAATAGTCGGTCAGACTCCGTGGTGCTGACAAGGGGTGTACCCCAGGGAAGTATACTTGGTCCTTTGCTGTTTTCTGTGTACACATCTGACTTTGCTAGTTTTTTAAAGTTTTGTAAATCTCATCAGTACGCCGACGATATGCAAATATACCACTCGTTTCCTATTTCTGAATTCAAAAGTGCCGAGGAACAGGTTAACTGTGATCTGAAAACAATTTATGAAGTTTCTCAATCGCATGGCC
Organism: Ceutorhynchus assimilis; assembly: GCA_917834065.1. Classification (NCBI taxonomy): domain Eukaryota; kingdom Metazoa; phylum Arthropoda; class Insecta; order Coleoptera; family Curculionidae; genus Ceutorhynchus; species Ceutorhynchus assimilis. The sequence continues at coordinate 10,501,850 of OU892286.1, read as the reverse complement.
TGATACTGAATGGCGCCAAGTCGCAAATCATGTTATTTGGTAAACACCGTGAACTCCTGTCTTCAAACAATAATTTTGTTATCGAAATCAATGATCAACGTCTTGTGCCTTCAAACACTTGTAAAAATCTGGGTCTCTTATTGGACTCTCAGTTGCGTTTTGGTTCGCATATTGCGGGACTTTTGCGAGCAGGATTTACCAAACTACGCACTCTCTATATGCATCGTGATTTTCTCTCGACCGACATAAAACTTAGATTGTGTGATTCCCTGGTTTTATCCAATCTGGGTTATTGTGACGTGGTATATTAGCCAGCCTTAACATGTAAAGATAAAAGTAGCTTACAAAAATTGCAGAATTCATGTTTAAAGTTTTCATACGGCCATAGGAAATTTGATCATGTATCCCTTCTTTTTGATAAATCTAAATGGCTTAACCTACAAAAAAGATTTTCTGTGCATTTGGCAACTTTGACTTTCAGAATTGTCACAACGAAACAGCCCGAATATCTGTTTGAGAAGCTGAGTCGTAGGTCTGATACTCATGAAAGGTCAACTAGACACTGTAATCAATTTAGTATTCCAAAACACAACTCTGCTTTGTATCAGCGTTCTTTTACTTACAATGCCGTGAAATTTTACAATTCCCTGCCTCTCAAAGTGACTTCTTGCTCTGCCGTGACGGGTTTCAAAAAGAGTGTTAAAAGTTTTATTGTCGAATCTTGCGAATGAATGTGAAGAGTGTAGACATAATATTGTAGAAACTTGTATTTTTTTTTTATTTTGGTACTAGACAATTAGTAGATAATTATTTGTTTTGCGGTTAGATATGAGTAGCTCTAAGCTAGATTTCGCCGCTATTCAATTTAATTTTTGTATTTGTTTTTTTTTGAAGGATAATAAAGTCATTATTTATTTATAGCATAGCAAAAGCAATAGCAGTGTACGTACATGTTTTAGTGCTCCCGTTTTTATAATATAGTTTTCGTGTGTTAAAAGTTGAGCAAAAATTTTGAATTTTCTACGAAGCATCTATTGGTGGACTGTGCTACTGTTTTGAAAATCTGAACAAAATTGGTGTTACAGAACATAGTGAATCTTGAAAACTAATTGTATTTAAATCGAATAACGTTGCGATTTACCAGTTATCTTTTTTTTTTTATCTGGTGGATAAAAAAAAAACACAATAGGTACCAGCATTGAGAATTTCTTGTATCTTTTGGTGATTGTTTATATTACTGAATTTTTTCTCTTTGTTGTGAACCACTGACCTTACACACCTGTTTGTTTTGATACCCGGCTGATAATTATTTATGAATATTTATTTCCATTCATGATTACTTGGATGTTGTAAATTGAATGTATCTATATGGACCGGCGGCTCAACATGACATCGAATTGCCAAATATGTCAAAAAGAGTGTATTTTTAAGCGGCGCCCAAATGCCAAAGAAGGAACCTTTGGAACCAGCTGTGATGGATGCCAGACTTTCCTTTGCAAGGAATGTGCTAATATCTCCACCACCGAAGCCGATGCCTTAACTATTCAAAACAGAAATATAACATTTTTTTGTGCATCATGTAAATCTGGGATTGCTGAAAAGGACTCAATTATAAAAGTCCTCGAAAATTTGACTGAAAAACAGAAACTGGAAATAGTTAATAAGGATATGATTCACGAAAAAAGAGATTTGGATGATCGTCACATTATTGAAGCCTTGAATGAAGACATAAAACAACTTCAATATGACCTAAAATTAAAAGACAACCACATCAAGAGACTCGAACGGGGTTCCCAAATACTGACTGATGAGGCCGAAGCAGTTGAAGAAAGCTACCATCGAAAGACTTGTCAACTTTCCCTGACCATCGAAGACCTGAGAGCTAAACTTTCCAAAACTGATAAAGTAAAACTGGATATTGAGAAAATGAGTAAAAGTCACAAAAATGAACTTCAAAACAAAACACAGCAGATTGACGAACTTATTAAACAAAATCACGCCCTAATAGAGAGAATTAACTCTCTAGAAAAGCAAAACAATGAACTAGAACTATCCGTGAATACACAGACTCAGAGTGATCCCCAGTTAGTAAACGACCATACCCCGAACCCAACAATTGACCATTCTCAAGAGGAGTCGACAACATCTGCAATAGACGACGACCTGATAGAGGAAGCTCTACTTGTGCGGGATTTGATAAGAATTCAGGTCCCAAAATCAACACAGACTGACAATATTTCAAATGAGGTAGGTCACTGTGTGCCGCCGCCTGCTAATACTCATTACGGGTTAAATAACGCTGCGAAGGGTATAATTCATGGTAGTTCGGGAACGGATTTGCATAGAAGGCTGGAAAAATTGTGCGGAAGGTGTGAAAGGGTTATTGATGATAGGGATATCTCAAAAACTAACCTTCATCAAGTACTTATTCTAGGCGATAGCACTGCGACAGACATCCATAAATTCTTAAAAATACAAAAAAATGAAAATTATAATGTGGTTACCTTTGCAAAGCATAATGCAAACTTAGATAATATTGTACAAGATCTAAATTTACTCGCAAAGGACTTTTCACAAAACGATTATGTTGTTATTTCTGGTGGATTACAAGATGCCCGATGCGGAAATCAAATAAGGACACAGACTCTCGAATTACTTTCTACAATTGGATTGCGCACAAACCTAATTGTACTGTCTGTACCTCTGTGGGGTAATAGAAGAGTACTTAATGGCTTCATTGATAGGGTGAATATCGGGATCTACGAAGGATTAAAAGATATTTTGAAGAAATACATTAACTTAAACTCTTTTCTTAGAGCATCAAATTTTATTTTTAATAACGCACTTGCTATAAGAAATATTGGCAAGCAGAAAATTGCGGAACGTCTTGATAACTTTATTCTAGGGGTAGGTTGTAGCAACAGATCGTCCTCTTCTTCTTTTTTAGTTTAAATTACAGCGAAATGAATATAAATCAAACAGATTTAAACATACTTACAATAAAATTTCTTTTGCTCAATGTTCAGTCATTGCGTAACAAATCTGACGAGCTACAGGTTTTAATTGCTGATCTTAATATGCCTGCCTTTGTACTCTTGACAGAGCATTGGCTCGCGGAGGACGAATTGTGTTACATTCCAAATTACGGGATTTTGTCGAAATATTGCAGGGAAGAAGGGTATGGGGGAACAATTATTCTTGTCCATGAAAATGTATTGTGTCATTATGGCGTAATCAGTATTGACACTCACAATAATCTTATTATTAAAAATCAATTTGAATTTTCTATAGCTTACGTAAAAAGTCTAAATATTTATATTATATGTGTATACAGGCCACCATCTGGAAAACCAGCAGTATTTCTTCAAAATCTGGAAGTTTTGCTGCATAAATTCCCAATTAAGTCAAAAATTGTACTCGCAGGGGATTTAAATATTGACAATGGTGACTTGCACTCTAGTGATACAAAATTGTTGATTAACTTATTGAACTCATTAAATTTAAAGGTATTTGTAAATGAACCGACGAGAATTACAAATCATTCCGCAAAAATAATAGATTACTTTTGTAGCAACTTCGAATGTGGAGAGTTTAGTTGTCAGGTAATACCCTCTGGTCTATCAGACCATGAAGCCTTGGTGGCAGAGTTACGAACTTCTAAAGAAAAACAAAAAAAATTTTTGGTGAAACGCAGAATATATAGTCGGCAAAACTTTAGTAAATTTAAAAATTTAGCTAACCAAATTGACTGGAGCCAGTGTCTAACTTCAGTAGATTGTATAAAGTCATTTCAATCTAAGGTATCCGACATATTTAATAAAAGCTTTCCACTCCGAAATATAAAAACCAATAACAAAAAACTATGGATAACTAAAGGAATTAAAATCTCTGGCAAAAATCTAAAATCACTCCACACTATACGAAAATTTACAACAAATCAAATTTTTATAGGATACTTTAATAGATACCGAACTATTTATAGAAAGGTCATAAAAGAAGCAAAAAAGCTCTATTATGAAAATAGAATTCATAGATCTGAAAATAAAAGCAGGGAATATTGGAATATCATTAATGAATTAAGAGGTAAAAAAACTAAATCTCAAAATCCAGTAGATATTCATCCTCACGAACTGAACACATTCTATACTACTATTGCACAAAAATTATCTGAAAATTTAATGTCTAATACTGACCCGCTTACATACGTGAAACCAATCTTGCATACAGAAAAATTTAACCTGATTTGTACTAACAGGGACCAAGTCCAAAAAATATTTGGGTCAATAAAAAAACAAAATACAACAGGAGAAGACAACATTTCATTGAGAATTCTAAAAAAATTACCTGGCAATGCTATAGATGTGTTGGCATCAAGCATCAACAAGTCTTTTGAAACTGGTGTGTTCCCTTCTTGTCTTAAGTCAGCGATTGTCATTCCCATTTTTAAAGGGGGCGACAGCACTGATCCTTCTAATTATAGACCAATCTCGCTATTGAGCATATTATCTAAGGTTATTGAGAAATTAGTAAAAGAACAGCTTCTCTCCTATTTAAATACATATGGCATTATAAACAAAAATCAATTTGGCTTTCAGAACGGTAAAAGCACAGATGATGCTATTTTCTCATTGTTGGAAACCTTATATCTGGGACTTAATGATCGGGAGGTTGCCGCGGCAGTGTTCTGTGATTTTTCGAAAGCATTCGACTGTGTAGATCACGGGATACTGTTGCGTAAGCTGGCTCATTATGGTATTCAGGGAATCCCTTTGAACTGGTTTGGATCGATGCTCTCCGAAAGATACCAATCTGTGAGCGTGAAGGGGGACACATCACAAAAGGCAAGAGTTTCTTGTGGCGTGCCACAGGGCTCTGTCTTGGGCCCCATACTGTTTCTTATATATGTAAATGATTTACTAAAACTTCCAGTAACTGCAAAACTAACAGCATTTGTTGATGATGCCAACGCACTATGGACCTCAAAAACTCTTGAAAATTTAAACCTAACCATCGAATCAGATCTATTAAGTATTAAACAGTGGTGCGACTCGAACAAGCTTTGCTTTAACATTCAAAAAACCAATATTTTAACTTTTAAATGTGCCTTGTCTGATATAAAAATTGAAGATCAAATCCTCGAAAACAAAATAACTGTAAAATATCTTGGCATTTACATTGATAAGCAACTTAAATTTGATTCTCATATAGACAACCTAGCAAAAAAAATATCTTGTGCCTGTTACGTCATTAGAGCAGTTACTCAAGAACTCGGCAAAAAAATAGGAAAAAATGCTTACTACTCTTTAATAGAGTCCCATATTCGATATGGGATCGCTTTCTGGGGTTTTTCGCCACAATCTTCAATTCGCACTTTATTTATTTTGCAAAAGAGGGCGGTTCGATATTTATGCAGGGTAGGTTGTAGGGAAACCTGTCGGGGCTTGTTTAAGGAGGAGGCTATTCTGACTGTGCCCTGTATTTTTATTCTTGAGTCGGTATCTCTTATATATAAAAAGTCTGCAAGTCTTGTTCAGGAAAATAATTATTATCTTCGTAATAATAATACGTTACCACTCCCAATACCAAAATTTGCCTTAACAAAGCAATCGATAATTTATGAGAGTAAAAAAATGTTTAATAAACTACCACAGGATATAAAAAACGTTTCCTGTTATAAAGCATTTCGGTCAAATGTTAAAAAATATCTAGCCACCAAAGCTTTCTACAGTTTAAAAGAGTATTATGACGACTAAATGAGCTTTGTGTTACAGTTATTGTATTTTATCTATTTTATAAGTCTAGACCTATTCATTTTGAAATTGTGTTGTGACTTGACTTTGACTGGTTGTTTTGTTATGTATGTATTTAAGCGTGAGTTTGTACAATTTTGATCATGCACCATAAGTTTACTGTCCTGTAATTTTAATATTAAGTATATTCTTTAGTCTAAGGAAAATTACCCCTTTGAGATGTTACTTGTTTTATTATTGTTTTGTTTATTTTATTATTACTCTTGCTTTGTCAATGAAAATCTACATTTTTAGACAATAAAGCTTGCTTGAAATTGAAAAAAAAAAAAAATATTTATTTATTTATTATGTATTTAACCAAAATCGTTTCATACTGTAAACAACACCGCTAAAGAGTAAATTAAAACCTAAGAAATTATGTGCTGTGTTTTTGTACTGGGATTTTGATTTTGTGGATTCAGAGCGTGCATTAGAGCTTTGTTGAATTTACTAACATTTTCCTACCCTGACGAGAGAATATCCTAGCAAATTGAGAAAAATCAATCTAGAGATATTGGCTCAAAAACAACTATAGCCGTGAGATTTCCGTAACAAGGGACCTCAGTACCCGCCACAGATGGGCTAACTAAGCAAAAACTCTTCAGTTTTGATTACAGGTGGTGTTGGTTGAATGTCGTGTGTGTAATTAAAATTTTAGCACAAAAACAGGGGCGGTACCTAGTTTCAGCTTTTATTGAATTATTGACTTAAATTATTGAATTAATGACTCACAATTATTATTAAAATGACACAGTATGTTTCGATTTTTGGGGAATCGAGGTTTTCTCCGCCGTTCTCTTTTTCCTCATTAATTCCAGGTCGAGAACGGTACGTTTTTCTTCGAAAATAAATATTATTCTGTTGTTCTTGGGTATGTTTGGACCAATGAAACCAAGTGGTTTTGTTTTTTAAGCTACGTTTCGAAAAATTTATTTTCTTCTTCAGGCTGTAACCAATCGAAACAGGACAAATTTAGCAATAATAAATAAATAATTTTCAGATAATTGAAATATTTTGAAGAATTAAATTATCTCAAAACAACAAACATTCATATAAAACAACAAAGATGATAAAAACATAATATAAAAGCATTTCACGAGTTACGAGACATTCGAGACGACATAAAGTTCAAAAGAAGTAAAAAAATATATATATATATATATATATATATATATATATATATATATATAAATGGAAGATATTTTCTGGGGTATCAGTCTGGGTCTAAATAAAAGTCTTAAAACTTTTTAGCTACGCCGAAAATATCTTCCATTTATAAGTTGCCAGTCACGAATACCTACACTATATATATATATATATATATATATATATATATATATATATATATATATATATATATATATATATATATATATATATTTTAGAGGGTGTCAGTATTTAATCAATAATGATCGCTTACCTACCTTCAAAACAAGGTCAATAATAATGAAATTAACAACATTAAATTCCAATTTTTGTGTTCCATACACTGATGCCTATTGTACATCATTGGTATCACAAGTTCACTTTCTTTCGAATTTTCAATTTTTTAAAATTCACATCAAAAATACGCTGAACGGCTGAAGCGTTCGCTGTGTGTTTCGATCAAACTAAATTATTTATTACTTGTATAGGTATCTGATGGGTACCTTTGGGAGCTATGACGTCGTGTGAACGGAATGTTGTTTTTTCTATTCAATTTATTATTTATTAAGTGTAATCTCTCACCCCATTTATCAGCTTTTGATTTGATTAGCAGTTCTGTCTGTCTGCCAAAAGGACCGGTCTTGATGTTGTTCAATATAGTCATGTATGTTATTAGTTTAAATTTCAAAAAGTTGCTGATGCAGTTTATTCAGGTGTTTAAATAGGTAATTAAGTTTCCTTTATCAAATTGACGTAAATGGTACTTAAATCTTTTATGTCTCTCTGGAAGTTGACTGTGTTCACCTTTTTATTGATGAAAACCATTTCCTTAAATGTTCGTTTTTTTAAATTAGACCTTTGGTAGTAGCTTCATTGTCACCCGGTATGTAATTACAAATTATTGTGTATGTAAGATGTATATCAATAAATAAATAAATAAAACTATTATTTTTGATGGCCCATAATTTTATTGAATATCAAAAATGAAATATCTGCTACAATACAAAAGAACTTAAAACTAAACATAAAATATAACATTATCTGACACATACAGGTAAAAAAATACTTAAGCTCGGAGGCATTTTTCAAAAAAACTTCACAGAACAGCAAACTATTGCCACAACTATTCTAAACGCCTGGTTTATTCACATTCTGATAAACTGTCAGGCATGCAATCTGATGGATAAAAACGCAATCTGTAATTAGTGTAACACCATTGGTCATTGGTCGGCCAGTTATCCGCCGACCAATAAAATTATAGAACGGTAAATTATCTTGCAGATAGTTAATATGAATAAACCGAGCCTAAGCAGGAGAAGTTTGAATTTAAACCTACCAGCAAACCTGTGTTGAAAATGGGTCAAATTTCAAAGGAAGAACTAATGTATTGATAGTCTACTAGTTTACTCGAATACATTGAACAAAAGATACAAAATAATGCACAGAACATTAAAAATATGCATATATTCTGAAAATGGTCAAAATATGCAGAATTTGCCCTAAAATGCAACTTGCATTCTATTCGCCCTTTAATAATAATAAGAAAACTAGTTCTGAACGTTAACCCCCTACCTAAGTTAAATTTAAGAAAGGTACCTAATAAGTAGTTTTCACTCCGAATATTAGGATGATGCAGAAGGTACATCTTCATCATTGCTCGGTTCTTCTAATAAAAATTAATAATTTTGTTTCCCAGGTTCGAATAATTTCACCTCCTCTTCTAAAATTGCATTGAGTTTGGTATATTTTAGTGGTAAGTTTCCAAATTTTCTATCCAACATATTTTTTCGTTGTTTATTATAGGCTGAGGTAAAATTGATTTTTGATTCTTTGAAAAAGATTTTCGAATTCCCATATCTATACGCACAAGAAAGGAGAGAGATAGAGACCAATTTCAATATACAAATTAAAAAAAAACAAATAAAAAAGCATACCTGAAACACTGCTTCGTCACAATCATGGCCATTTCGATTGAAAACAAACTAGGATCTGTCAAAGTGATAATAATCGTGCATGGAATGCCGGCCATTTTCACAAGTTGGTGATTTCTTTTCTTAAGCAAAGATAATAATGGTAATAATTGAAGGCGTATTTACTTTTAAAAAGTAGCCACTTATTATTATACTCCTCAATTATTTGGTTATAGGTATAATAAATATCGGATATCGGCCGCTCTTCGTACAATACGAGGTACTCCATCAGTTTTTCTTGGCTACATATTAAATAGATTTAGAAGCTCAATATCTAGAATTTAAAATAGAAAAACAAATAAGTTGCTGGAAGTAAAAAAAAAAGAAGAAAAAAATATATAAGTGCGGCAATAATAATAATAATAGTGATTATAATAATAATAATAATAATATTAATGAAGTATGCCCCCTTTGATCTTAACCAAATTTCAAAATATAGTCTAATCAAAAAACTTACCCAATTGCAAAATAGAAAATCTTCGGCAAGATGCCATTAAAGAAATGTCATTACTTTCACCACATTCAACGGTTTAAATAGTTGTCGTCGATGTACGTAAATTGAAAAAAAGTGAAAGCACTTCTCAATCGGTCCTTAATTGGACCGTTACCCAGTGGCGGTTCCTCCATAAGAGCACATGTGCACGTGCACTCCCAAATTAATATCAAACAACTTTAAATTTAATTTTATCATTCTTCAAATTTTAACAATCTACCTGTAAAGTATTAATTTAAAAAATTAGTGGCCAAATGCGCCAGCAAAACAAACGCAACCGGCAACGCTGGAATCACAGCGTCCACCGCGTCGCTTGATCGCCCCGTTCACTGCACATTTCAATATTAAATCCAATTGGTGGAACTATGCCCCCCGCTCTCTTTGTTCCCCGCGAAGATCTAGCGACGTTCGATGTTTTAAGCTGGCTGGTGTGCACATGTAGTCAGTGCACTTTGGGATCGGAAGCTGTTGTTTTATATTTATTTCGATTTCGAGCGCGATTTAACTGAAAACTGTGTGTAGAATGGCGGGATTTCTGAACCCCGATAGCCTTAGCGTGCAATATTTAAAAACAATTAAATTTTCTTCGCTTTCTTTGGAGGAAAAAATCCAAATCAAATGTGTCGGCCGTCCAAAGCCAAATTTAATAATCACCAACATAACAAAATGCAAAAGTCGTGATTATAAACGAACTTTTAAAATGGAAACTTACGAAAAAACTGACTGGTTGTGCGGTTGTGATGTTAGTAATAGTCTTTACTGTTTTCCCTGTTTGTTATTTGGAAGCGATGAAGCATCAGAATGGACAAAATCCGGCGTTAAAGATTTAGTACATTTATCCGAAAAAATTAAAAAACATCAAAACTCAAAATCACATCTTACTCTTATCTTTCAATACAAAACGTGTCTGTGAGAATTGTGAGATTGAAAACTATAATACATTTATGTTTTAGAACAATTGTTAGACCAGGACGATGTACTCAGCGAGGTAAGTTACTTTGTTACTTAATTTCTAGTTTATTGATATAAGATCCTTCAATTTCCACGATTTGATAGACCGAAAAAAGTATTAAATTGAGCTTAGTTGGTTGTTTGGTAGGGTAGATATGAAATCCCTTAACAATATTTTTAATTATTGGTAGGTAAACACATCACATAACTCATACGATCACTTACAATAAATTATTTTTTTAAAGGCCTAAAATAAACACTTCTGGGCGTGGCACCCCGAACAATTTCGCGCCTCCGGCGGCGCCTGCGGCGGGCATCCCCCTTTCGGCATTTATTATGAATTACAAATTATGTGCACCCCCAATATGTTATACCACGAGCCGCCACTGCCGTTACCCAATTAAATTGAAAACGTTTAGAACTTAGTTATGTACTAGTAAATCATATTTAGTAGACTATATTTAATTATTCGATATTGCACATTTTATGAAGATAATTAGTGATTATGATAATTATTCGCTGGTCTAAATTTTTTAATGAAGATAATTAGAGAACCGGAATTTTTTAGCAAAAAAATTACCATATTCTAAAATTAGGCCACGATTAAAAGATTGTGCTACAAAATCCTACATTCTATACAGATGAAAAGTTTCAAGAAATCTCGAAGACATTCAAAACAGATACACAACACCAAGTGAAAAAAGTTAGTGGCGTACCCTCAGAAGAGGTATTTGAGAACAGGTTTAAGCAAATGAAGAATTCAACGAAAGTCAGGATAAAGTTAAAAGTTTAATAACTACCCAAGTAGCACAGAAATATTGTTATTAGACTGAAGTGCTTTATATCCGATTTGTTAGAGCATTTGAAGTAACAAAATTGATTTTTAAGAGACTCAATAAATACAAATGTATCATGAAAACAAATTTATTTTGTTATTTTGCTATATAGATATTTTCAAGATTAATTTAAATAACAATTTTATAAGTTTGGTAATTTACTTGCTCATAAATATTTATATGACAAGACTTATAAAACTGTTTTTGTTTGAGATAGATATATTTTGTAGTTGCTTTATAGCAATATTCACAAACAGATATATCACTTATAAAAGTATGCATTTTGATTTATTACGGCTTTATCATAAGATTTTATAGTATTTATGGAGAATAATTTATAAAACAGTTCATTCTTAGCAATAATTTAGTTCCGTTCAATACTCTTATAGAACTATTTTATAATTGTTGTGGAACAAAATTGAATGAAGCACTTAAAACAGGGTTAAATATATTGAGTTTTATTATTTTTCCGTTAAGTGGTTTATGGGAAATAAAACGCTAGATTAATTTCAATATGTCTGTATTCGATACCAGTTTCTCTAAGACTAAATTTTCACATAATTTTTACAGGCAAAATTATACATTTCATAGGGTGACTCACCACTTCCCTTGTTTACAAAAACCCTTCCAGGTACCAGCCAAAAGTCATAAAAGCAGACCCTTTTTCTTTAAATAAGTTTCGACTGATAATACATTTTATTATGTAGATAATGGCATTTGCTTTTTCTCAGGCTTTTAAAACAAATTTAATATTGCCACATATTGCCTTTTGGAACCTGGTTGACTTGTTTTTGTATAATCATAATTCTAACACGCCCACTCAAAAAAAAGACCCAACCAGTATATAAATATGCATTCCTTATATCCTAAATATATCTTATTTATTATTTCTAAGAAAATAAACTGGTAGGTATATAAAAAAAAAATTCAAACACAGACAAAACAAAAATACAAAACTATTATAGTTATCAAAAAAAAATAAACATCTACAGTAAGCCAATCTTAGATCTTATCATGTGAAACTTTACTGCTGGTAGTGGCTTCGTAAACGCATCAGCTAATTGTTCACCTGTTGAAATATATTTCAATACTATTGTTTTCTGTAAGATTTGTTCACGTGTAAAATGATATTTTATGTCAATATGTTTGGTTCTTTTATGATTTATAGGGTTCTTTGCTATATTTATGCAACCATTATTATCTTCGTAAATAATTATGGGGGCTTGTATTTTGAAATTAATGCTCTCTAATAAATTTCTTAGCCATATCGCTTCCCTAACACACTCAAAAAGAGCCATATATTCTGCTTCAGTAGAAGAAGCAGCTACTGAGGATTGTTGTTTTGAGTTCCAGGATATTGTACAATTTTCAAATACTTTAAATAAATAGCCTGTAGTACTTTTCCTGTTTAGCTCATTATATCCCCAATCTGAATCAACATAGCTCTCAACCATATTGACATAATTATCATTGCGGTTATATGTTAATTTAAGATCTACAGATCCTTTCACATATCTTAATACTCTTTTCAAGCAAACCCAAAGCTCATTATTACTTTTACTTTGAAATCTGCTTAGAATACTTATTGCAATACAAAGATCTGGTCTTGTACAAAGCATGGCGTACATAAGACACCCAATCAAATTTCTGCATGGAACATTCAAATTCTGATCCCTATTCAGTTCCTCATAATTTAATTTATTTTCTAATGGTGTGCTTACAGATTTGCATTCGGACATGTGAAATTTATTTAGAACTGTTTTTAAATAATAAGTTTGATCTAAAATTATAGTGTTTTCTGTTCTTGTGATTCGGATTCCCAAAAAAAAGTTTAACATCTTTTAAGTCCTTCATTTGAAATTCGCTCATCAGATAATTTTTAAAATCTGACATTGTATCTGTTTTCGCTGTACAAATTAGAATGTCATCAACATATAAAATCACATAAATATTCCTACTTATGTCTCCTTTATCCAATAAATATAAACATGGATCAACTGATGAGCTTTGAAAATTATATTTTTTAATAGTTTGATCAAAATGTTCATACCAGCATCTAGAAGATTGTTTTAGGCCATAAATTGATTTATTCAATTTGCAAACTTCATCAACGTCTGCTTTTAGACCTTCGGGAATTTTCATGTAAATTTCCTCATCTAAAGTACCGTGTAAAAACGCTGTTTTCACGTCCATATGATGAACAAGTAAATTATGCTGATTTGAAAAAGCCAACATCACTCTAAATGTTGTGATGCGGGCGACTGCAAAAGTTTCATTAAAATCAATTAAATATTTCTGACTAAATCCTTTTGCTACCAATCTTGCTTTATATTTTGTGGGATTTCCTTGTTCATCAATTTTGACAGAAAACACCCATTTACAATCTACTATATTTTTGCCTATGGGTTTATTTACAAGCGTCCAAGTGTTATTTAAATTGAGCGAATCAATTTCATCCTTTATGACTGCCTCCCACTGACAACGATCATCCCTTGTTTTAATTTCTTGGTAAAATTTTGGAATTGATTTTACAAGGGTATGTGCACATAATATATGACTGTTATAAACGTCATTATTTATTTCTTGATCGTTGTCATCAGTGTACGGAGGCTTTCGATGATTTTTGATTCTCTCGCTTCTTCTAAGGTTAGAGCCTTCTGATTCATTTGATGTTTGTTGGTCTAATTGGATATTTTTATGTTCAGAATCTACTAATTTTTCCGAGTTCAAGTCGGTTTTATTAGTTTTGGGCAGGGATATTGAATCGGCGTCACTTTTAATGGGCCTAGTGACTTTGTAATTTACCTCATCGATTATTACGTCTCGAGCTATTGTAAAATTTTCCTTTTCAACATCCCAAATTTTATACCCGTTAGGTACGTACCCCATTAAAATCCCTTTCATTGATTTTTCCTCGAATTTGGTTTTTCGAGTTTTAATATGGACATAAACGGTTGAACCGAAAATTTTTAGATTGTCCAATCTGGGCTTTTTATGATGCCACAGTTCATATGGTGTTTTATTTACCTGCAGAGCGGAGGTTGGTAAAATATTTATTAGGTAGGTAGCTGTTAAGACAGCTTCACCCCAAAAAGATTTATCCAACCCCGATGTATAGATCATCGTTCTCGCCTTTTCAGTAATAGTACGATTCATCCGCTCTGCTACACCATTTTGTTGAGGGGTATGAGGTACAGTTAGATGATAAGAAATGCCTTTCTGAACACAATACCCTTTCATTTCATTGGATAAATATTCTCCTCCATTGTCACAATAAATATTCACTACTTTATAATTACTGTGTGTTTCGGCTTTTGCAACAAAATCTTTAAAGACTTTTATGACTTCCGATTTCAATTCAATTAAATATACTACAGTATAGTGCGTGAAATCGTCAATAAATGTTACAAAATAATTTTTATTATCAACAGTAGGAGGAGTAATTGGTCCACAAACATCAGAATGAACAATAAACAAAGGTCTTTTAATATGTGATTTCGATTTGGACTTTGCAAACGGTAGTCTAGTTTGTTTCCCATTTATGCATGCTTCACATAATATATTATTTACAGGGACAATATTATTTATATGACTGACATCTTCTACCATTTTAAAATGCTTTAATTTTGAAAATGATTGAGCACTTGGGTGCCCTAAACGTTCATGCCATTTTTGGTAGTTATTATTGTCAATCATATTAATTTTATTCCCATGATTTTTAGGTATTTTAAATTTTATACCTATTAAACCATTAATGGGCTCACCTGTAGCTATTGTTTCACAATTGCGTTTAATCTTCACTCCATTTTCGTCGAAAATTACCACCATTCCTTTGTTCTGGAGGCGCGTCACAGAAATCAAGTTGTAGGGCACTTCAGGTATAAATAATACATTTTCCAGAATCCCCCTGACTCCAAGATTTGTTATCACTTCCATCGATCCTGCTTTTGTGGCTACAATTGTTGTTTCATTTTTAGCTACTGCTATTTGAATTGGTCTTGGTAGTTCATATTTTGTTGAAAGGAATTTTTCTTGGTTGACAATATGATCTGTTGCCCCAGAGTCAAGCAGAAACAATGTGTCTTCAGTCTGGTTCAATGTTGTTGTTGCAAGATCATTTCTGAGCATAAAAGCAAAACCATTTCCTTCTGATTGCGTGCGTGAAACAGTTTGAATGTTGCGTTGTTTTTCCAGCATTTGTTTGTAGAAGTAGCAATCTTTTATTAAATGGTTTGTTCTACCACAATGATCGCATTTGATGTTTGACATTTTAGAGGCAATTTTTGAATCCTTTTTGAAATTACCTTTCTGTTTATTGTGAGGGAATTTCTTCTTTTTGTACTGTTTTTGATTCTGATGTACAGGGAAACTATGCTTGTTTGAGGTGCCTCTGAATGTGTTGAGAACTTTGAGACTTGTGGTGGTGTTGTCGTTTTTGAGTTTCACTTTGTGATCTAGTAATCGCGTTTTGACGAAAGACAAATTCAAATTGTCCTCTCCTAAAGTCTCCAATGCAGTGATTACACCCTCGTAAGCAAACGGCATTATTAGAAGAAGATGAGAAATTTTGTCCATCTCGTCTAATTTAGCTCCCGCTGCTAGTAATTCTGTGATAATGTCATCAAAAATTGTAAAGTGTTGTAGCAAATGCTGGTCTCCTTGGAACTTGAGGCTGAGAAGTTTTTTACGTAATGCCAATTGTGTGGCTAAACTTCTCCTTTCATAAATTGCATCCATGTCAGCAAATACATCCCGAGCAGTCGGTTTATCTTTGACGAAGTTCAAGAATGAGTCACTGAGGTATTCTGTGATTATGCCTTTCGCATACACATCGTGCCTTTTCCATCTATCATTGGGATCAGCAGGAGGCGTCTCATCAACTACATAAAGTACTTGTGCTTCCGCTAGTAGTAACCTTACACGAAATTGCCAAATACTGTATTTTTCCCCGTTAAACGGTTGAACATTCCTCGGTTTTGTTTTCTCCATAATAGAGATTTAGCGACACTTAGAGAAAACACACGTTCGTGGCACTAATGTGAGTGCCCACAGCACAGGATAAATAATTAACACAAAATTAAACGAACGTATTTAGTCCACTATTTGCTATTCGCGAATTCTGGGCCCATAACCTATTGAGTTTTATTATTTTTCCGTTAAGTGGTTTATGGGAAATAAAACGCTAGATTAATTTCAATATGTCTGTATTCGATACCAGTTTCTCTAAGACTAAATTTTCACATAATTTTTACAGGCAAAATTATACATTTCATAGGGTGACTCACCACTTCTCTTGTTTACAAAAACCCTTCCAGGTACCAGCCAAAAGTCATAAAAGCAGACCCTTTTTTTTAAAATAAGTTTCGACTGATAATACATTTTATTATGTAGATAATGGCATTTGCTTTTTCTCAGGCTTTTAAAACAAATTTAATATTGCCACATATTGCCTTTTGGAACCTGGTTGACTTGTTTTTGTATAATCATAATTCTAACAAAATAACAGAAGTGTCTCACAAAATACAAAATTATTATTAGGGTAACCTTATAAAAATGTTATAGCACTAAAATTTAGTTTATCTACCTACGCTGCAGAAAAATCTTGAAATTTCTAGTATTAAATCCAGTGATAATTGATATGGGTACCTATTGCTAATTATCAATATGTCAATCATTTCTTGCTGGATAATATCAAGAAGAAGTGGCAGCCAGCAGGAAAGAGGTACAGGCTAATTTCAAAAGATCTGATTTGTTGTCATTTAAGCAACATATATCTGTATTAAGGACGTTTAGCTTATAATAACGTAACATAACATAGAATAGTAATAAGGTGTCCAATTTCTAATTTTCTTATAAATGTATTCTACGATAAAAGTATCGTAAAACTGATACAGTCAGATAAACTTTATAATAATATTGTTATTTAAGCAATTTTTCTGAAGGCTATATAACAATAGTATTTCATAAGGGTTTTATTATTATCGCAATTACTTCAGATATACCGACACCTACGCCACCTAGCACCATGATCTGAAAACAAATATACATGATTCAGAACAGGCGATGCGACGTTGTCAAACTGAATATATTATCTTCAAGTATCCAGAATATTTATTTGAAATTCAATAAAAATTATTAAATGATGATTATGATCGAATGCCCTAGACAAATACGCAAACACATGAACCGTTACAAGTTACTGTCTATGTTAGGTAGGTATTGTAACCCTGCTGGTAAACCACAGTGAACTAAAAATTAAAATACAGAGAAGGTATAATCTATATACCTACCTATTTAACATAATTCAATTAAAAACTTGTTGGAATTGTTACGGTGTGGCCAGGCCCGTCGCCAGCCTTTTGGCCGCCGGGTGCGAGTTAAGGAATGGCCGCCCCCTCTCCCCGTAAAATATTTCGAAAAATATATATTTTTTTTAATTTATTTTTTTCTCTAGAAATTTCTGACCAAAATAATTTTTCGAAAACCAAAAACAAAAATATTTACTTTTGCCCTGCGTTAAAAGGGATAAGTAGGTAGGTCCTGTAAAAAAAAACAAAAATTCATAATTTTGTCATGTATTAATAAAGGTGTGGGTAATAACATTTTAAAATATTATGTATGTACAGGGTGTCCCATTCAAGATAGTATTGGGAGTATCTGCTAAACTCGTAGAGGAAGATTTTTTTTTATTTCACATTCCTAGGCCAATTTTTTATGACGGATCGAATGCCGCAAACGGCAAGTCTCTATCTCGTACCGTTTCGAAGATACAGGGTGAAACTTGAAATTTTCACTTTTCGAGGGTAGTCATTATCTCGCGTAAGAAAAAAGATATCAGAAAGATGAAAATTGTATCTGAAGCGGTTTTTTACGTAGATTCCATTGGCGTAAGAGATATGACACAAACTTCATCTTTTTTAAATGGGACAATCTATAAATTTTTACATTTTTAGAATATGCATAAAATTACCTTTCCAATGATATATAGTTTGTCTATATTCTGTTATAATTTGCTAATATTATTATGGTATTTAAAACTTTCCATAAGAAATAAGTCTTGCAAATCACATTGAATATTTGGTTTTATTTTTTGGTGTGAAAAAATTATAATTTTTTGACATGGGACACCCTGTAAAATGATAGTTTATTATGGGGTTGCCAGATACTTGAGTTTTGAAAATAGGAGACTCTGTATAAAATTATATGAGATTGGATAATAATATATGAGAATATTTTATGTACATACCTACTGCAAAATGCCCAAACCCGAAAAAGCTCCCATCTTGACAATTAGCTATGATTTTGAGCAGATTTTGGAATGTATTGCTGAACATTCTTTTAGGTAGGTAATTGGATATGCTTCCTGGTCCGTCAGGTTCATTTCTTGTAACAAGCCGTGGACAACACAATAACCCTTTTCACGTGGCTCCGATTTAACTATCCGGGTTACAAAAGGGTTAGAGAAATGACATACCGTTTTCTAACCCGGTTACAAAGTGACGCGATGGATACCTACCACTCGAATTTGAGCGGTATGTTGCGGTTTGTTAAACCGGAGCCATGTGAAAAGGGGTTCTTGGGTTTTTTGATGTTTAAACAAATCCCTGACCCAAAATCGTTTTGTTATTATTTCAACTTTGTCCGACGTCAGAAAAAAGTTGGAAATGTTTGGATAAAAAGTGGCGGGAAATTTTTTAGACAATAGAATAGGAGCTCCGTACCATCGGACGGTCGGGGTCGGATAACGGACGCATGACACTTTGGTCTTTCACGCGTACAGTAGTGATAATAGTGATATACATGGTTTCTTTCTTTTTTTGGGGAAAATATATGAGAAAGAGTCTCATATTAAACATGCTAATATGAGATATGAGAAACAGTTAAAATATATGAGTCTCATATTAAAAATAGGAGGTCTGGCAATCCTAGTTTATTAAATTATGTATTTTTCCCATTTTAACGATATAGGTTTACACTTTTAAGTTATGCCTCTGCATTAACTCCAAGAAGTTTCTGATTGTAAAGAAAATTGATGTTATTTTGGATTAACCGGTACCAAAGAATCCGGTACCTACCAAATATCATGGAAAAAATTATCAAATATCTCACTAATACTCGGTAAATGAATTTAATAGTCTAACGTCCAGTTTATTCTTCTGATAAACTGTCAGGCGATGAAAAAAAAAAACGCAATCTGTAATCCCATTGATCGGTGAGTTATCCGCCAACCAATAGGATTAAAGATCGTTGAATATATCTTGCAGATAGTTACCAGCAAGTTTATCGGAAGATAAATAATAAAAAATAGTTTCTGATTGCAAGGAAATTTTGATGTTATTATGGATTATTTGGTACAGCAGATTTCATAAAAGAAATAACTAAAAATCTTACTAATGCTCGGAAATTGAATTTAATAGTCTAAAGCCAGTTTATTCATATTTAGATAAACTTACTGGTAAGGCCTTCCACACACTAAAAACTAATCGCGAAGCGACGCTGCATGTTGGGTTGCGACTAACTGATCACCGACCCGACGAGTTTCCTTACCAGCGAGTTGTGTTGTGTGCGGATGTTCATTAAAATACACTAGCGGCAACTAATAAGCAACTGATTGACGATTCAAGTTTCTAGAATGTTTCTTTCCCGTTGCCTAATGTGCGGAAGGCCAACCGCCTAACTCTCTACGCTACAAGATAAATTTGCCAACCTCTAATCTTATTGGTCTGCAGATAATTGGCCAACCAATAGGATTATGTATAGATTGCCAGTTTTTCCGTCATATTGCATTGCCTGACAGTTTATCAGAAGAATAAACTGGACCTTAGACTATTAAATTCAGTTACCGAGCATTAGTGAGATATTTGATTATTTCTTCATATATTATATCACAAGAGCTTTAAATTTAATCGATTAAACTATCTAACATATTTTGAGCATGATTTTGCTTGGAAAATAGTTGAATGCACAATAACCTAATAAATTTTAAAGTTATTGTGCATGAAACTATTTGCCAAAAAGCAAAATTATGCAAAAAATATTTGGATAGTTTAATCCATTTAAATTTATAGGTCGAGTGGTATACTGCTAGATTATTTCCTGAATAATTAAGATTGAATTATTGGCGTCAATCCTATCCAAAGAGTTCTATTTATTATGAAATGTCAGAATATTTCTATCAAAATTCTGTCAAAAAAGGTAAACAAAAATTTAATCGCTGATAAACAAGGTCTTGTGAAATAATCACTTATTTAAACAAAATTCGTTCAAAAAATGACGTTGTCTGATGGGTCACTGCCTCCTATACTTAACAAGCCATGAAGTTGGAAATGACGGCAACGTCGCGTAAGGTGCTATTTTGTTATTGGGTTATGTGTTTCTGTGTATTGTTGCAGTTTAGTATTTTTGTGGGCATTATTGACGAAAAAGTGGATAGAAACACACCAATATATTGCCCATATTTAGTTGATACCTGTTCCTTTGTGCTTTGATTGCAATTTTTTAGCAAATGGGTACAGGAGCAAAAATGAAGGTAAGGTGAGATAAAACAATAAAAACAATATTAATATTTGTCTGCAAGAGCATATGTCTCGATATATTACCTAAGATATTTAAACTTGTTCCAGATGCCATGAAACTACTGTGTTCCTGGGTGCAAATCGAACTATTAGGAGTTCCTTAAAAACTGAAGAAATGCAAACATTTTCATTTCCAAAAAAATTCTGAATTGCAAAAAATGTGGATGAAAGCAATACACCAAGATAATTATACCCGAGATTATACAATAACGAAAAATTCTGTGGTGTGTTGTAAACATTTTGAAGAAACCGAAATAATTAGATTTGAAACAAACAAGGATAAAGGCGTAGTTCGAGAGTTCAAACTGAAAAGTCCAACTCTTAAAAGTAGGTACCTCTTATTTTCGAAAATCAGCTCAAGTATTTGAATGGACCTGCCTTCCGAAAAAATCCCGAAGAAAGAAAAAGTTAGATTTTTCAAAAGACATACTGAAACATAGGCTTATAACACTTTAGACTCTAGAAAAATATTCATTTAAATCAATTATTTACTGTTCTTATTTACACAAATAGTTATATTATTCATTGAATTACTGTTTTTGGCGCTTTAGTACAATAAATTATGCATTTTTCGTGATTCATATTATTAAAATAAAAAATATATATTTATAAAAACAAACACCACCAGCACCACTTGGCGGTAAGATTGCGGTGTTGCCTTTTTAACTTCATGGCTTGTTAAATGTAGGAGGCTGTGGATGGGTTCATTTTATAATGAATGAAATAATCCATGATATTTTCTGTAGGCAGTTACCGGTTAATCCGAAATTATATCAATTTTCTTTACAATCACAAACTATTTTTTCTTGAAGTTAATGCAGAGGTATAACTTAAAAGTGTAATACCTATATCGTTAAAATGGGAAAAAAATACATCATTCAATAAACTGTCATTTTACAGGGTGTCCCATATCAAAAAATTTTAAGTTTTTCACACCAAAAAATAAAACCAAATATTCAATGTGATTTGCAAAACTTATTTCTTGCGGAAAGTTTCAAATGCCATAATAATATTAGCAAATTACAACAGAATATAGACAAAGTATATATCAAATTTATAGGGTGTCCCATTTAAAAAAGATGAAGTTTGTGTCATATCTCTTAAACGGTACCTCGGAAAAAAAAATTGCAGTACGCCAATGGAATCTACGTAAAAAACTGCGCCAGATACAATTTTCATCTTACTGATATCTTTTTTCTTACGCGTGATAATGACTACCCTCGAAAAGTGAAAATTTCAAGTTTCACTCTCTATCTTCGAAATGGTACGAGATAGAGACTTGAGGTTTGCGGCATTCGATCCGTCATAAAAAACTGGCCCAGGAATATGATATCAAAAAAAATCTACCTTTACGAGTTTAGCAGATAACCCCCAATACCATCTTAAATGGGACACCCTGTACAACGTACAACTAAAAAAACAAAACATCTAAGTAAAATATCTGGAAAAGGTAAATTAAGACGTAAAAAAGGTTGGAAATTCAACAAAATTTTTTTGCCTTTTTTTCGGCAAATTTTTCTATGATATTTTCCATATCAAGATTGTTGGCAATTTCATGTTCGATTGAAATTAGCAGGATCTAGCCCTTCCTTTGGCAGGCCGCCCCACGTTTCGCGTCTCACAGATGCATGCATTGAATGAAAATTCGTGGAAATATTTAGTGATTCATGCATGGCTAAGTAGTAGGTACTATATGGGTTGTCCGGAAAATAAACATTGAGCAAAAGCACTGCTGAAAGCGTTGATTTACTTTAACTTTTACTTTAAAATATAAAAAAGTTATTACCTATATTATTATAGGTATTATTATATATTACACAATCAGTCGGCCTTCGGCCGCCCCCTGATTTGGCCGCCCGGGTGCGGCTGCACCTCCGCACCCCCCTTGGCGACGGGCCTGGTGTCGCCAAAAACTCTAATCAAGTATCTATGACTATTTTCTTCCAATTTTAAATTCCAACTTTTTTGATTCAATTCTGTCGGCCACGAGTTTTAAGTATGATTTTTTATAAATTAAGTTCGAAAGTTACTAATAACTTTTGATTTTCATCCATACAAAATTGAAAATATATAAAGGTATACGTTTGTTCTTGACATGGCAACATTGCAATGTCTGGAATATTATAATAGTTTTACGCTGTGTCATTTTAGATAATAAAATACAAATGTTTTATGGAACTGCATTATAAAACACGTTATAAATCAAATATGTTTTATAAATATCAAATTTGTTTATTGAACCTTTTCTTGGCGATAAAAATGATATATTAGTCGACGCCATATTTTCACGTTTAATTTCACTTGGTCCTATGTCGGCCATTTTGTCGTATCCAAAATAAATTAAATAAAATAATATAATTTAGAAAATTGTCGTTACTAAAATAATAAAATCAGTTCGCAATGACATAGGACATGACATAATGTCGATTTTCAACTTCACGGATGATTATTGGAGACTTTCGTGAAATTTAAATATTTTTTGCAACTGTAAAACCTTGTTAAAATTGAAGCGCGTTAAAATATCTCCAAAAAATAACCCCCAATTGATCAGTAAAATTTGCTTCGCAGTAATATTTGAGTGGTTGAACGGTATTTAGGTGGGCTATATATTTTTCCTGATTTACCCAAGCATCCCTAGCAACATGTCGCCATATTTGTAATCCATAAAAGCAGAGAAGGTTGGACAACCATTTAAAAATCAGTTTTGTATTCGGCATTATGGAAATACGATAAAATATTTTTATTAAACTGTTTTAAGTATGCTATAAAACAATACTTTATAAATGTTTTATTAGTAATTTCAACTACAGCTACAAAATTTCCAAATAATATTTATAAAGCTGTTTTATACTAAGGTTCACAAAAGACACAATTGCTATATAGATGAATTTATCTCCTAGTTTATAAACCTCTTATAAAACTGTTTCATAACGATTTTATAAAGCACTTCATAATATTTTCTAAATGCTAGTTGCGATCCTTAAACAACTTTAAAACAATAATAATATTTTATAAACCTGGGCCTTTTTCATACTTATAGACGTCATATAAGCGTTTACAACCCCACTAAGAACTATCGCCAGTTATACAGTAAGATGTTTTATAGCAATGTATATGATCCTAATAAGCACATTTGTGCTACTTGGGTAAGAATCAATCGATTGAAAATGATATTAAAACAAATTAACTGGGAAAATATCTGCCTAAGAAGAACAACATAAGCTGTTTAATGTAACGAAAAATTATGTAAGCATCCATAACTAGATGTAGAGTTATCCCTTAGTTGTTATTAATAAATACTACCCATCTAATACTTCATGTTCATATTAATTGTCATCTGCTTCACAGAGACCCAACCGATGTGCCTGGTCGGTATAGGTACCTACCTATACAGCTAAACTTTATTATTCTTTTTTGACCCTCAATTTATAAATTATTGTTACGTTACGTTGGCGGTAAGGTAACGTCAAATATTTGTTAATGCTCAAATGGGTTTTAAGTTTATGATTGTGCAAACTTTCGAAAGTAGGGGTAACACTGTAATAAATAAATGTGTCACATAGGTTCCTTTAAGAATGGCGTGAGAAACACCCTTTGGATTTAGGTACATAGGATCTTTCGCTGCTTTCTTGCTGTGGAAGAAGATTTGAAAATGGAAATCACTTAGAGGCTGCCATATTGAATATTGGTTTTGCTCTCCATAAGTTATCGCTGCTAATCAGATCGAATTTTGGTATGCAAAATGATTCCAATTTTCAATATTTTATTAGATAAATTGTGCACAGTCTTACAGGGTACCTATATACGTTGTAGTATATAGAAAATGTGAACAATATTTCTTAGAGTTAAATGTTAAACAAAAGGGACTACACACACGAGAATAGAGTTACTGTTGTCTAAGTTTACAGGTTCATAGCAACAATTATTCTAGAGACAACTAAGGGGACCAAAACATTCAATTCATGGTAAAGAAAACACGAATTTCTTCATAATCGAAATTTAAATTTAAATAATTCTAAAACGCCTTGAAATATCATTCTATTTAACGAATTTTGAAAGTTAGAAGTTGCTAGATGTATTTTGCAGAAGCAATTCCAGATAGTTTGTCCTAAAAATATCGAGATGAAAAAAAATCCCAACTCCATTTCTGTTTTTTCAGTTTTGCTTTTTATTTCGAATATCGCATGTTATTTCCAGATTTCGCCAATCGTGCCGTGACAAATCCAGAAAGATTTTTTTTGCACGAACAATAAAAATGTTAAGGTATGGACGGTTGGGAACGGGATATTATGAATATCGATTTAATATGCATATAGAGATGATTTTTTACGATTAGAATCAGGGGCAGGGGTCGTCGGTCCTGTAACCTTCTTTTTTCGAATCAAGATTTTAACTGAAAATTCTTCAATTAGTTTGTATCTTATTACCAGTATAGTTATAATAAAGAGGCTCCTGGCTTTAATTCACTTTTTCAAAAGTTTTAAGGAACGTTATTTTGGTAAATATGAACTAACTATTCCTTTGTCCGACTCTGAGTTCCGAATATAATCTCCAATCTCTTCAACATTATTCCTCTCACATCCATGATCCGGATTTAAACCTATAACCCAGTTAGAGTAACCTTTTCCATAAAAATTATTAGGCCGCCCTTAATCTTTAATTCGAATCGTCGAAAAGGCGCAGCGTTAAATTTTGCACTTGGGCATATCAATAGGGCGATAAATCACCGAAAGGAAAAAAGAGAGATTCTTAATTTTATTCAAGAACGGGTTTCTTATTCCCATTCTATTAATCTTAAGAAGTATATTAGGGTGGTCTGGCGGTAAAAGACTGAAATGTGCTTTACTTCCGTGCTTTATTTCTAGTTGGAGTTTTAGGAAAATTCGTTTTTGGGACTGACTTGAAGTTGCAATAATTCACTTTTTTTTTCGTAAAAATATACTGCAATTATTATTTCAAGACTGCTTTGAGCTTACAATAATTTTAATATAATCATAAAAACATTAAAATTGAGTTTATAGAAAGTCTTATGTATGTTGAGGAAAAAGAATAAAAATGTTAGTTCATTACTACCTAAATTACAAATGGATATTATTTTATTGTCAACATTGCCTCAGTTTCAGAATAACTGGTAAACTATATCTACTATAGCATTACAGAAGTTAATGTTCTTCTATAAATATTATTTGTCTTTTTCTTGCTAAATTAAATCCACACTGAACTTCTCACAAGAAGTTCCTCTGAAACTGTTATCATGTGTTTGAAGTCGTAGTTTCTGTGTGAAGGTAAATAAGCCAAAAGAGAAGGGTAGTTCTGTTTTATTGGAAGTGATTTATCGAGACTTTATGTAGACAAATGGAAGTAGCGTTTCTTGGATCACTTATATTAGCAGACAACTTTGATGAAATTTCTTTTCCATATTTTTTAAGAAATGAGCATGAAATTTTGGAAACACGCAAAGATTTTGATTATTGAGAAGTATGCAGAAAGTCAGGGAAAATTTTACGCAGCGATCAAGGTAGTGAATTTCATAAAAGTAATTTTGAAGCGTTGAGAAAACTCTTCTGCTGTTTTTTCTATCCGTTATCCCTTGCGATTTTTGGTTTCAGCAGGTAGTAGTCCTATCGGCATTGCGTTTCAAACCATATACTCTTCCAGAAAACAGTTATTGCTCCTTCATTTGGTGGCGTAGTTGTGCCTCTGATCCTGCCCATCAGCTTTCCATAAAAAATCTTCTCATTATTTGTAATAGTATATCATCACAAATTTTTTCTCGTGACTCTTCGTAGGCGTGCTGCATATACCTAGTGCAAGTTTTTGCTTGTATGTATCCAGTATTTGTGTTAGTGGTTTCTTGGAGCAGATTGGCTATACCGGGGCGCATATTCATTTTTTGCCAACGCAAATGATATTCGGCTAGATTCGTGCCCTGCGCCGTGAAGCGTTAGCAGAATATGAGCAACGCAACCGCACTTCATGTAACTGTATGTTACAAGCATTTTATTCATAATTAAGTCCGATAAATGTTTTTTATTCAAAGGAACGGAAGATAAAAGATAAGAATTTTATTTGCATGAATATTTCAGCTAAAACAATGGCATAATATTGTGACACTTTTGGTTCTACATATTTATTTTTTTGTAAAATAAAAGAATACAATGAATGTTCAGCTGAACTCTCGGCTGAACTGTGTTTCTGTCACACAACGTCAGAGAAACCAACTTCAGTGACTCATAATAGGTTTGTTCCAACCTGCAATAATATTACTGTAATATTATCGTCCGTAACCGCACTAATGCGACTGCGCAATCAAAAATAGTAATATTATACTGAATAACTTAAAAACTTGTTGGAACGCGTTTTGAACTAGTAGTACTCACAACACAAGATGAAAATAACAAAATCAACATAACTTACATACTTGCAGGTGAATCATCTTCTACCACAATAAGGAATTCTTTTAAACCTAATAGGTCTGTTCCAACACGTCAAAAAATCATCCCTGAACGGTTTCGAAACCACTCGGCACTCAGTATACGAATTTCGGACTCTACGCACAAATTTTGGGCTTTGCGCAGAATCGTAACGGTACATTGTACGGTTTTCTGCTATGTTGGAACAAAGCTATATAGTAAGACAAAAATCAGATTTATTAACTCTGAGAACAAATAAATAGTATATTACATATCGAGTAGGGAAGTGTTTCATTACTGTCGAGAGATTGACTATTAATCTCGAGACAGAAATGAAAACTTTCCTCCGAGGTTTGTATACTATTTTATTTGCAAGCACACCATTAATTATGATAAGTCAATCAATTTTTTTAATATTAAAAAAATAAAATAAACATGCCAAAATGTGTCATTCACTGCTTTGACATTTTTACCTGACATGTTCTCATTGTTGCCAGCAAAGGTAAATAAATTAGAGTGAGGGAAATCGGTGAGGGAAGTCGAATAGGGAAATCGGTGAGGGAAATCGAAGAGGGAAGTGACACAGGTAAAGTGACACTTCCAAATTTTTAAAAAGTCAGTAATGACAAGATTACATATATAATTGCAAATAAATAAAATTACTTAGCTTCTATAGCAGTCATTTTCAAATAAATAATTTAAATAAACAAAAAACTGAGGTTCTGGGTTATGTATTATTATTTATGTTTGTTGTTGTACAAACACTGACCCGTTTTCGACCTCACTATGCATGCGTTTAATTTTAGAACCAACAGTTCTTCCTATCAAGCAAGAATCGTTTGAACCGTAATTTTACTATCCGTAACTCCGGTTGGAACGAAACTGTCAATTATCGCCAATTCTAAATTAGTAATTTCAACTGGTTGGAACAGCATTTCACAATTGCGCATGTGTGCCAGTAATATTACTGGAAATTACTACCGGTTGGAACAAACTTAATATTTACTCAAAATTTATTAATACATATGTGGCGCCTCCGTCGCACACCAATAGAGGCCGCCATCGTCGCAAGCAGAACTTGCAACCTCGCGAGATTTTCGCGATCCGTTTTTGACAGACGACAAGGCCCAGAAGAGAGAGAAGAAGAGAGTTCGGAGTTCGGCACTAGCAACAGCAAGTTGAGCACGCCATTCTAGAACTGAAATTTTTCCTGTGTTTTTCTCAATTTTCTCCAATCCACACGAGTGGATTCAACTAATTCAATTATTATTTTGCTAAATTAAAGTGACTTTGACTGAAATAATTAGAGGTGTGTTTTATTGACTTGAACAACCACATAAC
This sequence comes from Ceutorhynchus assimilis, assembly GCA_917834065.1. NCBI lineage: Eukaryota > Metazoa > Arthropoda > Insecta > Coleoptera > Curculionidae > Ceutorhynchus > Ceutorhynchus assimilis. Next base: position 10,473,336 of record OU892286.1, on the reverse strand, counting down.
CTCTAAACAGGCCCTGCGATCTCTCATTGCCAGTTATAAACCACATAACTCTTTTCCGTTTTTCTAGATGTCGCTGACAACCACAGAATTGTCAAAATTGGAAAATACCAGCACATCAAGAACACGCCCGATGTCGATAACTGACATGTCAACATATGACAATATGCCAAAATATTAATTTCATCTAACTAATAATTCATAATGTTTTTTGTTCGCCGGTCTTGCATTTCATCTTTCTTTGTGTTGTCAAGTGTTCTCAAGTGATTACAAAGTTGTTTTGTGTGTTTCAAGAAGAACTTCAAACTTTATAGATTGGAAGATCTATTTTTATCTTTGTTGATTAGATAAATGACAGGTTCAATTAAACATCAATCAGAACTTTGAATAATAGCTATTTATGTACCAAGGGGATTATGTAGATTATAATGCCCGACGGCGAAACTAGCCCGAGGGCCTATGGCCCGAGGGATATATTTCGCCTGAAGGGCATTATAATCTTGAAATCCCCGTGGTGCATACAATGCTTTATTTTCTACTCAACACAATGTTTTTTCATCAATTTGTTATTAACAAAATCAGTTAAACTTGTGTGACAGAATATTGTTTTGTATTTTGACATGTACCTGTACCTGTGACCTGTACCTATACCTGCGACCTGTACATAGAAACGAAATAAATTAATATATCTATAAACATCTCATGAGGCAAGGCAACGGTGGTGGTCCTGTGGGTTAACGCGCTGGACTACATGGGAAACATTGATGGTAGACCGGGTTCGAATCCTGGCTAGACCGAAAATTATTTTCGGTCAAACATTTAGTGGCTGCCTAGGGTAAAGTGCAAATTAATAGAACAACAACAACAAAAACACCTTAAGGTATTATAAGCGGGCGTTATAGATCATAACGCCCGCAAAAGCGGGCGTTATGGATCAGGTTGTTATAGGTGTGTTAACGTATTTCGTTTCCTAGGTATTATGGATCTATAATAGTAAAGTAGAAAATAATAGCTATTTATGTACCAAGGGGATTATGTAGATTATAATGCCCGAAGGCGAAACTAGCCCGAGGGCCTATGGCCCGAGGGATATATTTCGCCTGAAGGGCATTATAATCTTGAAATCCCCGTGGTGCATACAATGCTTTATTTTCTACTCAACACAATGTTTTTTCATAAATTTGTTATTAACAAAATCAGTTAAACTTGTGTGACAGAATATTGTTTTGTATTTTGACATGTACCTGTACCTGTGACCTGTACCTGTACCTGCGACCTGTACATAGAAACGAAATAAATTAATATATCTATAAACATCTCATGAGGCAAGGCAACGGTGGTGGTCCTGTGGGTTAACGCGCTGGACTACATGGGAAACATTGATGGTAGACCGGGTTCGAATCCTGGCTAGACCGAAAATTATTTTCGGTCAAACATTTAGTGGCTGCCTAGGGTAAAGTGCAAATTAATAGAACAACAACAACAAAAACACCTTAAGGTATTATAAGCGGGCGTTATAGATCATAACGCCCGCAAAAGCGGGCGTTATGGATCAGGTTGTTATAGGTGTGTTAACGTATTTCGTTTCCTAGGTATTATGGATCTATAATAGTAAAGTAGAAAATAAATATGTTAAGGATACCCTTAACCATCGATAAAGAAACTGTCTTTTGATCTAATTAACAAATTATCAATTAATTTAAGCAAACATTAATGCCCCAAAGTCTAGAATAAACGAATTTGAACAGACCGACAGTAATGCGAACAGGGCGCCATCTATTATAAAAAGTCCTATGTAAAGTAGGTGACTGTAGCATCGATGCAATACCAGTAAATAGTGATTTTCCGATATGGTAGATGGCGCTGGCTTGGCTCAATTTTGTTGACAACAAAATTTACACTGAGATTCCATTCTCGACAGTTTATATAGTATTTATCTCTGCCTCTAAACATACATACGCTCCATTTTTTATACTCGCCCTTTTTCGCTATTGGATCAGGTTCATGAAACAGAGATTGGGTCGCATTTTCAGGATGGGTCAGTTTCGGTTAATTTGGATTAGGTACTTTTCGTGTCTTTCCTTGAAAAAAGGAAACGGGGAGGAACAGCGCCTAGTGCGGTTTTTAAACGAAAACTAACCCGAATTAACCCAAACTTACCAAAAATAACCCGAGAACTACCCGAAACTAACTCAAATCTACCAAAAAAGTTCTGGGGCCTTTGAATAGACACATCAATTTTTAAACTTAAAACAACGGTATTTCTTCATTTTCTTCATTCGTTATCGCATTTCGCATTGAAACATGTGCCAACAACTAATAACTGCTATTTACAACTGATTTTATTCAGAGAATATTTTCACAAACGCCAGGCAGGCTCTATTAAACTGCCAACGTTAGTCCACTTCAATCATAATTTGCCTACGCTGTGATCGAACGAACACGAATGCAACCGAAGGTCCTATTACGTTGGCAGAAAATGAATATGCTACCGGGGCAACCCAGACAACTGAAAGGTTTCTCTTTTTGGTTCTAGCTTGGTTTGTAGCAACTGAGTCAATGATAAGTAGTTCTTTTGTCCCTTGGGCTCTTTTCTTACATCCAAGCTGTTCTGCTGCTAGAATTCCATTCTCAGTTAAATGTTTTTCCGCCGTTTTTGGCTTAGGGTTGATGTAAAGATCTTATACAGCGTCAGCAAACGGGTTATCGGGCGATAGTTCTTAGAGTTGTTCAGATCTCCAGTTTTTGACAACATTGTTGTGATTCCTTTCATGAGAAACTCAGGCATAAGTTCCGGATTCTCGAGAATTAACGGGAATTGGCCGGCTATTGCATTGTGTAGTGCAGTAAATTGCTTTCACCAGTAGTTTTGGACTTTTTCTGGCCCAGGCGATTTCCAGTTTGCTGAGTGTTTCACAGTTCTAAGGATATCTGTTTCAGTGATTTGTAGTTATGGCATGCTGTTTTTTTTTTCATTCCAGTCAATTTCATCCTGTATCCAGTAAGCATTTTCCTGGTGGCTTACCGGTCGTACCCATATATTGTCCCAGAATGTGAGCATGTTTTGGGAATTTGGCATCAGCGGTGTTTTTTTGCCTTCGACGTTCGGAATGTCCAGAGATCTGTAGAATTTGCCCGGGTCTTCGAGAAAGTTTCTGTTATCCCGGAAACGGCGGTTACGCTTATGGTAGGGTCGTATTCTAGCGCCAAGCACAGCTACTCTTTGTTTTTGTTTGTTAAGGTAAATTTTTAGCTGCTCTTGGTAACCTGGGGCGTTTCTCTTGATCTTGGCTTTTTTTGCGATGTTCTTGATTTTCTTTTTCAGTTTCCTTTTGTGGGGTTCGAAATATATGATTGTAGTTTTCCTATTGTTTTTCTTATGTTGTTTATCTTCTTTTGAAGCCTTTCTTTCCAAGGTGTGTAGCATTTTCCATTTCTTGTTTATATGCTACTGTGTTTTGCTCTAGTAGATATGATGCTATATAGAGCTATAAAAAAATAAATGAATGAACAACTATCTTTTCTGTGCCCAGATTTTATTACCTTGAGTACTGCATTCTGCCTTCTACTGGAAGTTTTTTGGTGCAGGTTTGCAAGTTTTGTTAATTGATCTAGGAAGGTTTGATTCAGTACGGCAGGGCCCGCTGTTATTGATTAGAATCTTATATGAAGGAGATATTTTTTCATCATCTCTGTTTGCAAATCTAATTGATAAATAAATAATCTGAGGTTATGATAATAGTTGTTGTTTACTCTTTGATTTTTCATTTCCATCATGTCATTGAACAGCTGTTTTGTCTAGGCGTTTTCTTTAGACCTGTTCTACTTTTTGATATATGTTCTATAGGCATTTTTCAATATTCACCAGTCATTTTTATACAACCAAACTTTCAGTTCGTATTCTTGGAGTGAAATTGAACACGTTTTTTTCTATAATTTTCTTCAATGTCAAAATTAGAAGTTTGACAAGTGAAAGCCTTCTTCCGAAATCTAAAGGAAGAATCAGCCCTTTTGATCTTGAGACTTGATACCGAAAGGTTGGTCTCGGCCTATTTGATTTTGGGCGAGACTTTTTGGAATTTTGTGCCAGGGAACTCAAGGTTTAGACTAATTTCTTATTGATAATTGTCTGGAGTCTTCCCTTGGTCATTTTGGATTTTGTTTCGGTAAGTTTGAGATTTTCTTCAGGATTATGAACCTACAACACGTGCTTCGTTTCTCCAATAGGACTGTTCCGAGCAGCTTTTGGAAGTTTAAGACTTCACCTTTGGTCTAGAGTATCCCTCAATTTGAGGTAAGATTATTTCGAATATTTGGGGCTCGATTTGTTTTTTATACGAACATCGTTATAGGGTCCTACTCTTAGGCTATCGTTGGACAATCCTAGTGCTAGGCTGTAGCTAGACAGTCTTAGGCTATAGTTGGACAGCTCCTAGAAAGAAATTCTAGACTAGATCTAGATTGCTCTTAGTTGGCTTTGGTAGCCTCCCTTCAGCAACCCTCTTGGTAGCACTCTGGTGGAACCACGTCGAGTTCTACGTTAAACAGATACAACGTGGATAGGACTCATGACTCACTTATCATGCCATTGTCTATCTACAGTGAGACCAAACATGTAGCTAACCTCACTCTTGGAACTTCTGGACTTACACATACATGTGAAGATAACAAACACTTGTATCACATGTAAGTTACACCTTTTACTATATAGGCAAATCCTATGTAAATCACTGGATACTGAATTAGGTTCGGTAAGTGCACCTTAAATAAATTTCTAGAATTTCACCCTGAGGTTGCCCTAACAATAACTTTCATCTTTCTGTGTTTAATTTGCCTGTTGGTAAAGTGTAACCCATACTGTATTTTTCTTATCACTCACAAGTGTAAATACCAAAAGGTTTTTAGTCATGTTCACTTAAAATTCATATTTATATATGCGTTACTTACATTAATTTTTTTATAATCAAATATTTATAAATTGGTACAAGCCATAATGATGTCCTGGCTATCCCTATTCATTATTGTTATTATTTTTTAATAAAGAAGCCAGATACCTTATTGTACCTAATTAGTTGTTTTATTGATAAGCTCTCCAATTGCACAGGTTTTGTTTATATCATCATTAGGTTATCTTCCTAGTTAAGTCACAATTAACTTAGTGGCGCCCAAAGGTAAGATGTATACAAGGAACCCATAGACCCATGGCCTCCGAACTGAAGCTGACTAGCCGTAGCAGTATAATTAGGCAATTGCCAAAATAAGTACGTTATAGGTGGAGTGACTTTTTCATTAGTAATAATTTTTGTTTCTTTTTCAGGTTTCTCTATCAAAAAGACAACAGCATCCGCAGCCCAGTAGGCCAGTTCGTGGGTTTTCTCCAGGAAGCCACACCGCCGCACGAAGTCTCGAAAAACAGCGTTTATGGCAGCAACGGTCTTTCTAGATTCAGGTGAGTATTTTACCTTTGGTATTCTGGGACGCACAGTTGGTTCCATACCTTTGTATTTGTGCAGAGATTTTTTTTCAATACCTATGTTCTATGTCATTCTCTTCCTGTGCCTACAGCTGTTCTGCGTCATTGTTGGGCTCTGCTTTTGTTCCTTATTCTCCTTCGGCCGCTCCGCCCTGTACCTCTCAGGTCGGGCTAGTAGGTTTAGTGCCGCTGCAACTTCTCTTTTAAGCGCGTCAAGTTCGGATTCAGAAATTGCATTTCGTCTCAAGACAGATCTTGCTTGATTAGACAGTGGCTGGGCTTCAAACTGCAGCTTCGGAAATTTTGCTCGCCAGATTTCTTGTAGGCGGTCTCTGTATCCTATCTTGTCTCGTTCATTGTATGTTGCTAGGAGGTATGCGCGTATGAGCTCATAGGCGCCGGAATTTCAAAATTACTATAGGAGCTCGGGCTCCAAAAACTAAAATAAGTAGAATTAATTATACAGACAGGACTAGGCTACTAAACACATAGGCTTAAATGGGAATTGTACCATTGGCGTAGCCAGGATTTTGTCTTGAGGGGAGGCGGCAACTTTGCAGGAACAGCAAATGATTCTTGCAGCTCCGCCGCCACCACTTGCGGAAATAAAGCGCCACAGGCACGAAATTTTCGGGCTTTTTACGGTATTTTTGGGACTTCTAAATAGTGCGGGCAAACGGGGATGCGGCCATTTTAACATAAATTTTGATAAGAATTTATAGAAGACCGTTACTTATAATAATTGTATGTATTTGATTATCGTCCTAGGACCTGAATTGATTTTTTTGTTTATTTTGATATTGAATTATTAATAAAATTTGAAGGCCATTGGGGGAAGGGGGCAAATGCCCCTTTGTCCCCCTCCCTGCCAACGCCACTGGGCGGCACCGATTCGATTCGCCTTTACCGGGTACAAGCTAATTCGTCTTCTACTCCCTATGTATCTAGTAGGTTGGTCCGGTCTCTATATACATTTTTTATGATAAACTAGGTAAAAGAAGCCAGTATATTGGTACATCATGATATATTATTTATGTGATCTAAACATACCTATCATAAAAAAAAAAAAAAACAGAAAGGAAATAATAATCCAACGACTTATCGAAAATACAGGTTTAAATACTGCACAACAAAAACCAGCAAAAACATAAAACACACAGGTTTGATATAGAAATAAATAGTTAGGAACTGAATATTTTTGTACCTACCCACTACACCCACCACCAAAATCATTACCCCCATTTCCCCCATTGCCCCCATGGTTCCGGCGCCTATGTATGAGCTCGAGGTTGATCTCCTTAGTCCAGCGCATACGCCTTTCTTGTGTAGCCTCTCTGACGGGACGCTGGTTTGCAACATCCAAGTCATTGTCGGCTGGTGGGGGGTTTTCATGGAATGCCGGCACTTGTGGTTTCCGTACGGGGAGCAACGCCACTTGCTTCGTTGGCACCCCTATCTGGCTGATCCTGGAGGCGGTTCCGAGAAGAGGTAGCAGACGTTACTGCCTCTCCGCCCTGGTTTCTTCCTTTCGTTTCAAGAGCAATAATTTAGTTTGCCGGTGCTGCTAACCTGCTAGTGGTATGGGGTTTTCCCTATTTTTGATTACAGAAAGGCAGGGAACTACCTTGAGTCTTTGATGGAGTGTGATCTCTTGTGAATGATTTTAGGTTAGGTGCTGTGTGGGAAGTAAGATTATGGTTAGGGAAAGATGTAGTTTTTGGTAGACAGGATGTGGCAGGGGTATGGACATCAGACAGTTGGTCGTCGCAGGCTGTACTGTCTACGCATTGCAATAGCTTATGGCACTGCAGAAAGTAATATCAAGGCCTGACATTATTATTATTATGATCTTTTATCTCACAGAATTTCTTCAGGTTTGTTCGATTTAGTCTAATGGTTTGTTTTTCCTTGCTAAATTACTTTTCGCACAATATGAGCTGTGCTCAGCACTACTGCCTTTTGCATGCTTTGTATATTATGATGACCAAGAACTTTTTCAATAATTTTGCATGTACAGTTGAATACAAGTCCTGTTGCTCCAATCACTATGGGTATAACCTTCGTTCTCAGGTTCCACATTTGTTGTACCTCAATTTGGAGGTCTTCGTATATTTTATGCGTTTCTCAACTTCTTTTTGACTGATGTTGTAGTCCGATGGTATGGCAACATCGATAAGAAGGCAAGTTTTCTGTTTTTAATTTTTCAGTATATTGTCTGGTTTGTTAGAATCGATTCTCCCGTCTGTCTGTACTTGAGTATCCATCCCAGATTATGGTTATTTCAGGTGTTTCTATAACAGGATCTGGGATGTGTTTATACCATCGGTCTTGTGTTGGTATTCCGTAAGCTTTGCATATATTCCAGTGCAGTTGTTTTGCCACAGTGTTGTGACGGTCTAAATAAGCTCGCTTAGCCAGGATTGGGCAGCCAAACACGACGTGATGAATGGTTTCATCAAATGACTGGCACAGTCTACATTTTGGGTCAGTACGCTTTTCATTATTATTATCATATAAACAAGCGGTAATTAGTGATTTCGTCTCGCATTTCAGATCTGCGTGAGTAAGCCATTTCCACAATTCACTTTTATTAATGGTCTCTTTTTCGGCTTCATATAGTCTTTTTCCTGCATTTTTCTTTTTGTTCTTGTTTCGACTTTTGTCTCATTTTATCTTTAATGGTTTTTACTCTTTTGGTTTCGGTTTCTTTTTTGATGGTGGATTCTATTTGCCCGGTATCATATTTTGAGTCTTTATCAGTTTGGTCCAGTTTTTTTTGTTGTTGTCGGTATACTATCCCTAGGTATAATTCTTCTTTCTTCAGCTTCAAGTAGTTTTTCAAACCTCTGCCATAGCGATATTGTGGGTGTTCTCGAGGCTTGTCATTCCTCTTCACGCCTCTTTTGTACAAACAATCCAAGAAGAATACACACTCTACTCTAAGGAGTGTTTATTGGCCTCATTTTTGGTAATCGCCGCCATATTGGTGTGATACCATTTCCGACGTCATAACTAAATCGTCAGCTGTTTAAACAGCCTACGTCAAGCCGAGAAATAACATGCTGCCTACGTCACAACTGGTATTTTGGTGTGGGAGGAGGGGGGATTTGTTACACACAGGCCTTATGAGGATAAGCCATCCTGTAGTATTAGTATCATTCTTGGAAACGGTTAACATCAGTTTTGGGGTGGAGTGCTCCATTCATGGTAAGGAGTTTTCTTGTCTTACAATCAATTTTCCTTATTTTTGCTTTGGTCGACTTGACGATTCCAATGCGGTATGTTAAGACAGGTACTGCTAGAGATGTAGTAGCTGTGGCTTTGTATTTTGGATTTAATTCGGTTTTAACTTTAAGGATTTCCTTCGTTTGTCGGTAATATTCACATTTCATCTTGTTTTTTATTTTTTCATGCTGTATACTCCGTTCCGTTATGCTCATATATGCCTAGATACTAGATATTTGTAAGCTTCATGCTGTTTTAGGGATTGTATTATTGTTTCGTTAACTAGTTGGATATTTTCTTTCGCTTGTACAGGGTATTTGATTATATTTGGACCCATACCTACAGCCTTTACTATTTAAGATAGAAAAAAAATTTAAATACAAAACTTGACAGTTTTTTTTTTATATTTTCTTTTAACGTTATCAGAAAAAACAAAATCGCATCGGAAAATGGAGAAAAGTAGACAACTTCGACTTTTTTTAATGAAACACCCTGTATATTTTGCGATAAAATGAAAGATCTTTTCTTCCTGATTCCAAATATATATATATATATTGATCACATTTTAGTGAGCCGTTTTCGACATATTTTAGCTTAAATTGTAAATAATTTGCAAAGAAAGGACCCCGCAATATTTAAATGGAAATTGGTTACCCGTGATATTTGAATGAAATTTAAATATGTTATTGGGGTTGCCGTAAGCAACATTTTTTGCCTCCCCCCCCCCAAAACCCTCAAATTTTATAAATAATTTATCAAAATTAAAATAAACAGACCCAAAAATACCGTAGAGAACCTTAAAAAAGGGACGTGACACCCAAAAATTTCGCGCCTGCGGCGCTTTGCGTTCCTGCAAATTTTGTATTTGAGTTATTTAGGATGGAGCTTAGGGGAAACAAGACTATGCAGGAAAGTAGTGGTGACAAGGAATCTCCCTGGTTAATCCCATTCTTAATTCTAATATCTTTGGTGGTTAAAGTGGTCGTGTTTGTTGTTAAGTTTAGATTAGTTTTATTCTGTGCCATGGTCTTACATATGAAATTTAATAGAATTAGCTTAGATACACGGTATATGTTTAGCGATTCTATAAGCCAGCTATCTATGTGGAATACTGTCAAACGCCTTTTTATAATCAATCCAAGTTAGTGATAAACTTTTACGGCTTTTCTTTCAGTCTTTGTGAATTGTTTGACTTGTTAGAAGATGGTCTTTGCATCCATAAGAGTTTTTAATGCTTCCTCTTCGTTCCTGTGCGTATAATTCATTATCTATTGAATGTGCATGTAATCTTTCTAACATAATTTTGGTTAGGGTCTTGTATATGTTAGTTAGACAGGTAATAGGTCTGTAATTATTTGGTTGTTCACTATTTTAATTTTTTGGAATAGGGTACTTGCATGGAAAATTAAATTGATTATTGTTTATTGCAAACTGTGGGAAATCGAAAAAAAATCGTTACTTTTTTTTAATTTCGCCCAAATATGATGATTCCGTGTTCTTCGTTTAGTAATTTATTATATGCTCCGACAAGATTTTTGTGGATTGATGACAATTTTTTCAGCCAAAAGTTTGGGATGCCATTTATCCCGGGTGATTTCCAATTGGCAGGGCTACTGACTGACTGCTGTCTTTAGTTCAATTTTAGTGATGTCAGTGTCAGACCATTTCATCCTTCTGATGTCGGCAGTTCTGTCGTATTCGGTTCGTTCCATTCTGTATTACTATTATGCTTTGTATTTCTTTCCCATATGTTTTTCCAATATTTTTCAATGGTTTCTTCTGTCGGTATTCGATTTGGTTGTATCTGTTTTTTCATGACCTTGTTGCAAAGTTTAGTCGCGTTTTCTGAGAAAATCTTATTATGTTGGAATTGGTCGCTTCGTTTGCTATATCTTTTTACTCTGCACGCCTTTGCTGTTATTAATTGCTTTACTTTTATACCGTACTTATTTTGGCAATTGCCTAATTATACTGCATACGGCTAGTCAGCTTCAGTTCGGAGGCCATGGGTCTATGGGTTCCTTGTATACATCTTACCTTTGGGCGCCACCAAGTTAATTGTGACTTAACTAGGAAGATTACTTATTGATGTTATATCAAAACCTGTGCAATTGGAGAGCTTATCAATAAAACAACTAATTAGGTACAATAATGTATCTGGCTTCTTTATTAAAAAATAATAACAATAATGAATAGGGATAGCCAGGACGCTGTTAAAAATGTGTATACATTATGGCTTGTACCAATTTATAAATATTTGATTAAAAAAAATGAATGTAAATAACGCATATATAAATATGAATTTTAAGTAAACATGACTAAAAACCTTTTAGTATTTACACTTGTGAGTGATAAGAAAAATACAGTATGGGTTACACTTTACCAACAGGCAAATTAAACACAGAAAGATGAAAGGTATTGTTAGGGCAACCTCAGGGTAAAATTCTAGAATTTTATTTAAGGGGCACTTACCGAACCTAATTCAGTATCAAGTGATTTACATAGGATTTGCCTATATAGTAAAAGGTGTAACTTACATGTGATACAAGTGTTTGTTATCTTCAAATGTATGTGTAAATCCAGAAGTTCCAAAAGTGAGGTTATCTACATGTTCGGTCTCACTGTAGATAGACAATGGTATGGTAAGTGAGTCATGAGTCCTATCCACGTGGTATCTGTTTAACTTCGAACTCAATGTGGTTCTAGCAGAGCGGTACCAAGAGGGTTGCTGAAGGGAGGCTACCAAAGCCCAACTAAGAGCAATCTAGATCTAGTCTAGAATCTCTTTAATTACAGCCTAGGAGCTGTCTAGATATAGCCTAGAGTCTTCTAAGTATAAAGTGGCACTAGGACCCTATAACGATGTTCGTATAAAAAACAAATCGAGCCCCAAATATTAGAAATAATCTTACCTCAAATTGAGGCATACTCTAGACCAAAGGTGAAGTCTTAAACTTCCAAGAGCTGCTCGGAACAGTCCTATTGAAAAAAAGGAACACGTGTTGTAGGTTAATATTTCCTGAAGAAAATCTCAAAACTTACCGAAACAAAATCCAAAATGACCAAGGGACGACTCTAGACAATTATCAACAAGAAATTAGTCTAAACCTTGAGTTTCCTGGCACAAAATTCCAAAAAGTCTCGCCCAAAATCAATTAGGGGCCGAGACCAATCTTTCGGTATCAAGTCTCAAGATCAAAAGGGGCTGATTCTTCATTTAGATTTCGGAAGAAGGCTTTCATTTGTCAAACTTCTAATTTTGACATTGAAGAAAATTAAAGATAAAAGCGTGTTCAGTTTCACCCCAAGAATACGCACTGATGGAAGTGGGTTGTGAAAAAAATGACTGGTGAATGTTGAAAAATGCCTATAGAACATATATCAAAAAGTAGAACAGGTCTAAAGAAAACGCCTAGACAAAACAGCTGGTCAATGACATGATGGAAATGAAAAATCAAGAAAGTAAACAACAATTATTATCATAACCTCAGATTATTTTATTGGATTTGCAAACAGAGATGATGATGGTACTACCTCCTTTTCCTAAGATTCTAATCAATAACAGCGGACCCTCCGTACTGAATCAAACCTTCCTAGATCAATTAACCAAACTTGCAAACCTGAGCTAAAAAACTTTCAGTAGAAGGCAGTACTCAAGGTAATAAAATCTGGACACAGAAAAGATAGTAATTCATTCATTTATTTCTTTATAGTTCTATATAGAATCATATCTACTAGAGCAAAACACAGTAGCATATTAAATAAGAAATTGAAAATGTTACACTTTCTCTACAGCGGCTGAGTGGTCTTTGTTGCTTTTTATTTTGTACTTTTTGTAAAGCGTCCTTTTAATTGCTTCCATTTTAGGACTCAGTTCTGGTTTTTGGCATTCTTTGAGCTGGGATAGTTCCCTTTTGAAATTCACTATTTTGGATTGTATTCTGTTTTTCCACGGTGTGTCTCGTTGTTCTGTTCTTTTCTTGTTTTGAGTGTTAGACTTTGGAATGATTCTGTCTTCTATTTCTTCTGCTACAGCGTATATTTATTTGTTGATTTGAGTTAGGTTTTCATATTGCCTGGGTTCTGTTCTTAGTATCTCTTTTATTGCATCATTACCTCTTTTAATTAAGTTTTTAGTGTTCTCGTTATCGTTGATCTTCTTTAGTGGTTTCTCTGTAGGTGTGTTTCTGACCTGTGATTTTATCTGCCTGTATTCTAAATAGAATCACATCAACAATTGTGTCTTCATCTGTTTCTGCTTTAATCTTATCTGTAGTTTTTGTTATTGTTGTTGCAGTTGCATTCGGTTCATATTGTTGGGTATTATTTAGATATTTAGTATCGATGTTTGTTGTTTCATCTTGTGCTACCGCATTTGTTGTTTGGCATTCAGTATTAGGTCTCTCTGTCGCATTATTTCCTTCGGTATTTTCAATATGGCATTTAACGTTGATGAGTATTTCTTTTAATTCAGCTCCGGTCAATTTCTTGCTGTTCAAGATAAACCTCCTTTATGTTGCTAACGTGGTTGCTGTTAGCTTGCATTCCTGTTGTGGGTTTCGTGCTTGCCATACTTTGTATGTTTCTTCCAGGTTGGCAGTCCGTGTAGTTTCTTGGATATGAAGGTGACACCATATGATCTTTCCATAATCTTCCACTGTCCATTTCTTCCTTTCTTGTCCAGTTGTTTTTTGGTTTTTGTTTATTTGGTGGAGTTCACAGCTTGTTTGGCGGTGTTTACTCTTCCTTGGAGCGGATGTTTGTTTTTCCTGGGTACTGATTCATTTGACTCATTGACAATTTTTTCAGCTAAAGTATGGTTTTTTACTGGTTTTAGTAGTTGGAAGTGACCTTCTTCCGAGTTTCCTGTGAGTAGTAGACTTATGTTAGTCGGATCTGCTGCTTTGTTGATTATTTTCGGTGGTTTGTTAGTTCGGAGAATTTGTGTTTTTGGTTCTTCTAACTCTAGGTATATTTTGAAGTTTATGGATCGCGTTTTTAAGAGTACCAATATTTCCAGGCTCGTTCCATATGTTTTATCTTGTTAAATGTTGTTACAATAACTACGCTGGTTCTGTAGTTGTGGGTTAGTGGTTAATTTATGGTGCTGTATATTTTTCCATTCTCTTCTAATGTAGTTCACTGCTTCTGTCCTCAGTTCTTTGTGTCGTTCTTCCGTGCCGAAAAGAAAGAGACTGATTGAGTGGAATAAATAGTTACCGTCCCCTCTGACGTTATGGATGTTAAAGGCTAATTCGTTTGTGGAGAATATGCGTATAGTGCTATGTTGGTTATTTGTATTTAGCAAAGGATGAGGATTCCGCTAAATGACAACTTGAGGCACCTCGGACCCCCTGCCGGACGCGATACCAGGCGTTGCCGCTCTGGACCGGTTTACGTCGTTTTTGTTTTCCGAGGCTTGTTTTTTCTCGATTCCCCAGGTGACCTTTCCAATTTAAAAGCCTCTCTCTCTGGCATCAGACTGTCAGACGCCAAAAGAGTATGAAAACAATGGTTGACGGCCGTTGACAGTGGTTAGTTGACAAGACTTTTATACGTGTTGGAACTGGAAACTATTATTTCCTCTGTTTTTTCAAGGTTTTTTCCTAACAATGGTGCTTGTGTGTAGTGTGCCTTTTCGTAAAAATAATTCCTGTTCACCGGTGGAAGTGTTTTTCCATCAAATCCTGCATTTGTCAAAATTTGGATACACAAAATCAGAAAGGATAATCGCAAGAAAAAGGGAAATCCACGGCCCATCAAGTATACATAGTAATCCGCGTTCAAATTTAGTTTTCGGAAGCTGTTTGCTTCCAAAATAATCCACTGCCCTCTCCATAGCGAAGTTCTGTAAATGAAGCAGTGACTTTTCCCACATTTTCTATCCAATTTCAAATGCTTAACACCAATTACACATTAACATTGACAAGCAAGCAAATATTGGCGGGAAAATTATTGTTTTCATACTATCGTCCATCTCTTTTAATTGAAAACGTCAATTCCCCAATTCAAAAATTTAGTAACTATGTTAGCAACACAAGCCTTTTATACATAGTGTATTTTTTTTAGAATTTTATGTGGCAAAGAAATGTTTGAGAAATTCCAAACACCCCCAAATCTGTCACAAAGTATCCCCGTTTTACAGTATGTTTTTTTAAATGACTCTACCTGTATATTATGATATCTCTGGATTCTGCGGAAAATTCTAGACATATTTCATGTACAATGTCATATACAATACAATACAATATCTTTATTTTTCCAAATGACACATAGTGTATGGACATCGTCGAGAATAAAATCAATATAAAATCAATATAAAATACAAATATTGCCAATACTAAACAGTAAAAAATACAAGTTAAAAAATATAAGTTAAAATGTTAAAAATATCGGTTAAAAATAGACAAAAGTAAAAGGTAAAAAACAAAACAATAAAACACTAATTATATTTTCGATTCAGAAACTTGTATTTTAAAAAACATTTATTTTATTGACTAAAATACAGAGGTGACAAAAGAAAATATTCGGATCAAATTGCTACAGGCTAAAGCCAGAAAACAAATGAACGCTCCTTATGGGGCTGCGTCGGCTTAAATAAACATTTACTGCCGACATAGCAATTTGATGTTTACTTTACAACAATGTATTTAAAAAGTCCTAGAGGAAAGGGGTAAGCACATTAAAGCATATAAAAAATAGATAATTGATTATAAATCAGCATGGCAATTGGTTAATATAACTCCTCCCTCCTTAAGATGTTGCAAACGTGGATTGTTGTGAATTCAAATCAGACAATTCAATTTGCACATTTGCACAACCTTTTTCTGAAGTTTTAAACTTCCTGAAACAGTAAAACAATAAAATTAAAAATAAAATAGCAAGACTTAAACCTATGATTACATATGTGTTTAAATAAGAGTGTTCAAAAGACAATTCTTTTAGATTATGAACTCTTATCTGTTTCGTCGTCTTGAAGGCTTCTTCTAAGTCTTCTTGGTTGATTTCTTGAAGTTCCAATGTTGTTGCGTTCTCTGGAAGTTCAGGGACGTCTATTCTTGGAATCTTTAGTTCAAAATTGAAGTTCTCGCTGGTTTTTGAAAATTTTTGATTTTGTATTTTCACAAAGCATTTTTCAAAAGAAACTAGCGGTGGATTAGTTATTATTTCCATATGGTTTGTCTTGTCACATTGAATAACTATAGTCAGACTTTTCTTAGGGATGACTAATAGTTGTCCATTCGGGAGTTGTCTCACTGTTGGTTTTTCATATTTCACTTTAGTGAAAGGACATTGCTGTGGTAGGTCAGTAATCAGGTCATAGACACATGATTCTTCTTGCTTCAGCTCTTCTTGATTACAAAGGTACACACTTTCGACTTTCGGGCATTCCCATAACGTATTGTAGTAAATGTCCGTAGTAAGTAATAGGTAAGGATACTTATTCCTAATGGTAAGTTCTTGGATAGGAATTGGATAGATTTTATACAATATAAAGGGCTTGGGATCAATCATTGGTGTGTGTATAACAAATATAATTAACTTATTTTGGATTTTTACTTGAGTTTTCATTGTCTCGTAATACTTGATTTTATTATCAAAAGGTATTTGCTGACTTTTGGGTATATTTGTTAATATTTGATTTAATTCATTATGCTGTAAAATAGTATATTGCATTATTCCCAATTGTGCAAAATTTATTGCTAATTGCACATGATCAATAAGATTCCTTATTTTATTACTTTGAATATTGATATTGTTCAATATTAGATTGAAAATTAACATTGAGTGGAAATTTTGGTTTTCCAAGGAAATATTTTGTAATTTTCCTGTGATAACCTTTTGGTTAGATTCAATAGTTAAAAATTGATCGTGAAATGTTTTTGTAACTTGTTTCAATACTTGAGCTTGTGTTTTTAGATCTTCATTGAGAGTCTTTTGATTATCATTCAGCGTCTGGATATAAGAATCATATCTTGCGCCGTCTTCAGCATCTAAGGTTCCGTAGAGCCATTTTTGTGCTGTGCCCATGAAATTTAATAGACCTCTTTTATTACGTTTTCGGTCTTGATAGGTTCTGATTATTTGTTTCATAATCCTAATTTGAGAATGACTGTTTTCAATATTTGTTTGAAACAGTGCAACAAATTGGTTAGACCATGTTGTTTTGTTAAGAGTGTCAGATAATTTCATTAAGGTAATTTCCAGTTTATGGATACTTTGTATGATAATTGTTGTGTTCATGTGATAATAGACCGTGTTATGTTGAGTTGTTACGTAAGTAGTTCCTAAAGAGATTGGTAAAATAGGATTTTCTACCGTTATCAATGTATACGCTTGGGTGACTCCAACGAGAGTTAGGAATACTAAAGGATTCATCTCAGAGTACCTGAAATAAATTATTGTCGTTTAACATTTTGTTTAGCAAAGCGATTCTGTGTTTTGCTATCATAACGTGGACTTATCTTGTCGGGTTTCTTGGAGAGTTGTGTAATGAAACTCAATGTTGTATAATGTACAAAGATCTGTCATTATAGCATTTTTGAACTCTGCTCCATTATCTGATATGATTTTTTGAGGTATTCCATGATCACAAAAATATTTCAATAACTGTGATGATATCTCAACAGCTGTTTTCGTATTTACAGGAGAGGCTTGACCAAATTTTGAAAAGCTATCAATAATGGTCAGAAATTTCTGGTTATTGATTATATACGTCAATATAAATATGTTCAAAGAGTTTCATACCAATGGGTGTTGGTTTGAATATGATTTTGTATGGTTGACGTTCATACTTGGTTTTGTTGCATATCTCGCATACTTTGACATAATTCTGTACGTTTTTCTCGATATTGGGCCAATAGAATCTTTTTTTTAAGGCTGCAATATTTTCAGTGATTCCTCTATGAGAGGTTTTAGTCTCATGATATTGCTGAATTTTCTCTTGTTGAAGATCAACTTCTGTGATGTCTTCTAATAAAGAGTTCGAGATGTACAAAGTAAATGAATTCGAATTAAACGATTCTTGTAATGCTCGTATCACAATAGGTTCTAAAGATTTATTTAGGAAATGAAGGCAATAAATACCAGGTGGCATGTATTCCTTTACTAAATTAGTAATTTGTGATGTTGTTGGATTATTTGGTAAGAAGAATATTATTCTCTTTTTATTACCAAATAGTTTGATTATCTCTTTTCTAATTGTGCTATTATTGGAATATTGAAATACAATTTGATTTCCAAATACATTTACATGTTTCTTAGTATATGGAGCTCCTAATATTGGATTTTCCATAGATGTATGTATTGTTTGGTCATTTTCAGACAAGGCTGAAATTGTTGAAGAACGATTAGTTGGTGTTATTTGTCTATTACTTTTTTGAATTTTCGAAGATTCTCCGATTCCTATGGGAATTTCTTTTTTCTCTTTTCTTGGAGGTATTATTAGTTATTAGTTGTGATAATATCTTTTCCTACGAGCGTGCGCAAAGTAGTACTTTTCCGCACGCATTTCCGGGCTCAAAGTTACACTTTTCCGCACTCAGTGCGGATACAGGCCTTATCCGCACTGAGTGCCGAAAAGTAATTATAATTGTCAAGCAACAATAAGTGCACCTGTCGACTTTGACACATGATGACAAATTTTTCCTCTATTTCTATATCAGCCAACATCTATACAAACACCAATTATAAATTAACTTTGACCCATCAGATTTGTTCTCTATTTATATGCAAAAATCTATAAACTTTCTCATCAAATTTAAACGCTTTAAGATGAACAGCTCTGACGAGGATTTTCTGTTATTTGTTTCTGTTATGTAATTTTTTGATAAATGCATAGGTTCCTTTCAAGTTAATTAAAAATAATTAAACAAATTATCGTTTTTTTTTAAATTTTTGTTATTATCTACCTGATATGAAGCTCGTAGGAAAAATGTTGTTCCTAACACGTGCGCAAAGTGTCTTTTCCGCACGCAAACACGTATCCGAACTCCGCTTCGCGTCGTTCGTATAACTGTGTTTGCGTGCGGAAAAGTAACACTTTGCGCACTTGTTAGGAAAATAACTATTTCCTACGAGCGTGCGCAAAGTAGTACTTTTCCGCACGCATTTCGGTTCTCAAAGTTGCACTTTTCCGCACTCAGTGCGGATACAGGCCTTATCCGCACTGAGTGCCGAAAAGTAAAAATAATTGTCAAGCAACAATAAGTACACTTGTCGACTTTGACACATGATGACAAATTTTTCCTCTGTTTCTGTACCAGCTAACATCTATACCTACAAACACCAAATTTAATTAACTTCAACACATTGTCAGATTTGTTTTCTATTTATATGCAAGAATCTACAAACTTTCTCATCAAATTTATAGCGTTTTCCATTTGTCGAAACAGGGCAAAAAAATGTATCCTTATCCTTACATGTTTTTAGAAAAAGATGCGGATGCACTCAGTGCGGCACTGATGACAAATGGAAATCGCCATTAAACGCTTTAAGATGAAGAGCTCTGACGATGATTTTCTGTTATATTTTTTTTTTGTTATGTAATTTTTTGATAAATGCATAGGTTCCCTTCAAGTTAATTAAAAATAATTAAACAAATTATCGTTTTTTTTTTTTTGATTTTTGTTGTTACCTACCTGATATGAAGCTCGTAGGAAAAATTTTGTTCCTAACACGTGCGCAAAGTGTCTTTTCCGCACGTAAACACGTATCCGAACTCCGCTTCGCGTCGTTCCTATAACTGTGTTTGCGTGCGGAAAAGTAACACTTTGCGCACTTGTTAGGAAAATAACTATTTTCTACTCGCGTGCGCAAAGTAATTACTTTGCACACTCATTTGCGTGCGCAAAGTTCAACTTTGCGCACGGAAACTCTTTGCGCACTCATTTTTGTTAGGCATAATTACTGTATTTATGCTCGATTTTTCAATGTTTTGATGGTTTCTGGGATAACCTAATATTCAAAAAGAAGGGTTTTAGCTGATTTTATCGCTTAGTAAATATCCTATTAATTTGAACCACAGGGAACATTATTTTTTGACTTCGAATAGGCAACAATTATTCAATAGATAAATAATGCCACCATGCGTATCATGACATGGTGTTTGTCACTTCATACTTTTGTGTTGCTGAGGCTGGGATAGCAACCAAATACAAACATTTTCTCAAACGTCAGAGAAGCGTCGACAAAGAAATTTGAAAAATCTCTTCGAATCCTCTCACAATGGAGGAAGAACTCCCAGATGATGTTCTAGAAGCCGCTAATTTGGCAAACTTAGAGCTCCTGCCGGCGAAATCGAAAGAAAAGTATGAGAAGCAATATTATTTATTTGAAAAATGGTATGAAGAAAAAGGTGTGAAGACTTTGAAAGAGGAGGTACTTCTAGCATATTTTCTTAAATTAAACAAAGAATTCAGTTCAAATACCTTATGGTCCAAATATTCCATGCTGAAGAGTGTTTTGAAGATCAAGAAAAATGTAGATATAGGCACGTTTTATAAACTGACGGCATTTATCAAGAAGCAAAATGTAGGCTTTCAGCCAAAAAAATCGAAGATTTTGTCGAAAGAAGAAATTTCCACGTTCCTTAATGAGGCTTCAGATGATATATATCTTTTAATAAAAGTTGCCACTATTTTTGGACTCGCTGGTGCCTGCAGACGAGAAGAACTCGCAAAAATGAAGACAAGTGACATTGAAGACAAAGGCAATTTAATTGTGGTAAAAATTCAAGACTCAAAAAACTATACTTCTGGAGAAATAAACGATGGAAAATATTTGCTGTTCTATCGGAAGTATACAGCCTTACGCCCATCAACAACACATCAACGTAAATTACAAAAGAGGAAAATGCACAAAACAATGCGTTGGGATCAATACCTTCGGGAAGATGACTTCTGAGATCGCAGCATTTCTGAGGTTGCCGAATCCAACGCTGTACACTGGCCATAGCTTTCGGCGATCTTCCGCAACGTTACTTGCAAGGGACTCACGGATATAAAGCGGTTGAGCGGCTGGAAATCGAGCACGGTAGCCGAGGGATACATTGAAGAATCAACTAGCTACAAAAAAGGGTTAAGTAACAAAATTTTAAACAACAGTCCCAAGAAACCATATGAAATGCCCAGTTCGTCAAACGCTATTCGAAAAGTTGAAATGCAAACTTATACCTACCATGTCAACAGTGAGCAGCGAAGCATCATCATCAGCCTTCCCCTTTCCAAAAAATCAGCTACAATCGGCCATACATTTTCAAAATGCAACTAGCTGTACTTTTAATATTAGTATTGTTAATAATAATAAATAATAATTTTCTCCTGTATTTGTGTTGAAATAAAGTTCCATTATTTATTTTAGAATTCTTCTTTTCTAAGACACTCGTAGAAAAAGTATTGTTCCTGACACTTGCGCAAAGTGTCTTTCCCGCACTCAAAGCTTATCCGAACTCCGCTACGCGTCGTTCGTCTAACTGCTTTTTCGTGCGGGAAAGTATCACTTCGCGCACTTGTTAGAAAAATAACTATTACTTTGGGTTTTACTTTCTTCGGTTCCTCTCCAGGTTCCTTTCCTGATGCTGTCTTTGTTGATTGAGATGATTCAGACATTGTTATCTCTTTTTCTTTAGCTATCTCGCTTTGTTTAGGAAAATATACTTTAGAATCTGTAAAGTATTTTGCTATGATTTCATCATTACATAATGGTGTATCTTTCAGCATTAATCCTATTTTTTTATGAAATTCTTCATTTGAAGATGTTAATCTGGCATCTGGATCTGATTTTTGAATGGCATGAAGTTGTATTGCAGGAATTCTTGATAGTGCGTCTGAATTCATGATTAATGTTCCTTTTTTGTATTTGATCTCATAATCAAATTCAGATAGTTTTAGTCGCCATCTGACTAGTTTAGAACTTGGTTCTTTAACATTAAATAGCCATTGTAGAGGTTTGTGATCTTAAAAGATTGTGAATTTTCTACCAAAAAGATAAGGTCGAAAATATTTTGTTGCCCATACGATTGCTAAAAGTTCTTTTTCAATCGTCGAATAATTACATTCAGCTGGGTTTAAAGTTCTTGATGCGTATGCAATGGAAAGATCAGCTCCGACAGGACCTTGAGATAAAACGGCTCCAATTGCATAGTTTGAGGCATCGGTTGTCAATAAGAAAGGTTTCTTAAAGTCAGGATGTTGTAATATTGGGTCATTTATTAATACATTTTTACAGGTTTCGAAGCTATAAGGAAATTCTGGATTGTGTATTATTTTTTTGTCTTTTTTCAAACAAGATGTCATTGGTTTGGTCAATTTGGCAGAATTCTTTATGAATTTTCGGTAATAACCTACTGATCCTAAAAATAATTTTATTTCCCTCACCGTCTTTGGTATTAGGAATTTTTTTATTGCCATTATCTTTTTTGGATTTGGTTTTATTCCATTTGGTGTAATTACGTTTCCTAAGAATTCGACTGTCTTGTATAGGAATTCTGATTTGTCTAATTGTAGTTTTAAATTGAACTTCTCGAGTCTCTTAAATACTTTCTTTAAATTTTTCACGTGTTCATGAAGTGAAGTGGAAAAAATTATTATATCATCCATGTATACTAGACATATTCTATTCTGTAATCCTAGTAATACATTGTCCATCACTCTCAGGAATGTCGCGGGGGCGTTTTTCAAACCAAAGGGCATTCTGTTAAATTCGTAATAACCATTTTCAACATTAAATGCTGTTTTGGGTATCGAATTTTCATGCATCTCGACTTGATGAAAGCCAGAGGCTAGATCTAGTGTCGTAAAATAATTACTACAACCAATTCGGTCTAATATATCCGTAATATTAGGTAATGGATATCTATCATCAATAGTTTTTTCGTTTATCTTTCGATAATCAACGACCATTCTCCATTTTTGTATGCCGGCGGCATCTTCTTTCTTAGGTACTATCCACACAGGGGATGACCAGGGACTACAGGATGGTCTGATTATGTTATCTTCTAACATTTTGACAACTTCATGGAAAATGGAGGGTTTTATTGAAATAATTGTGATAACTGTCTATACATAAAAGTGATAAGAGATGTAATTTTATGTGTATTCATTTTTGTAGATGACACTTTAATTTCTGGGTCTTGTGTATAAAAAGTTGACAGAATAGAAATTGCGTCAGATACACTGCAAAGGAACATGAACTGTTGCTTGCAGAAGATCAGGAGGCAAAATGACAGCATCTCGTAAGATGAATGCAAAGAAGATCTTGTTTCAGAAAATAGGAATGATTGTAGATTAAGACTGGAAATGATGTCGAATAAATTTATTTCATTCCATATGTTTTTTGCTTAACTTTTGTATCTTTATCGAAACGACTTTAGCACTGTAAATTCCAAATCCAAATGTCATATTGTGGGTTTGATTTGATAATAAGTTTCGGGTAGTTTTCAACAAGAAACTTCTATATTATTATTAGTTCATGATAAATGTCCGACATTTTGTGCTATTAGAAACTAAAATTGGCAACGCCGACTCAAGAAAATCTCAATTAATCAAATCAAACATTACGAAATGAAAATGCAAAGTATAAATCAAAAACAAATTAAGTAGGCGAAAGTATAAAGTTATAGACAATCGATAAATAAATGATGTCGGGCGACGGACGCGCTGAAAATATGTGGCGGAACGTGTTGTTCGGGGGGTTCGCGGTTGTTTCTCAGTCAAAGTTTTGTGAGCAGAGGGTGAACAACCACTGAATTTTAGTTTTGGGGGGTTGATGGGGCCGGCACGTGACTCGTCGTTGCCAGTGAAACCCAAACAATAACTTGGGAGTATTTCCTGGAAACTTCGCTGTTCCACACATTGTTTTGGGTTTTTTAAGGAGTAATTAGAGGGTAAAGATAATAATATGTATAAAGATTTTTTTCTGCACACATGAATTTTTGGAATTATTTGATATTCTTGGCACATAATTTAGTAACTACTTTTTCAAATATACGATAAATATATCTTTCAGTATAGCCGAGTAAAGTGCGTTACTCATCGTTACTATAAAATTATCCAATAATTATTGGAAATGAAAGCTCGTGTATTCATTCAAAAAGTGAAAGCTTGATGGAAAATTAGTGCAAGTTAATCCTTTTAATGAAAACTTAACTTTAAATTTCGAAAACTAAATTTTGTGATTTGGGAAAACAAAAAGTGGCAAGTCTTTTGCCCGTTGAATAAACTTGCATCCAGTAAAACCAAAAACGACGATTATTGGATAGCTATTTTTTATTTATGAATTAAGTATGTATTCTCATGTGATATCTGATTTTAAATGTTTGTCTAAAAAAAATCCTGAATAATTTATTGTATCAATTTTTATGGAATTTTATTCTTTGTCTGTTCACTTGTCTTTAACTGAATTTTATCTGCTTGTATACTTTATAATGTCACACATTATTTCACCAGCTGCGCCTTGCCACTGTTCCTCTTTTACCAACCACTTCAAGCAGTTTTTACTCTATTCTCCGTTTTTCGCCATTGTTAGGATGACCCGAATTGTTTCCACCTTAATTTCTTAGAGTTTATGGGCACCTGTTTCTATAAATTCCCAATTCCACAACCACCTTCTGTTTTGATGTTGTATTTATAAGTGTGAAACATTTTTGAGGTTTTTGACCTGGGTCCTTATTCTTGAAAAAGGGGAGCAGCGTTCCCAGGAGAACGAGTGTTCCGTCTTTCTCAATGATATGCAAATGACAAAATAAGGAACAAAGACAAAACACTCGTTCTCCTGGGAACGCTGCTCCCCTGTTTCAAGAATAAGGACCCTGTGGGGTGCGATGCGCCACAGGCTATGACATATCGCACTTGTCTTGTCAGTTGAAAAATTGAAAAGTAAACTCAACTCTCAACTTATTACCAGACTTCCGAAATCAATGCAGGAGAAGCTAAAATTCCAAATATTCCAAAACTATAATTAAGATCTTCTAATTGAAGTTGAGGATACAAATAGTGTTAGAGATTATGAAATTCTTCTGGAACAACCTAAACCTGAAACTTCAAATAATACAAGTTGTCAAATTGCTGAAGAAAAAGTTTGAAATTCAAATTTTAATACAAATTGCAATTGCAGAAAATCATAGTCAAATCTACGAAAAATCTATCGAAATCTATCAAAACGAATTTTTTGATTTTTTGATTTTGAAATTGAATTAAAATATGGATTAAAATGAGGAAAAACCCATTACAGCAAATAGAATTTGACTATTGAAAATTAGGAAATTTACAGGATCTACAACCGTTGAGATTATTGATGAAATTTTATAGAGAGAAAATGTTGACAAATTTAAGGAAATCTTGAATATAAAATCGAAAGTAGGTAAGAATTATTTATGCAATTTTGGACTGTTACAAAATATAATATATAGGGTTGCCTCGATTTTGATGACTGGAAATGATGGCAACCGTCATTGAAAGTGAAACGCGCGCGACACCTTAGAAAATGCGCGCGAGTCTCTTTCAGCGCGATACGAACGATTATTCTGCCGTCCTCACTTAAAAAGCGGTATCTACAAAAATCTGAGAAATTGAGATTTTTACATATTTGAGATAGCTACAGGTATTGTTATCTACCTACAATTGCTAAATGCGGTAACTATTCATTTACTAGCAAAACACAATATAAATATTTTGCCGTATCTGCAAAAATGACATGATTTCTCAGTTAAAACGCGGTATCTTTAACATCCTTAGGTAAAACGCGGTATGTGCATGTGCGCGTCATGTATTTACCGCGTTTTGACTAAGCAAGCTGCATTTGCCGCTTTTTAATTGAGATGCCCTAGAAAAAAAAAAATTATGGTCAGTTTTAGTCTTGTCGTGTCTTCAATTACTTCGAACCAGGACATATGTTCATGTCAGCTGACAGTTTCCACCACCAAGTGGAACTCTCTCTAAAGAGAAAACAAAAGATTAACGACTTTGGTGATTTTGTTGATGCGGTAGGAAGCTGTTGCAAGGGCAATGTGGACATCAAAGAAATGAAATTTGATGACTTCTATCTGTGGAAAAATATGACGTCACAACCAAAACTTAAGAAAGATCAACTAAACCGACCGTATCTCTCAGATATGGTTCAACTCGTAGCAGAAAGGGGTCGTTACACCCTAAAATATAAGAAACGCTTCAATGGGCCATCTCTTGATCTGGATTTTTTGATGAATAAGGCAATGAAAAAAAAGGAACTACTTAAACCACTCCCTCCATTTACAACAACCCAGAGGATTCTCAAAGGAAAAAAGAGAAAATATTCTCAAACAATTGGGTGGTCTTTTACCAGATAGTAGGAAATTGTTTTGGGAAAATTTACCAGAGCTGAAAGATACTGACAGTGGGGAAGAGGAAGATATGATATAATCAAGTGTTTTACAAAATTATGTACTTATATTATGTTGAATTTGTACAATAAATTGACCAATTTGTATTTTTTTATGTTGAAGTTCACTGTATATTCATTATCGCAATTATCAATGCAGTTACGGCGTTTTTCATTTAAAAATATATACATATGTGCTCTGCACAATTAAAAAGCCGTATGTGATTTTTTAGCCACGCGATAAGCGGAAACATCATTTTTTCACTGAACCTTTAATTTAACAATATTTCCAACTACCACTGTACATTTTTTGTGATAAGAAATCAATATAAACCCAAAATCCAGAGAAAAAACTTTAGACGCTGTTTTCTCATTTTCATGTCTGCTGCAGATACCGCGTTTTAATTGAGGGCGGCAGTATTTCCGTCCGCGAAATATTGAAAATGAGAATGAGAACTTGGTGCATCGCATCAAGAAGTTTTGTAATTGTTTAAGCATGAATGCAATTAAAAATACGCGGCAGTTTAGCTGTGGTATTCGACATGTCTGCACATATTCTTCTAACCATCTTTTTAGACAATGGAATGCAAAAGTTGTGTTGAAGATTATTATGGAAAATATGATGGAAGAAATAAATAAAATCATTGATTGCCATTTGCCAATGAACATAATATAAGTATATTTATTTACATCATTCGGTTATATTTTTTTCTTTTCACAATCAGAATTAGTAGTATCACAAGTATTCCGCTGACAATCCCGCTTTTTAAGTCAATAACTAATTTTCTAGCACAAATTTTTGTAGGAGAATGATAAACTCCGAATACAATTATTACTCTGCTTCGGACTCTGAACTGCCCATTTCATTGTCACTTTCCTCCTCACTTAGTGCGCATTTAACTTTAGTCGGTTATTTTTGAAGGAGTTGCATCACCTTCCAACCATAAAGGCTTGCACCGTATGGGCCAATTTGGACACTTTGATTAGGAAACGTCAATTTCTGAGCGAGATACAGAAAAAGGAACACCTCACTCTGAGAATCAAATCTCATGAAATCTTGATTGGTGCAAACCGCATTCTGATATCTTCAACCGTTTAGCCACTAGAGCGTGATTCGCGATTTTGAGCAAAACTGTTCATTTTTGTCAATGAAAATACATAAGTAATTGATTTTGTAAAAACTTTTTTTGAGCAGAATTCAGTGACGTTCTCAGTTTTTTCTATGTGGCCCCGATTTCGAGATACTGACGGAGGAAAACCACCTATTTGAAATATTATTTGTTCAAATCTTAACTGTTCAAAACGTTTAGTATAGAAAAGCAAATGGTAAATTTTGCAACCATGTATGCACTGTCAAATAGCGGCGAACGAGGCGCGCCACAAAAAAGGTACCGAAGGGTAGAGAGAAAATGAGAGACCCAGAAGGAACAAGCTTGTCCGCCATTGTTCATTATTCAATTTTCATTTTGTATTATACTGATTGTACGATCCAATTTGTGATTAGTTTGTGTGTCATAAGAAGCATTCACAGGTCAGTTGTATAAATGTTATTTTATTTTTGAGAATTCAATTTGTACAAGTATTATTTTTTTATTTTTATGTTTTTTTTTGTCTGTTTATAACATTTTTTATAACATGTACATTGTTCATCTATTTAACAAAAATCGTTTCATGCTGTGAACAACGCAGATAAAAAAGTAAGTTAAAACCTAGAAAAAGTATGCGCTGTCCTCTGTGCTGGGATTTTCATTTTGTATTCAGAACATGCATTAGGGCCTTGTTGAACCTACTAACACTTTCCTACCCTAACGATCCTAGCAAACAAATTGAAAGGTCACTCTAGAGATATTGGCTCAAAATAACAACTATAAGCTGAGTAGCATTCCGAACGGGACCTCAGTACCTGCTGGCAAACTGGTTAACTACCCAAAAACTCTTCAGTATTGAATACAGGTGGTATTGATTAAATGCAGTGTGTGGAATTAAAATTTTAGCACAAGGACAGAGGCGGTACCTAAAAATCTGTAGTATAACATAGCCGGGTTCGTTCAGCAAGATTCAACGGTTAGAATTTTTATTATCTCTTCTTTCAACAAATCTTCTGAAAAACGAAATGAAAAACAAATAGGACCTATGTTGTCGAAACTTACTCAATTTTACTTACTTGACATGCGCTTGACAATAGCAAAATTAGGGAAATTTGAGGAAAGTTGTGATAAGTAAAATAAACACAAAATTTGTGAAACGTCTAATTTATTATTTAAGAAAATCGTACCGTTCTCAACCTGGAACTCACAAAGGGAAAGAGCACGGCAGAGAAGCCCTCGATCTCAACTCCTCAAAAATAAAAAACATATTGTGTCATTTTAATAATAATTTTAGTTGTAATTCAATAATCAATAACAGTTCAAATTAGGTACCGTCCCTTGCTAAAACTTTCATTCTACACACCACATTCAATCAACACTACCTATACAGGGTGTCCCAGGGAAAACGGTCCACCCCGATTTATTTGATTTGGGATGAGAATCTGGAAAAACGCTCGGACACGTCGATGTTTGATTTGAGGGGGAACTATTTTTCAGTTTTTTTCATCCCCGTAGCTTCAACCCCCTAGCTAGGGGGGGGACAACCCCCCAAATTTGAATAGGGAATAGGGGTCGTGTCATACCTCTTTTTGAAGGTCTCATCGAGTTCTTTAGGGCCCTAGAATTTTGTTTCATTATTTTCATCCGTAACGAAATGACAGCTTGTCAAAATCTTGGAAATAGCCTATTAGTTTTAGTGGGGGTCATCAGATCCTTAATGAAAATACTTGAAGTTGAAGTTTTTTATTATTATTATTAATGAGGTGTACACGAGAATTGTAAATTGTAGGTATTTTTACACGTATTTATATTAAAAGAGATAAGTACTGCTTTTACTTCTACTAAAACAATAGTCTATTTACAAGATTTTGACTAGCTGTCATTTCATTACGGATGAAAATAATGAAATGAAATTCTAGGGCCTTAAAGAACTCGATGAGACCTTTAAAAAGAGGTATGACACGACCCCTATTTCCTATTCAAATTTTGGGGGTTGTTCTCCCCCTGGCTAGGGGGTTGAAGCTACGGGGATGAATAGAACTGAAAAATAGTTCCCCCTCAAATCAAACATCGACGTGTCCGAGCGTTTTCCCAGATTCTCATCCCAAATCTAATAAATCGGGGTGGACTGTTTTCCCTGGGACACCCTGTATTCAATACTGTAGAGTTTTTGGTTAGTTAGCGAGTCTGCCAGCAGGTACTGAGCGCCCGTTCGGGAAGCGAGATTTCAGATCCTAGTGCATTTGTGATGGATCCTTGTTTAGATGCAGGCGATTGGCGGAAAATTTGCCGCCTTGATACAAAAAATTCTAACCTTTGAATTTATTGAATTGTAAATAAATGAGATTAGTTATATCTTTGGAACGGATTGGTTGCCTACTTTTTTTAACCATATTTTTGTAAATGACAAAATGTTATTTTGATGCAAATATTTAAGTACCTAGGTATTTTTTTATTAGGTACCTTTACTACAGACAGACCAACACACATGAACTTTTTTTCGACCAAATTGTTTTTTTGTGCGTTTTGGGATATTTTAAGGGCCATATACTCCGTTGTTCATTAGTGGAGAAGCTTGGCTTTGTCACACTTGCAATGCATCATGCAAGCCAAGTTTTTCCAAAAGCCAGGCTTTATGAACTACGGATAATACCTATGATCTTTTTTTTTCCCATTGCTTCGTGGTGTGGATTGTGGAAGTAAAAGTAGACACCATACTATTAACATAGCATAACATGTATTTTTTAGACGTTTTTCTGAAATTAATATCACTTTTTGTAAAATATAGATAGGTAGGTACCTATATAGGCACAAATGCACAGTTTTGTCATTAGAAGTTGAAATAAGTAGGTATTACTCCAATTTTGACTAAAACAGCATTATTATTATTTATTTTATATCATAACAGTACATTATTGTGTTTTTATACCTTAGATACCATCTACATAATTCATTACTTTATGCCCGTGCGGGCATAAAGTGCACATTATGGCCCTCGCGGGCATAAAGTAAACATTCTGGCCCGCGCGGCAATAAGACGCAAAAAACAGTTTTCGATTAACTTATTCTTTATATACAAAAATATATATTTATTATTCAAAACCAACTGGTATGACATAAAAGTTTGTATGCACCACGGGTACTAATAGATATATACCCTCGGGCGACTTACGAACCCTCGGGCCAGAGGCCCTCGGCTTTGTAAGACTGTCGCCCTCAGGGCATAATCCTCTATTCAGTACCCTTGATACATAAATAACTATAAAGCATGCTAAATAACAAAAAAATATTATATTTTCTTCATAATAACCAGGTTCAAAAATAATTGTTTTCATAGTGCATGAACTAAGTTTAAAATTCTCTAATGAGTTTTACCCAAACTTATATTTTTATCCACACAAAAACTTAGTGAATGAGGTGCAGCTCTTTGTCTCAAACTTGGTACGTCACTAGGAGTCAACCGTTTTTTTTTTATGGTATGTATGATCATTATTCATATATTTTGGAGGTCTTCTCCAGTAAAGACCACATTTCTACCTCCGTAGGTTGCACTTCTATTGTCCTTCCACCCTGCAAATTTTTTCTCTTTTCCAATAATGGTTGTCCTGCACCTGAATACTTTCTAAAGGTATGTAAAGCTGACACCATTGATGAATTTGTTTTCCCCTCACAAAACAATGCATTGAACTTTTTGATTTTTGGATAAATAACATCAGGATTTGGAATTCAGATTTTGGATATTTTTTAACAATTTACTGCTCTCAGCCTCTATATCTTCTTGGGAAAAACGTTGATTTTCATCAGCAGATTGCTCAACTTCACTTTAGCAATACTGGTTACTAAATTGTCATTAACATCATTAAAATAGTTAGCTTCACTTTCCGTACCAAGTACGCTAATATTATTTTGTGAAACATTACTACTCTTCAAATTTTCATATCAGCTGTTTAGCACTGCAGTACTGTTTATTAGTTAGCACTTAACGGCTTGACCGAACTCCGCTTCGCGTCGTTCGGTCAACTGCCGTTGTGTGCGGTAAAGTATCACTTTCCGCATTTGTTAGGTAAATAACTATTTCGTATTTTCGGGTGCCTCGCTAAGTTCACACGTACATAATTACACCACAACGTATCCAAACGATGGGAAACACGTTTTTTATTTTGTTGCTAATTATACACTTCATTTTAACATCACTAGTAGGAATAAATTGCTGGGATGTCAAATTAAAAGTTTTAACAACTCCATACTGATGCTTACAGGGAGCTCCGCTATTTCCCTTGTAACATGTGCAGAGTTCAATGTTCAATGTCTGTATTTACAAAATATTCGTTTTCTCATGATATGACCTTATACAAAGAATTGCTGATGATGACTTCATAATTAAAACTGCTAAATGCCTTAGTGCGGTGAAGAATCTTATCTTTCAAAATTCTAAAGCCTGCTTCTGCATAATTATTTATGTGATTACCCCTTGTGAGTATATTAGATCTGTAGCACAACGCTAACTCCTTCGATCTTTGCTTGAGATTTTCAAAATACTTTACAATTTTGTACTTCTTACAACTGTCACATTTCAATAAATTCTCAAAACTTTTTAAAAATGCATCTTCTCTAATACAATTGACTAAATTATGAAATAATTTATAAATATGAACACGATCATTTTTATCAACATGGTGCTTAGAATCCCACAAATACCTCATTGTGCTTTGCAAAATATGGAATTTGCAAAGTAATAAGATAGAAGAGAGAAAGGACTTTTTAAGTGCTTGGCGTTGTAGAATGCGGAGTTATTTATTAGGGTTTTGTATAGTTCTAAACCTTTCGATATTGCATTTCTTGACTTGCTATATATCATCAGTAGTAAGCCTACTGGAAGAGCCCCTACGACTGATGGACATAACATCAAAAAAACTCTGCTATTATGTCGATCCATATTGCTAGATGAATCTATAAACATTATTTCACCAGACGACTTCATATATTCATGTACATTTTTCATCATTGGTAAACATATAACAATGACTAGATCATTTTCATCATTTTTCATTGCAGCACAATTATCCCCACATTGTTCATTGTATTCACCAATCACTTTGGACAATGTTGATCATTTCAGGGCCACTAAGGATCTCCATATTGTTTTTTGAAAATACTATAAAATATTTCATAACACCAACGACGTGTTGGGCATTTTGAGCCATCAGCTACAATTTTATAATAGTTTTCTGCATCCAGGTCTTGTAACTCCATTTTATATATTTCTATTGCAGAAGAAGGGGAATGACATTTCCCAAATAATTCTCTAAACTTTGCTTCAATATCAGCAAAAAAAAAGGGAATGGTTGTGAGTTATACCTAATGAAAATAACACAGGGAAATTCTTTTAAATACATATCCTTACTCGTAAGAAAAAAAACAATTATACAAGGAAACAGTAAACATTCACTACTAACGCTGAATTAGCTGTCAAGTTGGCAACAGTTGGAACCGTACCTTTTTAAGGTACGGTTTATTAGGACCTGACGCTGACGCTGACGCTGACGTCAGAAAACGGGTGTACGTCATACCTGAACCAATGGCGACGTTTACGTTGTCAGTTGTGCGTCGCGTACTATCCTAACAAACCGTACCTTTACAGTGTTGTGTTGTAAAGTTGTAACTTACTTTTTCATTTTTGGATTCTTGACATTAGTGGTTAGTTCTGCTGGACAATCAACATGTTTATAGTGAGGTGTTTTGACCACAAAACGTTTTGACTCTTTTAGGTGGCCTGGTATTATGTTATGTAAACAGTTAAAGATGCACTGAAAATATACAATGTACGTCATTAACATGAAATAAATCCAACAGAATTTAAAAAAATACATAGGTAAATCAAACTTTTTTTATAAAGAAATACAAGGATGTTTCAAAAAACATGCAACGGAGATTCTTTTAAGAAAATAAAGCAATAAATTCATGTTATGAACAGTATAAACAATTTAAGGTATAAACCACTGGTACTTCCTATGCTATTTAATTAGTTAGATGGTAAATGGCGAGCGGTATATTGATTTATTGATGCTGTTTAGTTCCTTGAGCGGCTACCTGGAGAGGCTCTATTCGCAAAAGAGAGAAACAAACTATTGAGGTTTAGTAAATTATATTTTATTATACTGTAGGAAGTTATTATTTTTATCAATTTAAATAAAGAATGTCATTTTTATTTTTGTCGGTATATGTAAGGGGTTTTGTTATTTGCGAACCATCGAATATGATATTCCTATAAAGACGAGCTCTAGTCTGTCATTGTGGTCATTTGTCTTCGGATTCATTTCAGCATTGGGAAACAAACAAAGAGGGAAAAAACCGCGCGAAAATAGAATGTGGTTAGAAACGTTGTTTTTAAGAGGAAGCGAGCGGATTGGTTGAATCTCTCTCTTCTAGCGCCAGAAGGCGAACGACGTGTTTGTATTTTTTAGCGGTCGAGACGCGATCCTAATTATACAAATTAAAGACGAATAATAAAGACGAATAATTACAAAAAGACGTTCAGTAAACTAAGTAGTCCTTTTCCTGCTGTTTTCTAAAGACGAATCGTTTAGATCGAGACGCGATTTAAATGATAATAAAAGACGCCGACGCCAAGTTTGTTTTTCAAGACGTTTCTTGTTTGATGACGACTGTAAGCTGTGTCCATTAATTAATTCATTGTACATTGTACTATTGTTTGACGCCACTATATACCTACCTGTTCTCTTTATCATTATACACCCTTTTAAAATTACCTGTGGCCTACTTATTCAAAACCCTAGACAACAGAATAAAAATCCTTACAACCAAAATTACAATAAGCAAATATCTTTATATGTCTGACAGCCACTTCTATTTTTCCTTTTTCAAATTATTTCACATCCGTTCAAATTTCATTACTACGGACCAGGAAATATCCATACAAAAAAAAAACGCCCTACTTCTTCTTTTCTTAATAACTTATAAGTTTATACATTACAACACTTCCGATACACATTCCTATTAAAACTACCCTCCACCTATATCTATAAATTCTTAAAACTCCTAAGTCATTTACTGACTGCTTATGCAAAATAATAATTATTTGAGTCATAATCCGACTCACTGGATTAAGTATATGTATTACCAACTATATTTTTATAAAAACCTTACAATAATTTCTACATGAAAAAAAAACCCTAATTCAAAATTCTTTAATACTTAAGGTCATCAATGACTTTATGAACAACAATTTTGAACCAAAATTTTCCCATACTTTTATTGATTTATTCTTTTACTTTTAGTGGTTCCCATCCTTCACTAAGCATCATTTTGAACAGCACAATTACTATACTCGGATTCCTAGCCAACAAACACATTTATTTAATTAATAATTCCTACTCAAAATCGAATATTGTTAAGAGCATTATAATTTTCCTTTGTTAATTCTTTGCAAAATTAATTAAAATGTCATTATACTCGAAGGCAATTAAAGTTATGCAATAAAGTTTTTACAGTCAAATCACTCAAGTTTTTATGCATTAAAGCTCCAAAGTTAATTCACTTCATAGTCAATCATCATTTATGAAGTCAAAAAGTTTTACTAGTCACTAGAGTACTTACATTTAACTTTTCACACGTTAATATACTTTATTAATTTACTTCAAAAATCTCTAGAGATCGCACATAATGTTGAACGCATTTAAATGGTCTTTCTTTCATAAATTTTAGCTACTTTTCAAAGATTCAATCAATCGCGTTTTCCCGAGGCAAAAATAAAAAAAACGTTTCTCGCATTTTATCCAGACTAACTCATTAGGTACTGTAGATTTAACTGGACTGAACTGACTAACTGCTCCTCCACTTCTAAAACCGCTGTATTTATATGTTTTGTTCCTCCAAAAATTCCTAATTTCATCATTCAATAACCTTCCTCTTTTATTTGTTTAAAATCGAATAATTATGTCGCAATTTCCTGGTTTATTGGGGTCAACAGATTTGGTTTAAGAATGTGAGGACAACACAAAGAAAGCCGAAAAACACGTGCGGCCATAAATCACCTATTTAATTACTTTGGCCTCGCTTTTAATAAGTTCATTGATTTGATTTAGGAGATGCTTGGTGACTAAATAATTAGAAATAAACGTTTTTTTTTTTGGGTCAATTTTTATTGGTTTCATTTCCAATTTATTGATACTGATGTTAATTATTAGAAATTCAGTTTTTGATTATTTGATTACATTTAATTTTTACAGTAAAGACATTGTAAATTACGGGTCTATTTTCCCGGGTTATTACAATGTACTATGAACCTATGTATACCCGCTAAGTTGGGTAGACGGCCAATTTACCGACACCAGGTGCGAAAGCTGAGAAAAACTAACTTTTTTCTAACGCTTGATTTTTATATATGTTATCGGGGACACCATTTCATAACTACGTGTGATCAGCCAGACCAATCGCACGTGCCAAACATCCCCCTAGACGCAATAATAATTTTTCCGTGGGTGTAAGGATACTATGCATGCGTTTGAGAGTGCGCGAGATATCTATGTCAACTGATTTCCCCCTTCTAAACTTACAGTCTACTCCAGGCCAGAGTAGAAATGGGAAAAACCGTTATTTTCAAATAACAGTTTCAATTGTTACTGTTATTTTCAATTGGCCGTCTACCCAACTTAGCAAGTATACATACGTTCGTTCATAGTACTTATAAGTGCTACTCAATACCACATATTTTGCCCTTTAGAAAATAAGTTGTGCCTGGCGGCTTTGGGCTCTTGGAATACAAATATTTGTCAATAAAATTCATATAATAGTACAAGCGCTAATATGATGCTGTCCCAGTTACTTTTGGTGACGATGTTACTTACCTACTGAATAAATACTTAATTTGTATGAATACGATTTTTTTATTTTGATTCGTAAAGAGCTTTTCTATGTTAACTCTACTGACGATAAATTGATAAACGGGGATAGCAATCCCGTGTTTAGCGACACAAGATTAAAAATTGAAAAAAAAAAAACACCCATAGATACTTCATGATTCCGAATTACACGGTACTAATTCTGAATTTCATCTTCCTATTTCCGATTTTCAAAATTATATGCATATCTGAATTACAATTTACATTTTCTGGAAATAAATTTCCCCTTTCTGAATTACATATTCCTATTCTGAATTACAAATTCCCATTTCTGAATATTATGTTCCGTTTCTGAATAATAACTTCCTATTCTTAATTACAATTTCCATTTTCTGATAGCGTTTTCTGTTGGTAAAACTCATGCTGCACTCATGCAAAAATTATGTTCTGTTGGCAGTTCTCGAGCGGGTTTTTATGTTCTATTGGAAAACTAGAGCAATCAATTATTGCCCTCGTGCAACTTTTCCAGCACGAGGTCAGAGAGCTCGTGCCAATATCAGAGCACAACAAAATGGCTTAAAGTGTCGAAAAATCTATGTATTAAACATGTTTATGGTATAAACAATACCAAAAAATTATGGATATCGATATTGATAAAATTCTATATTTTTTATCTTCGTCGAGCGACAGTGATGAAGAGGAAGAACCATTATGTACAATGTTTGCCAGGGATAATAAGATACCAAAAGTCCAAAATTTTATTGAAGAAGTAGTTTATAAATTTAGGGATCATGAAGTATCTATAAGTGGGTACTTTTTTCAAAAAAGGTATCATTGGAATTATTGCTGCACATCTTGGCAGACAGCTTAATTATGTACTTTACACACAGGAAAAACTTCCGTTTTCAACTTTTTCATACACACAAACCTTTTTATTTCATAAAAATATCTGTTATTTATTTTTAGGAATTTTAGGTTAGGTTAGGGATCGTTAAGTAAAAAATTTGAAAAGAATTACAAAATTCATGTACTTTTGAATTGCACTAAACGTGAACTGATTCAGTGTTAAGTGCAGAGCTCGGGCAGCACGAGTTTTACCAACAGAAAACGCTATGTGAAATTTAATTTCCCTTTCTCAAATACATTTTTCGCTTTCTGAATTACAATTGAGAAAGTTGTAGTAGAATATAACAGTAAAATAATTATTATGTTTGGTTGAGCTCGGGGGAAAATATTTATTTTTTGATGGTCGGTAACTCTCTCCACAAAAATTAGTGTGCAAAATTGCGCAACTGGAGCAAGTGAATCAGGAAACAACCAAACCACACCGCAGAACTGAATAAACTTATTTTGACCATCAAAATCCTCGAGGTCCACAAAAGCTACTCTTAGAGAAGGCAGGCGGAAATAAATGTTAAATAGAAAGAAAGAATATGGCCGTTTGCCTCTTGCACCCACCATTTTAGGGAAGATATAACATAAAACAATCAACGCTTAAAATGGCATTTTTACCTGTGAAAATGACACTTTGAACCTCTGAAAATGTGGACAATATAGAAATTGGGGCCTTTACTTCCGCAAATAGGACCTACATACATTATACAATATTCCCAAGATTCAATACTCTACAATTATTTTTCTTTTCAGAAATGCCATGCACACAAAATGACATCGTCAACTTCGATACGAAAACTGCCCATCTACCGTCAACTATCTCTAACGTGCGATTCGCCCCATCAAAAACGCAAAAGTCTCAGGAAGCAATTTTCCCAAGACATTGTCGATTTTAAAGATCCATGGTTCGAGCATCGCGACGTACACATAACAGCCAAAAATAAGAAAAATGAAAAAAACAACGCAGATAGACCTCCAGTGAAAATTGCATGGGCCAATAATGAAAACTTTTCCCTTAACGATGAAGTAATTATTAAAAAATGTAGTAAAGAAATTAAAAAGGTTAGTAGTGGTAAACTTATAAGGCATCCTTCGTTGGAGAAAGATTCGATTTTGAGTTCGAAGCAAGATCTTTGCGAAAGGCTTAAAAATAACAACAATAACACCAATGAAAAAACAGAGGTGAAACCTAATTTACAAATATACTTAGCGCACAATACACAAGAAAACCGTAATCTTGATAGCCAAAATAATTCTGTAGATAATAGTGACCAATTTTTGATAGAAAAAAGTCAACCAAAGTATTTACAACCATTAGTAACGTCACAACAAAGTTTCCAAATAAAGAAAACTAGCAATAAGAAACCTTTAGAATCACCCAAAGCGGCTGAAACAATGAATCAAAAAAGGCCAAATTTTACCAGAAGCAATACTATAGTAGTAGTACCTTTGGTTGTTGAAAAAGAAAAAGAAGAAGTACAAAACAACGACGGCATCAACGTGATCATACGACCGATGACAGCACAAAGTAGACGCGAAAAATTCCAAAAACGTACCGGATCAGCATTTCACGGTACCTCAAAAGACATCCAAATAAACATAAGACCTCCTTTAGTAAGATCAAGCTCAGCACCTAGCACCAAGCCGGAAAAAAGCAAATTTCTCGCCAGCAAACGAAAACTGAAAAGCTCCAAGAAA
Source organism: Ceutorhynchus assimilis (assembly GCA_917834065.1). NCBI lineage: Eukaryota > Metazoa > Arthropoda > Insecta > Coleoptera > Curculionidae > Ceutorhynchus > Ceutorhynchus assimilis. The sequence goes on along the minus strand of OU892286.1, from coordinate 10,434,745 downwards.
TTCAACTCGCCTAAAGACGAAACTAGTAAAGCTGAGGTTCAAGAATGGAAGAACGCAGCTCAAACAGGCTCGGAAATAGTGACGATGGTATCGCTGATTAGTCCAAGTGGAAGTGAAAACGAAGATGGGTCTGAGGATGAAAAGGAACGGCCGAAATCCGTACTGAAGAGCGTCGGTGAAAAAGCTGTCAAAGAGGAAATTGCTGGCAAAGATAATACGAAACATTTTTCGTTGAGGAAAACTGTTAAATCAGGTAAGACTTTTGATTTTTATAATATTTTGAACATTTATTAAACATAATTTATATTTGGATGTAGTGCGGTAATGATGTCTATATCCCTCTTATTAAGTAAATAGCACTTTAAGAAATTCTCCCAGCATATATTGTTTATCGTATATCATTAATATTAATTACTTTACTTGTCCTATAATAAGTTCTGTTACACTGGTTATAAAGGTAAATTACTCCACGTGCTCATTCAACGCCTCCGAACAAATTTAAGTGTGATCGAAGCGGGCAATTTAAGACAAAATGCAAATAACGGCTCAATCGCGTGCATAATGGGTGCAAGTTTATCGTAGGAAATTATAATTTACTTAAAATTCTAAGAAAGAAAATAAAATTAAGTAAAATTTTGAACTTTCTAGAATCAATGGCAGGATTTTTTGTTGAAATTTAATATTATATTAAATCCAACGGACTCTATCACTAATTTCTGAAATTGACATACCTATAATTGGATAAAGCAACTTAAAATAGAATTTTCTGCACCCTTACCTTTGAAAAACTAGAAGTCTTTATTGAGAAAATAAATAAAATAGAAAACCCTCTAAATGAAAACACAGAATTTATCCTTATTACGTCACAATTTGATTTTTTTACATTGTTGCCTCTCATTTTCAGCACTGAAAATTAAGAAAAAAACCAAGAAAAATAGTTAATTTAATTACTTAGGGATTTTATAAAAGCTTATGAGTATTTTTTAAAAATGATTATCATACACAATTAAAATTTACTTTTATAGTTTATTATAGACCGGTGCATAACGACCATTTTTTCAAAACGATTTTCTCCCGTCTGCCATTAAGGGTGGTTATTCTTCATGCAATAAAAAGTGGAATGGCTGAAATTTCAAAGAGCCCCGCGTGTGACAATACAATGATATGCTAATTTTAAAATGTAATGAAAAGTGGAGATTTGGATCAATATTATCTCGTCTGCCACACATTGTGAAGGTAATTTAAACAAAAATTAGTAGAAGGAAGCTAAACGGCGGAAACCCTAGGCTAGTATAAAGTGTCATATTACGAATTTTAGAATGTCGCCAAAATCGGACATGTGGATCAACGACCTCCCGTCTGCCAAATTAAAGTTATGTTACATTTACGATGTAATACATCAATAAGTAGATGGCAGAAAATCTCGGTTGGTATAATAATATTTAACAATCTTTGAAGTTGTATCAAGATGCTGAGATGTTGAAACAATTCTCTCCCGCCTAAAACATGTTTTGTTACAATGGATTTTAGATAAATAATGTACCTTTACACCGGCAGAAAAATTGAAGTGGTACAGATATTTATTTTTAATTTTTCAAAATGTCAAAATTTCTCAAATTTGAGATCAATTATTTCCCGTCTGCCATCAATTTATATCAAATAAGTTGCTACCAAACACTTAAGTTTTGACTGGCAGAAATTGCAGACTGGTACAAGTCCTAATAAACAATGAACAAAATTGCGACAAAAATTGTTTATTTTCAAACGTCATATAACAGTAATTTTTTTACTTATTTGTGATCATTTTGACACGGTATAAGTGTCACTTTAATGACTTTCAGCTTGATCGGCGTATAAGCGTTATACTCCGCCGGAGTATAACATTTTTACGCCGTTACGCATGTTTTTTCTTAGCGATTTAAGGTAGTTCACCTGTACATACAGGTATAGCTGCTTATAAAGGTGATCCTTCTGAATGAATGTCATAATTTAAATTAAAAATTCTGCACTATTCGGGATAAAGATTGTTAGAAAATAAAATATTGAATTTCATTTGGAGTATAAGTATTCTTCATTTGACTTGCATGGATCTTTTCAAACTTCCATGCGCGTCACATAAGTATTACTTATACTCCTAATAAAATAAATATCTATTATATGATGAGCGTTTTTAACCCGTCTGCCATTTGGTTAAGTGAAAATAGAGAAATGTAGTTATGAGAATATGCATATTTTCAATATGGCATCAGAAACCGCAATAAGTTACATAGGTTGCACATATGGTTGTTAAATTGCAATTTTCTCCCGTCTGCTGACTTAATTGAATAGAGTTACTATCAAACTGAATACCTATCAAAAGGCAAAATGACTGCTTATGTACAAATGTTTGAAATCTCACATACAAGTTATAATTTTTTTTTTCCAATGCCTATCACACATATAGGTTTTTCTGATGAGGACGAAAATGAAGAAGAAATTAATAAAAACGAAGATTTTGGCGATCTATAAGATTTGGATGACGGCAATAATGATGATAATAATGGAAAAGGTGAGATCAGTTGTGATGGAAGTGACTCTGAAATGATAGATAACAATGAAAACGATAATGATGATGCTGATGATAATAATGACGTGCTGTTTTTGTAAATGTTGATGATTAAAACATTTTTTTTTCTAAAGATACAATTTTTCATTGTTCTGCCTTATAGACCGAGAGTTAGACGGATATGAGTGTGCTAAATGTGAGGACCGGCAAAAATGCTCAAAATCGTATTCCTGTGATCCTAAAGAATGGAAAAGTACATCTTGCCGGCAGCTGGAGTGGTCCCTAACTCTCCTGCCATCTTCCAATGCAAAGTTATATGGAAAATATCACAATTTCAAGTCATTTCACAATAATTCCTATTATTGATTGTACCTAAGGCTTTCATTTCAAGCACTCGGAATAAATTACCTACCACTTGTCCTTGCAATTTTGCTCAAAAATATACACAAGTAAAAGAAGACTGCGAGATGTACAGGGTCATCCAACAACGACTGAACAGGGGCTTATTTTTGACCTTCCCTGTTCCTGTAGTTTTGAAATAATTCAAAATAGCCAATTGGCATATTTTTTTTCTGGAGAATTCAAAAATGGTACAAAAAAATCATTTGAACCAAAGAGTTACGCCATGGGTGAACTGTTTTTCAAATGAAACACCCTGTTTTGTATGATTTTTGGAAAAGTCGCATTTTTTATGTCTATTCTGTTGAAAATATTCGATAGTCCGCTGTTTTTATTTTATGCTTAATAATTTTAGCTTTTCCATTTCAATTTAATAGGTTCATAGATGATAGAGGTATAATCACCTTTTGTTCAAAGTCAAAAGAAATTTGACATTTTTGTCGCCAACACGAACAGGTGAAGCTGAAATTATTAAGGATAACCACATTGAAACAAAATAAAAATAGGTATCGAATATCAAATATTTTCAAAGGAATAGACGTTGAAAATGCGACTTTTCCAGAAATTTTATAATAAGCAGGCTGTTCCATTTGAAAAACAGTTCATCCATGGCATAACTCTTTGGTTTTTAGTTTAAATGATTTTTTAGTACCATTTTTGAATTCTCCAGAAAAAAATATGCCAATTGGCTATTTTGAATTTTTTCAAAACTACAGGAACGGAGAAGGTCAAAAATAAGCCCCTGTTCAGTCGTCGTTGGATGACCCTGTACATCTCGCAGTCTTCTTTTACTTGTGTATATTTTTGAGCAAAATTGCAAGGATATCCAACAAGTGGTAGGTAATTTATTTTGAGTGCTTGAAATGAAAGCCTTAGATACAATCAATAATAGAAATTATTGTGAAATGACTTGAAATTGTGATATTTTCCATATAACTTTGCATTGGGGGATGGCAGGAGAGTTAGGAACCACTCCAGCTGCCGGCAAGATGTACTTTCCCATTCTTTAGGATCACAGGAATATGAATTCGAGCATTTTTGCCGGTCCTTACATTTTGCATACTCAACTACTTGTAGCGCCTGCTCTATTATCATATTTAGGTATCTTGAGAGCTACTTTAATTTTAATTACACGGTTGTCAGACGGGAGAAAGTTGTTTGGACACATAAACATTTTGGCAATTCAACAATTATAGGGTACTTGCATGGAAAATTAAATTGATTATTTTTTATTGTAAACTGTAGGAAATCGAAAAAAAATCAATGCGTGTTTTTTTATTTTGTCTAAATATGATTATTTCGGAAGTTATACAAAGTTTTTTATATATAGATATACTGAGCATGTGCAACGTCACTTATTTATTAGATGAGTGACGTCATAGGCAGATTTCATAGTGTTGTATCTCCGTCAATTTTGGACTAAGAAGAAAAAGAAAAAACACGTGTTGACTTATTTTTCATGGACTATCGAAATCAGCAATAAAAAAATTTGATGCAAGGAGCCTATTGTGCAACGTATGTAGCTCAATGCGGTTTCTGCCATATTGAGAATATGCATATTCTCATAACTACATTTCACTGAAACAAACAGCAGACGGGTTAAAAACGTTCATGATATGAACAATTTTTGTTCCAATTTTGTTCATCAAATATAGGAACTTGTATCAGCCTGCAATTTCTGCCAGTCAAAATTCAAGCTTTTAGTAGTAGCTTATTTAATATTAGATTATTGGCAGACGGGAAAAAATTGATCTCAACTTTGAAAAATTTTGACATTTTTATTGTTTCTGCCAATTTTTAATATACCTTGGATACATCTGCGAATACATTTCTTGGATTTTACTTTGCATGTCAAACTTATCTTCCAAATGGCAGATGGGAGAAAATTGTTTCAACATCTCAGCATTTTGATGCAACTTCAAAAATTGTTAAATATTATTATAACAACCGAGATTTTCTGCCATTTCCTTATTGATCTCATACATCGTGAATGCAACATAAATTTAATTTGGCAGACGGGAGTTTGTTGATCCACATGTCTAATTTTGGCGACATTGTGAAATTAGTAATATGACACTTTATACTAACCTAGGGTTTCCGCCGTTTAGCTTCCTTGTACTCATTTTTGTTTGAAATACTTTCACAATGTGTGGCAGACGGGATAATATTGATCCAAATCTCCACTTTTCATTACATTTTCAAATTAGCATATCATTGTATTGTCACACGCGGGGCTCTTTAAAATTTCAGCCATTCCACTTTCTATTGCATGAAGAATAACCACCCTTAATGGCAGACGGGAGAAAATCGTTTTAAAAAAATGGTCGTTATGCACCGGTCTATTAATGTAGTTTTAATTATTTAGCAACAGCGTAATTAGAAAAGCCTATTGAGTATTGAGTTTCAACCAAGAATTCATTGGTGTCTGCTCTATTTACTTTTATTTTATCGAATTAGGATGGTTTTTGTATTGGATGAAGGTAGATACATTTAATGATTACGCTAAAATGTACATATGTACCGTACATAATATCCTGTAAAACTAAAAAGATGACTCCTGGAGTTGTGGGTATGTACTCGCAGTCCTCTGACCGCTCAATACTCAATACACATTCCTTCTTATTCCAAAAACCACACAAATTTAAATCTAGATTTTGTAAGCCACTCACTTTTCAGAATGTTCGTGGTTTAAGGACTAAATCTGGTGAAATTATGAGATCAACGTCCGCATTCGTAATAATAGCATTAACCCAAACCTTGCTGAATGACACTTTTCAAAACTCAGAATTACGCAACTCCCAGTACGCAGTTTTTCAAAGGGATAGGAACTTTTATGAGCTGGGCAGTCAACGTGGGGGCGGAGTACTAACTGCTACACCGGAGCACCTTCACTCTCCAGGTATCTATCTTTAAAACTCAATCGAACCTTTACGAGGATGTTTCGGTTCAGCTGGATTGCGACGGGAGTAAAATTATTGTTGAGTGTGTCTACTTTTCCTCTAACTTTACAGTCGATTGCTACCAGTCTTTCTGTGACACCTGTAAATCTCTTAAGAACACTTATTCTATTTTTCTATTTCTATCTATATTTGAAGACGACACAATAGTGTCTAGAGAACTACCATCAACTTCTGCCGAGGTGCTGACGGTCTATATATTACCAACACTGAGCACCTGATCAAGTGGCGTAGCCAGGCAGGGAACCCATCTTTAAAAACAAGTACCTACACTTTATTAAAATCCAAGGGGCAGTAAATGACGATGAATGTAAATAAATACCAGCTAGTAATCTAGTCTTCCTATTGGTTAATACTCCTACAAGGACCAGTGCGCATGTGCGGAGGACAAGATTGGATTCAGTTGAGACTTCTGGAGGAAAAAATCTGCTCATGGCTTTTCATGACGCTTGTTTATGACCATAAACTGCTATCAAAATAACACGAAATAATGTCATTGTCTTAGTTCGGTCCTGTCTACTTGATCTGATAATGGCCAGTTGTTCACGTTTCTGTCGCTTGGATTTGAAAATACTATAGATGGGCTCCCCTGAAATATATTTCTGACTACGCCACTGACTGATCACCCAAAATGTCAATAATTTTTGATCATTTATCAATAGGGACATAAAGCTACTCGAAATAATTCGCCGGTTTCGGTATCGGTATCCGTAACGCAACTAGATCAGTGGCGGCTCGTCGTATAAAGCAACTGAGGCCGGGCCTCACATGTAAAAATTACAATAATGACGTAAAATTTTGAAATAATATTTATCAAATATTTAACGTTTTTCAACTATTTTCAATCATTAAAAGAATCAAAACATCGAATTTTCATTAAAATATAATACTATTTCTTGAATTTAGCGCGCGCTTCTACCTCTTTATCCTTATAGGCGCTCAAATCGTTGCGGGACAGCATTAAAATAAAATAGCAATCCCAAAAATTTTGGCCTCATGTGCATCACAGAACGCCGAAGCGATGCTACGGCACTCCCCACCACAACCCTTCAACTGTAGGTGAGACGATAGCGAATTTTTATAGGCATTGAGGCGCACAATTTTGGGCTTGTTAATAAGAAATCTTGCATCTCTTGCTGCTGCGACAAGTATTTAATTGGTTAATTGGCTCATACTTTTTATTTTGGTCTGTTGCGGGTTAAAAAACTGTTTTTTGGAATTTATTTTGTTAATTTGAAACTCAATATTTGTATTAAAATAAGAATTATGTACCTACTGCTGTTGTTTTGCAACTGTAAGAAATGAAAATTTTCATTAGAAATATACAAAAAAAAATATCCGAGATGTTCTTTTGATGAAATTTTGGGTCAAAATTTGGGCGTAACACTTGAAAATTTTGTTTGGGTTAACTTGATGGGCCATGGGCCTCACCAGTTTGGATTGTCACGAGCCGCCACTGAACTAGATACGTTGACAAGCGAAAAGGCTGTTAAAGCGCTCCCTGTTCCAGTAAACGTAAACGCATCTCATAACCTAGTAATTTTCGTGTCAAAACTCCGGCGTTTTTATATAAAATTGTTATTTTTTTTTGCGATAGTGAAGCACTAAACACACAAGAAACTCAAGAAAGTATAAACTAAATTAAAAATTTGACACATGCGTCAGGAATGTCAAGATACGTTACCGATACGGATACCGCGAGAGGGCCGTAACGTTACGTTGTACGTACGGTATCTCGGCGTCCGTATCGCTTCTGCACATGCGCAGTACGATACCGATACGGATACCGACCAAAAAATACGGAAGCTTTATGTCCCTAATAATTTAAAGAGGAGCTTAGACTTGCCGGCGCAGATAAAGATTGCACATTGTACGGCTCTGATTGCATTGCTGACGCATGCGCCATGCACTTTCAAGCATCTTATTCCAGCCACAATGACTTAGACATGACATCCATTAAACACAGTTTGCTACTACCCTACCACCTAACTTCCAGATACAGAAAATTACAGACAAGTTAAATCTGCTTGACATGTCCAAAAAAGCAAGTCTCGACGGAATTCTAGAAACCGGGGAATTGCGTTCTCGAAAGAACGATTTGCTTTGTTTCAGTCACCCATATTGTTTTTTCTATAATACTGACAAAGACAGAGCATTTGTTCTCTCTTGAGAACGCTATTCCCCGGTTACGAGAATACGGGCCCTGGAAGGTTGCTCGTCTTCCTTAACCTTACCACTTTGCATTATTTTTCAACGATCTTTGGATCGTGGGATTTTTCCTAAAATGTCTCCACCTTCTTCCCATCTTCAAGTCTGAAGTTAGGTGCGATATTCAGAACTTCCATGGAATATCAATACTTTCTGCCATTCCGAAAGTATTCGAATCAATCTCAACCGAGCAAATATTCGTAACATATACCGGTGTGAAATTAGCCTCTTAAGATAGCCTCCAAAACTTCCGGAAACTACCGAACGGCCAGTGGCGTCGGAGATATAGGAAAATATATTCTAAAATCTGCTTGTACTGACAAATTCATATTTTAGGGACAAACTGAGACAAGTATTTGCTCTTTTTCGCCCTAACACCAGATTCCAATAGGCCGTGAGAGGGAGTCAAAATATATAGAGTTGAAGATATAAAAAGAAACATAGGTATATCGCAAAATCTGCTCGTGCTGACAGATTCATATTTTCGGGATAAATTTGGACAAGCATTTGCTACTTTTTCACCCTAACATCAGATCCCGATGGGCCGTCAGAGGGTGTCAAAATAGGGGTGAAGATATCAAAAAAATCATATCTCAAAATCTGCTCGTGCTGACAGATTCATATTTTTGGGATAAATTTGGACAAGCATTTGCTATTTTTCCATCCTAACACCAAATCCCGATGGGCCATCAGAGGGTGTCAAAATAGGGGTGAAGATATCAAAAAAATCATATCTCAAAATCTGCTCGTGCTGACAAATTCATATTTTCAGGACAAATTACGACAAGCGTTTGCTATTTTTCCATCCTAACACCAAATCCCGATGGGCCGTCAGAGGGAGTCAAAATAGGGGTGAAGTTATCAAAAAAATCATATCTCAAAATCTGCTCGTGCTGACAGATTCATATTTTCGGGATAAATTTGGACAAGCATTTGCTATTTTTTCACCCTAACATCAGATCCGGATGGGCCGTCAGAGGGTGTCAAAATAGGGGTGAAGATATAAAAAAAATCATATCTCAAAATCTGCTCGTGCTGACAGATTCATATTTTCAGGATAAATTTGGACAAGCATTTGCTGTTTTTCCACCCTAACATCATATCCCGATGGGCCGTCAGAGGGTGTCAAAATAGGGGTGAAGATATCAAAAAAATCATATCTCAAAATCTGCACGTGCTGATAGATTCATATTTTCAGGATAAATTTGGACAAGCATTTACTATTTTTTCACCCTAACATCAGATCCCGATGGGCCGTCAGAGGGTGTCGAAATAGGGGTGAAGATATAAAAAAAAATCATATCTCAAAATCTGCTCGTGCTGACAGATTCATATTTTCAGGATAAATTTGGACAAGCATTTGCTATTTTTCCACCCTAACATCAGATCCCGATGGGCCGTCAGAGGGTGTTTCCATTTTTCACCCCTATATTGACACCCTCTGACGGCCCATCGGGATTTGGTGTTAGGATGGAAAAATAGCAAATGCTTGTCGCAATTTGTTCTGAAAATATGAATTTGTCAGCACGAGCAGATTTTGAGATATGATTTTTTTTGATATCTTCATCCCTATTTTCACACCTTCTGACGGCCCATCGGGATTTGGTGTTAGGATGGAAATATAGAAAATGCTTGTCGTAATTTGTGCTGGAAATATGAATCTGTCAGCACGAGCAGATTTTGAGATATGATTTTTTTTGATATCTTCACCCCTATTTTGACACCCTCTGATGGCCCATCGGGATTTGGTGTTAGGATGGAAAAATAGCAAATGCTTGTCCAAATTTATCCCAAAAATATGAATCTGTCAGCACGAGCAGATTTTGAGATATGATTTTTTTGATATCTTCACCCCTATTTTGACACCCTCTGACGGCCCATCGGGATCTGATGTTAGGGTGAAAAAATAGCAAATGCTTGTCCAAATTTATCCCGAAAATATGAATCTGTCAGCACGAGCAGATTTTGAGATATGATTTTTTTGATATCTTCGCCCCTATTTTGACACCCTCTGACGGCCCATCGGGATCTGATGTTAGGGTGAAAAAATAGCAAATGCTTGTCCAAATTTATCCCGAAAATATGAATCTGTCAGCACGAGCAGATTTTGAGATATGATTTTTTTGATATCTTCGCCCCTATTTTGACACCCTCTGACGGCCCATCGGGATCTGATGTTAGGGTGAAAAAATAGCAAATGCTTGTCCAAATTTATCCCAAAAATATGAATCTGTCAGCACGAGCAGATTTTGAGATATGATTTTTTTGATATCTTCGCCCCTATTTTGACACCCTCTGACGGCCCATCGGGATCTGATGTTAGGGTGAAAAAATAGCAAATGCTTGTCCAAATTTATCCCGAAAATATGAATCTGTCAGCACGAGCAGATTTTGAGATATGATTTTTTTGATATCTTCGCCCCTATTTTGACACCCTCTGACGGCCCATCGGGATCTGATGTTAGGGTGAAAAAATAGCAAATGCTTGTCCAAATTTATCCCGAAAATATGAATCTGTCAGCACGAGCAGATTTTGAGATATGATTTTTTTGATATCTTCGCCCCTATTTTGACACCCTCTGACGGCCCATCGGGATCTGATGTTAGGGTGAAAAAATAGCAAATGCTTGTCCAAATTTATCCCAAAAATATGAATCTGTCAGCACGAGCAGATTTTGAGATATGATTTTTTTGATATCTTCGCCCCTATTTTGACACCCTCTGACGGCCCATCGGGATCTGATGTTAGGGTGAAAAAATAGCAAATGCTTGTCCAAATTTATCCCAAAAATATGAATCTGTCAGCACGAGCAGATTTTGAGATATGATTTTTTTGATATCTTCGCCCCTATTTTGACACCCTCTGACGGCCCATCGGGATCTGATGTTAGGGTGAAAAAATAGCAAATGCTTGTCCAAATTTATCCCAAAAATATGAATCTGTCAGCACGAGCAGATTTTGAGATATGATTTTTTTGATATCTTCACCCCTATTTTGACACCCTCTGACGGCCCATCGGGATCTGATGTTAGGGTGAAAAAATAGCAAATGCTTGTCCAAATTTATCCCGAAAATATGAATCTGTCAGCACGAGCAGATTTTGAGATATGATTTTTTTGATATCTTCACCCCTATTTTGACACCCTCTGACGGCCCATCGGGATCTGATGTTAGGGTGAAAAAATAGCAAATGCTTGTCCAAATTTATCCCAAAAATATGAATCTGTCAGCACGAGCAGATTTTGAGATATGATTTTTTTGATATCTTCACCCCTATTTTGACACCCTCTGACGGCCCATCGGGATCTGATGTTAGGGTGAAAAAATAGCAAATGCTTGTCCAAATTTATCCCGAAAATATGAATCTGTCAGCACGAGCAGATTTTGAGATATGATTTTTTTGATATCTTCACCCCTATTTTGACACCCTCTGACGGCCCATCGGGATCTGATGTTAGGGTGAAAAAATAGCAAATGCTTGTCCAAATTTATCCCAAAAATATGAATCTGTCAGCACGAGCAGATTTTGAGATATGATTTTTTTGATATCTTCGCCCCTATTTTGACACCCTCTGACGGCCCATCGGGATCTGATGTTAGGGTGAGAAAATAGCAAATGCTTGTCCAAATTTATCCCGAAAATATGAATCTGTCAGCACGAGCAGATTTTGAGATATGATTTTTTTGATATCTTCGCCCCTATTTTGACACCCTCTGACGGCCCATCGGGATCTGATGTTAGGGTGAAAAAATAGCAAATGCTTGTCCAAATTTATCCCAAAAATATGAATCTGTCAGCACGAGCAGATTTTGAGATATGATTTTTTTGATATCTTCGCCCCTATTTTGACACCCTCTGACGGCCCATCGGGATCTGATGTTAGGGTGAAAAAATAGCAAATGCTTGTCCAAATTTATCCCGAAAATATGAATCTGTCAGCACGAGCAGATTTTGAGATATGATTTTTTTGATATCTTCGCCCCTATTTTGACACCCTCTGACGGCCCATCGGGATCTGATGTTAGGGTGAAAAAATAGCAAATGCTTGTCCAAATTTATCCCGAAAATATGAATCTGTCAGCACGAGCAGATTTTGAGATATGATTTTTTTGATATCTTCGCCCCTATTTTGACACCCTCTGACGGCCCATCGGGATCTGATGTTAGGGTGGAAAAATAGCAAATGCTTGTCCAAATTTATCCTGAAAATATGAATCTGTCAGCACGAGCAGATTTTGAGATATGATTTTTTTTATATCTTCACCCCTATTTCGACACCCTCTGACGGCCCATCGGGATCTGATGTTAGGGTGAAAAAATAGTAAATGCTTGTCCAAATTTATCCTGAAAATATGAATCTATCAGCACGTGCAGATTTTGAGATATGATTTTTTTGATATCTTCACCCCTATTTTGACACCCTCTGACGGCCCATCGGGATATGATATTAGGGTGGAAAAACAGCAAATGCTTGTCCAAATTTATCCTGAAAATATGAATCTGTCAGCACGAGCAGATTTTGAGATATGATTTTTTTTATATCTTCACCCCTATTTTGACACCCTCTGACGGCCCATCCAGATCTGATGTTAGGGTGAAAAAATAGCAAATGCTTGTCCAAATTTATCCCGAAAATATGAATCTGTCAGCACGAGCAGATTTTGAGATATGATTTTTTTGATATCTTCACCCCTATTTTGACACCCTCTGACGGCCCATCGGGATCTGATGTTAGGGTGAAAAAATAGCAAATGCTTGTCCAAATTTATCCCGAAAATATGAATCTGTCAGCACGAGCAGATTTTGAGATATGATTTTTTTGATATCTTCACCCCTATTTTGACACCCTCTGACGGCCCATCGGAATTTGGTTTTAGGATGGAAAAATAGTGAATGCTTGTCGTAATTTGTCCTGGAAATATGAATTTGTCAGCACGAGCAGATTTTGAGATATGTTTCTTTTTATCTTCAACTCTATATATTTTGACACCCTCTTACGGCCTATTGGAATCTGGTGTTAGGGTGAAAAAGAGCAAATACTTGTCACAATTTGTCCCGAAAATATGAATTTGTCAGTACAAGCAGATTTTAGAATATATTTTCCTATATTTCCGACGCCACTGGCCGTTCGGCAGTTTCCGGAAGTTTTGGAGGCTATCTTAAGAGGCTAATTTCACACCGGTGTAACATATAGACTTTTCCTCATACCAGAACAACACGGATTCTTTAGCTTTCTTTCAACTGCATACTGCATCCAACTTAGCAGTCTACCAGAACTTCTTAATTACCTCCATTGAGGCTGGACACAAGGTCGACTCCAATCACACATATCTAGCCAAGGCTTTTGATAGTGTTTATCACCTCCACCTTTTGAAAAAAACTATCAGAAATTGGTAACTCTGGAAACAATTTGGTATGAATCAAATCATATCTTGGAGATCGAACCCAGCGGGTAGAAGTGTGTGGCTACTCCTCAAAAAACGTCAAGGTCGCTTCCGGTGTTCCTCAAGGATCACACATGGGACCTGTTCTTTTCCTGTTATTTATCAACGATGTTTCCTCCTGCTTCCATTCTTCGCACTTTCTCCTATATGCTGATGACCTGAAATTTTATAATGTTGGGAATGGAGTTTCCAACCCACTGCAAACTCGACACATATTTTCATCTTGATGTTCTTCGAAGCTATTGAAAATCAACATATCTAAATTCAAATCAATAACGTTCCATACAAGAGTAATACACTGGGTTTTTCTCGGATAACCTTTTGAATATAGGACTGCGGTTTTCACAAGAGATCTTAGATTTTTTTTCTTGATTTGAGTAACTTAAGTTGTTTTTTTGGGTCACACCCCCTTCAAAAGTAATTGAGAAAATTGCCTAGTCGATCCGACTCAATTCAAAAAAGTATTTCTAGTTATTGAGAAGTTTCCCTTTCCTTCGAGTACCCTTCGACCAAATCAAGAACCATGTCTTAAGTGACTCACAATTCATAAAACCCCAAACGGTGGCAAAGTATACCAAGAGATCGAACGCAGGGCCGTAGCTAGAGTCAAATTTGTGATAAGGCATCACAAATTTGACATAGGGCATATACTACTTGCCCCCTCCCTTAAATTCTTTATAGGTAGGTTAACAAAATGGGGGTAATGGCGTCGAAGGCAAATTTTTCAATAAATAACATCTCTGGCAAGTAAACAAAATAGAGCGCACAGGCAATAATTCTTGAGGGACCTCTTGTACTTGTACTACTTGTAAAATAACTGTACCTATACCAACTCGATTTCAGACCCGTTCTTATCTACTCTTAAATTTCCTAGAGAAACCTTAACGCATGTTGTGTTTTAGAGGTAGGGCATCATTATTTGAAAGATAGGGCACTGCTCCCCAATTCTCCCCACCCCTGCTACGACCCTGGTCGAAAGTCTATGGTCTAACGTTAGATACGCTGCGCCATGCTTTTGGTAGTGGATAATAAGGTAGGGAAAGGTTATGAAAGGTAACTATAGGAGTAACAAAAGAGCGATATAGTTTCGCCTCAGCTTAATACCCTAAACCCTAGTATGGTCTGCCAAACAGGTAGGTACCAATCAATTTCGAATGGGAGAATGATGTATAATGTAGATTGACTCACATAAAATTCACTTATCACTTATTGAAACGTACACGACTTAATATTATCGAGTTAAAAACTGACTTAAATTTTATTCAAGATCGTTATAATAGTGGTATCGGTTGTTTGTTAGGCCTGGTTCAGCCTCTTCTATCGTTGAATAAATAGAACAATTCCGTTGATAGTACAGGGTAATTAGCCTATTCAAACTAAAAACAAAATATAAAGCTAAAAATGTGTGGTTCATGGTACATTATGGGTACCTAAGTAAATAAAATGTAATAGCCTTGCACCTTGTACGTTTACCTATTTATTTTTTTTTTCATTTCAAAAGTAAATCCTAAAACCAATCAAAAGAAGTGTCAGAAATATACAAAAAATACTAGGGTCGAACCATGCTTCACGTAATTCGAGCCGCCACCATTTTGCTGGTCTAAAGCTATCCGAATCTTAACCTAGCACAAAAGAAAACACTTTTTAAATGCTCCATGCTGCCAATCATATATCTGCATATTTAATTGTCAAAATTTAATTAGATTTAATATAATTTCCATACCCTGAAAACTGATTAATTGGCTAATGTAGATTTAATAGTTTGGTTCACTCTTATGATCATGTAACAAATTTGTTGTGCTTCAAACACTGTGCATCTTCAACATTGTATTTGAAGCACACAAAATATTCGGCTGGAACAGGCGTTTGATTTTTGATTTGAAGTATCAGCGCGCGCGAAAGCCGGAATGCGTGCACAAAATTGAAAAGCTTATGGTATGTCCAGTGACAGAATTTTCATCCAGGTAACATTCGATAATAACAAATTCGAGCAACAGTCCTCTACTTTATTCAAATCTGCATCCAAATCAACGTTTAACATAGTAAAATTTCTCGAAACTGGGAGTAGATTGTTGGCAGAAATGAGAAAAAAGAGTTACCAGTACAAAGCAGCTCTCTGGTATCCCAACATTGATGCTCATCGCCGTCTTGAAATCCCAATGTCATCGATCATCACAAGCAGAAGTCAAACCACCTCAAAGCCTCACCTCTACAACCATACTTTTCTAGCTTCCACAACAGAATGTCGTCATTCATACAATCAAACGGTTTGAACGACTCACAAAATACCGCCGCTGCTAGGTATCTCTCCACCATTCAACTGGTCATAAACAACCTCATGAAAACTAACAATAACATCACTAATGCGACGGTCGAAATTTGATCGTAGCGCCATCTAAGACTAGGATTCAATACTAAACAGCAGTTTTGCTGTATTTAGTGATGACCATCTAATAGGCCGACCAAAAATCAGTTCGTTGGGAAAACCCAGAATAGGGAAAACTAGTTTTCTCCTATTATCCACTAATGAGAAAATTTTGGATTAAGTTTCTCCGCTAGAGCGGAGTGCTGTTTAGTGTTGAATCCTAGTCTTAAATGCCGCCACGATCAAATTTCGACCGTCGTACTAATTCTATGCCTACAGGCACGAAACTTGGATAGGTTTCCTATACTTTCCTAGCCATACTTCACGAAACGCGTCTATGGATGGAATAGCGGAGAAAATTAATCCAAATCAATAATGCCATTCCCTTCTTGAATTCTTAACTGCTGAGAAGACTATGACTTCCCAGAAAGATTGTGTCTAACCGGCTGGCTTTCAGTGCTAGACTGGCATCATGAGATTTAGCTGTGATGTAGTCACTAAAGTCACTTTTGCGGTACGCGTGTGAAATTAGCACCCGATTCTCAGCAACGATTTTTCAAGAGAAACGCATTACCGCCAGCGGTAATTAGGGTCAATTCAACATACTTTTTTTTTTCTTGTTTTGATTTTTTTTTCACAAAAAGGTACCTATAAAAACACGTTCCTATAATTTTCCCATCAAGAAGATGTTTTCAAACATGAAATCAATATGCCACAAAATATTTTTTGTTTTCTTGAAAACTAGAAGATGTGTCATTCTAATTTTTATTTAAGATGAAATTATAAGGGTAGGCTGTTATGATATCAACAAGGGAAAATTTTTTCATCGGTAGGAAATTTTCTATCAATGAAAATTCAAGAAGATGTTCCCAAACACGGAATCAATATGACACAAAACAATAATTTTTTTTTTCGAAAACTAGAAGATGTGTCACTCGAATTTTTGTTTTAAAATGAAGTTATAAGGGTAGGCTTTCATAATATCCACAAGGGAAAAATTTTTCATCGTTAGGAAATTTTCTATCAGTGAAAATTCGAGAAGGTGTTCCCAAACACGAAATCAATGTGACACAAAACAATAATTTTTTTTTCGAAAACTAGAATATGTGTCACTCCAATTTTTGTTTTAAAATGAAGTTATAAGGGTAGGTTTTCATATTATTCACAAAGGGAAAATTTTTCATCGGTAGGAAATTTTCTATCAGTGAAAATTCGAGAAGGTGTTCCCAAACACGAAATCAATATGACACAAAACAATAATTTTTTTTTTCGAAAACTAGAAGATGTGTCACTCGAATTTTTGTTTTAAAATGAAGTTATAAGGGTAGGCTTTCATAATATCCACAAGGGAAAAATTTTTCATCGTTAGGAAATTTTCTATCAGTGAAAATTCGAGAAGGTGTTCCCAAACACGAAATCAATGTGACACAAAACAATAATTTTTTTTTCGAAAACTAGAATATGTGTCACTCCAATTTTTGTTTTAAAATGAAGTTATAAGGGTAGGTTTTCATATTATTCACAAAGGGAAAATTTTTCATCGGTAGGAAATTTTCTATCAGTGAAAATTCGAGAAGGTGTTCCCAAACACGAAATCAATATGACACAAAATAATAATTTTTTTTCGAAAACTAGAAGATGTGTCACTCCAATTTTTGTTTTAAAATGAAGTTATAAGGGTAGGTTTTCATATTATTCACAAAGGGAAAATTTTTCATCGGTAGGAAATTTTCTATCAGTGAAAATTCGAGAAGGTGTTCCCAAACACGAAATCAATATGACACAAAACAATAATTTTTTTTTTCGAAAACTAGAAGATGTGTCACTCGAATTTTTGTTTTAAAATGAAGTTATAAGGGTAGGCTTTCATAATATCCACAAGGGAAAAATTTTTCATCGTTAGGAAATTTTCTATCAGTGAAAATTCGAGAAGGTGTTCCCAAACACGAAATCAATGTGACACAAAACAATAATTTTTTTTTCGAAAACTAGAATATGTGTCACTCCAATTTTTGTTTTAAAATGAAGTTATAAGGGTAGGTTTTCATATTATTCACAAAGGGAAAATTTTTCATCGGTAGGAAATTTTCTATCAGTGAAAATTCGAGAAGGTGTTCCCAAACACGAAATCAATATGACACAAAATAATAATTTTTTTTCGAAAACTAGAAGATGTGTCACTCTAATTTTTGTTTTAAAATGAAGTTATAAGGATAGGCTTTCATAATATTCACAAGGGAAAATTTTTTCATCGGTAGGAAATTTTCTATCAGTGAAAATTCAAGAAGATGTTCCCAAACACGGAATCAATATGACACAAAACAATAAATTTTTTTTCGAAAACTAGAAGATGTGTCACTCTAATTTTTGTTTTAGAATGAAGTTCTAAGGGTAGGCTTTCATAATATCCACAAGGAAAAAAATTTTCATCGGTAGGAACTTTTCTTTCAGTGGAAATTCGAGAAGGTGTTCCCAAACACGAAATCAATATGACACAAAATAATTTAAAAAAAAAATCGAAAACTAGAAGATGTGTCACTCTAATTTTTGTTTTAAAATAAAGTTATACGGGTAGGTTTTCATAATATCCACAAGGAAAAAATTTTTCATCGGTAGGAAATTTTCTATCAGTGGAAATTCGAGAAGGTGTTTCCAAACAGGAAATCAATATGACACAAAATATTTTTTTTTTTCCGAAAACTAGAAGATGTGTCACTCATGGTAGGCTTTCATAATATCCACAAGGGAAAAATGTTCCACGGTAGGAAATTTTCTATCAGTGAAAATTCAAAGAGATGTTTCCAAACAGTAAATCACTGTTCACTGATAAAAAAATGCCTTCCGATAAAAAATATTCTTCTTGTAGGAAAGAAAAATTAGAGTCACACGTCATTTTTATCATAAACGGATACAATACAAAATACAAATAAAATTCGCATGGGAAAATTAATGAAACTTATTCTAACCTTTATTTGAAAAAACTTGAAGAAGAAACAAAAAGTCATCATTGCTTTTGTCCAAAATACAAAAATTGATTAACCACCGCTGGCGGTAATGCGCTTTTCTTGAAAAATCGTTGCTGAGAATCGGGTGCTAACTTCACACGCGTTTTTGCGGTATGGTTTGCCGTTTTAGGGATTCCAATCTGTTGTTCATCTTAGATACCTCGATCATAATTATGCAAGTCCGTGTTCGCTGACGTCAGCTGGGCTTCATTCAGAAATTTGCATCGTAGAATGAGAAATTATATATTTTAAAAAATATTTCGAGCAAACACATAATGTATCAAAGCCGGGAAAGGGAGGCAGCAGATTGTAAGAAAAGAGGAAAATAGTGAAAGGGTAAAAAACAATAGATATTGGAAATATACGATCTCAAGACTGTTGATTTTTGAAAATAAACAAGAATTTGCCATTTTACTCTACACATTACACATTACATATCAAATTTACACAAAGAAAATCTTGTTGAAGATTTTTGGCATCTCTTCCAGTATATTTCTTGTGCATACAGGAAAGAAATTTAATTCAAAGGGCCTATCAGCACAGGCTGCAACACCAGGAATTATGAATTATTATAATCAAAGCTACCCGTTTATCAATTTCTAGCATTATATTTTGTTTTAAGGACTCTTTACTCATAATTGGCTAAATACCCTGAACTATGAATGAATGAAACAATTCCTTTGAAAAAATGACTAAATTACCTTTAATGCTGAAAGCTACAGGAAACTGCTTAATTTGAAAATAAGAACTCGAAAAAATGCGTAATAAAATCGGAGCAACTGCTCGCATGTATGTTGTGCTAAATGTTCTCGAGTTATACTGGCTGTTCCTGTTGAAAATTTTTTAGCTGGATCGCCGTTGTTCTGTCACAGATTACCCTAATACAGATGTACAGATGCGTAAGTACGTATACTTGCCGTCGACGATATTCTGTGACAAAGCCGGGGGCCAGCACCCCGACGCATAGATACAGATCGCCCGCGTCAGGACAATTAACGTGCCCGAATGCGTGAGCATGTTCCAGCCTGTGTGTTTACATATTTTTGCGAGTAGAAAAAAATATTTTTTTCGTGTTTGTGAACCAATTAGAGAAATAATATTATATTATTGAGCTTCCGAATTTATATAATAAATATGTTCAAAATACATTGATGCGGCATTGGTGCGGCCAGCCTATGTCTATTAAATTAATCTTGAACCACGAAATCGCCGCTCTTTCGCATCTGTATGTAAGTAATCTGTGGTTCTGTTCCTGGCTCGCATCCCCACGACAACGCTGGTCGTTCCCCGGCACCGCACTACCTTTTGAAAGTTTAATTTGCATTTCTTTTATTGAATGCCCGGTTGCCAAGTTTATAAAAGTTCTGAACAAACTTATCACTAATCACTATATTCTAATTATATAGGTACTCGAAATTGTACTCCGGATTTAGCTAGAAAAACATAGGATAGAAAATACTTAATATAATTCCTAGAAAAAAGCGCGCTGTTTGACATAAACAAGTGACTAATTTCTTGGAATCCTGGCGCCAGGTAGTCGATGCATTTTCGTGACACTGCCTTCCTCCTAAATCGATCCGATCTGACCATTTATTCTCGTGATAAGCCTTCAACCTGTCAACATTCATCTTACTTTTGGGGCCGCGTTGGATTCGATACACACGTCGTTTAGCCTTCCTAAGAGCCAAATTTTGTCATTCGCCTGGAAACCTGTACAGTTCGCCTTAAGGTCATATCTGGTTTTCATTAATTCACTTGCAAAGTCTATCCTTTCTCTAACTATGTCATGGATGTCGAGTAGCCTTTTTCGCAAATCTTCAGCATAGTCCATGTCGGCAACATCTGGTAACCCGATCACCAAGTCACAGGGTAAACGAAGCTTCCTTCTAAACAATACTTTGGCTAGTGTATCTACTGCTCTAACTTCTCCAGCCATGTTGCTACCTGTCCTTCAGGTTGTTGATTTGAAAAAATGTAATTAAAATAATTAATTAAGTATACCCTAATGGTTTACACCTTTAACTAGGCAACTTATTTGTCTACTGATTTCTACTGATATTTAGACCGGTAGTCTACTGAAAAAACAAAATATGACCTGGCAGCACTGATTTAAAATGTCCGAATTGACCCACCTATTGAGTATTGTAGTATAACATACCCAGGTTCGATCAGTAAGATTGAACGATGAGAATTTTTATTACCTTTAAAACAACAAATCTTCTGAAAAATGAAATGAGAAACAAATAGGACCTACGTTGTGGATACTTACTCAAATTTACTTACTGGACATGCGCCCGACATAGCAAATATTTGGGAAATTTAAGGGAAGCTGTAATATGTAAAAGAAACGCAAAATTTGTGAAACGCCACCTTCATTTTTAAAGAAAAACGTACCGTTCTCGACCTGGAATTAACGAGGAAAAAGAGAACGGCAGAGAAAACCTCGAGCTAACACTCCCCAAAAATCGAAACATACTGTGTAATTTTAATAATCTTTGTGAGTCATTAATTCAATGATTTAGGTCAATAAAAGATCAAATTAGGTACCGCCCCTTTTCTTGTGCTAAAATTTCAATTACACACACTACATTTAATCAACACTACCTATAATCAAAACTGAAGAGTTTTTGGTTAGTTAGCCGGTCTGCCGGAAGGTACTGAGGTCCCATACGGGATGCTACCCAGCTATTAGTTGAGTTTGAGCCAATATCTCTAGATTGATTATTTCAATTTGTTAGGATATTCTCTCGTCAGGCTAGGAAAATGTTAGTAAATTCAACAAGGCTCTAATGCACGCTCTAAATACACAAAATCAAAATCTCAGCACAAAAAGATAGCACATAATTTCTTAGGTTTTAATAAACTTCTCTATCTGTGTTGTTTACAGTATGAAACGATTTTGGTTAAATACATAAACAATGCACATGTAATAAAAAATGTTATAAACAAACAAAAATGCATAAAAATTAACAAAATAATAAAAAATTGCATAAATTGAACTCTCAAAAACAAAATAATAATTAATCCACTAACCTGTACGTTCCTTGCACACACACTAATAACAAATTTGATTGAACAATTAATTTTAATGCAAAATAGGAATGAAAATTGAATAATCAATAATTACAGACGCTCGACACGTTTTCTAAGGGGCCATTCTAGCGCGTTCCCCATTCCAAAGCCTAATTGGCTATTTTCTTATGTCTCCTCTTCGCTTCGGTACTCTGTTGCGGCGCGTCCCGTTTCGAAAAACCTAAACTTGAGAGCGCATTACATGGTTGCAATATTTACTTTTATTGCGTAAAAGCTTTTTTTTTTAAGTTATGATTTGGAAAAATAATATTTTAATAGGTGGTTCTTCTCAGTGTATACGTATGATTCCGATATAAATCTACCTTATTTTTCCAAAACTTTTCCACACATTAATACACAAGTTAATACACTTTGGGACAGCTCAACTTGTCTGGCATTTTTAGGGGGTGTATGTACAAACTACAATGACATCTCAATTCTCAACACAGATAGACACCGCATCCTATTCATAAACTGATGTTTGTTGTGATGACAAGAATTCCCATGGGCCAGGAAAGGTGAGTAGCTCGAGAGCAAAGTCATAACAGGACAAAATATCAATGCGCCCTTAAATTGGCAACCTAATTCGAGGGCGGAGGGGATACACGGAAGGTGGATCGCTTTCCTAGATGTTACTGACACAAAATTTTGTTTAGCTACTGTAATATTTTTGATTGTAATGTACCTATATCTGTGTTGATATGTCATTTATGAAGACGTATTTCAAATAGAAATACGAAATGCCAGACAAAAAGTAATCGTGGACAATTTTATATTTTCTCTGACAATTTTCCTTCGTCTGCCACAGTTTTTCCACAAATATCCAATCCATCTGGCAAATTAAAATAATTGATAGGCCTTTTTGGAAACGCTGATCCGATTAACCGGATCATCAGCTGATGTATGTACTTGTCTTTTTTTAATCGTGTTTATTGAAGAAAGATAAAAGACAAACAGCTGGTGATTCGGGTAATAAGATTAGCTTTTCCGAAAAGCCCTCATAAATTTATGTGTAATCTTTAATTTGCCGCGTTGCCCGAAAATTGAAATCACTCAACATGTTCCGAATGTTTCACATAATTTTCCGCGGGAAACTCGACTCCGAACTGTGATTAGTGACTGGCAATTTTCCACAACAAAACTTTTTATTCTCTCGATTTCCAGACATAGAGACAGAGAGAATGTGGAAAGCTGTTTTTACTCTCTCGCTCTTACAAGTTGACCCCCACCCTCTACTTTTTCAGCCATTGAAAACCGTCTGACATTTTTTGTTGTTTAATTATTTATCAATATCAATACTTTATTCAAATACCAGACAATTTAAGATAAAAAAAAAACAAAATGTTTCCTGTGAAAGAAAATTGATTTTTCGATTTTTCGTACCGGAGGCAGGCATTGAAACCAGCCATATTTTCATCAGCTAACTAAAACTAGCCACATTTACACCCCTCAGAATAACAGACAAATAAAAAACACTCCACTCAACAGTATATATACTCTATGTCACATCTCACGGTCTATCTATAAGTTGAATCACGCCGAATTCTGGTACAGGTAATTTCTAATTATTTGCAGTGGATTCCCTTCTTTACTTTCAATAATGTATTGCTTTGTAAGCTTGACGTGATCACGATAAAAGGTCTAAACTTTTGAAATTTCCTTGGAATTAATTTTTGAAAGTTTGTATTTAGTCATGTGAGTATTCCATTGAAAATTGGTATATTTTGTTTATTTATGCCGCAACCTTTTCTGAGGAATCTAGAAATAATTAGTCAGATATCCGTCATTATTAAAAGCAGTTTTACTTTTCTATTATAGCAGAATTTTAATTAATTTCCTAATACAATAAGTAATGACTCTGGTGCTTGAAACGTTAATGGAAATTCATTTCAAGGGTTTACTATAATAGCTTATTGTACTTTTGATAGTCTAATAATTAATGAAAGGAGTCCTCAGAATTCACATTCCTTTTTCAATGGCTTTGACCTAGACATATTTTTTACTCATATTTCACGGTCGGCGTGAACTTGAAATAACACCAAAAAAAAATCAAGTGAAAAACGATTGCTTCAAAAAAAAACATATAATAGTGAATGATGAACTATAATATGTAGTTACTTATTATTAATTTGGAAGAAAAACTACCAAAATTAGTTATCAACTGTATTTATTCGAAATGTTCATTCATTAAAATTAAATATAGAGCTGACACTTCTTTGGAAGTTATCGGGAAATTTTCTCCTCGTCCGAGAACTGAGACTTCTTGAGACAATATCCGATTTCTTGATTAATGAATATATTTTACTGTTATCCATTTTCGCACCGGAATCTTTGATTTCGCGATGTTTTCCAATTGTTTTTTTTTTTGTGATATACCTACATATTTCAGTTTTTCATGCTCTTATATCATTACATACTTTTCGACGGAATCTTACAATGAATCATCCAATTCCGGTTTGATCAATTTGAAAAAAGTTAACTGGGTCATGTCTCTAGGTCAAACTAACCCAAAAACCCCGATATTAAAACATCATTCCGATTGTGACCAAATTCCGAATTATGCCGAATGTAGGCACGATATCGTCTCTCTGTGTGCCGTTAAATTTAAAGGACATTGGAAGTTTGAGGCTGCCATCACGCGAAGGTTGTCAATATTTATTTTAGCGTTTTTGGAGTTTTTTAAATTTTAGTTTTCTTAACATAAAATTCGTTATACATATGCAGGCAGATACTGAACAATTT
Organism: Ceutorhynchus assimilis; assembly: GCA_917834065.1. Classification (NCBI taxonomy): domain Eukaryota; kingdom Metazoa; phylum Arthropoda; class Insecta; order Coleoptera; family Curculionidae; genus Ceutorhynchus; species Ceutorhynchus assimilis. Next base: position 10,410,006 of record OU892286.1, on the reverse strand, counting down.
ATTATGATACAAGAATACGCGAAAATAGATTGTTACAATTATTATTCTAGTGTTCATAGTTCATAGTTTAGCTGTCGGTTATCTATTAATAATTATTAGTTAACCGACACGACAGTTAAACTTAATAACCGTCCACTGATAAATCGGTCCTATAAGTGTCAATTATATTTTCGATTCAGAAACTTGTATTTTAAAAAACATTTATTTTATTGATTAAAATACACAGGTGACAAAAGAAAATATTCGGATCAAATTGCTACAGGCTAAAGCCAGAAAACAAATGAACGTTCCTTATGGGACTGCATCGGCTTAAATAAACATTTACTGCCGACATAGCAATTTGATGTTTACTTTACAACAATGTATTTAAAAAGTCCTAGAGGAAAGAGGTGAGCACATTAAAGAATATAAAAAATAGATAATTGATTATAAATTAGCATGGCAATTGGTTAATATAACTCCTCCCTCCTTAAGATGTTGCAAACGTAGATTGTTGTGAATTCAAATCAGACAATTCAATTTGCACATTTGCACAACCTTTTTCTGAAGTTTTAAACTTCCTAAAACAGTAAAACAGTAAAAGTAAAAATAAAATAGCAAGCCTTAAACCTATGATTACATATGTGTTTAAATAAGAGTGTTCAAAAGACAATTTTTTTAGATTATGAACTCTTATCTGTTTCGTCGTCTTGAAGGCTTCTTCTAACTCTTCTTGGTTGATTTCTTGAAGTTCCAATGTTGTTTCGTTCTCTGGAAGTTCAGGAATGTCTATTCTTGGAATCTTCAGTTCAAAATTGAAGTTCTCGCTGGTTTTTGAAAATGTTTGATTTTGTATTTTCACAAAGCATTTTGCAAAAGAAACTAGCGTTGGATTGGTTATTATTTCCATATGGTTTGTTTTGTCACATTGAATAACTATATTCAGACTTTTCTTAGGGATGACTAATAGTTGTCCATTCGGGAGTTGTCTCACTATTGGTTTTTCATATTTCACTTTAGTGAAAGGACATTGTTGTGGTAGGTCAGTAATCAGGTCATAGACACATGATTCTTCTTGCTTCAGCTCTTCTTGGTTACAAAGGTACACACTTTCGACTTTCGGGCATTCCTATAAAGTATTGTAGTAAATGTCGTAGTAAGTAATAGGTACGAGTATTTATTCCTAATGGTAAGTTCTTGGATAGGAATTGGATAGATTTTATACAATATAAAGGGCTTGAGATCAATCATTGGTGTGTGTATAACAAATATAATTAACTCATTTTGGATTTTTACTTGAGTTTTCATTGTCTCGTAATACTTGATTTTATTATCAAAAGGTATTTGCTGACTTTTGGGTATATTTGTTAATATTTGATTTAATTTATTATGCTGTAAAATAGTATAATGTATTATTCCCAATTGTACAAAATTTATTGCTAATTGCACATGATCAATAAGATTCCTTTTTTTATTACTTTGAATATTGATATTGCTCAATATTAGATTGAAAGTTAACATTCAGTGGAAATTTTGGTTTTCCAAGGAAATATTTTGTAATTTTCCTGTGATAACCTTTTGGTTAGATTCAATAGTTAAAAATTGATCGTGAAATGTTTTTGTAACTTGTTTCAATGCTTGAGCTTGTGTTTTTAGATCTTCATTGAGAGTCTTTTGATTATCATTAAGCGTCTGGATATAAGAATCATATCTTGCGCCGTCTTCAGCGTCTAGGGTTCCGTAGAGCCATTTTTGTGCTGTGCCCATGAAATTTAATAGACCTCTTTTATTACGTTTTCGGTCTTGATAGGTTCTGATTACTTGTTTCATAATCTTAATTTGAGAATGACTGTTTTCAATATTTGTTAGAAACAGTGCAACAAATTGGTTTGACCATGTTGTTTTGTTAAGAGTGACAGATAATTTCATTAAGGTAATTTCCAGTTTATGGATACTTTGTATGATAATTGTCGTGTTTATGTGATAATAGGCCGTGTTATGTTACGTAAGTAGTTCCTAAAGAAATTGGTAAAATAGGATTTTCTACTGTCATCAATGTATACGCTTGGGTGACTCCAACGAGAGTTAGGAATACTAAAGGATTCATCTCGGAGTACCTGAAATAAATTATTGTCGTTTAGCATTTTGTTTAGCAAAGCGATTCTGTGTTTTGCTATCATAACGCGGACTTATCTTGTCTCTATTAAATTGTTTTACAAAGATTGGATCTTGTAATTTTGTTTCAGGTTCACGATTTTTATTACGTGATTCTAAAGACTTTGTTTGTTTCGCTAATAATTTTTCTTGAATTTCTTTATTCAAATTCGCAAGGGATTCTGCCAAACTTGTTATATAGTCAGTTGTTAGTTTATTTTCCGTTTGTTCAATCGGTATGGCATAATTCAAATCTCCTTTAATCACTTGAAAAGGGGTGTGATTCATTGTACTATGAGTACTGTTGTTATAATTCAATATAGCGATTGTCGTTAGATCAATAATACTCTTATTCGGGTTTTGAAGTTTTAAACTCGTTATACTTTCACGTAGTATCGAATGGAATCTTTCGATTGGACTATTTGAGTTCGGGTTTCTTGGAGTTGTGTAATGAAACTCAATTTTGTATAATGTACAAAGATCTGTCATTATAGCATTTTTGAACTCTGCTCCATTATCTGATGTGATTTTTTGAGGTATTCCATGATCACTAAAATATTTCAATAACTGTGATGATTTCTCAACAGCTGTTTTTGTATTTACAGGAGAGGCGTGACCAAATTTTGAAAAGCTATCAATAATGGTCAGAAATTTCTGGTTATTTATTATATACGTGTCAATATAAATATGTTCAAAGGGTTTCATACTAATGGGTGTTGGTTTGAATATGATTTTGTATGGTTGACGTTCATACTTGGTTTTATTGCATATCTCGCATACTTTGACATAATTCTGTACGTCTTTTTCGATATTGGGCCAATAGAATATTTTCTTTAAGGCTGCAATATTTTCAGTGATTCCTCTATGAGAGGTTTTAGTCTAATGATATTGCTGAAATTTCTCTTGTTGAAGATCAACTTCTGTGATGTCTTCTAATAAAGAGTTCGAGATGTACAAAGTAAATGAATTCGAATTAAACGATTCTTGTAATGCTCGTATCACAATAGGTTCTAAAGATTTATTTAGGAAATTAAGGCAATAAATACCAGGTGGCATGTATTCCTTTACTAAATTAGTAATTTGTGATGTTGTTGGATTATTTGGCAAGAAGAATATTATTCTCTTTTTATTACCAAATAGTTTGATTATCTCTTTTCTTATTGTGTTATTATTGGAATATCGAAATACAATTTGATTTCCAAATACATTTACATGTTTCTTAGTATATGGAGCTCCTAATATTGGATTTTCCATAGACGTATGTATTGTTTGTTCATTTTCAGACAAGGCTGAAATTGTTGAAGAACGATTAGTTGGTATTATTTGTCTGTTACTTTTTTGAGTTTTCGAAGATTCTCCTATTTCTATGGGAATTTCTTTTTTCTCTTTCCTTGGAGGTATTATTAGTTGTGATAATATCTTTATTTTGGGTTTTACTTTCTTAGGTTCTTCTTCAGGTTCCTTTTCTGATGCTGTCTTTGTTGATTGAGATGATTCAGACATTGTTATCTCTTTTTCTTAGCTATCTCGCTTTATTTAGGAAGATATATTTTAGAATCTGTAAAGTATTTTGCTATGATTTCATCATTACATAATGGTGTATCTTTCAGCATTAATCCTAATTTTTTATGAAATTCTTCATCTGAAGATGTAAATCTGGCATCTAGATCTGATTTTTGAATGGCATGAAGTTGTATTGCAGGAATTCTTGATAGTGCATCTGCATTCATGTTTAATGTTCCTTTTTTGTATTTGATCTCATAATCAAATTCAGATAGTTTTAGTCGTCATCTGACTAGTTTAGAACTTGGTTCTTTAACATTAAATAGCCATTGTAGAGGTTTGTGATCTGACAAGATTGTGAATTTTCTAGCAAAAAGATAGGGTCGAAAATATTTTGTTGCCCATACGATTGCTAAAAGTTCTTTTTTCTACTGACGTTTCATAATAGCAACTTTTCGATTGTCATTTCAGTTTTGAAACGACATTCTTTTAGGCACTGAGTGCGTGAAAGTTACTTTTAGGCACTCAGTGCGTAAAAGTGACTTTTGAATGCGTAAAAGTGACTTATGAGTGCGTAAAAGTAATTTTTAAGCACTAGTGCCTAAAAGTGTCATTCATTATTCAGAAATAAAAAACACACTAAACACATATTTGAATTTTGTTTTGTATTTATTATGAATATTGAAAATGGAATTACTGAATTGAACGTTTGGGTTACTCAAAACAGAAGTTTGTGTTATTACCTACTTTCTAGGATTTTAATTATTGATGTCGAATTTTGAAAAGAAAATCGCATGAAAAGTGTCAGGTGTCAAGTAAAAGCAGGTAACAAAGATTTTGGGTGTAATCGACTTATTCACATGAAATAAAATTGTGTTTTTTATTATAAAATGCCAGTAGAAAAAATCTTGTATACAATACGTTACGAAACGATGTCTTTTAGTCACTCGACGTGTTGTCCAACTCGGCTTTGCCTCGTTGGACAATTTTCACGTCGCGTGCCTAAAAGACGCTCATTTCGTAACTTATTGTATAAATAGCTATTTCAATCGTCGAATAATTACATTCAGCTGGGTTTGAAGTTCTTGATGCGTATGCAATGGGAAGATCAGCTCCGACAGGACCTTGAGATAAAACAGCTCCAATTGCATAGTTTGATGCATCGGTTGTCAATAAGAAAGTTTTCTTAAAGTCAGGATGTTGTAATATTGGGTCATTTATTAATACATTTTTACAAGTTTCAAAGCTATTAAGAAATCCTGCATTGTGTATTATTTTTTTGTCTTTTTTCAAACAAGATGTCATTGGTTTGGTCAATTTGGCAAAATTCTTTATGAACTTTCGGTAATAACCTACTAATCCTAAAAATGATTTTATTTCCTTCACCGTCTTTGGTATTGGGAATTTTTTTATTGCCATTATCTTCTTTGAATTCGGTTTTATTCCATTTGGTGTAATTACATGTCCTAAGAATTCGACTGTCTTGTGTAGGAATTCTGATTTGTCTAATTGTATTTTTAAATTAAACTTCTCGAGTCTCTCAAATACTTTCTTTAAATTTTACGTGTTCGTGAAGTGAAGTGGAAAAAATTATTATTTAATCCATGTATACTAGACATATTCTATTCTGTAATCCTAGTAATACATTATCCATCACTCTCTGGAATGTCGCGGGGGCGTTTTTCAAACCAAAGGGCATTCTGTTAAATTCGTAATGACCATTTTCAACATTAAATGCTGTTTTGGGTATCGAATTTTCATGCATCTCGACTTGATGAAAGCCAGAGGCTAGATCTAGTGTCGTAAAATAATTACTACGACCAAGTCGGTCTAATATATCCGTAATATTAGGTAATGGATATCTATCATTAATAGTTTTTTCGTTTATCTTTCGATAATCAACGACCATTCTCCATTTTTGTATGCCTGCGGCATCTTCTTTCTTAGGTACGATCCACACAGGGGATGACCAAGGGCTATAGGATGGTCTGATTATGTTATCTACTAACATTTTTTTTATTTGAGAATTTACTTCTTGTTTATGCACATGTGGGTATCTATACGTTTTCGTGTGCACTGGTATTTCATCCGTTGTTTTAATCTCATGTTTGACTTGATTGGTAAATGTCAATTTTTCATTTGGCTTGTGGAAAATTTTAGGAAAAGATTTAATTACGTGTTTTAAAGCATCAAATTCCTCTGAGTTTAAATGATTAATACGCAACGACTTAATAGGGTCATTTGCATATTCAGCATTTTCTAATAAAGTCATTTGCTCTATATTAAATATCTCAAACTGTTCGTCTGCGTAAGGTAAACTTATTTCCGCTAAGTTGTTTATGTTATATGGGACAATAATAGGCTTATTCATTAAATTATGCACTTCTAGAGCTACTGTCTCGTTTATAACTGTAGCTATTGTCGAAGGAATATAATACGTTTAATTTTTTATCGGTGGTGTAAGTATTTCAATGCCATCAGCTATATTTGTATTGAAATAACATACTTGAATTGAGTTGCTTGGAATCTCAAAATTTTGATTTTCGAAATCTGTTCTATATTGAAACGGAATTGTTGTTTTATTATTAGAAAGAAGCATATTAGAAAAAGCTATATTTAAATTATTTTCTTGTAACGTTTTGATTCCAATAATTCCATCAAATTAGTCATGGAAATTATACATTATCATTTCAATGTTATTTTGAATATTATATTCTTGTAAAATTGGGATATTGATTTTTCCATACGTTTTTCTTGTACCCATGCAAGTACCTAGTTAATTTATTTCGTGAATTAATTATAGAATTTGAAAAATATTCTTCTGCGATTGAGGGTCTTATTAAAGAGGCATGACTTCCTGAGTCAATTAATAATTTACACGGTGGATAGTCTATTTGAATAAAAGGCAGTTTGTTGATTTGATAAGCATTTAAAGTTAATGCTGACTCATTGCATCCAAGGCTTGTAACTGAAAATTTTCGTCTTCAGTTGCGACTTGATTTTCTTCAAAATTTGTCTCTTCATAATAGTTTTGATTTTCAGAACATTCGTCATTTTCGAAATTTTCGTCAGGGTCAGGTAAATCGATTTCAAAGATGTTATTAATTTCTTCGATTGTATATTTGGAAGGGTATTGATGTTGATTTTGTGCTTTTGGTTGCACTGAAACACCGGACATAGGTGTGGGTTTCGAAAATTGTTGATTAGTATTTTTTCGAAAGGCATTATTGTAGTTTTTGCCAAAAGTTCCTGAACTGGTAGGAAATTTTGTTGGTACATAGTCCTTTTTAGGTTGTATATTAATAGGTTGGGATGGAAACTGTGGTTTCTGTGGTACATACGATGTTTTTTGTGTATATTGAGGTTTTTGTTGAGTATAGGTTTGTTGTGAACGAAATTGCGTGTTTTTGTTTTTGAAATGTGAAAAATTTTGATTTTGATTTTGATTAGTAGAATGAGTAAGTCCTCTACTAAATTTCATGTGGTTTTCAGCTAGTTGATAATTTAACACAAATTTGTTAGCTGCATCCAACGTTTGTGGATTTTGAACCATTAAAATTGTTCTTAATTCGGTTGGCGAATTAGTGACTAGATTTTGAATAGCAATAATTTCGTTTTGTTCAATTAAGACATTTGCAACTACCGTTAAATTCGGGTCGCACATGATTTTAGATGTAATTCTTTGAACTAAACCTTTTAGTTTATCCAAATACTCAATAATAGTTTCTTTATTAGTTTTAGTGGTATTCATAAGCTCTTGAATTCTGTCTAGAATATTGATCGCCATACTTAATTCTTAACGCTTCTCTTATATCGGTCCATGTTTGTAAATCAGGACGTGCCATAAGAAAATTTCCTGCGTCATTTATTAATTTTGATTTTATGGCGGTAACCACATACTCTTTTTGAGCATTTTCACCAGTATAGTAAGTTTGATAAAATCCATTGATGTTTCTTATGAAATATTCTAAATATTGGCTTTCGCCACTGAAAGGTTTTATAAGTTGTACAATTGATTTTAAATTTTCACTCATTGTTACGGTTGATCTTTGATTTTGGTTGTAACTTCTCGAATTAGAATTGTAAAGATGAGTTAAATTAAATTGAGTCAAAAGATTCTCGATTTCTTCTTCAGAATCTGACATATATATTTCTTTGAATTGTTAAAAGAAATTATTTTGGAAATTTTTTAAAAAAATTCAAAATTAAAATGTTTTATTTAAATTAAAATTATAATTAATTATTCATTCTTATGCGTTGCTTTTTCTTTAAAATTATTTGTTGTTGTGGGTTTGTAAATTCTTTATTACTCTTTATTTTTGATTTCAGTCTTTTCAGTCTTTTCAGCAAACCGTTTTGGAATTGCAAAAGAACAAAAATCTGAATTTAAGTCTTCTCAGTAAATCAAAAAATTAGAAATTACAAAAGATCAAAAATCTAAAAATCTTAACTATGGAACACCAATAACAAAATGTATAAAGAGAAAGGTTGTACTTACTAGGCAAAGCTAATAACAGTAGTCTTTCTTCACACGTTGTTTCTTGTTATTCCTTTTACTCAGTTAACCAATTCGAAGTAGACAGTATCTGGAACGTTTAATAGCAGCACTGATAATCCAAATTTCACTTTTTCGAACTTCCTTTAGTCTTTTGAAATTTTCGCGACGGATTACGACTGTTACAACTCCCGAAACTTAAGCACCCTGAGCATCCGAACGACTGCGCCAATTATATTTTCGATTCAGAAACTTATATTTTAAAAAACATTTATTTTATTGATTAAAATACAGAGGTGACAAAAGAAAATATTCGGATCAAATTGCTACAGGCTAAAGCCAGAAAACAAATGAACGTTCCTTATGGGACTGCATCGGCTTAAATAAACATTTACTGCCGACATAGCAATTTGATGTTTACTTTACAACAATGTATTTAAAAAGTCCTAGAGGAAAGGGGTAAGCACATTAAAGCATATAAAAAATAGATAATTGATTATAAATCAGCATGGCAATTGGTTAATATAACTTGTCTTCGCTGCAAAGGGATAAACAGTTAAAAAAAAAACATACTGATTTATATTATATCAAATGATAAAAATAAAAATGTTCCATAAAAAATTCACAATACTCATCAATTCGCATTCGCCTCTGATATTTCATAATTTCCTATCATGTTATTTAAATTCGGTCGAACCCTAAATAAATCATTCCGCTACTCTCATATCAATCAAAAAGGCAGAAACGACTACCTAGTATAAAAATTAAAGGGAAAAAACGGAAAATAAATCGATGGAAAACAATCTTTTCCGAATCAAGGATTACCATAAATCTCCTCGTTGTGTTGTGCATATGCTTATAGGGCCAATAAAAGAAAATTGCTTGTATATTTCCTTAATCACGAACCGCCGACCTAGCCCTTCAATTATTATTATATAGGTATATTTGAATATCGACCTGAGCCAAATTTGATTTGTCTCTTAGGAATTCGAATATAATTTTCTTTGTTTTATTTGAATCAGACTGGTTGAATATACAGTGTGTCCACTTAAGTTCGCAGCATATGGAAACCTTTTTTATTATCAATTTTACGAAAAAAAGTTATTCCTCATAAAAGTTTCTGCTTCTTGAAAAAATTATATTGAACTATTGAAACTTGAAATAGCATGTACAGGGTGGTCAGAAAATAGAAAAATATACAGAGTGTTTCTTAAGTACGGTTCGTAAAAAATCCCTTTTCAATTTTTTTTTTTTTTCAAATTTGGCAGGTTTGTTTATGATAACGAAAGGTATCTTTTGACTGTAATATGAGTTGCTTAATCTGAAAAAAATATCAAAGGTTTAAAAAAATACTGACATGCCATTTTTTTTTCTACTTTCACCAAAAAACCCTGTATATTTTTCGATTTTCCGACCACCCTGTACATGGTATTTCAAGTTTTGATCGTTAAATACTATTTTTTCAAGAAGCAGAAACTTTGATAAAGAATAACTTTTGTTCTTAAAATTGATAATAAAAAAGTTTCCCATATGCTGCGAACTTAAATGGACACACTGTATATACAGGGTGTCCGGAAAGTCAACGATAATACTGAAGGGGCTGATGGAGCAACTCATAAGCATCCAGAAAAACCTAATATGACCTTAGTAAAAAATCGATGATATCCGAGATATTGTCACTTTAATAGAATTCGTTAAAATTGTCCTCTTTGATCAGATTTTCGAGTGTCACCTAAAAATTTTCATATTCTCAGATTCTGAATTCAGTTTTGCAATGGTGAATAGACATTTCATTTGTCATAGACCTACATTAAATAAAAGTCAAAGTTCAAAACATTTACTAAAAAATCTTTTTAAAGTGAATACTTCTGATACTTCACTTTAAAAAGATTTTTCAGTAAATGTTTTGAACTTCGACTTTTAATGTTGGTCTATGACAAATGAAATGTTCATCCACCATTGCAAAACTGAATTCAGAATCTAAAAAAAATGAAAATTTTAAGGTGACACTCGAAAATCTGATCCAAGAAGTCCAAGAGGAATTTTAAGTGACAATATCTCGAAAACTATCGATTTTTTACTAAGGTCATATTATGTTTTTCTGGATGCTCATCAGTTGCTGCATCAGCCCTTTCAGTATTATCGCTGACTTTCCGGACACCCTGTATGAATACTATTCTTAAAACAGTCACTTACTAGATAAAGAATTATTTCCAGAAAAGCTTATCGTAGTAGTCATAGTACAAATAGGTACTTTTTTTTAAAATTCTGATGGAATATACAAATTGAATGTAAAGGAATCATCATAAATAACATAATGAAGACTATTACTCTTTGGTAGGTACTTTATTCAGCTCTAACAATTTCCTTTCTCCGTCAATTTCAATCAATTCCCAATTAAACCAAACTCGCATCGAAGCGAAACGTTAAAAATCGCAATTAACCGATCAAAGTGTTAAGTTTTTGGGAAACGCCAATCACTCTCTCTCTTTCAGACTAAAAAAAAAAGGCGAAGAGCGTAAACTTTCGTCGAAAGTTAAATAATTCTTTGCTTAACCGAACAGAAAACAGGACCTCATCGTGCAATAATTCGAAAACTTCAGTTTCTCCCTGTTTTAATTGCGCGCCATAGCATAGCGGGACTTTAATTGAAGTAGCGAAGTCGGAACTCCCTAACCCCGGGTCACGCCAACCGGGTGTTTGACCTTCGATAACTTCAAGAAAAACGAATATCGGAGATCTGATAGGAGAAAGAGAGCACGTATAATTAACTGTACCTTGATAAGGGGTTCAACTCCAGGCACCAGATTGTTAAGATTAACTTTTTTTTATTGAGTCTTGAAAGTTAATCTGGAAGAAAGTTTCAAGTTTCTTGGTAAGTAGAGACGGAGTGTTGGATAGTTGACTTCCCAGACTTGTTTTTTCAAAATGATTTAGTGAAATAAACTTAGTAGTTCGCAAATGTATGTGCAGGGTGGGCCTATTTGATCACTTCGAATGGGAAATGAACTTCCCACACAGCAGAATTTAGTGACGAATTCATTTTATGACAATCATCATAAATTTTATTTATTTACATATGAACCGTACTTTTTTTATTATTTGAACATGTCTATGATTTCAACTACCTTTTTTTTTCAAAGAAATATGACATATTACATGTTTAAAGTTCCAAACGAGTTACTGCTTCTGCTCCCAAAAGTCTATGGCAGAATGGAGCTGAGGTGGAACGCAGTAGCTGCTGGCCTGCATTTGGCATCCACATTGAGAGGATGGACAGAACACAGAGGAACCAGAGAAACAACAACCTCCCGACGCCAACCCTTCCAGTCTGTCTGCTGCAAACAGGGTTGTTACAGGATTATTTTTCCCCCTCAAATCCCCCAAGTAAAAGTACCCCCATCTAAAAATGTATTACTAAGTTGGCATTTCACCTATACAGTTTTCATTTCGCTATTTTCCAGTACCATCTAACAATAATTGGGATTATTTATTTAAACATTTCATCTTATATATTATTACAGTTTCCTATACTTGCTTTATAGTAACGATAGTTCTATTACAGATTTTCACACTATACCTTCCTTTGTACCATTACAGTTTCCGCTATTTGGTAGGTACCAGACATTCAGTCAGTAGCAGTACCAGTGTCCCCCAATAGGTTCTGTAAAAATTCCTCGAGCTTCGAATTGGTACGCCTACGTTTTCTAGAAGGGAAAGAATTAAAAAATCGTTTTTTTTTTCAGTAGAAAAGAGGGCAGCTTTTAAAAGCACGTTGAGAGCTTCCTCCAAGCATTTTTGCTGATTTAAAACCAAAAATAAATTTGAGACCCTAACTCCCAATTGTGGGTTAGTTTTGAGATTAAAGCACCACAGTGCCACTATAGGCAAATTTGGTTGTGCGAGTTTTAAAGGGTTTAAGTCTCAAATTTAGCCATTTTTCTTCGTGTGCTGTTTCTGGAAAAAGCCAAAGTATTTTGGTAAGTTTTCATTTTCTGTTATTCTTCTTTTGGATAAGTTCTACAAAGTCAAAGTTCTTTTAGAATACTTGTTTACTATATTTGCTGTTTGATTACCATGTGCGAAAATCTTGTTCTTTTTTTTTAGGCCTTTTTCTTTTAGTCTCTCTTCACTTTCATTCTTCCCCTTATTGGAGGCCTTGTTTCTCCTCTGATACCCACGAGTGCCGGTTGCCCATCAACCCCCAGTACTCCAGAGATACCTTCTGAACCACTCCAGTCGGCCTTAGATTAGATTAGATTAGTATTGGGGTGTTGTTGCACTGCGACCTAAAGATCTATTGTGCCCCCTGCTGAGGCCGATTTGATGTGGATCTCAAATCATAGTACCTCGTCTAGTCCTATGGCCTTGATGAGGGCTAGTAACTGGTACGGTGTCAAGGATGGTATGTCTCCTTCTAAAACTACATAGTCCCCGAGATGTGTAGCTCGCGGCTTCTAGCGACGGCTTCGCCTACGGTTAGTAGGTGTTCTGGAGTTTCTTCCTTCTCCCCGCAAAACCTGCATTCACTGAATCTCTCGAGTAGCATTTTCCTGCGGTGTTCTCGAAGGTGGCAGTGCCCTGTCATAAACCCTGCAAGAATTCTTAGTTTAGTTTTACTTAAATTTACTAGAGCTTTAGATTTTTTGGGATTGAAGTTTCCAAGGAATATCTTAAAATGTCTCAGTCCCGGAAGGTCGTCCCAGAGGCGAGCGCTTAGATCGTCTTCCATTTTCTTAAGCTCCGCTGTATAAGTGTTTTTACCTATACCACAAAAAGGCTCCGGTCCTACAAACGGGGAACCGGATCTTTTCTTTGCCAAGGTATTGGCTTCTTTGTTACCTTCCAGTCCTGTGTGTCCAGGCACCCAAAGTAACTTTATTTTTCTTTCCTACCTCATTTAGTTTCCCTAAGCAATCCCGCACTATCTTAGAACTGATGACATATGAACTCAGGCCATTATGGCCGATTGACTGTTGATGAATATTGCAATATCCTGCTTGAGATAGTTCCTGTTCAGGATCATTTGAGCACATCTGTCAATGGCGTGTATTTCCGCCTGAAAGACACTGGTGTATTTACCCAGTGACTCAAAATATTTGGTGCGAGGCCCAAATACTGCAGCTCCTGATGCTTTGTCGGTTTTCGAACCATCTGTGTACCATTTAATGGTGTTTTCTTTGAGAGATTCGATGATCTTGCCGCTTTCCCAGTCGCTTTTATTATCAATCCTTGTGAGGAAGTTTCTCTCAAAGTGGTATTCTTTGGTTATATCGTCTTTAGTAAGATCGAATAAGGGAATACACCGTATCTGGGATGACCATGCTCCTCGATCGATGATGTCCTTAGCCTCGGTCCTATTTCTAGCTAGTCTAAACATAGCCCTTTCTGCAGCTCCCTTCACCGACAAGTGCAAAGGTGTGAGGTCAAGTATGACGTTCAACGCTGCTATTGGACATGTTCTCATGGCTCCTGTAATACATACACTTGCCAGTCTTTGCAATTTATGAAGTGCTCGCCTTGTAGTGCTTTGTTCTGCTATGCCATACCAAACTGCTGCCCCATATGTGATTATGGGTTTTACCATCATAATGTACATCCACCGCAGTATGTTTGGTGTACATCCCCAGTTTTTACCCGCCAAGTTTCTGCACACCATAATGGCTTTAGTAGCTTTGTTAACAATGGCTTCTAGGTGTTTTTTCCATAGAAGTTTACTATCCAATGTTACGCCCAGATATTTGACTTCGTTTGCTTGATTTACAACCTCTCCACTTAGGTGAATTTCCCTAGTAAGTTGAATTTTCCTTCTACGTGTAAATGGTACAATAGTGGTTTTTGCTGAGTTGATGCTCAGCCCCACCGATGTGCACCATTCTTCGGTAGTACTTAGGCCTTTTTGTATGAGGTCGTATAGTGTGCCCTCAGACTTGCCTTTGGCAATAATGACAATATCATCGGCGTAACCTATACAAGTTAGACCCTGATTTGTCAGTCTGGACAGGAGTTCATCAACTACCAGGCTCCACAACAGGGGTGAGGCTACTCCTCCTTGAGGTGTACCACGAGTGGTTCTGATGCTTGTGGTTTGCTCACCCACAGTTGTCTCAGCTGTTCTCGTAGTCAGCATTTCACCACACAGACCCACCGGACTATGGTTTCATTCACTCCTCTCCTTTCCAGAGCAATTTTTACCGCCCCATGGGACGTGTTATCAAAAGCCCCGGATATATCCAGGAAGGCACATATGGCTGTTTTTTTTTCCTTAAGGGTTTTTTGGATGATTTCTGTAAGTTGATAGAGCGCTGTCTCTGTCGATCTGCCTGCTCTGTATGCATGTTTGGCACAAGTGTAGAGGTGCCTTCTCCAAAATTTCCTTTCTGATGTAGTTATCTACAGCTTTTCCTATCGTCTTTAGTACAAAGGACGTAAGACTAATAGGTTGAAAAGATTTAGGGTTTGTCCCATCCTTTTTTCCTATTTTGGGTATGAAGGTTACTTTAGCTCGTCGCCAGATACTCGGTATATATCCCGAGGCTAAACTAGGTACTCCTAACTATTCTAAGTAGGTGAGGGAATATTTCCTTTTGCCCTTTTTGTAAAAGGGTAGGAAATATTCCGTTCACTCCGGGTGACTTAAACGGTTGAAAGGTACTTATTGCCCATTTCATCCGTTCCGCAGTAAAAACCTCTTTACAGCTTCCCAGTCCTCCTTCTTCGGTTTACTGGTGTCGACTACCGTGGCTATTGCTACTGGAACGCTACCTGGAAAGTGCGTTTGAAGTAATAGGATGGCCTGCTCCTCTTCTCCTTTCGTGTAGGTGCCGTCCGGCTTTTTGAGTGCCATCACTGGATTTGTTCCTCCTTTGGCCATGGCTTTATGTAGCCTTGCAGCCGTTGGAGTGTCAGCAATTTCCTCACAAAAGGTTCTGAAATGTTGCCTTTTGGCTTTTCTTCCAGTCGGCCTTACTGCCCCTCCTAGTTGCTAGAACATCCCTTACCACCAAAAAGATTTGGAGAGGACCCTCGATCCTCACTCTACGTCAGGTAGATTCCTAGGTCCCTGTAAGACTCGCAAACAGCAAACAATCAAGAAACGCCCTGTAAGTTAGTTGGCTCACATGTGTGTGTTGTCCTGTGTCCTGAGTTCTTAAATCAGATGGTTACACTCCAGCTGATTGGTAATATTGGTATAGTGATGCTCTGGGGTCAAAAGAAATACTCACCCCCCGTAATTATTACCATCATAAGTATTGTTCAGCATGCCAAGGGTTTTTAACATTCAGAACAATGTATAGCTAGATAGAGGCCTAAATTACCAATAAAGAACTTTGGTATTTTGTTTTTAATTATATAAATTATTATCTCATTATTCATTCTTGTATGTTCTTATTATAAGTTTTACGCATAACCTAAAATAGCTGTAAACCGGGAAAATAGGCCTATTTCGAGGGTAAGCAACGTTTTTGATTGTGTATTGAATTTATTTTAAATCTAAGGTTATTTTTAATACTGAATACATTTGGGGTATGGATAATTATGCCAAAATACCTTTTTTTTATTATTAAACTGATAAACACCATTGTTAAATCCTGAACGAAGCGATAGCGAATCAAGAATCAAGCAAGATAAACAAAACCATATACAATTCAATATTCAGTGATTTTCTTTTATTTTCCTTTTACAGCTGATTTTTGACATTTAGAATTTTCTGTTCTTTCCAGATTGTGGTGCGATCACGAGTTCTCCAATCCTAGGAGATTTCAGTTGAAGATGATCGCCTTTAAATCTTCCTTTCTTTGGTATTGATTTGATTCTTTGTATACTATAGGTTGTTTCCTGTTTTGAAATATCTTTCGTTCAGAAACCGACTTACTGCAGGGTTGCTATTTTAGATCTCCCTGTATATCGTGGTGTTTTAGGGATTTTTCGACTTACAGTCCAACGGTTATTTCGGGCGCCACCCTCTGGATTAGTGGTAAAGGGCCCACCTGCACCAGGTTGTTTTTATACAGTGGAGAAACGGTATGCCTGGGGTCATAGATATAATATGGGTAGAAATAAAACCAACAATCAAGGGAAATAAAGCATCGTTCGTATTTGCCAAAATATACTTATAATAAGCTAAACCAGTTCTCCTTAATTTTAACCAGTAATCACCCTGTATATTGTAAACCTTGGAAGAGAAAAGAGAACCTGCGAATGCGAGAGTATGCGTGCTTTCTGCTACGGTAGATTGTGATCCGAACAGAAAACGAACTACCGTCACTTCCACCTGGTATACCATGATTCGAAAATATAAAATACGCATGCGCGTCTGAGATTGTTCATCAGTAAGTTGCTTACAAGTAATTTTAATTTAATTAGGATTCTTAGATTAGGTTTAGGAACATTGAATTTAATGAAATTGAAATTAATAATTCTTTTGCACCCTTTCAATAAACTGAATATTAGAAGCTGCCATCGGGTTCCAAATATTTGAGGCATACTCTCTATGTGAGGCCTAACCAGTGAGTTATAAAGCAACTTTATGGTTGAAGTGTTAAAATTTCCAGAATTACGATTTACGTATAACAAATCCCAGACACTTATATGCTTTTCCAGTGGCGTAGCTGAAATGATCATTAAATTTAAGATTTGGTGAAAAAAGTACCCTTAAATCTTTAACATTGTATTTTCTGTCAAGTGTTTTGTTCCCCATTTCATAATCATATACAACATAATTGATTTTTCTTGTATAGGTATGTCATTACATTACATTTGTCTATGTCGAGGTATTGATATTGATAGGGAACAGCGCGCATTACATTACATTTGTGTATGTTGAAGTATTGTATTGATAGTCAAGCGGTAAAGTAATTTATACCAAATTATACCGTAAGCACATATTCAACCCCAGGAAATTTTAGTAACATCGTTACACACCCCCCTTTCTTTGTAAAATATTTATTCACAATAATAAATATAACCCTTAAAACTAAACCCTGAGAAAAATAAATAAATATTAATTCAAACCAATACTAAAGAGAAAAAAAAAAGGTAAATAAAAAACAAAATAAAATAAATTCTTCTTGGACGAGGATAACGGAAACCTCATGTAAGTGGTCCACGACGATGGTCTACTACTATGGTGGCGGTTCACCCTTCCTGTATATAATCTAAGGTTGCCCCTCTAGAGCTTGCTTAACGATGAACCCTTCCATAAGGGCAGCCGCACGTAGCGCAAGGATGATAGCGCCCAGAATGATAACATTGGACTTCCACGGAAATGGTTTGGCTAGAGGTGATAGCTGGCATCCTGTGGTCGGCATGCTTTCCTTTCAGGCTGCGGCGTCTGAAGATGCGAATGGAGCAAGTGCAGTCTTTTGAAAGAAGATCGAGAGCACTCGACGGTGACCTGCGTAGCCGCAACGTCAACACAAATCTATGTGTACCGGCAAAAACAGATCCGGATTAGTAGCGGAATGAGGGGTAGAGGTACGACCTGTAGGCAGTGCTTGGCATAGCTCGCCCAAACAGATCTTCACAGGGGTCGATACGGTCTACTTCTTGGAAATACACAGGATCCGCTTCTGGGATTGCTGATGTATGTTAGCGATCGCTACCGTTGATTTGACAGTACGAACGTTGGTCGTTGCCATCAAAGTTTGAGTTACTGTCGGGTTTTCTTCGTTGATGCTTGTTGCGGCGTTCGGTGGGTCACGGTCCTGTTTCGTGGTGGCTGTCGATTTCTTGATAGGGGTATCGATGGCTTCCTCTAGGAGGAGTTCTTGATTCTCAACGGACAACTCCAGGGTGGGACTAGCGACCATTCTCGAATTGTTTCTTACTCGCGTTCCGGAAACGGTGCGAAAACAGCAGAAACGTGTGAGGGGGTGGGACCGTTTTGAAAAGACGGATAAAAAAAAAGGTATAAACTTTTCCCGGTATGGTATGGAGCAGGTGGCCAGGTAAGTTTGTCTCCCGGATTCTTCAGCAGTGCTAGGAGATCAGCGTTAGACTGCCGGCCCTGGTGACGGTGCTCTCAGTCGAAACCCACCCCGATTAACATCCTGTGTAGCTGGTTCCACGGTGGGATGGATGCATCCGCGAGTATCCATTATAAAAATTTGGGAACCTGTTACTGCCCTACTGGTCGTAAGTTCTACAGTAGGATGGAGGCATCCGCGAGCATCCATAATGATAACTGGAGGCAGTCATTTCCCTACTAGTTGGTACGGATACCAGTGCGCTGGAGTAGGTGGTGGTCGCTATCGGGACGGAGGACTTGGAGGAGCGGATGACAGCGGCGTCCCATCTCCGACCCCGCAGTATGGAACAGGGTGACGTCTGTGTTGCTGTGTCGGCCGTGGCTCCAAGAGTGGTACGTTGAACTGGTAGTGGACGACACGGTGTGCGTACGTTGGGGTTTCGGTTATTGGGTCGTTTCTTCCCATATGTATCGATTGCAATGTTGGTAGTGGCCGTTTCGGTGCTGTGATAAGGGGTGCGGAAATGGTTGTCTCGGTTATAGCAGATATATGGCTGAACGTGGCGGGAGTATCGAAACGCTGGCCGTATTGTTTCACAGCCTGTTTGATCTTGTTGAGGCGAGTCTGGAAAATTACTTTTACACGTCATGGCAATTTGTAACAAATTGGCCCCACGTTGGGCGCCAATTTATTACAAATTAATTGATTATTTGAACTTTAAGAGTTTTAAGACCTAGTGTCGTGGAGTTCAAAAAAATTGTGATAACGTGTAGTCCCTTTATGTGCAAATGAAACCACTCAAACCCCAACAAACAATTATTTTATTTTGTTTACAATGTTATGTAGTCATGCCTGGATTAAGGGGGGGCTAAAGGGGCTGGAACGCCGGGCCCCGCGGTCCAGTAGGGCCCCGCAGGTGCCCTACTTTTAAAAAACGCAGGTTGGGGCGTTGAGGCGTTTAGGCTTATGCTGGTCAAGGGCCCGTGGGCAAACAAAAAATATTAAATGCCCTAGTCTTTCGCGTCATCTTTCGCAAAGTTTCAGCCGAACAATTCAACCTTTTCAAACACAGCGGCATGAACGGTTGTAGAGACACCTAGCGGTTGTCCTACTTGTCTTACTTCATTTTGCAAGCATGCATCAGATAATCCTGGTATTCTTTCGATCTGAACAAACTGATTGTGATCACATAAGGTTTGTTCATGAGGCGTCCAAAATGAAATCATTGTAAAATCGAATGAAAATTGTTTGAAAGAAACCTGAAATGACTTCGATCAATTTGTTCAGATCGAAAGAATACTCTTAATGTTACAGGATAATAGGGCTGGGACCTGGAAAATCAGTTAAATCACCTGGAATACTCTTTTTTTCAGAATTTTTGGTGTGGAAACTTATACTTTCCGCAAGAGTTAAGATCAAGATTTTTTTCTACAAGCACATACTTTATACAGGGTGTCCCACGAGGTTTTTCTCAGGTGATCATTTCGGGACGCGTCATCGTATGTTCCGCACGTGTAATTTTTTCACCATTTTCTTTAAAAAAGTCTCAACAGATATGGGCATTGCCAATTTTGTAGTTTAATTTTCTAACGAAAAATGCCATAATATATCATAAGTAACATTTGAAATTCTAAAGTTGCGGTCACTTGACCGAAACTGAAGCGAAAGTGGTGAAATTGGATGATGCGGCACATTTATTAGTCCAAAAGTCTGAATTGACTTACCTCAGAAAAACGTGGGACAACCAATCAGCACTCACACAAAATGGAAGCCCAAAATTAGATAAAAAATTAAAATATAATATTTATATTTCAAGAACAGATAAGATAAGATTTATTAGGTAAAAACTTACCAATGATATGATAATATACATTGATAGCAAAATATATTGGAAAATCTATGAGGAAGAATTCAAAAATATAAAGCAAAAATTATTAAAAATAAAAAGGACCTGCTTGCCAGACTTCTGTCGAGAAATAAGAGAATGTTTTAGAAACCAAACCCCACAGGAAAACGATCCGGTGTTTTTTTTATAATTACTTAACTGCATTTTAATCAGTTTAACCAATCAGACGAGTACACCCAAAAGATCATATTCACTTTACAATGAAAAACCGCCTGAAATAAAAGAGAATAGATAAAAATCCACTAGAATTATTTTATTTGTTTACAAATTATAATAATTTAAATTAAGGTTATGTCAAAAAAATAAAAAACTTGTCATTAAGCCAAAAATAATTATTTCAGAATTAGAAGTTAGAGAAAGACAGAAATATATCAATTTGCTAAAAGTGAGATAAATATAATTTCTTTGAATGAAAATACAAATGAATGTCAAATAAAAATAGCCAAGGAAAACTATCACAATTTAGAAAAAAAAAACTCATCCGGTACTAGATGGCAGCACTGGTAAATGAATTCTAGATATTTGCATTTTACGCACATGATGGATAGATGGCAGCACCGGCATTATTTTGAACTTTGTGGATATTTTAGATTAGGAATTATTTTGAATTTTGAAATGAAAAAAATACAACTTTATAATGAAAATAAGAAGAGATGGAACATGTTACGTAAATGATAAATTTATCGGCTCAAGGTCTTTCACATAAATGCGGCGGAGTCTTTTACAAGCATCGTCTTTTAAATCGTACACGACCGGAGAAAACACTTTGGTTACGGTGAATGGACCGGAATATTTCGGTGCGAGTTTTGCGGCAAAACCCTTGACGGTTGAGGAGAGCGGAATATTCTTCTTCAGTACCCTGTCTCCTACCCTACATGGCACCGCCATTCGCATCGCCAAAAATTGTAATGGCGACTTTGATTCGAGAACGCTCTCCCTAAGTTTACTCGAACCAATTTATAAACTTCGTTGAGTTTTTGAAGCCTTGTGGGGTTCTGATATATGGCACCAGGCTGTTCGAACTCTCGGCGAAAATTGACGAAGGCTGGCGAAAATCCGATAGAATCATGTCGTAAGTTGTTGATCGCGAAGACCTAATCCGGAAGACAAACGTGCCATTTTCTGTAATCATTTCTACAAAATTGAGCTACCATTGTTTTGGTAGTCTTATTAGTACGTTCTATACCGGGTTAGCTTGCGGAGTATATGGCGGTGGAAGTCGGTGTTCAATTTCCATCTCCTTAAGAAGTCCCTTGAAAGGCTGTCAAGAAAACTGTACTGGGTATGTACCAAGTATGGTAGCACCAATTGACCAATTAGAACTTCTCTCTAAATATTGGAGATTCAATTTGCATGATTTGATTACATTTAAATTTACTGTTTTTGTATTTTAAGTCCTTGTAAATTACGGGTCTGCTTTTCCCGAGTCATTACAGAACTCTTATTCTGCTCAAATGTGGAAAACCTCGCTCCGTTATAGTTTCTGGTTATAATTTAAGTACTTGCTATAAAATTGTTAATGGATTTTCGTTTTTTTGGTATTAGTGATTCTTATCAATTTATTAATAAAAATGTAACCTGGGAAAATGACCAACTTTACTAGAAATGGTATGTCACAGTGAAACGAAGTTGATGCGGTAACATTGCGACATGCTCACGTCATAAATTTTGATGACGTGCATCCATTATTTCAATAATTTCCTTATAGTAGAGTTTTCTAAAAAATTTACAGTTTTAGGTACCTATTCATATTTTGTCTGCAAGTATCATAATACTAATCAGTCTTTATTTTTTTAATATCTGTTAATTGTTTTATTGTAATACAATGTATTTGCGTATTCTAGCATTTGAATACATCCTGGATATTTTCAAAAACCTATCAGCCAAATCAAACCCATCGCGTTCTACATCGAAATCTACCAATCAAACTTGAAACCATCAAATACCCAACAAAAAAAAATCAAACAATCGCAAAATATTGCCATCAATGGAAAATTGGCCCATTTGAAATATTCCACCGAATATATGACAATAAAATGCCGATAAAACTAAATGGGATTTTGTTGTAGATATATTCGGGAGATCACGAACCTGGCGACCTCGCCCTTCGTCCCCATAAATTATTATCGACTGCCACTTTAAATGAATAAAATGACAGTTTTGCGTACACTACATTTGGTTTAGTCAGTGTCGATTCGGTGTCGCGTCAACCAATTGCGTTTAAGTGAAAGAGTTATGTAAGCATTTTGATTGGTTAATGAATTAGCTATTATTTGTGCAAGGTAAAGAACGATACATTATTTTCCCCATTAAAGATATGATGGAGTGTAGTCAGGAAAGTTCATATAGCATTATATCGGGTCTTCAAAAAAAAAAACAATCAAAGATTGCTATGGTTTTTTGAACGTACGTCTTAGAAATATTTTTCTTTAATTTTGACAATGTCATTCAATGAAATTTAATGTCAAAATGTCATGTCAAAAATCCTGACCAATAAACAAACAATAATGCGACGTACGTTTTCGTAACCAAAGCAATTGTTGATTGGTTTTTTTTTTGAAGACCCGATAGAATAGGTATAGCAGGATGAAACAAAATATTGCACGATACACATCCGTGAAGATTGAGGTACCTATATGCGAGTACATAGATAAGTCACTTGGTAACGTAATGTAAATTGCTGATTAAATTTATATATTTTCTTGTTCAATTTTATTACCACTAGATATCTCATTCCGCCTCAATTAGGATCTCAGTAGGCTATGGAAACAGCGCTATCGTACCTTCATCATGTTTAGTGATTTTTTTTCTAATTTCAAAATTCATGGAACGATTGACATTGGCATAGTGTATTAAGTACAAAGACAATTATAATTTACTCGCTTATATGTATATGTGACAATAAAAACCATTTTTTGTTCCAGTTTCCTTTCAACAATCGAGCATACACGCGGTACGAAGTTTTTCGGCGAGTTTTCCTGCGCGCAGAGGTTCGATGGCCACCGCGCTGACGTTAGGTACTAACGGAACGAGTACCACAAAGACGCACCAGGAAAAGAGAGGCACCAATCCCAGTTCTCCAGACAGTGACGAACGAGTGCCCAAACGGCGATTGGTTAGAAGCAATACGGAAGAATCGAAAACTACGTAAAGTATTGTCCTAATTAAATACAAAGTTAACTAACACTAAACTAATACTTATTATTAGAAATGGACTCACATAAATTAGTTTCATACCTATACGACCCACACTATAGGAGCTTATTACGTAACCCATTTTAACCTGTTTAAGTTGTAGATGAAATGTTGTATCACACTTACGGTAACGCTCACTACCACTCGTGTTGGTAATACCACTCGTTATCAAACATAGCCGAGTATCTTGTTTTTCCGAACACGGAAAAGAGACTGGCGGCACATATGTTACCTTTGATGTTATTTTTAGCATCTGCAATCCAGACGATTCCTGACATTTTCTGATCTTAATTTCAGTTCAAATATATCTTGCAAAGCAGTTTGTTTGTAGGGAAGTGGCAAGAGGCTTGTCATTATTTTGCTATGTTTCAGAGCATCATCATTTTAATGGATTTTGGGTGATAGATCACTTTAGGTCCCTTTGATTTTCAATATGATTTTGATTATTACTGATAAACAAAGCAATTTCAAGATGGTTAGCGAGAAAAAAAATATGGATCCTTGAATATTTATCAAGTTATGATTTTTTTAATTTAATTTTTTTCTTTGTTGATTGTGCATCTTTGATAGGTATAGCGATATTAAGCTGATAAGAATAGATATTATTTATTGATCTGTGTCAAAGGTTGAGAAGCGAGAGGATATAAGGCATTAGTGACTAGTGATTTTTCACAATTATTATTATTTTGTTCATTTATTTTGTTTACTTTAATAGATTTCTATTTTATGGCAAAATCAGCATACCACCTTGGTAAATATTTAGAATATTTAATGTTTATGGAAAGTGTTTTTTTGAAGTTTTTTACTGGTTTTTTACTGACATTTCGAAAATTCCTACCTAATTGTTGATTAGTTTCCTTAATTAACTTAGTAGTTGTCTATTAATGACCTGACGGTGCTATCTTTGCATTGAAGTAAATGGTCAACATTTTTAACAATTATTGTAAGCCATAATTTATCTGTTAATAAATAAGCAAAATTAATAAGTAAACAGTGATTTAATTATTGCGAAGAATAAAAGTACCAAACAATTTTTTTACTCTACAGCCCAAATGGCTCATTTGCGGACATATGTTTATATAAACAAAAATGCTTGTTTTTTGTTTTGATGTCCCTTACTATCCTTTAAAGTTTGTCGGTATCTTTTTAGGACACCCTGTATATTTAAATAATATATTGTTTATCAAAAAAATGAACTCATCCATATTTGTTTTTCTTCATTATGTTCTAATAATTGCTCCAATGCAAATTTGAACATAGAAAAATTGTCCGTTTTTAAGGAGTTTAAGTGTTCTAGACCTGCATTTTGTAACTTCATTTTAAATGTTATTCCGAGAAATTTCTCTGTTTCATCTGAGGCAAGGAGTGGTAATGTCAGGCAATTTTTCAGGCAACATTTATCATGTTTTCATCAACTATGTTAACAAAGTTATGATTCGTCTTTGGATAGAATTAGTTCTCTGTAGATTTTCTCTACAGTATTAGTTAATCCTTGGTTATCTTCCGTTAAATTTACATCTGGGTCCCATTTACGCATTTTTGCACGCCCGTGTTGTAATTTAACGGAAATGAAGGTTTAGAAATTAATTAAGCCCCAACTAATAGCAAAGAAACTCAACTTCACATTATTTTCCACACCCTCCCTATTTGAAATAAGTCCTTGGTTTCTGACACAATTAATAAATTTTACTCTGTCCAATGCTTCTGTAAGAATCAGCTAACATCTTCTGAGTTGGCACATATTCTAATTTGAGGATTCCATTAATTATTTTTTCCTTCAAAAAATTATGACGAACATCTATATGCTTCGTTCTGGATAAATAACCCTCATTTAGTGCCAATTTTTGTGCTCCTTGGTTAATGGTTATCCACATATTATAAAAATGTTGGTTCTTCAGTGTAATCAAAATCTATGGGACCTCTTAACCATAGAGCCTCTTGTGCTGCCATTGCCTTGCTCATAATTTGCACCCTTGCTTCAAAAGTGATACAACTCAAAAAAGATAGTTTTCCAGAAATTGAGAAAAACTGTTCTAAAACTTATTAAAATAGATTAAGGTAAAATAAGGTTTTTTATGAATTACATAGTCATTCAGAAGCATCCTGTCATTGATTATAATTAGAAAGTGTCCTTGAAATTCCGAAAAATTAAATTTTTTGAGTTATGCCACTTTTGATGTTTCCTGATATATATTTGATAAAAAAATATTTTGAATTAAGACACTTTTGTTGATGATTTTTCACAAAAGGACACTTTTGAAGATTTACTGGATATAACATTTTCACTTTCAATCTGTTTGTGATATAATTTTCTTTTGTACATACGGTAAGGAAAATAATTAGAAGCAGCCCAAATTTATTTATCAATATTTAGTTTATTTACTAACAGTGAAATATTACCAATCTAGCAGATAGGAATAAATAAAAATCGAAAAATAAACGCAAAAAAACAAAATTTTTTATTTAGACTTATCGAAACTTATTAAAATTCAAAAACATTTTTATAAAATGAGTTATAATAACTTTTTCTACTGACGTTTCATAATAGCGACTTTTCGATTGTCATTTTAGTTTTTAAATGGCATTCTTTTAAGCACTAGTGCGTAAAAGTGACACTTTTAAGCACTAGTGCCTAAAAGTGTCACTCATTGTTCAGAAATAAAAAACACAGATTTGAATTTTGTCTATTTTTTCATAAATGTTGTAAATGCAATTATTTGAACTACTAAAGTAAACGTTTGGGTTACTCAAAACAGAACTTTCTGTTGTTTTTTTCAATAGGATTTCAATTTTCAATCAAAAAAACCTCATGAAAGATGTCAATCAAAAGCAGGTGCCAAACTTTTTTGGCGTGATCGGCTCCTATTTACGAGGAATAAAATTATGTTTTTTTTCAGTATGAAACGCCAGTAGAAAAAATCTTGTATACAACACGTAACGAAACGATGTCTTTTAGTCACTCGACGTGTTGTCCAACTCGGCTACGCCTCGTTGGACAATTTTCACGTCGCGTGCCTAAAAGACACTCATTTCGTAACTTGTTGTATAAATAGCTATTTTTCTACTGTTATTTCATAATACGCTATTAAACGATTAAAATCTGTATCATAATGAACTTCATTACGATACAGATTTTCATTATAATACTCATTTTTAATATTATACAATGTTGATAGATGGCAGCACCAGTTAAGATATTAAACATTTTAAATGGTAATTTTGCATAAAACGATTATTTTGATAACTATAAGAAAGACTCCGAATTGTTTAAAAGTTACCTAAAGTTTGAGACAAAGAATAATTATTATGGAAATGATGAATGATAAGGAAGAATTTTTACTTTTCTCATTATAATACATTGTCAATAGATGGCGCCATCAGTTAAAAAAAATTGATTTTTTTTTTTTTAGCGAAAAACAATAATTTTATTAAAAAAATACCTCAAATTGTTATTAAAAGTTAATACATTCTATGGTTAATAAAGTCAGTTTTTTTTTTAAAGATAATTCCCCAAGTCAAAAATTTAGTAACTATTTCGGCAACACAAGCCTCTTCTACATAAAAAATTTGAAAGCATTGACAATTTTACATTGTATTGCCAACATAATGTCATTTTGACTTTTATCCATAGAGAAATATTGTTACGGGATGATTTTTCCTGGGTTAAAATGAAAGGAAATAAGCATATTCGCCTCAATGAATAGCATACCTTCGTCAAGCCACTGTTGTCTTTTCAATAGTTGTGGCCAAAGTTTTCATCAAACTTTTAATTTTTCCCAGAATCATTAAGTTATAGGTTTATTAATGGAATTGATTTTCTGTTAGTAGGGTTAAAATAAATAGACAATTAATTTATTAATAAAACAAAATCACAATATTTACACTAGAACAGCTGATTGTCTGATCGGAGTAGATTAACTAGATTGACAGCGCTCCAAATAGAGTCAATGACTGGTACTAACTTAATTTCAATAAGTACCATGCCCCAACTACCATCAAAATCCCCAGTACCTTCCACCTTGGAGTTTTGACAGAACCTTTTTTAAAAGACATTGCAGGGACATGTAGAGGTCATTCAGGTCGAGGACTTTCCACGATTAAGTGTTCGGAAAAACTCCTCAGGCACATTTTGCCGATTTCTGAGTTGCCAAGTTTCGCTCATAGATCTAGGGTGGCTAATCCGCTATTTTAGCACCCAATCGCCTTGTGCAGATTTTTTTTGTGAGTCGAAAAATAGCAACGTGGTCAATTGTTTGTTCCTAAAGGCCAAAAGTGATTTTGGTAAGTGGTTTTTCTTATTAGTCTTCTCTGTGTTTCTCTATTGCCTGTGTAAAAGCATAATTTTCTGTTAATAATATAGTTGAATTCCGAATATTGGACATACCTACCTATTGCTCTACTACCCTGTCTCATAACGTCCATTTGTTTCAGGCCTCTATTCATCACCTTTAATCTTCAGTCTTAGACGTTACGTTTAATCGTCACCTTTTATTCGTTACTCTTAGTCCTTAACTTGAGTAAAGAGTTAAACGTTGAGCGTACTGTGTGTTTCAAGTAGTACCTCCAGTCTTCAGCCTCCTCTGGACCATTGGAAGCTTTAGTGACCCCTAGTTACCGCGATCTTCAGTGCCCAGGGTCAGTTGCTTCTTGTCGCGATCCTAATCCAGTTCCAGGCCATCGGAAACACTGGCAGATATTAATCCCATCCGTAAAGGTTCCCCCAAGAGTTCAGGGACTACTCAGGTTTGATAAGTGTGTTGTGTTGTCGTAATAACAAACCTTACCAACTCCTTGTTGGAGTGAATCACCACAACAACGCGGTCCTGCAACAGTATTGAATTATCCTTCAGATTATGTGTTGTCATTTCAATTTCTAATTTAATTCTCTTTATTACCTTTTTTTTTTTTGTTTATGAAATTTACCCTTCAGGTTAGGTATTGTTAAGTACTTCAATTTTATTAGGTATTTAGGTATCTATACTACCTATATTGTTACATATTATTAAAGCCCTTCAGGTTAAGTATGGTTGCTTCAACTTTAATTACATGCTGCACTGAATACAGGTAAATACTTGTACACTGGGGTTAAATGGCCATTTACAAAGGTACCGCATTTAGTGAGCTTGTCCATTAATTATTTATATATTTATATTTCAGGTATTATTGTTTAATTTATTGTAAATACTATTTTTAGAGTATATAGGTAGTACCCTTGGGTAGTACCTAACCTAGTTTCTAGGCGATTTCTTTTCGTCTCCGAACCTGATCTGGAGTCAGACCTATTCTGTTCTGGTGCTGATTAAAAACCCGTACCTGATTGTAGCAAAGCGTTTCACTTTTTTTTCCTTTCTTCTTGTTTATATTTCAGGTTGTGCTGCTATAGTTCCGTAGAAGTTTCCTGCTTTCGTTATATCGGTTGATTTCGTGTACTGCAGGGAAAAAGTAGGTGGCGCTCTATATTTAGTTAATTAATTAACCCACACCACTCTCCGTATTGGAGGCTAGTCGGCAACCCTATACACGAAATCACGTTTCTAGATTTCAGCCACCCTTTCTACTTTCTTTCTATTTTTTCTCTTTTTAGCTACCCATTCACTTTCCCCCCGCCTCAAAATCTTATTATTGTCTTCTCCTTAATAAATTGGCATGTAATAATATAATAAACCAAGGTAAGAGTACCTGATTGATAACATGAAAGTTTGTATAGCACTGACGTCACAGCGACGATGGCGTCAATAGTGGCAGCCGGAACAAATACTGAAATGGCGGGAATTTTGAAATTTGACTTGAGTTGATTGCACAAAAAACTTATGTTGTTCCACATCTTTTTTTCTCAAATCCGAATGAGAAAAATGATGTGGTACTCCATAAAGTTTTGTGCCATTTTCTGATGTAGGTAGATTTGAAATAAAGGCAAAATAAACACTAAATTGTAAAAATATATATTATAGCTAAATAGGTCAAATACCTAAAGAGTTTACAAACACAGTTATTACATCCCTTATACATGCTTTAATGTATGTACAAGCTAAGCTGGCCAAGGCCTAACATCTACATTTTATCTCTTCTGACTGAGGTCTCCTAAAACAGTAAAAAAAATATGCCGTATATCACAAAACTAATATGTATACTTACTGGTTCAGTTTATCCTAGTTGTACATAATATTATAATAAAAATGACAATTTCTTCTTCTTGTTCTTTAGATTTTGTGAGTTCGAGTCTTCTAGACGACCGCCCAATCGGTTAAAAATGAAAAATTTCAACACGGAAATGTCGTTATTTTAAGGTTACTTATTTGTTTTCTCTGGTCACAGTTTCTATAGTTATGGATGTTTGATAGGTTTCTACAAAACAGCTAGGAAAGCTCTGTAACTCATACGGTGTCCTTGTCTTGTGAATTGGTATGACAGGGAAAGATGAAACAGAATCGAATGATCGGACTGATCTTTCGTAAGTCTCTAGCTTTCCAAAAATTCCGCAATGCGCTATGCGCAACCGGATGCGCAGTAATAGTATCTATAACCTATTTTGGCTATACTTTTGCAGGTCTTTTTATTTTTTATTGTCTATGCTTTCATCTTTAAAAAAAAAAAAACAGATTTTACCTAAAGTTTGGGAGGAGGTATTATTATGGAAATATTGAGCGATAACGAAGAATTTTCACCAACACCTCCAGAAATTACAGAAAGGGCGACAAATGCAGTTAATAATATACTACCGGACAAGTCCAAGAAAATTTACGAAAAATTATATGGACAATTTATGGATTGGAGAAACACCAAAAATACATCATCCTTCTCAGAACATGTTTTGATAGTATATTTTGTAGAATTACAACAAAAAATGAAACCTTCAACTGTATGGACGCATTACTCAATTATAAAATCTCTATTAAATGTTAAGCATATTATTGACATATCTAAATATCATAAGTTATATGCTATGTTGAAACGTAAATCTGAAGGATTTATTGGCAAAAAATCATAAACCTTCTCACCCGATGAAAGTAAGAGGTTTTTGGACGATGCACCTGATAAGCAGTTTCTGTTTTCAGAAGTAAGTACATACCTTACAGGGAATTGCTCTATATTTCACGTAAACTTTATATTAATAATTAATATGTATATTTTATTTTAATTTCAGGTAGCAATGATATTCGGTATTATGGGGGCATGCCGTAGACATGAACTTCACGATTTGAAACTCGAAGATGTTCAAGACAAAAACGAAATATCGATCGTCAATATAATCGAGACTAAAACAAAAATACAAAGAACATTTACAATTACCGGCAAACCATACGAAATTTGCAAAATAGTATATTAAAGTATAAGTGGATATTAAGGTCTTTAAAACACGCGCGATTTTTCGAGCACGACGGCGCAGCCGGAGTGCTCGAAATAGAGCAAGTGTTTTAAAGACCAGTTATCCACGAATACTTTACACTATTTTTTTTTATTGGTATACGTTCAAATCATAAAATTACTAATAATTGTAGAATGCTACATTCGTGCTTGACACTTGTTACATTTTATTTGACGTTATCTACAAGTACCTAACCTACTCCTGACAAATCAATAATTAAAAAGTTGACATTTAGACCTTTCTCGGGTTGTTGGTTGTTGATGTTGTCATTGGTAACTTTAAAACACGCGCGTTTTTGAAAGTTGGATTTAAACACGCTGAGGAGTACTTTAAATTAGTGAAATAGGGTATCAATAAAAAAAAATATATGAATCTTCGACCGGCAATCTGTCCTACTCCATATATTTTTTTAAACTATGGCTATGGGAGATGTACTGTGCAAAACATTGATATGAATAAATTTGGAAAGTTGGGCAAGCAAATTGCAACCTATTTGAAACTTCCAGGTGCAAAATTATACACAGGACACTGTTTCCGTAGAACGTCTGCAACCATATTAGTGGATGGCGGCGGTGACATTACCACCTTGAAGAGACATGGTGGTTGGAAATCCACAACGGTGGCTGAAAGGTATATTGAGAACAGTGTACAAAGTAAAATAAATATTTCAAATAAAATTTTGAATTCCATCGAAAATAAGGGTGACGAAATCAACATTAACATGCCCTCCAGCTCAAATTCGACAACCATATATACAGGAACAATCTCACAAATACATTTTACAAATTGCACTGTGAATAATTTATATATAAACTAGAAAGATTAGCTTATCAATCTATTGAAAAATGGAGTTTTTGTTTTTCATTGTTACGAATAAAATTCTTTTTCATTGTTATAATTAAGTTCCTTTCCGTTTCTAATAATAAACTATATTCTTAAAATAATAAATATGTATTTCATTTATCAATGGCAGTAGAAAAAATAGTGTATGCAACTCTCATGTAATGGCCATTAATACACTCGCATGTCATATACGAAACTCGCCTGCGGCTCGTTTCGTATCCTACAACATGCTCGTGTATTAATGGCTATCATTACATGATCATTGCATAATATACTATTAGGAATGATATTTTTTGTAACAAGTTCTTGTAGGTCACGCTTCTTGTTTTCGGTTAGCGTTAAATTTTTCCCATAGGCTCGAACTAACTGTTTTGAGTCGAACCTATCTTGGGATCGAGTCTTTTTTGCTTTGAGAACGTCTACCATCTTAAAGTTATCATCTTTATAAGATGTTTTATAATAAAAAATACGCGGTTCATCTTTTTCAACCCGAATAATTTTTATGTCGTGCCACTTCACCTTTGATTTGTCAGTATTCATGTTAAAATTACTGCCTAGTTCTTCTTGCAGAATTTTGAGATCAAAAAAGTCTTCAAACGTGAATTCGTGAACTCTATATGGAGGACCATTCTTCTTCGCTGTTCGAATTAGGGTGGCGTATTGTTCTGGAACGTAAATTGGACCAGATTTGAGGTGTCGTCTGACCTGTTTCTCTATGACGCTGTGTACATTGTCACCTTCATTCTGGGAATTGCCGTGTATTAAAAACTTATGTGTTATGCTTCGTATCTTACAGTTGGTTATGGCGTAAAAATAGGCAGCAAGTATATACTTGTTTTTTTGCTGGCCGCAGCAATTGTCGGGATAAAATACTACGTTCAGGTCTTCCGTCTCTCGATTTTTAGCAAGCGATTTCAAGTAATGAAGAATGCAGCTGCCAATTTCCACTGCACCACGTCTACCTTCCGTCTCGTTCCAAAAATAACAATCCACGTTTTTTGCATACAAGTCACTTATAGTGAAATTGTAGCAATTAAGTTTGCTTTTGTAATAGAAGGAAGAAACCTATCCTTTTGGCAAAGGCAATACTGCTTGTAAGTCATACACTGCTACATGGGTATTATTATCTGCTATATTTTTGTCAATACTCTTCTGTTCCCTAGAGAGCTTTTTTTTTCCAAATGGAGATTGTAAGATTCAACCAGCTTAGCTTTTCCTTCTTGGTCTGAGTTTTTGTATGATTCACACTGATCGCATTGATCTTTTTTCGGGGCATAAAAGGAAATATTAAATTCGCCATCTGAATTTGCTATTGGTAAATGATGCCTCTCACGTTCTTCCTTATAGTCTCTGTACAAATCTGCTAAACTTTTTCCTCCTTCTATGTATTCCCGAGTTGTTTGTGCTCTAAGATAGTGAGATTCTATTGTAGGTATTGCGCTTATAAATCTCCTCACACGATCTTTTATTTCTGGAGCAAGAACCAGTTGCTTTCCATGTTTACCTCTTCTATCTTGGGACAGAAACCCAGTATCACTTTTCTTCATCACAGTTGTGCGAATAGGCCTTTTGTTTATATCAAGTGTTGCCTTGAAAAATGTCTTACAAACTCTGATACGATTACTGTTAACGTCGAAGTAAAATGCTGTATTCATCCTCCGGAAATTCTGAGTACTTGAATATCGGTATTTTGGCTTTATATCTCCAGTATATGGGCAGAAATAAACTCTCTCTGCTTTTCTAGATCGGCTGGGGCCCAATAGGTGCGAAAAATATCTTCTCTTACTTCCTCACTGATTTTTGCAGAACAACCTAATCTACATTTTTCCGTACAAGCCGGACGAAGTTTTCTCTCAGGAAACCCTTATCTGAAACGTAATCGAGGACGC
Organism: Ceutorhynchus assimilis; assembly: GCA_917834065.1. NCBI lineage: Eukaryota > Metazoa > Arthropoda > Insecta > Coleoptera > Curculionidae > Ceutorhynchus > Ceutorhynchus assimilis. Next base: position 10,376,705 of record OU892286.1, on the reverse strand, counting down.
CACTCACCAAAGCATCCCACTCCGCCGGGTGAAGCAAAAAGGAGAGGCGGAGATATATTAATTTGAGTTTTTGTTCAATTAAGCTAAGCTTGAAATAGTGTTTCTTGACTTCCTCTTTAATCCAGATTCGTGTAGCTGCTTGAATTGCTTTTTTCGACGACGACGATCTTATTCTGGTGTGCAATGAGATGTATTTCGGGGTTAGGTGTTTTCGTAGGCATTCATTGTTGAACCATATGTCGATCTTGGCAAGTTTCCTCCTCAGCATATTTTCCTTGTATTGGCGGACTAGTGTAGCTTGACCAGCAGTTGAAATTTTGAAATAGTAGTCCATGTCTCACAGTGAAGAGAATAGTTAAAGAACTGGAGTAAAACACACAGTCTATCTTCACTCTTTATTTTACAAAAATAATCAGTTGGAAGGGGGGGTTGTACATGTTTCGGATCTATCATAGATCCATCATCAGCATAAGTTCTACAAGTTACAAAATTATGGGAGTTATGGCGAGGGCCTGGGGTGTATACATCAAAAACTTACCAAATGGCACAGGGAAAATATGGTCATATACGACATGCCTAAGTATAATAATTATACATAAAAATATAAGTGTTCATGCTGTTATCAAAAGTCTATTCCACAACAGCAGCTGTTATCAAAAGTCTATTCCACAAATACAACATTAATATCTGTTTCAAAACCCAGAACTCCCTTGGCTCTTCTATAGTTAATTCAAAAGACAGAATTCCCTTATTGGATAAATCGGGAGTATATTGTTTAAACTGCTCACAGCCTGGTTGTACTGTCTGTTATGTTGGCCAGTGCGGCAGAAGGATATCCCTAAGAGTCAACGAACATGTTAGAGAAATTGGAAAACATTCTTCAGTTCCTATAGACCTTATCCAGAGTAAATCTAGCTTTTCGGACCACATTCTTAAAGAAAAACACTCTTTCGACCCTGGAAAAGATGTTGTAGTTTTACACAACTGTGAAAAGGGACGCATTATGAACTTACTCGAAATCCTGGAAATCAACAAAGCCTTGCGCAATTCTCAAAAAACCTGTGTGAATGATCAAATCCATTTTTCCTGCCTGAAGTTTTTCAATTCTCTCGGTTTCTCCTTTACTTCAACCTAAATTCATATTTGGTCAATAACAACAATGTTTAACCTCACTCTTTTACTTCTTTCAAGATTTCTTCTCCTTGGTTTCAGTCCTGGGCGCCGCCATCTATATACCTGTCACAGCGGTACCACGCTAGTTTTTGTAGGGTTCCCTAGTAGACAAATTCAACCACCGCTTGCACCTTTGTCTGTTCGTGTTAGGTGACGCTACCCACCGGAGTATAATTCCTTTTAAGAACCTTTAAAAAATATAAAATTTAATATTCAATAGTCAAACTCTGATTATCCCTTTTGTAATGATATTATTCAATTTAATTTAGTTTAATTTATCACACTTATTATTGCTTACAACATATTTTATTGTTTTTGGATGTGCAACTTAGTATCCAACTATGATTGTTTGGCTTTTGGTCGTAAGAGGGAGCTACTTGGTTTGATTTCTGGAATTGTCAGGTTTTTTATGCAGCAAATTTTACTAATTTCCTGCCACCATCTTCTTCCTCATCTCCATTACATTCTTACTCCTCGTGCAGACAGCACGATTTTTCATTAAGTAAATTTTTGAAATTTGATTAACAACTAAAAGCTAACACCCACTAACATCCAGAAGTACAGATGAGCGTCCAGAATTCCGCCTCCTATAGGCATATTCTGTGTTTGTGTGGCAGTCCTATTTTTCTAATGTTAATAAAATAATTTTTTCAATCTTCACCTTTGGTAAGTTGAAACTTTGACGTAATTTTTGAAATCGTGCTCACAAGCTTCCTCTATTCCAGTTTTGTAAATATGTTCTGTGTTGGATGCGGCTTTAGCCACCAACTTTATGCTGATAACAGCATGAACACTTATATTTTTATGTATAATTATTATACTTAGGCATGTCGTATATGACCATATTTTCCCTGTGCCATTTGGTAAGTTTTTGATGTATACACCCCAGGCCCTCGCCATAACTCCCATAATTTTGTAACTTGTAGAACTTATGCTGATGATGGATCTATGATAGATCCGAAACATGTACAACCCCCCCTTCCAACTGATTATTTTTGTAAAATAAAGAGTGAAGATAGACTGTGTGTTTTACTCCAGTTCTTTAACTATTCTCTTCACTGTGAGACATGGACTACTATTTCAAAAAAAAAATGTAACATTTTTTTCTGAATAATGTAGACTAATTTTTGTGAGTGTTGGTTGGAATCTCTGTGATCAAATTAATGCAAGTATCATTAATTTTTCAAAAAGAATTTTGATTGCGCCAAAAGCCCAATAATGCACGCAAGTATAATAATTTTTTGTTTGTTTACCTGAGTAAAGCCTGTTGTATTTGGCAGAGATGTGAGATTATTTTCGACGTATGCTTTGGATGCCATAGCTAAAATTTTCTTTGCTCGTGCCGATGACATGCTGCCCGTGGCGAAAACCTGTAAGGTAAATTCAAGTCTAGTGTTTTCACATACCTACTGTTTACTATTTTTTTAGTACCTAATGCTGTCAATAATACCTAGGTAATGTTAAAGTGTAAATAATATTCAGTAGTATAGTAGTAATCTACACTACGCATTCGAGGTATTCTTTAATTTAATTCATCTAAAATGTCATAATTCAAAATTCAAATAGCTATTTCACCTACCTTATTCTTCAAAAATGTCACAATTACAAATGAAACAAATTGATAACGCCTTCTCTTCCATCAAAACTGACACAAGTCCAAATAACACACTTTAAATACTATATATCACTCAACAAGAACGTCACAACTCAAAATACGTCGTTTTTGAAGAGCAGCACGTACATCCACGTATCTTGGAAGCCGGGGCATAACTAATAATAGAGAGTTATTGGAACTATTAAATACTGCCTTGCAGTATTAAGGATCTACGTTATTTTATTAGTGCATCAGCACTATTTTTCCAAGAAAAAAACAGTTATTGGAAGACTGTAGTAGGTGCTAGAGTATTACCTTATTTTGTATTCATAATTTTGACAGATGATAGCTATGTTCATAAATTTTAGCCTCAAAAAGTGTTTATTTTTGTTTTTCTATTTTGGTGTCATATAGAAGTCTTTTCGACACTAAAAGTAGTTTCGAAAAGAAACTCTTTGTGACACCCTTTTTTTACTTATCGAAGGTTGGTAACACTGGCTGACTGATGGCCATCGAACTGTCATTCGCGATAAAAAATAATAGAAGATTTCTATATTTGGCATGTAGTGTTACCAACCTAAATATATGAAATCAGGAAATATGAGAATAAAATTTCGAAGAAAAGTTTTTTTTTTTAATTAAACAATACCATAATAGAAAAAATAGTATAAAATATTCGTTTCATAAGACATTTTATCGCACTCGCCCTTTAGAAAACTCGCCTCCGGCTCGTTTTCTAATATAGGGCTCGTGCGATAAAATGACGTCTTATGAAACTTGTATTTTAATGTACTATTTTCTATTTTGGTGTCATATAGAAGTCTTTTCGACACTAAAAGTAGTTTCGAAAAGAAACTCTTTGTGACACCCTTTTTTTACTTATCGAAGGTTGGTAACACTGGCTGACTGATGGCCATCGAACTGTCATTCGCGATAAAAAATAATAGAAGATTTCTATATTTGGCATGTAGTGTTACCAACCTAAATATATGAAATCAGGAAATATGAGAATAAAATTTCGAAGAAAAGTTTTTTTTTTTAATTAAACAATACCATAATAGAAAAAATAGTATAAAATATTCGTTTCATAAGACATTTTATCGCACTCGCCCTTTAGAAAACTCGCCTCCGGCTCGTTTTCTAATATAGGGCTCGTGCGATAAAATGACGTCTTATGAAACTTGTATTTTAATGTACTATTGTGATTTTCTGCTGATACTCATTTTTTGATGTTACCGACAGTAAAATGGAAAACTATTGTAAAATACAAAATTTTCTAAATAAAATTACGTTATCGTCGGAAAACAAAACGTCAAAGTCGTCCAAAATGTCAGAAATTTGAAATAAGGGAAGTTTACTGCCTTGCACTAACCATACACAAATAAAGACAAGCAGTAACCTTATTAAGGGAATCCTTATTTTCGGACCCAAATGCGCATGCGTAGATGTCAAAATAAGGATAATTTAAATAGTGCTTGTCCTTATTGCACGTCCAATAACTCTCTAATGTGTCACTTTTCTGAAAACATTTCTACCCTGAATGGATCATTAAAACTGACACAAGCGCCATCTACTGGTCAACTCGAAAAGCTAATTTAATACACTTTAGTTGATCGAGAGAACGCAATTTGTCTAATTAATTGGCATTAATAACTCAAAAAGCCCATTTTTTGAGTTGTGTCACTGTTGAAGCAAGGGTGCGATATATTCAGTCTCCGTTGCAGATATCGCCACAGTAGGATGTTTTCTTCTATTCCAGGTTATCGGTGCACCATTTTTCATAAGCCTGTAATAAATCTTCGATCAGATAGGTGGGTCATTTGCCCAGTCAGCATCACGATAAACATAAATGTTTGAATTATGGCCTTCAATTCCATTAAAATTCAGTCTGTATACTTTAAATAGTTAGGCTTAACTGCTGATCAATGTGCAGGTCCTGGTTGATGATTAATCGATTGAAACTACGGACTGCGTAACATATATCAGGTCTAGAAATTTATGCCGCAAGCAGCAAATTTTCTACAGCTTCTCGATAAGGTTTGCTTTTAATCATTTCAATATTCTCTTCTGCCTTTGGAGATTATTCTTTAATTAGCTTTTTTCCTGCTACCAATTGTGTATCTACCGAGTTTTCATTTTCCATATTAAACCTCCTGAGTATTTTTTCATTATCAGCTTTTTGATCAATCCATATTTTTCTTCGTTTTCTGTCCCTTGTTATCTGCATATCCTTCATTTTGAAATTTCTGAGTAGTTGATTTTTCAGTTCTTCTTTTGCCGTTTGGTCATTTGACATTTGAAAAGAAAAAAAAATCCTGTGCAGTTCACACCCGGTAGAAGTGAAACCTTCATCGAACTGCATGCATTACACACATACTAACATACGCAGTGGCGTCCCCCCCCCCCTCCAAAAGACTTGAGAAAGAACGCAAATAAATATAGTTTAAAAAAACTAAAATACACGCTGGGGTGCTTTGTTCCATATTTCTCATACATTGAGCACCTCACGCTTTTTTGACAATAATTCTAATATTTTTTGTTCATTAATATTTTCTGTTTATATTAAAAATTATTTTGCACTTTTTAGTTCAATTTACTATAAAAGCGTGTTTTTTAGTTTTTTAAAAATATATTTATTTTTCACTTTTTAGTTCGATGTATTAGCGTGTCAGCCCCAGAGATTTCCAGACTTTTCCAGACATTATCCAGACTTATTCAGAGCATTCCAGAGTTTTGCAGGTTTCATCCAGATTTATCCAGACTTGTACAGACTGATCCGGATTCTGGAAAATGATCCCAGGTCTTTTGAGACCTTTTTCAGAATTTTTCCGACCCTTTCAAAACATTTCCAGGCATGTTCCAGACGATTCCAGAGATTTCCAGACATTATCTAGACTTATCCAGAGCTTTCCAGAGTTTTCCAGACTTCATCCAGATAAATCCAGACTTGTTCAGACTGATCTGGATTCTGCAAAATGATCCCCAGGTCTTTTAAGACCTTTTTCAGAATTTTTCCAACCCTTTCCAGAAATTTCCAAGTCTTTTTCAGACGTTTCCACACTTTTCCAGACAATATCCAGACTTATCCAGAATTTTCCAGAGTTTTACAGACTATCCAGATTTATCCAGACCTTATCCAGAGCTTTCCAGAGTTTTTCAGACTTCATCCAGATTAATCCAGACTTGTTCAGACTGATCCGGAATCTGGAAAATGATCCCCAGGTCTTTTGGGACCATTTTCAGAATATTTCCAACCCTTTCCAGAAATTTCCAAGTCTTTTCCAGACGTTTCCAGACTTTTCCAGACAATATCCAGACTTATCCAGAGTTTTCCAGAGTTTTACAGACTTTATGCAGATTTATCCAGACCTTATCCAGACTTGTACAGACTGATCGGGGATTCTGGAAAATGATCCCCAGGTCTTTAGGGACCTTTTTCAGAATTTTTCCAAACCTTTCCAGAAATTTCCAGGCTCTTTCCAGACGTTTCCAGAGTTTTCCAGACTTCATCCAGATTAACCCAGACTTTTTCCAGACTTGTTCAGACTGATCCGGATTCTGGAAAATGATCCCCAGGTCTTTTGGAACCTTCTTCAGATTTTTTCCAACCCTTTCCAAAAATTTCCAAGTCTTTTCCAGACGTTTCCAGAAATTTCCAGACTTTTCCAGACAATAACCAGACTTATCCAGAGTTTTACAGACTTCATCCAGATTTATCCAGACTTGTTCCAGCTCACTTGGCTTGTTCCAGGTTCTTGTTGTGTGTTGTGTGTTTGTGTTAATATAAGCGTGTTAAAAAAGTGTTGCTTTTTCGTTTCGTTTCATCGGGTCGCTTTTTCGTTTTATCGAGTCTCAAATTAATCCCAACGATTTTAAAGAAGTTTTCACTTCAAAAATGACTCCACTCAACATTCCCTATCTCACGCAGAGCACAATTTTGTTTTAGTTTATATATTTTCTATTTATACAGCAAATTAGACGTAGCAACTAGGTATTCAGTAGCAACAGCAACTGTATTATTTTATGAATGTCTATCATATGATTTATTGTAACTTTTGTTTTTTTTTACATACCTATCATTTAATATGTCAATGTAAAAAATTCTAAAACCGCTGCGCCAGTTAGTCTATCATCTTACAAGGTAAAATCACAGAAAATATTAAATGCCCGAGAGGATCGCGCAACGCTGTTAAAATTTGTTTGCCGAAAAGCTAGCGCGAATATATTCAATTTATAACACCGGAGCAGCGCCTCTAGCGGTCTGCCGTCGCCCATAAGCGTAGGTTTTCTATAGTTAACTATAATATTCTTTGATAATAGCACTAGTGCTCTTAAGAATTCATAAAAACACCCAAATTATGAAATGAAAAATATACAAAAAAAAAGTTAGTTACCAGAAAAACCTTTTTATTGATGCTGGCTCGATATCCGAAGGGACACTTTCGAACTCAGAATTACCAATACATATTAATATTATTTTCCATTATAAAACTGCATTTATTGCACAAAAATGGACTCACGGCCAGATAATACGGAATTACCAATCCTACATTTTGTTATTTTTTCTGTTTCGCAAATAGTATATTGTGTATTTAGGTGGAAAAGTGACACATTCTCGGCTGACGGTGTAAGTTGACGGGCGTGGCGTAACCGAGGCAGGCAGACACCGAAGGCCGAGAATGTGCTTTTCCACCGAAATACACATAGGTACTATTTTTTCTGCGATCGGTTAAATATCCAGTGTTGCCAGCATCAGTACAATTTGACCCTCTTCAGTACGTCAGTACCACACTATAAAATTCAGTACATTTTCCCGCCGCTGTACAATACCGGGGATATTCTTAAACGGCGGGAAAAATTAATGAATACCTGCATTTTCGAATGGACGGAAGCAAAGACGATACACACTATTACTACCAGGATGCAGTGTTGCCAGATCTCACGATTATTCGTAAGATTACACGATTTTGGTCAGAATTTCACGATCTCACGAATGAGGTAGCAATTCTCACGAATTCTCTCTGTAGTAAATCAAATCACTAATCAAATATAATCTAATCGAGAATAATCGAAATAAAAATCTACTATACAATATATAGTTATTTTACGCTGCTCCTGGTACATGCTCGCCTGAACACTGAAAGTGTTTGCCAAGTCCACGAGACCCCACTATCTGTGACGTCAGCTGTAGACCTCAACTCTTGGAAGAAAAAGCATTATCCGAGTCCAAAAAACGGATCCATAAACGTGAAATCACTTTTTCTAAATTTAAAATTCCCAAAAAAATCAAAAATCAAACGAGGTTCAGCTCTGAGAAACACCTGCTAAAAAACGGAAAAAACAAGGATACAAGATTTAATAATAAAATGTTTATTTCTTATGGATGTAAAATCATGTTTACTTTGTCAAAAATCTATGAAAAAACATTGTTGTGCTTTATTTTCTTACAATATTAAGCAATTTTTAGTCTCACGACTTCTCACGATTTTTCTTTCTCGATTCTCACGATTTTTTTTAAATTCATCTGGCAACACTGCCAGGATGGCCTATCCTCATAATGCCTGTGTGTAACAAATCCCCCTCTTCCTCCCCCCTTCCAAAATTCCAGTTGTGACGTAGGCAGCATGTTATTACTCGCCTTGACGTAGACTGTTTAAACAACTGACGACTTAGTTATGACGTCGACAATGGTGGAACACCAATATGGCGGCGATTACCAAAAACGAGGCCGATAAGCACTCCTAGAGTGTGTAATCTCCTTGGGACGGAAGGGGTTCACGAAATACTCCGGAGCAGAATTTTGAGTGCACCCCAAACATGCCTTTAGCCCGCGCCCGTTTTACGCCCGTATATGGACTTAATCTCGATTAGGAGTTTAATCTCGCTTAGTTCAGGTCTGTTTCCAGTCAAAAACAGTCAGAAACTAGTTTCAACCAATGAAATTTATTCTGACTGGTTTGTGATTTCTGCAGAAACTGACCTTTCGGAAATTTGGCATGCACCTCAAGAAAAAAGGAGTTTATGCTGAAGTTATGGATTACTTACAAGATCCACCAGAGAGGAGAGTTTTGCTTAGATTAGATGTTTGACGTTTCTTAGATCAAAAAAAATTCCAAGGGTGATAGCAATATTCCTACTAACCTATTACCTAATACTTAAATTGCCTAACATGTACATTCTTGAGAAGCTAGAAGATATTAACATTAAATTTCGTGAAATAAGTAACCTGCCCCAATCTATAATGTCAGATCTTCTGAAAATGTAACGATTTTGAAAAATTTTCGGTTCAATCTTTATCACATGAAAAACGCGGCAAATTACCGGTGTTGTTCGTTTCTTTGATGTTGACAATGTAACGAGATTGCCATAAAGCAGCGCTTGTGCTGAGAGGATATTCTTAAGCCTAAAAAAACAAAATAAGTATGCTAAAACAATCTACTTTATTAGTTTTATGAACTGAAACATTTTTACGTTTTTCAGTACATTTTTTGCCTCTTGATCAGTACTTTAATTTTAGAGGGTCTGGCAACGCTGTAAATATCTGTTAAATGTTTGTCTTTTGTTCCAATTATTCAGCAGTACGAGAATCACTTTCCCGGCCTAGGCCGAAAAATGATTCTCTTATAGTTATTTATTGATTCCTAAGCCTAAGCAACTATTGAAACATAATTAAAATACCAGAATATTGAGTTTTACGACCTGTCAACCGGTCAAAAATGCCAGGCGCTGATCCAGACCGAAATTGAGGGGGGGCCATACAAAATTAGGCAATTCAAACCACGTGACTTTCAAGATGGCGTGGCGGCCACACTTGGGCCAAAAGCACAAAAAAATATCTAGATTCTGCCCGATTTATTAGTTCAGGAACCTAGTCAACAAATATTTTATTAAATAATCTAAATCAAAGTTGCAAGCAAAACTCTAAGCAAAAAAATTTGAAATACGCATAAAAACACATTCAAAACAAACTTGCTTGGCCGCCACGCCATAATGAATTTTCCTATCTGACAGATGGATTGAATTGCCTAATATTGGAACATACAGGGTGTCTGGTTATAATTTGACACCCCACTTTTATAGGTAGATGGTAGGTGTAAACACTTAGAGGTGGGCCAACCTGCGATTTTAATGGAGCTGTGACAAGACGTGACTGCTCCAGTCGTGTAACTGTGACAAATAGCAGTGATTTTTTGGAGCAGTTTTACCTTAGTTGGCGGCCGTACTGTTAATATTATGTTAATGCTACATCGCAACATGGCATAATCGCAATCCGCAGTCACGGCCGAGAGAGATGTTCCAGTTTCCAGCCTGCTCCCTGCAGTAGCAGTTTCTATTTGACGTGACCGCGATGCGATTTATAATATTATATTATTTCATTTGCATCACAGCTCGAGTTTTGTCCGCGCTGTATCGGTCGGAGCTTGAAGCGGGCAGTGACAAAATGTCACTGCTACTTGACTGGGACTGGAGCAGGCCGTGACTGTGACAGACAAGTAGCAGTGACAAAGTCACAGTTCATGAAATCGCAACCCACCTCTAGTAAACACAAAAGTGGAGCAGTTTTAGCTAAATTATTGTCAGAAATTGGAAATTTTGCGTACTTTCAACTTTTTTCAAATAGAATGCCCTATATTTGATTCTATACTGGAAGAGCACATTTTTCCGATTCCAAAAATATATATATAGTTTCTCTTTATTTAGTTGAGCCGTCTCCACCATATTTGGCTTCTAAAATTTAAAAAATAACTATCAGAGAAACCAAGTGCCACAAATTTTACCTGAAGCTTTCATCAGAATGGTTCAGAAAATCGTCTGTAGGATAGTATTTTTCCAATTTTTAGAGCCATGAATGGATGTATGTTGAAGAGGCGGCTCAAACACATATAGACAAACTATATATTAGAAGCAAATATAGGGCATTTCATTTAAAAAAGTTGAAAGTACCCAAAATTTCAATGTTTCTACAATAAACTTTTGTTTTTGACGATGGATTCTGAAAATTTAGTTAAAACACTTTTGTGTTTACACCTATCATCTACCTGTAAAGGTAAAGGCTGCAGGGGGGGTGTCAAATTATAACCAAACACACTGTATATACAAATAGAATAGGCTAAAGATCCGTGATAAAATGACGCCATGAAATAAAATTCTGTTATATACGGGCCCTGGTAAACCCGGAAAAATTGGTCGATTTAATGTTGATTTTTAAAATTATTTTTTCTTATCTAGGGTGGGGCCATGGTCCCCATGGCCCCTCCCTGGATCCGCGCCTGAAAAATGCTGACATTTCTTGTCAATCGCAGAAAAAGGTTTTTGTTTTATTAGTTTAGTTCTTTTCTGATTGATACCAAACCTTATTGTGGCTTTCAGTGATCCTTGATTACTGCCAGTATAAAATTTCTTTACAACCGTAATCTATTTCTGACGAATGTCTGGGATTTTCTTTTTGGTAACTTTTGGAAGAATGTATTCATACGATACAAGTGTTTATTTTAGAAAAAATTTAATAGTCTTTTATCTCGTTCGTTAGCCGTCAAAACCAAATTTTCCCCTGTACTCTGTACTAGATAATAATATCATCATCATCTACTTACTTCTAAACAATTGGCGAAATAATATATTCTCGAATATAATAATATTCTCCAGAATATTCTATTTTAAATATTAAATAATAAAGGTATAAAATTTTCCATAGCAACAGCACCCAATATGCCGCGCCACTTGATAGCAATTCTAATTGGTCGAACGCAATCTAGAATTCAATTCTGATTGGTCGAACACGACTCCGGAATTCTAGGCTTTTCCTTGAATATGTAAAAGAGAGTACGGAGTCGCGTTGTGAATCAGTTACGCGCGAGATTTTGTAATATTAATAAGAGCGTCGTGGCAAGCTCAGTTTTTGAAGTTTTGTTTTTGGCTGCGGTCAAAAAATAATTCACACAATTGTAAATTTGTAAATAGTAATGAAAAGTAGTGAAGTAGTTCTGTGAATAAATACTTAGTGGTGTAAATAAGACAAAACCAGCGTTTAATTTCAATAAAAACAGCAAAGAATTCAATATACAGTCCACTAATAATGAACACCACGACAACAATTCTTTCTTGGTCTTTCTTTTCCTACGTTACTCCATCGATGGTATGGCAGTTTAAGCTTAAAAGTATCTCATTCAATCGTTGCTTCTTTTCGATATCATTTATACTTTCAACAGCACTTATTAACTTTTTCTTTTTTTTTTTAGTGCCTGGCAGAGAGCTACAACTCAAATAAGCCACATCAAAAAAGCCACCTCGGTAAAAATCAACGAAAACGTAATCGCGGTGGACGTCCATGCCAAAACCGACAAGAACGGGACCGCGGAAAATTGTCCAGAGACTTCGATGAAACTAAATCTAGAGGAAAATGTCATATTGATAACGCCAGATGTCAATGAGAAGAGCGAAACGCAAAAAGAAGAAGAGAAACCCAACGACGAGGAACCCACTTACGACACGCCGAAAGAGAAACAATGCTGGGCGATGTATTGTAAAATGACGGAAAAAGGTAGGTATATGACAAATACTTATTATTATTTTTAGTCACCGGGATAATATAGGCAACATTAACAGTTGTAGATAAAATATTGTACACCGCAGTTATCGACGTTACAAAATTTGTATGTACCATACAGTCTGCGATAGGGGGTGAGATCTATTGGTGAATTCCTTTCAAAAATCAAATTTTTTCTTGAAAAAATGAGTGAAACTGATGACAATCACGATTGTGATGCGCACACTTGACAGATAAACAATGCTTTGAACATCACCTGTCAAAAAGTGTGCATCAACTGTCATCGATTTGACAGCAATCAAGTGTCATTTATTATTTCTTTTTTTTAGGTATAAACGTGTCTTACGATACTATTTTGAGAGGTATGCTCACTCCGACAGAATACAGGATCAGACGCAAGACTTCGATTGCCGAAGAAATGAATTTGCTGGTCAATCCGCCGTCTTCGTCGGAAGACGTTGGGCCCAAACCCACTACGCAAGAGGATCTTATGAAACCAAAAAACCAAATTTAGATTAAATATTTATTGTTATTTTATAGAAATCGATTATTTTTAGATACTAGAGGTTTAATACACACGACAAAGAGCTGTTTGTGACTCTTGGAATAAAGTTTAGATTTAGAAAAATAATTATGAGTTTTTCTCAGCTCCTCTCTAAACGAACATTCTTATACCTATTTCATAATAAATCAGTAAATAGGCTCATTTAACTCAAGCTGGTGGTGATCGATGTCTTCTATGCTAATGGAAATCGAAAAAAAAAAGTTAATAATGAAGAATTCAATTGCTTCTGTCTAGAGCGCGTCTATTCTGAGAATTCTCTTATATTTTATTGTAACGAAGTTCCAGTATTTTTCATAAAATAAGTGCGCCTCCCGCTTCGACTTAATTTAATTATTAATTGCGTGACTTAATTTTCTGTATTCACGGCAGTATTAATTAAAATCCTCTTTATATTATTTAAAAAAATTAAATACATTATCAAGATTTCGCGTGACCTTGCCTGGAATCTACCGATCCCACCAGAGTTTCGGCCGGTATCAGCTAATTTGCATATTTCCGTGTACCCCGCCGTGTCCCTGCTGACCCATTTTTTCGGCTATAAATTGGGCAGAATTCGCTCGTAAAAGACAGGCAACCTGACAGCAGTGATAGCAGCATCACCACCAGAACCGTTTGAGGTAAGCCAACCCGCCGTAACCATAGTAGAGGACAGTTCTTGCAGGGTCGCGAATTACACCAGAAGGTAAAAAATCAATTATATAGGCTTCAGTAAGATTTCCGCCAGGTACCTTAGATGGGTAAATCTTTTCCTACAATAGGGGTTTCGCCCGGTACCCTAGACAGGTAGTCTGTATTGCTCTTAGAGCTTCGCCCGCTACCATAGACAGGTAGTTCCACATGATAGATTTTCGCCTAGAACCTGGGACAGGTATTTCTCTCCGAAGCTTATATGGTATCTCTATTTTGTTGAATGCACCATTTGAGAACTGACGCATAAATATGTAGTTTCAGGTGGTGTCCGTATATTTGCTTGGGTCACCGGAGGTTGTTTTACCGCTTTATTGCTATTTAACATTTGCCGTTAGTGTTAACGTTACCGGAAGCTTTAGAGCTACCGGAAGGCTGACCCATCCGTTATCGCTATCGTTAACTTTTCTGGACTCGCTTTCCACCGCCCGCATGGTCACGCTATTACCGCACGCACATAATCTTCCACTCGTTTAATTATCTCTCTCTCTCACGCATCCCCGTTCATTCTTTCACAGGGTTAACTAAGGGTTTTCCTGTGAATATTTTCCGGTAATACAGAGTGTTATATTTATTTAAATGTATCGACTGTTGTCTATTTCTTTCTCCCAAACCAAGGTTTTCAGAAAATTTCACAGAACAAGCGTCTGTGGTGACCCCTGGATTACCGTCACTCCACTGTAACAAGCTACCTGGTGCAAGTAGGCCCTCAACCACTTTAATTCTGAGGGTGGCGACCAAGGTAAACCGTTAGATAAACATACTGAACCCTCGTCGATTACGCAACACAAGCGCCTTACATTATGAACACATTTTTTCTAGATACATGAGTATACCTACTACATTCTTATACAGTGTGTCTTGTGTCTGTCTCTATATTGGGATCTTGTTTATTATGAGAGATACAGGATGGCTCAAATTGGGAAATTCAATGCTTATTTATATCCTGGTTTATCGCTTTTTTTATTTTACAGCAAATCCAGTACCAACTTCTATTATGATAGTTTTTTCAATAAGATTTTCATATCAGTATTTTGAATTTATTGGAATATTTTCAGTTTCAAATTGCTAAAAACTAAAGTTCACACTCTCGGGCCCAATTGACTGGTAATACTGCTTTATATCCTTCAATAAAATTGCTGACAGTACAAGGACTAGCACAGTTTGGCAAAATTTGTTCGATTATCTTTCCATTCCATTTGTCCCAATAAAATACCTAAAACAAACATTTTGTTGTTTTTCTTAATGGAAACTTTAAAAAACAAATACCTTGATAGTAGAATCTTCATATAGCTCAAAAATTAGGCAGGCACCGAAATTTGGCTTCAGTGTATCAATTAAATTTAAAGCTCTCATTACATGGACAATAGTTAAATCATGTCCTGAATAAGTATTTATAGTTGGTACGTCTTTTGTTCCATTTAAGGCTGTCTCCATCAAATCCAAAATGGTTTTGAGGAAAAATCCTGATAAAAGTATAAATTCAATAAATAATAATTGTTATTGTATAAAACTTACCTCCTTTGATTTTCTTCATATACTCAGTCTCGGAATAAATAGCCAAATTTTGCGCGGCAATAATCTTCATTTCGTTCATCAAAGTATCATTGACCCAATAAGGCGTTGACAAATTATTCAGTTGATAAATTTCCAGAGTATTAAACAAAGATTCAACGTCTTCAATATTATTTATAATTTTTCCTGTATGCTGCGACAGATAGTTATATAAATCTGCATAGTCTTGGTTGTATTGTTGTACTTTTGCGGAATTTTGTACTTCTATGAATTGTTTGTCGTATTTTGTACAGTTTGTTTTCATAGCTACAAGCTTAAAATATAAATAAAGTCAGTTTAATCCGCGGGAAAACTTGGTTAAAGTACTATTTGATATGAGAATTACTTAAGACTTGATTTGTAAGAGATAAAAAAGAGGAATAATCATAACAAAACAACTTACATTGTCTAAATTCCTTGGTAAATAATGAACAGGTATCGGTTGCCAGAGCACATCAGAATTCCATATTTGGAAATCGTGCGGTGGAAAGAGACCTGCGCCGAATAGTTCGGCGCTCATAAGGCATCTGTCCCATTGGCTACTAGTAAAATTGACTTCAGCGGGCCAATAGTACCGCGGCAGAAAGTTTTCGTAGTGGGCTCGGACATTTTGGCCGAGCGAATACATTTGGGATTTTCCTTTCTAAAAAAATAGATCTTGAAAAAACATCAAAGAACCAGTATTTTTGATGGAATAAAGAAGAGAACTCACGAGACCACCAAAGACTATACAAATATGAATAAAGGACGTCAAGAAATTTATAAAACGTTACGTTAAGCACATAAGTATTAAGGTCTTGAGAAGGAAAAAATGGACATAACATCAAAGATCCAGATGGTAACGATATTATGCATAAGTTTTCATGAAAAATTCAACTCTCCAGCATCCAGAACCACTCCCTAAGAAATCTTAAATTGAAGGGGGGGGGGGTCAAGAGTTACATCATTTCAAAGGTTTTTTGGCCCCTATTGAAACTGACAAGTATGAAGTATCTGCTCTCAACCTAGTTGATATGATTGCTTGTAAAAATCTTGATTTTAGTTAGCGACAAGCACAGAACAAACATGGGTGGGGTGAAAGGATGAGGGCCAGACGATCTTTAACATATTTTATGATGTTAGGATATAAGCGTTTAGAAACTAAATTCTTAAGATAACACTCACCCCCGCCCGAAGTTAACTTATTTTGAAGTACCCACCAAACTTGAATTCGATAACTTTGGTGAATAATTATTATTAACTAAAACACACACTTTCTTGAAGATTTTGATAAGTTGTCATATCAACGTGGGTGAGAGCAAATACTTCAAAGTCGTTAGTTTCAACGTTTCAATCAGAGCCAAAAGACCATTGAAATTATGTATCACTTGACCTCCCTCCTCTACTTTTCCACTACAGCTGTAACAGCGATATCTACAGCTATAACACTAGAATTAAAAATAACTTAAGACCAAATTTCTGTCGACTACATAGGTGCCAGAAGCCAGAATGGACCCGGATACCATGCTGCAAAACTGTTTAACCAGCCTCCAGAACAGACTATTAATCTCAATAAATATCTTTTCAAAAAAAAAAAGGAAAAGAATATCTGGTAAAAAACGCCTTCTATTTCCTAGAAAAATTCCACAACTCAACACTCATTTGGTCAAATAATAAAATTGAATAGGTAGTGTTGTTTGGTACGCCCAAATCTATTTGTATGTTCTGTATTTTACATTTTTACATTTTCTATTTTATATTTTATATTTTATACAGTGTGTCTCGCTTAAGGACTAACCACCCTTCTAAAATTTTTATTTTTTAACCGATTCAATTAATTTTTTTTTGTCTTATATCTACTCGAATTTGGCACTTATTAGACTTGTCATTTTTTTTCTGCTGCTGTACTAGTGTACAGGGTGTCCACATTTATAGGCTCAAATTTCGATAAGTACTGTCACGGTTCAGGTGTGCGCGACAGAAATCTTGGATTCGTCAACAATTAAGCTCTTTATAACTCGCAACAATAATTACTATTTAAATCTTATAACAGCCAAACTTAAACTTAAAACTACCATAAGTAACACCGGCCTTTATATATCCCTAACTTTATTCATGTACAATCTAGAATACACGCGATAACTATCCTTCTCGAAAACACCGCAAGAATCCCGCTAAATTAGGTTCTTGACATCCGGCGTTATCGTAACACTGCCCTCCTCTTAAGGTTGATCATCCCGATCAACTTCACGCCCATGATATTTCGTCAATCTGTCTAGATGTACAACTTTCATCTTACTCCTGGTATTACGCTGAACTCGATAAACCAAATCATTAATTAATCCTCTTGATTATTCCGTAGGGTCCTTCCCATGGTGAAGACAATTTCGGCGATACTCTTTTCTTTCTAGCTGGATTATACAGCCAAACCAAAGCACCTTCTTGAAATCCGGCTGAATTGGCTTTCAAGTCGTATCTGGTCTTCATTCGGTCATTGGCCAGCTAAATATGCTCCCGAGCAAAATCGTATATTCCTAGAAGTCGTGCCCTTACTTCGTCGACATAATCTCGGATTACTTTTCGTTCTTCTTCAGGTATCCCAAACATCAGATCGCAAAGTAACCTGAGTTATCTTCCAAAAATAATTCTGGCTGGACTTTCACCTGTTGACTCGTGAACAGCTGCTCTGTAAGCCATTAAAAATAGAGACAAATGTCTGTCCCAATCTCGCTGGTTCTTTACGATAGCTTTTGTAAGGTGTTCCTCCATGGTCTTATTGAATCGTTCTACCATGCCATCAGACTGTGGATGTAAAGGTGTTGTCTTACGAATGCCCATGATCTCACAAATTTTCTTAAAGATGGCAGATTCGAAGTTTCGTCCCTGATCTGAATGTAACTCTAGTGGCACACCATGACGACTAAAAACTAGCACCTGGACAACAGTGATGGCTTCTTGATTGGGAATAGCGAAAACTTCTGGCCATTTACTGGAGTAATCCATGATAACCAAGATGTATTTGTTGCCACGCTCTATCTCAGGGAACGGTCCGACAACATCTATCGCTATTCTTTCAAATGGGAGACCGACATTGTACTGTTTCATGGGCCCCCGAGATCACCGTTTGGGGCCTTTACTGGTAGAACAGATGTCGCATTTTCGGCACCAGTTTTTAACGTCTTCATGGTAGTGAACCCAGTAAAAACGTTCCCAAACTTTGTCCAAAGTCTTGTTAACTCCAAAATGTGTCCCTGAAGTCTGAAGTTCCGTCATGTATTTTTTTTAATGCATCTTCCACTCGGTCTTTTGGGATAACCAGTTGGCTCTTAGTGCATTTCCCATCGGCACTTTCCCAAACTCTTTTAAGCAAAGCATTTTCTACGGCCAGAGAGTTCCACTGGGACCACAACGCCTTGTAAATCAAGCCCTTGTGCGACACTTCCCTCCATTCTGGCCTAGAGTCATCATTTTCCTTAAAGGCGGTGTGCGCCAAAAATTAAAGTTTTAGTGTAAAAAAATCTAAGAATAACTGTTCAAACCTCGTTATTCTACGATAAACCATCGCTGAGATATACCGCTTTAAAGTGTGGACGACGCTCTCGTGACGTCACGAAAACTTCGTCCAGCCGCGCTCCGCATTGTTAAATTGATTGTTCCCGGCACTCGTGAGTAGTTTTTGTTTATATTATTGCAGGTAACACAGGAGAAACATTATGTAAATTTAATTAACTCCACTTTCTCGTGCGTCGCTTGAGCTTTCGTGACGTCATAGGGTGAGATTCGGTACCTTCATAGAGCCATATCTGCGGTATTATTTGTCATAGAGGGGTGCGGATTTCACTGTTATTCTTAGATTTTTTCTCTCCTTTTTTTGAGATGAAGTTGTTTTCTTGGCGCACACCCCCTTTAAGTTTTGACTGGCAGAAATTGCAGACAAGTCCTAATAAACAATGAACAAAATTGCGACAAAAATTGTTTATTTTCAAACGTCATATAACAGTGATTTTTGTGATCATTTTGACACGGTATAAGTGTCACTTCAATGACTTTCAGCTTGATCGACGTATTGTTCATCGATTTTTAACTGATACTTGCGGTATGAGGAGCGAGGGGGTGTTTCATATGGCAAAAACAGGTGTGACGTCAGGTAACCATTGGCGTTCTAATGTAAGGGAGCCACCAGCTCACATTCCGTCCGAGTATCAGATTAAAATCGACGAACAATATAAGTGTTATTTTAACGCCGACGCATGTTTTTCCATAGCGATTTAAGGTAGTTCACCTGTACATACAGGTATAGCTGCTTATAAAGGTGATCCTTCTAAATATGAATGTCATAATCTAAACTGGTGAACAGTTGCTTTGCAACATGGAAAATTTTACCCAAATTCAAATCTCGATATTTTCGGAACGGAAAGAGATATCGAGTTGCGGTATTCGGGAGGTTCTTCACCAACTCTTTGAGAACACGCACAAGGTTTGACCGGTATATTTCTTTCATTTGTGCACTTATACAGGGTGAGTAAAGGAAGTCATGTTTTTTTGGCAAAGTTTGGGGCTATGCTAGATTCTCAATTTTTGATCTTGGAAATTTTTATATGCATCTTTCTCATATTTTTGCACGAAGTAGAATTTCTTGGCCCCAAGAAAAGATTGAAGCACTCATTGAACGTATTGCCTACAGTGGCGTGCAGAAAAAGTTTGCTTTTGACATTATGTTATAAAACCGAATTTATAAATTAAATTATACTATGCAATTAAACAGCTTAATGAACAAATCCAAGTTACTATACTCTTTATACAGGAGTTTATTCCAGTGGCGTAACACCAAGAGCATCTTTTGGTTTGGTGGGAAGAACTTTAACATTCGTATTTTTCAAAATGCTCTGATGCTGGTCTACACTGCTGTTCATTCGAGACCTACTTATACACAATAGTCAGTGTTGTAGGGGATACCGTTATTGCTGCGCGATAATCTGGTAGATATCTTCTGAGGTACGCGTCCACTAAGCGGAACAGTTCGGCGTGGATCGCATCGCAAAAATCCGTCTACCATAGATTAAAATGGAATTGCAAAGTGGACGCAGATTTATTTGAATCTATGATAGACGGATTTTTGCGATGCGATCCGCCCCGGCCGCATCCAAACATTCCGGTATAGGATTCGGCACCTACGTATATTTCATTGTTCCGTTTGAATTCGAATCGCCAATTAATGCGGAGAGCCGAAATCCGTACTGGTATGTTGAACGGTGCTGAGCATCAGGTGGAATGGTTCTGTAGCAACAGGTATGTGGAGTGCCGAATCTAAGGTCAAAATGTTAAATAGTGCCCAGCTGCAGGTTGGAATGTTGCCCCGTCAGCGCGGCACAAAATCAGCGAACATAAGTTTTATTCACTTGTTGCCACATGAACTGAACAGCTTTGTTCACTGTTCAGTACTATGTTTTCCTCTAAAATGCACGGTGAATTTGCTCACCACATTGAAAGTGTTTGAATGATTCAGACAAATTCATTTTGCATGTAAAGCACAAGGACGCATACAGCAACGTGCCAAACAGACCGCATCCGCTGCAAAATTTTACGAAGGGGGTGGACAGCTGATTTAATATAAAAACCGTGCCAAACGCATGGTAACATTCTGACCTGATGCTCAGCACTGTTTAACATTTAAACCTTAGATTCGGCACTCCACATGCCTGTTACTACTGAACCATTCCGACCTGAGGCTCAGCACCGTTCAACATTCAAGTACGGATTTCGGCGCTCCGCATTAATTGGCGGTCCGAATTCAAACGGAACAATGAAATAATAATAATAATAATAATAATAATACATTTATTGTCATAATGCCATAAATTACAAAAATGGTTTACAATTTTATTCTAAAAGTAACACATGCATTTATAGCCGACAATAGGCCTTAATAAATATGCAGACATCTGGAAGTTCCAGATACTGTTCAGGCCTCAATTTAAAATGACAATCTAATATTATATCAATTTTAAAACATTATTAACTGCGAGAAAAAAATACAACTACACGATCTATCATTATTAAAAATTACTTTGATTCCAAACACAATTCTTAAGGGTAAGGAGAGGACAATGGTAGGAAAAATAGGAAATAGAGGGGCTATTGCAATGTTTACGGAGTGGTGTTTTTATTTTATTTTTATTTTTTCATTTTTTTCAATTATTAGATACTTTTGTTTAAATTTATTTACTGAGACTGAAGTAAATATTTTTTAAATTGTTTTTTGAAAGTATGACATGACAGTTCAATATTTGAAAAGTCTAAAGAGTTTAATAAATTCGGAACATTATAAGAAAATGAACGTTTAAATATTTCTTTTCGGTGTTGTGGTATTCTTAAAGTATTTTTCCTGCGTAGATTCACATTATGTATATCGGTGCGATAAGTTATTTTCTCATATAAATAGGGTGGAGATTTGTATTTTAAAATTTTATAGTAAAATGTGGCTCGATAAAGTTTAAATCTATTCAACATATTTAGCCATCCCGACTCGGACAAATACTGTGAAATATGGTTACGTCTTTTAACACCATATATAAGTCTTAAACACGAATTTTGCACTTTCTGAATTCTATAACGATCACCACTATCCAGACACGGTACATAGACACTACTACAATGAATAAATTGAGAAAGAACAAGGGCATCACAAAGTAACTTTCTAGTATCTAGGGGAAGGTAGTGCCTATGGCTGTAGATATTTTTCAGGTTACCGTATGCCACTCTTAATTTAGCTGTAACGTGTTCTTTAAAACGTAAATTAGAATCTAAAAACAATCCCAAACTTTTACTGGTATTTGAATAAGGAAGCGGTACACCGTTCAACACAATATTCATGCTGTTTTTAACTTTAGATATTTGAGAATCATTACCAAAAATCAGGACTGACGATTTACCAGGATTCAATTTCAACAAATGATCCGCAGCCTTCTTAAAAAAATGATCTAAGTCAAGATTAATTTTATTTTCGGAATTTTCGATATCCTCATCGGTAAATGAAAAATATATTTGTGTATCATCTGCATAAAAATGATATTTACAATGCCTAAGAGAGGTCAAAAAATCCGAAGTATAAATAGTGTAGAGTAATGGTCCCAAGATGCTACCTTGAGGTACCCCCTTTTTCACATATAAAATTTCTGAATGTATATTGTTGATTATTACCCTTTGCGAACGATCCGACAGAAATGACTTCAAAAAGTTACAGGAATTTGTGCCAAATCCGGCAAAATGAAGAATTGCTAAAAGTAGCTTATGATTAAGCATATCAAACGCTTTACTAAAATCTAAAAGAACCAAAGTAGTAATTTTATTCTCATCAAGTGCCCTTAAAATATCATCTGTCAAGTCAGCCAGTGCGCTCTCACAACTATGGTTAGGTCTAAAACCCGATTGTTTAGTGGGCAATACATTAAATTTATTTAAAAACTCCCTAATTTGCCTATCCATAATTTTTTCTAATACTTTAGAGAGTGTTGGTAGAATGCTTATTGCTCGCAGCTGACTCATTTCTGTGGGATTTTGAACTTTGGGCAAAGGAGTCACATTTGCTTGTTTCCACGATAGAGGAAAATATGAATTTAAAATGCATTCATTAATTATATGGGTTATAAACGGAATGATAAATGGGCAACATAATTGTATCAAAGTAATATTTAGTTCATCGTTTCCAGAAGCCTTAGATTTTATATTTTTGATTAGGTCGAAAACTTCACCCTCTGTCGATAACTGAAAATCAAATTCTTCATTTACCCCATAGGCCCTATTATTTTCGTAGTGATTCAATAAGTCGGCATCTGGTATATCATTACTAAAAACAGAATTAACAAAAAAATTATTTACGTTGTCAGGATTGCTAAGGTTAACCGGTAAGATATTATTTTGTTTATTTTTATTTAAATTAAGTTTTTTTAATTCAGTCCATTTTTCCTTGATGTTCGAATTTTGAAATTTGAAGCGGTAATACGCTTTTTTTTCAGCTCGTATTGCGGCTGTGGTGTAATTTCTTAGTTGTTTATAGTAATTATAATGCGCTTGACGTTTTGTTTCTTTAAACCTTTTTAAAGCTTTATTTCTTAATTTTTGTAGCAATTTAATATTTTCAGTAATCCACGGTGCATAAGAATTATTTTTACTTTTCCGAAATTGTTTTATTGGCGCGTGTTTATCAAACAATGTAAGAATACAATTATTAAAAAATGCTATTTTATCGTCAATATTTGCAATATAAAAAAAATTATGCCAGGGTAAATTTTCAAGATCTCTTTGAAATTCGTTAAATGATATATCTTTTAATGGTCTGTAAAGGAAAAAAATAGGTTCTGTCTTCTGCTCGCAACAGTTAAGTTTGAAGTAAGTTAAAAAATGATCCGAAATATTCAAGTCAAGAACACCAGTTTCAGCAATATTTTCCACATTCGTGTACATCAAATCGATCAATGAAATTGAAGTAGCGGACACCCTTGTGGGTTCGTTGATAAGTTGTTTCATATTGAAGGTAGAAAAAATTTCATTGAGTTGAGCAACCTGAGGTGAGCTTAAATCCAATACATTTATATTGAAATCTCCCACACAAACAATATTGTCATATTGGGCATAAAAGTTGCATAATATATTTTCTAGGTAAT
Organism: Ceutorhynchus assimilis; assembly: GCA_917834065.1. NCBI lineage: Eukaryota > Metazoa > Arthropoda > Insecta > Coleoptera > Curculionidae > Ceutorhynchus > Ceutorhynchus assimilis. Next base: position 10,352,943 of record OU892286.1, on the reverse strand, counting down.
TTATAAATTCAGGAAAATTAGATTTGGGCGGCCGATACACAGTGCCAAAAATAAATGTGGTTTTATTGCGTAATTTAAGTTTTAACCACATACACTCGATATAATCCTCAGTTTCTGAAAGTAAAATTTCGCTTTCTATATTTTCTTTTACATATACTACCACACCGCCTCCTCGTCTAAGTACTCGACATTGTTTGAATAAATTATAGGAGTTGATACTGACAAATCTATCATCAGTATCCCTGCTAAGCCATGTTTCCGTTACGCCGATCACATCATAGCGAGAATTTATTGAATGTTGTTGGAACTGATCAAAATTTGCCAGTAAGGACCTCACATTAAACCGTGCAAGCTTAAGGCTCATCCCTATACCAGAACAATGAAAAAATAAAAATAATAGGATTAAAGGAAAGGGATAAAGAAGATGTTTGGAAAAATAAAAGCTAAAAAGTTTGACAAAGAAAAAAGAAGAAAGAAAAAGCAAACTTATTGCATTTTCACTGCTGCCGCCACTACATAAAATTTGTGTGCAAAGTTCAAAATTTTTGAAAGCAAAAAAAGAAAGAACAATAGAAAGAAAGGTGCTATAATATATCTAATAATAAATATTGAATAAAGTAGCTCTAAAGTGATCATTCATTTTTTACAATAATTAGTCGATACCAAACAAAGGCCAATACGATCTAAATGTTTGTTTTTTTTTTAGGATAATACAATTCCCCTACGATATATTTTGATAATATTGAACCTTGGACGATTACTATTTTTTTTTTTTATTTTTTTTAATTTTTTTTTTTTTTTACTGTACTAAATGTTTCGGGTTTCTAGCCATATTCATTTACGGACTACAATCTAAAAAAATGTTATTTCAAAGCCTTCGCAAAATTTAAGTGATTTATACCTTTCAAAATAATTAAGATATAGTTGAGTACTGCTTTCATTATACCATTGCAAGATCACTTTGATTGAAGTGAAAGCACGTACATATGTTGCAAATGTTTTTGTTTCCCCCCAAAAAAAAAGAGTCCCAAATTACAACAAAAATAAATTTTATATATATATATATATATATTTTTCCCAAAAAAAAAAAAAGTCCCAAATTCCAACAACAATATATTTTATACAGACATGATTGGCATTAAATTATGTACCACTTATTAGTAGCATTTTTCTTATTAAAGGCAGAAAATATATATAAGATAAGGTGCTAGTAAAAAAAGAAACAAAAAGAGGCATTATACATACTAATTATTAGCGTTTACATTATCCAGATCTGCTTTACATTCCACTCTATGCACTGCACCCCGAAACTTAATATAAATATTGCCGTATTTACACCATACATCCTTTTCAGAAAATTTATTTACCGCCGTTTTAAGCAATTGGAGTCTATTTTGCGTTAAGTCTTCTTTTATCACGATACCGGTATTTTTGAGCAGTTTCCGCAGTTTCAAAACAGAATTCCGTTTGTTAATATCGGCAAACTGAATTAGCACTGCCGGAGGATTACTTGTCGATGGAATTTTGGCCCCTACGCGATGGCAGTTTTTTATGTCCAGGTTGTTGACGCCTATTTTTAGTTTGTTATTAAAAATGCCTATGACGTTTTTGCACAAATCTTCATCCTTTTCCTGCTTAATGCCGAATAAACGCAAATTGTAATTCCGGGAGAATTGTTCTTGCGTGTCGATGGTCTTTTTAAGATTTTCGTTGTCCCTCTTTACGGTCGATAACTCTTGCTGCAATAAACTGACATCTTCCGCAATTTTTTTCACTTTTTTATCAAAAGTATCCTCTATCTTTTTAACAAGAGAGTTAATTAACTTAGATTGAAATGCTTCGCTCATTATTGTAGCAGATATTTGCTCAGCCACTATTTTTCGAATTTCTTCAATGTCACTGCGCACCAGTACCATTTTGGAGGTTATATATATTTTTCCACAAATAGAAAATATATCTGACAACTTTAACACTTGCACTCAGAAGCAGAGATCGTACTCAACTCCCACTATCACCTTCACAACTTTTTATCAACTTTAACTTTCCAAAAATTAGCAAATTAGCTCAGGACAGCAGCACGTGAACCTGCTTACTCGCGCGCCATCTTCTTTACCATATGCCTAGGTGCCGAATCCTATACCGGAATGTTTAGATGCGCCCCGGCCCGATCCGCTTAGTGGACGCGTACCTTCAAAAGGTATCTGCAAGCGTATCGCGCAGCAATAAAGCTATCTCTTTCGCACATTTAAAAAAAAAAAGCTACCCATGACAGAAAAAAAATCGAGGTCAAGCCAAAAGACATTATTGTAGGAGGTTATCCAAAGAAGGACCCTTTTAACCAAGCGAGTACGCCAATGCTGAATAACAAGGTTAAAAAATTCCAGATGAAAGATGAACAGCAGAAAAATACGAATTTTTAAGTTCTTCCCATCAAACCAAAAGATGCTCTTGGTGTTACGCCACTGGAATACACTTCTGTATCAAGAGTAGTAACTTGGATTTGTTCATTAGGCTGTTTAATTGCATAGTATAATTTAATTTATTAATTCGGTTTTAATTACATAATGTCAAAAGCAAATTTTTTCTGCACGCCACTGTAGGCTTAACGTTCAATGAGTGCTTCAATCTTTTCTCGGGGCCAAGAAATTCTACTTCATGCAAAAGTATGGGAAAAAATGCCCATTCTCAAGCGAACCCCCGAAAAAGTCAGTTTCTTAGGGATAAATGTAACCCTTTTTTAAAAATTCGATAATTTGCGTTATAGCCAACTTTCGAAAAATTCGAGAAATTACTTTTTTTGGGATAGTCCAAGGATTAAAAAGATGCATATAAAAATTTCCAAGATCAAAAAGTGAGAATCTGGCATAGCCCCAAACTTTGCCAAAAAAACATGACTTCCTTTACTCACCCTGTATAAGTGCACAAATGAAAGAAATATACCGGTCAAACCTTGTGCGTGTTCTCAAAGAGTTGGTGAAGAACCTCCCGAATACCGCAACTCGATATCTCTTTCCGTTCCGAAAATATCGAGATTTGAATTTGGGTAAAATTTTCCATGTTGCAAAGCAACTGTCCACCAGTTTATATACAGTGAGTTCATAAAGTCCCGCATAAATTCATTATTTTGAAAACGGCAGAATTTTTGAAAAATCGCTCAGACACGTCAATTTTGTTTTTTAGTTTGAAATTTTTTGATATATTTTTTATCATACAGGGTGGCTCAAAAATAGCTTCGCTGGCATCAACTTCATTTATTTAAATAGTACCCCCTGTATATTATGTTATTTCTGGATTCTACGGAAAATTCTAGACATATTTCATGTACAATGTCATATACCTATCTTCAACTGTTTCGGAAATATTGACATTTGAAAATTCACTTTTTTGCATCTTTGACAGCAAAACCGATTTTACATTCATATCTTAGTTTTTCATAAACTATCCTTTGATATCAACTTTGAAGTTAATCTATGATTAAAAATTCCGGTTAAATTTAATCTCCGCTTTAATCCAAAGTCGGTGTTAAATAATAGTTTAGGCAAATTTAAAAGAGGAATGTAAAATCGGTTTTCCTCTAAAATTTACCGTTTAGGTTTTACAGCCTGTCAAAGTTGCAAAAAAGTCAATTTTCAAATGTCAATATTTCCGAAACAGTTGAAGATAGGTATATGACATTGTACAGGGTGATTCATTAAGAATGGCACTCGGCCATATCTCAAAAACTATTCATCGTAGTCTTGTCGGAAAAAAATTATCCCATAAATATGGCCAAGAGAAAATGCTGGAAATATATTTCAGCTTTCTAAAATGATCGTAAGGGGGCGTAACCCAACTGTCATAGTACAAAAATAGTCCTATTTTTTAAATTTCAAATGGAAACGTATCTCAAAAATGCTAGCAATAGATTTTTGATGAAATTTCACACAATTTTGATTCATGACTTTTTATCATAACTTATCGGATAAGATAGTTATGAGCTGTCAAATATTGCAATACAAGAAAGCGGATAACTTCAAAACGACTCAACAAATCTGGTCGATCTTAGGTTCGTTGGAAAGACAAGAGTCTGTTCTTTAACTTAAAAATTCAAATTCTGGTTAGTAAGACTGACGCTATGCGTCAATATTTGAAAACAATTGAATGTTTCCCATTTTTCTTAAAATTTTCAAATGGAACGGTGTATTTAAGATATGTTAAATCGATTTTTGAGGATGTTTTACATAGTGTTTCTTTATTATAACTTCCTACAAACGAATTCCAGAGAGTGTTCAAATTAATTTTATTAAAAATAATCAGTATTTATGAAAAGGCCCCCGTAAATTGAGCAGATACCAGTTAAGTATGTCAGGCTAACACATTTTTGAAACTTCAAACGCTATTTTCGAAAGTCAAAATGCATTTCCCAAATGAAGAAGCACAGGACATCCTTGAGGTTCTGCATGAATGTAATGGAAATGCAGCAATCGCAGCCACTAAAATCTAATTATTTTGAAAATGGACAATGCTTATAATAGTTATTTATGTATCAAGGGTACTAAGTAGATGATTATGCCCCGAGGGCGACAGTCTTACAAAGCCGAGGGCCTCTGGCCCGAGGGTTCGTAAGTCGCCCGAGGGTATATATCTATTAGTACCCGTGGTGCATACAAACTTTTTTTTACTACTAACCTGAGAAATAGACATTATTCAATCTATTTTTCTAAGAAAAAATTGAATTTCTCTCCCTAGGTTAATAATGAAAATAATGAAAAAATACCTAGGTCAATAATGAAAATGACGTCATGACGCAAGGATATTGTCATGTTTCTATTGGTTCAATTTCAATTTCATACGTCAATTTGAAAAAAAAATACAGGTTTCTGTAGGTACATAAGAAGTTATATAAGCTGTTGATAGAGGGCAGCACTTTCAAGGGGGCGTTCACAAAAAATAATTAGAACACAGATTTTAAACAAATTTTCTATTTTTTACTAGTAGTAGTAAAAAAAATTCTATATATTCCTCGGTAGAGAAAGTCATTATATACCTCAAGCATTATAAACCTCGGCGCTGCGCGCCTCGGTTTATAAAAGCTTTCGGTATATAATGACCAACTTCTCTACCTAGGTATATAATATACTATTATGTCATGCCTGCGAGGGCCATAATAGGTACTTTATGCCCGCGCGGGCCATAATGTGTACTTTATGCCCGCACGGGCATAAAGTAATGAATTATGTAGATGGTATCTAAGGTATAAAAACACAATAATGTACTGGTATGACATAAAAAAAATAATAGACTGTTTTTGGATTATCTCTGTTAGTATTTACAGAAAGAGCAGAATGAAAAATGAATAAATCCACAGTACGCGGGTGCCGAATTTATGCGGAAATGACGTCTAGATTTTAGTTTCCAAAATTATTAATAGATGGCACCACCACTTGAGTAGTTTACTATTCTCAAAATAAATATGTATTTCTTCTTCAAGTTTCGTATCCTACCAACATGCTCGTGTATCAATGGCTATCATTACATGATCATTTCATACTATAGTTACTATTATAATTTCCTAACGCATTTTTTCCATTATTTGACATTCATCAATGATAACAATCAACTTTCAGAAAAGCAAAGTGAGCAAAGTCATTATTTACGAGGGCTTTTTCATAAATATTGATTATTTTTGATAAAATTAAATTTAATACTCTCTGGAATTCGTTTGTAGGAAGGTTTAAGAAAGAAAAACTGTGTAAAACATCCCCAAAAATCGATTGAACATATCTTAAATATACCGTTCCATTTGAAAATTTCAAGAAAAATTAGAAAAATTTAATTGTTTTCAAATATCGACCCATAGAGTCAGTCCAACTAACTGAAGTTGGAATTTTTTACAATCAAATTAAAGAACAGACTCTTGTCTTTCCAACGAACCTAAGATCGAGTAGTTTTGAAGTTATTCGTGTTCTTAAGTTGCAATATTTGACAGCTCATAACTGTCTTATCCGATAAGTTATGGTAAAAAGTCATGAATCAAAATTGTGTGAAATTTCATCAAAAATCTATTGCTAGCATTTTTGAGATACGTTTCCATTTGAAATTTAAAAAATAAAACCATTTTTGTACTTTGACAGTTGGGTTACGCCCCCTTACGGTCATTTTAGAAAGCGGAAATATATTTCCAGCATTTTTTCTTGGCCATATTCATGGGATAATTTTTTTCCGACATGACTACGATGAATAGTTTTTGAGATATGGCCGAGTGCCATTCTTAATGAATCACCCTGTACATGAAATATGTCGAGTATTTTTCGCAGAATCCATAAATGTCATAATATACAGGGGGTACCATTTAAAAAAATAAAGTTGATACCAACGAAGCTATTTTTGAGACACTCTGTATGATAAAAAATATATCAAAAAATTTCAAACAAAAAAACAAAATTGACGTGTCTGAGCGATTTTTCAAAAATTCTACCGTTTTCAAAATAATGAATTTATGCGGGACTTTATGAACTCACTGTATATAAAAATTAATGCCACTTTTCGTTGTAATTCTATAACTCAAAAAGGGCTCACCTAGTTCGGACTAGTTATTAGATGGTTTATGTGAAGTTTGCACAAAATCGGTCGAGCGGTTCTTCATTTATCACATTTTTTGTAATAAATGAATTATTCAATAAATGGAGGATCATTTTGTTAATGGGGATTTTGCTGTCAAATTGAAACTTTTTTCAGCGTTGATAGTACCAGCATGTTGTTATGTCATTAATATGGTCATTTCATTACTTATTTTATTTATTTATGAAAAAAATTTATTAAGCCCGCATATGGCGCCATCTCTTATAACCGATACCAAGTTTTTTTTGTATTTTGTATTTTGTATAACGCGCCATCTCTGATACCTGGAACGAAGCTCGGCATTGCAGATACAGTAGAATAATGCTGCTCAGGAACTGGAGCTATTTCGAACAGAACTATTCCACTATTCCGATCAGATAGAGTCGAGGGGTAGGTCACTTAATCAAATTTGTACACCTAATTACAAATAAATTCAATTACTTCTATTTTTTTGTAATTGAATGTATTTGTATGTAATTGTTTGTAATTGAACATAATCAAATGTAGGTAATTCAATATAATTGACTGTAATTCGATATAATTGACTGTAATTGAATATAATTTATTGTAATTGAACCTAATTGAATGTAATTGGATGTAATTGAATGTAATTGAACGTAATTGGGAGGTAATTGAGGTAATTGAATGTATTTTCCAATTACATTTTACCATCTGTTTACCTAATAAGGGAGTAACTCAGGTTGTAACACCCTAGTAGGAAAATTCTGAAATTAAAGAAGAATTATTCTTATTAAATAAACACTAAATTTATTACATTTATAATATTCATATACACTTAGCAAAACGAAATAGGAGCCACTTCTGAATATGTTCGTATTTTTTAAAGAAATTATTTTAATAAAGAAATTATATTTAAGTAATTTAAAGTTGCTCCTTTTTCGTTTTGATCAGTGTATTTTTTTATAAACTTTTGATAAACATTTAAATTTTGGAAATCCACTGGGAATTGTAAATGACCTCGTTTATTGAACTCCGGCTCAGGAAGAACCATATATACATTGCTTCGAGAAACTTCACAATCTATATCTTCTTTGTCTGGCCAGATAAAAATATTATTTTATCTCTTCAAAAATTTAACAACTAGGTATTTGCTGGTAATTTCTATTGTCTGTCCAACATAGCGCTTGACTGACTTGCCAATGTAGGTTATAAGCACCCATGATCCAGATTTATATATTTCATCAATTTCTACATTTCCTTCCCTTTGCTCTTGCTCTTTCATTTCCTCTTCTCCTAAAATGTCTTGAATGTCATAGTCTGACTCGCTATCGTGCAATGAATAATCAGATCGAGAATCAGATAAACTGTCTTTGTCACTTGAAAGATCACGTGTTTTTTTTTTCTGTTTGCATAATGTACTTTTATATTCTTTGCTTTTATGTTCAATTTTTTGAGAATATTGCTTACGTTTTTAGCTTTGACAGCAAAATGTTCTTTTATTTTTTGTAAGGTCGATTGTTCAATTTTGTATTTTTCATCTTCCCAGTTGGGTTCAGTCATTGTTAAATTATAGTTTTCTATTTTCAAATTTGTCTGATCTTCACTTGATTCTAACTCACATTCATCGTTCACGACATACCAGTTTGCAAGACAGATTATATTTTTGTTAGCAACATCGCAGCTTTCTTGATCAGCACTCTTATCTTTAATTAAAAACCCAATAATTTGACCAACGTAAAATTTGGGTAAATGTTTAATTAGGGAAAAAATACACCAGTCTCATCATACCTACACCGAATATGCGTATAAATGTTGCATTTCAATATGATTTTGACCCAGGTCTTAGTTTTTATTGGAAATGAAGATGGAGGATGGAGGGGTTATGTATTTATATCTAATTGACAGTAATTGATTGTAATTAGATGTATTTGAAAGTATTTCAACGTAATTGAAAGTATTTCAACGTAATTGAATATATTTGAAAGTATTTGAATGTAATTAAATGTATTTGACAGTATTTGAATGTAATTGAACGTATTTGAAAATATTTGAATCTAATTAAATGTATTTGAGAGTATTTGAATGTAATTGAACGTATTTGAAAGTATTTGAATGTAATTAAATGTATTGGAAGGTATTTGAATGTAATTAAAATGTAATTGAATGTAATTGAATATAATTGAATGTAATTAATTAAACGTATTTGAACGTAATTGAATGTAATTGGGTGTAATTGAAAGTAATTGAATGTAATTAAATGTAATTGAAGGTAATTGCAAGGTAATTGAGGTAATTGAATGTATTTTTCCAATTACATTTCAACATTTGTACACGTAATTGGGGAGTGACCTACCCCTCGGATAGAGTGGTGCAGAAAGAGTAGATCAGATAGAGTAGTGCAGATAGAGTAGAACAGATGAAGTATTGCAGTGCAGATAGAGTGAAACAGGGCTGCGCTAGAGATTTTTTTTTCTTTACATTCCTTGAACATTCCTGTGCCTGAGTTTATTTATTTGGTGGTACACTTTACAAGAATAATGCCCACAAGCTGCCTAAAAAAGGATAATGTAAAATTTTAATTTTAGGTGACTTCTGATCCAGAGAGTAAACATTAATTTTCTTCAACCAAAGCCAAATTCACCATCGAAAAAAACTGAATTTAATTCAGCTAATAGATACGTTAACACAACATTTAATAGGTATATTTAATAATTCAGAGGCGGTACGAAGTTCGCCGGGTCAGCTAGTTTAAATTAAAAATTCTGCACTATTCGGAATAAAGATTGTTTGAAAATAAAATATTGAATTTCATTCGGAGTATAAGTATTCTTCATGTGACTTGCATGGATTTTTTCAAACTTCCATGCGCGTCACATAAGTATCACTTATACTCCTAATAAAATAAATAAATTTACTATATGATGAGCGTTTTTAACCCATCTGCCATTTGGTTAAATGAAATGTGTTTATGAGAATATGCATATTTTCAATATGGCAGAAACCGCAATAAGTTACATAAGTTGCACATTTGAAACATTTTTTTTTTTTCTAAAGATACAATTTTTTATCGTTCTGCCTTATCATATTTAGGTATCTTGAGAGCTACTTTAATTTTAATTACCCGGTTGTCAGACGGGAGAAAGTTGTTTGGACACATAAATATTTTCTCACAATTCAACAATAATTGTGCAACGTATGTAGCTCATTGCGGTTTCTGCCATATTGAGAATGTGCATATTCTCATAACTACATTTCACTGGAACAAACGGCAGACGGGTAAAAAACGTTCATGATATGAACAATTTTTGTTCCAATTTTGTTCATCAATTATAAGAACTTGTATCAGCCTGCAATTTCTACCAGTCGAAATTTAAGCTTTTAGTAGTAGCTAATTTAATATAGATTATTGGCAGACAGGAGAAAATTGATCTCAACTTTGAAAAATTTAGAATATAGACTGGAACATAAACACTTTACTTTAACTTTTTTAAAACAAAATAACACAAAAACTTGTAAAAAAGCTGTGAAAACCGCATAAAACATAACCGGCCTAATCTACACGAATGTAAATAAATGATTTGTTTTATCTCAGAGCGACTGTCAAACTCATTTGTGACGTCACATGGACATGCCCTATAACTTAAAAAATGAAGAAATTAGACAGCTTGAAATGTTACCAAGATGAAATGGAATATATAAATATAATCTGAAAATCGGCGCCAAATAGAAAAAAACTGAGAACATAATTGAATTCTGCTTAAAAAAGTGCTCCCAGAAAGTTTTTACGGAAATCAATTATTTTCATAAACAAAAAAGTTATGAGGGTTTCACAACATTGCTCAAAATCGAGAATCGCCCTCTAGCGGCTAAACAGTTGAAGATATCAAAATGCGGTTTGCACCAATCAAGATTTCAGGAAATTTGAGCCTCAGAGTGGGGGGTTCATTTTTTTGTATCTCAATCAGAAATTGACGTTTCCTATTCAAAGTGTCCAAATTAGCCCACCCTAAACAAAAAATAGGTACAGGAGGTGGTACTTTATAACTTGACACTTGGTACTTTTCTTATTTTTAAAGTATGCATGTACTTACATTTGTCAAATATCCAAGACCGCCTTCCCATTTGTGACCTTTGTGGGGATCGTTTGGATAAGTACCGGTAGGGGATCGTTCTCCATGTCTAAATAGCTAGCAAATGAATATTTTAAACTTAAATTTGTGAGAATCTGTTTTTCCCTAAGTTGAATATATTTTACAAAACAGAAAGTCAAGAGAAAGAGCTTGAAAAAAAATAAGATCCTATGGTAGTTTTACTATGAGTAATTTGTGGTAAGTATTATCAAGGTAAGTTAGTGTTTCTTCAGTACTTACAACATGTATTTGTTTAGGATTCCTCTCACTTTGAATTAAATCATTACACAGAGAAAAAACGACAATTAACACCAAAAGCAGCATCTTTGCAATTGATAATTAAAATTAATTATAGAACAGCTAATCTTTTTCAAGATTAATTTTATAGTCCCAATGTCATCTTATGTGACAAACTTTTTGATCTGTTTACTGTTTATTTTGAATTTTTTGTTTTGTTTTTGTTTTTGTTTACATTTTATATTCTAGGTTAGGATTACGCTTGGGGATGGCAACGATATATCGATTTTTATTTCATATCGATAATGGATATACCAAAAAATCGATAACTGTTTTTCAAACTCCATTTATTTCTTGCGTCCGGTATTTTGCTCAAAGAGCAGAACGGAGCTACAGCAGAGCCGTAATCACGTATCCACCGAGCGCACAGAGCAATTAAACGCTGTATTAAGACTGAGGGCGGCTTCTCATGAGCGCAATTTGACATTTATGGCGTGACAGCGTACCTGAATGCAGAATTCTGATTGGCCAAAATCCCGCCATATTGGATACGCTGACATTCTGCCGCAGATACGCCAAAAGTTGAGCAAAGTTCAATTTTTCGCGTAGAAATTCAGCGTTTTTAGAGGTTAAGCTGGCAACCGTTTCGTTTTCTTGATTTTTGTAATTATTTACTGTCCATATTTGTAACTATTTGGAAATAAAGCAAAAACAAATACAAATTACAATCAAAATTCAAAGAAATATTTCAAAATTTAGAAAAAGAATATAATTTGACATACGCGGGCGGCGTAAATTCTCCACTTCATCTGAATGTTACGTCAAAATTCACGTATTCAGCATTTGCGCCAGTTATGTCAAGTTTACGCTCATGAGAAGCCGGCCTTATACACTTTTTAAATAAGCGAACGGTAAGCTCATGTTCGGAGAACTCAGTTTCTTTGCCTATTTGCAACAACTTTACAAATTTATTAAAAAAAAAAACATACACAGAAAAAAAAAGACAAAAAATCAAAGAGTTAAAGACTTGTTCAATCCCAATGAATTTGTGGTCAATTTAACAATGAGAGATACTGGCCAGTTGGTTTTAACCAGAACCATAAAACAAAAAAATTATAAATTTTCGTGTTCTCGTGAGTTAATTACAGTTTTTAATTTTTAACTTTATCTATTATTTAAAATAAAATATTATTATTATAAAAATTTCAAGCCTTCACTACGTTAAAGTACCAGCGATGACGTAGTCGGCGTGTCGTTTCTCGTCTTGACTTGGTGTGTTTTGTGTTTTCACCACAGGTTATGATTGCGCTGATTTTTGCTCTTTGCATTATGCATATTTGGTTCCAGTACATTTATGTAACATTCTAAAACAACCCTTGTTCAGATCTCAATTGCATCTTTCTTTTTGCCTATTATGTTATTCGAAATTAAATAATATTTTTCATCACATATATTCATCTTAACTACGACCACTGGCATTCTTTGCCACTGGCGCAAACCGTTAACGACACCATCGATGACGTCGCAACAATGCAACACCATATGAACTTGATTCCCATAATCGAGGCCGATGAGCAATAGTGTGTAATATCCTTGGTGTAGCCTAGCCGAGTCACAAAAATTGGCGCTTCCCAATGCTCTGTTTTTTTATAGTGGTGAATTTATTACCATACGACCAAACAGCAAACAGCCTAATTTATGAAATCTTGACTTGGCACCAAAAAAGACCGGTAAGAACCGATTAATTTATAACGGTTCTGGTTCTGCCTACCTTATTACATTTCTAGAGTTCTTTTCACGTGGCTCCGGTTTAACTAACCGGGTTACAAAACGGTTAGAGAAATGACATACCGTTTTCTAACCCGGTTACAAAGTGACGTGATGGATACCTACCACTCGAATTTGAGCGGTATGTTGCGGTTTGTTAAACTGGAGCCATGTGAAAAAAGTTTAGGAAATATGGGTTTCGTTCCGATTCCAGTCTGCAAAAAAAACGGTTCCGTTCCGGTTTAATATCGTTCCGGTCCGGGTCTCTGGCTGTGACTGAGACATAAGGTTTGTTTTTTGTGTTGTTCGGAGCAGCACTTCCTGCTCTGGGCCGTTCGTTTGTGTCACGGCAATGAACTGACGAACGTTATTATGGTTCTTATCTGCCATAATCTGAAATATAAGAGCTAGCTCAGTTCAAGTTAGTGCAACACAAACAAACAAACGACACAAATCTTATTATATTTTCTCATCTATTTCGCCTTCCTATTGACGATGGTAACTTTGTTTTGGATTCACTCAGAGCTAGTCCAGAATAATTCTGCACATGCGTATATTATAAAACGCGTTTCAGTTTTTTTCGAATCGTAATCGAACTGTGTTGACAGTATTTTGGTTTATTTAGAACTATTTAGGAATAATTCTGGGATTGTTCCAGAACAGTTCTCTAAGGGCGGGTATTATAAAACTACTTTGACAGTTAACTTTAAGTTAACTTTTTGAATTACATGTAATTCCAGAAGTTAACTTTAAGTTAACTCTCAATGTAGTTTTATAATACCCGCCCATAGTACACTTGGCCAAACATAAAACTGGTACAGGCAATATATATTTTTTGTGAGTCAGGTTTAATAACAAAAAGTCTGTTCTGAAAAACTTCGTTCAGACAGTTTTTGTCAACGTCAAACCTGAACAAAAGTAAATGCAACATGTTTTTATGTTATGATTGGTTTAAATATGATACTGACTTGACTCTTCTTGTCATTGTTGAGGTGATAAAAAAGGTCGATATACACAATACAACACAAGCTGAGTTTGGCTATTCAGCGCGGAGTTGGAGTGGAGTGAACAGAGTTAATGGAGTCACCCCTAATACCGTAAAAAGCAATACCCGAACCTTAACCCGAACGGCTGGAGTGTGAATGGAGTCACTTCGAGTGCACGGAGTGAGCAAGCCGAACTCACCCACAATAGGAAAATGCGTACCAGTTTTATGTTTGGCCAAGTGTACTTGCTCTAAAGGAGGTTTAGATTTGTGATTTGCGGCGTGTTTTGATTTTTTTGGTTCCGAATCGGTTCAGAACTAGTATTTAAACAGTCCTCTATTATTTTCTGTGCGCAATCCCAGAACCGTTCCAAATTTCGAACTAAAACAAGCTAGTGAGAGTGAGACCAACTTTCGAAAGGTCCGTTCTCACAGAAAATCACAAACCAGTCACAGACTTTGTGATTGGTGCAAATCGCCAACTGACTTCTAGCAATTTAAGGTCTGTTTCTGCAGAAATCACACACCAGTCAGAGTGAATTTCATTGGTTGCAATTAAATTTCTGACTGTTTTCAACCAATGAAATTCGCTCCGACTAGTCCGACTGGTTCCTGATTTCTGCAGAAACAGACCTATGATTAGAGATGCCGCGTAAACCCAGTCAGTATCATTGGTTAGCTTTGGATGCATTTACATCTTAGATTTACATCACGGCATTTATTAATTGGTCTGTTTCTGCAGAATCACAAACCATTCAGAGCAAATTTCATTGGTTGAAAACAGTCAGAAAACTAGTTTCAACCAATAACCCTTTTCACGTGGCTCCGGTTCAACAAACCGCAACATACCGCTCAAGACCTAGAACTTTTGTAACCGGGCTAGAAAACGGTATGTCATACTTGAAATACCGCTACTAACCGTTTTGTAACATGGTAAGTTTAAACGGAGCCATGTGAAAAGGACTAATGAAATTCACTTTGACTAGTTTGTGAATTGTGATTTCTGCAGAAACAGACCTAATATTTGATTGAATTAAAATTTTACAAATAGAGAAAAGATTGAACTTGAGAAAAAAGTTATAAAAATTCCTTCTGTTTGCACTTTGCTCGCCTTGTTACAAAATCAAATTCATTGGGTACATTCAGGCAGTGCCAGCGGCTTAGTTCAGCCACTCAGCGGGAACTTTATTCTCGAAACCAGGGAGCAGCGTTCTCATTGGAACGAAGGTTCCGTCTTTGTCGTCCGGCATAACACTGACAATGACAGAGCAATCGTTTTTACGAGAACGCTGTTCCTTAGTTTCAAGAATAGAATCCCTGCTGAGCGGCTGAGCTTAGTCGCTGGGACCGCCTGAATGTACCCATTGTATTTTTGTTTGGAATTTATATTTTGAATTCTCTGTATTTTTAAAACGTAAAATAAATAAAACAAAATATGCAAATATGTATTTACTCTTTATTTTTCAAATTTTTATATATTTACATAATATCAGAATGCTTAATTGAAATTAATAAAATCAATGCCAAGAAATATCCATTGATTTCTATCAATTATTGTCAAAATTCACTGAATTCTATAAAAGCCGATAAATTTCCCAATTTGGGCCTCGACTTTGATCCGACAAAATTTATCAAATTACTGCTTCCAGCAACTGCTTCAACATTTAAATTTTCTTTTCTAGTAATAAGTTCATTGGAATCTGACTCGTTTTCAACATAATAACGTGGCTTTTCTTCTTCATCAGATTTTGAAGGTACTTCTTTGTCAACATTTTTCGATTTCAAATCGGTACTCGTAGAACATTTCTTGGCAAAGTGAGTTTTATTTATCAAGTAAGACCTTACCATTTTTCCATGGGGATATTGGCACCTCGGCTTCATACATTTGCCGTACTTTTCATATTCGGGACACAAATATTGATGGCGTTTGTCACACTAAATTGGTTATTTTTTGGAATAAAAAAAAATAATGTGAATAATTATTTGAAATACATAATAGAAATTGACTTAATTAACCATTTTTTAATTATTAAAGCTACTTTCGAGTGCCACCCTTTGAGCGCTCCTGAGTTACTCTGAAGTACTCCAGTTTCAAGTGTTTGAGTACAAAACGCACGGTATATGACAGGTGTAGAGTGTTCCAGGAGCTTCGCACTATGCATCCGAAAGCGGCTTAGATTGTTTGTATTTTTATATTGAAGTTTCTTTTGGTTTATTAAGCCTAGGAAAAACATTTATAAAATATCCTGAATACATTTACCTGGACGGCCTTTTCACAAAATCCTTCCAAAAAATCGTGGCACACTTCAGCTTTGGGGCTGATTTTCACGTGCAAATAGGGACAGTTTTCTTTCAAACAGGCGCCTTCCAAGTAGTATTTGCAGGTTGCCATTTTTTCTGGCAAAACGCTGTGGGACAGGAGGCAATTTTCTTTTAGACAGGCACCTTGCAAGAATCTAAAAAATAAACACAATTGTAAAAGATACTGTGAAGAACCCAAAAAGAGGGCCATAATACAGGGACTTAAACAGTAAAAAAGAGAAATTTTCGGAAAAATAGTTTTGGCAATTATTATTTACTTTAATAAAATTTAAATTCAATCAAATAAATTTATCTTAAATTAAATCCCAATAATCAAAGTTATAATTGGCAAGTAATAAAGTAAATAAAATACTCTCCATAGGCTCAATTGGAATCCTTTAAGTTCAAATTAAAATAATAATTAACGCAGTTATCTGTTTCGCTGCTTAAGCCAACGATAAAGGTCAAAAATCTAATCCAACACTTATTATACGGACCCCCCTCTATAGTCATCAGTTATCTTTACTGAAGGCAGTCCGAATGAAGTAATTACGCAACCGGAAGAGACACGAGATTCCTGACTCTTTAAATAAAAAATAAACTCATAAATCTAGACACCCAACGAAATCAATCACAAAGCTAACTTGTTTAATTGTGTACACGCGCTGTCGGCGTTTTTGAATAGCGAAAACGGAAACGAAATTCTTGCGACATTACTCTAATAAATACTAAATTAGGACACGCAGGTGCAGGAATCATCGAAGATAATGATTCCTAGAAATAGAGGCGATAAACTTAAACCCACGTGGATATTTATGGTGGGATTGAATACTATTTAAACATATTACAATGAGAGGAGAGGAAGAAGCAATTAAAAAATTACACTTACATTTAGTAGTAGAATTAGCAGTTGATTCATAGTAAGATAGTGGAGAACAGTAGAAATTGGCAGTGATTTGAGTACTCCTCCAAAAAGTTATTTTCTTTATTTCTGCCTCAGGCCCAAATTAAATTCGCGATTTAATTGACTATACAGGGTGTCCGGTAAGTATATGGCATACTCTCGGAAGCGTATAGGAGGGGTCAAAATAACCCTACTTTGATCTAAAAAAAAATTCCTAAAGTGCCCCTTAACGGAGATACAGAGCCCCAAAAGAGTACATGGCGATCCACCTTTTTGACTCTAACTTCTGAACCGACTTGTATAATTAAATGAAATTTTGATATTTTATGTTGGCCATAAAGACTCATAAAATCAGCCTACAGTGGATGTTTCACATACTCTGGGAAGTCAGGAACGGACTTGCCACCATATTCATTTTGCCAAATTTTTGACAGGAGTCATTTTACACAGCTGAAAAGTGATTTTCTAATTACTTTGGTCATTTTTCTTCTAAAAAGGTATTCTACATTTGTTTCGATTAAATTAGCCGTTTCCGAAAAAATTAGGTTTTTGTATAACACCTTCGATCATTTATCTTCGAAATTTATTTAATAATCAAGTCGATCCTAGATTAAGAAAAAATAGGTAGAAGTTGACTTATAAAAAGTACCTGAAACCGACCCTTTTTGCCATATAAAGTTACTTTTTATAAGTCAACTTCTACCTGTTTTTCTTAATCTAGGATAAACTTAATTATTAAATAAATTTCTAAGGTATATGATTGAAGGTGCGTATACAAAAACCTAATTTTTTCGGAAACGGCTGATTTAATCGAAACAAATGAAGAGCACCTTTTTTGAAGAGAAATGACCAAAGTATTCAAAAAATCAGTATTCAGCTGTGTAAAATGACTCCTGTCAAAAATTTGGCACAATGAATATGGTGGCAAGTCCGTTCCTGACTTCCCAGACTATGTGAAACATCTGCTGTAGGATGATTTTATGAGTCTTTATGGCCAACATAAAATATCAAAACTTCATTAAATTATACAAGTCGGTTCAAAAGTTAGAGCCAAAAATGTGGATCGCCAGGTACTCTTTTGGGGCTCGGTATCTCCGTTAAGGGGCACTTTAGGAATTTTTTTTTAGAACAAAATAAGGTTATTTTGACCCTTCCTATACGCTCCCGAGAGTATGCCATATACTTACCAGACACCCTGTATATTGACAAGTTAAAAAGTTAGAAGTAAATTCAAATCTTTTATTCGATTTTGTACGTGCTAAGCAAATAAAACAAAAATAATTTGATAGAGTCAGTGTAGTGAATTGAATGACAAAGACAAATATTATAGTATGTACAGTTGCGGCCATTGGAATTGGCACAAACTTTTTGAAGGCAACTCGTATCGCATCAAAATCTGACAAAAACTGTAACCAACAAAAGTAGGCAGTGGCGTGAGTAATATGATGATTGAAAGATAAATAATAAAACTAATAAAACTGTTCTACACCTTTTCCATATGTATTTCAGAGATAGTCAGTTTAATTTCAGAAAGCGTCAATTGCAATTGAGATTAGTAAATTGTAATTCGGAAAGCGTCAATTGTATTTCAGATTAGTTAATTTTATTTGAGAAATAGTCAATTGTATTTCAGATTAGTTTATTTTATTTCAGAAAGTGTCAATTGTATTTCAGATTAGATAGTTTTATATCGGAAAGCGTCAATTGTATTTCAGATTAGTTCATTGTAGTTCAGAAAACGTAAATTATATTTCAGAAATTATCAGATGTAGTTCAGAAATCATCAGGTATCTACGCAGATTTTCCCAAATCAACACAAGATAGGTGTATAGGTGACTCATTATAAATTTTATTTAATACACTACATTGATAATATCTGAAATACATTTGACGAATTCTGAAATACAATTTACAATTTCTGATCTACAAATAAATAATCTGAAACACAAATGACGATTTCTGAAATAAAAGTGACCAAACTGAAATACAAATGACTTTTTCTGAAATATAATTGACCAATCTGAAACACAAATGATATTTTCTGAACTACAACTGACAAAGTTGAAATACAAATAACACTTTCTGAAATTGAACTTACACAACTGAAATACAATTGACGCATTCTGAACTAGAATTGATGAATGATGAATCTGAAATACAAGTGATACATTCTGAAATACTTATGGAAAAGGTGTAGAAGCACTTTTTCAAGCAGAATTCAGTGACGTTCTCAATTTTTTTCTAGATGGTCCCAACTCCGAGATATTGACCAAAGTCTAGTTTTTTCCAATAGGACACTCTATATATTAATAGCTCATTAGAAAGCTCGGCTTTTTCTTATTTCAATGATATAAAATTCGATAGGTTTATCTCTAATAGTTTTCGAGAAAAAAAATTATTTCGGTTTTTGTCATAAGAAGTAATGTGTAAGAAAAGGACTTTACATCTGTAAGGAAACTGAGAAAGGTCTCTTTCTAACTCATTGTTTCTTATGACAAAAGCCGAAATATTTTTTTTTCTCAAAAACTGTTAGAGATAAACCTATCGAAATTTGTATCATTGAAATCAGCAAAAGCAGAGCTTTCTAATGAGCTATTAATATATAGGGTGTCCCATTGGAAAAAATCGGATTTTGGTCAATATCTTGAAATCGAGGCCCAATAGAAAAAAACTGAAAACGTCACTGAATTCTGCTTGAAAAAGTGCTTCTAGGAAGTTTTTACGGAAATCAATTATTTTCATAAACAAAAAAGTTATGAAGATTTCACAGTATTGCTCAAAATCGAGAATCGCCCTCTAGCGGCTAAACGGTTGAAGATATCAAAATGCGGTTTGCACCAATCAAAATTTCAAGAAATTTGAGCCTCGGAGTGGGGGATTCATTTTTTTGTATCTCGCTCAGAAATTGACGTTTCCTATTAAAACCATCCAAATTCGGACACCCTGTACAACTCTCCATATTTTTTGAGGCTAAATTCTCCAACCAATAGGAGCATTTTGACCCATATCTTGCGCATGCGCTGAATGAGTGAACAAATCTCTCAAATTGAAAAAGCAGTTCGGCATATACATGTCTCCTTCCAATCCTGCACGCAAAAAAGAGACAGAGATAGCTTGGGTGAGAACCCGCGAGAAATAACTGTCAAACGAGGCACGCAACAGGATTGTATTACAAAAAAGAAGAGAAGTTTTTTGACTGAAATTATTGAGGAAATTGAAAAGTAACCGGAAAATTCATCAATTTGAAATTCGACTTTGTTAAGAGTGTTTTGCTTTCCGTGTTATTCGCGATTTTTGTGTACTTGACTGTTTTATCGTTTATATATTGTTTATTATCATGGTTGCTTCCTGTTTTGTCTGTAAAAACAACACTACAACTAGCCCATGCTTAGGATATTTTAGTTTCCCGAACGATGAACGACTTGTAAGTATTTATATTTACATATTTCATATTAGGTTTACTCTATACATTCACATAATCTTAATCTGATGAAATAATTGACCACATTCCAAAAATATCTAATACTGTGATGCAAATCTGGATGGGATTGAAATCCTGGCTGTGTCTTAATGGTCTAAGAGCCAGTGAACTTTTTTGCGTAAAAACTTAGTGATGGCTAAAAAATCATTATATTATTTGTTTCGAAATTATAATATGATCCCGTTATATCCTTAATGTTAATCCACAAAAAATCCTAGTCCGACTCTGTCCACGGCCCAGGATTCGTTATTTCCGATCAATAATGCGCAAGCGCGAAATATAGGGACATAGAATTTGGCTTCAAAAAAATCAATGGTTTTTCAACGGAGTTGAACAACTGTATCGGTACGGTATAAACTGTGACTGTAGTGACTGTACATATTGTTTGACCAGCGGATCTGAGTCTACGGAAGGAATTCGGAAGTAAATGTGCCATGTTGCCACGTTTAATTATAAAAAAGCGAAGATACTAGGCATGCAGTATAGTTCATTTGAAAATCCATTTTTTAATAACAAAATATTGATAACAATAATAAAACGCTAAATATTTTAACGTGGTCGTTAGATCTATTCTTATTTTAATCCTGATTTCTTCAATTTGGTCTATTGTAAAAAATAAAAAATAAACATTTTCTAAAGATACCATCAGCTTTTGACTATTTGGCAAGCATCCGGCCTGGATGAACCTGATTGGTGGAGTTTTTGACAAGATCGCCGTTGCCATGGGGAACCATTGGGATGTGAATGAGCTAATGTCACCTTACGTCTCGCTATTGGCCAGGGCTTACGTCATTTTATCCTTCCATCTTGGAATATCGATTTATATTGAAATATCCAGTGGCGGAGGCACTGGCGTAGCCAGGATTTTGTCTTGGGGGGGGGGCAAATTTGCAGGAAGTGTTTCTTGTTGGTTCATCGCCAGTGCTGCCGAAGGCAAAGCGCCGCAGTCGCGAAATTTTTGGATGCCAGCCGTTTTTTTGGGTCTTTTAACAGTATTTTTGGGACCGTTTATTTAAATTTTGAAGCATTATCTATAAAATTTAAAGATCTTGGGGGGGGCAAATGCCCCTCTGCCCCCCCCCTGGCTACGCCAGTGGGCGGAGGTTTGGTCATTGTTAATTTTCGTCTACAAGTTGCAATACGATAACACTTCCAAAAAGTTTCGCACGCAGCTTGGTAATTTATGAATGAAATCAGCCATTTTTTTACAACTGCGTTCCCCTCACTGTTGCCCCGTAGACACAGAGTCGCTGTAGTTTGTAGTTCACGAGTTACACTTTCACACAATTTGGCAACACCGCTAGCTGCCGGCCACTTCACGTTGCTCGGCTAGCTTCGCCTGAAATTATTTATCCTAAAGTTCATTGGCGCACGGTAGCCATATTCAAATCATAAGATAACCAGAGGCGTAGGAGGATTTATTTGGTTTTATCATTCGTGATTATAGCGTCTATCATATCAAATAATTTGAAGTAAATGGAAAAAAAAATAAAAATAAAAATAACAAAATGTAATTCATTTTTTAGCGTAGTAGCGCACCCCGGGTATACGCTAGTTAAATCTAGTTTGCCAGGGACGGACTAGCTTTAACACAATAATGCTAATTTTTTTTACACCCTGTATGATATAAGCATAGCAATAATATTTTTAGATAGTTTCAACCTTGAACTAGAAAAAAGGTACTCTTATTTGATGTCGAAAAAATAAGCTGCTTTCAAGAAAAATCTGTTTTTGTGTATTAATGGTTTTTTATTAAATAATTTCTTATATCGACTCAACATGAAATCCTTTTAATCTTATGCATTCCATACCTATTTTAATGAAAGATTGCTCGACTCTCGACAATGCTTCAATATTAGCCCTTATTTCGCGACAGTGAAAATTAATCATTTCTCCTAACATTTCCTCAGTGTCATTATTGCGTTAAAGTTAATCCATCCCTGGCAAACTAGATTGGTCAAGTGTGTTTGAGAGGGTCCATTTTAAGGGGTTTTATCTAGTATCCGTCATATTAAAAGCAAAAAAATTACATGGAGTATTTTGCAAGTTATCAACAAAAAACCGATTTTCAGAGGCGTCCTTTAGGGGGGGCCGTAGGAATTTTCTTTTATAGGAAGTTGTCATGTTATTTTTATGTGTTCTATCTGAATCCAAGAGATTGCCCTGATATTCTCATCAGCTAACTAGCCACATTCAGCCCTCAAAATGCCAGACAAAAAAAAATGACTCCACTAAACAGTTCCCTATCTCAGGCTCTATTATAGAAATTTACAAGTGTATCCATGTATTTCCAAATTTTTCTCATGTACTTCCAGAGTATTCCTAAGTATTCCCAAAGTATTACCACGTATTTAAAGGTATTCCCAAAGTATTCTTAGCAAAGTATACAGTGATTTCCATGAGTGATTTACCCTTCGAAAAATATATTGTTACAGTTCAAAATTCACTGTATCAATTTGTTAGTTTTATATAAATTCTCATTTAATATTGTATTCCAAAGCTCTAAGATTGTTGTTAATTAATATCCTTTTATTTACGACTAATGTATAATGTGCGTATTATATTTGTGATTTTGGCAGTATAATGACATATGTTAATCCTCCAGGGATTAATGACGAGTAGCGGGATTAATGGTCATTATTCCACAAAAGTGTCAGTGTCAAACGTGTAGTGCTTGTGCATTTGTATTGAAAATTATGAGACGGATGAAATTTGTTCATTGAAAATCTCAAATAAATTAATTTGTCGTAAATAAAGTAGAGTATACTACTCGCAATAATGGCTATTATTCCCTCGGAATGTTACTCCCTCGCCGCTAACGCGGCTCAGTTCGTAATAATCCTCGGGAATAATAGCTATCATTATTCACTCGTGGTATAATCTACTATTATTTTAATCATGTCAGGGACATAAACAATTCATTTTCCGACAGGTTGGCAGGGGGCTTCTGTTTTCCTGTATTCTTGTTTTGTCGGGGAAATAGTCCTTGTGGGACTGCGTCTGAAATGTAAAAGGATTACTTAAGATGAAATAGAATTCAATTTCAATACTTACCTTTATTAAAAATTGGGGCCCAGTGCTTTCTTTACCATCCGTTAATTATTGGGTTATGATTTATTATTTTTGACACTTGAACTTGATCTTGAACAGCTGTGTGCTCCGAACACTTCGGTTTTTATTATTTAGCGGTCTTGGGATGTCGCACAGGTGCTTGGAGTAAATGGGTCAAGGTTTCACCGATAAATCAAAGTCATTGGCGTAGTTCACAGAATTGTTACTGTATTGCTGTCTGTAGCAACATTAAGTTTTCTTCGTTTTGTTCATGAATTGAAATTTTCTGTGTAAATTATAATTTAGCTGAGGAAATTAACAACTAGTTGAGATTTTAAAGAGTTCTATTGTGTTTTGGGACTGTATGGAAATTATTTTGAGTTTTGGCAACAGACCCAGAGAGACGAGTCGTCCCTGGTTCTGAACATGACATTGCAGTTTGTCATTAGGGGGGAAATTGAACCTTTCAAGTTCTTCCTTCGGTCTTTTCTACCCCAACTTTCAGCCTGAATGGTCGTTTTAGCTGCTAAGCCTGCTTGAGTCCTAGGATTCGCCTTTGTACCTAAGGGATTTTGGCTGCAGTTTTCGCGTGGAATCCGTTTCTTTGGTTTACTGGATAAACCGCAAGTTGTGCTGGAGGCACGTGTAATTTTGGATTTCCACAAACCTTTTTGTAAGGGATTTTTGACCACGTGACTGGTAAGTTATCTTACTTTTGCTGCCCAAGAACCACATGGTTCTTGGCTACACATTTCCATACTATTACCTAGTTTCTCGTCAACTTATAGAGAGTTGGTCCCAAGGGCTTATATGTCCATTTTTGTCCTGCCTTTCCGCCGTCTTACGTGTGCCTTGATGGTGATATTAGGGAGATATGCCCTTTCGACAATTACGGTGTTGCCGGATGAGGAAATGATGTCCTTAGGCGTTGCAGGAATGTGATTGTTGGAAGGTATGTTTTTATCTATTTTTATATATTAGGGAGGGAATAAAATATAGGGTTTTTGCTTAATAAAATCTAGATGATGGGCTATTATGAAAGCGCCATTTGTGTGACGTTAAGTTCATTCTAAATGTGCAGACTTCGTATACCCGGCTTGTCGAGGCCGTCTAGTGCTAGTCTTTGTGCTGTCAAAGCTAGTTATAATTTAATATAGTTCTGGAACTAAGGCTGAATACCTTTTTCTAGGGCGTTGTTTTGGTTGGTGTCTTGTTCCGGTGTCTGATGTTGATGTCTAAATCAAGTCTAGTGTTTGGTGCACAATGCACGTAGCTAATGGGTAGCAGTAGCAGCTGATGTAGCTTCTGGACGTTTCTCATCCTTTCCAGGCTGGTTGCTGTTTTATTTCACCAGCAGGATCGAGTAATGTATAACTGCTCTATTTTATTTCTTACATAATAATTAGAATGATGCTCAAGAGTTGAATGTTACTAAGGTAGAGTGTTTTATTATATATCTAGTTACATATTTTCTTGGCATTGTCATGCTATAAATATAATCGTCTTGCGCCTGGTATACCATGGTATTTTAGGGGATGATTTTTCATATTTATAATTAAAGTTTAAATGTCTAGCGTAATTGATTAATTGCCCTTATGTAATCAATACGTTGACATTATTTGAACACGACTTTATTATTTAGTGTAATATTTTGATGTCGATTATTATTGTTCTACATCTATTTACATTTCAATTGTTACCTGTTATCTATTGCCCAAAGCTACATAGCTTTAGTAATTAAATATTGTCCTTTGTTTTGAACCTGACTTTTATTGATTCCTTCTGCTGAGAACAATGCCCAGGTCCAAGAGACCCATGTTTAGTAAGTACTACTATACTTTCTTTATCATTATATTTTTGAGCTAGCTGGTGTTATAACTGGGAAATTTAGGTTATAATATACTATTTTGATTTGGAAATTGCATGAGTTTTTTATTGGTTTTACCTATGTCAAGGTTTGGTTGAGTTTTATGCCTTATTTATTTCGTTTTCAGAATTATCCATTACCGTTTTTTGATTATTTTTTTAGGTGTGTTTCTGAATTTTCACACTTCAATATTTTATGTAATTTAATTATTTTTTTTTTTTTACAAATTCAGTGGCGCCCTTGCCATGCTGTCCTTATTAAACTATTGACCCACCCCTAATAATTATACGCTGAGCAAACTGAGCATATTATGGGCCTCTTGTTAATTCATTAACAAAAGGGGTTACATAAATTTGAACACCGGCATTCTACAAGCCTTCATTTCAACAAAAGGTGGATTACGGTAGCCATCCAGCCATCCAGTTTCTGTCACTTGACGAGGGAAGTTGCAGACTCTAGCCATGAATCAAGGTAGATAGAGGCTAGAAGTTCTCAAGTATTGTCAAAGGTGGAGGAACAGGAGTCAATACGTGAGGGACTTGATTCCTCTGGGAATCTCTTCAAAAGCTCTAGGCCATGCTCCACGAAAATTGTGTTCTTTTAAAAATGTGGGCTTTTTGGAAATGGATTCGTTGAGAGAAACGGCTCCTCCGAAAACCTTAAGTGATAGAGGCATTTCATGAACAACCATTCCTTTGAAAAAATTAAGGACTTACCACGAGGGAGTTCGAAATTCAAACTCAAATAAAACGGTAATCACAAGACTTCTGATTTAAATTTTTTAGTTACTTAATGGATCATTGCCTTACGCAACTTTATTCCGTTGAAACAGTGCCTGATGGCCGATAATGTATTTTTCCTACAACTGCCTCTGAAAATGGAGTTTTTCGCACGCTAGGCAACCTCTGAAATTAGGGTTTTTTTGCACGCATTTCAGCGTGCAAAAAAGTTTTCTACACGCTCCTCAGCGTGCGAAAAAGTTTTTCACACGCTTCAAGTTTTCTAACAAATGAAAATTACATATTTGGTTGTTTTATTTTGCAGTTGTAGGAAAAGTGTTGTAAAAAACTTGTTGGAAAACCTTTTTTCACACTCGCTCGACTTATGGAACTCGCTTATGGCTCGGTTCAACAAACTGTCTCGCCATGCGAAAAAAGTCGTTTTCAAAACTTGTTGTTTAAATAACTATTTTTTCACTAGAACGGTAACCACACTTGAGGAAGATGGCTGCCCCCAGGCCAGAGTCGACCTATCAGGGTGAACCGCAAACATTGAAAGGGCTGAGGAAAGAAACGGATCAGATGAACAGGGAGAGCTTCTTCTCAAAAAACCGCCAACAGGAAGTGTTGGTCAAACTTAAACGAAAATCGTCCCTCTAATTCAATAATTGCTAATAAGTCTGTTTCTGCAGAAATCACAAGCCAGTCAGAGCAAATTTCATTGGTTGAAAACAGTCAGAAAACTAGTTTCAACCAATGAAATTCACTCTGACCTGTTTGTGATTCCTACAGAAACAAACCTGAAATCATTAGCAGCCGACACCTTTTTTTTTAATGCTAGTAACCAGACTGTCAACATTGAAGGTAATAATTTAACTTATACAATAATATTTGAAAGAAAAAAGAAACAAATACTAACAGTAGCATTTCACATGCTACAATCACCTCCTTCAAAAAATGGAAAAAAATATATGTAGTATTTTTTTTAAAGATATCTACAAGCCTCCATTCCAATAAAAGGTAGATTACAGTAGCCATCCAGTCATACAGTTTCACTCACTTGAAGTTGCAGATTCTAGCCTTCAATCAAGGTGGATAGAGGCTAGAAATTCTCAAGTATGATCAAATGTGGAGGTACAGGAGTCAATACGTGAGGGACTTGATTCCTCTAGGAATCGCTCCAAAACCCCTATGCCGCGCTCCACAAAAATGGTGTTCTTTTAAAAATGGATTCGTTGAGAGAAACGGCGGCTCCTCCAAAAAAACGACTCCTCAGAAAAACGGCTCTCCGGAAAAACGGCTCCTCGGAAAGTGTTGGTACTACACTGGTACTTCAAACTTAAACGAAAATCGTGCCCTCTAGTTTAACCATAATTGGTAATATCATTAGCAGTAGAAACCAATTTTTAATGTTAGTCACCAGACTATCAATATTTAAGGTAATAATTTAACTTGTAAAATCATATTCAAAAGAAAGGAACAAATACTGACAGTAGCATTTTACATGCTACAAGACGCCTCTGTATTTTCACCTGAAGGAAAAATAGCAATAAAATAGTCAACAAACAAACAAACAAATAGTAAAATAAACGAAAACTTAGGATCCCCAACTCTTGGATCTTTATAAAATATGTTAAAGGGACACAACTCGCTGATCTTTATAAAATATTTTAAAGTTCCTTCACTCGCGGAGTGCAGACCTTTATACACTTCCAAATATATAATATACCTACCCATTAACAAGAAAGACAAATATAAAAGGAAAGATGAAAAAACAAAAATTACTTTTTAAATTTTGGGCAACAATTTTCCTTTTTACAGTTTTGATCCACCTTGCAAAAAAGTATCTATTTAGCAAATTATTGCTACCAAACAACTTTGAAATACAGTACAATCTCGATAATTCGAACTTATTACTGCTAAGGTCAGTCTGGATTACCGATTTGTTCGGATTATCAAAATGCTTGGTAAATTTACCTTAAATATGCAAATAATCAAAAATAAGCTTTATTTTTTAAGACAAATATAAATGTACGTAATTAACTCTGAGTTTAACTTAGGTTAGACGAGTAAAACAATTATGTAATGTACTTTTTTTTGCTCCATACTGGCTGTTTCTCCCATTTCCGCCTTCTTTTTCATTTCTTTGAGGGCCGGTTTATTCACCTTTTGATAAGTTGTCAGGTATGCAATCTGACGAATAAAAAGGCAATCTATAATCCCATTGGTTGGCCAGTTATCTGTCGACCAATAGAATTATAAAACAGTAATTTTATCTTGCAGATAGTTAGGTATCAGGAAGATGAATAAACCCAGGAATAAACCGAGCTTTAGAATGAAAATATTCTCAGCTGTTTCAAAATTTTGTTCTACTCATTTTAAACAAGTCTGAAAACATTTTACTGCTGCTCTGTGAGTCACGTTGGTAGGTACGATTTGGTCAGAATCTTCTGATCCGGCTTTGAGAACATTATTACGTATTAAATTTTATGTAGCGCGCGTAGCGTAATGCGGTTTTCAGCAGTTGTTCGGAATATGCCTTCGAGTGTTCACTGTTCAGATTAGTGGAGGTTCAGATTAACGCATGGTCGAATTATCGAGGTTGTACTGAATGTATGTATTATTTAAAAATTTCAAGATCATCAAATCAAGCCGCATTTACTTGTTCAATAAAAAAGTGTCTTTTTCTTACCTGGTACACAGAGCCACTTGATCAGGATCGTGTTTCAAAGAGCATTTTCCTTTGTCTTTCCCCTTGCATAAACCATACTTCCTGAAAGTAATGCAAGGAATGTTGCACTTTCTGAATTTCCTCTCAGACATTTTCTTCTTTTTGAAACTTTGTTTTCTACAAAAGAAAAATATGTAGTTGTACCAATTATTATACTTGGACTCACAAATAACTCACCTAACAACTTTAAACCTTCTCATTTCTAAAAGTTTCTTATTTTTCTTATAGGGTGAAATTGATTTATTGATAAGTTTGTAATGAGATTGTAAGATTTTCCTTTTTCCTCCAACAACAAGATTCTTATTTTTTGTTGATGAAGTAATTGACTTATTAATAAGCTTATACCGAGATTGTAAAATGTTCCTTTTTGTTCCACCAACATTTTTAATTGATTTATTAATAAGTTTGTAATGAGATTGCAAGATTTTTCTTTTTTCTCCAATAAGATTGTTATTTTCAGAATTAATAAGTTTATACTTAGATTGTGAAATCTTTCTCTCTCCAACATTGTTTCTAATTGATTTATTAACAAGTTTGTACTGTGATTTTGAAATGTTAATTTTCTTAGGTTGTTCCTTTATGCTACCAATTGAAGCTCGTCTTAGTGAATTTTTTGATTTCTTATAAATCCTTCCGTTGATATTCACAACACTTGAAGCACTCTTTTTAATTATTGTTGATTTTACTAAAGCACTCAAATTTAAAAGATTATTTTTTGGAACCAATGATTTCCTCTTATCAATTTTAAATTTATTTTTAGGAGTCAATTTCCCAATTCCAGATTTTACAATTTTGTACTTTGAATTAACAGACCTACGTCTCGGTTTTTTATCTGTATTTGGTGGAACTCGTATAAGCTTGGTTTTAGTTAAAACAAACGGGATATGTTTACTTGCTCCTGCTAGTCCTGCTGAACTTCCAATGCATATATTGTGAGTTTTTAAATCTATTATCTGTTGGTTTGCTTCTGAATTAGCAATAGGTACATTCTGAGGTTTTAGATCTATAATCTGTTGGTTTAAACATTTAGGTACATTTTTAGGATTAATATGTACACGAGGATTAATGTGAATAGTAGCTGCAGCCTTTTGTTTATTGAAATTTGGATTTACAAACACTTTGTTGGCCATAAATTTCGGATTGAATAAAATCCTTTGGGATGGTACTTGTTGCTGCGAGGGCACTTGTGGCAACTTTTTAACGTAAATTAACCGATTCGTCTTGGGTATTTGAGGAGCCTCCTGATTGTAATGAGAATGAGCCCCATATTGAGGATATCCATATGCTAGAAAGTATATGGAATTCAAATGGATTTTCATTGGGGGATTTGCTACTTACGTGCATTATTATTATTATACATTGAAGGTTGTTGATTTTAATTGTTTTGAAGTCGGGGTTTTCTTTTTTTTTATTACAAAAGTGGAAGGACTCAAAAAGTATTTTTATTTTTTTATTTTTTATGAATCAAATGAGTCATGTCTCATGTGCGTGACAGCGTGACTGTCAAAACTCAGAAAATCAAAGCACTGTCAATTGTCAAAGGTGTTTTCATTTCATTTATCATAGCTCTGATTCAGTAACACATAGTTGTATTCCTTTCAAGAGTTTGAAACACTCGAGCTAGTCGCTCCGGTGCTTAGTCGCAGCACCGGAACTGTTCCGGAGTTCCTCCTAGATGTGAAAGAAATACAACTACTATCAGGTTGTTCATTGTACTTGCTCCACCTACTCGAAAATCAGAAAGATCTACTAGGAACTGCTATTTATGAGTTTTTAACATATGGGACAAGTGAACGCCAATCTGCTGAGATCTGTTTGAAGCAAGAAAAGCAGTACAAATGAACATCCTACATTAAAGCAGCATTTTCGAATGATTGACCAATGACCATTCCAGAATAACCTGTGGCATTACGTAACTCTGAGGGGCAACTGATAATTTTGTTGTCAAATTTAAAGTTTCCACTTGGGTTAAAAACGGGTGGAAAAATGTTAAATAATAATCTTTTGCTGGATTGCCTGGGCTGCGTTCAGGAATGGCTATAGCCAAGCCAAAATTGGCATTTTGCGTTCAAGTTCGGCTTCAACCTACGTAGTTCGGCATTACCGTGGAGGGAAGTTGGTTTTGGCTTTAGCATTGCCATCCCTGAACGCACCCCTGGATTATATGTTGTGTCAATTCTATTATACTCCCCTAACTCCCCCACCATCAAATACTGGGATACTCGAGGATCAAGAACACAATTTCTTCTGTAAGAACAGACCGAAAATCACGTTTTCTACATTTAAAATTGCCGAAAAAATTAACTCACTAACACAGCCTGAATCGCAAACATTCCATCGAGGTCTGCGGATGACGTCATCACTATGAGCTACTCATATTGACGTCACTCGCAGACCCAGAATTTGATGGAGAGGGAGTTAGGGAAGTATGACACAATTGAAGCATCACCTAACCCAGCATAATCAGATTATGCTTGCTTGATTCTCCTCGTGAAATTCCCTGCGTTTTTCTTCTCATCAGATTTTCTCGATGGATCTACCATTCTATTTCAGTCAATGTCATTTTCCATTCATTAAACAAAGATAGCTATAACTCATCGGTGAAGTCACCGATTAAAATAAAAACGAGGGTTAGGCAAATAGGCAATCCAACCACCCTATTCTAATCTAATCTAACCTCATAAAAATTTCAAAATGCGGGCGGTTTGGCAAAAGTCACGTGACGTGATTGAATTTCCCGAATTCCCTAATTTAGATCAGCGCTATCAGGATATTAGAAAGTTCTCGTGCTTCACACGCTACGGTAATACGGTACCGCTAACAATACGGTATTTCACATGGTATTTTAGAGTTCTCGGACACGAAGACACATAAATCCTCTAACCCCTTATTCCATTTACATTTTGACAGCTAATTTGAGTGATCTAACCCAACTTTTTTTTTGCTTTTTCTCTAACTTTTATTTATCCTGAAGATTCCTGAGTTTGATTAATGTTCCCTTGGTGTTTTTATGGAGGAATTATTAGAAGTTTTTGCAGACATAAATGGAGCGTAAACTAGTTTTGACATAGCATAGCGTTATGGTAAGGCATCCGCTAAGTTCCCTTAGATATCGGGCTCCGCTAACGCTAGTACCGTAAGAACTGTCTTACTTGTCAAATAGCGTTACGGTATTTGAAATTTCGAAGGCACGAGAACTCTCTATTAATTTGAATCTGATTTTTAAGCCTAGTACTCATAACTGCGAAATTCGCAATTTTTTGACATTGCGTTGACAATTTGACGTTTTATGCGTATATCAAACGTCAAATTGTCGAAGCAATGTCAAAAAAATGCGAATTTCGCAGTTATGAGTACTAGGCTTTATAGGTGTAAAATACACTTAAAACTTCCGGCGCTTTCGACTTTTGCCTGAAAACTGCACCCGATTGATCAAAAAGCGATCGGGAACGGATTCACATGTTCGATTTAAAACGGAGCATTGCTCTCGGCGAGATTCACGTGTTCGCTATTGAGCTATAGAACGCTCTCAAATCTCGCACGGAGCGCTCTTTCTTGTTCCGTCAAATTTGATGGATAAAAGAGTTTGATCAAAACAATGAAGTGAGTTCAGCTATTAATTTCAAATAGTGTACCCCCAGCCAAGGTTCCCATCAGCCCAAGGTTGTTTGAGAGAACCTTGGAACCTTAGGACCCTTGCCTCTAGCTTTGTTAGGCAGGGTTCTGCATAATATCCTTGAGGCTCTGCCATTAGTTGTATTTCTTTCAAGAGCTTATAACACTCGAGCTACTCGCTCCGGTGTTAGTCACCCCCGATTTGAGAGGAACAGATGTGCGGTGCAAGAAACACTTTTCTTGGAATTAGCACGTAACGCCCCGGAGCTGTTCCGGAGCTCCTCCTAAGGTGTGAAAGGAATACAACTATTGAGGTGTCTGCTATCAACCCAGGGGCGAGTTCAGTTGGAAATGTAAAAATATAGACAGGGCATGCCACGCCGCTGGTCCCGGTAGACTAAACTTAACCTCTCGAGCATCTCCTAAAAAAATTTAACCAAATGAATTAGGATTACTTATTACTTTTTTTTTTGTTGTTAATTTTTTCAATAGCGACTAATCACACCGCAGCCAAACGATAAGAGCCAAACCAAAAAATTATGGTGTGACCGTGACCGGTGCGACACCTGGAGCGCGCCCGAAGTACTTTCTGAACGGAACAGAGTGCGCGCCCTCGGTGTGCCTATAGCATTAGCCGCTTACCAGCTGTGTGCTTCAAGCACGGTGCAGCACAGTGTTCTGTGTTTGAAGCGCAAAAGATAGCAAGCTCTCGAAGCGCAGTATGACTGGAACACGAACACGCGCTTGAAGCATTTGCGCGCACAAAAGCTCGATTGCGTGCTCAAAACCGTCAGCTGGAAAGCGTCTATTGATGAACGGCTAGTGCGTCGCACTACTGGAGTGCGTTCAGAAATGGAGTGTGGGGGTTGAGTAATTTTTTGTCAGTGTATTCTGACGTCATCACTTGGAGTGGACTCTAGGTGCGCTATTTTTGAAAGTATTGGGGCGTTGTAGTAAATGTTAACGTCAAACTCGGTAAAAACCACGGGGCATTTTTCAACCCAGTCCCTGAGTGGAGTAATTTGGGCGTACTCTGGGCGCGTCAACTCTCGATTTCTGAACGATTCTAGCGTAACGCTCCGAGTAAGCACCTGGTAAATTATTAACGGCTCAGAGTTACTCTAGGGTCACTCTCACACCCACAGTGCTATTTCTAATCGCAACCCTGGTATCACACTCACACTGAGTGTGTCATTCCTGAACTCATCCCTGAATAAAAGTAGTGACAGAGCAGTTTTTTATTAGATAGAAGCGATTGCTCGCGGGGCGAATGGTTCAAACTACTGTTTAAAACCAATTTGTAGATGACGTCATCACTTGTTAACGCGAGAAAATGAAAGGTTTGATCCACAGTCTTCTGTCAACGGAGAATAAGCTATGAGTCCGGTTCGAACTTTTTTGAACCAGGTTCAATGCGACGTCACTGGTTCAACGCAAGAATGTACAGGTTCAAACCCAATCGAACCGGATCGAACCAGTTCCACCGCGAGAAAACAGCTTGAGTGTTCTATGGTGCAGAGTAATGGGAGCAATGAATTGAACCGTAATATTATTATTTTTGAAGTAAAAAAATTAAAAACAAGTGTGCCCTATGTGCGCATATTTGAAGTGAAACTTCAAGCGTAGTTCATAAACCGTGCGTTCGGCATTTTGATCCTGAGTTCTCCCAGCTTAAATTTACCGTTGGTTTATCAAAAAAGTGTGCTCGATGCATGTTCATGTGCGTTCGTGTATTAAAATTTCAAACCTCTGATACAGCGTTTAATTGCTCTGTGACTGTGCGCTTGCTAGTCACATGATTACGGATTTCGGCTACGTTTCAGCACGCTCTGCTTTTTGAGCAAAATACCAAACGCAAGGATATTCCTACTTTTATAATGGATATTTTTTAGAATTCACCATATATAATTTACCGGTGCAAACAAACGGTAGAAGTCAAAAATTCCGGTGGATAAAAGTGCAGTGTCAAGTGTTTGAAATGCTTTAGTTGAATCTACCGGTTTTTAGAATGCCGTCGTGATTTGTTCTCACTAATGTAGGACCTCGCTACTTGCTCACTTTACATTTACAGAAATATGTTATCACCTTCTTCAATTAGAACATTTCCTTCTTCGTTCTCTACAAGTATTCAAAAATCGGGATCCATAGCTTGAAACTCAATATTCAATTGATTAGCACTTTAAGATACAACCACAAGAAAAAAAAAACTTCAGAAACATCATAGCATATGTCAAAATTCTCACAATTCCAGCTAAAAAAACCTGAGCTGTTTTCTCGTGGTGGAACTGGATGGATCTGGTTCAATTAGGTTCGAACCAGAACATTCTTGCGCTGAACCAGTGACGTCACGTTGAACCTGGTTCAAACAAATTGGAACCAGACTCATGGCTTATTCTCCGTTGACATAAGACTGTGGTTCAAACCTTCCATTTTCTCTCGTTCACAAGTGATGACGTCATCTACAAATTGGTTTCAACCGTAGTTCGAACCATTCGCCCAACGAGAAAACGCCTTTGGTGGAAGCGGTAGAGGATCGATAAAATGGGTAAAGCCTAGTACTCATAACCGCGAAATTCGCACTTTTTTGACATTGCGTCGAAAATTTGACGTTTTATGCGAGAATCAAACGTCAAATTGTCGAAGAAATGACAAAAAAGAGCGAATTTCGCTGTTATGAGTACTAGGCTTAAGACACCGGTGAATTTAGAAACGCTTCAATTTTGTTAACCGGTTAATTTGAAATTCCACGGTGCAGACCGGTCAAGTCAAAACCGGTTGATCTACCAGTTAAATCTGAAAGATATCCAAAAATATCCAATCCTGTGATACTCCAAAGGAATGTGAGGTGGTGGCTCCCCTAGAATAATAGTTTTTTTCCTTTCATTAGTTTAGATTACTAGACCTACTCGCTCCGGTGTTAGTCGACCCCGATTTGGAAGGAACAGATGCGCTGGCTTTCATGCATTTAAATGGTGAGTTCGGGCTTGAGCACTTCAGGTGCGACAAACACTTTTCGAAAGGAATAAGCGCGTAACGCTCCGCAGCTGTTTCGGAGCTCCTCCTCGGTGTGAAAGGAATACAACTAATACATACTACTACTAGATGATAGCCTATCCTCATAAGGCCTGTTTAGTTGAAATCTCAAGCCCCCGACCATGCTATAGCACCAGTGATGACGTAGACAGCGTGTCGTTTTCTTGCCGTGACGTAGGGTGTTTGTACCACAGGTTGTGATTCCGAAAGATGACAAAGCCGATCGCGGCTATTGACCGCGGGTTGTTTCGAGCTGGTTTTTTCGCGAGGTAAATTAGGCATTTTTGGGTCTGCGAGTGACGTCACGATCAGCAGATTATAGTGATTACGTCATCCGGAAACCTCGATGAAATGCTCGCGATACAGGCTGTGCTAGTGAATTAATTTTTTCGTCGATTTTCAATGTAAAAGAGGGGATTTTCGGTCTGTTCTCACAGAAGAAATTGAGTGTTCTTGATCCTCAATTATCCCAGAATTTGATGAGGTAGGGGTAGGGGACTATGACACACATCACATTACATTACTTAGCTAATCAGATTGCGATTATGCTTGATTATCCTCGCGAAAATTTGCTTTTGAATTTTAGAGCATACTTTATCGGTGTAAAATACACTTAAAACTTACAGCGTTTTCAACTTTTCTGTCAAAACTTTACCAGAATGATCAAAAAGTGATCCGAAACGGATTCACATGTTCGGCTTAAAACGAAGCGAGGTTCACGTGTCGCTGTCAAATCTCGCACGGAGCGATCCTCTTGTTCCGTCTAAAGCCTAGTACTCATAACTGCGAAATTCGCTTTTTTTTGACATTACTTCGACAACTTGACGTTTGATTCACGCATAAAACGTCAAATTGTCGAAGCAATGTCAAAAAAGAGCGAATTATTTCGCAGTTATGAGTATCGTCAAATTCGATGGATCAAAGAGTTTGATCCAAACAATGAAGTACGTTCAGTTATTGATTCAAAATGATGTGCCCCCAGTCTTATTAGGCAGGGTTCTGTACTGTATAATATCCTTGGGGCTCTGCCACGGAGGGTTCTGCTATCAACCTGAATAAAAGTAGAGCCAGAGCAGTTTTTTTTAATGTTTTTAGAGTAGAGTTAGGAGAGCAATGAATGAATTAGACCCTTACCTTACGAGCTTTTGGAGTAAAAAAGTTAAAAATAGGTGTGCACTATGTGCGCATATTTGAAGTGAAACTTCAAGCGAAGTTCATATAATCCCAAGGATAATACACACTACTACTACAGTTAACTACAGGATAGCTTATCTTCATAAGGCCTGTGTAGATCAAATCGCAAGCCACCCACCACACCAAAGAACCAGTGATGATGTGACAGCGTGTCGTTTCTCACCTTGACGTAAGGCGTTTTCACCACAGGCTAGAGATTATGATTTCGCGGGCTTTTGGTTTATGCATACTTGGTTTTAGTACATTAATTATTATTCTGTAACACCGCTTTTCTATATCTCGTTCACATCTTTCTCTCTGCCTATAATCAAAATTAAATAATATTTTTCATCATAGATGTATATTTATTCTAAATTACGACCGTTGGCGCAAACAGCTGACGACGTAGTTTATGACGTCGTCAATGGTGCTACACAATATGGCCGCGATTCCCAAAAATGAGGCCGATAATAAGCAATAAATAATCCTGTGTAGTATTAAACCTGTTTTGAAACAGTTTCAAAAAAGTGTATGCGAGAACACAGTGGTGTTTTCTCGCGTCTCGAAGTTTTGAAACATTTTTCAAAACACAATCACATTTTTTTTTGGATTAGCAGGCAGAAAGTTAGTTTTGAGAGTTCCAATATTCAATCTGAGAGTAGATTGGAGAATTGTGCGTTAGGTGATCTCAGAGCAGCAGGAGGCACAAGCATATTACACACTACTACAGGATTGCTTATCGGCCTCGTTTTTCATATGATGTAGCAAGTTTGGCGACGTCATTAACTAAGTCGTCAACTATTTGCGCCAGCGGTCGTAGTTTAGAATTTAAAATAATGAAATATATTATTTAATTTTGATTAACATAATAGACAAAGAGGAAAATGCAAACGAGATCTGAAAAATAGTTATTTTCCAAACCAATTATGCATCAAGCAAAAGCCCGCGGAATCATACATAGCCTGTGTTGCATACCAAACACCCGCGAGAAACGGTATGCTTCCTACGTCTTCACTAGTGTTTTGGCATGGTGGGGTGCAAGATTCCTAAAGTTATTCTCTGGTAATGATGGGTAACTTGATGACGCATCTGCGGTGCCCTATAGAGATTTGCATTATGTTGAAGCATCCCAGATGACTTCATAAAGTGTTCAGGCAACCCACAGATGATACACACTACTACTACTACAGGATGGCCTATCATCATAAGGCCTGTGTGTAACAAATCCCCCCCCTTCCCCCCCGTGCCAAATTAACGGTTGTGATGTAGGCAGCATATATTATTTCTCGCTTCG
The DNA here is from genome assembly GCA_917834065.1 of Ceutorhynchus assimilis. NCBI lineage: Eukaryota > Metazoa > Arthropoda > Insecta > Coleoptera > Curculionidae > Ceutorhynchus > Ceutorhynchus assimilis. The sequence goes on along the minus strand of OU892286.1, from coordinate 10,315,094 downwards.
ACGTAGGCTGTTTAAATAGCTGAATGACGTCGAAAATAGTAACATGTAACACACCAATATGGCGGCGATTATCAAAAACGAGGCTGATAAGTAATCCTTGTAGGTGACTATCATCCTTGCAGGTAACCCAGCTTCCCTCAAACAACCGGGTGAGGTGCTTGAGATTTTTGTGAGGCGTTTTTTTCACGGGGCGGAAGATTCGAACTACGGTGTAAACGTAAACCAATGTATAGATGACGTCATCATTTGTGAACGCGAGAAAATGGAAGGTTTGAATCATAGTTTTATGTCAACGGAGAACAAGCCATGGAGTCCGGTTCGAACTTTTTTGAACCAGATTCAATGTGACGTCACTGGTTCAATGCATGAATGTACAGATTCGAACCGAACCTAATTGAACTGAATCGAACCAGTTAGATCGCGAGAAAACAGCTTAAACTTTGAACTACACAGGTCTTATAAGTTGTATTCCTTTCACACCTAGGAGGAGCTCCGGAACAGCTCCGGGGCTTCACGCCCTTATTCCTTTCGAAAAGTGTTTGTCGTACCACGCATCTGTTCCCTGCAAATCGGGGGCTACTAAACACCGGAGCGAGTAGCTCGAGTGTTTCAAGCTCTTGAAAGGAATACGTCTATAAATGAGAGGCTATCTTGACTTGTTCTCCAGTGACGCACTTCAAGCAATCCTGAGCTGCACTAGAACGCCCCGGGCTGTTTATAGGCGTTCCAGTGCGAGTTTCGCGCAACTCAACTGTTCGTTTTTCCTCTCCCCTGCCCCTGCCCTCTCATGCACTAGCAATTTTATGGGCGCATCAAAAATACGACGCTTAAAGTAGGGTGCGTTCAAGTGAAACATCAGTTGCGAGATTTCTTTTTAAATCCGGAGGAAAAAGATTTATTCCGGATGCTGCGAAATGCAATAGTTGTATTCCTTTCAAGAGTTTGAAACACTCGAGCTACTCGCTCCTGTGTTTAGTAGCCCCCGATTTGCAGGGAACAGATGCGTGGTACGACCAATGAATTATAGCTAAAAACTGGAATGCGCACACATTAGTTGTATTCCTTTCAAGAGCTTGAAACACTCGAGCTTCTCGCTTCGGTGCTTAGTCGCTCCTGATTTGCAGGGAACATATGCGTGGTGCAACAAAAACTTTTCGAAAGGAATAAGTGCGTGAAGCCCCGGAGCTGTTCCGGAGCTCCTCCTAGGTGTGAAAGGAATACAACTTTTGCCATATCTGCCAAAAAAATGAAGCAATGAAAGATGCCACAAGGGGGAATATTGTTTTTTTCTGTTGCTCGCTGACATATGACGTTTTCGAAAGTTTTGTCATATTTCCCTTCACAGGTTTCATCAATTGGAATACGTGTTGGAAACAATTTTCGCTATTTAACATAATGAGTGCGACAAAAACAGGTATCCCCTCCGCAGCAGCCGCACTAGGCTTCAAGTTCGTCCTTATGTGTTAGCATTCCAGTTTTTGGTTATAGTTCATTGGGTACGACAAACACTTTTCGAAAGGAATAAGCGCGTGAAGCCCCGGAGCTGTTCCGGAGCTCCTCCTAGGTGTGAAAGGAATACAACTATTATGGGAACGGCCGTCAAATGACTCGTTCTGCTCCAAAGTGGGCAAAGGTCAAAAGAATGGTTGAAATCAAAAACAGCAAAAGTGGTAAAGGAACCTAAACTTGAGCACTTTCCAAAATTCACCGGTTGAATAAATCGGTCTCGCATCCGTTCAGAAACCGGTGAGTTTTGAAAAGTGCCCTTTCTAATAAGCAAATTGACATCCAGCTGTTTCTTGACACTTGACAGAGGGCAAATTCGCATCTTGGGAAAGTTCTTTGTTTGTTATGGTTTTTTTTTCTAGGCAAAAGTGAACTTTTCTCGATAGTTTTACTCGAATAAAATCCTTTAAAAGCTATTTCGTGTTGTCGGTACACTAACGCGAAGAACAATGTCGTTGCCGCAAAAATCCGGACTGTTGTCGCTGCCAGAACTTTGCTTGGAGCAAATTTTTTCGTTTTTAACGTACGACGAGATGGCCAAATACAGAATCGTAAGTTTTGTATATTTGCTTTTATATTTATCAGTATTTTCTTCGCATTTCCTATTGAAACTATTGATTTTTAAATAATGTTCTATTTTTGTTTGTTTGATTTTACATACAAAGCTGACCACCCTGTAATCTGTCAAAAGTGTCTTTTACGTTTTGACAGCTTCACATTTTGGGGTTAGAAAATTGGGCGCCAAATATATAAACAAACTATATTTTTTAAAAAATACTATTGAAATTAGTGAAAATATAATATAAAAATATGGACGTAGAAGATGACCCTTTGCTCTCCCTGCTAGCAGCGGTAACGGAAGAACTACCAGAAGACGTAAATAGTGAAACTTTAGCTAAAGCCGAGCCACCAACTTCTAGCAAAAGAATTCTAAAAGATGCTGATATCTTCCAAGATATAGATATAGATTCGGATTTACCAACGAAACCCCTGTCCACTGTGATTCATAATGGGGACACTGACTCATCCGATGATGAAGGTAATCGAAATTTCGAACTTAAACAATACAATGAATGTGGACAAGAAATAAAGAGGCTTTTAACTGACTCGATATCGCCTAGCCATTATGGGGCTCCAAAACAGAGAATCGCCCGAGGAACTCCTTCTTGGTTAAATAAGGCACCAAAGGAAAAACCACAACTCACAAAACCATCAATAAACCAAAACAAAAAAAGCCAATTTGGTGAAATCCCTCCAACAAAAAAAGAATTTCAAGATGTATTAATCGATCCGCATTTTTCACTGAGAATTGTAAACCCAAAAATTTCCTCTGCGGTGCTTCAAGAACGAATGCAAGGTCGTCTCGCAGTGAAATTCTCCGATTTATCCAGGCAAATATTTGCCGGCAATTTAAAAGACAAAGATTGGGTCATCAGTGGAGTGGTGATTCATAAATCGCCACCGAAAACTTCGCAAAAAGGTTCAGAGTATTCTATATGGACTCTGTGCGATTTGAAAGATGACATGAAAACTGTGGGGCTGTTTATGTTTAGTAGCGCCCATAAGGAGCTTTGGAAAACCATGGTCGGGAGTGTTGTTGGTGTGTTGAATCCTGGTATTTTGGAGAGAAGAGATGGATCCAAGGATCAGGTAAGAATTTTTGTTCTTGTAGTGGTACTATATTTATTGATATGTTTGAATTTGTTAAGGAAACAACAAAAAATATCATTTTCTGAGCAAAGCTGGATTCAAGGCTGGATTCATTCATACTCTTCTTAAGTTCTTAAGTACTTGTTAGTTTTTTTAAAATAATTTCCTAAAATTGTTTACTTATATTATTTCTATCAGATAATTCTTGAATCCATGTAAGAAGTACTTAATTTTAAGTACTTTTCTTGAAAATTGAACATTGAACTTTTGTGTCATAATCCCAAATTCACTCGTGTTAAGTTCTCTATATCCACTTTTTTTTAATTATCTAGCTAACTTCATGATTTTTTTGCTAGTATGTATTTCCAGTACAGTTTTCCTTGTAGTTTTCCAAACTCATACAAATCTTACCATGACTGAAATAAGTATTTCAGGAGAATCAGTTTTGTCATTTAAAAATGATTCTTTGGTAATACGAGATCTGATTGCAATGTTTTTTTTTTTTTCAAAAAAAATAACATTATTCTAGAGGGGTAGTAAAGAAGGTGCTTTTTTTTAAAAAATCAAGTGGTATAAAGTTGACTTCATAGAGTTTCTTATAATTTTTTACTGGACCAATTTTAAATTTTAGTATGATGAGGTCCTAACTTTCCTCTTTTCATTCCAAAAGGTTAATAATTTTCCCTTCACTTGTTCTTCCAAAAATCATCAATATAAGAGGATGCATCATTTTTTTAATTTAGTTTTTGAAAGTTGATTTTTCAGAATTTCTTATGCTGTGATTTTCGATTTTCTGCTGAAAGATTTTGAAATTTTGTTGTGATGGAATCATCAAAACAACCAAAACGTGAATTGCATGTTTCAATTAAGTTTTTGAAAGTTGAATTTCTAGAATTACTAATTACTTATGTTGTTGTTCACTGGATCAATTTTAAATTTTAGTATGATGGGATCCAGGATCCTAACTTTCCTGTTTTCATTGCAAAAGTTTAAAAATTTTCCCCCAACTTGTTTTTTTCAAAAATCATCAAAATGTAGGGCAGGAGCATTCAAAGTCAAAGATAAAATATGCTTTATTGTCGTGAACAAGTACCTAATTGTTATAAACAAAGCTCCCCTATACCTAAATGTAACAATATCAAATATTAAAACAAAAATATAAAAAAACAAAATATAAAAAAAATAGAAGAAACATAATATAGTAAAGAATTTGTTTATTTATACCATAAGTATCAACAGCTACAAACAGCCAATTATTATAGACACTCGCTTAGTCTGAAACTTTTAAATTTTTAAAAATACTTACGTTTCAATTGAGTGAAATTAATAATTTCTCTATTGAACCAAACAATGTCTATCAACTTAGCGAGACAACTTCGAAAAATCGATTTTCCGTTATGCCAAGAATTTGCCGCTTTTTTGCCGCTAATTAAATGTGGAATTAAAAAATTTGCCGCTCTTTTGGTTTTTTCTTAATTACGTGTTTTGCTAACTTGACGTCAAGATAGCGAGACAACATCACTAAATATGTCAGCAGTAGAAAATTAGGTAGATGAAAATTTGCCGTTTTTTTGCCGCTAATTAGTTGTGTAAACCAAAAATTTGCCGGTTCTTTTTTTTTCCATAAATAATCAAGTTTGAAAAAAAAAATCATTTGTTTCGCTAACTTGACGTCAAGTTAGCGAGACAATATCACTAAAAATGTCGGTAGTGAAAAATTGAATGAATGGAAATTTGCCGTTTTTTTGCCGCTAATTAGTTGTGAAAACCAAAAATTTGTCGCTTCTTTTTTTTTACAAAAAATCAAGTTTCAAAAAAAATCATGTGTTTCGCTAACTTGACGTCAAGTTAGCGAGACAATATCACTAAAAATGTCGGTAGTGAAAAATTGAATGAATGGAAATTTGCCGTTTTTTTGCCGCTAATTAGTTGTGAAAACCAAAAATTTGTCGCTTCTTTTTTTTTACAAAAAATCAAGTTTCAAAAAAAATCATGTGTTTCGCTAACTTGACGTCAAGTTAGCGAGACAATCACTAAAAATGTCGGTAGTGATAAGTTGAGTGAATGGAAATTTGCCGTTTTTCTGCCGCTAATTAGATGTGAAAACTAAAAATTTGCCGCTACCTTGCTTTTCATAAGAAAATCGTGTTCGAAAATAAAATAATGTCTTGCTAATTTAACGTAAAGTTAGCGAGATCACTAAAAATGTCGGTAGTGATAAATTGAGTGAGTGGAAAATATCGCGTTTGAAAAAAATATGATGTGTTTCGCTAATTTGACATCAAGTGAGCAAAACAGTATCATTAAAAATGTCGGTAGAGAAAAATGGAGTGATAGAGAAAAGCTGTGGAAATTTGCCGCTTTTTGCCGCTAATTAAATATGAAAACCCAAAAATTTGCCGCTCTTTTTCTCCATGAAAAAATCGTGTTTGAAAAAAACTTGTGTTTCGCAAGGTTGCCGTTAAGTTAGACCGACATCGTCGCAAAAAACGAATGGCAGTATAAAATTAGGTGAGTAAAAGGGTGTTCCGTTATAAATGATCTCCCACCCTTGATTTTTAATTTTTATGCACCCTGTAAGTATATTTTAATTAGTGAAACTCAACATTTGTTGGAACAAATATTTATTTCTAAATTTTTTGAAAATAGTTTTTCAGTTTTTTTTTTCTTTAGCTTAGGAAAACTCTATTGGAGGCCTTATAGATTTCAAAAATCAGAAAGCGAAATATCGTGTGCTCATTTATACAGAAAATAAAATAAAATTAGAAATAAAATTAAATTGGAATAAAATGGAAATTATCGATAATTTTTGGCAAATTTTCCCGAATGCATTTTTAGTTGAAAAAAAGCACGAGGGACGAGAGTGCCTTTTCCAGTTAAAAATGCATGAGAGCAAATTTCTCAAAAATTATCGATATATTTCCATTGCTCGAGTTGTATTTTATGAGAGAATTTCATGAATCAAAAATTTAAATTTTTAGTATATCCTCGTAAGTATAAAATGTCACCAATCAGAAAAAATGTCAAATGCCACCCGTTAGTTAAGCAATTATCCAATCCGATAATCTTGCACTAGTACAAATTATCACGTAATCGTAATCTGATTAGTTGAAATCAACAATTAAAAAAATGCCAGTTTATGCATGGGATCTGTGTCATTTGCGCGAGGGAGAAAAGTGCGATATAAAAAGCGCGAGGGACAAAATCACGACGGAACAAAAACGCGACAGGACAAATGCGCGATGGACAAAAACGCGACTGGATAGAAGCGCGAGGAACAAAAGCGCGAGGGACAAAAGCGCACGACTGCACAAAAACGCGACTGGATAAAAGCGCTAGAAGCAAAAGCGCGAGCGACAAAGCGCGAGGGGACAAAAGCGCGACAGAACAAAAACGCAGCTGGATAAAGCGCGATTGGCCAAGAACGCGAAGTGCCTTACTACGAGAACTGAAGATCGTTTTCCAAAATACAAGATATTTTCGGTGGCTCCGGTTCAAAAGAACGATATTTAAAATAGCAACATCAAAAAGGCGACATATTGTTAAAGCGATATATCAAAATAGCGACATATGTAAAGAACGAGATTCAGAACAGTGACAAATTAAAAGAGTGATTTACAACGACGACCTCTAAGCAAAAGAGGGAAACATCAAATTTTTCCAATATTAATCAAAATTATGTAGACTTAATCAAACTAACCCGTCCGTCTAGGGCAATCTCGTCCTCGTGAGTTAGCATTTTATTCAATTCAATTCAATTCAATTTTTATTGTTTCCAGAAAGTATTTTCTATAACAATGAGTGCTCTAAATCTAGTAAACGTAGTGGTTTGAATTACAAAAGCAAAAATAAAATTATAAAGGAGGGAATAGGTATAATTTGTTTTGAATTTGGATACGTATTTGTTATTAGAAACGAACAAAAAATAATAATAATCTAAATAATCTTAATCTAATTACAAAGCGAAAGATAAAGTTACTTGTATTTCTATGTATAAACTAAAAACCAGAAGGGTTCACATTTTGGTGCCTAATAAAAGTACCTATGGAAGGGGTCTATACAACAAAAAAAAGAGAGAAAGTTGATATTTCTAACAAATTCTAATCCTGCGATATCAAAAAGGATCGAAGCCTGAGGAATGACATTATGGTGGAAGCAAATGTTTTGGCAGATACTGGAGCTAAGGTTTCAAGTAAATTGAGAAATGAGTCAGGGCTCGACCATGTTAATGGTCTGACTTCTCTATACATTGGACATCTGAAAAGAATGTGGTCTAATGTCTCTAGTTCAGAGGTGTTACAAACTGTACATATTATGCGGGGGTCAAGTTTATAGAGGATAGAATTAAAGGTAAAAGCACATAGGTATTTGTTGGCAAGTCTTGTTTGCGCTATGAGTTTCAAAACAAATGTTTGTACTCTAAATGTTAAATAAGTAGCTGGATTTTTTGTTATTGATAAAAATGGATAAAAGATCATATAACTGGAATCTCTAGCCAAAGCAATATCTTTCCGAAAGGATAGCTCTCGGTATTTGTCAATTATTTGATCGATTTTTCGTCTAGTTACAAATCTTGGTGTTAAATTATTAATCAAAATATTATCAAAACCTGTTCCAGTAAGTACCAATTTGAGTTGCGATAGCCAGTTATATGCTAGCGGCGAGTCGATAAGCTGTAGTTGCCTTTTAAGGCAAATTAAGGGTAATCTGCTTTCATCCATAGAGAGCAACCTTTTGAGAAAGTTGAGAGTCCATTTAAGTATAGTTGTCGCTATAGGAGAAACGCCAAACTCCAGGCGAAGTATGGCTGAAGAGGTGCTTTTAGGCAGGGAAAGAGATTTTTTGAGAAATGATGTTTGTATCTGTTCAAGGACGTCTAGATATCTTAGGGCCCAGATGGGTGCGGACCCAGACATTATGTTAAGTACACACGTTTCAAATATTTTAAGTCTTGAAGTAATTGAAAATGATTTAGACTTTGATAGATGTGAAACTGCCGCGCCAATGGCCTGTTTGCATTTTGAGACAGATTTGTCTGCCATAATTCGAAATTTGGAAGATGCAGTGAAAGTGACTCCAAGGTATGTATATTCATTTACAATTTCAAGGGGTTCGTTTTTGAAAATAAATCTTTTGGTGTAACTAGCTTGAAAACCCCCTCTCCTGAAACACATTATTTTGGACTTTGCAACATTGACTGCCAAATTGTTCTCCTGTACATACTCAGCCAGGATATTCAGGTTGCATTGTAGATCTCGTTCTGAAAGCCCGAAAACAATTAGGTCGTCACAATAGAGCAGCATAAAAAGTTCATTAACACCATCAATATTAATTAGCCTAGCTCCCTTACCCTCAAAAAACTGTATGATATCAGAGAGAAACAGTAAAAACAGAAAAGGGGATAGTGGTTCTCCCTGAAGTACGCCTTCACTTATTCCAATTGGGTCTGAAAGTCCGTCAGAGCATTTTACTTTAGCTGAAGCGTTACAGTAAATCTGAATTAAGATGTTTATATAGGAGGGAGGAACCCCAAAACTATGGAGTTTTCTCCAAAGTAGTGAGTGTTTAACGCTATCAAAAGCACGCTTGAAATCAATAAAGGCAACAAAGCATTTTATTTAAAAAATACTGCGCTCTCAAGAGACCCTGAGCAATCAGTGAATTAACTTTGCTTTTTTAAATAAAATGCTTACGAGGACTAGATCGTACTAGGTGGACGGGTTATTTTGGGTTAGTTTGAGTAAGTCTGTATTGCGACATCAATTTGAACCAATAATAATAAAGCAAATACAGACTTGCTCAAACTAACCCAAAATAACCCGTCCGCCTAGTGCGATCCAGTACTCGTAAGTTAGCATTTTATCCAAAAAAAACAGTCAATTTATTTATAGCGTAGGGTCCCTTGACCGCGCCTTGTTTTTCAAATAAAATTCTATTCAGCGAAGACTAGATCGCACTAGGCGAACGGGTTAGTAAGGGTTAATTTGAGTAAGGCTGCATTTTTCTGATTATTATTGATACAATTTGATGTGTCCCCTCTTTTGCTTACAGTCCTCGTAGATAGTTAGATACCTCGCGTTGTTGTCCAATGTGCTTTATTCCAGTCGCGTTTTTGTTCCATCGCGCTTTTGTCCTTCGCGTTTTTGTTCCGTCGCGCTTTTGTCCCTCGCGCTTTTGTTTCTCGCGCTTTTCTCGCTCGCGCCTTTGTTTCTCGCGCTTTTATGCAGTCGCGTTTTTGTTCCGCGCGCTTTTGTCCCTCGCGCTTTTAGTATCGCGCTTTTCTCCCTCGCGCAAACGACTGTTGCGCAAATGACACAGAGCCCAGTTTATGGTTCGAATACCAGTTTTGACAGATGAATGAAATTTTCTACCGACATTTTTATTGATACTGTTTTGCTAACTTGATGTCAAGTTAGCGAAATACATGATATTTTTTTCAAACGCGATATTTTCTTGTAGAAAAAGAGCTAATTAGCGGCAAATTTCCACTCACTCAATTTATCACTACCGACATTTTTAGTGATTTTTTTTGAAACTTGATTTTTTGTAAAAAAAAAGAAGCGACAAATTTTTGGTTTTCACAACTAATTAGCGGCAAAAAAAACGGCAAATTTCCATTCATTCAATTTTTCACTACCGACATTTTTAGTGATAATGTCTCGCTAACTTGATGTCAAGTTAGCGAAACAAATGATTTTTTTTTTCAAACTTGATTATTTATGGAAAAAAAAAGAACCGGCAAATTTTTGGTTTACACAACTAATTAGCGGCAAAAAAACGGCAAATTTTCATATACCTAATTTTTTTACTGCTAACATATTTAGTGATGTTGTCTCGCTATCTTGACGTCAAGTTAGCAAAACACGTAATTAAGAAAAAAACCAAATGAGCGGCAAATTTTTTAATTCCACATTTAATTAGCGGCAAAAAAGCGGCAAATTCTTGGCATAATGGAAAATCGATTTTTCGAAGTTGTCTCGCTAAGTTGATAGACATAACCAAACAGGGTATTTTGTGCCTACTTGAGTGGATTTTGGTACACAATCACGGAATATACTAAAAACTATATCATAAAACTTTCCTACTAAAAATAGACCCCCCACTCTGAGGCTCAAAGGATAACGCACACCTAACATGGGATTTTTGGGCTCTATGGTTGCCCATTTTTTAATATGTTGTAGAGGATTTAATTCTGAACAATCTTTAAATGGGACGAAATCTTGTAGGTATTACGGTCTTTGAGATATGAGCGTTGAAAGATAAACGTTTTTGCGACTTTTTGTGTGGAGAGTATACAAAATACTGGTGCTACTGGTGCTCACAGAACATATCACCTCTAGAAAAGTATCTACAATGTTATGTACCGGTTATGAATTAGAGCGCCATCGTTGAATGAAAACCCAACTAATCGAACATTCTTGACAAAAAGGCGAATTGATTTTTTTCATATATTTTTATTATTTTTAAATAATTTTTAATGTTCAACTGCTTGGCTTGCTGACTCCTTTTAGCTCTTTTCGCCTCATTTTTTTGAAAACTATATGACTGGCAGGAAGTTTCCGATGTCGATCATAGTGCAAAAAGAGTTAGTAAGTTAGCAAGAGACACGCAGCTAAAGGTAGATCGCAAAGTAAATACGAATATAAATACAAATACGAACGAAACAAAACAAACGAGTGAATACAAAAAAATACGAACGATACGAACAAAAATAAGGGTTTTTTTCAATCAAAACTTTTTGAATTTTCACATTAACGCGTGTGGGGACTATGGTTTACAACACAATTTAAAAATTCAAATTTTGACTTTTAAAATGACAAAATAAATGACAAAACCAACCAACACAAATCACTGTCCACACCACAGATACCTGTAAATTTCTCTTATCTCCCGACAGTGTCGCCATCGTTGAATGAAAACCTAACTAAAAACCTTCGTCGCGATTCTCCCATTTGAGATATTTTTCTATAGGTGATATGTTCTGTGCTGGTGCTTATCAGTCAAAATATTGACAGGTTGACATATCTTACAAATTAATGTCAACATAGGTTAAGGCAGGGACTGCACTGGGGCCAATGTTGATGCCAGTGCGGTCCCGGCCCTAGCCTATGTGACATTTGTTAGTGACGTGAAATATGTCGACGTGACAATATTTTGACAGTTCATTGATTTTGACTGATAAACACCAGTTTTTCTTATACTCTCCACCATAGAGAAATATAATAGTAGTAAACTACGAGAGACGTTTGTTTAATGTAACAATCTGGAAGTGTGTTTGTGCACATACCCGTAGCGTATTTCGCATGGTGTGGCAGATTATTGAACTAATTACTTCGATCGTTTCTGACAACTCGGTTTAATTTGTCTTTGTCAGCAACTTGCCCGAAAATGTTCTATCTTTTTTTAACACATACAAAATTGTCAAAATTTGACAAATTATTGAATCGTCTATGATTGAATCCGAAGACCATCAATCAAAAACTGAATGCTCATCATCACAACTTAAAATTTCTTCTATTATTTATATTAGAGAAATGAGAAAACATTCTGTGATCATAAATATTAATTAATTAGACAAAACCGACACCAATAATAGTGTGTTTTCGAATTTGCGATGATGCGAGATGCAGTAAAAAGGTAAACACAAAGCTTATAATACAAACATTTTTAGTTACTGTATATTTATAAAATTGGAATAAAAAAATAAGTTTGTTTGAAAATTTTTTTTTGTATTGTTTAATTACGTCCTTGACCCCTTTAAGGAATCTCATTGCATCTAATTTGGATTTTTTAAAAATAAGTTCTGTTATCGTTCTAAACAGTTGCTCTAATTGTAGCAAGTTTTTTCAACAAATGTTTTGCTTTGCAATTAACTGTTTTAAGAGTTTACAGTACTTTATTTTTAATAAATCTTAAATAAAATCAAAGTTAATAATTTAATTATTCAAAAAAGCCGCCTTTTCACTGTTGGTAAAGAAGAAACCTGCATTTAAACAATTTTCACTCTTTTATTGCTGTCCGTAGCCACCAGAGGCGCTAACGTCGACATTGTGCCAGTTAAGTACAGGGGAATGACTTCTCTCGTAGTTTACTACTACTATATTTCTCTATGCTCTCCACACAAAAAGTCGCAAAAAAGTTAATCTTTCAACGCTCATATCTCATAGACCGTAATACCTACAAAATTTCATCCCATTTAAAGGTGGTTAAGAATCAAATCCTCTACAACATATCAAAAAATGGACAAAATCCATAGACCCAAAAATTCCATGTTAGGTGTGCGTTATCCTTTCATGAAATCTTGATTGGTGCAAACCGCATTTTGATATCTTCAACCGTTTAGCCGCTAGAGGGCGATTTTCGATTTTGAGCAATACTGTGAAACCTTCATAACTTTTTTGTTTATGACAATAATTGATTTCTGTAAAGACTTTCTAGAGGCACTTTTTTAGGTAGAACTCAGTGACGTTCTCAGTTTTTTTCTATCTGGCTCTAATTTCGAGACATTGACCAAAATCCGATTTTTTCAATAGAACATCCTATATATTAATAGCTTATTGGAAAGCTCTTCTTTTGCTGATTTCGATGATAAAGTTCGATAGGTTTATCTTCAACGGTTTCCGAGAAACAAAATTATTTCGGTTTTTGTCATAAAAAACAATGTGTTGGGAAAGGACTTTTACCGCACTTTTTGTTTTTCATAATGCTGATTTATGTTGCGTTTGAAGTTTTTCGGTTGTCACCCTGAACTACATGAAGAAATTCACGGAAAAATACACAGATGTAATATGTAATACGGGCTCTATATCACTTGTAATTATTCATGGTTTTTTATTCACACATTTACTGATTCTTAGCGGAAAAAATCTATAAAAAAATTCTAACAAAGCAGAGAAACTTCAGCAAAGAATTATCACATCTACCAATTTTGGTCCAGTCTATCTGCCTGCAGTGTTTCAAAAATGTTTCAAAATTTCGAGTCGTTTGTACTATTTTGCTGGTTTAATTGTGCTAGAGTCACATTTCACCTCTAGTCTAATGTCTGCCCAGCGAGTCTGTGTCTACGGGGCAACGGTAAGGGGAATGCAGTTGTAAAAAAAAATGGCTGATTTCATTCATAAAATACCCAGCTGCGTGCGGAACTTTTTGGAAGTGTTATCGTATTGCAACTCGTACACGAAAATCAGCAATGACCAAATCTCCGCCACTGGATATGTCAATATAAATCGATATTCCAAGATGGGAGGATAAAATAATGACGTGAGCCCTGGCCAATAGCGAGACGTAAGGTGACGTTAGCTCTTTGACAACCGTATGGTTCCCCATGACAACGGCGATCCTGCCAAAAACTCCACCAATCAGGTTCATCCAGGACGATGCTTGCCAAATTGTCAAAAGCTGATGGTATCTTTAGAAAATGTTTATTTTTTACAATAGACCAAACCGAAGAAATCAGGATTAAAATAAGGATAGGTCTAACAACCACGTTTAAATATTTAGTGTTTTATTATTGTTATCAATATTTTGTTATTAAAAAATGGATTTTCAAATTAACTATACTTTATGCTTAGTATTTTCGCTTTTTTATAATTAAACGTGGCAACATGGCACATTTACGTCTAAATTCCTTCCGTAGACTCAGATCCGCTGGGCAAACAATACACACAACCGCCTCATGATCAGAAAGGCCCGCACTGACCGTCGAACAACGTACCCTCCCTTCATCAGAATTTGTACAAATTGTCAGTGAATGTTGAACAATGTAACTAACGAGTCTGTTGTATTGCTCCATGGCTACGAATAATTATGAATTTTCTTTTGTCATAATTGAAAAAAAAAAAACTGCACACCACACACACTCTAATTAGCAATATTTCAGTGGTATGCATTGGATTGGTGCATCCTGTTCCCTAACACAAATATAATCCAGTGAAGTCGATGAATTTGCAGTACCTAATTCTAGTGGGTTCCTTTACATGTACATTTAAGTTAAAAGAGGAGAGTAAGCCATTCAAAGCCTGCAGTGAAGCCGATCCTATGCATCTGTATCTAAAAAGTTAATAAAGGGCCGGTTTCTCAATAGCGAGTCAAGTATAATTCTAGGGTAAACATAGCAACTGGACACGTTTACCCTGAGGTTGAAGCCAACCCGGAGGTGACTCGCTATTAAGAAACCAGCCCAAAATCTGTTTTTTTATTAAAAATGAAGTCAAAATGACATTAAGGTATGTTTTTTTTATTAAAGATAATAGACCTATCTATTATACCAGACAAAGAGGTAATAATACGAAAACTTTATTACATAGAAAAAGACGCAGAACGCTTATTGCGCAAGACGAGGCAAAACGTACCAAACCATGTTAGACTTATGTATAGCAATCCCTTCTTATTATTTGCACAGGATAGAAAGGGAAGGAAGAAAACCGCGTGACGTGCAACGTATTTGTCAATCAAAAACACAAACAATTGAAAATCGATCACTTGTCAAGCTAAGTCAAGTTATTTATCAACCATAATTCTGATCCTTGTCAGACCACGGGCAATGAACAAAGACAAGGAGATGCCTAGCGTGCAAAACGAACACCTCTCACCTGTATTAGTTAGCCAATAAAAATGCAATGCCTCGTGTTGCGCGCGCATACAGGTAAAAATAGATAGGTCTATTCCCCAAGTCAAAAATTTAGTAACTATGTTATGTTGGCAACACAAGCCTTTTCTACATAAAAAAATTGAAAGCATTGACAATTTTACATTGTATTGCCAACATAATGTCATTTTGACTTTTATCTTTAAAAAAAATAGTTATTTATGTACCAAGGCTTGTAAGTGTTACTTTTTTGGCCGAGGGTGCAGTTTGCAAGCCGAGGCCCGTGGGGCCAGGGTTTGTAAGCATTTGAGGCCAAAAAAGTACACTCTACAAGTCGAGGTGCATATAATATTTTTTGTGCTACCGTACATTGAAGATAATAAATATCATGAATTTGATGGTGCGCCTATTTGCTGCCAAACTGATCCTGAACGCTAAGGAAAGAATCACATCATGAAAAGCCATTGTATGAAACAATATTAATGGCTTTTTATGGTGTGATTTTTACCTTAGCGTTCAGGGTTGGTTGGGGTGACATTATTTTGACAGAGATATGAACCAAGCAATTTTCACCTTTCATTTCACCACTTTTTTGGCCCGGTCAAAAAAGTAACTTTTTTGACCCGGACTGTAAGTGACACTTACAGTTCATGGACGTAGGTCAAAAAAGTCAACTTACAGAATGGGTAGCACAAAAAAACAGATTTTATGTTGGCAATACAATGTAAAATTGCCAACAGTTAGGCAATCTAATGACCTGTCAAAAACGATATTCAATATGGAAGTTCAGGTCAAGCCCTGTGTTGTTTATTCTGTATGTCATTGATTCTGTCACATCATCGGCTTTTGATCTACAAAAATGAATTATCAAAACAACGCAGGGCTTTATGGATTGCTGCAATTAAAAGAAAGGATCTAACAGAGGGTCGATTTTCCCTTAATAATAATACCTTAAGATATTCACTCTCCATCTCAGAATTTATTAATAAATTAAAAATTACCTAGAAACATTAAACACTAAAAAATTCACTTTGAAAACAACAAGGGCCAGAACACTAAAAAATACGTAGAAATACTTAAGACTATAAAATTCCCTATGAAACCAACAATAACCGAAAAACCAATAAAAAATACGTAAAACACCAAAGACTATAAAATTCACTTCGAGAGCAACAAGGGCCAGAACACAAATGCTCTCCTTATGCCTCTTTATAAACGTCACCGGCTTGTCACCGTAATGTTTGACCTGAACTGAACGGCCATACAAAATCACGTGATTGAGATTGCCAATGGCCGCGACTGTACAGGGTGGGCCAATTTGGACACTTTCTTCTGGAAACACCCTTTATTTTTAGAGATAGAAAAAAATCAACCCCCCACTCTGAGGCTCAAATTTCATGAAATTTTGATTGGTGCAAACCGCATTTTCATATCTTCAACCGTTTAGCCGCTAGAGGGCGATTCCCGATTTTGAGCAATAATCTGAAACCTTCATAACTTTTTTTATTTATGAAAATAATTAATTTCCGTAGAAACTTTCTAATAGCACTTTTTCAAGCAGAATTCAGTGACGCTCTCAGTTTTTTTCTATTAGGCGCCAATTTTAAGACATAGACCAAAGTCCGATTTTGGTCGGACTTTGGTCTTTTTGTCTTTGTCATAAGAAAAGAAATAATGTGTCAGAAAAGGACTTTGCATCTGTAATGAAAATGAGGAAGGTCTCTATCTAACACATTGTGTTTTATGATAAAAACAGAAAAAAAAAATTGTGTTTGGTACAAAATATATGACAGAAACATAAAATACATCAGTTTTGTACTTAACTTTCACCAGGATACCTTCTACATCCAAAGTCCATGGGAATTTGTCTAAACACCAAATGTTTTTCAGTGCAAGCAAGACGCCTCCACCTCTAGACTTTTGAGAATTACGATCTCTTCTAATAATATTATATCGAGAGTCAAATAAATAGTTCCTGACTACCAAAGTTCTCATTTAACCAAGTTTCTGTTAAATAAATAATATCATAATCCTCTGATAAAGTACTGGTGTTAAAATCGTGAGTTTTTATACGAAGGCCTCGTACACAGCATTAGTGTTTTAGTATTTCACCTGTCCAGCTTTGCTTTGAAGTACAGAAATTTTCATTAATGTATTGACTTAAGCTATTAGTTCCCTTAACTTTATTTTCACGCCCTTTAATACAAAAATGTCATTAAATTTTCTCAATTCCTTGACTGTCCTCGAGTAATTCCCTAATAAAGTTCCTCACAGAACTATTTACTATTTACTCATTGATATAATTCACACCTTAACAAATTCAAATCAGATACATACTCAATTACTTCATTCACACTGTAGATATTTTCCTATCAATTTCAAAATTATGATTTCAGGCAACATTGAGTGTAGACACCGCCCAAAAAGTAATGGTTTTGGGCCAATCCAAAGACTATGGCATCTGCAAAAGTATGAAAAAAAACGGCGAAAAATGCACCGCCGCCATTAATTTAAGCATTTGCGAGTTTTGCATCTACCACATAAAGCAGGAATACCAGAAATGCAGCAAACGATCCGAGCTGCAAGCTAATTTCGCAGGCAAAGGCCTGGTAAACTTGAGAAACAAGGTTTTGGGCAAAAACGAGGTGTTTTACGCTGGCAAATCGTACATGGCAATACCGGCAAAAAAAAGTAAAAAACTGGAATCCAGAGATAGTAATATTTTACAAAATTTGAGCAGTTTAAATCCGAGTTCGCATAATATTAGTAAAACTAAAAAATTGAGTAAAACACAGCCAAAAGGCATGGCAAGACATCTTGACGTAAATCCAGCTCAAAGAGCCAGAGATTTGGAATTGTTACAAAAACTAGGTGGTCCAAGTATAGAGGCGAAAACCAACTTTACAAATACACAATCGGAAGAAGTTACTCTGGAAAGCTCCAAAGCAACAGCCATAGAAGTCATAAGTAAATTGAAAGCCAAAACACAACAGAATATTCCTGTAAAGAAGCCTCAGTATGATTTAAAGGGAGATTTATTTGTAAATGTGGACAATAAAAGGAGTTTTTCAGGCAAAACTTCAGAAACTCTGTCATTGGAAGACAGCAAAAACACTGCTTTAAGTGTTATAACAAAACTTAAAGCAAAAAATGGTGAAACCAAAAAACTTAATGTTGACGAGAATGAAGGAGAAATGATGATTTCATTGGAGGAATTTGAAGACGAATTGAATTATAGTGACAATGAGGAAAATTTGCCTGGAACTGAGAATGTTTCAAATTTTAAAAATTCAAAATTTGATGCAGGCATACCAAGTGGCACTCCAAAATCTGGACTTTTAACAGAAAATGTCTCAAACGATAAGTCAATTGGTAGTTCAAAGCCTGGTAGTTCTAAAGAACTTCTTACTCCCATAAAGAAAACTTCAATTATTGGAACTCCCAAACCTGGAAATTCAAAGGAACCATTCACTCCCAATGGAAACATTACTCCAGGCTCTAGGAAAACTTCAATTGGTACTCCAAAATTTGGAAATTCAAAGGAACCACTTACTCCCAACGGAAAAATTACTTCAGGCTTTGGAAAAACTTCGGTTGGTACTCCAAGATCTGGAAATTTGGATGTTAAAGAAAGTGCAGATGTTAGGAAAACTTCATTTGGCACTCCAAAATCAGCAAATTTACAAGAAAAAAACACAAATATAAAGAAAACTACCCTATTCGAGTCCACACCATCATCAACTTTACCAAAAAATAGCCTCAACAAATCAGCTTTAGACAACTTGACAATGAATATACCAACTTTATCTGGCTCGGGTAAAACCTTAATTGACTTGAACAAACCTATAGCCAGAAAACATGTAGACCGAGCCAAAGTGAATGCGATAAAATTCATCCAAAGAAATGGACCAATCAAAAAAGTGGATCCCAATAATACCAGAGGCTCTGGTTCCAAAAAACGAACCATAGAAAGCCTTATGGGTCAAAATCCACCAGAAAACAATAATCATGTAGCCAAAAAATCCAAGCTACAAGAAAGCGAGTTTATATCTGATCGGTTTAAAAAAATGATGGCGATGACGTCAATGCACCAGGATTTGCTGCAACAGCACGACGATATGGAAGAGGAAAAATACTTTAACAAGTTGGAAATTAAAGAAAAAATGGAGGATAAAATGGCTAATACACATAAAGTCAAGTGCAAGGCTGTCAAGTGTTTGCAATGCAAATATACAAGCTTTAGTGCTTCAGATTTGTGCAAATCTGAACATCATGCTCTTAAAGTAAGCATGTTTTAAAGCTCTTATTTGAAATTTCTATTTTTTTTTTATTTTTAGGTTTTTGACGCTATGAAACGGTTCTATAAATGTTCCAATTGTCAGAATCGTACAGTCACTCTGGAACTGATTCCGACAAGGCCCTGTACCAATTGTGGGGGTTCCAACTGGCAAAAAACCGGAATGATGAAAGAGAAAATCGCCAAGGTGCAGCACAGTTTGTCGATAAGAGGCGGAGAGCAAAAGTTTGTCAATTCTCACGTGGCGGATGCTAATTTGGATTTGTTGGTGCCAGATGATTGATTTCTGTTTTGTTTTACGGACTTGTGATACTTATACACTTCTTTTTTAAGTTCTGTGACTATTGATTGAATTATTGATTAATAAACTTTTTTTGAGTCATATAAGTTTGCATCATTTAAACGTGAACGGACATCTAACTGAGAAAAACTGAACACTTGGTAATTAATTAAAAATAAAAATACATATGAATATTGTAAAAAAGTTACAATATTATTTGATGGTCAAAAAATTCTAGACGATTTATGGATTTATCAAGTAAACAATTATTGGTTCTTTGAGAAAAACGAAATACGTACAAACATAATACATATTTGAAAATATTTCACCTTTAAAAACAAAAATTATTTTGGTTAAGCGAACGTGTTTTGTCGCATTTTGTGCATTTATTGTTTTTTAGTGGGTAAAAAAGTAAGGATTATCAGTGAGTTTGGTATGGTTTTGTGGGTGGAAGCGTAGACTATCCATTGTGTGAGAAAATAGCCTGCATTCTGATGTGGAAACAGTGAAAACTAATTTCCAAAAGTACATTAAAGTTATTGTTGATTTGTACGATAGACAATAGACACATTTTATTTTTGCTGCCATTCTTCAACTAAACCGTATCGCTTGGGAATTTTTATCACATTCTTGGACTATTTATGGGGCTGCCTGCTACATCAAATCTTTTTTTGTTCTGCTAATGAACCCAAGCATTTTCACTGTGGATTCTGTTATTGGTATTTGTTTACTTGTCAAAGGTTCATTGAACTTAATGCAAATAAATGAATGCATGTTTAGTTTGAATATGTCTTTGGTTTGAATGAATCTGGCAACCAATTTTGGATGTTGTAATGATATGCCAAAGATTGCTAATTTTAAAAAAATATATAATGCCCATCAAATATTGAATAGTCCAAAGATAACAGTCCTCAATCGGTCTATCTTGTTTTATTGTAGTCTGCAAGTCCTGATGATCAGGGGTATTCAAACATTATGACATGTTTGTCCAATCACTTTGTCTAGCAGCCTTCATTTCAACAAATAGTCAATAAATACCACACCAACTAGGGCTTTAGAAGTAATTCTATGTTTGACTCTCCAGGGCTGGAATCTCGGTTGGGACTCTGTAATGGATAGAGATCGTTATCCCTATTGCTATGGCACTTGCTGTCTTCTTCTCTCTTTTCGAAACCAATAGAGAAGGGACGTCAATAGAGATAATAGAGATATTTATCTCTATTCATTATAGATTCCCAGCCCTCTGGATACTTATGTCAAGGAGGTCGTTTTAACCACAATGATGCGCTTCCGCACTATTGGAATAGAATCAAGTGCAGAAGTCGGTTTGCAGAGAGCCTGCATATGGCGTCAGGCAACGAACTTGCTTCCATTGTTGGATGCCAGAGTAAACTTGGCAACACCATGTTTCGTTTTCAAAAAGCACTACGCATTCAACATGAAAGGCTTTGGAAACAACACAGTGGCAGGGATAAGTAACATCTACACTGATCGTTCTAAAACTGTAACAGGTTCGGGATGCAGAGTATACTCGAATGCCCTAAAACTGAACCTAGCTATAGCCCTTGGCTCTATGCCGAATGGCCTCCAAACGGAAATTACTGACAAATAGACAGCAAAAATATCACTGACAAGATCATGGACATCCACACGGACTGCAGACAAGCAGTACTAGTCCTATCTAAACCGCGACTCACGTCAGAACTAGTACAACATTTTCACCGTACACTCACAGAGACGTCGATCAACAATACGGTGGTAGTCAGCTGGATCCAAGGACATGATCACAGCAAATGCAATCGGGCTACCGATGCTCTAGCTAGGGAGGGCCGCCAGGCTACAGCCTTCTAGACCGGAGCCCTTCATGGGGCTGACCATGTTGGCAGCCAAAGATATTGTAGCAAAACTAGAGATGAGCAAAAAATCGCGAACTGCTAAAAATTCACTACGAATGAAAAATCGCAATCGCAATCTGCTAATTATTTTAAAATAAACTGCGAAATGCGAATAGTGCATATTGCGAACAGCTGACGTGAACTCGTACTCGTAGAACTACACAGCTAACTGAACAGAGACAGAGCGATATCGGCTAGCGGTCAAAATAAATAGTGAACGAAGCAAATTGCTGCGTTCACCGTTCACTATCACTTCGATGCTAGCAATCAAAAAATAAATAAAAGACTGCGATCGCATGAACGTTTGTTGATGGTTCGCATCGTCTCGTCGCTAATCGCTATATGCCGCATCCTGCGTGCAAGCAAGGCATTTATTCCGCGAAGTTGTTTTTACGCGCATTTATTTACTATAAGTTCTAAAAAAATAAACCTTGCTGCGTTTTATTTATTTATTTTTTAATAATTTATAAGATGGCATCATTCGCAGTAATCACCTAAAAACTACTCTACATCATAAAACAGAAGCAATCACATAGCATATTTAACCTGAACCTATCATACACAAGAACAAACAACATACCTACTAACGTCGCAATCGCAAAACGGCGTGTGGAGCCAAAAGAATCATGACGTCATTCGCAGTTTATATTCACAGTGAATAAAAAATCGCATTCACAGTTATAACTGCGAATGAAAATTCGCGACTTAGCTCATCTCTAAGCAAAACGCCTCAAGTACTCTATTTAATTAATTAGATGGTAAATGGCGAGCGGTATATTGATGGTGTTTATTTCCTTGAGCTGCTACCTGTAAAATTGTGGAGGGGTCTATTCGCAAAAGAGAGAAACAAACTATTGAGTTTTACTAAATTATATTTTATTATACTTAAGACCAATAATTTAAATAAGCAAAATATCTTTCTATTCTGACAGCCACTTCCATTTTTCCCAAGTCAAATTATTTCACATCCATTCAAATGTCATTATTAGGGACCAGGAAATATCCTTCCAAAAAAAACGCCCTACTTCTGCTATTCTTAATAACTTATAAGTTTATACATAACAACACTTTCGATTCACCTTCCTATTAAAACTACCCTTCACCTATATCTATAAATTCTTAAAACTCCTTTTTTCTACTGACGTTTCATAATAGCAACTTTTCGATTGTCATTTTAGTTTTGAAACGACATTCTTTTAAGCACTCAGTGCGTAAAAGTGACTTTTAGGCACTCAGTGCGTAAAAGTGACTTTCAAGTGCGTAAAAGTGACTTTCAAGTGCGTAAAAGTAACTTTTAAGCACTAGTGCCTAAAAGTGTCATTCATTGTTCAGAAATAAAAAACACACTAAACACAGATTTGAATTTTGTTTTGTATTTATTATGAATATTAGTCACCACTATGAAAGGTGTCAAGCAAAAGCAGGTGACGCTCATTTCGCAACTTATTGTATAAATAGCTATACTGACTGCTTATGCAAAATAATAGACCGATCTCCTATTACCTGGACTGCGCGCGTCGCTTGTAGGCTGCAGGTGAGCGTCCAATGAGAAGCAAATTTGTGACAGGCTTGTATCATATTCTTATTCAGGGGCCAGTTCAGAATGAATCGTTCCTTCTTTCTTTGTAACGTGTATTTTGACAAAGAGCAAACTAATACTTTTACATATTACTTGAACTCACCGCAGTTTCGTTTAAGGTTATGTTAGATTATACTTGACATTTTGACATATTCCTTTGCAATTTCATTGAGCGATGTTGCCGGATGAAACATTTATCAAAATAAAAGTGCAAACAATATTTATCCACTTTAAAGCTCTTTTTTTGTCTGATTCGAGGCGTTGTAAAACACTTGACACTATATCACTTCTTTAATGTTATAATTTTCGATTTGTATTGTCTACATTTGTTCTGCAACAATACAATCTGGCTACACTGCAGCCTACGAGTTGCGCGCGCATGTCATCTTTTATTGCTTTCTTACTTGTATTTATTGCAATAAAGCTCTCTTTTTCTAATCATGCGAGATAGGTCTATTATTTAAGTCCTAATCTGACTCACTGGATTAGGTATACAGGGTGGAAAATTAAAAAGGATCCACCTGGATTTTCTCGAAAATTATTAGGAAATTAAAAAAACGTCGAAACGCGTCGATTTTGTTTGCAAAGGGGACACTTTTTGGCTATTTCAAAATTTTCCTAGATTTCACCCCCTTACCGGGGTGAGTTGCACCCTGAAAAGTTGAATAGGGAGGTATTTGAGATGACTTTACAAATCTGTATTTTTGTTTTCGAAATCAGACTTCTAGTTTTCAAGATAATCGCCTCGGAAGTTGTCATGGGGCGAGAAGAGAACGTGTTTTTTGGGAAAAAATGAAAAGTAGGTCATGTTTGAAAGGTTGTTCAAAAGGTTCAAACCAACAAAGAATCGAAGGTTTAAAATAAACAAAATTGACGTGTAGGAAAGATTTTCATAACTAACCCATAAGGTAAATAGAGATGGGTATCCCCCACATTCTCCATCTCAATTTGCCGCATTTTAGAGATAGGCCGGGCCATTCCAAGTACGTGTAGTTCATAATTCATTGATTCAAAATATAAAAATATGCTTCAGTGCTCTGCCCTCTGCTATTTTTCAGTTTGTCATCAAAATGTGTGTGAAATGTGTCACATGCATAACCTCCCAAAGACATATCAAAATGTTACCAACTCATGCAGGTAATAAATAAAATAAAATCCGTATCAACTACCAACTGAAAGGTAATAAATCTACCTTTACTTTTGGACTTCGGATTGTGAATAGATTATAGAAAGGGTGCAACCCCCATCCATAGCCTGCCCATCAGTTTTGTCAGGTCTACTGATTTACTAGTAGATCTACTAATTTATCAGTAGATCTACTGATTTGGCCATTGGTCTACTGATATACTGATATCAATGTGAATTCTACTGATAAAAGCAGCTGTCATTATTTAACCGCTTTTTATGATATTTTTAAAATTATAATCATGTATGAGAATGTCACAGCAATAATTTCATGCTTGACCTATAGGGTAGAACTCTTGGGAGTGTACTCTAAATGACGTCCGATTACTTCGATCTGTCCGGTGTGGTATTTATTGGAACATTCGAACGCTCGCAGTGCAGGCGCAGCACTCAGCCTACTAGGAAATGGGTATTGTGTTCTGTCTTGTTTACTTACCTTTTGGTCTTACCAGTTGCCTAAAGGCATGCGTTGTTGTTGGTTAGTCAATTGGTCACATAGCGTTATACTGTACAATTAACTGCAGCCTGTTTCACCTGTTTTTATCAGAGACTAGACTACTAAGTTTTCATAGTCTAATGCATAGTCTAAAGATTTAATGATTTGAAAAAATGTAACTAAAATAATTGATTGAGTATACCCTAATGGTTTACCCTTTTAACTAGGCAACTTATCTGTCTACTGATTTCTACTGATATTTAGACTGGTAGTTTACTGAAAAAACGAAATATGACCTGGCAACACTGCTGCCCATAGGTGTAACTGCTTTGGATATCAGTAACTTTTTTTTCTCATATTGCCGAGTTGACCCTAAAGGAAATCCCATTGACGAAGGATGAGCCTGACTTTTTTCTTGGACAACCCGAAATACCTGGAGATGTTTTTTTTTTTGAAGAACTGACATGTACAGGTTTGTGATGCAATAGACTCCCTAAGAAATAGGCTTAGATATTCGTGGATTTAATGTACCTCTCTTAGAACAAATAAAAGAATATCTTAATTTATCCATTAATAAAATTCTTTAATCTATGCATAAGATAGGGTACTTACCTGTGGTACCTACCATATACCCAACTTGTTTCGAAATTCAAAAGTGATATATCTGGAAAAAAGGTGACAGAAATGATATAAACAACTATAGATAGAGGTACAGACAATCTCCAAGATTTTTATGAAACTATTAAAAACCCAACTAACTAGTTATTTTTAACAGAACCGCATCCTTAAAAAATTTCAACATCTACTGGAGTATATGGTCGGGGGCTTTGAGGCAGGATTGCTTGTTGAAGCAATCTTCTGTGACCTCTCAAAGGCCTTCAACTGCATATCCCATGAGATTCTTCTTCAAAAGTTTAATCTCTATGGTTTATGTAACAATGATATTGACAAATCTCTGGGTTGTAAGATGGTGCTGTTTGCGGATCAGTGATGACACTACTGCTCTATGTAGAGGTGATGAGTTTTCTGGGGGTTCACTTGGAACCTGCCTTAAGTCTTAAGTCAATATATCTTTTGAAAAACTTAAAAAAGATGACCTATAAAAAGACTATGCTGATGGTATTTCATTCTCTAATCCAGTCAAGCTGCAACTATCGTTTGTTGGCATGGGGTCATGCTCCTAAATCGTAAAGACTCTTCAAATTGCAGAAACGAGCAATAAGAGTGTATGCTCACCTAGGTAGGCACAGCCATGTATGGTATGTTCATACCCATAACACGCAGTGGCGTATCAACCCAGCTCCGGGCCTGTGTACAAAAATTTCTGCGGGCCCATCACAAGCCCCCCGCCGAAGGCTAAATTTTTTTTTGAGTAACCCAAACTAACCCAAATTTCGACCCAAAAGTCGTTCAAAAAACACTCCTTAAATTTTTTATTAGGTATTTTTATTTAAACGTTGAATTGTGAATTCACCATTTTCAAAAGTGGTATGAATAATTATATCCTGTTCACAATCCGATGCGATGTCCACAGGTGCAGGTAAATTTATCACCATAGGCGCAACTAGGGGAATGCTTGGGGGTGCTAAGCACCCCTAAAGCAAAAATTAGCACTCGTATTCGGCATCCCACCATAGCACTACCTAACACTTATATAAAAAATTAGTGCAACCAAATTATTTTATGTATTTTTTTGCACTTTTTGTACTTACTTACGTTATCGATGACGTCATAATTTAGAAAAACGTTTTTCTCGTTGATTAATTCATAGAGCACGTTCGCAATTATTATTGTTAAAATCAAGACTTACCTTAAAATATACGGTTTTTATCTTATATTAACATTTAGGATGACGTCATCGAACAAGGTCAGACAATGTTGTCAATGTCTATGTTTATTCTATATCTTAACGTGTCATTGAAATACCGGCTCTTAAAAAATCATTGGAGTCCCAAATATAGTTCATACCAAATAAACTTGTAGTTGTGACATCGATGATGCCATTTTTAAAATCGTTATCGCCAACCGTGAAAATATTCGGCGTCGGATTGACTTAATTGGAATTTGAATTTCCCGCTGGCCATTCAGTTGGTAACAACACTTCAAAAAATGTAATGTTGCCAAATTAAATTCTTGACATTTTGAATTTTGATTGCGTTTTGACAGTTTACGAGTTTTTGGTTCAAGTGCTATTAATTGTGAGCTAGTTATTCAAAGCAGCTTGTAGTGTGAAGTGTACAAGATGTCGAAGCAGCTTAATAGCCGTTGCAAAGAACTAATCGCATCCTTTTTACAATATTTTGAACGAGAACGCGATAATAATAGCCCTTAAATGCTGGTAGGTGGGTGTGATCAAATAGGAATTTTCAATTTGAACTTTATTTTCTCTCATTTTTAGCGCGTAGCAGAAGCTTTGAACTTAAGTATGTCCACTGTCTGTGCTATTTCAAAAAAAGTCAAAAATAACGAAGTTTTGGAATCGCCTTCTAAGAAGCGACGCACTTCGAAGAGAGTCTGTGATGTTTCAAAGTTCGATAGCAGTGCTATACGTAACACCATTTATGATATGTATACAAAAAGTAAATCGTCTGAGATAAAGGTACATAGATATCTATGAATCGCCTTCTTTCTTCTTGTAGAACAACATGTAACATTATTTTGTATTTGGGAGCAATTGAAAGCCAAACAATTATATGATGGCACTCCCATGTCATTGAGTAGAATGTTAAAAGAAATAGGCTTCAAATGGAAAAAAAGATGACCCAAGACGAGGGCTCATGAAACTGCCTGATATTGCTGTTAAACACATATCATTTTTGAGGTCTTATCTAAGACTTAAGCAGGAGGCTTTGTACCAGTTTGTTTTCTTTCATGAATACAGAGAGCAGTTGTATTATGTGTATAAATGAAATGCTTTTTTTAGATATATCATACTTCATACTGGCAATGAAAATAGGATTCATTGAAGGTGCATCGCTGGTACTTTCATCGAAAACTCAACGACTATCATGGGAAAATCAGAATCAGAATAATTGAAAATATTTTTGATGGTCCAAATATTCATAATGTTTAATTATTTATAGTATTTAGAGTGGCTGTAAATAAAAAAGGTACTGAGCGTTACTATTATATTTCAAGTGATGATTGGCAAATGAGTTGTTATTGAATATCTATCAAACCAAGCTTTGAAACAATGTTTATAATTTAGGTAATAAATAATGTTTGCATTATATTATAATATAATCCATTATTGTTTCTGAAAATATTTTGACCAAATAAGGAAAATATGCAAGAGACGGCAACGCTGTGCTGACCGAGCTTGACAACCCAACTATAAGTTTATTTGGTATGAACTATATATAAATCAATTAACTGCGTATTATACAGGGTGTTCTTAAATATCATGTACAAACGACAAAGGGTGATTCTTTTTTTTTTACGACTGAAATTTCAAATATGTTCTAAAAAATTGACTTATTTAAGCAATTAAAAAAAAATCACCCTTTTACATTTTAATTTTTTTCTAGAAAACTTGCAAAGAGAAAATTTTGAAAATTTTCCTTTGCTTAATAAAATTTCTATCTTGAATATTTCTAATCTAACTCAGTCATACTGGAGAAATAAGAAATGTCCTGTTTTAGCGGATGCATTTGTAAATACATCAGAATTTCATAACATTATAACAAAACAAGACAAATATATACTATTTCAATTTCCATCTGATTTGATATATCTCAAACATGAAATTCTATTTCCGAATTTTTCGGAGTTGCCCTCAGTAAATTCTATCCGTTTAAGGGAAGTCTTAAGCAAGAATGAAAATTATCTTCAAATATATACCGATGGGGCTAAAAATAGTTCAGGAGTAGGATGTGCAATTGCTATACCTGAATTGAATTATGTTAAAAAATACAAATGTGAAAATAATGCATCTATCTTCACTGCCGAAGCACTAGCAATATTGAAAGCATTAGATCATATATTGTCAAAGGGAAATATTTTCAAAGCTATTGTTCTCTCTGATTCTCAGTCAGTTTTGAAGTCACTCAAAAATGCGATGAATTGTAAGAATCTTATTATAGCCAAAGTATTGGAGGTATTCTCTGTTTTGTGCTCTAAAAATATTTCTGTCAAGTTTGTATGGGTTAAGGGACATACAGGTCTCAAAGGCAACGAATTGGTTGACAATGCAGCAAGAGAGGCGATCGTATCAGAAGAGATCCTGGAAATTACTCCATATTCGGACTTTTTCGAAATAATCAAAAAAAGATCTTGGGAAGTTTGGCGCAGTAATTATATTGCAATGGCAGTTAACTCCCCTAATTTGTATAACTCCTTTTATCCTAGATTGAATAAAAAGCCACTAATGGAACGATTTAAATTCTCCAGAAATGTGTTTGTTTCCTATTTCAGATTTTTAGTTGGGCATGGAAATTTTAATAAACACATGTATAAGCTTAAGTTATGCGAGAACACGCGATGCTTTTGTGATAACCAATCTGAAGATGATTTGAATCATAGATTATTTAGTTGTAGACACAATGAATTGGCAACTTCATTCTTAAGAAGAGAATTGGAAAAACTCCATCTCATACCTATGAACCACAAGGGTTTAATTAAGCTTATTTTATCAGATGATAACTTGGAAAATATATTTATTAATTACTTAAAATTATGTAAAGTCCTTATTTGAAAGATAATTAGAGATTGTTTCGATTCCTATGTTTTTTTTCCTTATATGTTACATCCTTCCTAACCGGGTCCACCTGTGTTTTGTTAAAGTTTAAAAATGTCCTGCATAGACCCCAGGACGAGAAGCGTGTGTCCATGTGTTTATCCTTTTTGCTAGATTCCTTCCTTTTTTTTTTTTTTTATCTGTATATCGTTGGGTGAATGGTTAGCTAAAGTTTGAACTTTTGAATTATGTTTTCGTGGCTAAGTGAGCTATGCTCAAAGCCAAAAAAAAAAAAAAAAAAAAAAAAAAAAGAAAATTTTCCAGGAATAAGAGGAAAATGAGAAGCTCATTTTACGAAAATTTCAAAACTTTTCAGTAAAAAATTAATCCAGGAAAAATTTTGAAAAACTTACTTTTCAGCAAAATTAAGGAGAATTCATCCTCTTACATTTTAATTTTTTTCTGGAAATCTGGCAAAAGGAAAATTGTGAAATGTTTCCAGAAGAAAAAGAAAAGTGAGGAGCACATATAGAAAAATTTCAAAATTTTCCAGTCAAAAATCACTCCAGGAAAAATTCTGGGAAATTGACTTTTTTAGGCAAAATTCACCCTCTTACAACCGGGAAACTGGCAAGAAAATTGTGAAAATTTTCCAGAAAAAGAAGAAAATAAAGAGCTCATTGTAGCAAATTTTGTAATTTTCGAAGACTCGTAATTTCCGTAATTTTTCTTTAGAAATTTTTTAATTCCTGTCATTTCTCAAATAATTCTTATAATTTTTTTATTAATTCCTGTTTTTCTTCAAATTTTCGTAATTTTTTAATTCCCGTAGTTTCTCAGAAAATTCCGTTATTTTTATAATTCCACGTTTTTGTATATTTCAAAAATTATTAGGTAATTCCCGTAATTTCCGTATTTTTTCTGGGCATTTTTCAAAATCATTTCCCGAAAGCCTTTGTGATTTCTAATTCTCGTAATTCTCGTAACTTTTTCGTAATCCCTGTAATTTTTTATAATTCTCGTAACTGATAGTTTTCGTAATTTTCAATTCAATTTTCAATTGTCGTAATTTTTTAAATTTCTTGGACGTTTTTTGAAATTTTATAATTTCCCGGTCTTTATAATTTTTGTAATTGTAATTCCTGATTCTTGTAATTTTTGTTATTTTCTAACTTTTTGAAAATCATCATAGGTTTTTTCGATTTTTGCAATTTGTTAATAAATTTCCGTGATTTATTTCCAGAATTTTCAACTTTTGTAACTTTTCTAATTTCCATAATTTTTAAAGAAATTAATTATTTTCCGTAGTCCCCAAATTTTTCGTAATTTCTGCAATTTTTGCAATTCTCGTAATTTTCGTTAATTAACAAATTCCTTAATTTTTGTGTTATTTCCGATATTTTTTTTTTTTTTTCAATTTTTCGTAATTTCCGTAATTTTTGCAATTCCTATAATTATTCTAATTGTCCTAATTTTTTTTATGATTTTCCTAATTTCCGTAATTTTTTATGATTTTCGTGATTTCTGTTATTTTTTTAATTCTCGTAATTTCTTTATTTTATTTTTCAATAATGATAATTCCCGTAAGTTTTTGAAATTTCCGTTATTTTTGAAATTCTCGTGATTTTTTTTTTTTTTTTTTTTTCGTAAAACGTAATTTTCAATAATTTTTTGCAATTCTACGTAATTTTTGAAATTCGCGTAATTTTTTTCAATAATTTTCATTGTTTTCCGTAATACTCGATTTTTTTCTAATTTTATAATTCTTCTCTCAATTTTTTTAATAATTAATGTAATTTCCATGATTTTTTGAAATTTTTGTGATCTTTGTTAATATTTTTCCATATTACGTAATTTTCCGATAATTTTCGTAATTTTACATAATTTTTGAAATTTCCATGATTTTTTTTCGTAATTTTATAATTCTCATAATTTTTCAATAATTGCAATTCCCGTATTTTTTGAAATTTCTGTGATTTTTTGTAATATTCGTTTTTCATTTTTTAATTCCTGTAATTTACGTAATTTATCAATGACTTTTGTAGTTCTACGTAATATTTGAAATTGCCAATAATTTCCATTGCTTTTGTAATACTCAAATTTTATAATTCTGCTTTTTAGTTTTTAATAATGGTGGTTTCCGTAACTTTTTAAATTTTTCGTAATTTTTGCAATTCTCGTAATTTTTGTTACTTTTCCGTTATACGTTATTTTCCAATGTTTTCGAAATTTTAATAATTTTTGAAGTTCCCGTGATTTTTTTCGTAATTTTATAATTCTCCTATTTTTTTTTCAAATTTAATTTTCGCAATTTACCCATGATTTTCGCAGTTATACATAATTTTTGAAATTCCCGTGATTTTTGTAATCCTCGTGATTTTTGTAATTTTTTCGTAATTTCCGTAATTTGCTAATGATTTTTGCAATTTCACGTAGTTTTTGAAATTCCCGTAATTTTTTAAAATAATTTACATTATATAAGTATTTCCATTCCCGGTTTTTTTCGTAATTTTGCAATTCTCATTTTAATTTTTCAATAATTGTAAGTGCTGTAATTTTTTCAAATTTTCATGATATTTGCAATTTTAATGATTTTTGTTATATTTTTGTAGTTTCCGTATTTTATGTAATTTTTCAATTATTTTTGTAATTTTGCATAATTTTTGAATTTCCAGTATTTTTCAAATTTTTTTATTTTTATTGCTTTTGTAATACCCGATTTTTTTGTAATTTTTTAATTTTCCTCTTAGTTTTTTAATAATTAAAGTATTTCCCATGATTTTACAAAATTTCCGTGATTTTCGCAGTTTTTCCGATTTTTTCATTTTTTCGCGATCCCTGTAATTTTTAAAATTTCTATAATTTTTTAATTTATTTTTATTAATTCTATATTTTCCGTATTCCTGTATTTTCCGTCATTTTTTAAAGGAATTTTCCTAATTTTTGTGATTTCCGTAATTTTTTGAGGAATCTTCGCAAATTCGGTAATTTTTTGATTTTTTCGTTTCTAATATTTTTTAATTTTTGTAATTCTTTAATAAATTATTTTCGTAATTTTTTAATTCTGTTAATTTTTATAATTCTCATAATTTTTTAAAAATCTAGTAACTTTTTGTAGTTTTGAAATTTTTGTAATTTCTGCTAATTTCAATTTTTGTAATTTTCGTAAAATTTTCCGAAATTTTTGTAATTCTTATATTTTTCAAATTATCAATTCAAAACTATAGGAATTATATACATAATTCAAAATTTCAAAAAATATTCTGAAATTACAAAAAAATAGGGGAATTACAGGAATTATCCAAAAATGCAGGAATTACTCAAAGTTATTCAAAATTACAGGAATTATTTGTAAATTACGGAAATTTTCTCAATATGACAGAAAATTACAGAATTTACGAAAAATGGAAATTATGAAAAATTACGTGAATAACGAAAAATTACGAGAATTATGGACATTACGAAAAACTATGAAAATTACAGAAATTATTGCAAAAATTTTAAAATTTTCAAATGAAAAATCACTCCATAAAAAATTCTAGAAAATTGACTTATTTAAGCAAAATTAAGGAAAAATCACTTCTTACATTTTAATTTTTTTTCTGGAAAATTGGCAGAGGAAGAAAAAGAGGAAAGTGAGGAGCTCATTATAGGAAAATTTCGAAATTTTTCAGTGAGAAATCACTCTAGGGAAAATTTTGGAAAATGACTTTTTCAAGTAAAATTAAGGAAAATTCATCCTCTCACATTTCAATTGTTTCCTGGAAAATTGGCAAAAGAGGAAAAAGAGGAAAGTCAGGAGCTCATTATAAGAAAATTTCAAAATTTTCCAATGGAAAATCGCTCCAGGAAAAATTCTGAAAAAATGATTTTTTCAAGTAAAATTAAGAAAAACTCATCCTCTCACATTTTAATTTATTTCTGGAAAACTAATAAAGCAAAACTTGTGAAAATTTTCCAGAAGAAAGAAGAAAATGAGGAGTTCATTATAGGAAATTTTCAAAATTTTCTAGTGAAAAATCACTCTAAGGAAAGTCGATAGGAAAGTTCTGGAAAATTGACTTTTCTAAGCAAAATTCATCCTTTCACATTTAAATTTTTTTTTGGAAAACTGCTGGGAATTTTCCAGTGAAAAATCACTCCAGGAAAAATTCGAAGAAAATTGACTTATTTAGGCAAAATTAAGGAAAAATCATTGAGGTAGAATAATAAGGAGGCGACATAAGAAGAAAAAAGCGTATCCCACTTCCGCCATATTGTTACGACACTTCTGTCTGAGATTCTGTCATTTTTGTCATAGCAACGCGTCAAAATTGCATCAGGGACGCATTTTCCATCCGAAAATTTTTTAAATGCTAAAAATTTTTGAAGCCTAGAATTCCTATTTTGGGTCTTGGAAGGATCTCCTGTTTCAGTATGTTGAAGTTTCTGTAGCTACTTTTTTTTTCTTGGTGTAATCTCGATTTTTTTACGTTTTTTTTTGCAGTTTCGCTATGGAGCTCACGGGCCCCTCTCGGGCCCGGGCCGCATATTCATTTTCTGCCATCGTAATAGGACCTTCGGCTGCATTCGTGTCCGTTCGAGCACAGCGTAGGCAAATTATGATCGAAGTGGAGTGACGTTGGCAGTTTATAGAGCCTGTCTGGCGTTATTGCTAAGTTGTTGGCACATGTTTTAATGCGAAATGCGATAAGGAATGAATAAATACCTTTATTAAGAGTTTAAAAATTAATCATTGTGTCTATTGAAATGCGACCCAATCTCTGTTTCTATGAACCTGATCAAAAAGCGAAAAAAGAGCGCGTATAAAAAATAGAGCGCATGTATGTATTATTAAATTTTGAATAAATATTATGAGTCACTGAAGTTGGCTTCTCTGACGTTGTGCGACAGTAACACAGTTCAGCCGAGACTTCAGCTGAACATTCATTTTATTTTTTTATTTTATCCCATTTTGACGTTTTAAAATGACATTATTGAACGCATAATAACAAAGGTAAGTAGGCGTTTATCACCTCAGTGATTTAAAATATTTTTAACTCACTCTCGGTCTTTTAAGTCACTCTGCCAGTATCAAAATCTGCTACAAATACAAACAAACAACTAGTTATACCCTAGCAACCACCAATTTCAATAATTAGCGCTTTCATAACTACTAAATGAATTATTTTAATAATTTGATTTCTATTAAGTTCCTACCTTATTTTTTAAATGTCCATCAAAATGGGATAAAAATTTTGTATACAACACGTGAGTTAAAATGTTTATTCATTCGAAGAAAATTAACCCACTCGCTAAGGCTCGTGGGTTAAACTTTCTTCTCATGAATAAACATTCATTTAACTCACTTGGTGTATAAATAACTATTACAAAAAAATAAATATGTAGAACCAAAAGAAAAAGAAGATCTTTTGTATTTTGAACTTTTCATATTTTCGACATTTTGCATTTTCGACATTTCTCAATTACTACCTTTTGTGTTTTATTATTTCAATTTTTTTTTACCTCACACTCTATTAAATAGTTAGTATAGAAGGTCCATGGGGTAGTTCCAAAGACATCGGTAGTTTTATCTAACACAATATTATGCCATTGTTTTCGCTGAAATTTTCATGTAAATAAAGTTCTTCCAAAACATTTATCGGACCTAATTATCAATAAAATGCTTGTAAAGTCCATTCCAAAATAATTCGTTGACTCTTCAAGTATCAATAAAATGTTGATGATACCCTCAACCACAAACTTCGACTACCTGTGAGCAGGTCCGGGTTGATTTTATTTATTATACCTGCCTAGGTGAGATGTACATGTAAATGTGGGTGAATGTTTTAGTTAAATTATTTAGTCTTTGTGTAGAACTAGAGCTGTTATATTGACAAAAAAAATGTGGCGTCCATGGGCAAATGATGGTAGTATTGCAACCGGAAGTGGTATTTAACATTTATCGCTAGATGCCAAGGAAATTGTGAGGAACGTTTATTTAACCCTTCTGCAGAGAGGCTATAATCATAATCAAAGTGTGAGTGAATCATCCGTTTTAACCAAAACTCCATTATCTACGGTTAAAGATATCGTAGCCAAACGCATCCAGCCAAGGAAGCAACGGTGTGACAGCGGCAAGTCAAGAAAGGTTGAAGAAGCGGATAAAGAGTTGATTCGTAGGAAAATTTATGATTTGTACAGTAAACAAATAATACCTACAATAGATTCTCTAAAAAAGGTACTTATAGAAGACGAAACTGATATATTATGTAGCAGAACAAGCCTTTGGAGAATTGTGAAAGCAATGGGTTTCAAATATCAAACCATTAATAAGAGGCAAGTGCTAATGGAATCCCAGCGATTACAAGCATGGCGTCGAGAATATTTAAGTTCCATAAAACAATATAGGGCAGAAAATCGTCCGATAATATATCTTGACGAAACATGGTTTGATACCCATGACACTCCCAAAAGAGGATGGAGCGACTCAACCTCCAAATGTCAAACCAAAGCACCCTCAAATAAAGGCCAGAGGATTACAATTTTGCATGCCGGATCAGAAAATGGTTTTGTTCCAAACTCTTTGCTGCTATCCGCAAAAAAAATAGCCAATTCATCATTAGATTATCATCAAGATACCGATGCAAAATTATTTGAAGAATGGTTTCAGAATCGCCTTCTTCCGAACATACCAGAAAACAGTATAATTGTGATGGACAACGCTAGTTACCACAGCCGTCAAAAAAATAAAGTGCCCAATGCAAGTAATACAAAAGTAGAACTTCAAAAATATATGATGGAAAATGATATGTATTTCGAAGAAAATTATACAAAGAAAGATCTTTTAAACGTTTTGAAATCATATAATGTTAAAAAAGAATATATTTGTGACGATCTTGCTAGCGCTTGTGGTCATACAGTTTTGCGTCTTCCTCCATATTATTGTATTTTCAATCCAATAGAACATATCTGGCATGAATTGAAGGCAATGGTTAGGAGAGGAAACACCTCTCCTACACTTAGTACTGCTGTAATAGATTTAATTAGAAAATGTGTAGATAATATTCCAGTTCAAAGCTGGAAAAATTCTGTCAATCACGTTATAAAAGTTGAAGAAACCTATAATTCAATAGGTATTAATGTTAAGCCATTAATAATTGAAGACACAAGTGGATGAAGGTGTTATGTTACAAAATTATAATTTTGAGTTATTAAAGGTTAAAGTTTTTCCTATGTAATTTTTTTTTGTTTAAAAAAAATGTCAAAGTTATGCGTTTACACATTAATGTTAGGTAGAAGAATTTTAGTGAACATAAGTAACAATGAAAAAATTAGAACTATGTCTTGAATTTAGAAAAAAACATAGTACATAACACCTTCTTCCATTAATGAAAATTATAAAATGAACTCGATTTTTCTATTAAGAAGTCAGTTTTTATTACATAAACTAAATTAACAAACAAATCAAATAAGGATAATGTAAATTATTTATAACAAATGAAACTGGATTACAACAAAATAATTATTATCCCAATATCTGCTCGTAAAAGTAGCGATATTCTGGTTTTAAAAATTTTAGTTGATCTTTGAGGTTCTTTTTTTTTTCATCTGATATAGTACCATATTTTTCCCTAACTCTCTGGATTTCAACGTTTTGTGGTGGTTCTGTAATCTTTTTATTTTTTAGAATATTTACTTTTTTAAATGGTACTGTTTCATCGTATGATTCTTTATACAGATATGACCCATATTCTTCAACTCTGATCCATTTAATGCCATCTCTAAATCTTACTGTTTCATTTAGTTCATCTTTTTTTCTATTAATAAGTCGAAGATTATCAGGCAGGGCTGTTATGTTTCTAAAATGTTGTGTCATGTCAATAACTTTATTTTTTTTGCTGGCTTTTACAATGATGTCCCGATAAGTCTCCGGTACATACACTGTGTCATGCTTTCTCAACACTTTTTCTATTCTGCCAAAATCCCGATCAGAATCCAGATACGTGTGACCCACTTCAGGAAACTTGTGATCAATACAGCGAAAATATCCTTTTAGGATTAAATATTGATAAAGACAGACCATAGAAAAATTCTTGTTTTGGCCGGCGCAAGAATCAGACCAGATAAGCAAATGATTTTTGTCTCTAAGAGTTTCATCTATTTCGATGTAATACAATAAGGAACTACAGGTCTCAGAACTTCCTCTGTTAGCAATGTCTTCCGTCCAGGTACAGAAAGAAGCATTTTCTAGAGTTTTTGTAACTACATGAATCCCAAAGTTGTAAAACCACATTTGTCTCAAGTAGAACGCCTTTGAAGTAGTAATTTTTGGGAGTGGCATTGTTTGCTGCATGTCGATTGTAATATAAACAATATTGTCCAATGTCTTAGCTTTCTCTCTGTCCATTTTAAGTGCATTTATTGCTGCTATGTAGTTTTCTTTGTGTTCTTCTTTTGACTCACCGGTATCACATATGCTACACGTGTCACTTTTCGGGGACCCAAATGATAAATTAAACTTTGTTACAAATAGTTTTGAATATGAACTTTTTTTTACTCTAAATTTTTCAGGAAGTTTTTCTTGGTCGCATTCCTCCAGATTAAGCTGGTACATTTTACTTAGGTTTAATAATGGAGAAAGGTATTTTTTATTTGGATTTCGATTTCTGGAATAGTGTGACATCTCAGCGGGAAATTTATTTATATGTGCAATAACATGTTGCTTAACCTCATCATCAATTTTATGTGGTCTATTTAAGTGTCTTCCTCTCTGGTCTGGAGGAGGTGCTGATGCGCCACTGTTTAGTCTACTTTTAATGATGTCAATTTTCTTCCTACCTATTTGATATAGGCTACAAAGAGCTTCTTTACACACTTTTTCTATATTTCCATGTAATGTTACATAATATGTATATGATGCGCTTTTGTGTTTTCTACTATCTTTTCTCACCCTTTTAACATCGTGTTTATGGATAGATTTGAACAGTAAAGTATTTTTTGAATTAATGTCGAGACTATAAAATTCCTTTAATAAAATCATCCTGTCTTCCCTTGTAAATCGAGTGCTACAGTTAAGCCTACACTTTTCTCGACACAGAAGTTCTTCTTTTATTTGCTTTTCTGGAACAGGTATATTTTTATAAGATAAGTAAGATTCACCCTTTGATCTAGCTAGAGCAGCCTTTCGTTTCTTCCAAGTGTCAGGTTCACATTTCTTTTTCTTTGAAATTTTTTCCTTGGGTGGAAAATATTTTCCCTTTCTTTTTCTACCATTTGCTTGAGTGCCAAGATTTATTACTTTATTATCAGGTGCAGTGTCAGTTTCAGTTAAATCCTCATTAAGAGGGGGCGTATTTTTGGGAGGTTTGTTAATCTTTGGTCTAATTGTTAGTTCTTCTATATCACTATTTGGATTTGAAGAGCTGCTGTATTCATTATCATTGGGAATATATTCCTCTTCACTTTCAATAAATGGTTCTGAATCCGTTTCTGAAAAAAACCGCAGTGCATACTGATTTTTTACAGCGTTTTCTATTTCTTACCATCACTTTGGTTTTCTGGGCTTAGCCCATAATGGGTAAATTCAGTAACAAAAGAGTGTTTTGTTACATCAGGATTACCATCAAAGAAATCGAGTTTGGTTGTCGGGGCTGATGATGTTGATGGTTGAAAATCTGGAATTGAATATACCAAAAATCAGATTTCTACTGAAATTTAACATTTTGCGTTCTAAATAATCTAGGTACACATCTAGATCAAGGGACCAATAGAACATGAAGTGAAATATACAAAAAAACTTACCACATTCATTTAAAGTAACAGAATCAGTCTTCTTGAGGTTAGATTTTTCAATAAATACACTTATTTTCTCTTTAACAATCACACTCTCCGTCATTTCTTTTTCTTTCAGTAAGGCTAACATTAGTTTGCCCCTGGAGCCCATATTATCACACTTTTAGTAGTCGGTTTCATATAAAAACAATCAAAAAACACTGTACGAAGTTTAACGTTTAACGAGCGTTTTATAAAATAAACTGACAATAATATCGATGAAGGGGTTATGTTTGCGACATACCACCTTCATCCATTCAAAAATATTCACGAATAAGTTTTGATTTATGAATGAAGGAGTTACCATACCATAACACCTTCTTCCGTGTTCTTTTAAAAAAATATGGTACATAACCCCTTCATTCATTTCTACACCTTCATTTATACTGAAGTTATAGGTATTTTAAGGGTGTCATATGAAAGTTAAGTACATAAAACCTTCATCCATCTATAAAAATTAATTTTTGAAAAAATGTTACATAACACCTTCATCCACTCGTGTCTTCAATTAGTTTAGGCATAGATGAAGATGACAGTGACAGTGAAACGGAACTAAATATAGATTAGGTTTGGTTGAATTGTGTATTGTATTATATTGTATTAGATATTAAGTTTTGGTAATTATTAAGATAGTATAAGATTATAACATAAATAAATAATATTATGAAACGCCTTTTTCGTTTTCATTATAATGGGCACAAAATCCGTACCTGTAAACCTTTGAGTGGGTATTAAGGTACCCGGTACCTACATAAAAGAACCTGGTACCTACACAATAGAGGCTAATAGCTATCTAATTTATGGTAGGGTTTTATAGCCGTGAAGTCAACGAAATATTTTGGAATGGACTTTAACATACAGTGACATGAAGTGCCAACCAACGTCTGGTTGCGATGCTCATTTTCTGCTAACGCTTTACGGTGCAGGGCACGAATCTAGCCGAATATCAGTTGCGTTGGCAAAAAATAAATATGCGCCCGGGCCTGTGTGCTTCGGACACATGGCACACCGGTAGATACGCCACTGATAACACGAGTCAAGCTGACAACTTGCACGTTCCCTTTCTTAGACTCAATGGATCTAAAATATCAACTCTCTACCATGCTCTAGCCTTTCTTTAACAAATTGCCACCAGATATAAAAGCCATACTAGAGAAACTTTATGTGAGAACTGTGAAAGTTATGCTGGGGGGTATTTTATAGTTTCATTAAATTTTTGCAGGCAGATCTTGGTCATTAAAGTCTCCAACTCATATTTTTGTGATAATGCGGTCTGTTTCTTTTAGTGTTTACCCATTTATTTTAGTATTATATTTTTTTGTAGTGATTTTATTATTCTGTGTATTGTACTTACAGACATTTTAGGCGTGAAAGAGGATTTTTTGTAGCTAAATCGAATGAATGAAGAAAAACAAATCAGAGAAAGTTGGATTATGACTAAAGTTTTGGGAATGTTGCTACGCCACCCAATATTTCTGAAAACATTTGGATCACTAATACTGATGATGATTCTTGTGCATATTATCTGACTATAAAATCGAGATGTTAGTTCAAGGTTGTCACCGCTTTAATTATGCAAATAAGGCAATCGGAATATAAAATCGATATGTTTATGTTAGTTCAAGGTTGTTACCGCTTTTGCATACATTAAGTGCCAACTCATAGATAGGCAATTACTTATACATAATTGAAGTCGGGTAAGTGTTTGGAAGAAGTCCGGAGAGGTCAGGAAAGGGCTGGATAAGGTCGGGAGAAATCTAGACAAGTCTGGATAAAGTCTGGATAAGGCTGGATAAAGTCTAGCTAAGTCTGGAAAAGTTTGGATAAGTTTGGATAAGTTTGGATAAGTTTGGATAAAGTCTGGAAAAGCCAGAAAATTTCTGGAAACGTCTGGAAAAGGCTCTATTAGGTCTGGAGAAATCTAGACAAGTCTGGATAAAGTCTGGAAAAATCTACCCAAGTCTGGAAAAGTCTGGATAAAGTCTGGAAAAGCCTGGAAATTTCTGGAAACGTCGGAAAAAGGCTGGGTAAGGTCTGGAGAAATTCAGACAAGTCTGGATAAGGTCTGGAAAAGTGTATTTGAAGTCGGGAAAGTGTTTGGGAGAAGTCCGGAGAGGTCAAAGGGCTGGATAAGGGCTGGAGAAATCTAGATAAGTCTGGATAAAGTCTGGATAAAGTCTGGATAAAGTCTAGCTAAGTCTGGAAAAGTCTGGATAAGTTTGGATAAAGTCTGGAAAAGAGCCAGAAAATTTCTGGAAACGTCTTGAAAAGGCTCTATTAGGTCTGGAGAAATCGAGGCAAGTCTGGATAAAGTCTGGAAAAATCTAGCTAAGCTTAGAAAAATCTGGATAAAGTCTGGAAAAGCCTGGAAATTTCTGGAAACGTCTGGAAAAGGCTTAATAAGGTCTAGAGACATTCAGACAAGTTTGGATAAAGTCTGGAAAAGAGCCAGAAAATGTCTGGAAACGTCTGGAAAAGGCTCTATTAGGTCTGGAGAAATCTAGACAAGTCTGGATAAAGTCTGGAAAAATCTAGCGAAGTCTAGAAAAGTCTGGATAAAGTCTGGAAAAGCCTGGAAATTTCTGATAACGTCTGGAAAAGGCTTGATAAGGTCTGGAAAAATTCAGACAAGTCTGGATAAAGTCTGGAAAAGTGTATTTGAAGTCGGGAAAGTGTTTGGGAGAAGTCCGGAGAGGTCAGAAAAGGGCTGGATAAGGTCTGGAGAAATCTAGACAAGTCTGGGTAAAGTCTAGCTAAATCTGGAAAAGTCTGGATAAGTTTGGATACAGTCTGGAAAAGCCAGAAAATTTCTGGACACGTCTGGAAAAGGCTCTATTAGGTCTGGAGAAATCTAGACAAGTCTGGATAAAGTCTGGAAAAATCCAGCCAAGTCTAGAAAAGTCTGGATAAAGTCTGGGAAAGTCTGGAAATGTCGGGAAACCTCTGGAAAAGGCTTGATAAGGTCTGGAGAAATTTTGACAAGTCTGCATAAAGTCTAGCTAAGTCTGGAAAAATCTGGATAAAGTCTGGAAATTTCTGGAAACGTCTGGAAACGCATGGAAATTTCTGGATTGGCTCGGAAAAATTCTGGAAAATCTGGAAAGGGTTGAATTTTAGCGGATCTCAAAGCTCACAATAATCACAAGCATTAGCGTTGAAGTTTGCTTCGGCATTTTCAATGTTCTCCTCGGTTGCATCTTTGTGAAGGACTCTGAATTTTTTACTTATGTGACAATTCTCTGACAATATGCCTATTAGCTGGGCTATTAGATATTGCTCTGTAGATGGTTGTTTTTCAAAGCAAGGAAGTGGTTTAATATTTTTTCGAGGTCCAATAAAAGAATCTAGGTATGTATAGGGTTTTCCAATAGTAACGCTCGATGTTTGACAATAGCCCATGAAAAACTCGAAAGGCACACAGGTGCTATCTTTGGCAGCCGTATTCAATTAGTCTCTGCATTTTATTATGGAGCGCTACACGATTGAGCAACGCGTCGGAATTGTTAAAAATTATTATCATTATCAAAACCAATGTTCTATTCGGAAAACGTTTCGTGCACTCCGTGCAATTTATGATGTCAACGATCGTCCTTCAGAATCCACAATTGGCCGACCTAACGTCACTGGATTTTTTTCTCTAGGCATTCTAAAATCCAAAGTCTATGTTGACAAATCTCGAACGGTTGCCGCCTTAAAGGCCAATATTAAGCACTTATTGCTGAAATTGAGCCATTTTGATGCGATAACGAACACTAAATGATTCTAACGACAATCTAAAATTGTCGGAGAAATGTATTGATAATTCGGATATTGTTGAAAACATCTATGAGAAGTGAAGTCCGTCGATTTTAATCTAATACTCGAAAGAAATGTGAGCTGGTGGCACCCTACATTTGAACGCCAATGGTCACCTAACGTCACCCCTGGTTTTCGCTTCACCCCCTCGCTCCTCATTCGAAAAGTCGACGAACAATACTAAAAGAAGGAAGATTCAGGGACTTGACCAAATCTGCAATACTTTCTGCAAGAAATGTTGATGTCGAAGAAATAAACGAATAAGTTGTCGAACTGTTGGACGTCAAGACCGAAAAACTCTACACCAGTATAGATAGTGTTAAGAACTGTGATAATAGTGATCTAAATGATGCTATTCTTCCAAAATATTTAAATTGGCTTAATCCGCCGAATTCCCGCTCCATGAATTACGATTGAAAACGAATTCTATTGTATGCTTATTAGAAATCTAAGCATCAGTGCAGGCCTTTGCAATGGTACAAGGCCTTTAGTTCTGGAACTTGGGGATAATCTGTTACGCTGTGAGATATTGACTGTAGATAAACAGGGAGAAATAGTGTTCATAAATCGAATAACACTCTACTGCGAAAACGTCTACCCCTTTACGTTCAAACAATGACAATTTTAAAATAAAATTAGCCTTTGCAATGAATGACGATTAACAAATCTCAAGGACAAACATTTGATAGGATAGTAATTGATCTCCAGAAAGGATGTATTAGTCACGGACAACTTTATGTGGCGCTTTTCAGAGTTCGTTCGTGGGACTCATTGAAAGTTTAGTCAGGGAAACAAAGAGGCAATAGTGTTGTCAAAAACCATGTTTTTAAAGAATTGTTTTTTTGATAATTTAATTTTGAAATTTCGCAGTCATAGGTGATTTCAGAAGATCTTTACAACTTATTTACAAGATATTTGAAGATCACAAGACAAAAACCTGAACACGATAAACATAAATAATTGAAAATAACGAAGAACGACATGAAGACTTAGCACTCTTTAAACTTTGGATTCTTACGAGTTCCATAAAATAGAATAAGTTGCACTGGACATATGCACACCGTATATTCAAAAAATAAGATCGATTTAAAGTCATTACGATATACCGCAAAAGT
Source organism: Ceutorhynchus assimilis (assembly GCA_917834065.1). Taxonomy (NCBI): domain Eukaryota; kingdom Metazoa; phylum Arthropoda; class Insecta; order Coleoptera; family Curculionidae; genus Ceutorhynchus; species Ceutorhynchus assimilis. The sequence continues at coordinate 10,271,281 of OU892286.1, read as the reverse complement.
AATAATTCGCCAACTACTTTGATCACATTTAAAATTTATGTCTACCACGTAGGTACAAACAAAAAATGTAAGTTGAATAATTGAGCAATTGCATTTAAAATCTTTTAAAAAAATTTTTTTTCGATTGTTGGCAGTAAAATGTTGATCGAGTAGACTTCAATAACTGGCCTAATAAAAAAAAGGAACTTCATGAAAGTGTAAAAAAAAAAATTAAGACTCGATATCTCGTATTATACCACAGCACATAAATAGTTACTAACTCGGTTTATAATAACACCTTGATTATGGTTATGATTATTCTGTTTTAAATAAACCACTTCGAATAATGTATACCTACACCTACGAGTTCCATAAAACAGAATGAGATAAGTAGACATACGCACACCGTACATTCAAGAAATGTGATCGATTTAAAATCATTATGATATACCATACAAAAATAATTAGTCACCAACTCCATCCATCGCATTTGAAATTTCTTCACTAGAATAACATCTATACAACTTATCTCACTGTTACATTTAATGTATAATGTACATTTAAATCAAAAATTATGCTGTTTTTTGTACAACACCTAATAAATATTTTCCATTTTATAATTATTTTGATGGACTTGATTTAAAAAAAAAGCGCGCGAAGCGCGATCATGACCTAGTAATAATAACAAAAGCATGATTTTTAGTTTGGGGAGTTATGATGGACTTATTGCAGGAACTATTGAAAATGATATAATTAATATCTTCCATGGGTACCTACTACAAAATAGAAATAATAAATTTCAGTCCAACCAATAATTATTTATTTAATTCATTAACAAAGCTACAAGTTAATATTCATCATAAAACCCCCTGAGTCTCGATACGCAGGCCATCAATTCCTGATTGTATTGTCTCATATCATGAAGCACTCGTTCTTTTTTGTAACAATTATTGTCCAGCTTAAACATTTGAAAAAAGTCTTTATTACACGGAACATTTTCAATAAGTAGTTGAACCAATTGTGTTCCCAACCATCCATGATGCAATTCCAATGATTCCGCGTAAGCTTTCCGAAATAACGAGCTCACCTCCTCAGGTTGTTCCTTCTCTGTTTCATTAGAAGTAGCATATTTGAAAAATAAACTATAAAAATGCAATTCCCTGGCGAGCCATAATAAAGCCTCTGTGGCCATGCCACGAACTCCCGTCTCTTTCTTTTCGCCGAGAATCATTCTTTCTACGTATTGGTTTTTAACTATATTTTCATGATACTTTTCTTTGAGAGTTTCTATATTTTGTTTCATATCGGCTATAAGCGAGGCAAAAGCTTTTCCGAATTTCTCGAATAACTGGACAGCGTCGGAACAGGCGTGCAGAAACTCGGCAGTTTCTAACTGATTTTCTCTGGTGGGATTTGGAAAAGTTTTTAGCAAGGAAAATGCAGTCTTTGTATTTTCATTTTCTTCTGACATTCTGTTAATTTTATTTATATCAAAAATTGACATTAAAAGGCTTTTTACAGGTACTCAATTGTTTGGATTTAGGCGGTTACACACGGACGTGTATGTCTGAAAATATGTACAGGGTATTTGATTATATTTGGCACCATACCTACAGCCTTTACTATTTAAGATAGAAATTTTTTTTTAATACAAAACAGTTTTTTTCTGTATTTTCGGAAAACGTTATCAGAAAAAACAAAATCGCATCGGAAAATGGAGAAACGTAAGCAACTTTGACTTTTTTAATGGACCACCCTGTATATTATGCGATAAAATGAAAGATCTATTCTTTCTGATTCCAAATATATATATATTGATAACATTTGCTTGAGCAATTTTTGACATATCTCAGGTTAAATTATGAAGAATTTGCAGAAAAGTTCCATAAGGATCTCTATCTTTATAAAATTTCTTTGCAATTTAGTTATAATTTAAGCTGAGATATGTCAAAATTGGCTAACGCAAATGTGATCAACATATATATATTTGTAATCAGGAAGAAAAGGTCTTTCAGCACCATAACTACAGCCTTTACTATTTGAGATAGAAAAAAATTTTAAATACAAAACTTGACAGTTTTTTTCTGTCTTTTCTTTTGACAGTATCAGAAAAAACAAGATCCCATCGGAAAATGGAGAAACATAGGCAACTTCAACTTTTTTCAATGGAACACCCTGTATATTATGCGATAAAATTGAAGATCTTTTCTTCCTGATTCCAAATATACATATATTGAGCACATTTGAGTGAGCCGATTTTGAAATATTTTAGCTTAAATTTGCAAAGAAATTTCATAAGGATGTCAAGACATTTAAATCTTCATAAAATTCCTTTGGATTTTATTTAAAATTTAAGTTAAGATATATCAAAAACGACTCACTCAAATATGATCAGTATATATACAGGGTGCTACAAATTGGAGTGCATGCATCGGAATATCGGAAACCGTAAGAGATACGAGGTTGGTTTAAGTATGGCAAAGTTGCGCAATTTTATGACCAATAAAATTCCGTTTTGAAATTTGAAAAATTCCGAAGATATTCGGAAAAAACCGAAATTTTGCAAAATCATTATTATTTTTTCCTGAGTCTATTTGAAGAGCAATTTCAAAATAAATGTCACTTCATCATTGTCACTTTTTTCCCTTTACAAGATGTTGCTACCAAATTTCAGATTCGACGTTTCGTCTTTGGGCGGCCATCATCAACTTCGTTTTTCTAAATACGGGCCTGGATTTTTTATTTCAGATTTTAAGAGTTTCTGATGTCCTAAAACCAATGAGATATTGCATTTATTCGAAAAATTTATATTATTGGCAATTTCTATAAGAAATTCATGTGTTAGAGAGAGACAGAGAAGAGAATTTTGGTAGAAAATTGCTAAAAAGTAATAAAAATAATTTTTCGAATAAATGCAATACGTCATAGGTTTTGGGACATCAGAAACCCTTAAAATCTGAAATAAAAAATCCAGGTCCGTATTTAGAAAAACTAAGTTGATGATGGCCGCCCAAAGACGAAACGTCGAATCTGAAATTTGGTAGCAACATCTCGTAAAGGGAAAAAAGTGACAATGATGAAGTGACATTTATTTTGAAATTGCTCTTCAAATAGACTCAGGAAAAAACAATAAGGATTTTGCAAAATTTCGGTTTTTTCCGAATATCTTCGGAAGTATTCGGAATTTTTCAAATTTTAAAACAGAATTTTATTGGTCATAAAATTGCGCAACTTTGCCATAACTTAACCAACCTCATATCTCTTACGGTTTCCGATATCCCCATGCATGCACTCCAATTTGTAGCACCCTGTATATTTGGAATCAGGAAGAAAAGATCTTTAATTTTATCGCATAATATACAGGGTGTTCCATTGAAAAAAGTAGAAGTTGCCTACGTTTCTCCATTTTCCGATGCGATTTTGTTTTTTCTGATACTGTCAAAAGAAAATATAGAAAAAAACTGTCAAGTTTTGTATTTACAATTTTTTTCTTTCTTAAACAGTAAAGGCTGTAGGTATGGTGCCAAATATAATCAAACACCCTGTACAGCATTCATACAAAAAAAGTAGTGATGAGCGATATATCACGAACTGTGATTAATTCACTGATATCTAAAAATCACAATCACAAAAACATTTTTTCATTAAAATTAAACTAAAAATGAGATTCCAAGACCTTATTTGGGAAATTTATTGTTTTATAATCGTGATTATTTAATTATTCAACAGGTTTTAATTTAATTAAACCATTTAAAATGTCATTAATGTCATGCGGCAACGTCGCTTTTCGTCGGCCATTTTGCGGTGACGTGTCTACGTTTTTATCTCCTTGGATTTTCCATTTTTCCAGGGCGTTTTAAGTCGGAAAAACTGGTTTAAAGTACGAGGCTTTGAGTTTTTTTTATTTTATGCAAAAAATTTCCAGTTTTCCAATGGGGTAAGTGACAAAAACTCAAGTCTCATCAAGTAAGTGCTGGAATGTTCTTTTTAGAGGTTTTTCTTTGGATTTTCCGCTTTTCCAAAACTTCTTCAATTAGGAAAACCAATTTTAAATATGAGGCTTTAAGTTTTTTCCATTTTGTACCAAAAATTTCCAGTTTTCCAATGGAGTAAGTGACTAAAACTTAAATTTCATCAAGTAGGCTTTGGAATGTCCTTTTCAGAGGTTTTTATTTGAATTTTCCGTTTTTCTGGGGCTTTTTTGGTCGGGAAAACCGATTTTAAGTACGAGACTTTGAGCTTTCTTCATTTTTTAGCACAAATTTATATTTTTAAATGCAATAATTAGGAAAATCCCATTTAAAAGCTTTTTCTGGAAGTTTTGATGTGGCAATATCGTTTATAGCCAACTTCAATCATGTAAACCTTGTAATAAATGTCATTTGTCAATTTGAAAAGTCGACCATTTTGGGTTTTTATCCATGTTATTCCTCGAAATTTCCGCTTTTCCAAGCCGTTCTAAAACGGAAAAAATGGTTTAAAGTACGAGGCTTTGAATTTCCTTCATTTTTTGCCAAAAGTTTTCAGTTTTCCAAAGTAACAAAAACTCAAATTTCATCAAGTAGGCTTTAGAATGTCCTTTTCAGAGGTTTTTCTTTGGATTTTCTGCTTTTCCAGGCCGGGAAAACCAATTTAAAGTACGAGGCTTGGAATTTCTTTCATTTTCATCCAAAAATTTTTAGTTTTAAATTAAAATTAAGAACGCCAAAAAAAAATTAGTGAAAAACAACTTTTAAGGGAATTTATATCTTTTTTTTTTTTTAGGTGGCAATACTGCTTTGTACCCAACTTTACTCGGGTTACAATCCAGTAGGTCTTGGAATGTTATTTCTAAAGTGACATGTGACATTTGAGAAAAAAGTATGGTCACTATTATAGGCTGGTACATTTTTACTGAATCTGGTATAATTTGTCTTTAATTTTGATACAAAAAATTTTTACTCTCTGGCAACACTGGCTGTTGCTGTTGTTATAGTTTAATCAATATAGCAACTATCATTAAATCAACTATATTTTTATGGGGATTCTGTAATTTTAAACTTGTTATACTTTCCCTCAATGTCGAATGATACTTTCCCTCAATGTCGAATGAAGTCTTTCAATAGGACTATTCGAATTTGGGTTTCTGGGAGTTACATAATGGAATTCTATATTATACAGTGTACATAAGTCTAAACTCTGTTCCACTATCTGAGGTTATCTTTTTAGGGATTCCGTGGTCACTGAAGTATTTTAATAATTGTGACGTCACTCCAACGGCAGTTTTTGTCGTTATCGGGTAAGCTTGACTCAACTTCGAGAAACTGTCAATGATTGTTAGAAACTTTTGATTATTTATGATATATGTATCCATATAAAGATGTTCAAAAGGTTTCGTTCCAATCGCTGTTGGTTTGAAAACTATCTTGTGTGGATGTCTTTCATACTTTGTTTTGTTACAAATTTCACATACCTTAACGTATGCTTGGCCAATAGTTACTTTTTTTTAGAGCTGAAACGTTTTCATCAATTCTTCTGTAGGATGTTTTCGTTTCATGATAGATCTTAGATGATTCTCCTTTCTCTATTGGAATAACTTCCTTTTTTAATTCCGTTTTGGTAGTATTCTTTACTTTTTGAATCTGTGGTAATTCTTCTTTTGGAATCTTTGATGATTCTCCCTTTTCTATTGGAATAACTTTCTTTGTTTTTGCTGGTATTATCATTTGTGAAATTATATTGATTTTCGGTTTTGGTTTAGGTTCTGGTGCCTTTGGTATTGATTTCTTTTCTGCTTTTGGAATGTAAAGTTCAGTGTCTAGGAAATATTTTCTTATTATTTCATTATTCAAGGGTATCTTTTAAAATTTAAATTCCAGAAGAAAAACTCGAAGTCTTCCAAAAATACTTATTTTTGGAGAAAGACTTCGAGTTTTTCTTTTGGAATTAAATTCTTACCTTCACTTTGAGAAATGGACTACTTCTTCAATTTTAATATTTTAACCAATTGTCTATAAAATTCATCATCTGATTTCGTTATATGTATTAGTTCGCCGTAACTTTTTTCGGATTCGGTTTTGTTCCGTTTGGGGTGATTATATGACCTAGGAATTCTACAGTTTTATGCAGAAACTCTGATTTATCCAGCTGAATTTTTGGTTTATACTTTTCTAATCTTTCGAAAACTCTTTTCAAATTCTTTATATGTTCTCTTGGAAAGTGGCAGAGGCATTTTTTAATCCAAAGGGCATTAGTTTAAACTCGTGATGACCATTTGCTACGTTGAAAGCTGTTTTTGGTATTGAATCAGGGTGCATTTCAATTTGATGAAATCCAGAAGCTATAGATCGAGTGTTGTAAAATAATTTGCTTCTCCCTAAACTGTTAAGTATATCGGTTATGTTTGGTAACGAATATCTGTCGTCAATTGTCTTCTCATTTATTTTCCAGTAATCAACTACCATTCTCCATTTTTGGGTACCAGAGGCATCTTTCTTTTTCGGAACAATCCATACTGGTGATGACCAGGCACTGCATGAAGGTTGAATAATGTTATCCTCTAACCAGTGTTGGCAACTGCGGATCAACTATTATAGTATAGAACGCTATACAATTGTAGTACATTTGTACAAATTATAGTATCCTGCTGGAGACAGATGATGACCACCAATTGTCCTGGTGGGATACACAGGGATCGAACTATTATGAAATTTTCTGAACAAAACGAGAAAAGTCAGGGGCGTATCATATTAAAATTTCAAATTTTTCTAGTGAAAAATAACCTCTTTGGAAATTAATGAAAGTCAACTAAATTAGGCATAAATGCACCAACATTTAATTTTTTTTTCTGGAAAACTATCCAGGGGAAAATTATGACATTTTCTGGGAAAAATGAGAAAAGCCAGAGGCGTATCATACTAAAATTTCAAATTTTTCCAGTGAAAAATAATCCCATTGGAAATTGGAAATTAATGAAAATCAACTAAATTAGGCATAAATGCACCATTTAATATTTTATTTTTTTTCTGGAAAACTATCCAAAGGAAAATCATGAAATTTTCTGGACAAAACGAAAAAAGTAAGTCAGGGGCGTATCATACTAAAATTTTAAATTTTTCCAGTGAAAAATAACCCCATTGGAGATTAATGAAAATCAATTAAATTAGATATAAATGCATCATCTAACATTTTCTTTTTTTTTTCTAGAAAACTATTAGGGGAAAATTATTAAATTTTCTGGAAAAAAAAGAAAAGTCAATGGCGTATCATATTAAATTTCAAAATTTTCCAATGAAAAATAACCCCATTGGAAATTAATGAAAATCAACTAAATTAGACATAAATGCATCATCTAACATTTTATTTTTTTCTGGAAAACTATTCAAGAGAAAATTATGACATTTTCTGGAAAAAAAGAGGAAAGTCAGGAGCATATCAAAGTAAAATTTCAAATTTTTCCAGTAAAAAATAACCCCATTGGAAATTAATGAAAATTAATTAAATTAGACAGAAATGCACCATCTAACATTTTATTTTTTTTCTGGAAAACTATCCAAAGGGAAATTATGACATTTTTTGGACAAAACGAGAAAAGTCAGGGGCGTATCATACTAAAATTTCAAATTTTTTCAGCTAAAAATAACCCTATTGGAAATTAATGAAAATCAACTAAATTAGACATAAATGCATTATCTAACATTTTATTTTTTTTCTGTAAAATTATTCAAAGGAAAATTATGAAATTTTCTGAAAAAAACGAGAACAGTCAGGGGCGTATCATACTAAAATTTCAAATTTTTCCAGTGGAAAATAACCCTATTGGAAATTAACGAAAATCAACTAAATTAGGCATAAATGCATCATCCAACTTTTCATTTTTCTCCTGGAAAACTATTCAGGAGAAAATTATGACATTTTCTGGAGAAAAAAAGAAAATCAGGGACGTATCATAGTAAAATTTCAAATTTTTCCATTGAAAAAAAAAACCCATTGGAAATTAATGAAAATCAACTAAATTGGGCATAATTGCACCATCCAACATTTTATCTTTCTTCTGGAAAGCTATTCAGGGGAAAATTATGACATTTTCTGGAAAAAACGAGGAAAGTCAGGGACGTATCATAGTAAAATTTCAAATTTTTCCAGTAGAAAATAACCCCATTGGAAGTTAATGAAAATCAACTAAATTAGGCATAAATGCACCATCTAACATTTTATTTTTTTTTCTGGAAAACTATCCAAAGGAAAATTATGAAATTTTCTGGACAAAACGAGAAAATTCAGGGGCGTGTCATACTAAAATTTCAAATTTTTCCAATAAAAAATAACCCCATTGGAAATTAATGAAAATCAACTAAATTAGATTATAAATGCACCATCTAACATTTTATTTATTTTTTTCTGGAAAACTATCCAGGAGAAAATTATGACATTTTCTGGAAAAAGAGGAAAAAGTCAGGGGCGTATCATGGTAAAATTTCAAATTTTTCTTGTGAAAAATAACCCCATTGGAAGGAAATTAATGAAAATCACCTAAATTAGGCATAAATGCACCATCTAACATTTTATTTTTTTTCTGGAAAACTAATCAAGGGAAAATTATGACATTTTCTGGAAAAAAAGGAGAAAGTCAGGGGCGTATCATAGTAAAATTTCAGATTTTTTCAGTGAAAAATAATCCCATTGGAAATTAAAGAAAATCAACTAAATTAGCGACCAGGTTCCAGTTTTTTTGGAAATTTTTCGCGGTTTAAAATGTCTCCTGCTTTATTCAGTTTAACGCACACTGAGAATCAAAACTAAAAAAATCTACCGACTGCGCCAATTACGTATTGTAACAGCCGCCAGCGTGTCAAGATTCCTCGGCTGTCGAATACCCTAGAAATTACAGATTCCTATAATCTAGTAAATTCTACTTAATCGGGAAAAGGAGAGTTATCGCGTGTATTCTAGATTGTACATGAATGGATTTACGGCTATATAAAGCAAGCTGGTATTTAGAAGTTTTAAGTTTAAGTTTGACTGTTATGCGATTTAGATAGTGATTCTTGTTGCGAGTTGTAAAGAGTTTAATTGTTGCGTTAGTTATTGAAGTAATTAGAGTCAGTTGGAATAAACGAACCCAAGATTTCTGTCACGCACTACAAAGCCGTAACAGAATTCATATCAAAAATTTAACTTTTCAAAAATAATTTATCTAAAATATAAAAGTCTAAAAATGTTGTGACATACGAATGACAGTTGGAACTAATTACTCTAGCTAGGCCTGAAAATAATATGTAGAATAATGTCTTAAGCTTGTAGCGCAGTGGCGTATCTACCGGTGTGCCATGTGTGCGAAGCACACAGGCCCGGGCCCGGGCCCGAGAGGAGCCCGTGAGCTCCATAGCTATGACAAAAGTGACAGAATCTCAGACAGAAGTGTCGTAACAATATGGCGGAAGTGGGATACGCTTTTTTCTCCTTATGTCGCCTCCTTATTATTCAGAGCTGGGCAGGGCTTGAGTGCTTTGTGCTTGCGAAAGTGCTTGAAGCACTTTGAGGACTTGAAAGCCCTGTGCTTCAAGCCCTTTTATAGATTTATAATTGGGGCTTGCAAAATCAATTACTTTAGAAAAGTGCTTGGTAATTTGTAATTGAAAAAAGTAATTCAAGCCCTTTTAATGAGCTTCAATTACTTTTAGAGGGCTTGAAGCACTTTTGGGAGCTTGAAGCCCTTTGAAAGGGCTTGAAGCACTTTAAGAGGGCTTGAAGCACTTTTGGGAGCTTGAAGCACTTTGAAAGGGCTTGAAGCACTTTGAAAGGGCTTGAAGCACTTTGAAAGGGCTTGAAGCACTTTGAAAGGGCTTGAAGCACTTTAAAAGGGCTTGAAGCACTTTGAAAGGCATTTGAATTGACCATCATTCAACCTATCCCCCACTTAAAAATTTTCGATCGTATTTTATCCTTTAATTTTTTTTTCTATTATTTGACCTTGAACCGTCTTATGTCTTTTCTCTCTTAACAATGGAGATTTTGGGTTTGAGCTTAGAATGGAATTTAAAAAAAAAAAAAATGAATGAACTTATTATTCAAATAAATAATTAATTTTTATTGGTATCCTATTTAACTTTATCACTAGATTTTTTTCAGTTTTCCCCAATGAACATTTTGAAAACCTTAAAATTGAGTTACCATGTAGTACACCAACTACCCCAAGTACCCCAGAACTACATCTCAAAAAAAACATACTACTGCTACTCTGTGAAATGTAAAGTTCGTCTCTACTATACCAATTCTGTGTGATGAGTGTACGCGGTAGCTTATGCCACTTGAGAATTTTATTACAAATTCAAAGTGCTTTAGGCACATATAAAGAGCTTCAAGCACATTTGAAGAGCTTGAAGCCCTTTTCAAGGCACCCCAAGCACTTTTGATGTGCTTCAAGCACTTTTCAAATCACTTTCAGGGCTTTGTGCTTGTCAAGCCCAAAGCACTTTGAGAGCTTTGTGCTTGTAAAGCACTTTTGAAAATAAAAAGGAATTTGTGCTTGAAATTGAAGCACTTTGATAGAGGGCTTAGGGCTTAGTGCTTCAAGCTCTTTTACTGAGGGCTTTGCCTAGCTCTGTTATTATTCTACCTCAATGATTTTTCCTTAATTTTGCCTAAATAAGTCAATTTTCTTTGAATTTTTCCTGGAGTGATTTTTCACTGGAAAATTTCGAAATTTCCCTATAATGAGCTCCTCACTTTTCTCTTTATCCTGGAAAAAAAAATTCCCTTTAGCAGTTTTCCAAAAAAAAATTTAAATGTGAAACGATGAATTTTGCTTAGAAAAGTCAATTTTCCAGAACTTTCCTATAGACTTTCCTTAGAGTGATTTTTCACTAGAAAATTTTGAAAATTTCCTATAATGAACTCCTCATTTTCTTCTTTCTTCTGGAAAAATTTCACAAGTTTTGCTTTATTAGTTTTCCAGAAATAAATTAAAATGTGAGAGGATGAGTTTTTCTTAATTTTACTTGAAAAAATTATTTTTTCAGAATTTTTCCTGGAGCGATTTTCCATTGGAAAATTTTGAAATTTTCTTATAATGAGCTCCTGACTTTCCTCTTTTTCCTCTTTTGCCAATTTTCCAGGAAACAATTGAAATGTGAGAGGATGAATTTTCCTTAATTTTACTTGAAAAAGTCATTTTCCAGAATTTTCCCTAGAGTGATTTCTCACTGAAAAATTTCGAAATTTTCCTATAATGAGCTCCTCACTTTCCTCTTTTTCTTGGAAAATTTTTAAAATTTTCCCTCTGCCAGTTTTCCAGAAAAAAATTAAAATGTAAGAAGTGAATTTTGCTTAATTTTGCTCAAATAAGTCAATTTTCCAAAATTTTTTATGGAGTGATTTTTCATTTGAAAATTTTAAAATTTTTGCAATAATTTCTGTAATTTTCATAGTTTTTCGTAATGTCCATAATTCTCGTAATTTTTCGTTATTCACGTAATTTTTCATAATTTCCATTTTTCGTAAATTCTGTAATTTTCTTTAATATTGAGAAAATTTCCGTAATTTACAAATAATTCCTGTAATTTTGAATAATTTTGAGTAATTCCTGCATTTTTGGATAATTCCTGTATTTCCCCTATTTTTTTATAATTTCAGAATATTTTTTGAAATTTTGAATTATGTATATAATTACTATAGTTTTGAATTGATAATTTAAAAAATATAAGAAGTGCAAAAATTTCGGGAAATTTTACGAAAATTACAAAAATTGAAATTAGCAGAAATTACAAAAATTTTAAAACTACAAAAAGTTACTAGATTTTTAAAAAATTATGAGAATTATAAAAATTAACAGAATTAAAAAATTACGAAAATAATTTATCAAAGAATTACAAAATTAAAAAATATTAGAAACGAAAAAATCAAAAAATTACCGAATTTGCGAAGATTCCTCAAAAAATTACGGAAATTACAAAAATTAGGAAAATTATGAAAATTCCATTAAAAAATTACGGAAAATACAGGAATACGGAAAATATAGAATTAATAAAAATAAATTAAAAAATTATAGAAATTTCAAAAATTACAGGGATCGCGAAAAAATGAAAAAAATCGGAAAAATTGTAAAAATCACGGGAATTTTGAAAAATCACGGGAAATACATTAATTATTAAAAAATTACAAAAAAATCGGATATTACAAAAGCAATGAAAATAAAAAAATTTGAAAAATACTAGAAATTCAAAAACTATTCAAAATTACAAAAATAATTGAAAAATTACATAAAATACGGAAACTACAAAAAAATAACAAAAATCATTAAAATTGCAAATATCATGAAAATTTGAAAAAATTACAGCACTTACAATTATTGAAAAATTAAAATGAGAATTGCAAAATTACGAAAAAAACCGGGAATGGACATACTTATGTAATGTAAATTATTTTAAAAAATTACGGGAATTTCAAAAACTACGTGAAATTGCAAAAATCATTAGCAAATTACGGAAATTACGAAAAAATTACAAAAATCACGAGGATTACAAAAATCACGGGAATTTCAAAAACTATGTAGAACTGCGAAAATCATGGGTAAATTGCGAAAATTGAATTTGAAAAAAATTAGGAGAATTATCAAATTACGAAAAAAATTATTAAAATTTCGAAAACATTGGAAAATAACGTATAAGGGAAAAGTAACAAAAATTACGAGAATTGCAAAAATTACGAAAAATTTAAAAAGTTACGGAAACCACCATTATTAAAAACTAAAACGCAGAATTATAAAATTTGAGTATTACAAAAGCAATGGAAATTATTGGCAATTTCAAATATTACGTAGAACTACAAAAGTCATTGATAAATTACGTAAATTACAGAAATTATAAAAATGAAAAATATCGAATATTACAAAAAATCACGGAAATTTCAAAAAATATGGGAATTACAATTATTGAAAAATTAGGAGAATTATAAAATTACGAAAAAAAATCATGGAAATTTCAAAAATTATGTAAAATTACGAAAATTATTGGAAAATTACGTAATATGGAAAAATATTAACAAAAATCACAAAAATTTCAAAAAACCATGGAAATTACATTAATTATTAAAAAAATTGCGAGAAGAATTATAAAATTAGAAAAAAATCGAGTATTACGGAAAAAAATGAAAATTATTGAAAAAAATTACGCGAATTTCAAAAATTACGTAGAATTGCTTGGAAATTACGTTTTACGAAAAAAAAAAAAAAAAAAACACGAGAATTTCAAAAATAACGGAAATTTCAAAAACTTACGGGAATTATCATTATTGAAAAATAAAATAAAGAAATTACGGGAACTGAAAAAATAACAGAAATCACGAAAATCATAAAAAATTACGGAAATTAGGAAAATCATGAAAAAAATTAGGACAATTAGAATAATTATAGGAATTGCAAAAATTACGGAAAATACGAAAAATTGAAAAAAAAATATCGGAAATATCACAAAAATTAAGGAATTTGTTAATTGACGAAAATTACGAGAATTGCAAAAATTGCAGAAATTACGAAAAATTTCGGGACTACGGAAAATAATTACATTTTTAAAAAATTATGGAAATTAGAAATGTTACAAAAGTTACGAAAATTCTGGAAATAAATCACGGAAATTTATTAACAAATTGCAAAAATCGAAAAAACCCATGATGATTTTCAAACAGTTAGAAAATAACAAAAATTACAAGAATCAGGAATTAAACTTACAAAAATTATAAAGACCGGGAAATTATAAAATTTCAAAAAACGTCCAAGAAATTTGAAAAATTACGACTATTGAAAATTGATTTGAAAATTACGAAAACTATCAAAGTTACGAGAATTATAAAAAATTACAGGGATTACGAAAAAGTTGCGGGAATTACGAGAATTAGAAATCACAAAGGCTTTCGGGAAATGATTTTGAAAAATGCCCAGAAAAAATACGGAAATTACGGGAATTACCTACTAATTTTTGAAATATACAAAAACGTGGAGTTATAAAAATAGAGGAATTTTCTGAGAAACTACGGGAATTAAAAAATTACGAAAATTTGAAGAACAACAGGAATTAATAAAAAAATTATAAGAATTATTTGAGAAATGACAGGAATTAAAAGTTTTTAAAGAAAAATTACGGAAATTACGAGTCTTCGAAAATTACAAAATTTGCTACAATGAGCTCTTTATTTTCTTCTCTCCCTGGAAAATTTTCACAATTTTCTTGCCAGTTTCCCGGTTGTAAGATGGTGAATATTGCCTAAAAAAGTCAATTTCCCAGAATTTTTCCTGGAGTGATTTTTGACTGAAAAATTTTGAAATTTTTCTATAATGTGCTCCTCACTTTTCTTTTACTTCTGGAAACATTTCATAATTTTCCCTTTGCCAGATTTCTAGAAAAAAATTAAAATGTAAGAGGATGAATTCTCCTTAATTTTGCTGAAAAGTAAGTTTTTCAAAATTTTTCCTGGATTAATTTTTTACTGAAAAATTTTGAAATTTTCGTAAAATGAGATTCTCATTTTCTTCTTATTCCTGGAAAATTTTCAAAATCTTCTCTTTGCAAGTTTTGCAGAAAGAAATTAAAATGTAAAAGGTGAATTTTCTTTAATTTTACTTGAAAAAATCAATTTTTCAGATTTTTTACTGGAAAATTTTGAAATTTTCGTAAAATGAGCTCCTCATTTTCCTCTTATTCCTGGAAAATTTTCAAAATTTTCTCTTTGCAAGTTTTCTAAAAAAAAATTAAAATGTAAGAGGGTGCATTTTTTTTAATTGCTTTTAAATAAGTCAAATTTTTAGAACATATTTGAGATTTCAGTCGTAAAAAAAAAGAATGACCCTTTGTCGTTTGTACATGATATTTAAGAATACCCTGTATAATACGCAGTTAATTAATTTATATATTTGGGACTCCAATGATTTTTTAAGAGCCGATATTTCAATGTCACCTTAAGATATAGAATAAACATAGACATTGACAACATTGTCTGACCTTGTTCGATGACGTCATCCTTAATGTTAATATAAGATAAAAACTGTATATTTTAAGGTAAGTCTTGATTTTAACAATAATAATTGCGAACGTGCTCTATGAATTAATCAACGAGAAAAACTTTTTTCTAAATTATGACGTCATCGATAACGTAAGTAAGTACAAAAAGTGCAAAAAAATACATAAAATAATTTGGTTGCACTAATTTTTTATATAAGTGTTAGGTAGTGCTATGGTGGGATGCCGAATACGAGTGCTAATTTTTGCTTTAGGGGTGCTTAGCACCCCCAAGCATTCCTCTAGTTGCGCCTATGGTGATAAATTTACCTGCACCTGTGGACATCGGATTGTGAACAGGATATAATTATTCATACCGCTTTTGAAAATGGTGAATTCACAATTCAACGTTTAAATAAAAATACCTAATAAAAAATTTAAGTGTTTTTTGAACGACTTTTGGGTCGAAATTTGGGTTAGTTTGGGTTACTCAAAAAAAAATTTAGCCTCCGGCGGGGGGCTTGTGATGGGCCCGCAGAAATGTTGGCACACAGGCCCCAGGGGTCGTATTTTCGAATATTTTCGCATACGAAGTTTACTTCGATTTCGAATGCTCCCCATTTAATTTACATTGCTGTCAGTCAAATTTCGTGTACGAAATGTACTCGAATGGATTCGAAAATACGACCCCAGAGCTGGGTTGATACGCCACTGTTGTAGCGACTTGAATAATAAAATAATTGCAACGGTAACAATTCTTATCCTTATTCTTATAAAATGGCTAAAACTAAGGCGTTATTAGTGGACATTTCCATAACACCTTGGCTGATTAGATCTCCTATTTTGAGGGCTTTTAATTATTAATATCGATCTTGATGAGAGAAATAACGCAGAGTCATAAATGTGACAAAAAAAGAGAAGAGATAATTTTGCCTCAAAAGGTACGTTTCAATATCTAGAAATTTAAGTTAGCAGAAATTACACTTTGCAACCAAACGGGACCGTCTGAATGTAAATTTGAAGAGGAAGAAAAACACACATTAAAATCTATAAAAATCCACGTGCTTGTTTGCTTAAATTTTTCTACTGTCAATTATCGAGGCAGCATTGAAATCGTACATTAGAGATTTGATTTTAATCTTTGATCTTGATAAAAAAAAATTCTAAACGTTCACTTTTTTTCCAGGTTTGTAAGAAATTTAACGAAATTGGCGGCAACCTCCTATCCAGAGGCTTCTACCAGTTAGAAAAACGTCACGTGGCGATATACAAACGTGTCAAATCGGGTCTACCTAGAAGGGAATCGGAAAGAAAATCTCACCCGTTGGCCAGGTACAATGACATTCTACAAGCCGTCGAAACCAGGCTGAGCATGATGAACATGACTTATCTGAGATATATCGAGAATGGACAGATTTGTTTTATTCCTGGCAAGGTAAACTAATCAGTAATGATCACATACATCTTGACCATTTGTTCTTAATAGAGATTTCTTTTAGGTTTTAGATGAGACAAAGAGAATTTTGGATTTGGTCCAGGGCGACGGAACTCCGCCAAGAGCTCATGTGTTGCTACAAGAGCTACGAGACTTGAGCAGTATGGCTATCGAACATTTTGACGAGCACATATTGCCTAAGTGCAGGGACGAAATTCAAAAGAAAACAGGTATCCAGATTTTCAGAAATTCAGAATTTCACTATTTACAATTTGCTGGTAAATCTAGAATCTAGATATTTTTCCTGTCGACAAGATGTTCTATCAGTTCATATTTTAGTGATAGTATTTATTGAATTTTTTATTAAAGTTAATATAAGATTAGAGTATAATTTGACTATCTACTATTTTTTTTTCAGCCCAACTGCAGAGGGAATTGTTAGAACGTACGACATCCGCAAGGATGGTGTTGCATGAACCCCTCGGGCAACCATTCAGCTTTGAAAAAATGCTAAAATTGAAAAGGATTTCGAAAGACCACAAATATCGAATCACGTATTTGACGCAAAATACACAAAGATTAAATTTAAAGGTAAGAAAATTAATTTGCATAAATATTCATATCTTGATTCTTGATCTACCAATCAAACACTATTACCAAGGTCATTTAAGAGAAGGTTCAAAAGTAACACATTTTTGTTTCCTTGGACAGTAACTTATATGGCTGTTAGATAGAGTTCTACAGGCTGTGTAAACTGTAAACTCTATATAAAATGATACATATTTTGGTTAACTTTTATTGCAAAAAGTGAAATTTTCAGCTTCTAAAGCAACTACCATTGTGTGTGTGGAAAAATTGCTTTCATAAGTCTACTAAACTACTTGTGAAATTTGTAAATTTTTCCCAGCTTTTGCATTTAGAGGCACT
Organism: Ceutorhynchus assimilis; assembly: GCA_917834065.1. Taxonomy (NCBI): domain Eukaryota; kingdom Metazoa; phylum Arthropoda; class Insecta; order Coleoptera; family Curculionidae; genus Ceutorhynchus; species Ceutorhynchus assimilis. Next base: position 10,253,971 of record OU892286.1, on the reverse strand, counting down.
TGCAGAGATACTTGTATAGCTTGAACAGACTTTAAACTTTCTGTAATGGAAGTACACTGATGAATGATTTTTAAAATCTTTAATTTCTATAGCACTTGAAAACAAAAACAGTGAAATTCTACAGCTTTTGAACCATGTAGACTGATTTATGAGCATTCCTAAGTACATTTCTGTGTTACAGTGGGGTTCAGAACAGTTATTATTATTATTTTTGCTTTTTTTTTTTGTTTCTACTCGGTTAGCGATTTTTCATAACATTTTATGCGTTACATTTTCTGCGTGTATTGTTGAGTCCTTTATTATACAGTGTGTTTCAAAAGTCTGCGAACGGTCAAATATTTCCAGAGTGGCTTGAAATATAATTACGAAATTTTATGCATATGGGTAATTAATGATGCCCGATTCAATGATGATATCGACAATGTTACCAAGTTTACCGGTTTTCAGATAATGTAGATAACTTCGTTTTTCTAAATAGGAATACCACTTTATTTTCATTGCAATAAATTCGGTGCTCTATTGTTACTAAAACCTCTTGATATCATGTTCCTATTTTACACAGTTTCTGAAATATTGCAACACAGCATTTTTGTTCAAAAGTCTGGGAACGCTCAAATATTGCCAGAGCGGCTTCAAATAGAACTACGAAATTTTCTGCATATGAGTAATTAATGATGCCCGATTCAATGATGACATCGACAATGTTGCCAAGTTCATCGGTTTTCAGATAATGTAGGTAACTTCGTTTTTTAAATAGGAATGCCACTTTATTTTCATTGAGATAAATTCGGTGCTCTATTATTATTGAAACCTCTTGATATCATGTCCCTATCTTAAATGGTTTATGAAATATTGCAACACAGCCTTTTTGTTCAAAAGTCTAGGAACGGTCAAATTTTTAAAACAACTAAAAGTAGGATTACATATTCTAGGGGTCAAGATCGAGATTTGAGAAAATATCACTAAAAAAACTGGTTGTCGAGTATAAATTGATATTTTATACAGGGTGTATCAGGTTTGACTACAAAAGTTTCAACCTCGGTTTTAACACTTGAAAATGGCCCATTTTGAAGAGAAAAAGTTTTTACAGCATGACGTCCAAACCAAACGAAATCATTTTTAAGAAAAGGATCTTTGAAGTTATGACAATTTTTGATCATTATGAGATAAAAAAAAAAAAAAAAGTGACTCATTCAATTATTAAGTAATAATGCATTTTCAGTTAACAACAATAAAAGAAAATTGAAAAAACATGACACCTTCACTCGTAATTCGGTATATAAACATTTGGCAACATAGCACTTCACAAACGACGAATATGCAGATACTTGGTAAGGCAGAATCGTTGCAAAATGCTCATTTAGCCGCCAGAATTTGCAGAGAAAGATTTCCTAATAGAAGGACACCCACCTGATGAAAGAATATTGGGCCCCTGTTACAAGGATTGCGCGATATGGGAAGTGTAAGTGTGTAAATTTTTTTCTCTTGAATGTACATACAGTGGAAAAATGTCATTGAGTGCAATTCACAACTTAATAAAACGGCACATTTTTTATTTTTACTATAAAAGTGATAAAAATGCAAATTATTATTTACATTATTTGAAAGCGAATAACAAGCCATGACGTAAATTATATTTTCGATTCAGAAACTTGTATTTTAAAAAACATTTATTTTATTGATTAAAATACAGAGGTGACAAAAGAAAATATTCGGATCAAATTGCTACAGGCTAAAGCCAGAAAACAAATGAACGTTCCTTATGGGACGGCATCGGCTTAAATAAACATTTAATGCCGACATAACAATTTGATGTTTACTTTACAAAAATGTATTTAAAAAGTCCTAGAGGAAAGGGGTAAGCACATTAAAGCATATAAAAAATAGATAATTGATTATAAATCAGCAAGGCAATTGGTTAATATAACTCCTCCCTCCTTAAGATGTTGCAAACGTGGATTGTTGTGAATTCAAATCAGACAATTCAATTTGCACATTTGCACAACCTTTTTCTGAAGTTTTAAACTTCCTAAAACAGTAAAACAGTAAAATTAAAAATAAAATAGCAAGACTTAAACCTATGATTACATATGTGTTTAAATAAGAGTGTTCAAAAGACAATTCTTTTAGATTATGAACTCTTATTTGTTTCGTCGTCTTGAAGGCTTCTTCTAAGTCTTCTTGGTTGATTTCTTGAAGTTCCAATGTTGTTGCGTTCTCTGGAAGTTCAGGGATGTCTATTCTTGGAATCTTCAGTTCAAAATTGAAGTTCTCGCTGGTTTTTGAAAATGTTTGATTTTGTATTTTCACAAATCATTTTCCAAACGAGACTAGCGTTGGATTTGTTATTATTTCCATATGGTTTGTCTTGTCACATTGAATAACTATGGTCAGGCTTTTCTTAGGAATGACTAATAGTTGTCCATTCGGGAGTTGTCTCACTGTTGGTTTTTCATATTTCACTTTAGTGAAAGGACATTGTTGTGGTAGGTCAGTAATCAGGTCGTAGACACATGATTCTTCTTGCTTCAGCTCTTCTTGGTTACAAAGGTACACACTTTCGACTTTCGGGCATTCCCATAACGTATTGTAGTAAATGTCCGTAGTAAGTAATAGGTAAGGCAGTGGCGGCTCGTCTTATAAAGCAACTGAGGCCGGGCCTCACATGTAAAAATTACAATAATGACGTAAAATTTTGAAATAATATTTATCAAATATTTAACGTTTTTCAACTATTTTCAATCATTAAAAGAATCAAAACATCGAATTTTCATTAAAATATAATACTATTTCTTGAATTTAGCGCGCGCTTCTACCTCTTTATCCTTATAGGCGCTCAAATCGTTGCGGGACAGCATTAAAATAAAATAGCAATCCCAAAAATTTTGGCCTCATGTGCGTCACAGAACGCCGAAGCGATGCCACGGCACTCCCCACCACAACGCTTCAACTGTAGGGGAGACGATAGCGAATTTTTATAGGTCTGAGGCGCACAATTTTGGGCTTGTTATTGTTAATAAGAAACCTTGCAGCGCTTGCTGCTGCGACAAGTATTTAATTGGTTAATTGGCTCATACTTTTTATTTTGGTCTGTTGCGGGTTAAAAAACTGTTTTTTGGAATTTATTTTGTTAATTTGAAACTCAATATTTGTATTAAAATAAGAATTATGTACCTACTGCTGTTGTTTTGCAACTGTAAGAAATGAAAATTTTCATTAGAAATATACAAAAAAAAATATCCGAGATGTTCTTTTGATGAAATTTTGGGTCAAAATTTGGGCGTAACACTTGAAAATTTTGTTTGGGTTTGTTTGGGTTAACTTGATGGGCCATGGGCCTCACCAGTTTGGATTGTCACGAGCCGCCACTGAGGTAAGGGTACTTATTCCTAATGGTAAGTTCTTGGATAGGAATTGGATAGATTTTATACAATATAAAGGGCTTGGGATCAATCATTGGTGTGTGTATAACAAATATAATTAACTCATTTTGGATTTTTACTTGAGTTTTCATTGTCTCGTAATACTTGATTTTATTATCAAAAGGTATTTGCTGACTTTTGGGTATATTTGTTAATATTTGATTTAATTCATTATGCTGTAAAATAGTATAATGCATTATTCCCAATTGTGCAAAACTTATTGCTAATTGCACATGATCAATAAGATTCCTTATTTTATTACTTTGAATATTGATGTTGTTCAATATTAGATTAAAGGTTAACATTGAGTGGAAATTTTGGTTTTCCAAGGAAATATTTTGTAATTTTCCTGTGATAACCTTTTGATTAGATTCAATGGTTAAAAATTGATCGTGAAATGTTTTTGTAACTTGTTTCAATACTTGAGCTTGTGTTTTTAGATCTTTATTGAGAGTCTTTTGATTATCATTAAGCGTCTGGATATAAGAATCATATCTTGCGCCGTCTTCAGCATCTAGGGTTCCGTAGAGCCATTTTTGTGCTGTGCCCATGAAATTTAATAGACCTCTTTTATTACGTTTTCGGTCTTGATAGGTTCTGATTACTTGTTTCATAATCTTAATTTGAGAATGACTGTTTTCAATATTTGTTTGAAACAGTGCAACAAATTGGTTTGACCAGGTTGTTTTGTTAAGAGTGTCAGATAATTTCATTAAGGTGATTTCCAGTTTATGGATACTTTGTATGATAATTGTCGTGTTTATGTGATAATAGGCCGTGTTATGTTGAGTTGTTACGTAAGTAGTTCCTAAAGAAATTGGTAAAACAGGATTTTCTACCGTCATCAATGTATATGCTTGGGTGACTCCAACGAGAGTTAGGAATACTAAAGGATTCATCTCGGAGTACCTGAAATAAATTATTGTCGTTTAACATTTTGTTTAGCAAAGCGATTCTGTGTTTCGCTATCATAACGCGGACTTATCTTGTCTCTATTAAATTGTTTTACAAAGATTGGATCTTGTAATTCTGGTTCAGGTTCACGATTTTTATTACGTGATTCTAAAGACTTTGTTTGTTTCGCTAATATTTTTTCTTGAATTTCTTTATTCAAATTTGCAAGGGATTCTGCCAAACTTGTTATAGAGTCAGTTGTTAGTTTATTTTCCGTTTGTTCGATTGGTATGGCATAATTCAAATCTCCTTTAATCACTTGAAAAGGGGTGTGATTCATTGTACTATGAGTACTGTTGTTATAATTCAATATAGCGATTGTCATTAGATCAATAATACTCTTATTCGGGTTTTGGAGTTTTAAACTCGTTATACTTTCACGTAGTGTCGAATGGAATCGTTCGATTGGACTATTCGAGTTCGGGTTTCTTGGAGTTGTGTAATGAAACTCAATTTTGTATAATGTACAAAGATCTGTCATTATAGCATTTTTGAACTCTGCTCCATTATCTGATGTGATTTTTTGGGGTATTCCATGATCACTAAAATATTTCAATAACTGTGATGATATCTCAACAGCTGTTTTCGTATTTACAGGAGAGGCTTGACCAAATTTTGAAAAGCTATCAATAATGGTCAGAAATTTCTGGTTATTGATTATATACGTGTCAATATAAATATGTTCAAAAGGTTTCAGACCAATGGGTGTTGGTTTGAATATGATTTTGTATGGTTGACGTTCATACTTGGTTTTATTGCATATCTCGCATACTTTGACATAATTCTGTACGACTTTTTCGATATTGGGCCAATAGAATATTTTCTTTAAGGCTGCAATATTTTCAGTGATTCCTCTATGAGAGGTTTTAGTCTCATGATATTGCTGAATTTTCTCTTGTTGAAGATCAACTTCTGTGATGTCTTCTAATAAAGAGTTCGAGATGTACAAAGTAAATGAATTCGAATTAAACGATTCTTGTAAGGCTCGTATCACAATAGGTTCTAAAGATTTATTTAAGAAATGAAGGCAATAAATACCAGGTGGCATGTATTCCTTTACTAAATTAGTAATTTGTGATGTTGTTGGATTATTTGGTAAGAAGAATATTATTCTCTTTTTATTACCAAATAGTTTGATTATCTCTTTTCTAATTGTGTTATTATTGGAATATCGAAATACAATTTGATTTCCAAATACATTTACATGTTTCTTAGTATATGGAGCTCCTGATATTGGATTTTCCATAGATGTATGTATTGTTTGGTCATTTTCAGACAAGGCTGAAATTGTTGAAGAACGATTAGTTGGTGTTACTTGTCTGATACTTTTCTGAGTTTTCGAAGATTCTCCTATTTCTATGGGAATTTCTTTTTTCTCTTTTCTTGGAGGTATTATTAGTTGTGATAATATCTTTATTTTGGGTTTTACTTTCTTAGGTTCCTCTTCAGGTTCCTTTTCTGATGCTGTTTTTGTTGATTGAGATGATTCAGACATTGTTATCTCTTTTTCTTTAGCTATCTCGCTTTGTTTAGGAAGATATACTCTAGAATCTGTAAAGTATTTTGCTATGATTTCATCATTACATAATGGTGTATCTTTCAGCAATAATCCTAATTTTTTATGAATTTCTTCATCTGAAGATGTTAATCTGGCATCTGGATCTGATTTTTGAATGGCATGAAGTTGTATTGCAGGAATTCTTGATAGTGCGTCTGCATTTATGTTTAATGTTCCTTTTTTGTATTTGATCTCATAATCAAATTCAGATAGTTTTAGTCGCCATCTGACTAGTTTAGAACTTGGTTCTTTAACATTAAATAGCCATTGTAGAGGTTTGTGATCTGACAAGATTGTGAATTTTCTACCAAAAAGATAAGGTCGAAAATATTTTGTTGCCCATGCGATTGCTAAAAGTTCTTTTTCAATCGTCGAATAATTACATTCAGCTGGGTTCAAAGTTCTTGATGCGTATGCAATGGGAAGATCAGCTCCGACAGGACCTTGAGATAAAACGGCTCCAATTGCATAGTTTGATGCATCGGTTGTCAATAAGAAAGTTTTCTTAAAGTCAGGATGTTGTAGTATTGGGTCATTTATTAATACATTTTTACAAGTTTCAAAGCTATTAAGAAATTCTGCATTGTGTATTATTTTTTTGTCTTTTTTCAAACAAGATGTCATTGGTTTGGTCAATTTGGCAAAATTCTTTATGAATTTTCGGTAATAACCTACTAATCCTAAAAATGATTTTATTTCCTTCACCGTCTTTGGTATTGGGAATTTTTTTATTGCCATTATCTTCTTTGGATTCGGTTTTATTCCATTTGGTGTAATTACATGTCCTAAGAATTCGACTGTCTTGTGTAAGAATTCTGATTTGTCTAATTGTATTTTTAAATTAAACTTCTCGAGTCTCTCAAATACTTTCTTTAGATTTTTCACGTGTTCATGAAGTGAAGTGGAAAAAATTATTATATCATCCATGTATACTAGACATATTCTGTTCTGTAATCCTAGTAATACATTATCCATCACTCTCTGGAATGTCGCTGGGGTGTTTTTCAAACCAAAGGGCATTCTGTTAAATTCGTAATGACCATTTTCAACATTAAATGCTGTTTTGGGTATCGAATTTTCATGCATCTCGACTTGATGAAAGCCAGAGGCTAGATCTAGTGTCGTAAAATAATTACTACGACCAAGTCGGTCTAATATATCCGTAATATTAGGTAATGGATATCTATCATCAATAGTTTTTTCGTTTATCTTTCGATAATCAACGACCATTCTCCATTTTTGTATGCCTGCGGCATCTTCTTTCTTAGGTACTATCCACACAGGGGATGACCAAGGGCTACAGGATGGTCTGATTATGCTATCTTCTAACATTTTCTTTATTTGAGAATTTACTTCTTGTTTATGCACATGTGGGTATCTATACGTTTTCGTGTGCACTGGTATTTCATCCGTTGTTTTAATCTCATGTTTGACTTGATTGGTAAATGTCAATTTTTCATTTGTCTTGTGGAAAATTTTAGGAAAAGATTTAATTACGTGTTTCAAAGCATCAAATTGCTCTGAGTTTAAATGATTAATACGCAACGACTTAATGGGGTCATTTGCATATTCAGCATTTTCTAATAAAGTCATTTGTTCTATATTAAATATCTCAAACTGTTCGTCAGCGTACGGTAAACTTATTTCCGCTAAGTTGTTTATGTTATATGGGACAATAATAGGCTTATTCATTAAATTATGCACTTCTAGAGCTACGGTCTCGTTTATCACTGTAGATATTGTCGATGGTATATAATACGTTGCATTTTTTATCGGTGGTGTAAGTATTTCAATGCCATCAGCTATATTTGTATTGAAATAACATACTTGAATTGAGTTGCTTGGAATCTCAAAATTTTGATTTTCGAAATCTGTTCTATATTGAAACGGAATTGTTGTTTTATTATTAGAAAGAAGCATATTAGAAAAATCTATATTTAAATTATTATCTTGTAATGCTTTGATTCCAATAATTCCATCAAAATAGTCATGAAAATTATACATTATCATTTCAATGTTGTTTTGAATATTATATTCTTGTAAAATTGGGATATTGATTTTTCCATACGTTTTTCTTGTACCCATGCAAGTTGTTAATTTATTTCGTGAATTAATTATAGAATTTGAAAAATATTCTTCTGCGATTGAGGGTCTTATTAAAGAGGCATGACTTCCTGTGTCAATTAATAATTTACACGGTGGATAGTCTATTTGAATAAAAGGCAGTTGGTTGATTTGATAAGCATTTGAAGTTAATGCTGACTCATTGCATCCAAGGCTTGGAACTGAAAATTTTCGTCTTCAGTTGCGACTTGATTTTCTTCAAAATTTGTCTCTTCATAATAGTTTTGATTTTCAGAACATTCGTCATTTTCGAAATTTTCATCAGGGTCAGGTAATTCGATTTCAAAGATGTTATTAATTTCTTCGATTGTATATTTAGAAGGGTATTGATGTTGATTTTGTGCTTTTGGTTGCACTGAAACACCGGACATAGGTGTGGGTTTCGAAAATTGTTGATTAGTGTTTTTTCGAAAGGCATTAATGTAGTTTTTGCCAAAAGTTCCTGAACTAGTAGGAAATTTTGTTGGTACATAGTCCTTTTTAGGTTGAATATTAATAGGTTGGGATGGAAACTGTGGTTTCTGTGGTACATACGATGTTTTTTGTGTATATTGAGGTTTTTGTTGAGTATAGGTTTGTTGTGATTGTTGTGAACGAAATTGCGTGTTTTTATTTTTGAAATTTGAAAAATTTTGATTTTGATTTTGATTTTGATTTTGATTAGTAGAATGAGTAAGGCCTCTACTAAATTTCATGTGGTTTTCAGCTAGTTGATAATTTAACACAAATTTGTTAGCTGCATCCAACGTTTGTGGATTTTGAACCATTAAAATTGTTCTTAATTCGGTTGGCGAATTAGTGACTAGATTTTGAATAGCAATAATTTCGTTTTGTTCAATTAAGACATTTGCAACTGCCGTTAAATTCGGGTCGCACATGATTTTAGATGTAATTCTTTGAACTAAACCTTTTAGTTTATCCAAATACTCAATAATAGTTTCTTTATTAGTTTTAGTGGTATACATAAGCTCTTGTACCGAATTCTGTCTAGAATATTGATCACCATACTTAATTCTCAACGCTTCTCTTATATCGGTCCATGTTTGTAAATCAGGACGTGCCATAAGAAAATTTCCTGCATCATTTATTAATTTTGATTTTATGGCGGTAACCACATACTCTTTTTGAGCATTTTCACCAGTATAGTAAGTTTGATAAAATTCATTGATGTTTCTTATGAAATATTCTAAATATTGGCTTTCGCCACTGAAAGGTTTGATAAGTTGTACAATTGATTTTAAATTTTCACTCATTGTTACGGTTGATCTTTGATTTTGGTTGTTACTTCTTGAATTAGGATTGTAAAGATGAGTTAAATTAAATTGAGTCAAAAGATTCTCGATTTCTTCTTCAGAATCTGACATATATATTTCTTTGAATTTTTAAAAGAAATTATTTTGAAAATTTAAAAAATAAAAATTAAAAAGTTTTTATTTTTGTTTTAAAATTAAAATTATAATTAATTAATCAGTCTTATGCGTTGCTTTTTCTTTAAAATTATTTGTTGTTGTGGGTTTGTAAATTCTTTTTTTACTCTTTATTTTTGATTTCAGTCTTTTCAGCAAACCGTTTTGGAATTGCAAAAGAACAAAAATCTGAATTTAAGTCTTCTCAGTAAATCAAAAAAATTAGAAATTACAAAAGATCAAAAATCCAAAAATCTTAACTATGGAACACCAATTACAAAATGTATAAAGAGAAAGGTTGTACTTACTAGGCAAAGCTAATAACAGTAGTCTTTCTTCACACGTTGTTTCTTGTTATTCCTTATACTCAGTTAACCAATTCGAAGTGGACAGTATCTGGAACGTTTAATAGCAGCACTGATAAACCAAATTTCACTTTTCCCAAGAATTCACTTTTTCGAACTTTCTTCAGTCTTTTGAAATTTTCGCGACGGATTACGACTGTTACAACTCCCGAAACTTAAGCACTCTGAGCATCCGAACGACTGCGCCAATTATATTTTCGATTCAGAAACTTGTATTTTAAAAAACATTTATTTTATTGATTAAAATACAGAGGTGACAAAAGAAAATATTCGGATCAAATTGCTACAGGCTAAAGCCAGAAAACAAATGAACGTTCCTTATAGGACGGCATCGGCTTAAATAAACATTTAATGCCGACATAGCAATTTGATGTTTACTTTACAACAATGTATTTAAAAAGTCCTAGAGGAAAGGGGTAAGTACATTAAAGCATATAAAAAATAGATAATTGATTATAAATCAGCATGGCAATTAGTTAATATAACTCGTACACAGGTGGAAATAAATGAAATGCTTGCAAAAAAATAGAATTTACCAGTTTTATTTACCTAATATCCTGGTAGAGATGATCTCTACAATATTGTCACGTTGTTAACATTTTTTTAAATTTAAATTTTGCGATAATTCCAAAAATACTAACAAATTTTGAATATCTTATTTTAAGCCTTTGTCAAAATACTCCACCGTTCTCTAACTTTTGAACAAAAAGTCTGTGTTGCCACATTTCAAAAACTACTTGAAATGGGGATTTGATATCAGGAGGTTTCACTTACAATAAAGTACCAAAATTGCATTAGAAATAAGGTGGTATTTCTATAAAAAAAAAAACGAAGTTAGCTACACTTTCCGAAAACCTGTAAACTTGGCAACATTCTCGATGTCATTATTGAATCAAGCATTATTAATTACCCATATTCAAAAAATTTCGTAATTCTATTTCAAGCCGCTCTGGAAATATTTGACCGTTCCCAGACTTTTGAACAAAAACGCTGTGTTGCAATATTTCAGCAACCGTGTAAGATAGGGACATGATATCAAGAGGTTTCAATAACAATAGAGCGTCGAATTTATTGCAATGAAAATAAAGTGGTATTCCTATTTAAAAAAACGAAGTTACCTACATTATCTGAAAACCGGTAAATCTGGCAACATTGTCGATATGATTATTGAATCGGACATCATTAACTACCCATATGCAGAAAATTTCGTAATTCTATTCCAAGCCGTTATGGAAATATTTGACCCTTCCCAGACTTTTGAAACACACTGTTATATTTCCTGTTGATTTGATTTTGCTGATTTTAATTATTGAAGCGATTTGATTGATTGTAAAAAACAAGATTTTATTTCGAAAAATACAGAGTTGTTTTTCATCTTGGTTGAAGTCTATGTAGTGATTGATGCATGCTCCCGCTGTTCAGGTGGCGCAATTGTTCAAGTCTTCTGACGTCATGCAACAGCGTTGCCGCGAGTTGGCGGAATTGCGGGATATCCTTTAACTGATTCAACATACCGGCGGCCCTTGAAAACTGAGCTTTTCAAGTAGCTGAAGATGTTTGGTACTTAGGTATCTAGGCATCAGTTGGCAGTAGACAAAGCTTCTGTACTGCACGTTTGTATACACCATATGATGTTTGTATGGTAACCACACGGGTAAGTCCATCTTCTCCTGGATGAAGTTGGATTATACGTCCCAGCTTCCAATATAATGGAGGTAAATTGTCGTCGATAATTAAAACTATAGATCCAATTTCTGGTTTATTCTCTTCAGGACTTGATAACCATTTTGTTCGCTTCTGAAGATTAAGTAAATAGTCCCTTGACCATCTCTGCCAGAACTGTTGGAACATTTGCTGCAAGGCTTGGTATTGTGTTAGTCTATTTCTTGGTAAGTCTGTAAGGGTTTTGCTAGGAATTGACAATAAGGGTGTGCCGATTAGGAAGTGACCAGGGGTTAAATAGGTTAGGTCAGCTGGATCCTCAGATAAGGGAGTAATGGGAGATGAATTCATTGCAGCTTCAACTTGTGCAAACAGAGTAACCAGCTATTCAAATGTCAAATGGTTTTTCCCAATAACTCTCACGATGTGATATTTTGCACGTTTAACCGCGGCTTCCCACAAACCACCATGATGAGGAGCCCTAGGCGGTATGAAATTCCAAGTTATTGAATTCTTTAGTAAGTAAGTTGTAATGTTGGGTGTCTTGATTAAATCAGGGCTGGATTTCATAATTTCATTTAGTTCGTTATTGGCACCGGTAAAATTAGTCCCATTGTCACTGTATATGGTTTCGCATAATCCGCGGCGACTAACAAACCGTTTCAGAGCGTTGAGAAAACTATCGGTTCCCAGGTCGAAAACTGCTTCCAAATGAACGGCCTTTGAGGTAAAGCATATAAAAATGCAAAGATATGCCTTGACGAGGTTGCGATTTCGTAGTTTTCCGTCTTTAATTAGAAATGGCCCGGCAAAGTCCACTCCGGTGATATAAAATGGTTTATTTACAATGACTCGATCAGCGGGTAATTCGCCCATTTTTTGGACTAACCGTCTGGGATTTACCCGAAAGCATGTTATGCAATTCCTAACTATGTTGCGTACCGCCTGGCGGCCTTGAATTAGCCAAAATTTTTCACGCAGAATTGTCAAAATACCGGCGTGTAAGTTTTTATGGTGCTCATTTAAAATAATCAGTCGCGTCAGAGGGTGCTTAGAATTGATAATAATTTGATGTTTCATGCCATATGGCAAATTTGCCTTCGATATTCGACCTCCCACCCGTAATAAACCGTCATTTCCTATGATTGGGCTAAGAGATAATAACTTAGATTTATTGTCAATAGGTCGTCGATTTTTAATAGCTTTGAATTCATCAGGAAACATTTCAGGCTGCGCTATTTTGAGAAGCACTATTTTGGCTCGTTCCATTTCATCAACAGATAGTTGGGAGTCATTTTTAATTTTATTTTTACAATTTTGGAAAAATCGGTAGCAATAAGCTATGACGCGCAATAGTCGATACAAACTTGAAAATTTAGGAAAAATGTTCAATGTATTTTCATGTAGAACAGTTAATACTTTCTGGCTTGTTTTAATTTCTGGTATTTCCTCCATAATATTTATATCATCAGGCCAGTTGGACGAATCAGACTCTTGAAGCCAGTCCGGCCCTGACCACCACAATTTTGATGCTTCTAAATCATGGACGGATGTACCACGGGAAATTAAATCCGCGGGATTTTGGGTTGTGGAAACGTGCTTCCACTGAGAGGGATTGCTCTGGGTCTTGAATATCTGCTACACGGTTAGCAACGAATATTTTGAGTTTACTAGGTGATGTTGAAATCCAGTTAAGGACTATTGTACTATCAGTCCAGAAATATATATTATCAATCTTCAGTTTCAGCGACGTTTTCACGATTTCACTAAGTCTGATAGCTAATGTGGCACTACAAAGCTCTAATCGAGGAATTGAAATTGTCTTTAGAGGCGCCACTCGAGACTTGGCACATACTAACTGAGTAAAACAAATATCATTTTTATTAATTGATCTTAAATATGCGCAAGCTCCGTAAGCCAGTTGAGAGGCGTCGCAAAAACAATGTAATTCGATTAATTTTGAATCCGGAATCAAGACATGTCGATTTATATTGATTTTATTAATTTGAAATAATTCATTAACCAACATCAGCCACGAATGGCTAATATCAGGTGGGATATCGGAGTCCCATTCTACTTTGTGCTGCCAAAGTTTTTGTATTAACATTTTCGAGCGAATGATAATTGGACCTATTAATCCCAATGGGTCAAAAATACTCGATATAGTTGACAAAATAATGCGTTTTGATACTTTATTGTGGTTTTGATTGACATTTTGATTTGAGTAAGTTAAAATATCTGATTTAGCGTGCCATACGAGGCCTAATGTTTGTCTGATTTCGTTATCATGAATATAATATTTATCGTTTTGTTCATTAGTACCCTGTTCAACTACTTGAGTAAAATAAGATACCCATTTACGAAGGTAAAATCCGTAAGGCTCTAATATCTGACTTATTTCGGTTTTTAATTTAATTGCGCTAGCTTTCGCCCGTTATCAAATCATCAACGTAAAAATCTGAAAGTATTGCGTCACTAGCTTTTGCAAAATCTTTTTGGTTTTCATATGCTGTTTGTTGAAGTGCACGAGTTGCAAGAAAAGACGCAGAAGAGGTACCGTAGGTAACTGTTCCTAACTGATAATGCGAAATTTCATCTTCACTATTTTTACGCCAAACAATTCGTTGTAAGTTTCGCTGATCTTCAGAAATTTTGATTTGCCTATACATTTTGGCCACATCTGCAGTTATCACTACAGTATGTTGTCGAAAGCGAATGAGTTTTGAAATTAATTCGTCCTGCGTTTTTGGGCCTGTTTTTGAGATGTTATTTAATGAAACGCCAGTACTAGTTGGACAAGAACCATCAAACACCACTCTTAAGGAGGTGGTAGTACTAGCTGCATTTATTAGGCCATGGTGAGGTAAGTAGAATAGATTATGACCGTTATTTTCAAAAGTATTAATATTTTCTGGACTGATTTTTATCATATGACCTAACTTTTCGTATTCATCCATAAAAGCTAAATATTGCTCTTTAAATTCAGGATTTCTTTTAAATTTGCGTTCCATAGCATAAAGTCGTTTGTTAGCAGGGTCTAATGAGTCGCCCAATGTTTCAGAATTTTCATTTATTGGTAATTTTACAATAAAACGCCCATCACTGTCTCGCTTTAGGCTTTCAATGAAAATTGTTTCACATTCTTGCTCTTCCTTACTTAAGAATTTCCTAGGAGGAAACTCCTCAAGTTCCCAAAATTTTTTTAATTGGTTCTCGAGATTCAATTGTTCCTTTGACAATTCGGTAGATATGCTCAGATAACTGTTTACTTTGCCATGATTATAGAAAATTCGATTTGAATCAATAAGTAGTAACCCAGAAATAACCCAACCAAAAAAGGTGCTTTGTAATATGGGCAAGCCTGGACCCAGATGTTTTTGTTCGGGAAGGATAGTTTCATAAAAAATGGTAACACCAAGCAATAAATCTACATCAGAGGAAATATTACAATTTTTGTCTGCTAATACAATATTATCGGGTAGTTTTAATAAAGATTTATCAAACGTTTGTGATGGTAATTTTTGTGTTATATTATCTAGAATTAAGAAATGAGCTTGCGCGTTATAGAGATTGTTAAATGATTTAATTTGTGTTAAAGTTCGATTTTTCAATGTTTTAGAAGAATCCCCAATTCCTTTTATTGGTACATGAACTCCAAAAAATTCTAATCCTAGTCTTTTAGCTAGTTTCAACGTTATAAAATTGGATTGCGATCCACTATCAAGTAGTGCCCTGCATGTAATCCATTTTCCATTATTGTCCCTGATATGAAGCATTACAGTGGAAAGTAGAATTTCAGAATTATTATTGATACTATAATTTACCGCAAAACTGGAAGCTTCACACTTCTCGGTATTATCTTTGGTTTCGTTTTCATTCTTTTTTGAGTCTTGACTTGGTCGATTATCTTGGTTTTCCTGGAGCAATGTATTATGCTTTTTTGAGCATATTTTACAATCTTGTGCAATACAATCACCAAATGAGTGGTTAGGACGTAAGCAATTTATACAATGCCTGAGTTTCTTAATTTTTTCAAACCGAGATGGAATAGATAAGGCCAAGAATTTTTCACAGTGGTAAATGTAATGTTTTCCCTTACAATAAGCACACTCTAGAACATATTTTCCGGTCTGAGTAGTAAACGATTGATTTTTTTGTTTATCACGATAACCAGTTGCATTTCGCGACGAATCCCCTTTATCTTGATTTTTAGCAAAATGATTTTCTGTTGTTTCTAAACATTTACACCTATCCGATAGGAAATCCAACAAGTCATTAAGTTCTAACATTTTTGATTTTTTATTGATTGAGAATTCCTCCCACTGCGCTATAGTACGATAATCTAATTTAGTTGTTATAATATAAATTAATAGAGTTCACCACGAATCAACTGGTTCTCCTAACAATTTGAGAGCCCTGAACCGTTTTTGAAATTCATCTAAAAATTGCCTAAGCCTGTATGTTTTGGAAACAGTTGGAAGCTCAAATAACGCTCTGACATGATTTTTTATTGTTAGCGCTTTGTTTTCATATCTTTCGGTAAGCAAACTCCATGCTAAGTCATAATTTCCCTCTGTTATCTCGATTGATTCTAATACTTTAGCGGCATCACCTTTCAAAGAGCTCAACAGGTAATAAAATTTTCGTACCTTGCCAATACTTTTATCTTCATGAACTAAAGTTTTAAAAAGGTCGCGAAATTGTGCCCATTTTTCATATTCGCCATAAATTTTAATTAATTCGATAGTTGGCAGGCCTTTACTACCACCAGCTGTAGCTGAATTAGCATTGCTATTTGATTGATTAATAGATTGAATCATGTTTTGATTTACAGTGGGACCCGACTTTGCATCAAGCTTGCTATCATAAAATTTCCGAATAATTCGAAGCGCGGTTCCCGTGACGTCATAGTACAAATCCTCAAAATCATTACGTTCGGAACTTTGCAATTCGTTACGATCAGCCTTTTCCAAAGCTTTTTGAACTGCATTGAAATCTCTTAAAACTGACTCTTCGATTTTTTTTAACCTCAATTCTAAATTCTCGATTTTATCCACCGTGAAATTATCAAGAAACCCAACAAATCTACGCAAACTAGCTTTAATTTGCTCGCGCTCTTGTTGTAACTCCCCGATATGAGTCGATTTTAATGCCTCATCATTGAGGCTGAGGGTATCTTCTTCACTCTTATGCATTTTGAATTAATATCGATACTATTCAACTCAAAATCCCAAAAATAAACTGATTTAAAAATGGAATGATTGATTTACGATAATATTTTGCGATTTTAAACAAACTGCAATAATAACCAGTTACTTATTTGCACAAGCAAAACAACAAATAAATTCAAAGAAATAGTTAAAGGAAGCGGAAAATGGAAGACTTACAAATTATCGATATCGAATGCCAGCTCGATCCACACCAGCACATCACTAATCCTCCACTTTCGCTGTTTTTAACAAAATGGCCTGATGCCCTGTTCGATTTATTCTTCTTTTCGAAGCGATTTTCACACTGTATAACGATGAATCCACAGGTGTTTTTACCATGCGGCCGAAGGACCATAAATGTTGATTTGATTTTGCTGATTTTAATTATTGAAGCGATTTGATTGATTGTAAAAAACAAGATTTTATTTCGAAAAATACAGAGTTGTTTTTCATCTTGGTTGAAGTCTATGTAGTGATTGATGCATGCTCCCGCTGTTCAGGTGGCGCAATTGTTCAAGTCTTCTGACGTCATGCAACAGCGTTGCCGCGAGTTGGCGGAATTGCGGGATATCCTTTAACTGATTCAACATTTCCTATAGTTGAGTGTGTTTATGATATGGTCCTGAATTGCGAGTGTGAATCCTTCCGTTTTCGGAAACAACTTTCCTTCAACAAGAAAAGTATATGAACCTACTTTGTTGGTGTGTTTTTGATACACGTGATAATAGTGCCTTCTATTAGTTCTTTGGATGCCCATGCTTCTTTCAGTTTAAATAGCCTATTCGTGTCTTCAACTAATACATTTGAGTTGCTTAAATTAAGTGGTGTTAGTTTTTCGTTTGTTAGGCAGATGGCCTGGTGTAGGAAGGTGCCGTTTTTTAGTGGAAGAGGTTTATTAGGTTCATTAGCTGATTGTGGTGTAGTTCAGTTATATTTATTACTTCTCTTTGATCTTCCGTTCTGGATATGTTAATACGTTGCTTGCATGCATCATGTTCATGATGGATTCTATGTTTTGTATGATGGGTTCGAATAGTACGGTTTAGATTATCCAGTTCCGTGTTGGGCCATTTAATTATTCCGAAAGAGTATGTCAAACCTGGAATATGATAGGCGTTAATGGCTTTTATTAGGTTCCTTCATTGAGGGGTTTCTTGCATTTAATTTGATTTTTGCAAGATTTGAAATTCGATTTTTGAAATTGTCTGATATCTTTTGTTTTGCCGCTGAGTTATCGGTTATTATAGTGTGTTCGAATTCCAAGTATTTATGCTTCTCCACATTTCATATTTCTGTTTGTTTCCTCTGTTTTACTTGTTCCTTACTCAGTCAGTTTCGAACGATTTACCCTTTGTCATGCGCTGGATTTTCCATTTCTCAATGCCAAATTTCATATCCGTGATTAAATGTTGTAAATTTTGTTTGTTGTTGGCATATAGTTTCAGGTCATCTATATAGAACAGATGGTTTATTGTTTAAATGTTATTTTTTGGTCCTATGGAGTATCTTGCTTTTTTTTTGTTGAATTCTTTTGACAGCGGATTTCTCTCCTTGGAAGATTCCGCAACGAATATTATATATCTTCCGTATGTATCATGTTTGTCTCTGTTTTTAGGTAGATTGTAGTCCGCCATGTCTTCATTATATGTATTATTGAGTAATAGTAAAAACGCCAGACTCTATAAAAACCTGTCAGATGGGAATTGTTTATTTTAATCAAAATAACTTTCAATATATATTTCTTTACAATGGTAATGACATTGTTCTTCAAGGTGGTCATTGTAAGCAGAACCCCACCATATTATGCCATAGCTCAAGTAAGATTCAGCTGATGCTCTGTACACTTTTATGATTGTATTTTTATTTAGAACATTGCTGATTTGATGTTATCAGAACATGTACATACAGTCGTTGTTCATATACACTCATTGGTGTGTACCCTGAGTACCTACCTAAATGCCTGTTTGGTAACTCACTTACATTTACTGAAAAACACATTAAGTTAGTTTTTTTTAACATTCACTGTAAGCGAATTCATATCCATCCATGCCCGAACAGTGCACATTGATTGCACTTTCAGCCTTCGAAAAGGTTTCGCCACAACAAACCCCTTTACATAAAATAATCGTGCCATCCGCAAAATATACTACTTTTATTACTTCAGGAATAACATGTGGGAGGGAGACTATTTTTTATGCCCGCACGCGCCTTAGGCATTAGCAGACCCCTAATCCGTGATGACTGTAGCGATATTGTTATCTTATTGCTGAATATTCAATCAGTGCGGAGCAAGACGGATGAACTTTCATTGTTGTTGTGAGATCTTAATGTGCCAGATATAGTGCTACTGACTAAACATTGGCTAAAACCCCGCGAGCTGGTTGTTGTTTCGGGTTATGGGCTACTGTCCTCCTACTGCAGAACCCAGTTAGCCTATGGTGGCTATGTAATGACGCAGAAATAAACCACCAAGAAAAACCGTCAAGAATAAAATAATTGTTAATAGTTATTTTGTTGAAAAATGAAACAAACAACAAACAAAACATAAATCAAACTGGAAAAATGAAATCAAAATCAACTACAACTTACCGAAAATTAAACACCCCAGGAGACAACAACACTCAACCAGTCACAGCCGGAACTTCTGGTAAAACGATCTGACCATCGAATAAAGAAACAAAAGAAACTAAAATCCCTTCTCAAAGATCGATAAGTGGGGTCACACAAAAATAGATGATTCAATTGAAATGTGTCCCTGAAATGCGGCACTTTTCTAACATGACGCCATCTGCCACTGAACTCAAAATTCCGGGAAGACACCATAAATCAGGCGCGTGCTGAATGCCGACAAAGAAACGGTACCGCATTCCACTAAAAAGAGGGCCGAAATGACGAAATCTTGATGTCAAAACACTCGTAAAATTGGGGGAAAAAATTAGGTCACCGAAAGAACAAAGGAAGGAAGGAGAATATTTTTATATAAAAAGCCCGAATTTCGAGAAAAAAATAGCAGTGTCGATTCAGAAGAAGATTCAGTCTAGAACGGTCAAAAGTGTCAGTCGAAAACAGTCAGAACGGTCAGTCAAGTGTCAGACGCATCAAGCAGAGTCCAAAGTCGAAGATAGTATGAAAAGTTTCAAGGAGGCAGTATGAAAATTTCGGGTTCATAAAGTCAAGTCGTTAAATTAACGTTTCAGTAATTACGTGTTTGTCAGTAGAATTTTAAAGTAATAAATACATCTTGTAAGTACATTTACACTGTAAAGAAAGGAAAGGATAACGCACACGTAACATGGAATTTTTGGGCTCTATGGATTTTGCCCATTTTTTGATATGTTGTAGAGGATTTAATTCTGAACAACCTTTAAATGGACGAAATCTTGTAGGTATTACGGTTTTTGAGATATGAGCGTTGAAAGATGAACTTTTTTTACAACTTTTTGTGTGGAGAGTATACGAAAAACGTGTTTATCAGTCAAAATTTTGACAGGTCGACATATTTAACGTCACTAACAAATGTCAACATAGGCTAAGGCCGGGACCGCACTGGCACCAACATTGACCCCAGTGCGGTCCCGGCCTTAACCTAAGTTGACATTAGTTTTTAGTGACATAAAATAAACCTGTCAATATTTTGACTGATAAACACCAGTAGCACCAGTATCTCGTATACTCTCCACAAAAAAACTCGCAAAAAAGTTCATTTTTCAACGCTCATATCTCAAAGACCGTAATACCTACAAGATTTCGTCCCATTTAAAGGTTGTTAAGAATTAAATCATCTACAACATACATATCAAAAAATGGGCAAAATCCATAGAGCCCAAAAATCCCATGTTAGGTGTGCGTTATCCTTTATACTTTTTATGAAATAGGACAAAAAGTTAATGAATTGATATAATTATCCCAATAGAAATTAAAACAATTTTAAGATGATATTTCATGATTAATAGTTGGTAAAATAAGAAAATTTGAAGCTAAATTTTGTAAAAGAACTTTTTTTTATTGAAACATATTTCGTTATTCATAATTATTTATAACATTTTGAATTGGGATTTTCGTGATTGATAATTGAAAAAAAATTTGAACTTTCTAATTTAACATTATTTTGATAAGGCAAACTTTTGATACGAAACTTCCATATTGAAATTTTTATGATAGAATTAAGGTATTTGTGAGAAAAGAGTTAAAATTTTGGTTATTATACAGGGTGTACTTAGATAAACTGACACATTTTGCAGGTAAATATCTCGAAAACGGGAAGAGATAACGAGATGCGGTTTGTTCTGGGAGAATAGGGATTTTTTAAAGTTTTTTTCCACATTATTGCCGAATCCTAAAATTTGCTAAAACTTGGTTTTACAGACATGCGATTTTTCGAAACAAAATGACCGCCTTATTTTTAATGAAACACCCTGTATATTTTGTCATCGTCAGAAAGCCTGATTTTTCTACTTCACAAAAATGTATAATTTTTTCTGATTATCTCAAACTTGCATCGGGAAAATTACACTTTGTCGAAGAGAATACCATCGACTAACCCAAAAAATATTGGGAATTAATTTGTATCTAATACTTTTATTAAGTAATTAGCGCATAGTTAACTAATAATACAAGTATTAAACACAAATTAATAAGTAATGCAAGTGCATATAAAACACAAATTAATTATTATCATTTTTTTCTGGCCAGTCGATGCTACACTCTTCAACAAAGTCTAATTTTCTCAATTCATGATAATTGAGAAAAATTATACATTTTTGTAAAGTAGAAAAGTCACGCTTTCTGACGATGACAAAATATACCGGGTGTTTCATCAAGAATAAGGCAGTATGTAATTATTTGAAAAAATCGAATGTCTGTAAAACCAAATTTCAGGATTCGTCAATATCATGAAAAAAAACTTTAAAAAATCCTCATTCTTCCAGAACAAATCGCATCCCGTTATCTTTTCCCGTTTTCGAGATATTTGCCTACAAAATGTGTCAGTTTATCTAAGGACACTCTGTATTTCAAGCCTTTCTGGCCGACGCCCGATAAATTTATTTTAAATAAAATCATATTAACAGTCCACAGTTGTGTTTTACTCTCACACCCGCAAATAGGACCCATATCAAATTCAATTATTTGCTCAAGGAATCTTCATTTGAATTTTCCATTATATTCTCTGAAAGCAAGAATCTTTATACAGTGTGCGCCATAAAGTTGGGTACATATGACACATGTCATGCGATTATCGGTTTAGCGGGAATTTTGAAAAAAGTTGATATTGATGTCGCACACTTCTTATGGGATTTCTGACCGCGGTCAAATTTAACCAAATTTTACCAGGGGCACAACTTAATCCTATGACTAGTTTTTGAGATACAGGTAGCTCAATGTCCAAGAAATGCACACATTTTATATGCATTTACATCTACCTGCAACCTAATAATACCAGGATGGACAGGTATCCTCACGCTCAATAATTAACAAGAACAACAAGTTTTTTTTCGAAACTTCCATTTTATTTAATGGTTTATTTAATCAGAACAATTACTGTTTCCGGGTTCCTAGCCAATAAACACAAATGGTTAATTAATAATTCCTACTCAAAATCATATATTGTTAAGAGCATTATAAATTCCCTTCATATTTTCTTTGCAAAATTAAATTAAAATGTCATTATACTCGAAGGCAATTAAATTTATGTAATAATGTTCCATAGTCAAAACACTCTAGTTATTAATATTTATGCAATTAAGTTCCAAAGATAATTCACTTCATAGTCATTCATCATTTATAAAGTTTTACTAGTCAAAATCACTCAAGTTTTTATGCATTAAAAAGTCATTGTCAATTCACTTCTTATCATTCAGAATCATTGTTAAAAGTCAGAAAAGCAATAATAATCACTAAAGTACTTACATTTAAATTATCACTCGATAAAATACTTAATTAATTACTCAAAATTTTAGCTAGAGCACGCACGTAACATTGAACGAATTTAAATGTTCTTTCTTTCACAATATTCCGTACTTTTCAAAGACTTTTTCCGAGGCAATAGAAGAATCTTTCGCGAATTTTACTCGGACTGACACATTAGGTAGTGTAGACTTTAACTCAAATTGGACTGAACTAACAACTCAACTGACAACTGACTTCCACTTCTAAAACCGCTTGTTTTATATTTTTCGACTCCCCCCCAAAGTATTATTAATTATCCACCAAAATCGTCAATAGGCGGTTGTTTGACCATCAATAAGTCAATTCCATTGGCCGACCTAGATATTATCGAAAAATAATAATGCAATCATTTGTCATTTTTATTTGTTTAAAATCGAATAACTATGTCGCAATATCCTGATTTATAGGGGTCAACACATCTTTGGTACAAGAATGTGAGGACAACACAAAGAAGACCGGCACACGTGAGCCATTAATCATCGATTTAATTACTATGGCCTCGCTTTTAATTAAAGAATTTTTAAATGATGACACAGGCTTGGTGACAGAATACCTAATATAATTTTGAACGTATTTGGGGTCAACGTTAATTTGTTTCCTTCTCAATTCATTGATACTGATTTGAAATTGAAGGAAATTCAGTTTCTGATTATTTGATTACATTTCATTTTTACAGTAAAGACATTGTAATTATCGGATCTATTTTCCGGATCATTACACGAGTTATAATTAAATCATCAAAATAAAGGCCCACTCCTCCAAGGTCACCAAATATTTCAAAGTTCTTTTT
Organism: Ceutorhynchus assimilis; assembly: GCA_917834065.1. Lineage (NCBI taxonomy): Eukaryota > Metazoa > Arthropoda > Insecta > Coleoptera > Curculionidae > Ceutorhynchus > Ceutorhynchus assimilis. The sequence continues at coordinate 10,230,534 of OU892286.1, read as the reverse complement.
TTGGAAGACTTCAGGCGCAGAACATATGCCAAAAGGCAGCCTATGGAATCTTTATCGATGATTGATAATTTAGGCGGAATTTTTAATCATGGGTTAAATTCAAGGTTGGTGTCAAATGATAGCTTATGAAAAACTAAAATAGGAATGTAAAATCCGTTTTCTAGTAAAATTAACCGTTTAGGTTTCACATTCTGTCAAAGATGCAAAAAAGTCAATTTTCAACTGTCAATATTTCCGAAACGGTTGAAGATAGGTATATGACATTGTACCGGGTGTCCAAATAAGAAAGGACGTCGGCTATATCTCAGAAACTATTAGTCCTAGGCTATTAAAAATTGCTGGAAATAGTTTTCAAATTTGTAAGTTGACCGCTAGGCGGCGCAACGAACACTCAAAAACCTACAGTGGCTAAATAAACCTTTACATACAGTGGCGACAATAGAGGTCCCGCCGCCATCTTGTTCCCAACCTCTTGTTACTTTTAAATATTAATATATAGGATTCAAATGGACATCTATCTTAAAAAATTGAAATCGACGTATTTGATGACCATTATTAGGTCCATCAAATACGTTATTTTCCACGATTTATGATGGATGTTCACCTAAATCCCATATATTCATATTAAAAAGTAACAAGGGGTTGGGAACAAGATGGCGGTGTTTTCAATATAAATATATGGGATTTTAGAACCAATCAAAAATGAGACAGCAATTGTCGCCACTGTGGGTTATAGAGTCACTGTATCAAAAACATAATATTGTGATTATCTTCAAAAAACACCCACTAAAGGTATCCTAAAAATATGATTATTAAAATCTTGATGAGATTACGAAAAAATTTTGTTAAGGATTTTTTGCCCTAACTCTTTAAATAAGAGGTGGGGGAAGGTTCAAACTTGTTAGAAACAAAAGTTATATAACTTTTTTGTTTTTCAACCGATTTCAATGAATCGAGTGTCATTTGGAAGGGTTTTTTTCTGTTCAATAAAATGCATAACAAAAATAACAAAATTAAATTGTTTTGTTGCCGCTAGGGGGCGCTGTGTCTAAAAGTCGTCAATTTTCTATTTTTTCTCGGAAATTTCAAATATAATGATGCTTTCTTTATAATTTAGATGAAAAGAGGATAAAAAAATAAGGAATCTGGTGAAAATCGCAAATCTGAATCTTCATCTTAGCTCAAAATATAAATAAACAAATATTTTAAGTAAGAAAATTTTCAGAAAAAAACCTTCTTGCTTTCCTTTTCGGGATAAAACAAAAAAAATCTTATTTTTACGGCACTATAAAATTAGTATAAAGAAGAACTAATTCTGTGTCTGAAAGTAGCTACCAATCTAAGATGTCAAGAATTAAAATTGAATTGAACTATAGTTATTTACATTCCAAGCTGCGAAAGCGCACTTTTAGGTACGAGGTGCACCTATTTAATATCTCCGACCACCTAAATTTTTATTTACATTTCAAGCTGCGAAAGCGTACTTTTAGATGCGAGGTGTATTCAAATAGCTGAGGCGAAGCGAAGAGCATCCTCGGCTATTTGAATACCTCCGATTACCTAACAGGACTTTTGCAGCATGTAATGTATTAAATTTTTCATCCTTCTCCCTCAAAAATCGTGAATAGGCATGCGAAAATGAAACATGCTAGTAGCGAAAGTGAAAGTAATTATTATTATTATATTATTTTATTTACAATCATTCGAATTTTGTAATTTTTATTTCAATGAAAACTAAAAAAATACAAAATGGAGGAGGCACTTGTTTTATGGCAAGTGGATCTCCGACAGATTTTTCTAAAATTTGGATATGCTGTAGTTTTTAAGGCTCTGATTAAAAGCCATCATTGGCCGAACCTCGTGCGGTTGATAGTTTAGCCTCCAGAGGACACCAAAGTTTCATATAACTTAGTGTGATTATAAGTTATAAAATATAAATAATGTAGGATTATGATAAACATGTGCCATGTAAGATGTTTTGTATGAATATCGCAAAAGTTACGACCAAATATTATTAAAAGTGATATTTCAGACACTTAAATCCTCATTTATGTGAGGGGTTACCCAATTACACCAAGTTATATGGAACTTTGGCACCCTCTGGAGGCTGAACTATCAACCGCACGAGGTTCGGCGAATGATAGCTTTTGATCAGAGTGTAAAAAAACTACAACATAATCAAATTTCAAAAAATTCTGTCGGAGATCCATTTTCCATAAGAGAAGTACCCCCTTTATGGCGGATAGTTATTCGATTGTGCTTTCTTACGAACATTAAACCCAGTTTGTATGTTTGTAATTGAAAACAAAGCCCAAAAGGGTGATGTTGAGAATAATTATCTAATCACAATTTATCAATTGTCACAATTCCTAAAAATCGGTGTGTGATATGATATCACACATATTTAGCGTGTGATATAATATTGCACTGGGTCTTTATTCTTGAAACAGGGAAGCAACGTTCCCCAAAGAACGAGTGTTTCGTGTTTGTTACTTATATTATCAGTTTGTTACTTATATCACTCGTTCTCCTACTCCTGGGAATGGTACGTGCTTCCTTATTTCAAGAATAAGGACTCAGGTCAATTAATTAAGTGTGTAGACATTTTTTAGGCAGACCGTGTAGTTTATTCAAAGTATTGGATCAAAAAATTGACGAGTTTCTTATACTTATATTATAGTGGGAAAATGGTAACATTAACAAACAATAAAGCACAATCTAAATACACTATAATATTCTCACTTCCAAAATTGTGATTACCTAATGCCTATTTGCACTGTCTTGAATACACCTAAGTAAGGGGCGGTTTATCAATTGCAAGTAGTTAACTCTAGGGGGTTAACTAACCTGGTGGTAATTTTAACCTCGATTTAACTGAGGATTGTGTATTGTTTATCAAGCATCCACTGTGGGTGGAGGGTAGAGTTAACAAACCCTGCGGGTTAGGCGATAGTTGGTAGCATTATTTACCATGATGGTGGTCCTAGCATTTGATTGGGCGAAAGCAGTCACGTGACCGAGTCGATCGTTAAATTGGCCTATTTACAAAACTTTTTGGAGTGGGTTGTTGCTTTGTAAAGAAATCCTTGTCATCGTATTTCTCGAGAGGATTGAACCTTTAATTTGAGGCTTTTTTGATACGAAATTGTAAAAATCCTCATATTCATAAATTAGTCCAAATATTTCCATTTTTGAAAAATAAATATTAGATAGGTACTACAAAATTGACAAATCATCAAATCACGAAAAAAAAATGGTTTTTAGGTTATCCCAAGGGTTAAATTGCTAAACCCGCATTATCAACGGTGGGTTAATTCAACTCAAGGTTACACCAAGAGTTAAAGAATATAGATAACCCAATGTGGAGAAACGTTCGCTCTCGAGTTATACTTAATCAACCCGGAGGTGACACCAGACACGCTATCGAGAAACCGGCCCTAAGTAACGTATTTGATGAGTACTTCATATTGTTCTCATGTCGAGCGTAGCCCAAGTACCAAACAACGCTATAACTTTGCATGTGCAATAATGTGCCCAATATTAAATCCCCCCCATCCGGCACAGGGGAGAGCAAAAATGATACAAAAGAAAATTTTTCGTTACTGGTTTTGTGTAAGCCTTGAAAATATTTTGATACATTCGGAAAGTTTTAGTTCTTACTTCTTAAAATACTCAACAGTTAATATCATTTTTATGTAAATCGACTAAGGCCCACCGCGTCCCGACTAAGTTGGAGGTTTTCTCTTTGAATCCTTTAATGAAGGGCATTTTTAATATTTTTCAATTCCAACATTAACCTATGTGTGCTAATTCATCAATTTCGTCCTGCATATGAATTGGTTGATGGTATGCATTTACCAGAGCGCAAGCTATTGTCACGATATCGTCCGCCAGGCTGTCAAGAATCGATGGTGAAAATACTAGAATCTAGCGAATTATTCTACTTTTATCTGGAAAATTAGATTATCGTGTGTATTCTAGATTTTACAGGAAGAGATTTAGGGATATATAAGAAGGCCAGCATTTGTTTGTAAGTTTAATTTCAGTTCGACTGTGTACGATTTGAATAGTGATTGTAAAGAGTTTAATTGTTGAGTTTGTTAATAAAGTAATTAGTGTCAGAGTGTTTTGTTAAGTGGAATAAATTATTGCTGTGTTAATTGGACTTTGATTTTTTGGAATAAACGAAACGGACGACGAACCCAAGATTTCTGTCAGGCAAGCCAAAGCCTTGACACTGGTGCCAGAAGTAGGATATAAAGGACTGCAGAGTGAAATCCAATTGCGGAAGTGCGGGGACACTAGTGTAGTGTAAAAACTGAACACTAAATGAACACTGGGACAGTTAGTGCAGTGCAAACAGTGACAATCACAAAAAGAGACTTAACCGATCGTGTGAATTACCCCGGAAGTGACTATACCCGATTTAGACTGTGATAGTGAAGCTTCGAGTGAGTTCTAGAAAATTCTATTTGGAAACTAAGGGAGATATCATATTTGTGACTTCGCCGACGTATTCGGAACATCAATCGTCATTCAGAAGAGTTTTTTCGAGGAGTTTCGGGAAAATTCTAGAACATTCTATTTGGAAACCAAGGGAGATATCGAAATTGTGACTTCACCGACGTGTTTGCTGTATCAATCGACATCTAGAAAAGAATTTTCAAGAAAATTCCAGAACATTCTATTCTAGAATAAAGCAAGTTATCCAATTTAAGACTTCACCGGCGTGTTTGGAACTTCGAGCAAAGACCAGAAAAGATATTTGAAGAAAGTTCGAGGGAAATTCTAGAACATTCTGTATATGCCTATCACAAGACAACAAGCCAAAATGGACGAACAAAAAGTTGAAGAACTCCTGCGCAAAATGTTGGAACTTCAAGAGACCAAACGACAACAAGAAAAACAAGACGAAGAAGCTAGACGACAACAAGAAGAGGCTAGAAGACAACAAGAAAAACAAGACGAAGAAGCCAGATGACAACAAAAAAAACAAGACGAAGAAGCCAGACGACAACAAGAAGAGGCTAGAAGACAACAAGAAAAACAAGACGAAGAACTCAGGCGACAAAAAGAAAAACAAGAAGAAGAAGAAGCTAGACGACAACAAGAACGGCAAGAAGACCTTGCAAAACTGCAGAAGATATTCCAAACCATACAAGGAACTGTCGCTAACGTAGACCCGAAGATTGAAAATGTTAAAGACGATGTGCAAGAAGTTAAACACGACGTCCAGGAAGTAAAAACTGAAGTCAAAATCGACGTTCAAGAAATTAAAGACGATGTAAGAGAAGTTAAACACGACGTTCAGGGAGTAAAAGCTGAGGTCAAAGCCGATGTTCAGCAATTAAGACAAGAAGTTGAGGACCAAGTTCAAGCACTCGAGGATGAGATGCGTAGATTAGAAATACAGTCCATCAATCCAGCTAGTGTTGGAGCATTCTCCAGTATGAAAATAAAACCACCAACTTTCGACGGTTCTACGTCCTGGACCATGTATATTCGACAATTTGAAGCTGCTGCAAATACCAACGGATGGAACGATCAAGAAAAAGCTACAGCACTAATAGTGGCGCTACGAGGACCAGCCTTAGATCTTCTTCAGTCAATTCCTGCAATCTACCAACAGACTTACCAGCATCTTAGTCAAACTTTAGAATTGCGCTTCGGAGACCATTACAGACAAGAAGTATTCAGAACTCAAGTTAAATCAAGAGTTCAAAAACCCGGCGAGAGCCTACAAGAATTCGAATCGGAAGTTAAAAGGCTAGTGAGTTTGGCGTTTCCTGCAGCTGGGGAAGACATGCAAGAATGGATGGCAGTATCTGCGTTTATTGATGGTCTCAGAGATATGAAGATCCAGGAAAACCTAAGAATGTCCAAGTTCAGACAAAGTAGCGAAGCCCTTGTCCGAGCATTAGAACTGGAAGCAATCTTTGGTGCCTCACGACCCAGAATACGAGCAGTGTCCATTGAGGACCCAAAGGAAAAACAATCATCAAAAGAGGATGGCAGTTTCGAGAACCTTATGAGTAATTTCATGGAGGAAATAAAGAAAATATTACGAGAAGACAGAAAAACGGGAAACGACTCCCGACAAACACCAACACAAAGAAACCGATTAGAATGTTATCGCTGCCATAAGGTTGGACACATTCAACGAGATTGTAGAGTAAGAATGCCCTCTCCATCAAGGGATCGTTTCCAACGCTTTTCGAGATCAAGAGATGCCAGCCCTAATAACAGACAGGGAAACGAGAACTAACCAGTATGGAGGGGCGAATGCTGGTTAGTAATGACGAAGCCCCCAGGGTTGTTCACATAAAATCATTGGGCAGTCATTATAGAAGATTAAAATTCGAAGGACAAATTAATGGAGAATTGAAAACCATTACCTTTGATACGGGTACTGAAGTTTCCATAATTAGAAGAACATTAGTCAAGTCTCGGGCAATCCAACCGCTCACTAGAAACCTGTCACTACGAACAGTCACCGGCGAATCTGCACCAGTTCAAGGAGAAGCTATGGTTGAGCTCACTTTTGGATCTACCACCTTCAGGCACAGAACATTAGTCGCCGATATAGAAGATGATTTTATTTTGGGAATGGATTTGATCGGCCAACATGGTTTCTCCTTTGATCCTTCCATGAACATCCTTAAATTTGGTAATGAAGAAATTGTCCTAACAACACAAGAAGAATCCGATGCCGTTAAGATCTTGGCCACAACCCCAGTGAGGATTCCTGGAAGTACTGAGAAGATCATTTGCGGAAGATTAGAAACAAACCCTGGGTGCTGCGTTGGACTAACACGTAATTTTATTAGAGATAAACCAGAAAGATTTCTTGTTGGGAAGACTCTAGTAAGAACAAATGGAGACATTATGATAAGAATTGCCAATGTTTCTTCCGAAACAGTAAGAATAAAAGAAGGAGACATTATTGGAGCTCTCGAACTAGTTAAGCAAATATCGAACTGTGACCTACCAGATAAGCGACACTTTGTAAAATCCAAATTGGATACAGACACCTTGATGCAGACTTTGGCGAAATCATGGAAACATCTCGATCCAGATAGACTTCAAGAAGCCACAGATTTCATTTTGAAAGAAGCAGACGTATTTGTGATGGACAATCAAACCGGACGAACCAGCTTAATTCAACAAAAAATTGATACTGGATTGGCACATCCAATTAGACTACCACCACGACGTATGCCAGTAGCTAAACAACAGGAAGTGGAAAACCAAATTGATAAAATGCTTCAAGAGGGAGTCATTGAAGAGTCAAATAGTCCATGGTCCGCGCCAGTAGTACTGGTTACGAAGAAAGATGGGAGTCTTAGATTTTGTGTGGACTACCGAAAGCTTAATGACGTCACCAAGAAGGACAGCTTTCCTCTCCCAAGAATAGACGATACACCAACAACTCTATCGGGCTCCAAATGGTTTTCCACCTTGGATCTCAAAAGTGGATACTGGCAAGTGGCAATACATGACGATGACAAAGAGAAAACTGCCTTCAGTACCGGAAGCGGGCTATACCAGTTTAATGTAATGCCTTTCGGATTGTGTAATGCTCCAGCTACGTTTGAGCGACTGATGCATCTTGTTTTGCGGGGCCTCACATGGAGAACTTGCCTGGTATATTTGGATGATGTCATGATTATGGGAAATTCGTTCCAAGAACATCTTAATAACCTGAAAGAAGTTTTTGACCGCTTCCGAAATGCCAACTTAAAACCCAATCCAAATAAGTGTTTCCTATTTCAAAAGAAAGTGGAATTCTTAGGTCACGTGGTATCTGAAGAGGGCATACAAGTTATGGAAGGAAAAATAGATGCTGTCAGGGACTGGCCAAAACCACGCGACAAACATGAACTAAGGAGTTTTCTAGGATTATGTTCTTATTATCGAAGATTTGTGGAAGGATTCGCCAATATAGCTGATCCATTTTATCGATTAACAGAAGAAAAATCAACATTCAATTGGACCCAAGAATGCGATTCCGCATTTAGAAAATTGAAAGGAGCATTATGTACGAGTCCAGTGTTGTCCTATCCTGATCACAAAGGCATGTTGATTTTGGACACAGATGCAAGTAACACCAGTGTTGGAGCTGTCCTTTCACAAATCCAAAATTCACAAGAACATGTCGTGGAGTACTACAGCAGAACATTATCAAAGCCGGAACGAAATTATTGTGTCACCAGAAGAGAGTTGCTTGCTATAGTAAAAGCAGTCGACCATTTTCATAAGTATCTCTACGGACGCAAGTTTCTAATTCGAACAGATCACGCAGCTCTAAAATGGCTTTTAGAAATGAAAACTCCTGAAGGACAGCTTGCTAGATGGATTGAGAAATTGCAGCAATACGATTTCCAAATTAAACATCGACCTGGAAACCTGCATAAAAATGTTGACGCTCTGTCTAGACGGCCATGTAAGGAAGATTGCAAACATTGTCAAAGAATCGATATACATGAGAAAAACACTAGTCCAGCTGTAAGAAGAACGGGCCTGATCGTCGATGACAAATGGACTACCAAGCAAATGAGAGAAGATCAGGAGGCAGACCAGGACATCGGGCAAATTCTACATCTTAAAGAAAATGATGAATGTAGACCAGACTGGGGAGAAGTGTCAAACAAAAGCTTGATTTACAAGGCGTTGTGGGCCCAGTGGAACTCTTTGGCCGTAGAAAATGGTTTGCTCAAAAGAGTTTGGGAAAGTGCCGATGGGAAATCCACTAAGAGCCAACTGGTTATCCCGAAAGACCGAGTGGAAGATGTATTAAAAGAAATACACGCCGGAACCTCAGGGGCACATTTCGGAGTTAACAAGACTTTCGACAAAATTCGGGAACGTTTTAACTGGGTTCACTACCATGAAGACGTTAAAAGCTGGTGCCGAAAATGCGACATCTGTGCTACCAGTAAAGGCCCTAAACTAAGATCTCGGGGACCCATGAAACAGTACAACGTTGGTCTTCCATTTGAGAGAATAGCGATAGATGTAACAGGACCGTTCCCAGAGTCAGAGCGTAGTAACAAATACATCTTAGGTATCATGGATTATTTCAGTAAATGGCCAGAAGTTTTCGCTATTCCCAATCAAGAAGCCATCACTGTTGCCCAGGTGCTAGTGGACGAAGTTTTTAGTCGTCATGGTGTGCCACTAGAGTTACATTCAAACCAGGGACGAAACTTCGAATCTGCCATCTTTAAGAAAGTTTGTGAGATCATGGGCATTCGTAAGACAAGGACAACACCTTTACACCCTCAGTCTGATGGTATGGTGGAACGATTCAATAAGACCATAGAGGAACACCTGACAAAAGTGGTCGCGAAGAACCAACGAGATTGGGACAAGCATTTGCCTCTATTTTTAATGGCGTACAGAGCGGCTGTTCACGATTCAACAGGTGAAAGTCCGGCTAGAATTGTTTTTGGAAGGGAACTCAGGTTACCTTGCGATCTGATGTTTGGAGTACCCGAAGAAGAACGAAGAGAAATCCGAGATTATGCCGACGAAGTAAGGGCACGACTTCTGGGTATCCATGATTTTGCTCGGGAGCATATTCAACTAGCCAGTGGCCGAATGAAGACCAGATACGACTTGAAAGCCAATTCGGTCGGATTTCAAGAAGGTGATTTAGTGTGGTTGTATAACCCAGTAAGGAAGAAAGGAGTATCACCGAAATTGTCTTCAGCATGGGAAGGACCCTATAGAGTAATCAAGAGGATCAATGATTTGGTTTATCGAGTCCAGCGCAACACCAGGAGTAAGATGAAAGTTGTACATCTGGACAGGTTGGCGAAATATCATGGGCGTGAAGTTGATCGGGACGATCAACCTTAAGAGGAGGGCAGTGTCACGATATCGTCCGCCAGGCTGTCAAGAATCGATGGTGAAAATACTTGAATAGTGATTGTAAAGAGTTTAATTGTTGAGTTTGTTAATAAAGTAATTAGTGTCAGAGTGTTTTGTTAAGTGGAATAAATTATTGCTGTGTTAATTGGACTTTGATTTTTTGGAATAAACGAAACGGACGACGAACCCAAGATTTCTGTCAGGCAAGCCAAAGCCTTGACACTATCTTTAAAGAATCTGATAAACTATACTAGTTTTGCATAGGAATTAAATCCCTAAAAAAAATTAAACAAAGATTTCGAGTGTCCACTGCTTGACTCTACAACCAATATGTCTGTAATCTTATGAGCATTATTTGCTTCCTCAGCTGTATATTGTTAAGGATTTCTGGCCATAAAAGGCGATATTTCACAAAAATTTTATCACAATCTTTTTCAGATTTTATGACATCTCTTTGTGATGTAAGCTTTAAGACCAGATTTTTCTGAATCGGACAAAAATTTAAAAAGTTAAGAGTAAATAAAATCAAGCGCGACCTATTTGGTAATACTATTTCTAAGAATAGGGCAGGATTTCTAAAAGAATACGCATGCTCAGCCACCCTGTATAGTAGTGTATAGTATATTAGGCTTATCTAAACTATTTATTGGCGAAATCGAAAACAAAAATCCCGATATGTAGCTTGTAAGGCGCCCCAACATTCATAATTGAAAGGGCTGTTTTATAATTTTCGGACCCACTTTACTGGGTCACCCTGTATAGTTACGAATTTGGTGTAATGATGAAAAATGCTTATTTTTGTTAGTACTAAAACATATCAAATTTTTAAAATAACCGACCGGTCCCCGAAAACCCATAAGATGTGTGCGATATTTTTTAATTTTCTGGGATTTTTCAGTTTTCCACAACTTTAAGCAAAAACTTTAGTTCTGGAGTTTCTTGAGGAACTTCTACAGAAAAGTGTCTTTAGGCATCCTGTAGATTTTTTGAAATAGCTTGTACAATAACTTTCTGCATGGCTTTTAAATCAAATTCTATATTTCCAAATTTTATAGATTGTTTAAAAAATTTTATACAATATTGAGACAAAAGTTAAGTACCTTTCAAGTTTACACAGGAACTTTCAAAGCTTTTATTGGAAACTGTTCAGCTATTATTGATTTTAAACATCCTGTAGATTTTCTACAGTTGAAATCATAAACTTCTGGAAACGTCATAATTTAGCTTCCTTTGTTTGTGCCTAAAACATTTTTCATGACTTATAGAGATTTTTTTTTAGGTTCCTGAACTTTCCCAGCCCAGGTGCTTGTAGAGTTCGAAATTTGATAATACCTATATATTCCTTTTTTTTTCATATTTTTTGTTATAGTTATACTTTCTCCTAAATTTAATACAATATTTTTCAAGATTGCTTTCACAAAAAGCCAATCTAAAAGTGTATTTTTTTCAGCTGCGCCGACAAAACAACAAACTCCGCCTCCAATCTGCCAAACTCCGAGAACACGAACACAAACACCAAGAACAAGAGCGCAAACTTCAAGAGCAAAACACGAAAATCCTGGAACAAGATGCCGCTCTGAGCGACATCAAAAAACACATGGAAGAATGGGACCAAAAATACAAAGATTTGACTGCCGAGCTGGTGCGAGCCCGCGAGGAAATTTTACTGAAAACTTCGTCCAGCCAGAGTTCGCCCAATTTGAACAGCTCCACTCAACCGCGTACTTTTTTGCCGCAATTTAAATCCAACATAAAACCTAGGAGAACTTATATACTTCCTAAGTCATATCAAACTTACGATCCAGATAGGAAAAGGAAATCTTCGTTGAGCCCCGAAACACCGATAAAACGTAGCCGCAGCCCTAATATTCCTATTAAGGCAAAGCCTAGGAAAAGTATTCAAAATCTTAAATTTAATATACCCGATTTGGAGGGTTTTCAAGCAACTGATCCGATTTCTACTAATGTTGAAACCTGCCCCGAAACTGTTGTTAAAGAGAAAACGAAGTTTGTCAGTTCATTTTTTGATAAGTTATTGCACACTAATAATACTCGGAAACGGAAAATTACTGAGGATATTGATTTGAAATAGTTATTAGATTTGTTTATAAGTTGGCCTTAATAAATAGAGGCTGACATCCTTATTTAATAAAAAGATCTAAATAGTTATTGTGTGAGCCTGTAATCTTAAGACAACTTCATTATCGTGTAGTCCGTTTTAGAAATATTCTTTATATTTTATACTGCAATATATCTTTCTTGTAATTCTTCACAATAGTAAAGGTTTTCCTTTTCATGCAGCTTCGATGTTGTATGTTGTATCATTCATTTATCAGTAGCAGTTTGTGCAGAGTGTACAGAATTTTCATAGGAAAACAAGTACCTATTGATTTTCTGAAGATTTTTTTAATGTGTTCAATTTTTCACGCAAACCTATTGGTAGCTGGATAAACTGGAAGAGAAATTATAATTTTAACACCATAATTGATTGTTGAGCATTGAGAATTTTCCACACATACATTATTTTATAGAATTGTTTCAATCGTTTTTGCTGGTGAAGTTCCATTTACAAATTTTCTAGTCATCGGGCCATGTTGCAAGATTGTGCACAATTTATCGAACTAATAAACATTATTGTAAATTAGAATCATTTTTGCATACCAAGTTTGATCTCTTAAATCTCAGCCCCGATATAATTGCTACACTTTGCGTCAGTTAAACCCAAATATATTTTCCTTAATATGACATTGAATTTTAATATTAATAATAAGAAATTTAGGTAGTATGTAGTTACCTTAATAAAAATGTGTCTTACTTTTTATTTTATGTAAAGTTCGTTTCGACAGGGTTCATACTTGACCTTGAAACTTGACAAAAAAGGGTTGTCGTAGATTAATTCCTATGACACATTCCATTTTTTTCACAAATTAAAATGAATAACATCTGCTTTAAGAACCGACAAACGTCTTTAACATCATTGATTTGTTTCAGTCAATTTTTATTTGTTAAACAAGGAAGACAAATGCTGGTGGCAAGTACAAACCCTGGTGAGACAAACTTTACCTCTAAGTCTTTTTCGAATTTTGATTTCATCATTTAATCTTAGGTAAAGTTTGTTTCAGCAGGGTTTGTTTGTACTTGCCAGCAGCATTTGTCTTCCTTGTTTAACAAATAAAAATTGACTGAAACAAATCAATGACGTCAAAAACGTTCGTCGGTTCTTAAATCAGACGTCATTCATTTTAATTTGTCAAAAAAATTTAATGTGTCATATGAATTAATCTACGATAACCCTTTTTTATCAAGTTTCAAGGTCAAGTATGAACCCTGGTGAAACGAACTTTAGGTACATAATATTGTGTTATTTTTAGGTTTACCACAATAATTGAAGATAGTTTAAGAATAATAATATGTATTTGCTTTGTTAATGAACAATTTTTTGTTTCTATTATACATTATGTATTTTATATTTTGAAATTATAATATTTATTTGGTTAGTAAAAAAGTTAGATAGGTATCTATAATTCTGACTTCTGAGTGTGATTTTTGGTTGTTTATAATAAACCAATAGGAAAAATTGTCTGACTTCGTATTATTTTTTAATTTTAGGAATTTGATTATTTGACCAATACCCAAATTCGAATCTTCTACAGGGTGTTTGAAAAAGGTTGGAAATTTTCAGTTTGAAAAATAGCAACAAGAAAACCTTAACTTAAAAAGCCTCTTAGGTACCTACATACTTTATAAAAATGAAAAAAGCTGATATTTCGGGATATCAAAGAAGGTTTTGTTGTCCTTCAGATTCAGAAGCTCAATTTCATGTACCAGAGGTAGTGCCAAAAATCCTTGGACAAAAACCCCAAATAAACCCCTATTAATAAAATTGTCTATAGTTTTGAAAAATGTTGCCTTATAAAATTCTCGATTTCTCTGGTTCTGTCACTGTGATTCTCGTGAAATCAGCAGTGTTGGAAACCGTACTATAATTATAGTATTTGTACTATAATTGAATGGTTATGTACTATTAAAGGTCATTATAGTACCCCTAAAATACTATAATTATGCATTATCAAATTGTAACATTTATAACCAGGGATTAAACCTATTTTGTTGGCGTGCAAGCCCTTATCCTAAGTCCTTATTCTAGTTCTCCTCAGCCTAGGTATTATAAATCCTAATTTGTTGGCTGCAAGCCCTTAATCTATTCACTTCCTAATCTAATTTGTTGCCTAATCCTACTTTCTATTACCAACAAGTCCTAATCCTATTGGTTTCCTAATGTGTTGGCGTGCCCTTATGTCTAGTCACTTGAATAGGCTCTGTCGTTTTAGTAATCATAGAGCATGTATTTTTTGACAGTTGACATTTTAAATGTCAACTGTCAAAAGTGTTTAAAATTATTTTTAATTTTGTTGTTTTTCGCGAGAAAATTTTGAAATGCGCCCTGACTTTTCTCTTTTTCTCCAGAAAATGTCATAATTTTTTCTTGAATAGTTTTCCAGAAAAAAAATAAAATGTTAGATGATGCTTATGCCTAATTTAGTTAATTTTCAATGGGGTTATTTTCCACTGGAAAAATTTGAAATTTTACTATAATACGTCCCTGACTTCCCTTTTTTTTCCAGAAAATGTGATAATTTTCCCCTGAAAAGTTTTCCAGAAAAAAAATAAAATGCTAGATGGTACATTTATGCCTAATTTAATTTATCATTAATTTCCAATAAGGTTATTTTCCACTGGAAAAATTTGAATTTTACTATGATACGTCCCTGACTTTCCTTTTTTTTCCCAGAAAATGTCATAATTTTCCCCTGAATAGTTTTCCAGAAAAAAATAAATAAAATATTAGATGGTGCATTTATGTCTAATTTAGTTGATTTTCATTAATTTCCAATGAGGTTATTTTCCACTGAAAAAAATTGAAACTTTACTATGATACGCTCCTGATTTTCTTCTTTTTTTCCAGAAAATGTCATAATTTTCCCTTAAATAGTTTTCCAGAAAAAAAAAAAAAATGTTAGATAATACATTTATACCTTATTTAGTTGATTTTCATTAATTTCCAATAGGGTTATTTTCTACTGGAAAAATTTGAAATTTTAGTGTAATGCGCCTTGACTTTTCTCTTTTTCTCCAGAAAATGTCACAATTTTTCTTGAATAGTTTTCCAGAAAAAAAATAAAATGTTAGATGATGCTTATGCCTAATTTAGTTAATTTTCAATGGGGTTATTTTCCACTGGAAAAATTCGAAATTTTACTATAATACGTCCCTGACTTTCCTTTTTTCTCCAGAAAATGTGATAATTTTCCCCTGAATAGTTTTCCAGAAAAAAAATAAAATGTTAGATGGTGCATTTATGCCTAATTTAATTTATCATTAATTTCCAGTAAGGTTATTTTCCACTGGAAAAATTTGAATTTTACTATGATACGCCCCTGAATTTCCTTTTTTTTCCAGAAAATGTCATAATTTTCCCCTGAATAGTTTTCCAGAAAAAAATAAATAAAATGTTAGATGGTGCATTTATGTCTAATTTAGTTGATTTTCATTAACTTCCAATGAGGTTATTTTCCACTGAAAAAATTTGAAACTTTACTATGATACGCTCCTGATTTTCTTCTTTTTTCCAGAAAATATCATAATTTTCCCTTGAATAGTTTTCCAGAAAAAAAATAAAATGTTAGATAATACATTTATACCTTATTTAGTTGATTTTCATTAATTTCCAACAGAGCTGGGCAAAGCCCTCAGTGAAAGGGCTTGAAGCACTAAGCCCTAAGCCCTTTCTCAAAGTGCTTTCAATTTCAAGCACAAATTCCTTTTTATTTTCAAAAGTGCTTCACAAGCACAAAGCCCTCAAAGTGCTTTGTGCTTGGCAAGCACAAAGCCCCCAAAGTAATTTATAAAGTGCTTGGAGCACATCAAAAGTGCTTGGGGTGCCTCAAAAAGAGCTTTGAAGCTCTTTAAATGTGCTTGAAGCTCTTTAAATGTGCATGCAGCTTTTTAAATTTGCTTGAAGCCCTTTGAATATGCCCTGAAATCTTAGTACTCCTAACAACGCTAGTGAGCAATAAAAATACAAAAGCTTACTTTCAATTTCCTCAGTTCATTTGACTAGAGAATCTTTATATTTTGTATTTTTTTGCAAATTACAGTTACAATAATTATGAATGGAATTGGTAACCAAAATAATTGTAAGTGTGGGTAATTTTTTTTTTTTTACATGGTGTCCTATCCTTACACATCACAACAACTCAGGCTAATTTCAGAAAATTACTAAAATTGTATTTTATTTGTCATTTTCTTTGATGTTAACAGATGGCGTCACAAAAAAATTAGCATATCGATACTAGTATCGAAATATGAATTTAAAATATCGATGCCATTTGACGAGTATCGATATTTCTAAAATATCGTACCTATTGAGAATAGAAATATCGATAAACGAAAATCTAGATTCTAGATAAATATCAATCAGAAAATTCGGTGGTATGCGGTAAGCATTCCGACACGGAATAGATATCAGAATTAAGCAACAAAACTCATCGATTCAAAACTTTTAGGTGGGGGATAGGTTAAATGATGGTCAATTCAAATTTCTTTTAGAGTGCTTCAAGCCCTTTCAACGTGCTTCAAGCCCTTTTAGAGTGCTTCAAGCCCTTTTAGAGTGCTTCAAGTCCTTTCAAAGTGGTTCAAGCCCTTTTAAAGTGCTTCAAGCCCTTTGGAAGTGCTTTAAGCTTCCAAAAGTGCTTCAAGCCTTCTAAAAGTAATTGAAGCTTATTGAAAGGGCTTGAATTACTTTTTTTCAATTACAAATTACCAAGCACTTTTCTGAAGTAATTGACTTTGCAAGCCCCAATTACAAATATGTAAAAGGGCTTGAAGCACAGGGCTTTCAAGCCCTCAAAGTGTTTCAAGCACTTTTACAAGCACAAAGCACTCAAGCCCTGCCCAGCTCTGATTTCCAATAGGGTTATTTTCCACTGGAAAAATTTGAAATTTTAGTGTAATGCGCCCTGACTTTTCTCTTTTTCTCCAGAAAATGTCATAATTTTTTCTTGAATAGTTTTTCAGAAAAAAAATAAAATGCTAGATGATGCTTATGCCTAATTTAGTTAATTTTCAATGGGGTTATTTTCCACTGGAAAAATTCGAAATTTTACTATAATACGTCCCTGACTTCCCTTTTTTTTTCCAGAAAATGTGATAATTTTCCCCTGAATAGTTTTCCAGAAAAAAAATAAAATGTTAGATGGTGCATTTATGCCTAATTTAATTTATCTATAATTTCCAATAAGGTTATTTTCCACTGGAAAAATTTGAATTTTACTATGATACGCCCCTGATTTTCTTCCTTTTTTCCAGAATATGTCATAATTTTCCCTTGAATAGTTTTCCAGAAAAAGAATAAAATGTTAAATGGTGCATTTATGCCTAATTTAGTTGATTTTCATTAATTTCCAATGGGGTTATTTTCCACTGGAAAAATTTGAAATTTTACTATGATACGCCCCTGACTTTCCTCTTTTTTTCCAGAAAATTTCATAATTTTCTCCTGGACAGTGTTCCAGAAAAAAAAAAAACTGTTAGATGGTGCATTTATGCCTAATTTAGTTGATTTTCATTAATTTCTAATAGAGTTATTTACCATTTGAAAAATTTGAGATTTTACTATGATACGCCCCTGACTTTCCTCGTTTTTTGCAGAAAATGTCATAATTTTCCCCTGAATAGTTTTCCAGAAGAAAAATAAAATGTTGGATGATGCATTTATGCCTAATTTAGTTGATTTTCATTAATTTCCAATGGGGTTATTTTCCACTGAAAAAATTTGAAACTTTACTATGGATACGCCCCTGATTTTCTTCTTTTTTCCCAGAAAATGTCATAATTTTCCCCTGAATAGTTTTCCAGAAAAAAAATAAAATGTTAGATGGTGCATTTACACCTAATTTAGTTGATTTTGAATAATTTCCAATAGGGTTATTTTCCACTGGAAAATTTTGAATTTTTACTATGATACGTCCCTGAGTTTCTTCTTTTTTTCCAGAAAACGTCATAATTTTCCCCTGAATAGTTTTTCATACGAAAAATAAAATGTTGGATGGTGCATTTATGCCTAATTTAGTTGATATTTATTAATTTCCAATAAGGGTTATTTTTCACTTGAAAAATTTGAAACGTTACCTATGATACGTCCCTGATTTGCTCATTTTTTTTCCAGAAAATGTTATAATTTTCCCTTGAATAGATTTACAGAAAAAAATTAAATGTTAGATGGGGCATTTATGCCTAATTTAGTTGAGTTTCATTAATTTCTAATAGGGTTATTTCCCATTTGAAAAATTTGAGATTTTACTATGATACGCCCCTGACTTTCCTCTTTTTTTGCAGAAAATGTCATAATTTTCCCCTGAATAGTTTTCCAGAAGAAAAATAAAATGTTGGAGAGTGCATTTATGCTTAATTTAGTTGATTTTCATTAATTTCCAATGGGGTTATGTTCCACTGAAAAAATTTGAAACTTTACTATGGATACGCTCCTGATTTTCTTCTTTTTTTCCAGAAAATGTCATAATTTTCCCCTGAATAGTTTTAGTTGATTTTCATTAATTTCCAATAGGGTTATTTTCCACTGGAAAATTTTGAAATTTTACTATGATGCGCCCCTGAGTTTCTTCTTTTTTTCCAGAAAACCTCATAATTTTCCCTGAATAGTTTTCCAGAAAAAAAATAAAATGTTAGATGGTGCATTCATGTCTAATTTAGTTGATTTTAATTAATTTCTGATGGGGTTATTTTTCATTGGAAAAATTTTAAATTTTAGTATGATACGCCCTTGACTTTTCTTTTTTTTTCCAGAAAATGTCATAATTTTCCCCTGAATGGTTTTCTAGAAAAAAAAAGAAAATGTTAGATGATACATTTATACCTACAAAATTTAAGTATTCCAATGAGGTTATTTTCCACTGGAAAAATTTGAAATTTTAGTATGATACGTCCCTGACTTTTCTCGTTTTGTCCAAAAAATTTCATAATTTTCCTTTGGATGGTTTTCCAGAAAGAAAATAAAAATAAATGGTGCATTATGCCTAATTTAGTAGATTTTCAATAATTTCCAATGAGGTTATTTTTTACTGGAAAAATTTGGAATTTCAGTATGATACGCCCCTGACTTTTCCCTTTTTGTCCAGAAAATTTAATAATTTTCCCCTGGATAGTTTTCCAGAAAAAAAATAAAATGTTAGATGGTGCATTTATGTCTTAATTGAGTTGATTTTCATCTATTTCCAATGGAAAAATTTGAAATTTTAGTATGATACGCTCCTGACTTTTCTCATTTTTTCTAGAAAATTTCATAATTTTCCCCTGAATAGTTTTCCAGTAAAAAAATTAAATGTTAGATGGTGCAGTATTGCCATGTATATGGTAATTTTCATTGCTGTCTCTGTTGTACTGTTTTTGAACAAGTATCACATCCACCATGAACTTGTCTGCCATCTTTAGGGTTGCCACCTGTCCGGTTTTCACCCGGACTGTCCGGATTTTTAAAGGTTTGTCCGGTGTCCGGACGCATGATGAAAATGTCCGGGAATATCTGGACAATTTTGGGCGCCACATATCTTGACTGCCTGATAAAAGTTCTCATTATAGGCCTGATAAAAAGTTCTCATTATAGGCCCAATCCAATATTATGAACAGTTTTCGAGATACAGGTAGTTTAATGTTCAAGAAAACTTCAAAAAAATTCAAACACTTCAAAATAAAGCTATAAAAATAATTTTTCAGAAACCCTTTCTTACACCAACAACTGAGCTTTTTGAAAATACTACTCTGTATCCGGTGAGATATATTCTTGAACTTGAACAATGTAAACAAATCTTTAAAATTCTAGCCAGGGACATAAAATGTAATAGCAATCTGACATTTAATAGTGATATTCACAATTATAATACCAGAAACAATAATAATATTCATCTAGAAAACTTTAGAACAAACACAGCACTGCATAACCCCTTAACTCAGGCCATATTGGCTTTTAACTTGATACCTTTAAATGTAAGACAATGTCCTAACTTTAAGATATATTTAAACCATTTAAAAATGTATTTAAAAAGTAAAAACTTTGTATAGGATAATGAATTTAATATTAATATTATAGTTTTTTTTTTTAAATCAAATTGATTAATCATAAGTATCTATCTATTTATTTGATTGTACACTCTTAATAGTATTCTGTCCTGATACCAGCAGCTTTGCTATCTAAGGACAATAACAGCATTGTAAGACTTTGGTTTGATATTTATATTTTGTTAACATGTATTATTGTACAACTGTTGTTATTCTATTAATAAAAAAAAAAAAAATGTAATAGGTAGGTACTTATTTTATATGCATTTACATCTATCTGTCAACTGAGCGTGTGGATACCTGTTAATCCTCCACTTTTATGACATTGATTCAAACTTGTTTTGAAAAAATTGGATGTGAGAAAACGGCTCTGGTATAATTAGGTGACAGGTAGATGTAAATGAATATAAAATGTGTACATTTCTTGGACATTAAACTACCAGTATATCAAAAACTATTCATAATATTGGATTGGACCTATGAGGACTTTTTATCAGGAAGTCAAGATATACCACATATCAAAATTTCATTGATTTTGACAGATAACCAAAAACCCATGAGGTGTGCGGGGTCCTTTTATCTTGCAGAGAGTTACCAGCAAGTTCGAAGCTAGATAATGCAAGCCCGAGAGCAAGCCTAAAGGATCCCGCAATATTTAAATGGAAATTGGTTACCCGTGATATTTGGATGAAATTTAAATATGTTATCGGGGATGCCGTAAGCAGCATTTTTTACCATGGGCACAACCCTGTATATATAACAGGTGAGGCGTGGTTAGCTGTCAAATATTGGAATCTGATATCCAAAAGCAGAGTAATTATGGCAGATTTTGATGAACAAGAAATCTATTTCTACTAAGTCGAGCAAGTTAAGTCGAAAAATGTCAATCATTTTAACACCTGTCAAAACCCTGCCAAACAGCAGCACTCATCTTTTCCAGTTTCCAATTCTTTATGTTGTCATTTGACATTTTTAACTTATATGTAAATTCTAAATTCAAAAATTGAAAAAAAAAATGACAGAACTGTCAAAACCTGTCATTTGTTTTAGTAGGAAAAAATACTCTAATCTGGTTCTTTCTCGTTTAAAGGTAGTTTATTGGTGATAAAACATTGAACAAAGTTCATGCACGTCACATTTTGACAGCTGTCATTGTTTTTTTTCAATTTTTGAATTCAGAATTTACATATAAGTTAAAAATGTCAAATGACAACATAAAATATTGGAAACTGGAAAAGATGAGTGCTGCCGTTTGGCAGGGTTTTGACAGGTGTTAAAATGGTTGACATTTTTCGATTTAACTTGGTCGACTTAGTAGAAATAGATTTTTTGTTCATCAAAATCTGCCATAGTTACTCTGCTTTTGGATATCAGATTCCAATATTTGACAGCTAACCACGCCAAATCTGTCATATTTACAGGGTTGTGCCCATGATAAAAAATGTTGCCTACGGCATCCCCAATAACATATTTAAATTTGATCCAAATAGCACGGGTAACCAATTTCCATTTAAATATTGCGGGGTCCTTTGCAAAATTAACCCTCAATTCAATCAAAACTCAAACTGATATGTGTCAAATCCTAGAATAGAATTTAATAATTTCAAAAAGCTACCCCAAAGTCCCTAAAGAAAATGATTTACGATGAAGATTACAATTTAGATTTCAAGTTTGTTTTCCTTATTGTTTTATTGTAAGTAATTTAGCCCTAAAATTGTATTTTTCCATGTGAGGGTTTCACCTAAAGAATTCTAGTAAAAAAACACTTTTTTATTCTAGGTTTGTATTTGTAATATTTATATTGACCCTCACCACTTACATCCTATTGGGATTCAAATATTTGGGTTAACAAGGAAGAATAAACTCATTTAAAAAGAAACAATATATTATTTATTAATTAAAATATTCCTGAAGGAGGTGGAGCACCATAAACATAATGCCAAGAAGCTGGATATGCCAGTTGTTTGTGAGTAGTTTCCAGTTTGAGAAACTCCAACAATTTTCCAAGGAAATGTTTCGCATCAATTATATTTTCACCTTCCGACACATATTTAACCAATAAAACTGATTCAATTTGATTGCCTATTAGTCCATACAAAGTAGTTGCGTATCCTGCCCCATGCACCACAAATTTCCCATTAGAATTCGGTTCTAAACGCTTTGTAGATTGTATTTGATCCAGATTTTCTTTATTTGTAATAAAATAAAACATATTCCTGTCAGCTATATTATGTAGTTCATAATCAAATCCTGTCCCCAATACGAACAATCTCTTAAAGCCAAGTTGTTTAACAGAACTCAATAGATCTGTTAAAAATTTGAGTACAAATTTGGTTTCGATAGTGGAGCGGATCTGGATTACGGCTAGTTTATTTGCTTCGCTAATGTACAATTCGCTGGCAGTGCAAATTGTTTTTTCGTTGGAGTGAAAAGGGTCGGCTCCAACAGATGCCCGGAGTCCTGGATGCCAAATAGTGGCTACGTTTTCCAAATTCAGTGTCGTTATTAGAAGATCAATGGTCAGTTGTGGAACATTTCCTACAGAGACACTCGGTATTATTAAAGTGTAGTCGTTTAGGTTTACTGGTTTTTTGAAATTTAATAGTTGCATTTTTGTCTATATACTCGAACAAGTTCTAGTTTTTAATTATTATTAAATTATTAATTCAAAATAGTGCAAAATCATAACAGTAAAAACAATCAATTAATTTTAAGGTTAGAAAAACAGTGGCTGGACATTTGACTTTGAAGTTTGGGGGTGTGTTCCGTTTGACCGTTTACGTGAGTTCGGAATAGTTGTATTACTTTCAAGAGTTTAGAACACTTGAGCTGCTCGCTCCGGCGTTAGTCGACTCCGATTTGAGAGGAACGGATGTGCTGTTTTTCGTGCATTTTTAAAATGGTTTTCTTCGGGCTTTAGGTGCAACAAACACTTTCCGAAAGGAGAAAGCGCGTAACGCCCCGGAGCTGTTCCGGAGCTCCTTTTTGGTGTGACAGGAATACAACTTATGCTACAAGGTCGACACTTTTTTTTACACTGTGATGTTCGTCAATTGCTGTGCTTTCGGTATTTTGATCTAAGTTCTCCGAGCTTGAATTTACTATTCGTTTATTCAAAAAGTGTACTCGGTGCAGGCTCATTCACGTTCGTTTAATAAAATTTCTGGCACTCTGATACATCGTTCAATTGCTCTGTTCGCTCGCTGGTCATGTGATTACGGCTCCGCTCAGCACGCTCTGCTCCTTGAGCAAAATATCGAACGCAAGGTAAGTAGGAAGAGTTTAGTCTACACCTTTTTTGCGTTGGAAATAATTTGGTGCCCGAATGGTGTGAAGATGGTGGTACACCGTTTACTCGGTACAAAATGATGGTGCGTTCAGTGTTCATCACGGGATATAACCTTACACGAACACCGCACTTAAATCCCATTCCGAGCTCAACTTTTAAAATTCGTTTATCGGTTTTCGGGGTATTCGGTGAATCGAGTATAGTTCAACAGCTGTCATTAATTCACTTATCAGGTCTCAACGTTCCAAACAAATACGAGTACTCTGGAGCAAGATGAATTTTTATTCAAGTGAAAGTGACCTCGGAGCAAAGAGAGGAAATTTGAAGTATATTTATCCAACAATAAACAAACAAGCCACACTATATCCTCAAGTCCTCAGATTCAGGGACCCGGACCGGAACGATATTGAACTGAAAGTCGGAACGAAACCGTTTTATTTTTGAGGATCGGAACTGGAACGAAACTCATATATAATATTTAATAGAAACATTTTGTACAGGCAGAACTGGAAGTGATATGAATTAATCGCTTCTTACCGGTATTTTTCGGCTTCAAGATTTCATAAATTAGGCTGTCTGCTGTTTGGTCGTATCGTAATAAATTTTTCCTACAGCCGTGCGGAAAAATCGATTTTCCGCACTGATATGCGTGCGGAAAATGAGTTTTCCCGCACGGTGCGGTAAAACTTTTTTTTTTGACATATCAATGCGGAAAAAGTTTTTCCGCACGGCTGTCAGTGCGGAATAGTATATTATGATATAAGTGTATAAGAGGGCATTTAAAGCACGCGCGACATATTTCAAAACACGACGCGGAGCGGAGTGTTTTGTAAGTCGCAAGGGCTTTAAATGGGCATTTAAAGCCCTTGCTTATACTCGCATATCATACACTATTTTTTATTACGAATGCATCATAATCTCAAAAATGTTTTAAAAGTGTTCATTCATTTTGATAAGTAGTAATTTAAATGGCAGGTATGCAGGTAAATATCTAGATAAAGCCTAGTACTCATAACTGCGAAATTCGCATTTTTTTGACATTGCTTCGACAAATTGACGTTTGATACACGCATAAAACGTCATATTGTCAACGCAATGTCAAAAAAATGCGAATTTCGCAGTTATGAGTACTAGGCTTAATTAAGGTAGATCGAACGTTTCTATAGCAAACCTTTGAAAAGGTAGACGCATCATAAACATCATTTTATGCACGCTGCAGCGTGCGATAATCGTTGATTATGATGCATGCGTAATAAAAAAAAATTTACTGCACTGATATGTCAAAAAAAAAAAGAAAAATTTTACATTTTTTCGCTTGTAGGAAAAATATTGTACCTAACACACCATCACCGAACTCCGCTACGCGTCGTTCGGTGAATGGCAGCCGCGTGCGGAAAAATTCATTTTCCGCACTTGTTAGGTAAATAGCTATATCACTCTAACCTTGCGTTCGGTATTTTGCTCAAAGAGCAGAGCGTGCTCAGCGGAGCCGTAATCACGTGATCAGTGAGCGAACAGAGCAGTTGAACGCTGAATAAAAGTGCCAGAAATTTCAATAAACGAACGCGAATGAGGCTGCACCGAGTACACTTTTTAAATAAACGAACGGTAAAGTCAAGCTCGGAGAACTCGGACCAAAATAACGAACGCACGGTAAATAACAGAGCGATGGAAAACGCACATTTCTGAAGTCGGCTAGGTTAGGATATACACTCCACTACTACAGGATTGCTCATCGGCCTCGATGTTTAAAATCAAGTTCGGATGGTGTTGCACCGCTGTCGACGTCATCAACGGTGTTGTTAGCGGTTTGCGCCAGCGGTCGTAGTTAAGAATATACATTTATGATGGGAAATATTTTTTTAATTTTGATTAACATTAGCTCTGTTCCAACCGACATGAGAACCGTTCTAGAACGGTAATTTTCAGTCGATCAATTCATTTATTAAGTAGGATAAACGTCCAACCTATTGAAAAATAAGTGCGCAACTGGAAATTACTGGTTCTGTTTCATGTTGGTTGGAACAGACCTATAATAGGCAAAGAAATAGATTTAAACGAGAATCGAGATCTAAACAACGGTTGTTTTAGAATGTTAAATAATGTACTAAAATTAAACATGCATAAAGCAAAAGTCAGCGTAATCATAACTCACGTCAAGGCGAGAAACGACACGCTGCCTACGTCATCACTGGTACTTTGGAGTAGTGGGTGGCTTGAGATTTTTTATTTATTTTTATAATAAAGATATCGAATATTCATTTGAAAGTATATTCAAATGGCAATAAAACACCACTCAGGGCGGGTTTCTCAATAATGAATCACCTTCAGCATAGGTAGCATATAACTCCAAGTAAACATTGTAACTTGCAAGTGGACACATATATCCTGAAGTTGAAACTAACCCGGAGGTGACAAAAACAGTCAGAAAACTAGTTTCAACCAATGAGGTTCACTCTGACTGTTTCGTGATTTCTCTGCGAACAGACCTATTATTAAGTCTGTTTTTGCAGAAATCACAAACCAGTCAGAGTGAATTTCATTGGTTAAAACTAGTTTACTGACTGTTTCTGATTGTTTTCAACCAATGAAATTCGCTCTGACGGTTTGTGATTTCTGCTGAAACAGACCTAATAATAACCGAATTTTCGCGACGAATATAGCTCATCAATAGTTCGTCTCGTGACGTCATGAGTTTGAACGCTGGTTAGAAGCTGCGTCCAACCTTCTGGCGATCTACGTTTTATATGACGTCATGAGTTTCTCGCGAAAGCGTTTATGTTCATGAAATCATGGGAGTAGTTTGTCGCGAAAATTCAATAGTTGTTCCAAATCGGCAGAGAAATCCAATAAAAAATAAACCACAAATTACAGAATAATACATTTTTCTGTTAGATATTTGTGAAAAATTATATCGGTATGAACCGTTAAAACCGAAACTATTGGTCCGAACCGCATCGAAATATTTCTCTTAGAACCGGAACCGATACTTGTCATGATGCTGTGGTCCGGAACGGAACCGATATTTCATTTCGGTCCTGTCTCTGTTTCTCCGAGTTCTCCTGAACCACTCTAACCTACTCCAACTTACCCGAACTGCTCCAAGATCCTCAGCAAAATGGGTATTTTTCAGAATTCACCATATAATTTACCGGAGCAAACAACCGGTAGCTGTCACAAATTCCGGTGGATAAATGCGATGTCAACTGTTGAAAATTTGAATCTACCGGTTTTTCCGTATAGCGTTTTGTTTTGTTTTCGATTTATGATTAATAAGGTAACCCCTTGTTTTTATTCTAATCGGTGACTTTACCCATGATTTAGCTATCTTTGTTTAGTAATGGAAAATGACAATGACCGACAAAGAATGGTGCAGGATAAGTATAGTTTTTCCGATAAATCTCTTCTTTTACTTTTTTAAATGCAAAGCTATTGGTAGATGATGTTTTTTTTTTTTTTAATGTAAAACATCGAATTTTTCTTATGCGGATTTTATTTAAGATATGGCAATACTGCATTTTCATTAAAAGGGGGTGTAACCAAGAAATGAAAGTTTTAAGCCTGGTTTAAGCTTAGTACTCACAAGCCTAGTACTCATAAATGCGAAATTCGCTTTTTTTGACATTGCTTCGACAATTTGACGTTTGATACACGCATCAAACGTCAAATTGTCAAAGCAATGTCAAAAAAGTGCGAATTTTCGCAGTTATGAGTACTAGGCTTTAACCGCGAAATTCGCACTTTTTTGACATTGCGTTGACAATTTGACGTTTTATGCGTAAATCAAACGTCAAATTGTCGAAGCAATAGGAAATAAGAAAAATAAGAAATACAGAAAAACATAAAATAAAATTAGAATTATTTTGAACCAATCACAAACACGCCTGAACTGTCATACTCATAGGTCTAATCTAATTGACGGTGTGACATGCGCAAATAGCATTTTCACATAAAATAAAATAAAGTTAAAAGTTAACAAACTTATTATTTTTTATCTTATTTTATTTTTGTGTATAAACGCCACCGTGGCTTCCCATAAGGCAATCTTTTAATTTTATTTTATTTCTTATTTTATGTTATTTCATTTCCTGTATAAAGCCAGCTTTAGTTTTAGTACAAAAAAATCTATATTTCTATGGAATATTTAAACCGCATCTGGCGCATCTTGTTACGATGAACCGTTTTCCACTTACTGCGGTTTAAAGTGACGAACGCCTAGTATTTGGCGTTAAACCGGCTTCGGAGGCACAGTTGAAATACGTGTAAAATTTTCCAAACCAAAATTCAACGATCTCACTTAGAGCGAATTGCAATTAATTGGGTTATTATTTTTATTGGAAGTGCCGGATATTGCCTCAATATTTTCCCTGAGTTCGCGATTTTAGGGGGTTTCCCCTGATCTCTTCTGATTACCAGTAATGGCGAGTTTATTAAACTAATTTAAGAAAATTCAATTACAACTACGAATTTCAACGTGCGCTTATGTAATTCCTGATTCTTAGTTGATGATTTTTTTTTATGAACCGCTACGTTACATATCATAACGTCCACTATTTAAGTTAAATGTTAATTCTTAGTTTAAGTGTTAATATTTTTTTTTGTTGCCGTGTTGCGGAAATAACCCACAACAAGTTTAAATTTTATTATTTTTAATTTTATATATCTCAATCTCTATTATTTACCATAAAAATAATATTTTAAAAATAGATGCTATTGCTGGACTATTTATCCTGTAAAACCGGCAGCAACAACCCTTTGAACCGGTAAAATTGCAGGTTTCCAGCCGCCACACAATATCCCTAGTTTTTGCGACCTGCTCCCTTGGCAGAGTCTAGTCGACGCACATTCTTCAGTACTATTAGAATAAGCGAAGAGTTCGCACCCTTGCGCCCTCTGAATGCTCCCCAGAAATAAATTCCTCAAAAACCCTCGTTAGTATGCGCGATTTATAGTAAAATACTACTCTCTGTGTCTCAAGGCCTGACATGTTCTATATTATTGATTACAATTCATGTAATTACCCCTAATTGTTGTAAGTCACCTCGGACGAGCAAAATTCTCTCCTACGCGATTGCTTTTGGCTCTTTCTCTCTCTCATTCTCGCCGGGCTCCAACGCGCCTATATATCGTTGTGTTTTCATCTCAGTGGAAAATTCCCTAGCTGCTAGTGCGAATAGTGATAAATAAATAAATAATCGCCTTGTGGATTTATCTGTATGAACCGGATTAAGCAAGTAAGACCGTTATAATTTCTCTAACAGTCGAACAATAAGTCAATAAATACTGATTAGTCATTCGCTTGAAATTCACTATAAATTGAAGTGTTTTCTAACGTTTAATGCAGAAATTTGGTTTTCACACTCGTGAAATTAACATTTGTACATTTGTATATAGAAACTGAGCATATATAAAGTTTTTTCTTACACATATTGTTTACAGACTTCCGCAGAAAAGTGCTCAAATTGTTAATTCTCAATAAATAAAAGAACTTTCAAGGATCAATAAATATTTTGTGATTACAGTGAACTGATTGAAGTTGACGAATTATTTATATTGTGCTCTCGTGCATTTAATTAGTTAATTTGTGTTCTCGTTCATTGAACATTTAACCATAAATGATGCTATTATCATTATCAGATTTCCCTAACCTTTATAAATCAAGATACTCATTTACTTTAAATTATTATAAAATTTGTAGGTCGACTGGACGTCCAATTAAGAATTTTTAGATAGGATTTGATTGCTGTGTGGCGCCCCAAAAATTTCGAGGTGCTAAAATCCCAGAAAATATAACTAAACTCAATTGGTAAAAGCATTTTTGTAGTCATTTTAATTAGAAAAGTACCTACGTCAGTTGCAAGATAATTTAATCTCAACTTATTAAATCTCCTAGCAATCCAGCATCTAATTCCGTATAAAAATAGTATAAATAAAAAATTACGAAATTTCTAAGCTCAACTCAAATCACATAACAATTTTTTTTCCAACACAAGCGATAAGCGACCGGATGTCAGAGTTCGATGTTCCCAATAGACTCTTGCGACAATCCGATTAAAAAAAAAAGTCAATAAAAAATTATAAAATTAGGACGCGTTTAACCGGAAATCACTATACTCATGTGATTTAATTGCATCATAACTGATAAACTACTACACCGGTGTAATGGTAAATAAAAACTTACAAAAAAAAAACAATTCTTGGAAAACAACAATGTCGTTTATCACTCGATAAACGAGGTCAAATAAGAGGATTGGTTCGAGAAATGCTAAATGACGCCCACGTAACAGATTTTTGGTGGGAATTGAGTACTATTTAAGCAGGTTACAATCAGAAAAAGGGAGATAATATCCAGCAGTTGATTTGATAGTAAGATTTTTAGAATCAAGAAAATTGGCAGTGAGTGAGTCTCCACCAAAAAGTTTTTTTATCTTTGTTTTGCCTCGGGCAAAAAGCTAAAAAGTTTGCGATTGACTATTTTCCAGTAAGAGACATAAAGTAGTGTCAGGTTTTCTTTTGTTTGTGCGTGCTAAGTCACTGAAAGTAATTTTGATCGTTTGTGTATCTAAGGACAGATTGTAAGTACATGTAGAACTTTGAGACTTTAGTATTTATCTATTAGTGAATTGATTTTAAGAGAACTTTACTGAAATTTTTTTTGATTTTCCGAGTGAAATGACATTTCAATTTATTTTGATAAAAAAAGGTTTAATTATCCGAATAGAATGAACTTGACTATTGACAACAATTTGAAGTGAATTTATTATAAGAAAATTGGAAGTTGGTTTCAAGTGAACTTTCTAAGGAACTTTACTGAAGGCTTAATTGTTTTTGAATCAAATGACATTTTTATATTGTTTAAAATATTTAATTAGGAAAATATAATGACATGACTATTGCCAATTTATTTGAATTGGAATTTTCCAAAAGAGTTTTAAATCAAAATAGAATTTTGACTTCAAATAGTGGATTGTTACTACATCGTTTTGGAAGAAATTGACTTAAAGAATTGTTGAGCTTAAACTATTAAATAAACAGAAACTCTTTATACAGTCTAATTTTAAATTGTAAGTTGGGAATGTAGTATAATGGTAACTGGAAAGTTAGGGATTTAATTATGAGTTTTAATATGAAAGGATTTAGTATTAAGGAAGTGTTAGAAAAGGGAATTGTTTAATGTGTAACCAACAAATGAGGAACGAGTTATAAAATTTAATTGCGTATAATCAACTAAGTTTTGATTAAGAGGGTGTATAACTGGATTGTTTCATGTATGATCATTGAAGTAAGAATTTGTTAATATAAAATTTTCCTTCATTTGTCCTGTGCCTAGATTATGCTGAATTCTTAGGCTGAATTCTCCTAATTGATAGTGCTGATTCCAAAAAGTTCGTGGGGACGTATAAGTATGGATATAGAAGGACCATTAAATAAAACTAATAATGGAAATCGATACATGTTGACCTGTATAGATTACTTGACGAGATATCCAGAATGCATTCCAATACCAGACATCAAGGCGGAAACGGTTGCAAAAGCTTTCGTCGAGAAGATTATATGTCGTTTCGGAGTTCCACGAGAAATACTAACCGATTGTGGAACACAGTTTCTCTGTAAACTCTTTACTGAAATTTGCACTATTCTTGGAATTAAAAAGTTAAAGACTACACCATTCCACCCAAGTACAAATGGAATAATAGAACGGTTTCACAAAACCATAAAAACGATGATAAGTCATTACGTCGATGATCACCATGATAGTTGGGATCAAGTGCTACCCTTTTGTCTTCTAGCTTATAGAAATTTGCCACATGAGGCAACGCAAGAATCTCCATTCTTTTTAATGTTTGGGAGAGATATGGAGCTTCCAGTACATCTAATGATGCCAAATGCCAATAAAATATGACATAGACGAAAACTATGCTACAGAGTTAGTTACCAGTATGCAGAACGCCCACGAGTTAGCTCAGAGGAACATAGAGGTTTCTATTGAAAAAAGATGCGATAAACACAATGCAAAACGGACTAGGAAAGAATTCCAAGTCGGGGATTTAGTTTATGTGAAGAATCCAGTTTTACCAGGGAGGAATTTAGCACCAAAATTTCGTTGTAAATGGTCAGGACCGAGTCGAATTACTCAACAGCTAGGACCGGTTACTTTTAAAATAAAGGAGTTGCATGGAAAGAAAGAGCAGATTTTGCATGCTGAAAGGCTCAAACCATGTAAAGGGTTGGAGGATAGAATGATAAATCCTACACCAGATAACGGAGATAGTGAATCCGATGAAGAGGAGGACAATGAGGTTCTACCCAGAGGAGAAGACATTATTGAATTTCCACTAATCCATAGGGAAATGACAAGAGACGAGAATGAAGAAACCGTCGATCAAAATGAAAATAATGGCGTCAATGATGAAATAAGGGCGCAAGAAGAAGATGAATTTTTAGCACGGGGGCAAGAATTACCCGTCAGGCATAGAGAAATGGAAGAAGATATAATTCAAGAAAATGAAGAAAATCCAGAAGAAGAAGATGAAAAGGAAGAAGAAGAGGTCGAGGAACACGAACCGGAAGTACGAAGAAGTACGAGGACACGGGACATAAAATGGCCCGCTAGATTTAAGGATTACGTAATGAAGAAACTGTAAACGTAGAAAAATCAAAATAATGTCTAGTCTATGTATATCTAACTAGGAATTAAGAAAATTTTAGAATACATAAGGAAGGATGTTAACTATAAAATTTAAGAATAAGAAAAATAGAATCGAATGTAAGGATTCATTGATTTAAAGGCGTAATTTAGGTAATTAGGGAAATAATTGTATAACATTTGTTAGAAACATGCCATTAGAAACTAATAGGTACCAAGAAAACGACGAACTCGTTCCGCTACCACGTATCCATGTTGAAATGGAAAGTTTTGACAATGCCGTCCTAGTAATGAAACTCAGACGAGCCAGTAGGAGCAATCACGAAGACCATAGTAGCAGTAGCCAACCACAGCCAGTAACCACGAGGGAAGTGTTGTGTTAAAGTGAAAAGTCAAAAAGGGTGTAAGTGTAACGGGTAACTAGCAAACTAGCGAGACCACCCTTGAGCAGCATCAGCATCCAGATCATAACTATCCTAGCTATTATACCTACTACTGTGAGATTGACAGCGAGACTACAGGCCACCAACCAATGAGTCGTAGTGGAAGGCCGCGATATAGGCCCAATCAATATAGGCCTAACGAGCAACCAGCGCTTCAAGTAAACTTTGCTACAAGCAAGGGTAATTATCTTGTAAGATTGAAATTTGTTTTGTGTCGTTCTAGCATCAACAATTTTGAAGGGAAATATTAAATGAAAATTGTATTGATGTGAAAATTAAGAAAAATTTTTGATGCCAGGATAATATCTAGTGTTGAGTAAAGATTCATAATTGATCATTAATAATTATTATTGTAAATGAAGTTGCGAAATTACACGGGAAAAGTTTAATTTCGTATTACTTTTGTTGTTTTAGTAAAATGAAAAATATAACAGATATTTTTAAGAAATGTGAAATTTAGGATAGGAAAAGCTTCACATAATTAGGTTGAACGAACTAATAAATACGCGGATAATATTATCGTGAAATTTTTAAAATTGAGAAAAGTAACCCACAACTCACAGAGGGTTCACCGAGCGAACCACATTTTACGAGGCAGGCACCTAATTTATGGTGAAATTCTATATTTTAATGGGACATTGGATAAGAATTGACCGAAATTATCTTATTCAATATAATTTCGGTTTTAAAGGGCGGAGGGATGTAATGATCCGAAAAATAGACCCATAAATCACAATGTCTTCACTGTAAAAATTAAATAATTATCAAATAATCAAGAACCTAATTCCGGTATTTCTAAATCAGTATCGATAAATTAAAATGAAACAAATTAACGCTAACGCATTGCGACACCCAGCGTGATCTCATCCAAACACCCGATCAATGAACTGTTTTAGCGAGGTCAAGTAATTAATTATAAATGATTTATGGCATTCTTGACCCAATAATGTCTTCGACCCCGATAAATCAGTATATTGCGACATAATTATTCGCTTTAAACTAATAAAATGACAAAAATTTCAAGAAAATCGCATCATCTTAATTGTCATGGACACAGAATTTCGGAGGGAAACAAAAAATATAAATACCACGGTTTTAGAAGTGGAAGGCAGATGCTAGTTAGTTGTTGAGAGATGAATTCGCAGTCCTGTCCAGTTTGAGTTAAAGTCTGTCCAGTTTCGCAAAAAGTTTCTTTTATGGCGTATGGCCTCGGGTTTAATTTAATAGAAAAAGTACGGAAAATTGTGTAAGATATAACATTTGAAATTCGTTCAAAAATTATGTGCGGTCTCTAAGTAATCAAAAGAATTAAATTAGATTAGTTTTGTGTTTATGGACAAAATGTAAATACTCTATAGTGACAAGATTTAATTTGAATATAAATGATGAACATGACTTTGTATGATTAAACTTTGAATTTTAATGCCTAAAACTTTTGACTTTATAAAAGATGAATGACTATAGAGTGAAATATCAATGGAATATATTTGCATAACTTTAATTGCCTTCAGATATAATGACATTCTAATTTAGTTTTGCACCAAAAATATGAAGGGAACTTATAATGCATTTAACAATATACAATTTTGAGTTGGAATTATGAATTAAATAGTTCAATTTATTAGCTAGGCATAGGAATCCGAAAATAGAATTTGTTCTGATTAAATAAACTACCAAATGGAATAGGAAATTTTGAAAGGAAAACTGATGTACATGAAATAGAATTGTTGTCATAAAATAATGGAAAGTTGTTAACGGAAACTTATAATAGAATTTGTTCTGATTAAATAAACTATTAAATGGAATAGGTAATTTTGAAAAGAATCTTGATGTTCATAAAATAGAATTGTCTTAAAATATTGGAAAGTTGTTGTTCATGAAATTAATTTTGAATTAGGGTTCTTATTTTTCAAGTAGAAATTATTGTAAGGTTTTATAAGAATAAGTTAGGAATATCTAAAGTCTGTTATTTTTTTTAAAGATAATTCCCCAAGTCAAAAATTTAGTAACTATGTTGGCAACACAAGCCTTTTCTAAATAAAAAATTTGAAACTATTGACAATTTTACATTGTATTGCCAACATAATGTCATTTTGACTTTTATCTTAAAAAAAAAAAAACAGTTTTTATATTAATAAATAAATAGGTAATTATTTTGTGTTTTTCCTAAGTAATCAGTAAAAGACTTACGGCCATTTGCACCGCTATAACTTAAGGGATATTTAATCTAAGTGAAGCTTTGATTGTAACTGTTGTAGAAACAAAAGTCACATTCAAAGTTCAACTTGGATTAGATATCCCTTAAGCGATAGCCGTGGAAACGGCCATTAGATATTTTAAAGAATTTATATACATAGGTAAAGGGTAGTTTATTAAGAATGAGTAGGAAGTATTGAAATGAGTTAACTTATAAGTTATTAGGAATAGTCGGAATAGGGCGTTTCTTATTTAGTAGGGATATTTCAGTGGTCCGTAATAATAACAATCTAGAACAGATGTGAAGTAATTGACTTTATAGAGATAAATAGGATGTAAAGGATTGGAAGATATTTGGCTGATTTTGATTTTATGTTAAATAAAATATAATTTAGTACACCTCATTAGTTTGTTTCTCTCTCTTGCAAATAGACCCTTCCACAGATTTTAGATAGCAGCTCCAAGTATATAATAACACCTTCAATATACCGCTCGCCATTTACCATCTAACTATTTACATAGAGTACTTGGGGCGTTTTGCTACACTATTATACAGTTGTTTCTCTCATTTGCAAATAGACCCCCTTCACCAATTAATTTTGTAGCAACCCGAGGAAATAATTAACATCAAAAAGAACCGCTCGCCATTTACCATCTAACTAATTAATAGAGTACTTGGGTGGATCCCTACAACAGCTGTGAGCGTTCGCAGTAGATACATGTACTGTGCGTGCGCAAAATACAGCCAATGAAAATGGAGGAATTTCAAAATTTAGAACAGTTGTTTAGGCTGTTCCGTTGCACAACTGTTCGTAGAATATTGACCCCAAATTTTCGCACAAGTTTAGCCAATCAAGCCGTATAGCCGTATGATAGTCTATCCATTTATTTTTGAAATCAGTGATTTATTCTAGAAGTTTGATCCCATTATTTATTAACACACTGTATATTACGTGTTTTAAGAACGTAGGAAACATCCCCATTCTGATACCATTTCTTGGATTCCCATTGGTGTAAAGCAATTAATCATTGGGAAGAAAATGCTAATGGGTTGATCCTGATCCAGAGGCGGGAATAATCAAAAA
This sequence comes from Ceutorhynchus assimilis, assembly GCA_917834065.1. Lineage (NCBI taxonomy): Eukaryota > Metazoa > Arthropoda > Insecta > Coleoptera > Curculionidae > Ceutorhynchus > Ceutorhynchus assimilis. The sequence continues at coordinate 10,194,867 of OU892286.1, read as the reverse complement.
TTGAACATTGAAAAAAACAAATACACAAATCGATTTTGATTTCGCCGAATTTAAAAAAAAATTAACTCGGGCCCTTATATTTATACATATAACTATTCAACTTGACTTTATTGGATCACCAAAATCCTGAAGTGGGTGTGCTAGTTGGATCCTGTCTACTTCTTCTTAAACTGATTTTATTGACGTGAGCTTCAATGTGCTCTTCCAGTGAAACCACTTGCGACTACAAAAACTATTGCCAACAAATGCCAATAATAAATCAGTTTACTTACTCTAATTTTAGCTCTCGTGAACGAATATAAATGTGTAGCTTTCCCTTTGGGTTTGCTGAATTTCTTGACTAAGGCCGTATTTACTTTGATGGCGGACAACTTGGCGAGTTCTTGTGAAACTTGGTAATCGTCACGTGCGTAGCCAGGATTCCAGACTTCGTACAAATCCGGCCTGTAGCCGATATTTTCATCTCCGGGCTTTCTGCAATTATTCTTCACCCATTTCTCCTTTTCCTCCGGAGGAATAGCGACGATGTGCAACATCAAATTGTCAACCATTTGAGTTCTACTTTCATCAGAAACGTCTACTATTAATGATGTTTCTTCGTTTGCAACTTCCATTTCAAGCTGGAGAAAATTAATAATTCAACCACAATAATATAGTGAAGAAGTGAAAATTAAATAATTACTCTTTGATATAAAAGTTTCCGTTCGTCGTCCATCATTTCAAACAAGTTCCTGTACTTTTCCGGGTCTTCGTAGTCCACTACTACTTTTCTTACGGGATCGTAAAACCCGTAGCCGGTGTCGTACATGCCAGGTGGTATCGTGCGCGGTACTTCATCGTTGGTAAGGTACTCTTGCCCGGCCGCCTGGACCTCGTTGTCCAATTCGATTTGGAAACGTCTATCGGGCATTTCGCAGTAGTTTGAATCAAACCTGGAATTGTCTTTTGATTGAATTTTTTGATTAGTAGTTAATTGAAGTTGTATGATACACGTACCACTAGCAACAAAATTAGCTCCGGAGAGTTTGCCATTTTTCCACATACCGTCTACGCGTTGGCCTCCAGGATAAATCAAGGACCCGAGGCCGTGAAATTCACCTTGCTTGTTAAATTGCCCATCGTAAATTACTCCATGCGGATACTTGTAAATCCCTTTTCCAGCCATTCCGAGCTTATTAAGGTGTCCGATGTATCTGCTACCGGTAATAAATGTCTTCATTTTAACATCCATATCGAGGGCGCTTGGTTCTTTTTCCAGCTTTTCCGCATCCGCGTTGGAAAATATAAACTTAAATTGCGAGCCCGTACGGCTCAATTTAGTTTCATCTTCAAAATCCATCGGTAGAAAACTGCTTTTTCTAGAGGGTTTACTGCCACTGCTTTGGTTGAAATCGATATTGATGGTGCTGGGCACTTTGCTCGGATTTGGGGCGCTCTCGTTGAATTTGGGCGCCATCGAGCTGCGAATGGTGCCAGCAATCGGCCCGATTTTTGCGCTCTCGTGCACTTTGGGCGCTATTGAGGCGCGTACGAAGGAACTTCCTAACATTTTCACTTGGGATTTTGTTCCCTACCCCGATTAATTGTCGATAGAAAACCTCCCCCCATATAATGTACGCTTTAAAAAATTATCTAATGTGACATTACATCAATGTCATTTAAATTTAAGACCAGCATAAAAATTATTTCGGTTGAGGTCGAGGTCAACCCAGTGGCGGCGCTTGGATGCACTGGGCCCTTAAGCAAATATCACAATAGGGAACAATCATATTTTGCAAATTATTTTTTTTCTTATTGCTTATGTTTTCAAATATAAAATATATAGGTTTTTTTTTTTTTGTATTAGATCCTCATTAAAATCAAAAAAATATTTTAAATTTCAAATTATTTTCGTTGGCGCGAAAACGATAACCTTCAAAATGGCGGTACTTGTGACGTCAACTGTCTGTAAACACAACGTTAAGAACGTTAAGGTCTGTTCTCACAAGAGCCTCTGACACTTTGCAAACTAATGCAAACTGTCAGAAAGAATCGCTCAGCTTGAAGCTTCGACTGCATTGAAAGCAGTTATTACGTGGTGTTTCCGTATTTAGTGCCGTATTGTGACATTTCGTGTGATCGTTTATCATAGTTGGGTTTATAAAGGATTTACAAAAACACAGTCTTACAATCTTCCCTCTATACTAAACTCATTTATGGTGGTTCAATATCAGTCGTGGCGTGACGTGAGCTGATCGTGGACTGATCGTTCTACGACTCAAGAGTGAACCACAAAAACGTGGACCGTGGATTCACGATCAGTGTAAACTACCCTTAACCTTAATTTACGAACAGTTGACGTCACTGGAAGCGGCCATGTTGAACGTAGCTTTTCCGCGCGAAACTTTTCAATTTGAAACTAATAATTGCCGTGTGACTACAATATCGATAAATTTAACGCAAAACTGCTCATATTTCATTATTTTACAGAAAAAGGTGCACCATAAAAACAAAATAAGCCATATTTATTTCTCATGAAAATTCCCTATTAGGCAATGCTGAAATTTTAATTTAAATCAACTCAAGAGCTGCTAATGAATATTCGAAATTTTAATTATTATCGGCTCTTGAGCTTTGAACGCCCTTAGAAAAATTCTCTGGCGCATTCAGAGTTGACGAAAATTCAAATTACGACTATTAGCGACTCTTGATTGGCTCTAAAAAGGTTTTCCAAGGAATCAAGAGCCGATAATGGTTAAAATTTTGATTATCAGTTGATCCATTGGATAATTTTTCTTGAAATAATTAGAAGCTGCGGAAGAAGAAATTTTGATTCATCTCAACTTAAGAGTTGCTAATGATAATCCGAAAAGACCACGCACACCTTTATGAGGGATTTCTGCAATCGATTGATTTTTTTCAAATTTTGTTATAGTCTAGGAGGCAGTGACGATTTTCGGTACGTATTTTCCCAGCCAGAAAACATGGATAGAATTGTAGGGTTAGTAATTCTAAGCAAAATTCATATATTTTTCTACGAGCGTGCGGGAAATGGCTCTTCCCGCACGATTTGCTGTGCGGGAAGACTTTCTTCCCGCTCTCAGTGCGGGAAGAGTTTGAAATAGTCATTGTGACATGGAATTGTTTGTATTGTTGATACACCTATACCTTTATCTTTAATACCTTTACCTTTTTTTATGAGTAGGTACCTTTCAATACATTTTTAATTCTACCTTCTGCACAATCGCATTTTATTTAAATTAAACTTCTCGTAACATCAGCTCTAGTATGCTCGTAGAAAAAATATGGTTCCTAACTCTTGCGGGAAGAAATTTCCCGCACTCGTTAGGAAAATAGCTATTTTAGGGGGGGTTTTCCGATGGGTTGAGGCGCAAAATGCGTCAGAGCTCACGAATGCACGGCCCTTTTTTTCCAGTGATGACATGAGTTCTACTATAGAAAAATATTCTGAAGTAACGTAAAAAATAGACCGGCTTATCTGTGAATATGGATGATACGTCTGGCAAGTGAAAAATTGAAGATCCGAGAAATTTCGGCCAGACTCACTTGCCACTATCTGAGATAAGCCAAATTGCTATTTTCAGATACTTTATGTTCTATTGTAGAAAATGTGAAATATTTAGGACTGGGAAAATAAGTGTAGTTGTTGAGTTGAGGCACTCATATTTTTCATTGATCTTGTGAACCCATCCGAAAATTTTAGCCAGACTCAAAAATGCTTGTTTTGTATTGTTGCGCAAAAACTAACCCTCAAACTATTTGAATAATGAATTTAAATAAATAAACCCTAATAGGCCTGGGTACAGTAAGACACCCTTAAGGAATGCGGCCAACGCAACAAAGTGCTCGCGGCTACTCACTCAGTGGTGTGGGAGTAGGTTCAATATTTGAAGTTAGCTTTATAGGGCGCCACTGGTTTACAAAATAAAATCCGCGTACTTGAAGCAGAAAGTCCCTGATCTCAAAAATTCCTATAAAAATGTACCTACCCGATGTACCGGGTGTCCAAATAAGAAAGGTCGCCGGCTATATCTCAGGAACTATTAATCCTAGAGCTTCCAAGTAAAATTTTTTTGGTGACCGCAAGTCTGAATCTTTATCCTAGCCCAAAATATAAATAAACAAATATTTTCATTAAAAACATTTTCAGAAAAAAACCATCTTGCCTTCTTTTTCGGGATGAAACAAAACAAATCTTATTTTTTTACGGCGCTATAAAATTAGTAAGGGCCATATTCTCCGTAGTTCATAAAGCCTGGCTTAGTGGAAATGATTGGCTTTTTGTGTGACAAAGCCGAGCTTTTCCACTAAGCCAGGGTTTATGAACTACGGAGAATATGGCCCTAAGAAGAAGAACTAATTGTGTGTCTGAAAGTAGCCACCAATCCACGATATCAAGAATTGAAATTGAATTGAACTATAGTTATTTACATTCCAAGCTGCGAAAGCTTACTTTTAGGTGCGAGGTGTATTTAATACCTCCGAACACCTAAATAGTTACATATTTATATTTCAAGCTGCGAAAGCTTACTTTTAGGTGCGTGTATTCAAATAGCCGAGGCGGAGCAAAGCGCAGCCGAGGCTATTTGAATACCTCCGAGCACCTAAAAGGGCTTTTGCAGCGTGTAATGTATCAAACTTTTCATTGTTCTCCTCAGGAAAACATTTTTTTTATCTTGAATAGGCAAGCGAACGCGAAAGTCAAACAAGCTAGTCATTACTTCACTTTCGCTAAACTATTCAAGATAAAAAACATTTTATTTTGAACCATATGTATATTAATGCATTCCCCTACTGGTTTGGAGATTTTGAAAATGTCATTTTAATTCCTGTTTTACTTTAAACAGCTAGGCCAGAAGTGACTGTTCTGCTGTCACTTTCGGCCTGCACAACTCACTTCCGGCCCTGATAAATTGTTCTATTTCACCTTAACACAAATCCAGGTGCAATGTTTGTATTTAGAAGTAGATGTCACATGTGTTTATATTGTTGAAAATTTCATAAGAAACCAATGTCGGTGTCAGACTTGTCATTCGAAATTCAATTTTTGTCATATTTTTACCCCTATTTTTTCCAATAAATAATGGTTCAAAATAAAATAGTATACATAATTTGGTGGAACATTTTCACATTATTGTCTCGAGAATTGAGTCACCTCGGTCAACCATAGTATCTCTCGACAATAATAATACACTTTCCACCTCCGCATGTATTATACTATTTTGACTATTTTGGAAGGGATAATGAAAAACATAATATAGTTTATTATTATTGAAGTTATCATCGTGTTCCGCTTTCAATGTACGTATTACGACCTATGTCTGTCTTTGTTTATTGTTGTATTAGACAAAGAACAAAGAAAACCTTTCACTCGTTTGGTTGGACCGTCGTTGAACTTTGGACTTTGGCCTTGGCGATATAAACACAGATAATAAAAATATAATTCGAAATTTATTTTGAATTGGTTTGGGAGGTAATTTTTTGTGTGGCAGAGAATGCAATGTTTACATCCTTGCTGTTTACTCACAAGTTGCAAGCAATTTTTATCGGACTATTTTTTATATTTTTGGATTTTCTTTTTTGAAAGACTGGGAGAGACTGAAAGAAAATTACCATGTTCCTAAAAAAAAACATTTGAGTTGAGTAGAGCGCAGTAAAAGCTAAGTACCGCGATTTCCTTCCTAAAAGCACAGGAAAGAAAAATAATCCAATTAGAGCGTTGTCGATCCAAAAATTGATATTTTGCTTTGTTTTGATTGTGGTAGGATCGGAAAAAAAAACACCAACGGAAGTTTGTTTTTTTCAAAATTGTCGACGTTTCGCAAAATTTATTTGCATCCTCAGGACACTACAAAAGACGTGAAAAATTTAATAAATAAATAAATAATTAAAAGGTGGACATTAGGAACATACTGACTACTACTTACATTTAAAAATTAACTTTCCTTGTCATTAAAATAATTGTATCACAGATCTTATAGGTATTACAATTTAATATTTCTGTTTTTGTTCTTGATAATTTTAAATGTTATGTCTACAGTGTTTGTCTTTTTATTTTTATTTTTATTTTAACGTGTTACGGCTTGTGTGTTTTTTGAATTCCGTAATTTACATAATATAATGATGATGTTCCAAAGACAAAAAAACTTTTGTAATACCTATAAGATCTGTGATACAATTATTTTAATGACAAGGAAAGTTAATTTTTAAATTTAAGTAGTAGTCAGTGTGTTCCTAATGTCCACCTTTTAATTATTTATTTATTTATTAAATTTTTCACGTCTTTTGTAGTGTCCTGAGGATGCAAATAAATTTTGCGAAACGTCGACAATTTTGAAAAAAACAAACTTCCGTTGGTGTTTTTTTTTCCGATCCTACCCCAATTAAAACAAAGCAAAATAAGAAAAATAATTTCAAAAATTTGGTTTTATTACCCTACACTAATAAATTTATCCAACTCTACTTTTGATTACTTAGGTACCTATGCAAAATGGTTCATTATTATATTATGTATGGTCTTGCAAGAACATTTCTATGCAAATAGCCGGAATGCTGGTGGAAGCTCTTAGAGCCAGTGTGTTCAAAGAGGTAAATTTCAACTTAGATTTCAGGACGTATCCAATTTATGACTGTTATTCTGCAATGAAATTATATTGCTTTTTTGGTTGCCTCTGCAATAAGCAGCTTTTGAAGGTGCAAGAGGCAGGCAAGCTGATTATAGAAAAAACATACATACATAACTAGAAGAAATAAGCTAATTTTCAAGACCAGGAAAACCCAAACACAATCTTGTCTAACAACATGATATTACCACAGATATTACCAGTATCCCAAGACCAAGAGACCAACTGTGTTATTATGTGTCAAAATTTATTCATGGAAAAAAAATATATACATAGTTATATTACAAGCAGGTTCCAAATGTTCTCTAGTGCTACAAAAATGAAGATGACATCCCCATTATGGACAAAATAATTTCAACTAGCATCATTGATCCCCTTGACATGTAAGCCAATAAACTAATACCATCTAATAAATACAATGCTAATACTAATGCCCAGTTGTACAATCTCGGTTCAAAATAAAGTTCAACTGAACTCGGCTGATACTTGAGCTTTCCCATTTAAAATACATTGCTGTCAGCTAGAAGTTGAAGTACCAGTCAAGTTCAGCTGAACTCTGCTTTGAACCAAGATTGTACAGTGGGAATCATTGCAATTGGCACACACTCTTTAAAATCCCTCGTAATGAGTCAAAATTCTAACCAATAAATCTATTTAGTGATGTGCAGCATTTTGCTATTACTGGTGTGTCAGATTTGACACATTACGAGGGATATTTATATAGTGTGTGCCAATTGCAATGATTCCCACTGTACAACTGGGCCTAAGTATCTTTTTAGATTTTTGATTCTAGCAGCCTCCTCATTGAAGAATATAATGTATCTTCTTCTGTCTACAATTTGAACAAGACCCATAAATGTATATTATGTTGCCTGATAAAAAGCTACATGAGTTCGCATTTATAAGCCAAGAGGAATATAATGAGATAGATGAAATATTTATAAACACATTATAGAAATTGAAAGAACATTAAGGTGTATTTAGCTGTACAATCTTGGTTCTAAACAGAGTTCAGCTGAACTCGACTGGTACTTGAATTTCCCCATTTGAAATGCATTGCTGTCAAACTTGTTAAAAAAAATTGATAGCTGACAGCAATGTATTTCAAATGGGAAAGCTCAAGTACCAGTCGAGTTCAGCTGAACTTTGTTTTGAACCGAGATTGTACAACTGGGCCTAAGAAGACACTCGACAAATATCCTAGGAAACAGAATTGTTGATTTCTGGCCGTTTCCACTAACTATTTTAGGGAAGCCTCAAGGATAAGTATTCCCTAAACTGACATTTCTCCATGGAAAACTATCATATTTTGGTTCCACAAATATTTAGCTTGCAAGTTAATCAAAATTTTACTTTTGCTCGAGAGCAATTGACTAGCAGTTAAAGAAAATTAAGTTGGGCCTAAAGATGATCGTCAGATTTTATACAGTGTGTCCCGCTTAAGGACTGACCACCCTTCTGAAATTTTTATTTTTTAACCGATTCAATCTATTTTTTTTGTCGTATATCTACTCGAATTTGGCACTTATTAGGCTCATAATTTTATTTCTGGGGCTGTACTGGTGTACAGGGTGTCCACATTTATAGGCTCACATTTCAATAAGTACTATTAGGGATTTTTTTAGAAAAAATCTGATAGCAGATTCTTGCTTAGAATGGTTTAAAACCCAAGTGTACTAATTTTTGTTTCAATATGATACAGGGTGATCACAACAAATTTTCAAAATTTAATGGACCAAACCGAAAAAAATGTTACATTTTGAGGCCATGAGAAAAACAAAACTTGTTACAACATAGTTTTAGAACATCCTCAACCAAAAATTTGTAGTAAGCTTGTTTCAAAATATAACATTTTTGCGGCTTGATTCATTAAATTGTGAAAATTTGTTGTCATCACCCCTGTATCGTATTGAAACAAAAACTAGTACATTTGGGTTTTAGACCATTCTAAATAAGAATCTGCTATCAGATTTTTTCTAAAAAAAATCCCTAATAGTCCTTATTGAAATTTGAGCCTATAAATGTGGACACCCTGTACACCAGTACAGCCGTAGAAATGAAATTATGAGCCTAATAAGTGCCAAATTCGAGTAGACATAAAACAAAAAAAACATGAATTGAATCGGTCAAAAATTAAAAATTTTAGAAAGGTGGTCAGTCCTTAAGCGAGACACACTGTATTTGAAAATGTCATCTCGTAGAGTTGAAGAAGTTTTTATGATGAAGTTACATTTATTTTGAAATATCTCCTCAAATGAGCTCAGAAAAAAATAAAATCGATTTTGCAAAATTTCTGGATATCTCAAAAAGTATTCAGAATTTTCCAAATGTGAAAGTACCATTTTATTGAGCAGTAAATTGCGCAACTTTTTCCTAATCTAACCAACATTGTAACTCCAATCGATCTCCAGATCCTAATGCTATCCCATCCTTATCTTGGACACACTGTATATCAACGCACATGGTGATGTCGACAATTTAAAAACTGATTTGGAAAATGGGTCTTATCATGTTTTTGGAAAACACCTCAAATTAAGTCCTTCATATTGTCAATGTAATGGATATTTTAGCAATAAAGTAGGAGAAATGGAGATTGCTGATATTTTCAATCGGATAGCAACGGTGTTTCAATGAATTGTGGTAAGCTAGGGCCACAAGCTGATTGATAATGAAACAAAACAATGGAGCTGAGATGTTTATGTCCGCAAACAGTTGAGTGCCATCCAAAAAAGTTCTGCGCAGACAAGAGCCTATTTGTCTGGACTTGGGTACAATAAAGGTGCAGATTGGCAAAGCTCAACTTGGCTGGACTAGAGGCCAACGGTGCAAGGTACTGCCTTTCAATCGTTTGTGAAAAAATGCAAGAAGCCACATGAATAGGACAATGCACGTAAAGCGCAGATTCCAGGAAATTCTCACAAGAAACCTAAAAAGAAAGTTTCAAAAGAAGCAGTAGGATATGGGCCGGCTTCTCTCACAGAGGAAGAGTTTCAGTCTGAGAGAAGTAGGCTTTTGAATAGAGAATAGACTGAGGGTATGTTTATCTCCAGGAGTATCTATGCTTTTCAGATATTATTGGCGTAGGAATTTTGACAGGTTAACCCTCGTATATATGAAGGCGTAGAAGGGACACCGAACTTTTTTATTTCTCAATTTTAAAAATTTCGATTTATAACACGAAATTTTACTCTAAAACTTCGACTTATAACTCGAAATTTCAAAATTTCGACTTATAACTCGAAATTTTATAATAAAATTTCGTGATTTCGTATGCAGAATAGTAAGGTACCGTTCATTATTATTATTATTGCACTATTAAAATATATATTGACAAATGTGTCAAATTTGATTGGCTAGATAGGCCAGAGAATTTTAATACTGCGACACTTACGAAATTATGTGAAACACACTTAAAACTGTCTGGAATTTGACATATATTGTCATTATTATACGAGGATCAACCTGCCAAATTTTCAAGGATAATGCTACGCCAATAATATGTGAAAGGCAAATATAATCAGTGTAGCATTTTCAATTTCTTGTTTGATATGCTACTGTGTTTTGCTCTAGTAGATATGATTCTATATAGAACTACAATGAAATAAATGAATAAGCAACTAACTGTCTTTTCTGTGCCCAGATTTTGTTACCTTGATTACTGCCTTCTACTGAAAGTTTTTTTGTGCAGGTTTGCAAGTTTTGTTGATTGATCTAGGAAGGATTGATTCAGTACGGCAGGGCCCGCTGTTATTGATTAGAATCTTAGGAAAAGGAGGTAGTACCATCATCATCTCTGTTTGCAAATCCAATCAATAATTTGAGGTTATGATAAATTGTTGTTTACTCTTTAACTTTTCATTTCCATCATGTCATTGAACAGCTGTTTTGTCTAGGCGTTTTCTTTAGACCTGTTCTACCTTTTGATATATGTTCTATAGGCACTTTTCAACATTCACCAGTCATTATATTACGCACCTCGTCCTCAAGATCACTGCGTTATCTTACTATGTAGTACTGCTTTTTGTACTAGAGGGAGTCACAAATTTCAAAGAACTCAAAATGTCAATCATTGCCCTTACCGACTACAGGACCCTGTTTAACCGGTAGAGTCATCTTGCTTTTTTGTGCAGCCGAAGGCGTCACGAAAAATTTACAAAATCCCCTTTTTGGCTAGTTTAAGGTAAATTTCATCGTTATAAATAATCTATTTTGTGTTTTTTAGCTTCCTTAGCCCGATGGGGAAAAGGAAAAGATCGCCAGCTGATCGCTCGCCGGGCTGTTCTCGAAACAGATCTCGGTCTCGGCATGGGCATTCTCCTCATAAGAACCGCCATTTTGTTTCTCCTTCTCGATCTCGATCTCGGATTTCCGAAGGTTCTAGAGAATCGAAGTCTAGACGCTCTCAGGGCTCTTATGCCTCTTATTCTTACAATGGAAATCGAGGAAGAGATTCCTATGTTGTTAAAGAGCTCGAGTTACTCAAAAAGAGACTCGATCGCTATGAGGGTTCAACTTCAGCTCGACTCAGTTCAACTAGCCGAAGTAGCCGATCTGAGTCTACGACCAGATCAAGACCTCGACACTCACCTCGTAGCCCTCCTGTGCCCTTGGAAAGGGAAACAGGAGAAGATCAGGAAAACCTGATAGACCTAGCGAATTTGCAAGGGTCACCCAGGTCACCACCAGAGGCGTTAGTTCTTACAGAGGACGTTAATTTGGACGACGACATTCTAAAAGCCTTGGGGGAGCAGAAAAACGTCAATAAACATGGGTATGAGGCTCATGTTGTGTTAAAAAAGCGATGGGAGGAAATTCTAAGTGGTGGACTTGGTAAGGAGGAGCGGGAAGCCTTGAAGGAAAAATACCCAATCCCAAATAATATTCCAACCTTAAAGTCACCAGCTATTAATCTTGAAATAAAGAAAGCAGTCCCATCAATTACAATTAAAAAGGACAAATTCCTCGAGATAACTCAAGCCATGCTGGGCCATGGCATTTCGGCCATAGGTAAGGGCCTTTCAAGTTTTTTGACTGACAGTAATAGCCTGGATGCAAAAAACCAGCTAATCTCTCGGTTGAGCGATGGAGCAAAACTCTTAACTGATGTTCACCATAATTTGTCTCTAAATAGAAGACACTTAGTAACGAGCTCACTAAATACCTCTATCAAAGAGGTTATTCAGGGAACTCCAGTCGATGGCCTATTATTCGGCCAAAACTTAGCTGAAAAAATAAAAGCTGCAAAGGAAGTTGAAAGGTCAGTTTTTAAATTAAAAGAGCCTTCAAAGGTTAACGAAAAACAAAAAGTTAATTTAAACTTCAAAAGCCCGTCGGGTGCAGGTTATACCCAGCGCCGGACGGGCAATCACCGATCGAATTACCAACCTCGATCCCGTCACCAGCAGTATTACCAGAAAAAACAGGAACCCCAGCAAAAATTCAGGAAATAGAGGTAGGTTGTATTGCAGGCCGATTGAGACATTTTGTTGAAAAGTGGGAACAGTTTTTACCAGCTAGGTCTAAAGTTTTAGACTGGGTTAAAGGCTATAAATTACCCTTTTGTAGTAAGCCTATAAATAATTCAAATTCGACGACCAGATGCTCCTTAAGTGAAGTAAATATTTTCAAAAAAGAAATTGAGAAACTTTTAGCATTAGGGGCTATAGCTCACTGTGAGGAATCTGACTATCAGTTTGTCTCACCATGCTTTCTCACTAAAAAACCAAATGGCTCTATGCGCTTTATCCTAAATCTTAAAAAGCTAAACACCTTTTTGAGCCCACCTCATTTTAAAATGGAGGATTCCCGTACAGTTATGAGACTGTTAAATTTGGACTACTTTATGGTAAAAATTGACCTTAAAGATGCATATTTTTTACTTTCAATTCACAAAAACTACAGAAAATTTTTGAGGTTTCGTCTAAATTCTGAATTGTTTGAATTTACGTGCCTACCCTTTGGTCTGTCAGTAGCCCCATATATCTTTACTAAATTGATAAAACCAATTTTAAAACACTTTCGAGAAAAAGGTATACTTGTTGTATCATATATTGATGACTTTCTTATATTGAACTCGTCAAGACTTCAATGTCAAATTGACCTCGAATACATAATTCAATTTCTCACGTCCCTTGGCTTTATATTAAATTTCGAAAAAAGTTGCCTAATCCCAATGCAAAGGTGTCAATTTTTGGGTTTTATATTTGATACCAAAAAGATGACGGTAGAACTCCCTAAAGAAAAGCGTGAAAAAATAATGAAGTTTTTAAATATTTTTATCAAGAAGAAAACGTGCAAGATTAGAGAATATGCACAGTTTGTAGGCCTTCTAATTTCTACTTGCCCTGCAAATAAATATGCAAAGCTTTACACAAAACAATTAGAGCGTGAAAAGTTCTTGGCATTACAAAAATCTAATCAAAATTATAACGCAGTAATGAACTTATCTAACAATATAAATGATGATATCTCTTGGTGGTTAAAAAATATTAATACAATGGAAAATACAATTAGACATGACCATTTTGACCTGGAGATTTATACTGATGCAAGTACAACAGGCTGGGGGGTTTTTGCAAATAATCAAACCACACATGGCTGGTGGAATAGGGAAGACGCTCAAAAACATATCAATACCTTAGAGCTTAAGGCTGTTTTTCTGGGTTTACAATGTTTTGCCAAAAACCTAAATTCCTGTAATATTTTAGTAAGAGTAGATAATACCACTGCGATGGCCTACATTAATAAAATGGGAAGTGTGCAGCACACAGACCTCCACACTTTAACAAAGCAAATCTGGAAATGGTGTGAGAGTAGAAATATTTGGTTATACGCTAGTTATATCAATACCAAACAAAACAAAGCAGATCAGGGGTCTAGAACAATTTCAGTAGAAACAGAATGGGAACTGGCACCTTTCGCTTTTGATAGAATAGTAAAACAATTAGGTGATCCAAAGGTTGATTTGTTTGCATCTTATATAAACCACAAAGTGGAAAGATATATTTCATGGCACAGAGACCCTAATGCTGTAGCCAGCGATGCCTTTACAGTGCCTTGGGCTAATAATTTTTTCTATGCCTTTCCGCCTTTTTCCCTGATACTTAGAGTCTTAAACAAGATTATGAGTGACGGTGCAGAAGGCATAGTAGTGGCACCCTTTTGGCCCAGCCAACCCTGGTTCCCCCTTTTCAACATGCTTATGGTGTCAAAGCCAGTTTTATTGAAACCAAATAAACATTTACTGTCTTCCCCTTTTAGCAAAGTTCACCCAATGCATCAAGGCCTTACCCTGGTTGCCGGAACGCTGTCCGGGAAGCCTTCAAACAAAAAGGATTTCCAGAGCAATCCTTAGAAACAGCCATTTCCTCACTATCGGAGAGTACAATCAAACAATACAACAGTTCCTTACAAGCCTGGTGGGCATTCTGCAACTGTAAAAATATCAACCCTTTTCAAGGAGAAGTAGAACACATAATAACATTCCTACAACTACAGTTTGATAAAGAGAAAAACTCCTATGCTACGTTTAATCAACATCGATCGGCACTTTCTCTGATACTTCCTCACGACATCGGAAAAAATACTCTGGTGAGACGATTTCTTAAGGGCATATTTAAGCTAAGACCACCCAAACCAAAATACAGTATAACATGGGATCCTTCAATAGTGTTAAAATACATAAAGAACCTACCATCTAATGATGCTCTAAACCTCCTGGAGCTAACGAAAAAGTTAGCAATTCTTCTAGCATTAGCTACTGGACAACGTCTTCAAACGTTGCATCTAATAAAAGTCAAAAATATTATTTTCCAGGAAAGTGGAGTAAAAATATATGTTTCAAATAATATTAAGACCTCAAGGCTGAATGCATATCAACCTTACTTCGAATTGCAATATTTTCATGAAGAAAAGCTATGCGTGGCATCAACACTCTTATCGTATATCGAAAAAACAGCTGCAATAAGACCAGACTCCGAAAATTTTCTTTTTATATCTTCTAAGCCTCCTCACAAACATGTATCCACATCCACCATAGCACATTGGCTCAAACACTTGCTTTACAGGGCTGGTATCAACACGAAAATATTCACAGCCCATTCTACAAGACACGCTTCTACATCAGCAGCAAACCGTGCTGGTGTTTCTTGGGACATTATAAGTAAAAATGCAGGGTGGAGCAACAGATCAAAAGTATTTGCTAGATTCTATAATAGACCCCTGGATAATAAGGAATCAGATTTTATGTCTGCCGTGTATAGCAGTACCTGAAAAATGTTAACAATAAAAATAGAGGTACCTTCATTTCACTTTTCATAACATAAAATGAAAATAAACACTACTTTAAAACTTTCTATATTTATTTATTTATTTATTTAATTAGAAATAATCAAATAAACAGTAGGGACTGCTCAGCTGATAATAGAATGAGAAGAAGCTGAGCTGACTAGCAACAGTGACAGTTAGTTCGATCGATTACGATTTTATCGAGACCAATCAACATGGTATTTCACTCTATTACGTCATTCGTCATTTATCATTGGTACACTAACAAGCGGAGAGCGGATTTTGTTCTACCGCTATATTTTGTTCTTTGAACAGCTACATAGTAAGATAACGCAGTGATCTTGAGGACCAGGTGCGTAATATAATTGAACGATCAAACGAACTTACCTGTGATGTTCGATCGTAATTATATATAGCACCTCGTCCGAAGAGATCACTCCCAACCCTCCCAAGACTAGACCCCATTTCCAAAATATAGCGGGAAACTTTAAACTTAGATGACTCTACCGGTTAAACAGGGTCCTGTAGTCGGTAAGGGCAATGATTGACATTTTGAGTTCTTTGAAATTTGTGACTCCCTCTAGTACAAAAAGCAGTACTACATAGTAAGATAACGCAGTGATTTCTTCGGACGAGGTGCTATATATAATTACGATCGAACATCACAGGTAAGTTCGTTTGATCGTTCAATTGTACCTTTCGAGACGACAAGGCCGGTATCGTTATCGAGTCGTGTGTCGAATCGTGATTTTAGAATCTCGGCCCTGTTCTACCTTTTGATATATGTTCTATAGGCACTTTTCAACATTCACCAGTCATTTTTTTACACAACCGATTCTCAGTTCGTACTTTTGGGGTGAAACTGAACACGTTTTTTTCTATAATTTTCTTCAATGTCAAAATTAGAAGTTTGACAAATGAGAGCCTTCTTCCGAAATCTAAATGGAGAATCAGCCCTTTTGATCTTGAGACTTGATACCGAAAGGTTGGTCTCGGCCCTATTTGATTTTGGGCGAGACTTTTTGGAATTTTGTGCCAGGGAACTCAAGGTTTAGACTAATTTCTTGTTGATAATTGTCTAGAGTCGTCCCTTGGTCATTTTGGATTTTGTTTCGGTAAGTTTTTGAGATTTTCTTCAGGATTATCAACCTACAACACGTGTTTCGTTTCTTCAATAGGACTGTTCCGAGCAGCTTTTGGAAGTTTAAGACTTCACCTTTGGTCTAGAGGATCCCTCAATTTGAGGTAAGATTATTTCTAATATTTGGGGCTCGATTTGTTTTTTTATACGAACATCGTTATAGGGTCCTACTCCTAGTCCTAGTGCTAGGCTGTAGCTAGACAGTCTTAGGCTATAGTTGGACAGCTCCTAGAAAGAGATTCTAGACTAGATCTAGATTGCTCTTAGTTGGCTTTGGTAGCCTCCGTTCAGCAACCCTCTTGGTACCGCTCTGCTAGAACCACATTGAGTTCTACGTAAAACAGATACCACGTGGATAGGACTCATGACTATGACTCACTTACCATACCATAGTCTATCTATAGTAAGACCGAACCTGTAGATAATATCCCTTCAAAACTTCTGGATTTGCACACACCTTTGAAGATAATCAACACTTGTACACATGTAAGTTGCACTTTTTACTATTTAGGCAAATCTTATATAAATCACTTGATACTGATTTACGTTCGGTAAGTGCCCCTTAAATAAAATTCTAGAATTTTACCCTGAGGTTGCCCTAACAATAATTTTCACCATTCTGGTGTTGAATTTGCCTCTTGGTAGAGTGTAACTGATATTGTGGTTCTAATCTTTCACAAGTGTAAACAGACAGTTAAAACTGTTTATTTAAAAATCAATATTTTTACACATTATTTACATTCTTATTTTTTTTTTATAATCAAATATTTATAAATTGGTACAAGCATTATTCTAAACACATTTTTAATAACCTCCTGGCTATCCCTATATTTTGTTATTATTTTTAATAAAGAAGCCAGATACCTAATGTACCTAATTAGTTGTTTTATTGATAAGCTCTCCAATTGCACAGGTTTTGTTTATAACATCATTAAGTTATCTTCCTAGTTAAGTCACAATTAACTTGGTGGCGCCCAAAGGTAAGATGTATACAAGGAACCCATAGACCCATGGCCTCCGAACTGAAGCTGACTAGCCGTAGCAGTATAATTAGGCAATTGCCAAAATAAGTACGTTATACATTATTCTGAGTAATTTTTGTTTTTAGGTAGGTACTGCCGAACGAAATCTTTATCGTAAAGCAGCAAATCATTGGCCAGTGGGAAAATAGGCCTCACCAACTTCTAAAAAATAGTCTTACACAATTTCAGATGTTGTAAAAGATCCAAGATCCAGTAAAACAAATACAAAGCCAGTACTTGACAGAGCATGCAGAGAAAATATACCTAAATGGAATGCTCTACTGCATTGGTGGATATTATTATTGCGCTAATATACAAGAACACAAAGGAAAAAACTCTAATTTTAGCACTTTTCACCTTTTGTTAATAAATATTTATAATTATCATCCAAGCTTTTTATTTTTTCATAGACATTTTGTCCTATAAAACACGATCCAATTTTTTTACGTATACTTACGTAAAATAGTGTTATTTTGAATAGAAACTAATGGTTGTAAATTTGCTTTGTTCCTATTGTTTTTGTTTAATAAAATCAACAATAAAAAACAATACAAATACACAATAAGAAAGAGGTTATGTTGTCCATAGGACTTTCGGAACCGCTGGACACGGAGCTGTGATCCGACGGAACAGCGTTTCCGAAAGCGCCTAATGATGACATCACGAATTAATTGGTGGCGCCATCTTCGAAAAAAAGCCTGAATTATATGTGCGAATTTATCTGGAATTTTATTCCAAAATCGGTTTTAGACTACAAAAAAAAAAACGGCACATCAGAATTTGCTGAAATTTGGCATAAACATTCTTTGATCGATTATCTAGAGAATAGTGCTCTTATTTTTTCAATTTTTATCGTGGTTATTTCTATTTTTGGGAAATAGTTCATTTTCACAATATAGGCCAAAAAAAAATTCGAAATATGGAAAATCTAACTGCGCTATTCTCTAGATAATCGATCAAGGAATGTTTGTGCCAAATTTGAACAAATTCTGATGTGCCGTTTTTTTTTGTAGTCTAAAACCGATTACTGTATTTTGTATCGTGTGCATCGGGGCGATGTTGGCGCCTTAAACCGAGTTGTTAGAAACGATCGAAGTATTTAGTTCAATAATCTGCCACACCATGCGAAATACGCTACGGGTATGTGCACAAACACAGTTCCAGATTGTTACATTAAACAAACGTCTCTCGTAGTTTACTACTATTATATTTCTCTATGGTCGTTGCACATTATTCAACTTCGGTTGTTCAGCTCTTTCTGGGGTTTCAATAACAAAAACATGTATTAAGGGGGCAACATCGCTCCCATGCACACGATACAAATTAGATTTTTAGTTATAAAAAAAATTATAGATGGCGCCAAGATTTGAAATAATAGCGATTTCAATTTGCAGAATCAGTGCAACTTTTTTCACTCAGTTCGCACTGATTGACTAATGGGAATTGCTCGGGAAATTGCCATTATTATTTCGTCTGGCCCAACCAAACTTGATATACTTATTTTTCCTATTTTACTTTATTAGGAATAGAACAGGTTTTTATGTATGAAGAAATTGCCTTGTATTGATTTCGGAATATTTCCACTAGGTAGGTATAATCTTTTGCCAATTTTTCAAATTTTCATTTTTTTTTTATTTTGGATTTCTGCAACGCTTCTAAATAGTTGTATTCCTTTCACACCTAGAAGGAGCTCCGGAACAGCTCCGGGGCTTCACGCGCTTATTTCTTTCGAAAAGTGTTTGTTGCACCACGCATCTGTTCCCTGCAAATCGGGGGCGACTGAACACTGGAGCGAGTAGCTCGAGTGTTTCAAACTCTTCAAAAGAATACAACTAATGATATTCATAAATATGTATGTAAAAAATAGGTAGGTAAGTATAGTCTGGCTAGCGAAACGGCGAACTGCAAAAGAATTTGCTAATTTGCCAAACTTGACGGAAATAATGAAAAACAAGTTGCTGACATTTTTTTTTGCTATATGGGCATGTGTAGTATTTTGATATAGAAAAAAATCCGGCAACATTGCAAAATGATAGATGTGGAGAGGCGTGATTATTCAGAGGTATGATTCTATTGGTTAGAGTCTGAACGACAGCAGGCAGTGGCGTGGTTATTGGCGAAACTAAAGAATTTTTTTTTCTAATAATTTTATTGGTGTTTCCGGTGCCACTGAACCGAAAGACATGGCTGTCATCGGGTGGTGTCAGTTGAGGTGTCAGTGAATATTTTTAGGTCACGCCCCAGTTTTCTTCCCCCTTTCGTCTCTACCAAGTTACCACTTGCCAGACTATAGGTAGTGAATTGAATTAGTAGAGAAATTTCTTCGATCCGAAAAAACTGATATAGGAGTTCAAAACAATTGGTTTTACAAATATTTGATTGGCCTCGACTGTTTTTTGACGCCGCATATACAGTACTTTCTTTCTTTCTTCTACTGTAATTGAAATAAGACAAAAAAAAGTTCATCGGTTCTCAATAGTTGTATTCCTTTCACACCTAGGAGGAGGTCCGGAACAGCTCCGGGGCTTCACGCGCTTATTCCTTTCGGAAAGTGTTTGTTGCACCACGCATTTGTTCCCTGCAAATCGGGAGCGACTGAACACCGGAGCGACTAGCTCGAGTGCTTCAAGCTCTTGAAAGGAATGCAACTATTGATGACCTATGTTTGTCTTTGTCTATTTTTTGGTATTAGACAAAGAAAACCATTTACTCACTAGCGCGAT
Source organism: Ceutorhynchus assimilis (assembly GCA_917834065.1). Classification (NCBI taxonomy): domain Eukaryota; kingdom Metazoa; phylum Arthropoda; class Insecta; order Coleoptera; family Curculionidae; genus Ceutorhynchus; species Ceutorhynchus assimilis. The sequence continues at coordinate 10,175,072 of OU892286.1, read as the reverse complement.
TGTTTGTTTCGATTGTCGTTAGAACTTTGGCGATAAATAAATGAAATTTATTTTGAACTAGTTTGCCGGGTAATTTTTTTTTTATGGCAAAGAATCCAAGGTCAGTGAAAAACTTGGAAGAGTGAAAAAGACGATTCTTGTGATTATTTCTTGCTTGCCTTTTGCGTGCATCGTACGTACAAGTTATAAGGAATTTTCACTGAATTATTTTTTATATTTTGTGATTTTCTTTTGTGAAATAATGGGTAAAGTGAAAGAAAATTACTATGTTCCTAAAAAAACCAATAGAGCCTAGCATCTTCGGGAAAGTTTTTTTAGAAAAAAAATGTAGGTAAGTACCGATTTCCTTTTTTACTAGAAAGAAGAAACTAAATTCTAGAGCAGTAAAGTGTTTGAAAATTTTGGTTTCTATTTCCTACACTAATAAATTTATTCTACATCTACATTATTCATCATTACAGATTGGTCTTGCGAGAACATTCCTATGCCAGCAGGAATGCAGGTGGTGAAAGCTCTAGAGCCAGGTGTTCTTCAGTGTGTTCAAAGAGGTAAATTACAACTTCGATTTCTGGACGTACTCAGTTTGTAACTGTTTTTCTACAATGAAATTATATTGCCTTTTTCGGTTGCCCCCAATAAGCAGCTTTTGTAGGTGCAAGAGGCGAGCAAGCTGATAATAGGAAAAACATACATAACTATATATTGCAAAAAAGTTGTTTTTTTTTTAAATTTTGTAGGGCCCAAGATCAAGAAAACACAAACACACTCTTATCTAATATGATATCACCAGTATCCCAAGACCAAGAGAACAACTGCGTTATTATGTAAGTGTCAAAATTTATTCATGAGAAAAAAATACACACATAAAAGCAGGTTTCAAATTTTCTTTCAACCTCGTGGAAGAAAATAATCAATCTACTTCTGGCGCTTACCCTCTACAATCTGAGCAAGACCCAGCAATGTCTATTTTGCCTGATGAACAGCTTCATGAGTTCTCATTTATAAGCCAAGAGGAATATAATGAGTAAGATAAAATATTCATAAAAAGTTAGGTACATCTTTTTATTTTTTTACACGTTTTCAGAGTCAATGAACACATTATAGAAGTTGAAAGAATACCACGACCAGACTCGACAGTTATCCAAGGAAACAGAATTGTTGATTTGGAGTATGTAACAGAGATTTGTATGGAGCTTCAATTCAAACATAGTCAAAGATGTACCCTTGGACTATTGAAAGTGCACAGAGAAATTCGCAATGGACTTGTCAGCACCATTGTTTTTTGTTGTAATATGTGCAACTTTCAAACAAAATGTCGTACACAGAAAGGTAAATATTAGCTATACTGAAATATTATCCCTATATGTAATCTGTGCAATATAAAAGGTGCTGAAGAAATCCGGCTTCAATTAAATTATGCCTGTGTTTGGGCCACATTTAGTGGAGGTACTACATTTAAAACAATGACCGAATTTCTAAGTATCATGAACATACCACCATTGTCATATCGAATGTACCACAAATTGGAACTGAAACTTGCCAACGATTGGAAATAAACCCTTTGGGACAGCATGGAAGAGGCTGGCAAGGAAGAATATGACAATGCTGTGGCCACCAATGCCCTAGATGTGGACGGAGTTCCGTGGGTCACTGTTTATCTAGATGGCGGATGGAGCCACAGATCGTATGGTCATAATTATAATGCAACTTCGGGGGTCGTGAGTATCAATCTAATGACTTTGTTTTTTCAATCTTCTGTATAATAATAATACTATCTGTATCAAAGACTATATCTTTATTTTGGTTCAACAAACTTATTTGTTCCATATCTTTTTTCAGGCTGTAATAATTGGAAAGCACACTGGCAAAATATTATTTCTTGGTGTCAGAAATAAATACTGTTGTGTTTGCGCAAAGGCAGAGAAAAAAGGTGAGGAACCCCATGAGCACCTTTGCTTCAAAAATTGGAATGGGTCATCCGGGGCTATGGAGGCAGACATTATTAGTGAAGGATTTCGCGAGAGCATCAAGATGCATGGTTTAAAATATTTGCATTTCATTGCTGATGGGGACAGCAGTGTACATGCAAAAATTCAGCAAACCGTTCCTTATGGAAATGAAGTGAGGAAAATAGCTTGCAAAAACCATATTATCAAAAACTATGGAACTGCGCTATACAAATTAAAAAACGATACCACCATTGCTGCTGCTGGTCGAAAATATTCGACGGTGAATGCCATAAAGGATCTTGAAAATATAGCTACAAAAGCTATATATATCAACGCACATGGAGATGTCGACAATTTAAAAACTGATTTGGAAAATGGGCCTTATCATGTTTTTGGAAATCACCTCACATGTAATCCTTTATATTGTCAATGTATTGGGGATTTCAGCAATAAAGTGGCAGAAATGGAGATTGCTGGCATTTTCAATCGGATAACAACCGTGCTTCAGCGAATTGTGGTAAGCCAGGGCCACAAATTGATTTATAATGAAACAAACAATCGAGCTGAGATGTTTATGTCCTTGCTTTGCAAATTTAACGCAGGCAAACGGTTGAATACCATCCAAAAAGGCTCCTTGCAAACAAGAGCCTATTTGTCTGGACTTCGGTACAATAAAGGTGCAGATTGGCAGAGCTCCACTTGGCTGGACTCGAGGCCAACGGTGCCAGGTACTGCCTTTCAATCGTTTGTGAGAAAATGCAAAAAGCGACGTGAATATGACAGTGCACGTAGAGCGCAGATTCCAGGAAATCCTAAAAAAAAACCTCCTAATAAGAAAGTTTCGAAAGAAGCAGCAGGATATGGGCCAAATGCCGCACAAGCTTCTCTCACAGAGGAAGAGTTTCAGTCTGAGAAAAGTAGGCTTTTAAATAGACTGAAAGTATGTTTATCTCCAGGTGTATCTGTAATTATTATTCTGAGTAATTTTTGTTTTTAGGTACTGCCGATCGACATATCCATCGTAGAGCAGCAAACCATTGGCCAGTGGGAAAATAGGCTTTACCAACTTCACTGAAAGGACCGCCTTACAGCATCCAATTTTGGTGAAGTCTGCCGAAGAAGGCAATCCACTGCTCCTGACAAGTTGGTTAAAAGGATTATAAATCCCACCAATATCAGAACTGTCGCCATGGACTATGGCAAAGTCCAAGAAGCTGTGGCGCGGGAATGATTTGCCAAGGAGAGGCAGGCTACAGTTCGGGAGTGTGGACTGTTTATTGATCCCACTTACTTATCTTGCTGCAACCCCTGATGGTAAGTTGAAATAATGTTACGTTGCTTTGTATGTGTATGCACATACATATTTATTTGACTAATACATAATTTTTCTTAGCACTGGTGAATTTGAATGGTATTATGGAGATTAAATGCTTACACAAGGTCCACAAATCTGGCAAAACTTTGGAAGAGGCAGTTTTAACAGATAGGACTTTGTGTGTGGAAAAGTATGTCTCAGAAACAGGAAGAGAACAACTGAGATTGAAAAGAAAACACCACTATTATTACCAAGTACGTTATCATTGCAATATAAGCTTTTTATTGGCCAATTTTTGAGTATGATTTTTTCAGGTCCAGGGACAACTCAACATCTGCAAAAAAGATATTTGCTTTTTTGTGGTTTATATAAATGATGAGCAACCCTTGTATGTTGATGCCATCCTACGGGATGAACAGTTTTGGAATGAGGAAATGTTACCAAAACTGACCAACTTTTACCAGGAACATATGATTCCAGAATTGGTGAAAAAGTACTCTTCCAAATAATATTAATCATTTATATATTATAAGGTAGAGAAATACCCTATTTCTAAATTAGGTATTTTCTAAATTACTATTTTTTTTTGTAGTTCCCTGTTGACTTTATTTTTTCTCCATTTGCCTAATTTATTTTACCAAAATCCTGTGCAAAGAACTCATTCCATTTAAACATGAGGTAAAAAAAATTAAATTGTGACTGACTGGAACATTTTATAGTGAAATTATACTTTCTTCCAGTTTCTCATTCAACTCATTTGTTTTATGAAAGCCATGTATTTTTCTCTTCCATGCAAGAAACCTATGGCATTTATATACGAGGTAAGAAATTACTTGAAATTGTAACTGGAACATTTTATAGTGAAATTAGTCTTTTTTCCAGTTGCCCATTCGACTCATTTATTTCATCAAAGCCATGTGTTTGTCTCTTCCGAGCAAGAAACTTATGGCATTTATATATGAGATAAGCAATAACTTGAAATTGTAACTGGAACATTTTATAGTGAAATTATTCCTTCTTCCAGTTTCCCATTCAACTCATTTGTTTTATGAAAGCCATGTATTTTTCTCTTCCATGCAAGAAACTTATGGCATTTTTATACGAGGTAAGAAATAACTTAGATTTGACTTCAGGTATATAATTTTTAGGTTCCTTCTTTGTTACAGGTACCTAACACTTACCAGAAAATCAAAAAGGAGAACGGAATTTTATCTTCGTTCATGCCACTTTTTTTAGAAAGGAATGTTTTGCTTACTATGGATACATTTATAAACCGTTTTTTTTACTCGCCTCTTTACAGGCTGAAATGTATGAGGTGTATGTAAATGCAAGTAATCCCTTTTGAGCAAGATTATGGAGGGATTTGTATTTCCATGCCTGGTATGACTTCAAATTTTGTTCGACTCTGTAAAAGTGATGTTTTGTTGTAGAGCTTGTTTTTGAGGTATGTTTAGTTGTGGTAGGTATCTATGAGATTTTCAGGAAGCAATTGGCACATGAATGGATTTACAAATAGAGGAATACTCGGAGGAATAATAAAAAAATAGTCCTACCAGGAGTCTTACACAATTTGATAAGTTTTGAACATTTGGGTACAGTTATAAAACTCTATAATGCACTGGTCAGACCCTATCTAGAATATGCGTCAATAGTATGGTCGACTAGGGCCCAGTATCACAGTGAAGAAATTTCTCAGATTCTTGTACCTAAAAGATAACAGTTCAGTTCCTATTCTTATCTTATTTTTCATCAGAGTATGTTAGACACATACAAATACCAATGACTTTGTGATAGAAGACAACGCTCTATGATTTTTATGTTTTATTTATTAAACAATGGTAAATATCAAAATTGGGCAATAATCAATGCTGTTAATTTTCATGTACCTGAGGTAAATCTTAGATCTAATTACAATAAATTATTCAGTATCTTAGGTCTTCACTAAATAGCCCTCTAAAGCATATTGGAGCAATGTAATTCTATAATAACTAGAATAATAATGTTGACTTTCTTAATACTACTGTTATTGTTAGTGAATTAAGAAGATTAGTTTAAACTTGAAAATGGTTTGCCGTTTGATTTTTTAGATTTTTGATATTGTATTGTAGCAACTTTTTTTTTGCAGTACCCGCACTTAGTACATCAAAAATAAGATCCTTTTCTGTATCTTCAGGCGGCCATTTTGGTATTTAACTTGACAGCATCTTGGATAGTCTAATAATGACTCGGAGTTATGTTTATGTTAAATCGCAGAAAAGTTGAAATTTGCCGCGGCGGATATTTTTAGATTTGGATTTGACACGATACATTATATTAAAAGTCCGTGAAATTCGCCCAGTGAGTGCTTAACAGGGGCTTAAGCAATACAAATTTTTAAAATTGACACTGTCAAAGTCGCTTTTAAAGTTAAAAGAGGATGAGGCATACTGCTGAAAGACTTTTTATAGTTGTTATTTCATACAAAAACTGATGATTTTCTCTCAGATAATTCGAAGATAGTTTTGCATTTACAAAAGTTACATTAAATGCCTCACTAAATGACGTCTCAAATTATCCTTAGTTTTAAATTTAGCGTTGCATATGTTACATTTAACATTCTTCTCAATCGAGTGTGTTAATAGGTGTGTCTTCAAAATGCTTTTTTGTTTGAATTTTGCTCTATAAGTGTTACATTCAAAAAGATAAATATTCACGTGTGTTACTTTGTGACTCTTCAAATGGTTTGCTTGTCTAAATTTTGCTTTGCAAATGTCACATTCAAAAGGACGAATTCCTGAATGTGTCATTAAGTGAGTCTTCAAATAATCTTCTCGTTTAAATTTTGCTTTGCAAATGTCACATTCAAAAGGACGAATTCCTGAATGTGTCATTAAGTGAGTCTTCAAATAATCTTCTCGTTTAAATTTTGCTTTGCAAGTGTAACATTCGAAAGACCAAATATCCGAGTGTAATAATAAATGCCTGTTCAAATGGTATTTCTGTTTAAATTTTGCTTTGCAAGTGTCACATTCAAAAGGATGAATATCCGAGTGGTTTAATTTGTGATTCTTCAAATCGCTTTTCCGTTTAAATTTTGATTTGCAAATGTAACATTCGAAAGGACGAATATTCGAGTGTACTAATAAATGCCTGTTCAAATTGTATTTCTTTTTGAATTTTGCTTTGCAAGTGTCACATTTAAAAAGACGAATATCCGAATGTGTGATTAAATGATTTTTCAAACTTGTTTTGGTCTTCAATACAGCATTGCAAGTATAACATTGGAACTTCCTTATGACATCTGGTCCTGATGAACTCGCGACACTTAAATATTCCTCTTCCTTGTTATACAAGTGTATTATTAGGTGTCTCTTCAAATCATATTCTTGTTCAAATTTTGCTTTGCAAGTGTCACATTGAAACGGATAAATATCGAAATGAGTCAATAAATGAGTTTTTAGGTTTCCTTTGGTTTTCAATTTAGCTTCGCATATGTTACACCGAAAATCTTTGTTATATAAGTGTGTTATAGATGTCTTTTCAAATCATATTCTTGTTTGAATTTCGCTTTGCAAGTGTCACATTCAAAAGGCCGAAAATCTGAATGTGTTATTAAATGACGCCTCAAATTTGATTTGGTGTTGAATATAGCATTGCAAGTATAACATTGGTAATTCCTAATAATATCTTGTCTCGATAAATTGATGTCACTCGACTGCTCTTCTTCCTTTATAAATATTCCTTTATTTGGATCTAGTAGTTCAATAGCTGATACTTCTATTTCATTTTTGATGTCATCCTCTGGATAATAATTTTCTATAATAAACCTAAAAGAAAAAGCTTTTCAGATTCAGTTAGATTTTGAAATTGAGTACAGTAGGTCGGTGGTAGGTATTGGAATTGCAAAAATTATTACACATCGTAATTAATTGGTACAATATTTTTAATTATCCATACAAATCTATTAGTTGTTGGTTTACCTAAATGTAATCACTATGATCATAAATATTTACTCACAAAAACTACAAAATTTCAACAGAAATTTTGGAACTATGAAAAGTCGAAGCGTGCAACACCTGGAATTCTCATGGAGGTCTGTTATAAGAGTTATGTTCTATATTTTAGGTCAGTGTTCTAGAGGTCCAAGAGTCTTGATAATGAAGGCTGTAATGTTAATTTTACTTTCTCCCCTATCACAAAGGAACAGATCATAGCAAGCATTAAGAAGTTGAAGCCAAGAAGTGTGCAGGTGTGAGTCCTGTCTCCAAAATGGGAGATGTCAGCTTTGTTGACTGGAAAATTCAAGTACCTACTGGTACCCACATACCAAAATAAATCAACAATCTTCCTACCAGATAGTTGGTGTAAAGAATCCAGTACAGTTATCGACTCTCTATTGGTCTTCATACCCTTATTCTTTTATTCAAATTTGTTGAATAGATGCTTCAAGTTTGACAACAAAATTATAGCATACTTTATTTATAAGCTTTTCAGTAGCATCATTTGCAGAACCACGTCGAGTACCAGTTGCCATATTTTTACTCGCCCCACAATATGTCTGTTGGCACCGAAATCACAAACCAGTAAGCGTAAATTTCATTGGTTGAGACTAGTTTTCGTTAGAAGTAGGAGCCACACAGCGACTAGTTTTCTTGCTATATGCATGCCAACTAACAAAAACCAACCAACAACATGAAGACAAAATTTATATGGCTGGTACTCTCAATCCATGTCTTTCAAATTTTGCAGTGGGTATTAATAGTATTTTATTTTAAACCACAGTAATATTTACATTTTATACATTCTGCCTACACTGCAGCCACGAGTTTCGCGCGCATGTCATCTTTTATTACTTTCTAACTTGTATTTATTACAATTAGGCTCTTTTTTCCATTTATACGAGATAGGTCTATTGACGTCACGCCATTCGGCATTCAACAAGTGTATATCTCAAGTATTTACAGCTCACACCGATTGTCTCTAACTCTTTTACATAACGCTCTGTCGAGTATATTTTACAAGTTACATTAAAACCCTCGTTTGGATGCTGAATAAACACTTAAAATTGTTTCAAGTATAGATTTTGCAAAGCAAAAATTACGTTAAAATTTGTGAATGCGTGCGTACTTCTTTTTCTAAATTTGGAGTTGCAATTGAAATTCTTTTAATTTAAGTCTGTTGATATGTGTCTCTTCAAAGTGCTTTTATGCCTAAATTTTTGCAAGTGTCACATTCAAAATGATAAATATCCGAATGTATTAATTGGTGGCTTTCAATTGGTATTTCAGTCTAAATTTTGCTTTGCAAGTGTCACATTCGAAAGGATAAATATTCGAATGTATTGATAAGTGATGCTTTAAAGTATTTTTTAATGTAAATTTCGATTTACAAGTGTTACATTCGAAAGGACGAATATCCGAGTGTATTAATAAATGCCTGTTCAAAAGGTATTTCTGTTTGAATTTTGCTTTGCAAGTGTCACATTCGAAGAGACAAATATCCGAGTGTGTTAATTTATGATTCTTCGAATCGCCTTGCTGTTCAAATTTTGCTTTGCAAGTGTCACATTCAAAATGATAAATATTTGAATGTAATAATAAGTGACGCTTTAAAGTAGTTTTATGTTTAAATATTGATTTACAAGTGTAACATTCGAAAGGACGAATATCCGAGTGTATTAATAAATGCCTGTTCAAAAGGTATTTCTGTTTTAATTTTGCTTTGCAAGTGTCACATCCGAAAAGATAAATATCCGAGTGTTTCAATTTATGATTCTTCCAATCGCCTTTTCGTTTAAATTTTGCTTTGCAAGTGTCACATTCGAAAGGATAAATATCCGAGTGTTTTATTTTGTGATTCTTCAAATTGCCTTTTTGTTTAAATTTCGCTCCGCAAGTGTCACATTCAAAAAGACGAATGTCCGAATGTGTGATTGAATGATTTTTCAAACTTGTTTTGGTCTTAAATACAGCATTGCAAGAATAACATTGGAACTTCCTCATGACATCTGGTCCTGATAAATCTGCTACAGTTAAATATTCCTTTCTTCTTCTAGATAATAATTTTCTATCACAAATCTAAAAAAAAAAACGTTTTTTAGATTCAGTTAGATTTTGAAATTGACTACACTAGACAGGTCGTATTGAAATTACAAAAATTAATAAACATCGTAATTAAGTGATACAATATTTCTCATTATTAAAATACAAATCTAGTAGTTGTTGATTTACTTGAATGTAGTACCATCATTATCATAGATATTAACTTGGGACTATATATAGTTCGCCTTACGAGTCTAGCAATACGACGTCTGAAAGGCAAGGGGGAATAACGCCATTCATTTCGAACTTTATGCTGCCTATGCGCGCAGCGTTTTAAAATATTACTTTATCCTTATAAATGTAGGTTTTTAACATAGATAAATATAAGGGTATTTTCTATTGGAAGTCAAATAAGTAATATTGCACTTTTTTTATGCGCATTCTTTCTATAGTGCTAGACTCGTAATGCGAACTTCAAGGTCGAAGCGTACAAAACCTGGTATATGTTAGTACTGTTTGGTGTCTCAGTGGTTTAATGTGAATAGGATGTCTCTAAATATTAGCAAGTTTCATGTTTGACTTTTTGACTTTCACACGTAAAATACAATTTACCAATTTTATCTACAAGCGTGCGGTAACTGGTAACTTCACTTTTCCAGAACAATTATTTCCTCTGTCAAAGTCGCTTCTAAAGTTAATAGAGGATGATGCATACTGTTGAAAGACTTCTAATAGTTGTTATTTCTTACAAAAACTGATGATTTTCTCTCAGAGAATCCGAAAGTAGTTTTGCATACACAAAAGTTACATTTTGAAATGCCTCACTAAATGTCGTTTCAAATTATCCTTAGTTTTAAATTTAGCATTGCATATGTTGCATTCAACATTCTTCTCGTCCGAGTGTGTTAATAGGTGTGTCTTCAAATTGCCTTTCAGTTTGAATTTTGCTTTACAAGTGTTACATTTGAAAAGATAAATATTCGAGTGAGTTAATTTGTGATTCTTCAAATGGTTTATTTGTCTAAATTTTGCTTTGCAAATATCACATTCAAACGGGTAAATATTCGAATGTATTAACAAGTGATGCTTTAAAGTATTTTTGTATTTAAATTTGGCTTTGCAAGTGTAACATTCGAAAGGACGAATATCCGAGTGTATTAAAAAATGCCTGTTCAAAAGGTATTTTTGTTTGAATTTTGCTTTGCAAATATCACATTCAAACGGGTAAATATTCGAATGTATTAACAAGTGATGCTTTAAAGTATTTTTGTATTTAAATTTGGCTTTGCAAGTGTAACATTCGAAAGGACGAATATCCGAGTGTATTAAAAAATGCCTGTTCAAAAGGTATTTTTGTTTGAATTTTGCTTTGCAAATATCACATTCAAACGGGTAAATATTCGAATGTATTAACAAGTGATGCTTTAAAGTATTTTTGTATTTAAATTTGGCTTTGCAAGTGTAACATTCGAAAGGACGAATATCCGAGTGTATTAAAAAATGCCTGTTCAAAAGGTATTTTTGTTTGAATTTTGCTTTGCAAATATCACATTCAAACGGGTAAATATTCGAATGTATTAACAAGTGATGCTTTAAAGTATTTTTGTATTTAAATTTGGCTTTGCAAGTGTAACATTCGAAAGGACGAATATCCGAGTGTATTAAAAAATGCCTGTTCAAATGGTATTTTTGTTTGAATTTTGCTTTGCAAATATCACATTCAAACGGGTAAATATTCGAATGTATTAACAAGTGATGCTTTAAAGTATTTTTGTATTTAAATTTGGCTTTGCAAGTGTAACATTCGAAAGGACGAATATCCGAGTGTATTAAAAAATGCCTGTTCAAAAGGTATTTTTGTTTGAATTTTGCTTTGCAAATATCACATTCAAACGGGTAAATATTCGAATGTATTAACAAGTGATGCTTTAAAGTATTTTTGTATTTAAATTTGGCTTTGCAAGTGTAACATTCGAAAGGACAAATATCCGAGTGTATTAAAAAATGCCTGTTCAAAAGGTATTTTTGTTTGAATTTTGCTTTGCAAGTGTCACATTCAAAAAGACGAATATTTGAATGTGTGATTAAATGCTTTTTCAAACTTTTTTCGGTCTTAAATACAGCATTGCAAGTATAACATTGGAACTTCCTAATGACATCTGGCCCTGATGAATTTGCGACACTTAAATATTCCTCTTCCTTTATTCCTTTATTTGGATCTATTAGTTCAATAGCTGATACTTCTATTTCGTTTTTGATGTCATCCTCTAGATAATAATTTACCATCAAAAACCTAAAAAAAACGTTTTTTAGATCCAGTAAGCTTTTGAAATTGAGAGTTTGTAGTATTGAAATTGCAAAAATTAAAAAACATCGTCATTAATTGGTACAATATTTTTCTTTATAAATACAAATCTGTTAGTTGTTGATTTACTTAAATGTAGTAACCATCATCATAGATATTCACTCACAAAAACTAGAAAATTTCAATCGAAATTTTGGGACTATGTAAGGCCGAAGCGTGCAAAACTTGGTACTGGTTTAATGTGAATAGAATGTCTCTAAATATTAGTAAGTGTCATGTTATGACTTCCACACGTAAAATACAATCTACAAATTTTACCTACACGATTGATAACATGGCTTTGAGCAGAGAGAAGAGGTAAATGTAGGGAACTTGGAGTATGCTTGCAAACAAACTTAAAATTTACCCAGCATTATGAAGCCATTGTCATTAAATCATATAAACTTCTTGGTTTTTAAATCAGGACTACTGGAATACAAAACATTTTACAGAAGTTAGGACAATAATAGCTTTGTAAAATGCCCTGGTTAGACCTACTTTGGAGTACGCCTCATGAAAATTTCGACTATTTAGTTAACTGATCCTTAATAAAATAAAGTAAGCGTGGAGGAAATCAAAATCTAACCTAAGGTTCACTTGAAGTTAAGTACGTTTAACTTTCGCTTGCTAGAAATGGCCATAAGCAATAAAATTTTTCAAAATTGACAGTTTTTATAAAGTCCTCTATTAAAGTCGCTTTGAAAGTTGAAAGGGCACGATGCTTACTGCTGAAAGACTTTTTACAGTTGTTATTTCTTACAAAAACTCGGAAAATTCGAAGACAGTTTGGCATTTACAAAAGTTACATTAAATGCCTTACTAAATGTCGTTTAAAATTATCCTTTATTTTAAATTTAGCGTTGCATATGTTGCATTCTTCTTCAAATTGCCTTTTAGTTTGAATTTTGCTTTACAAGTGTTACATTTAAAAAGATAAATGTCCGAATGAGGCCTCTTCAAATGATTTTTTTGTCTAAATTTTGCTTTGCAAATGTCACATTCAAATGGATAAATATTTGAATGTATTAATAAGTGATGCTTTAAAGCAGTTTTGTATTTAAATTTTGCTTCACTTCGAAAGGACGAATATCCGAGTGTATTAATAAATGCCCGTTCAGAAGGAATTTCTGTTTGAATTTTGCTTTGCAAGTGTCACATTCGAAAAGATAAAATATCCGAGTGTGTTAATTTATGTTTCTTCAGATCGTTTTTTCCTTTAAATTTTGCTTGGCAAGCGTTACATTCAAAAAGACAAGTATTTATATGTGTTAATATGTGATGCTTTAAAGGAGTTTTTTTATGAATTTTTCTTTGCAAGTGCCACATTCAAAAGGACGAATATGCGAGTGTAATAATAAATGCACCTTCAAAAGGTATTTCGTTTTGAATTTTGCTTCGCAAAAGTGACATTCCAAAGGATGAATATTCGAGTGTTAAGAATTTTCCAAAACAAAAGATAATTATCTCACGGGATCGTTATACAAACACAGAAAAAGTTCGATCAACAACAGAAAAACTTAGAATCTATTTCCAGTTCACAAGGAAATGATAAAGTAGCAGACCGAAGTTACTGATTCAGAGAGTGAATATATACCGCACGCTGTTCTAAAAGAATATCTAAAAAATTAAATGCCATCACTTCTTCCGACAAAATCAAGTAGGGTATAATATAACACCAGTTAACTGCAAATTTTTTCTCGCTCAAGAATATATACAGGGTGTCCCAAAAAGATACCGACAAACTTTAAGGGGTAGTAAGGGACAAAACAAGCATTTTTGTTTACATAAACATCAGGGGCGGCTTCTCAATAAGTGCGCTCGTGCGCGCGCACTGCCTCCAAAAACCAAGCAAGAAAATAAAATTAAAATTTTGGAAAGAAAAGAAACTTCAATTAAAAAATACCTACCCAATTTTCTAAATTAGGATAAATATCTACTCATTTTTCTATTTTTAAATTCGCACGAACGGAACGAAAGCGCGCCCTGCGCCTGTCTTGTATATTTTTTTCTCCCGCTTGGTTGTGCTGGTGGTCCGGGTGGTCGGTGTGGAATCGTTCGGCGCTCTGGGTAGATGTGTTTTCTCGCTGTGCGATTGATCGGGAATATACGGTAAGTCGCCCGATGAAAGGGATGCGCCGTGCGCTATTTAAATACACACTTCCAATGTTGTTTCCACTCAATCGAGAATATTTCGATGTTTTTTCACCATTTTGGCAGTTTGACAACTCTGTTATTCGCGGTTTTTTTTTTTAAATTATAAATTTCAATATCAATTATGTATTATGGCTAGAATACAAACATTCAAGCCTCATTTAAATACATATATTTTTGTTCTCGATAATTTTTCCTAAAGTAAAAAGAAAAAAAATCAACACACAAAATAAATGTAAAACAGGACGTGGCACCTCCAAAAAATTTTCCAAGAGCGCACAACCACACTAGGTTGCCACTGGCCGCCACTGATAAACATATGTCCGCAAATGAGCCATTTGGGCTGTAGAGCAAAAAAACTGTTTGGTACTTTTATTCTTTGCAATAATTAAATCACTGTTTACTTATTAATTTTGCTTTATTAACTAATAAATTATGGTTTACAATAATTGTTCAAAATGTTGATAATTTACTTCAATGCAAAGATTGCACCATCGGGTCATTAATAAACAACTAACTTAATTACGGCAACTAGTCACAAATAATACATTTAACGATGATCCCAAGGTAGGAATTTTCGAAATTTTTTTGATAAAGCAATGTTTTTGCATTTTAAAAATAAACAAAAGTGCGACCACAAATGTTTAGCAAATCATGCTAGTGGCCAACTTAATAAAAAACCGAGGAAAAAAGTCCTTAATTATTTGGGTATGATTTTAATAGTTTTTTTGCTTTACAGCCCAAACGGCTCATTTGCGGATACATGTTTATATAAACAAAAATGTTTGTTTTGGTGTTCCTTACTACCCCTTAAAGTTTGTCGGTATCTTTTTGGGACACCCTGTATATATTCTTGAGTTCGAAAAACTTTCCGGAAATAATTATTTTTTTAATATATTTCAGCTTTACGTATCAAGTGAAACTTGGTAGCTTGTTGGATCCAAATTTAAAAAAAAAAAAATGTTCTAAGGCAGCTGGAACGAAATTGTTCAAATACATCGGCAACCAATAAAATATCAATCTTCATTTATTTAGTCTAAACGGCGACGACGAAATAACAGGATCGATAAAACTTCTGAAGTTCATGAATATAATTCGTTATATCGGAATACGAAATGCCAGGTATTCCAATCAACAGGTAGACATGTACTTTTAAATTTCTGCAATAGGCGATCTCTATATTTCATGAGTAATTTGAGGTTATCTCTTGATCATGGAGCCTAACTTAAATTTCGGAATAAGGAACACTAGGTAGGTGCGATTTAAATTCCAAAAATTAAAACATTATAATCTTATGATAAATTATTAGTACAATAATTTTCATTACTCATGCTATTGGTCTGGATTTTGGGAAATAGGTATGATGTAATTGTGCAAAAAAAACTTCCGCCATACAGAACAAGTAGTACTTGAAAATATCCACAGTGCACGAAGTGATGCCTCCCACACGCAAAATCATTCAAACGGATAAGCTTTGAAGGCGGCAAAGAGACTTTTCTCACATGTTAGAAGCAAATTTTTTTTCTACGAACGTTTGTATCTCTGAATATGTATCCCGTGTCGGATTTTTTTGCCAAAACATGAAAATAAACTAATCCAGCTTTAAGACATCACGCTTTCATGAAAAAATGTTAATGCATTTGTCTCATTACTTCCAATTATTCATCGAGTCCGGAGTCCGGTGCGTCAAATACATATAAAGTTATCCAACACATGCATTCTAGGCTCACACCTCTAACTTTTTTACCGTCTTTTGAGATATTGATTTTGCATTTACAAACTTCACATTGGAACACTCGCTTATCCACATTTTCTTCACGTTTAAATTAAGCGAAGTAAAAACTACCTACACTGGAATTTACACTAGGTACCACACAATTACCCCTGGTTCTAAACTTAGCGTTGCATATCTTGCATTTTAAATTTTTCTCATCCGAGTGTGATGATATGATATATGCCTTTTCAAATCGTGTTTTCGTTTATATTTTGCTTTGCAAGTGTCACATTCAAAAGGACGAATATCTGAATGTGTCATTAAGTGAGCCTCCAAATGCCCTTTTCGTTTAAATTTTGCTTTGCAAGTATTACATTCGAAAGGATGAATATCCACATGTGCTTCTTCAAACCGCCTTTTTCTTCAAATTTCAATTTGCAAGCGTCACATTCAAAAGGATGGATATCCGAATGTGTTAACATATGCCTATTCAAAACGCCTCTTTGTTTATATTTTGCTCTGCAAATGTCACATTCGAAAGAATGAATATCTGAATGTGTTATTAAGTGTCTCTTCAAATGGTCTTTTCGTTTAAATTTTGTTTTGAAAGTGTTACATTCAAAAGGATGAATATCCGAGTGTGTTAACATGTGCAACTTCAAACTGCATTTTTGCTTGAATTTCTTTTCACAAGTGTTACATACGAAAAGATGAATATCCGAATGTGTTGATGTGTGCGTTTTCAAATCGCCTCTCTGTTCAAATTTTGCTTTGCGAGTGTTATATTCAGAAGGATGAATATCCGGATTTGATACCAGATGATATTTTGAATTTGATGTTTTTTCAAACATAGCATTGCCATTGTAACATTGAAATTTCTCAATAACATCTGTTCTTGATGAATTGTCTTCATTTGAATATTTCTCTTTCTTTATAACTATTCCTTAAATTGGGTCTATTAGTTCAATTTCTTACACTTCTATATCTGGATCGTCTAGATATTCATTCTTTACAATAAACCTAAAAAAAAAAATTTCAGATTCATAGTTGTATTTTGAAATTTTACAAGGTAAACAGGATTAGAATTCTGAAAATAAACACATGTGTTAATTTAGTCATACAATATTTTAAACAATAAAAGAAAAAAATTACCAAGTATAGGTCTCAAATTGTTTATCATTTTATTCACTTAAATAGTTACACGTGTTTCGCTCATACGAGTATCATCAGACAGTGAAAATTAAGAACCACAGAACACTCACTACATTTTCAAAGACAAAGGTGTAATAAAAAATAGTAATCGAATTCGAAATTTTATTAACGCATTAAGCGTTTTACAGTTAAAGACGAAAGTTATATTTAAAGTACATATAGTTCTAATTATAAATCATGTCAAAATATAGATAACAAAAATTAAAATAAATTATATAAGAGTTTCAAAAGATAGCGGATTAATTATATAAAATTTCCTCAACTTTCTTATTAAACTTATTTAAAGAATCACAAAATATACAAATATCATTATCTCTAGTAAATCATTAACCAATCGACCCATTCTACTTAATGAGGTATTGAAACCATAATTCGTTGTGTGGAAGGCAACATTAAATAGCAATCTACTTCTGGTATTAAAGGGAAAACAAATATGAAGCTCAATGGTCGTGCTACGTTTGCTCGTGGAGGGACCACTAGCCGTAGTTTAATGAGTGTTGAACCTAATATTAGAAATACTAAAAAAAAAATTAATAAATAATAAATCCGCCTTGACTTATAGTGACCAAATAAAACAAATCGTTGAAATTCAGATGGTCAAGATTATATTTGGTCACTCTATATACAGGGTGTCCCACGGTGGATGGCGTATTAGACGTTTATGGAGAACCAAAACGCGGATCATTTTGAAAATTTGGCAACCGGGATAACCGACCATGATCTACACTTTAAAAATATTTTTGATCATGAGGTGTTGCCGCTTGTACTCTAAACCAGTGGCAACATCGCTATTTTAGATGGAACACCCTGTGTGTATGTGATTGCATATTTGGATTCTACGTAAAATTCTGAGCGGATTTCATGTGATATTCCCTATACCTAAGTTCAACTGTTTTGGAAATATTGACACTTGAAAATTGACTTTTTGCAACTTTCACAGACTGTAAAACCTGAACGGTTAATTTTAGAGTAAAATCGATTTTACATTCCTATCTTAGATTTTCATAAACTATCATTTGACACCAACTTTGAATTTAATCCATGATTGAAAATTCCAATTAAATTTAATCTCCGGTTAAATTCAAAGTTGGTGTCAAATGATAGTTTATGAAAATCTAAGATAGGAATGTAAAATCGATTTTGCTCTAAAATTAACCGTTCAGGTTTTACAGTCTGTCAAAGTTGCAAAAACTCAATTTTCAACTATCAATATTTCCAAAACAGTTGAACTTAGGTATAGCGTATATCACATGAAATCTGCTCAGAATTTTACGTAGAATCCAAATATGCAATCACATACAGGGTGTTCTATCTAAAATAGCGATGTTGCCACTGGTTTAGATTGGAAGCGGCAACACCGCATAAACAAAAATATTTTTAAAGTGTAGATTATGGTCGTTTATCCCGGTTGCCAAATTTTCAAAATGATTCGCTTTTTAGTTTTCCATAAACGTCTAATACGCCATCCACCGTGGGACACTCTGTATATATACAATATTTACAAAATTGGTTACATCATGTGGGTTCATTTACATTGACTAAGTTATCTTCAAAATTATATGAATAAAATATCTAAGATTTATTCCAATATCAAAATTATGTACGGATCAAGATGATTCCGTAATTATTCTAGTCTACAATGTGAAAATTTACACTTTCTAAATGATAATACCCAATACAGTGATATTACAAAAAAAAAAATAAGTACGTTGCAGAAATAACTTTAAAAATAGAAATTTTCTTATAATTAGAGAAATAAAAGGACTTATCTTTTATACACCAAAACGTGGTGTGAATATTCGTTCCAAAATTCGTCGGTCTTGGATTTCCATGTCCTCTACGAAACCATATTATAGCTCTAACGTCTGCAACCTGCTACACATCAAAATCTGCGTCCATGGGTGACCACAAATCGAAATTTCGACACCAAGGAATAGAAATGTACGAATGAAGATAAAGTTGAATCAATAAAAGAAGTCTGTGAATAAAACATTCAACTAAGTTTCGGAATGCTGTCAAAATCAGGAACAGATAGCGCATGCCGCAGGTGGCAGAGAAGAAGGATTAGATCTTGGTTAGATAAGCAGATGTTGCCCTACGTAAATTTAGAAATTGGGAACACTAGGTAGGTGCGATTCAAATTCCAAAAATTAATACATATGGTCGTTTATTATTACAATATTTTTCATTAGGTACTTATGAATATTTTTTTCTTTAAACGTTCGCAATTTTGAATATGTATCCGGTGTCGGGCTTTCTTGCCAAAATATGCAAATAAACTAATCCAGTTTTAAGACAAGGTGGTTTCATGAGAAATTATCGGTTATGTTGATGCACTTATATAATTACTTCCGATTATTTATCGAGTCCGGAGTTCGGTGCGTCAAATATAAAGTTATCCAACTCATGCATACACGGCTCCCACCGATTGTCTCTAACTTTTTTACAAGTCGCTCTTTCGAAATATTAGTTTTGTATTTACAAAATTACATTGAAACACTCGTTTATCCATATTTTTTTCACGTTTAAATTGAACGAAGCAAAAACTACCTACATTGAAATTTAAACTTAGTACCACACAAATTATCTCTGGTTCTAAACTTAGAGTTGTATATTATGCATTTTAAAAGGATGAATATTCGAGTGTGTTGACATGTGCTTCTTCAAAACGGCTTTTTTTTTAAATTTGGCTGTGCAAATGTCACATTCAAAAGGATAAATATCCGAGTGTTTTAACATGTGCTGCTTCAAAACGCTTTTCCGTTTAAATTTAGCTTCGCAAGTGTTACATTCAAAAGGATAAATATCCGAGTGTGTTGATAAGTGCGTCTTCAAATCGCTTTTTCTTTTAAATTTTGCTTTGCAAGTGTCACATTCAAAAGGATAAACATCCGAGTGTGTTAACATGTGCCTCTTCAAGTCGCCTTTTCGTTTAAATTTTACTGTGCAAATGTCACATTCAAAAGGATAAATGTCCGAGTGTTTTAACATGTGCTGCTTCAAAACGCTTTTCCGTTTAAATTTAGCTTCGCAAGTGTTACATTCAAAAGGATAAATATCCGAGTGTGTTGATAAGTGCGTATTCAAATCGCTTTTTCTTTTAAATTTTGCTTTGCAAATGTCACATTCAAAAGGATGAATATCTGAATGTGTCATTAAATGAGGTTTCAAATAGTCTTTTCGTTTAAATTTTGCGTTGCAAATGTTACATTCAAAAGGATGGATATCCGAGTGTGGTAATATGTGAGTCTTTAAACCGCCTTTTCGCTTGAATTTCTTTTCACAAGTGTTACATACAAAAAGATGCATATCCGAGTGTGTTGATAGGTAAGTCTTTAAATCGCTTTTTCGTTCAATTTTCGCTCCGCAAGTGTTACATTCAGAAGTATAAATATTCGAATGTGATATCAAATGATATTTTAAACTTGATTTTTTTCCAAACATAGCATTGTAACATTGAAATTTCCCAACAACATTCGCTCCTGATAAATTGACGTCATTTAAATATTTCTCTTCTTTCATAGATATTTCTCCAATTGGATCTATTAGTTCAATTTTTGACACTTCCATATCTGGATCGTCTAGATATTCATTCTTTACGATAAACCTAAAAAAAAAATGATTGTTAGATTTTTAGTTGAATTTTGAAATTTCACGAGGAAAATAGAATTATAATTCTGGAAATAAATACATGTGTTAATTTAGTCAAACAATATCTTAAACAAAAAAAAGAGAAAAATTACCAAGCCTAAGTCTCAGATTGTTTATTATTTTATTCATTTTATAGTTACACGTGTTTCGCTCATACGAGTATCACCAGACACTGAAAATTAAAAACCACAAAACTCTGCATTCTCAAAAACAAACGAGTAATAAAAAGTAGTTTTCAAATTCAAATGCAAGATTCTATTAACGCATTGGGTTATTTACAGTTATAGTCAAAAGTAACATATAAAGCATACTACTTACTTATTATAGAACATGTCAAAATATAGACAACTAAAATTAAACAAATTAACAAAAGTTTTATACCAAGATAGCGGATTATTTATAAAATTTCCTTAACTTTTCTGTTAAACTAACTCAAAGAATTACAAAATATATAGTAAATCATTAGCCAATCGACACATTCTACTTAACGAGGAATTGAAACTATAATTGGTTTGTGGAAGTCAACATTAAATAGCAATCTATTTCTGGTATTGGTATTAAGGGGAGAAATATGAAACCCAATGGTCGCAAGAAGATCTGGTGCATCAATGATTTCATTAACAATTTTATAGTGCTGAAATGTCAAAAAAATTCCTTCTGCTTTCCAAAGGCATTAAATCTAGAAGTTCCATATCTCATCACAATTAATTTTCTCATAAGGTATTCCCAATTTAAATCCAATTCTCTTAAGAAACCTACGCTGGATTTTTTCTATTTTATCTTTGTGTATGGCATAATGAGGATTCCATACGCAATTTGCATATTCAAAAATTGAATGGATCAACACATTTTTATAAGAGTAAAAATGTTTTCAAAACCTCTCAGAGTTTAAAAAACTGGCCCCTATAGCTAATAACTTCTATATGGTTATCAAAAGTGAGTTCAAATCTAACCATACTCCAACATCTTTGATTGGACTTTGCCTTGCTAGTGGTTCAAAGTCCAGACAATACTCAAAAAGAACAGGATTTCTTGTTTTGCAAAAAGTTACAATTTTGCATTTAACTACTTTTAATGTTAAATTATTAGTTTTGCACCATAAAGAGGATTTATTTAGATCTTCTTGCTATACATTCATTTTGAGAATCAATAATTCTAAAAGCCTTCAAGTCACCAGTGAAGCCAAGAAACTGACAGACACGAAAAACATCTCTCATATCATTGAGAGATGCTCTTCTTGTTGTACATCTGAAGTTACTGTAATCTCAGATGATATGAAATTCTTAATTTTCATAGACTGTTTACGTCCCCCCGAGTTGATCTCGAACCAATTAAGAACTTCAAAAATCCTAATTGAGGCAAGTTTCTTTACCATGATCAACTGTGTCAAAAGCTTTCGAGAAATCAGTAAAAATTGCATCAACCTAATACCATTTATTCCCGAAAGCACCCAACAAACATTGCTCCATAGCTTGAGAGGTTAGAATCTGTTGATCTTCTTTTCATAAAGCCATTCTGTTCATTCATTATGATGTTTTTGAAATGAGGGAGATAATGGCTTCAAAGATTTTATAAAATATATATTGTTTAGAAATAGCACCGTAGTTTTTTATGTCTGCTTTGTTCCCATCCTCAAAAACTGGTGTAACATAGGACCTTTTCCAAGAAGTAGGAAATATACTGCACTTTATTAATAGATTATAAATCTTACATAAAATTTCAAAAAGGGCTATTTCCTGTGAATCATTACTGAAATCCTTACCAAGTGACACACACTGTGGGTACTCTGAGTTGCCTGTTTTTGAATTAACATATTTCCGAAAAGATTTCTTGCCAGTGAATTGACGTTCAAGCGTGTTGATGTATTCCCTGTGTGAAGATAATGATTTATTTCTATACTGCTCTTTTCATTATTGTTTAAAGACAATGTAGTCTGTCGTAGGTTTTGTACTTTTGAAAATTTTGTGTGATATTTTTTTTTCAATTATTGAAGATCATGATCATGATCCATCCATTTTGGAACTTTAGGTGTTTTATACCAAGATGTTGGGTTCTTTGGTGTGGAATTACTCAACTCGAAAAAATACTCAAGGGCTGAGTGTGTTGTTTCCAGCCACAGATTAAAACATTTATGTCAACATGATTCGAAAACAACAAATCAAGAAATTTACTATACACATTTTGCAGTTTGGATGTTCTGGAAAAACCCCAAGTAGGCTGCACAGTCACAAAGTACCACAGCCTCGGACGGAGATGTTCCATTTACTCCATTGACCCATGAAATTTTAGGTAGATTACAATCACCCCAAAAAAAAACATCAGTAAAATCTGTTTCATTCACCATATGCATGACCCATAAATAATAACTTTCGTACATATCACAACAGATGAGACACCTGGTATATATACACTGCCCACCAGAATCTTATTACTTCCAACAGAGATTAGAATCAAAACTGTTCAACATTATTTACAGGTGTACTAAGCAGTTGACAGGAAATTGAATTTTTTACGGCGATAAGTACCCCACCCTGTGACATAAAAGTACTGGTTTCCTCCAATCTATCACATCTAAATATCAAATATCTATCTAAACTAAGTTCACTTGATAGAACTCTTTCATTCAAAAAAGTTTCAGTCAATAATATAACATGGTAATTTTCAAATTTTGACTTTATACCCCTTACATTTTGGTAGTAAAATGTTAAGGATTCATGGGCACCATCTGAAAAGTGTAAAAATTCATTGCTGTTTCAGATGGGGTTACTTGATTCTGTCAATGAGTGAATGACTTAAAAATAACATTAGTTGGCCAAAAATCGCTATTATTTTACACATCGAATAGGCTTTCACATATTCCCATATTTCCCATTAGCTTTAGTTGGCAAATCTTCCACTAACAACAATTGATCATTGGTTATTTTTTGCCCTGCCTTTAATATAGTCAAATATTACTTGACGAGCTGACAGCTAGTCCTAGAAATAGCTACTTCTTGCCTGAAGCCGCCCTAGATAGACCCCCTGAATTTTATGCCGAGCCTCTATTAATATTGGTGTAACCTTTTTTATTATAAGACATGGGGCTATGGAGTTCTGAGTTTATTTGTGAAAATTTTGGTACAACTGTTTACACTAAATCCTCATTAACTGCCTTCACCTGGGAATTAGTTATAATTAATTTGATTATCGTTCGCCTAAGGGTCATTTATAACCACCTAACTTAACGTACGGAAAGTTATAATGAACGTACGTAACTGAGAAGTGTGTGTTTACAATGAAGTTAATTATGTGAAAAAATTGTGATGTCACACCGGCTAAACGCCGAAATGGCAGCCTCCTGTTCGTTCAGTCCTTAGTGAACCGTGCCCTATACTTTGAGTGGTTGGAATTCGCTCTAGTGAGATCGAAGACATTTTTTTTGGAAAATTCTTACACGTGTTAAAAAACTGTGCCTTTGAAGCCGGCGTGACGTCACAGCCCAGGCCTTCGTAATTTTAAAACGACCTAGCTCGAAAACGGGTCATCGTAGCAAGATGCGATTCAACTATTTATACTCAGATTTTTTTGCACTTAAACTTTTATTTTTGGGTCAAACCCCCTTCAAGTGTTTGATATTTTTCGGTACACTACCCATATTTATATTTATTGGTTCAACATCTGAAACTTCGTTTTTGTTTTCCATTATAAACCCAAAAATTTTTTAAAAATATTTATACTTATATTTCGAAATTAAATAGGTATACTAGATAGGTGCGGTTTAAATTCCAAAAATTAATACAAAAAATTAATACACATAGGTATTATAGTAACTTATTAGTACCTACAATAATTTTCATTACTTATGCTATTGGTTTGTATTTTGGGAAATAGGCATGATCGATCCGTCCGACGAAAACTTGCGCCATACAAAACAGGTAGGACTTGAAAATATCCACCAATAGAAATAGTTATTTCTCTACCAAGTGCACAAAGTGATGCCTCCCGCATGCAAAAGCAGTTAAACGGATAGCTTTAAGGGCGGCAAAAAGACTTGCACCTTTGAATATGTATCCGGTGCCGGGTTTTTTTGCCGAAATATGAAAATAAACTAATTCAGTTTCAATACGACACGCTTTCATGGAAAATTATCGGTTATGTCGATGCACTTCCGATTAATTAGCGAGTCTGGAGTGCGGTCCGATTGTCTCTAACTTTTTTATAAGTCCCTCTTTCGAGGTATTGGTTTTGTATTTACAAAGTTTATATTAAAACACTCCCTTTATCCACATGTTCGGATGCTGAATAAACATAATTTTTTTTCACGTTTAAATCAGTGTTGCCAACTCTCGAAAGGTAAATTTCCCACAAGCGAGTCCAAAAATTCCTTTTTTTAAAAAAAAATTCCCACAAATGCACAAAATACTGACAAAACCCAATAATGCAAATTTTCAGTAGGCAGATTAGTTTTTAAAAGAAATTAAATTTGAATTATGTTGCAACAAATCAAATAATTGGCAATTTTTCCGGGGGGATAATCATTATGCTGGGTTGTGATGTGTCAATAGACCTATCTATTTTTACCTGGTATGCGCGCGCAACACGAGGCAATGCTTTTTTATTGGCTAACTAGTACAGGTGTGAGGTGTGAGGTGTTCGTTTTGCACGCTAGGCATCTCCTTTTCCTTGTTCACTACTCGTGGTCTGATAAGGATAAAAGTACGGTTGATATTCAACTTGACATAGCTTGACAAGTGACATTCTAAAGTTGTTTGAAATTTTCATTGACAAATACGTTGCACAAGACGCGGTCTTTCTCCTTTCCTTTTTACCCTGTGCAAATAAGAAGGACGAATTGCTATACGTAAGTCTAACATAATTTGGTACGTTTTGCCTCGTCTTGCGCAATGAGTGTTCTGTGTCTTTTTTTATTTAATGAAGTTTTCGTATTATTACCTCTTTATCTGATAAAATAGATAGGTCTATTGCGTCATAATCCCTTAACTCCCTCTCCATCCAAATCTGAGCCTACGAGTGACGTCACTACCAGCAGCTTCTAGTGATGACGTCACCCGCATGGAATGCGTCCGATTCAGGCTGTGCTAGTGAGTTATTTTTTTTTGTCGATTTCAAATGAAGAAAAGGTGATTTTTCGGCCTGTTCTCACAGAAGAAATTAGGTGTTTTTGATCCTCGAGTATCCCAGAATTTGATGGTGGGGGAGTTAGGCAAGTATGACACAATTGACACATCACATACCTAATCCAGCATACTCGAGCATGCTTGATTATCCTTCGGAAAAATTGCTTAATAACAAGTCATTCGTTAGAGTTGTCATTTGTACCGCCTGGTAGATTCTAGAACTAAGCTTGGGTTCAAATTTTTTTGGTTCAACAATCAACGTGGTATCATTTTAAGTTGCCAGTTCCATCGGTAATCATATTTATTTTCCGGTGAATCCCCGAACTAGAACTCTTAAACTCGACAACCTCAATGCTCGATTCCATCCATTCTGAAGCGAATCAGAGTTACTCTGCGGCACTCTGTGCTGCTGTGACAGGGCGCGCTCGCGAAAGTCAATGTGGAAACGCATACATTCGAAGAATCATTTTTGAGTGCATTTGAAACTTGCACAGTTCGCGATAGCTATGCGATCGGACCGCGAATGTCTTGCGCCCTTATATGCACTATTTTTTAAGAAATATCCCACGAATATCGCAATTTTGGTGGAAATTTCCCTTTTCCCTTCAGTGTAACTAATTTTCCACGAATCGGGAAATTAACCACGAGTTGGCATCACTGGTTTAAATTAAACGAAGCCAAAATAACCTACATTAAAAATTTACACTTGTCTGAATACTTCACTAAATGTTGTTTCAAATTATTCCTGGTTCTGAATTTAGCGTTGCATAAGTTACATTTGAAATTCTTCTCATCCGAATGTGATAATACATGATACTTTAAATCGTGTTTTCGTTTAAATTTTACTTTGCAAGTGTCACATCCAAAAGGACGAATTTCTGAATGTGTTATTATGTGACTTTCCAGATGGCCTTTTCGTTTAAATTTCGCTTTGCAAGTGCTACATTCAAAAGGATGAATATCCGAGTGTTTTAACATGTGCATTTTCCAATTGCCTTTTGTTTTAAATTTTGCTTTGCAAGTGTCACATTCAAAAGGATGAATATCCGAGTGTACTTGCATGTGCATCTTCAAAACGTCTTTTCTTTTAAATTTCGCTTTGCAAATGTCACATTCAAAAGGATGAATATCCGAGTGTATTAACATGTGCATTTTCCAATTGCCTTTTGTTTTAAATTTTGCTTCGCAAGTGTCACATTCAAAAGGATGAATATCTAAATGTGTCATTAAGTGACACTTCAAATGGTCTTTTCGTTTAAATTTGGCTTTGCAAGTGTTACATTCAAAAGGATAAATATCCGAGTGTGTTAATATGTGAGTCCTCAAACCGCTTTTTCGCTTAAATTTTTTTTCACAAGTGTTACATTCAAAAAGATGCATATCCGAGTGCGTCTTCAAATCGCCTTTTTGTTCAAATTTCGCTTTGCGAGTATTATATTCAGGAGGATAAATATCCGAATGTGATGTTACATGATGTTTCAAATTTGATTTTTTTTCAAATACAGCATTGCAATTGTAACATTGAAATTTCTTATTAACATCTGCTTTTGATGAATTGTCGTCATTTGAATAATCCTCTTCTTTTATAGATGTTCCTCCAATTGGATCTATTAGCTCAATTTCTGACACTTCTATATCTTCATCGTCTAGATATTCATTCTTCACGATAAACCTAAAAAAAATGTTTGTTAGATTCATAGTTGGATTTTGAAGTTATACGAGATAGACAGGATTAGAATTTTGAAAAAACACATGTGTTAATTCAATCATACAAAAGCTTTGTTTTGGTTGGAGGAGTTTATTATTGGAATTTTTGATAGCCGAACCGTTGTCATTTTGTGGTGCTATTGTCTTTAACCGTCTTTTTCTCAAACCACAATAAAGCTTTCAAACAATAAAAAAAAGCCAAGTGTAGGTTACAGATTGTTTATTATTTTATTCACTTAATAGTTACACGAGTTACATACGGCTCTACATTGTATATTTTATTTAATCAGCATATTATTTTTCATTAGCTTGCATTCTGTATTCTCTTTTTGTAGCTTCTACTTGCCGAGCGTCGTCAGTCAGAGCTTTGCGTTCACTTTCGACGCTTCGAATTTTAATAAATTTTAAACGTAAAAATATTGTAATAGTTTTAAGTGAAATAAATTTGTTTTTAAAAAATCGTACATCGCGTACTGATTTGTAACTGGCGCAGTCGGTAGGATAGTCAGGAATCAATACATCGAGTATCGATTTATCGTGAAACGGTCAACTGGCTATCCGAAAGAACTTACGGTTCGGGATTTTGATTGAACATCAGAAACTGTCGACCGTGACTACGAAAAGTGTTCGTGTGCGTAAAGCAATTAATTGGGGATTGTTTCGCGACGGCATTTTGAGAATTGATAACAAACTCTATCAATTCTGCGAGGACTTAGTGCTTTTGGACTTGAATTACAAAATTGCCACCAGAGGACTGAGGCCTTATAGTACCACCTAGGCATAAGAAGAAAACTCTATGGCACGAAAATTGATAGCATATTTTATGTAAGTGCAATTTGTAAATGTCTGATTTGGACGATTTAATTAACTCTTTTGAAAGTATTGAGATAAACGATAATAGCTCTGACTCCGCTTCAAATACAGAAGTGTTAACTGATCAATCTAATAATCAATTAGAAACTGAAGGTAATATTGATCAATTAGAAAGTGAAAATAATATTTTACCTATTGATAGCTCAAACTTAGATTTAACTGCTTTTGCACAAACTATAACGCTTTTGCGAAGTCAACAAAATTTAAACTTTTCTCCTTTAAATATTGCTACAGTAAATTTACCAGTAACTATGGCTCAATTTAAACCCGAATATTTAAGTTGTGTCCCAAAATTCGAGGGAAACCCTTGCGAGCTAAACAGATATTTAGCGACTTGCAAATCTCTCATAGATAATTTTTATGATACTGTAAATGTAAATTGTTTCCAAAATATATTTTTAATAAACTCTCTTATAGGTAAACTTTCTGGCAATGCTAGATTAGTGGTTAATGTTCAGAATGTCTCCACCTGGGACGGTCTAAAAAATACATTGACTAGACATTTCGCGGACAGACGTGACGAGTCTTGTTTGAATAGAGACCTTGTTTTAACCAAACAAAATGCTAACGAGACCCCTCAATCTTACTATGATAGAATTCTCGAATTACTTAATTTACTCTGCAGTTACGTAGATGCTCACGACGATGTGGCTACTGCCCAAATAAAACGAAATTTGTATACAGAACTTGCTTTAAAAACATTCTTGGCCGGTTTAAGAGAACCTTTAGGCAACACAATTCGTTGTATGTCACCAAAAGATTTAGCTGATGCCATACAACTTGTTATTCGAGAGAGTAACACAAAATATTTCCAAAATCAACCCAATCACAATAATAGCAATGCAAATCATACAAAACCAAAACCTCAACAACATCAATATCGATTTAATGGTCCAACCAGAAATTTTGGTTATAATAACTATACACCAAATCAGTTTAAGCAGCCCTTTCCGTCACAACCTATCAATATTAGACCTAATGCAAACATCCGCCCACAAAAATTCTTTTCTAACTCCCAAGTTTTTGGTAAACCAAAACCAACAAACGTATTTAGACAAAATCCTGGAAAAATCTTGCCAAAGCCCACACCAATGTCAGGTGTAAGTTTCCAAAACACCCAAAATTTCACACCAGTGGCTCAAGCATCAAATTTCCAGCAACCACAACAACAGTATCAGCAACAGCCCAAATATGCATTTGAAGAATTATTTACTACAGAACTAGATCCAACTTCTGAAGAATATCAATACAGTTATTCAAACGTCATCAATCAAACGTACCCCGAAAATAATGCAAATTATGATGAACAGCAGATCTATAACCCCGAAAATTCTTATTATTATTATGCTGACCCAGCACAGATAAATTATACAAATGAAACTCAAGAAGAACCGACCACATCAAATCAGGCTGTAGAATCAAATTTTCAGGAATCAGCCGAAGACAATCAGAATATTTGACGGAATCGCCCCCAGTGATTTCATTAAATTTAAACAACACCAGTGAACTCTCATACATAGTGTTTCCTGAATACAACGTCAAAATTTTAATTGATTCAGGTTCCACGAAATCTTTTATTGACCCAAATATAGCATTTAAATTATTTCCGAATTTCGTTATTAACGATCCTTTCATCGTTAGTACGGTATTCCAGAAATCAGCCCATAAATATACCAGCACCTAAAATATTTAATTTACCCAAAAAAGGAAAACTCAAATTTTACCTATTCAAATTCCATAACATTTTTGATGGTTTGATAGGCCTTGACAATTTAAAATTATTACAAGCAAATGTTGATTTTAATAGTGGTTACCTTATTACGCCCTATGCAAAGATCAAATTGAAATATCAACAAACACAAAACGAACTTAATTGCATTACTGTTGAAGCGAGAACAGAAAAAGTAATTAAAATCAAAACATCTATAAAAAATGGCGAAATTATTGTTCCCTATATGAAATTACACAATATTGAAATACCCGAATCACTAACAATCGCAAAAGATGGCTATGCAATAACAACAATCTTAAATAACTCTTGCGAGCCAATTACTTTAGATTTTTCAGAACAAATAGAAGTAGACCCTTTTGAAAGAAATAATATCGAGATGATAGATTTAAATAATTTTGACGAATCACCCAAACAAAGACTAGATTTATCAAAAATTCGTGTTGATCATCTTAATGATGAAGAAAAATACAAAACTTTGGAACTGTGTGAAGAATTTTCAGATATTTTCTATCAAGAAAATACACCTCTATCTTTCACTAGTAACTTGAAACATCATATACAAACGACAGATTAGACTCCAATTTATACTAAAACTTACAGATACCCGTTCATCCATCGCCAAGAAGTAAGAAATCAAATAGAAAAAATGTTAGATCAAAAAATTATAAGACCTTCAAATTCTCCCTGGTCCTCACCAATTTGGGTGGTACCAAAAAAATTAGATGCTACAGGAAAGCAAAAATGGCGTGTAGTCGTGGACTACAGAAAACTGAACGAAAAGACAATCGATAACAAATACCCGCTACCAAATATCACGGATCTTTTAGACAAATTAGGTAGATGCCAGTATTTTACAACATTAGACCTTGCACCAGGCTTTCACCAGATTGAAATGAATGAAGCCGACATACAAAAAACGGCCTTCAACACTGAAAATGGGAACTACGAGTACCTTAGGATGCCCTTCGGTCTGAAGAATGCGCCTGCTACCTTTCAAAGCATAATGGATTCAATTTTAAGGGGTATTCAAAATGAAAAATGTTTGGTATACCTAGATGATATCATTATTTTCTCGACATCCTTACAGGAACATCTAAATAACTTGAGAAATGTTTTCCAACGGCTACGTGACTCTAATTTCAAGATCCAGCTTGATAAAAGCGAATTTTTGCGTCGCGAAGTCGCATACCTGGATCATATTGTGACGCCAGAGGGAGTCAAACCAAACCCCGATAAAATTAAAGCAATTAAGCAGTATCCGATACCGAAGACTACAAAGCAAATTAAAGGATTCCTAGGACTGTTAGGCTACTACCGGAGATTTATTAACAATTTTGCAAAAGTTACGAAACCTCTCACCAAATGTTTGAAGAAAGGCGCTAAAATAAATCATGACGAAGAATTTATTAACTGTTTCAAAATGTGCAAAAATTTACTAACAAATGAACCCATA
This sequence comes from Ceutorhynchus assimilis, assembly GCA_917834065.1. NCBI lineage: Eukaryota > Metazoa > Arthropoda > Insecta > Coleoptera > Curculionidae > Ceutorhynchus > Ceutorhynchus assimilis. Next base: position 10,143,834 of record OU892286.1, on the reverse strand, counting down.
CTTCAGTATCCTGACTTTTCAAAACCTTTTAATTTGACAACAGACGCGAGTAACTTGGCCTTAGGAGCAGTACTTTCCCAAGGGCCAATTGGACAAGATTTACCGATCGCCTATGCCTCACGCACGCTCAACGACTCTGAGTGCAACTATTCTACGATAGAAAAGGAATGTTTGTGTCTTGTTTGGGCAACCAAATATTTCCGCCCTTATCTCTATGGCAGAAAATTTAACATCATTACAGACCACAAACCGCTTCAATGGCTTTTTTCAGTTAAAGAACCAACTTCAAAATTACTTCGCTGGAGAATAAGACTAGAAGAATTTAACTATCAAATTATTTACAAGAAAGGAAAATTAAACACAAATGCGGACGCCCTATCGAGAATAGAAATTCATACTAAAGAAACAACAGAAAATATTTTTGACCTGCAAAAATATGTAGAAGACGTAACTAAAAATTTAGAGGACAACAACCACCAAAATAATGACGAAATTCCTAGCACAAGTCACGAAAATATGGATCAAATATCAGTTGTAGCACAACCGGACAATGACCCACCAGAAATCGCGCAAGATGCCGATGATGCAACTATCCATACAAACGCCGACCAAAACCCTGTAGTAGGAGTACCTATTATTGAAACAGCTGTCAATTATGGTTCTAATCAAATAATATTGCAGCAGGTACACCACTCACCAGCAAGAGCGAAAATAATTGTACTATTTAACAAGAAACGTAGAATAATAGTACAACTATCGCAGGAAAATTTCGAGGAAGACATCATGAAATTTATCAAAGAATTAATAGTGCCAAATAAACCATACCACCTGTACTTTGAAAATCCAGAGGCTTATGAACCATTTTGCCGAGTCATCAAGAACAATTTTAAATGGCCCTCCTTACAATTTAAAAGATGTACTTCAAAACTACTCGACGTTACCAACAAAAATGATATTAAAGAAATCATACAAAATTACCACGAAAGCAAGTCAAACCACCGCGGCATAGAAGAAACAGTTCAAAGATTAAAAACAAAATATTACTGGCCCGATCTTAAAAGTTCCGTCCAATCTTACATTAACGAATGCGAAATTTGTATTCGTAGTAAATATGAACGTAACCCAGTAAAGATTCCAATGAACGTTACACCCACGGCATCAAGGCCCTTTGAAATTATTCACCTTGATACCTACACTCTAGAAAAAAGTAAATTCCTCACCATCGTCGACAGTTTTTCCAAATATGCGCAAGCATATCCACTTAAATCACTAGCTGCTACTGAAATTGCAGACAGTCTTCTAAGTCATTTTTCTCATGGAATTCCAAAACAAATAATTGTAGACAACGGTACAGAGTTTAAAAATACCATAGTGACAGAATTACTGTCCCTACACAAAATAAAAGTTCACTTTTGTTCGCCTTATCACCCGGAATCGAATGGTATCGCCGAGCGTTTCCATTCAACCCTTTCAGAGCACATCAGATTGCTTAACAATCAAAATTTCGCTAAAGCAACCATACAAAATAAAATTGTATATGCCGTTCTGGCTTATAATCATACAATTCATTCTACAACCAACCTTAAACCCATTGATGTTGTGCAAGGACATATTACATCAGATGACACTTTTAATTTAAAATTAGATCAATTAATTTTATCAGATTATATAAATGAACATAAAGAAAAAGCAAAAGTTCTTTATGCGCAATTGAACGAAAAATTAATGGCTAAAAAAGAACACTTAACTACAAAAATTAATGTGAATAAAGACAACCCAGAAATATTTCAACCAAACCAAACAGTATTTACGAAAAAACACATACGACAGAAAAACGCTGACAAATTCAATAAGCCGACCAAAATAGTAAATGTCGACACAGCTAAAAAGACAGCAAAACTCGAATCTCAAGAAAAGATTCACTTGTCAAACATAAAACGTCCATTAAAAAATAAATATAGCTTTGACTAATTGCTATATTCTCTTTTCAGGATACTACAAGTATCAATTGCCCTTGAAGATAAAATTCAATTAGAAAAAATCGCTGATAACCCTGGACTATTGCCAATTAAATTAGGACAAGCCAAACTAGAAGAATATTCATTTACGCTAATTCATTTTTATGACCTCAATCCAATCCTAAATGAAGTCAACAAACTTCAAGAAAAATCAAAAAACTTGACCGATAACGTAAATACGCACGCAGAATATAAGATCGAAACTAGTAATTATATAAAAATACTATTCTTAATTCAAGACCGTGTTGAAACAAAATTAAAAGAATTAATTCCACACCCACAACGCACAAGACGCGGGCTTATTAATGCAGTCGGATCAATTTTCAAAACAATTACTGGTAACCTAGACGCATCAGATGGAGAACGTTATGAACAACTAATTGAAAATTTACAGAGTAATCAAATTGAAATAAAATCAAAAGCCTTAAAGGAAAATGCCATTTCGATTAAACTGATTGAACAATTTAATAAAACTATTCAACAAATTGGGAAAAACGAGAACTTACTCGAATCCAAATTAAACCAGATTAGTTTAATTGTACAAAAAGGCACTTTCCGAGAAAATGCTAATATTATTAAAGATACTCTCAATCAAATAATTAATTTATACGAAATCATTGACTCAATACTGCAAGATGTAGAAAACGCAGTTACCTTTTCGAAACTGAAAATACTACATCCGAGTATCATAAAAACTGAAAATCTATATTTTGAGTTGCAAAGAATCCAAAAAATTGTGAATGCGAAAAGTATGCCCTTAGAGGTTACTCTAGCTAATACATTGTTATACGAGAAATTAGTAAAAATAGAAAGTTTTATTTTAAACAATAAAATTACCTTTCTAATTCGATTTCCTATCACTTATCAAAATAATTTCGACTATTATCATTTATACTCAATACCAATTTACAAACAAAATAAATTCAAAACAATCATTCCAAAAAGTAAATTCTTGGTAAAAAACAAATTGCACTTCTCATATCGATCTACGGAGTGCCAGGAAATCCAGAACCAGTACTATATCTGTGACAAAATGGATCTCACAGAAATCACAACCAAAAATCCATGTGCAATCCAATTATTGGAATCAAGTAACCAAGTCCAATCATGTCAACAAATCGAAGTTAAGATTTCGATCCCAATAGTCAATCAATTGGACCTCTCAAATAAATGGATCATAATTATTCCCAAAGAAGAAACAGTCAAAATGGAATGCAGCGACCAAGAAGAATACCAAAAATTATTTGGTACATATTTTGCCGAAATCCCAAAAAATTGCAAACTAACTAATCACAGCAATCAAGAAGTGATTATAAACAACGCACACGTAGGCGAAACAAAAACCCAGCCTATATTATTTCCTGATTTGAATAATCAAGAAGAACTACTACTGCCAACACTTAACTTGAGTGTTCATCTAGGTGACCTGAAATTAGATGACCTCCAAAAAATCAAAAACCAAATTAAGGACAATCAACTTAATTTTACACCGTTTCCCGAAATCGTCGAAGCCCCAAATATTTGGACTATCTTCATTTACCTACTAATGGTAATTTTCGTCAGCTACTGCACCTACAAGAAACTGACTCAACTTAGACGAAGACCACGAAGAGCTCAAGAAGCCAATCCAGAAGACCCAATCCAAGAACCAATTATTCAACTACCCCTTCAACATGTTTAGTTGAATCTAATGAGGGAGGAGTTACATACGGCTCTACATTGTATATTTTATTTAATCAGCATATTATTTTTCATTAGCTTGCATTCTGTATTCTCTTTTTGTAGCTTCTACTTGCCGAGCGTCGTCAGTCAGAGCTTTGCATTCACTTTCGACGCTTCGAATTTTAATAAATTTTAAACGTAAAAATATTGTAATAGTTTTAAGTGAAATAAATTTGTTTTTAAAAAATCGTACATCGCGTACTGATTTGTAACTCACGTGTTTCGCTCATACAAGTATCATCACTATCATCAGACAGTTAAAATTAAAAACCACAGGACCCTACAAATATTTCCTCAAAAATTTTCTGCATTTGAATACATGATTCTGAATGTTTCAGAAATAAGCATAAAGGCTTTGAAAAGCAAATTCATCTCATTAAAATAAGAAAAAAAAATTATCTGAAGAAAGCACACCGCCTCTTTGATGTAGAAAAAAAATAATAGTTTTTGTTTCCTAATACGTGTCGGGTCGGTGAGTCGTTTACGTTTTGACGGTTCCTTGCCCTGGATGCATATCACTGATTCAAAAATAAGAAAAACTTCCACACAACTGAGGCTGTTAATTTGAATTTTCTTTTACTATATAGTCTGTGATCAAACTCATTGGCAGTGACTCATGTAATGACACACACAATAACGACTAGGCGGCAATTAAAGAAAAGCTATTGATTAGGGTATATAAATTCCACAAAAATCCGTCGAATCAAAAAAATTATATTTGGCCCCTAGTATATACTAAAAATAAATTTACTTTTCACACACATGTCCCAAAGCCCCAATTACTATGTTACAGCAATTATCCCAGCATAACATCAAAACAAAAGGTTCACTATTTGAATACTTCACCAAACAAATCATAATAATTGAATATGTATGTTCCACATTCCCTCGCAAACACAATTTCCTTGCTATTGCTTTTATATTGCAAGGTAGCATATTATACATATATTTTGGGTGCCAAATAGTCAAAAAACCTCAAGTTAATGCTCCTATGACTTACCGGAATACTAATATTTTTATTTTCCTTATTTCTTGTGTAATTAACAATGTTCTGCAAGGAATCACGTGAATGCATGCAATTGCATATCGTTGACATGTAAATGGTGCTAACATTGCAAGCATCATACGTGAATAGTAGTCTTGTTGGATACATTCTATTCTTATTAAAAATAATGTCAAGTATTTTCTTTTGAACTATATTTAATTTGTACAATGCATTATTATTTAATCCACCCTAGACCAAAATTCCATATCTTACCAGTGATTCAATAAATGATTTATATTATGATAACTAAATTTTTCTTGTTCAAAATGTATTTTAAACAATGAAACCTGTAAATTAGTTTGCGAATTTTATTTGAAATATAGTCTATGTGTTCATGCCACTTCATGTGCCGGTCCCCAATGATACCCAAATGTGTAGGCAACCAGAACGGAAACTTGGAAGTGGACGATGGTCAGGAAGTTCTGCAATGTCAAGAATATGAATATCTAGGTATCACATTCGACAACACCGGAACAGATGTGAAAGAAATAGAAAAGCGAATAGTTAAAGCTAAAAAAGTAATAGGATGCCTAAATGGAATATTATGGAGCAAGGAAATTACAAAGAAGAGAAAATTTAATACATACGAGACAATGATAAAGAGCAGCCTTCTATATGGAGCCGAGACTTGGAGAATTACAGACAGACAAAAGAAAAAAGTGGAAGCAGTTGAAATGGATGCTATTAGAAGATCCATGCAAATCTCACGAAGAGACAGAATAAGGAACGACAATATAAAACAACAAATGGGTATAGAAGGTACGATAGTCCAGGACATTGAAAAGAAACAACTTACCTGGTACGGACACGTAGAACGAATGCCAAATGACAGGTGGCCCAGAAAAATGCTGCATTGGCAACCAACAGGTAGAAGAAAACGAGGAAGACCAAAACTGGAATGGCATAAGACCATACAAAAGTCCATGAGTGAAAGAAATCTCTCATCAGAGGATTGCGACGATACATGAGGATGGAAATTAGGTGTCGGACAACGAAGAAAGACGCTCTAAAACGACATGTATATATATCTCTTAGTCTTTCAAATACGCTTCTGAGCCGTTCCAGATGTTCTTGCAGCGACGTAGAAAATACAATGATATCGTCTAGATAGACTAAACATTTTTCATTTTGGATCCCTCGGAGAATGTTATCCATAACTCATTGAAACGTTGCGGGAGCGTTCTTCAGTCCGAATGGCATTCTTAGGAACTCATAATGTCCATTTTCGGTGTTAAAAGCTGTTTTTTCTATGTCGTCTTCGTGCATTTGGACCGATGGAAACCACTCACTAAATCAAAAGTCGTGAAATACTGACATCTTCCCACTTTGTCCAGTAAGTCAGTGATGTTCGGCAGAGTGTAGCGATCATCTAGGGTCTTCGCATTGAGCCCTCTAAAATCTTTAACAGCCTCCAGCGTTTTTCTCCCGAGGCATCTAATTTCTTTGGGACCACCCAGATAGGTGAACTCCATGGGGACGTGCTTGGCCTGATGATTTTCTGTTCTAGCATTTTACTTATTTGTTTTTCCACTTCTTGCTTGTGTATGAAGGGGTTTCGTATAGACAGGGACTTCATCAGAGGTGCGTATACGGTGTTTTATCCTAATTGTAAATTTTAATGGGTTTTCGTCGTTGAAAAATGTGTCGGAAAATTCTCTAATCAGATTCAAAATTTTATATCGTTCCTCTTTATTCAAATGGTCTATGCTAAATTTTGAGAGGTCTAATTTCGTACTCATTATTGAAATTATTCAAGTCTATTTCTTCTATTTTGTATTTATTGAAGTTCTCAACCTTTATAGCTTGTGAAAAATCTAAAATTACAGGCTCGGTAGAGTTATTTAAAATTGCTGTCACCGCAAATCTGTTTTTTGCTATTGATAAGCATTCTGGGATTTCGCAATTGTGGATTTTTTGATGTGGTATAACAATTTCACCGTTTTTCATGGAAGTTTTAATTCTAATTACTTGTTTGACACGAGGTGGAATTGTAATACAATTCAATTCGCATTGGGTTTCCTGAAATTGGAATTTTATCCGAGCATGTGGTGTTATGAGAAAACCTTCGTCATATTCTAGACCTGCTTGTAAAAGTTTCAAATTATCGAGTCCTATTAGACCGTCAAATATATCATGTAATTTCAAAAGATAAAATTTGAGGTTTTTATTATTTGGTAAATTGAATATTTTTGATGAAGGAATTAAGGTACTGTATTGGTGGGCAGATTTTTAGAATACTGTCGAAACAATGAAATGGTCATGGAATATTCTATTTGGATATAGTTTTTTGGCAATATTAGGATCTATAAATGACCTAGTTGAACCTGAATCAATTAAAAATTTTAAGTTATTTTCCGGGAAAATAATATAGGAAAATGTGCTAGAGTTTGACATATTAAAAGAAATTATCTGGGTGTTTTGACCTACGGATTCTTGTTGGTCTGAATAAGGTCCTGAAAATTTTGGTTATATTCGGATTGGGGGTCATTATTTTCTTCTTGTGTTAGGCCATAAGTTTCTGGGTTAACAGCGAATGTGTTATTAGTGTCGCTGGTTTCATAGCAATCATCATTAGGCACATTAGGGTAGAAATAATAATTGTTCTGGTCATAATATTGGTTATCGTATTGAAAATATTGATTGTTGTATTGAAAATATTGATTATCGTATTGATAATATTGTATGTATATTGTGGCAGTTGTTCTGTCTCAGTGTTGTAGACTTTTTCAAACACAAGCTTTGGGGGTTGGTAGTTACCTTGTGCATTTGAAGTACTAGGTAGAGGTTTAAACGTAGAGGTTTCTACACCTGACATTGGTTTTGGGGCCGGAAATCGTGTTTGCTGATTTGGCCTGAAAACGTTAGATCTGGGTTTTCCAAATACTTGAGTATTCGTGAAGAATCTCTGAGGGGGTCTGTTGAAGTTGGGTCGCAAGTTGATATTTTGCGATGGAAAACTCTGTCTATAAGTATAATGAGATGTTTGAGGGTTGAAAGGAAAGTTTGAATTCACTGGAAAATTTTGGAATGCTTGTGGAAAATTGCTGTTTTGTAGTGCTTTGAAATTATTTGGGTTATTAAAATCGGGTGGTTTGGGTCCGACAGATGCATTTCTTGTTTGATTTTGAAAATAGTGCGTATTGTATTCTTGGGTCACGAATTGCAATGCTTGCATTAAGCTCTTAGGCCGCATGCATCATATTGTGGTCCCAAGAGGTTCTCTAAGACCAGACAAAAAAGTTTTCAGTGCAAGATCGTTATATAATGTTCGTTTCAATGTTTTGGAGGAAACTACATTGTCATGGCAATCAACATATGAACACAAAATATTAAGGATGTGTAAAATTCGATCATAGAATTGACTTGGCTTTTCATTCGGATGTTGCTTCATCATTACCAAGTCCCTATTTAGGCAAGCTTCATCCCTTTGATCAGCAAAATTACGTCTAAGGGTATCTTTTAATTCATCCCATGTCGTGACATTTTCAATATTAACAATTAGTTTAGCTTGTCCACAAAGTTTGCCGATCAAAGAATTCAGTAAATAAATGTTTTGAAATTGGTGAGGGTCTGTAGCGACATAAAAACTATCTATAAGAGATTGACAAGTAAATATGTAGCGATTCAAGTCGTTTGGATTTCCATCAAAAACTGGGACACAGTTTAGGTATTCTGGTTTGAATTGCTATCATATTGTTGCTTGTTTGATTATATAATTTTAAATTAATTTCTAAATTTTGTTCGAAATCAGAGTCAGTTGAAGGTGTCGATATATTTAATTGTTCTAAATCAGCAATAATTGAATCAATGTTATCAACGGACATGAAAATAAATCAATTACACTACTTACAATAATATTAGGCAGGCAATTCTATTCATTTCCTATAAGGTCGAAGTTTCGGTTTGGCAATGGTTGTCCTCTCCAAATCTTGAGCCTTGCAAAAATAGACAATGTTGGTTCTATTTCTCGATGATCAGTTGGTGGACGATAATACACAGATCTACGATAGAGAGTTTTCGATATTCAGATAGTCCACTCTATTTCAACACCTCCGCCAACGTCACAACACTAGATTCTTTTCCGGTAAATCCAGTTGAAATGGAAAAAATCAACATAATCGATTTATATTGATTCCCGAAAATCCGTTCCGACTGTGCCAATTGACTAACACGACCGGAGGTTTGCCTTTTTAAAAATTTATTATTACAACTTAAACTAACGGGTTTCAAATTAAAGTTAAAACCTATCTAAAAACAGACTGCCCGCGCCTGGTTGGGATCTTCTATATATTGAGGTTGAATATTCAACCTCAGCATCGGCAACTTCAGCATTTCTGGGAATTGACTACCATATAACTGTTAAAATCCCCTTTGAGTGTGTCATATTTTTCGACACACTACTAATAATTATATTTATTGGTTCAACAGCTGAAACTGTTATTTCTATTTCTATATTCATACTTATATTTTTCGCACCTACCTAGAGGTGCGATTTGAGTTCCAAAAATTATTACATATATTATGGTAATTTATTAATACAATAATTTCCAATACTTATGCTAGTGGTTTGTACATTGGGAAATCGGCATGATCTAACCGTCCGAAGAAAACTTCTGTCGTACAAAACAGGTAGGACTTGAAAATATTCATAAAGCGAAATAGTTATTTCTCTACCAAGTGCGCGAAGTTATGCCTCCCGCACGCAAAAGCAATTGAACGGATAACTTTTGAGGGCAACAAAGAGACATTTTTGGGTATTTTTTGTACGAACGGTCGCACCTTTGAATGTATATCCGGTGTCAACCTTTTTTGCCAAAATATGAAAATAAACTAATCCAGTTTCAAGACAAGAAGCTCTCATGAAAAATTATCAATAGTAATATAACTAGTGCAACGGAAATTATTGATAATTTTTGGGAAATTTGCCCGAATGCATTTTCAGTTAAAAGAGAGCACCAGTGCACGTAGTGCACGACGGCCTTTTCCAGTTAAAAATGCATGAGTGCAAATTTGTCGAAAATTATAAATATATTTCCATTGCACGAGTTGTATTTAATGAGAGAATTTCATAAATCAAAAATTTAAATTTTTTGTCAAAAAATGTCAAAACACCAGTTTTCGCACCAGTTACTATGCAATTATCGCGTAATTCCAATCTGATTGGTTCAAATCAACAATCAAAACATGTCAATTTATTGTTGAAATACCAGTTTTGACAGATGTATGAAATTCACAGTTATATTGATGCACCGTATGTAATTACTCCCGATTATTCAGCGAATCCGGATTCCGGTCCGATTGTCTCTAACTTATTTACAAGTCCCTCCTTCGAGATATTAATTTTGCATTTACAAAATTTATATTTAAAGACTCGTTTATCCATATGTTTGGGTGCTGAAAAAACAACAATTTTTTTTCCGCTGGAATTAAGGGAAGCAAAAATTGCCTACATTGAAATTTTCAATTATCTAAATGCCTCACTGAATGTTGTCTCAACCAATCCCAGGTTCTGAATTTAGCGTTGCATAAGTTGCATTTGAAATTCTTCTCATTCGAATGTGATGATATATGAACCTTCAAATAGGCTTTTCGTTTAAATTTCGCTTTGCAGAAGCTACATTTGAAAGGATGAATATTCGAATGTTTTATCATGTGCCTCTTCAAATCGCTTTTTCGTTTAAATTTTACTTTGCAAGTATCACATTCAAAGGGACGAATATCCGAATGTGTTAATATGTGCATCCTCAAATTGCATTTTTGTTTAAATTTCAGTTTACAAGTGTCACATTCAAAAGAATGAATATCCGAGTGTCTTGACATGTGCATTTTCCAATCGCCTCTTTTTTTAAATTTTGCTTCGCAAGTGTAACATTCAAAAAGATGAATATTCGAATGTGTTAACATGTGTATCTTCAATTTGCGGTCTGTTTTAAATTTTGCTCTGCAAGTGTTACATTCAAAAGGATAAATATCTGAGTGTACTACCAGATGGTTCTTCAATTCGCCGTTTCTTTTAAATTTTGCTTTGCAAGTGTTACATTCAAAAGGACGAATATTCGAGTGTGTTATCATGTGCATCTTCAAATTGACTTTTCTTTTAAATTTTGCTTTGCAAGTGTTACATTCAAACGGACGAATATTCGAGTGTGTTAATATGTGCATCCTCAAAACGCATTTTTGTTTAAATTTCAGTTTACAAGTGTCACATTCAAAAGAATGAATATCCGAGTGTGTTGACATGTGCATTTTCCAATCGCCTCTTTTTTCAAATTTTGCTTCGCAAGTGTAACATTCAAAAGGATGAATATTCGAATGTTTTAACATGTGCAACTTCAATTTGCCGTCTCTTTTAAATTTTGCTCTGCAAGTGTTACATTCAAAAGGATAAATATCTGAGTGTACTACCAGATGGTTCTTCAATTCGCCGTTTCTTTTAAATTTTGCTTTGCAAGTGTTACATTCAAAAGGACGAATATTCGAGTGTGTTATCATGTGCATCTTCAAATTGACTTTTCTTTTAAATTTTTTCTTGCAAATGTCACATTCAAAAGGATGAATATCCGAGTGTGTCAACATGTGGTTCTCCAAAACATCTTTTGTTTTAAATTTTGCTTTACAAGTGTCACATTCAAAAGTACAAATATTCGAATGTGATATCAAATGATATTTTAAACTTGATTTTTTTCTGAACATAGCATTGTAACATTGAAATTTCCCAACAACATCTGCTCCTGATGAATTGGCATTTAAAGATTCCTCTTCTTTTATAAATATTCCCCCAGTTGGATCTATTAGCTCAATTTCTGAGACTTCTATATCTTCATCGTTTAGATGTTCATTCTTTACCATAAACCTAAAAAAAATGTTTGTTAGATTTATAGTTGAATTTTGAAATTTCACGAGGTAGATAGGATTAGAATTCAGAAAATAAACACATATGTTAATTTAGTCATACAGTATCTTGAAACAAAAAAAGAAAAAAATCACAGGTTTTAGATTGTTTATTATTTTATTCACTTAATAGCTCACGCGTTTCAACCATTGTCGAATCGAACATCTTTTTTCTTCTATATGCTTATAGTCTAAAGTTAGAAGATTAAAAACTCTTGGCCCCCATATGAAATATGACATTGACACGTTGTGAAATTTATTTTAGTCGTAGTATATATTGTTTGCCTGATCTTTTTAGTTATGTAATCAATATGCACAATATACTTCAGGTTCCTATCGTTCTTATCAATGTCAAAGTTTATCAATGTATTCTCCAAGATATTTTAGGCAAGGTATAGATGAAATTTCAGTAGTGCATGTAAAATCTGCTATTGCTTTGAAAAATCAGTTATATTTATGTATTGTTAATTTTTGCTGGTTCATCCTGCTATATGATGTAGGTACATGAAAAAATTTATATAATGGGGTTTACTGTTATTTAGTATTAAAAGATGCTAATCCAGCCACAATCCGACCATTGTAACATATTTTTCTGACAGCGTGCGTGCTTCTCTCCATGTTTTGGCTTTTACCAAAATCACAGAGTCTTTATAGGCATAACAAATCACCGAGATAAATGGCTCGGTGACATTATTGTGAAATTATTTATATATATTCAGTAATAAAGGGTCCTCAGTAATAATTCATAAAATTTCATTAACTTCCCGGATAGATGTAAGTTTGAATGATGTTGCCCTACTTAAATTTCGAAAATAAGAACATAAGGTAGGTGCGATTCAAATTCCTAAAATTGATATATGGTCATTATTACAATATTTTGCATTAGTTACTTATAAATATTTATTCTATGAAAGTTTGCACCTTTGAATATGTATCTGGTGTCGGGTTTTTTTACCAAAATATGAAAATAATCCAATTTTAAAACAACACGCTTTCATGAGAAATTATCGGTTATGTTGATGCACTTATTTAATTACTCCCGATTATCCATCGGGTCCGGAGTCCCGTGCGTCAAATATAAAGTTATCCAACTCATGCATACACGGCTCACACCGATTGTCTCGAACTTTTTTTCAAGTCCGTTTTTCAAGTTATTAGTTTTGCATTTACAAAATTAACATTGAAACACTGGTTTATTCAAATGTTTCTCACATTTAAATTAAGTGGAGCAAAAACTACCTACTTTGAAATTTACACTAGGTACCACACAAATTACTCCTGGTTCTTAACTAAACGTTGCATATGTTACATTTTACATTTTTTTAATCCGAATATGATGATATGATATATGTCTCTTTAAAACGTCTTTTCGTTTAAATTTTGTTTTGCAAGTGTCGCATTAAAAAAAAAAAATTATCTGAATGTGTTATTATATGATTTTTCAGATGGCCTTTTCGTTTAAATTTCGCTTTGCAAGTGTTACATTTAAAAGGATGAATATCCGAGTATCTTACCATGTGTATCTTCAATTCGCCTTTTCTTTTAAATTTTGCTTTGCAAGAATCACATTTAAAAGGATGAACATCCGAGTGTGTTAACATGTGCTGTTTCAAAATGCCTCTACTTTTAAATTTTACTTTGCAATTTTCACATTCAAAAGGACGAATATCTGAGTGTGTTAAAATGTGCCTCTTCAAATAGCTTTTTCGTTTAAATTTTGCTTCGCAAGTGTTACATTCAAAAGGGAGGGCCGGATTAAGGGGGGGGGCTTTGGGGGCTAAAGTCCCGGGCCCCGAAATAATGGGGGCCCCAAAACGCCACCTCACACGGGGAAGAAATCATGATGCATATTGGCGAAATTCCTGTACCAATAGATGGCGCTAAATTACGCGAAAAATGGCAATATGTCTGCCGAACTCATGGCCGTTTGCACCGACAATTTTAAGGAGAGCTTAACGATAAGTATTCCTTAAAGTGACATTTTTACATGTAGAAATGTCATTTTAAGTTCTTCGTATCGTTAAGCCTCCCTTAAAATTGTCGGTGCAAACGGCCATCAGTGAACAACAAAGCCAGTTTTTTGAGGTTAGTTTTTGTTAAATTGTGTTTTATAGCGTTTTTGTGATTTATATAAAAGAAACGATACATAAAAGGAATAATATTCTGTGGAAAACTGGAAACTTCCAGAAATAATGCCAGGGGCCAAATGCGATCTTGCTTTGTTGTTCACTGAGTTTTGAGTACCAAAGTTGATCATAGATGTCGCCTACTTCGGGGACTTTCGCGAATAATTTTACAATTTCGCTTTCGGCATCTATTATCTATCAATTATATCGAATACAACACTACCCTTTATTATTATTGAGTAGCTGGCTGGTATAATAATTGATAGATGGCGCACTATCTGCATAAAAGCAAAAGCTACAGTGACTTTATAAAAGACAGTGGCGACAATAGGAACCTTGATAGGGCCCACCCGCCATGTTTTGTTTAAACATGACGGGTAGGCCCCCTTGTAGAATTTGTAAACTCACTGCACACAGAGACAGAATTTAATAATATTGAGCAAAAAGCAAAAAAACTTACTGTATACGTTTCTTCAAAATATAGTGACGAGGAGAAGCGAGTTTTAATGCGAAAATATCCAGATGGTAAGGATGAACTTTTGTTACGAGGTCCGAACAAATAGAGTGGAAAAATTCAATGTCAGTCTGGACAAACTTTCTTAAGAATTGAGTAAACGTTCTGAAGCGTATGAATATGTTAGTAATATCTTTGGGTTCCTAACAAATATACCGAATATTTTGGAGCAGGAACTTAAGGCAAGTTCTTCAAGAATGAATTGATGCAGTTTTGTCCTTATATTCGAGACTTGAACGATGATGGCTTGAACGTTCATTTTTTTTAAGGCAGATGGAAGAAAAAGACCTTTTCCAGGTTTTTCCAAACGTTAACATGTTTTGAGAATATATCTATCCAGACCTATCACAAATTGCGAGGGTGAAAGGTCTTTTATAGTACTCTAGCTTATATTAAAAACAAATATCGTTCTGCAATGGGGGATAATAGTTTATCGTCACTTTCACTATTGTCAATCAAAAACGAATAGGGCATTCCAACAAAAAAAAAAAAAAAAACAGTCAGGGCACACAATTCAATTTGGTCAATTTTTCTGAAAATTTGATATGATACTCCTCTCAACATTCTGATTAAAAGTGTTCAGTCTTAACTTGATCCTATGACTAGTTTTTGAGATACAGGTAGTTTAATGTCCAAGAAATGCACACATTTTATATGCATTTACATCTAAAATCTGTTTTTTTTTTTAAAGATAATTCCCCAAGTCAAAAATTTAGTAAGTATGTTGGCAACACAAGCCTTTTCTACATGAAAAATTTGAAAGCATTGACAATTTTACATTGTATTGCCAACCTAATCACAAAACATCCCCCCTTAGAAATGTAAGTCTTATGAGAGACGTCAGTCTAGTCGTTTCAGCTTTCCCCTCCAATCACTAGAGGCGCTTCAATCAACCTATTAAAGTTTTCTTTTTCCTGCCGGACCGTGCGCCAAGATTTGAAGTTTATTTTGTCATTTCCAGTCGTCAAAATCTAAATTTTGAACTTCTCCCAACATTTAGAATTATCAATTATCAATAATTATTATCTCAAAATGTCTCCTCCCAGTTTGTTAATTGAAAAGCATCAGAAATGCTGTGTTCCGGGGTGCGGCGACAAATACAGCAGCTATTTCCGGTTTCCAAAAGATGCCGAAAAAATGAAACAATGGCTAGAAAAAGTTCGCAATCCTTTACTAAATAGCCTCAGTGTCGAGAAGGCTTATAATAATTATAGAGCGTGAACAAGACATTTTCCTCGAGAATTTATTGTTGGCGATCCAAAAGCCAGACGAGGACTCACATGGAATGCTGCGCTTTTGCTGTATCTCCCTGAAGGTAAGTTAATACTAGATATATGTGAGAAAGACGTACTTACATTTTCACTTATTCCTCCCCATAGTTCTGATTAACGACAACGTGTTAGAATTCGGGTTTAAAGGAGCATAGGTCAGAAACATTAAAATTAATTTTAATTTTAGCCCCAATTATCAAAAACAGTAAGGAGTCGTTAATTGATAAACCACAATCACCAAAATGGCAAAAAGTGGAGATCGACACAGTTGAAACTCGTCGAAGAGTCCTAAGACGCCTTCAGAAATTAGTTTCGCAACTATGATTGACATAGGTAGGTAAACATAATAACTCTGTTCCAACACGTCAAAAAATCGTCCCATGAACGGTTTCGAAACCACTCAGTATAACAATTTTAGTTTCTGCGCAGAATCGTGACGGTACATTGTACGGTTTTCTGCTGTGTTGGAACAAAGCTAATATTATTCATTTCTTTTTTTTAAATGTTTATTCCTTTATCAGGAGACACAATAATTAAAATATTCCTGGTTACATACAGGTACACCATATTCTACAATGCATGTATCCAAACTTTTTTGGTAGAATCGTTGGTAACGAAATTTCTGTTTTAGATCAACCAGGCCCTTCATGTCGTCAATTTTTATCTACTGAAACTTCTGCAATTCGGGCAGACATTGCTACACCAAGTGGAACCATCACATCTGCAAACATGAAAAAGTCACCAACCCACTTTGTCTCTTAAAACTTTTATTGGTAGGTACCTAAGTGTTATTGCTTAATGAATAACCACCCAGTTGGGAGTAGGTGAATTTTAAAACATCCTAACTCAAATAGGACTACTACTATAAAATACTACTAATTACTAAAACTTGCAGTCGAATGCTAGAAAAATTAGAAGCTAAATGTGCGAAAAGCTCGTCTCCAATCTTGATCTATTTTTTTTTTGCAGGTCATGAGAGACGATGCCAAATTTTAAAGAACATTAACGTCACTAGGCAAAAAATTCCTATCCCCAAGGGAAAAATATCTTTATTCCAAAGTTATAGAATCCAGCAATAAGTTAAGAAGAATCAGTAGAAGGTTGTCGTCATTTAAATCCAAAGTTTCTACTGCTGAATAACTTGCATCATAAACCAAATTTCAAAGGCTCGTAGATCACGTCAATCCATTGATATACAGCTTTATTTTAAGCCAAGTCCGTACTCAAAACCAAAAGCCTAAAGCTAGACGATTTACATTGGACGAGAAGTTGTTGGCGTTGTCTTTGCTTAAAGCTAGTGGTAAAGGGTAGACTATTATCAAAAATATTTATTCTATCATCCAGGCGAAATCATTTTCTTGAATGAGCTTTATATTATGTATAACTACATAAACTTTCTACCTAACACATGCGGAAAGTGTATTTTCTGGACTTAAAGGCTTGTTTGAACTCTGCTTTTTGTTGTCATTCGTGCAACTTCCATCACGTGCAGAAACACTTTCCTCACTTGTTAGGTTAACAACGATTTTGGATTGTGAGAAAAGGACCTCTTTTGTCATTTTATTTACGATTTAAGTTTTTCATCAAGCTATTGTTAAATGTACGTCATTACTTCTTGTAACTGTCCTTATTATCTTTAACTTAACTAGCATTACCTACCTATGTATGTATACTTACATGAAAAAAAACTGTTTCGCAATAATTGTAATTAATTCCATATTCTTTAATATTTTCTGTTTCAAACTTTAATAAATATCTAAATTTGTCATCTTAATTTTTAGTCAATTTTACCTTGAAGGCGCTTCAACACTACCGATTTTATGAGTTTCTTCTTTTTGGCACAATTATTTTATGCCAAAAAATGGTAGAAACTTTAAAGTGTTGGTGTTCAATCGCTAGAATCAAACAATGGTGCAAACGATCCACCGGAACAAATAAGATACCGAACGAACCCTAATTGCGTTTTGCATTCGCCAATAAATCCAGAATTACAAAAGCTTACCCCCCCAGTCACTAGAGGCGCTGAAAACTTATAGACAGGTTCTCAACACGGCACTTACCTTTCTAAGGGGGGATGTTTTGTGAACCTAATGTCAGTTTGACTTTTATCTTTGAAAAAAAACGCACTTTACCTGTCACCTAATAATATACACTTGGCCAAACATAAAACTGGTACATGCATTTTCCTATTGTGTTGTATTGTGTAAATCGGCCTTTTTTATCACCTTAACAATGACAAAAAGAGTCAAGTCAGTGTCATATTTGAACCAATCATAACATAAAAACAGGTTTGACGTTGACAAAAACTGTCGGACCTGAGTTTTTCAGAACAGACTTTTTGTTGTTAAGCCTGACTCACACTAGGCAATTTTCAAAATATATATTGCCTGTACCAGTTTTATGTTTGGCCAAGTGTTCCAGGATTGACAGGTATCCCCACGTTCAGGTGACAGGTAGATGTAAATGCATATTTTAGGTGGGTTCGGCTTGCTCACTCCGTGCACTCCGAGTGACTCCATTCGCACTCCAGCCGTTCGGGTTAAGGTTCGGGTATTGCTTTTTACCGTATTAGGGGTGACTCCATTAGCTCTGTTCACTCCACTCCAACTCCGCGCTGAATAGCCGAACCCAGCTAAAATGTGTGCATTTCTTGGACATTAATTCAGCATCATATCAAATTTTCAGGAAAATTGACCGAATCCCCAAATCTCATAAGAGGTGTGCGGGGTCCTTTTGATTACCACCTCTCCTGTATTGTATTGTTTGTTCTGTAAGTAAATAGAAAATTCACATTTTTTTACCCTGCAAGGTAAAGTTTTGGGTGACGTTTGAACTTATTTCAGGGACCTAGGGGCCCCTTTTGTGAAAATAGCCCCGGGCCCCAAAAGACCTTAATCCGACGCTGTCAAAAGGATGAATATCCGAGTGTGTTGACATGTGCGTCTTCAAAGCGCCTTTTCGTTTAAATTTTACTTTGCAAATGTCACATTCAAAAGGATGAATACATGAATGTGTCATTAAGTGACTCTTCAAACGGTCTTTTCGTTTAAATTTTGCTTCGCAAGGGTAACATTCAAAAGCATGAATATCCGAGTGTGTTAGCATGTGCATTTTCAATTCGCAGTTTCGCTTAAATTTCTTTTTACAACTATTACATACAAAAAGCTAAATATCCGAGTGTGTTGCTATGTGCGTCTTCAAAACGCTTTTCTGTTCAAATTTCGCTTTGCGAGTGTTATATTCAGAAAGATGTGATATCAAATGATATTTTAAATTTGATTTTTTTTCAAACATAGCATTGCAATTGTAACATTGAAATTTCTTGATAACATCTGCTCTTGATGAATTGGCATTATTTGAATATTCCTCTTCTTTTATAAATATTCCTCCAATTGGATCTATTAGCTTAATTTCTGACATTTCTATAGCTTCATTGTCTAGATATTCATTCTTTACGATTAACCTAAAAAAAAGAGTATATTAGATTCATAGTTGGATTTTGAAATTTTACGAGGTAGACAGGATTAGAATTCTGAAAAAAACACACGTGTTAATTCAATCATACGATAGCTTTGTTTTGGTTGGAAAAAAGGACGGTTCCAGAACAATCCAAAACAATCGCATAATTTATTATTGAAATTTTTGATAGCCAAACCGTTGTCATTTTGTTGATTCATTACCTAAGCGATTCTTTTGAACCGTTCTAGAATCGTCCTTTCTGTGAGCCAAAACTAAGCTTTTAAACAATAGAAGAAAAAAATTATCAAGTCTAGGTCACAGATTGTTTATTATTTCATTCACTTGATAGTTATACAAGTTTCGCCGCTCATACAAGTATCATCATTATCATCAGACAGTGAGAATTAAAAACCACAGAACACTACAAATATTTCCTCATTTGGATCTATTAGATCTATGACACTTTTACATGTAGGTATATTTTTCAGTGTCATCCTCTAGACATTCATGCTTTAAGATAAACCTAGAAAAAAATGTTTGTTATAGTTGGATTCGAAATTTTACGAGGTAGATAGGTTAAGAATTCTGAAATAAAGACGTGTCAATTTAGTAATAGATACAATATCTTATATTACTACTTATAAAACTCTGTTCGTTTACTTCAATTTAAAAATGTTCCTGCGTTATTTGAATACATGAATTCTGAATGTTTCAAAAATGAATATAAAAGCTTCGAAAAGCAGGCTCCTGGTTCCTCTCACTAAAATAGGATAAAACACCTATCTGAAGAGACCACACCGCCTCTTTGATGTCCGCATATGCATACGTGTCGGGTTGGTGAGTCGTTAACGTTCTGACGGTTTCTTGCCCTAGATGCACTGCACTGATTCAAATAGAAAAACTTCGACATAATTGAGGTTGTTAATTAAAATTTTCTTTCACTATAGTCTGTGATAAAACTCACTGGCAGTTGCTATCAGAATGCTACATGAGGATTACCTGAGAGATCTTAAAGTCTATGGGTTTTAGTGCGCAAAAAACATATTTTTAAAAGATAATAAGAATAATTGAAAGATAAAATGAAAAGATCGTTTATAATTTTCAATAGCATCTTAATTATCAGTCAACGAACAGAATATTCAAGATTGTCGCACAAAATTGAAAGATCTTAGATTATTATTCGACAATTATTCTTATAATATCAGCTCTCACATGTAGTCGTGGCTAAATATTGGATCAGGAATTAAAAGTGTTAATAATAAGATGAAGTATGAGCTCAAACTCAAAGTTTTCGAAGTATATGCTGCAACTGGCATTAACAAATAAAGTTAAAGTTTTGCTCAAACTCGGTTGCCGCTTTATAATGACGCATACAATAACGACTAGGCGGCAAATTAAATTAAATCTATTGATTAGGATATACACGCTACTGGATTCATTTTCCCTGATGTCTTACAACTCGGTACGCTCTATATGAGTCACTGCGAAAAAAAATATGGGTGTTGAATTACAATGAAAACTCGACTAAATAATGTTTCTAAAGTTAAGGTGTCACTTGACATTTCCACTGTTGAAAGGTTCTACCACAGATCTCAGGTTAAAGGGGGGTAATAAAAAAGTTATAAAACTAATGCCAAAAACTTTTTCAGATTCCATGTTTTATTTTTTCAGTTTGATACCACACAACCTATATTTTCGGAGGAACAATTTTTTCACGAAGATGGGGGCGATAGGGGGCTGATAAGGGAGATGATAGAAAAACAAATACGAAACATTTTTTAAAATTCCATGCTTTATTCCCTTCAATTTGATACCCCACAACACATATTTTTGAAGTTCATTTTTTTTTATAATGATGCGGGACATAGGAGAGGTAATAGAAAAAGGCCGAATTCCTAGTCCTATTATTTTATTAGTAAAGTCTACATATCAACTTTTAAACATTTGTGACTTTTCGTTTGCGAGATAAAGTAAATCCCTTTACCCCCTTTCGACATCAAATTACCCCTATTTCTTTGCCCTCAGTTAAAATTTCAAAAAACTCTGAAAAACGTGTTTACTTATTTTGTTGGTAGAATCTATATGCAATTTCTCGTTTCCGGGATAAAGAAATATTCTGTAATATTTCAACCCCTATTTTAACCCCCTTGGGGATGAATTTATCAAAAATCCTTCCTTAGCGAAAGCCTACGTCATAAACCCAGTACGTCCTCCAAGTTTCATACCTGAGAGTCAAGTAGTTGGGTCTGTGCGTTTATAGTTGATGACTTCCGTTCTTTTATTAGTATAGATAAAAAAATACGAAAATGTTTTCAAATGTAAAGTTAATTATGTATAATACTCAAATCAGCAGTGTAATACACAGTACAAATAGTAGAAAAATCTAATAACGGTACATAGAAAAATAATGTAATAGACGGTTAACCTTAGAAAAAATATTAAAGCAAAAACATTAAAGCAAAGATGCATAGATAGATAGATACATACTTGTTTTGAACAGCAAATGGAATTTCTGAATTTTGAATCGCGTAGGATGGAGCTGATGTATTCGAGATAAGTTTTTGTCTGAAAATACCCAAATGGTGCAACATGCTATATCTGGTTGAACAAAACTTTGTCAAATATTTTCGAGAGTAATGGTAATATACTTATAATACTAAGATCTGAAATTTTTTTTAGATTATTATTTTTTGGAAGATGTTTTCCTAAGATTGGGAAAATATTGTCTTTCTTTAGAAATGTTGGTAATAAATGGTCTACAGTAATTAATCACATTTAAGCAAATTTAGATAATTACTCCGGATTATTCATCGAGTTCGGAGTCCGGTGCGTCAATTATAAATTTAACCAACTCATGCATACACGGCTCACACCGATTGTCTCTAACTTTTTTACAATTCCGTCTTTCGAGTTATTAGTTTTGCATTTACAAAATTAACTTTGAAACACTGGTTTATCCACATTTTTTCACATTTAAATTAAGCAGAGCTAAACTACCTACATTGAAATTTACACTAGGTACCACACAAATCTCGTGTGAGGTTTGCTAGTCCTCCATCGGGCGCCTCCCCAGGTGGCGGATAGGGGAATGCCTCTCAGATATGAGTGGTACCAGGGAAATTAAATACCCGGGGCGGACCAAAACTAGCACTGCAGCGTCTGCCTCAGAGTGAGCGGCTGAAAACCGTGTCTGTCCCAGAATGGGCGGCTGAATCAAAACTCACCAACCCGCCTAGCAAGCGTGATCTTTTATTTGCCAACACAACAAAAATCAAAGAAACTGATCAACCTAACAATAGGAACGTACAATATAAGATCAATGAACACTGACGAAAAGATACATGAACTGGAGGAAGAGCTGACAAGAATAAAGTGGGACATAGTAGGCTTGTCAGAAACTCGAAGAAAAACTGAAAATCGAATAAAATTGAACTTCGGTAACCTGCTATACTACAAAGGTAATGAAAACAACAGTAACATTGGAGTAGGATTTATTTAAAACTAGCTAATGACCCGCTGCGTTGCCAGCGTGTTAATACATTTTGAAATAATACACTTCTTTTCAAATTTTATTGTTGATTTTCTATTTATTTTTTTTTTTCTTTCCGATATCAGAGTCGCTTGCCAGTGAGTTCAGTGACGCATTTTAAGCAATCCAGAGCTGCTCTAGAGCGCCCCAGGCTGTTTATAGGCGTTCCAGTGTATCAGAGTTTTACGCAACCGAACTTTTTTTTTTCGGGATAAAAAATAGCCTATATCACTCTCCTCTATAGCCGATTCGATTGACCGGATTAGATCGATCTGGTTCAATTTAAATGAACTACACTGTGTTCGATTCAAGCTGGATCAGTGCACCCTCATCAACAAAAAAATGATCTAGATCAGAAGAAGTTCACTTAAATTGAACCCAAATCGATCTAATCTGGGTCAATCGAATTCACCTTATATAGAGATACGTGGTATTAATTCAAGATCGTCCAGCCGTTCTTGAATTCAAAAAATAATAAAGTTACGTCGGTTGAATGCAAGCCTAAATAAATGAAATATGGCAACGGTATTTCATGCTGTCAAAAAAAGTTGGGTTATGTTGTTACGTAATGTGAATGAGTTTGTTTATAATTTAATTAATTAATTCAAAACTAATTTCTTTTTCCGAGATGCTTAACCTATCCACAAACCTTCCTTGGGATGGCCATAACAACCTACCAAAGTTTCATCGTAATCGGATAAGTGGTTTTGGAGCGCATATCCGGATACCCCGCGAACTTTGTAACATTTGAAATGTCACAAGAACATTTTTTAAATGTTCTTAATTAATTTCATATTTTTTTATTTACATAAAATTTAAAAATTTAAAATTTATTACGTGATTTTAAGCGTTTTTGCAGGGAGGAAAGATTAAAATGTTATTTTTTCTCATAATTTAAAAAGTGATTTTGGCTTTATTTTTCTATTGAATATACATTTAAATGCAAATTTTAGTGTGAAAAAAATGATATAAATAATTTGGAGGTTGGGCTTGAGAAGTTTGGAACTGATCCACCCTTTCATGCACATCAGCATCTAGAATTAGGCATTCGGAATAGTTCCCGCTCCTGAAGATTTTACTTATGATGAGATTGTGAAATTCAAGCACGAAAACTATTCCGATTGCCTAATTCTAGATGCTGATGTGCATGAAAGGGTGGATCAGTTCCAAACTTCTCAAGCCCAACCTCCAATTAACTTCAATTCAACCCTAGCCAATACTCAGCCCCTTAACGTGTCAACCATCCCACTTACTTGCTCAAGTAATAAAAATTTCATTACAGAATGGAATTTAAAATTTTCTGGTGATTCAAGAAAAGTTTATGATTTTCTTGAAAGGGTATCTGAACTTGCAGCAGCTTATGAAGTTACTGAAGAGCAACTTTTTAAGTCTGCTACCCTTTTATTTTCTGGAGACGGTTTAGTGTGGTTCCGTAATATTAAACATTCGGTTTCTACCTGGGATGAACTAGCCCAACAAATTAAAAAAGATTTCCTTCCCCCTAACTGTGATGACGAAATTTGGGAGCAAATTAAGTCTAGACGACAAAAGAAATTTGAAAGTGTTAACATTTTTGCCTCTCAACTGGAAAGTTTGTTTCTTCGGTTATCTCGCCCAGCAAGTGAGCATACCAAGATTAAATATCTGAAGCAAAATTTAATTCCTGAATATTTTTCTGCCCTGACTTTATATGACGTTAATTCGGTTCCCGAATTAATTACCTTGGTTAAAAAATTAGAAGAGGCTAATTTAATAAGACACAAGCAATTTTCACGTAATCAAGTATCTGCTCATGAGCATTTTATTCAAGATGGTCCTTCTAAACCCAATAATAATTCTCGAAACACGTCTTCAGGTTTCCGTAATAATTTTTCAACATCCCAAAACACTCCCAACTCTCGTCAAACTCCAGTTACTTCTCGCAGTGCTAATCCCGAACGTAAATGTTGGAATTGTGGACGTAGAGGTCACTTTTATTTCGATTGCCGTAGCCAGAAAAAGAAGTTTTGTTTCCGCTGCGGTAAAGCAGATTTTACTGTCAAAACTTGCACAACCTGCAATCCAAAAAACTAACTTGTGATGATGCACGACTTGGCCATCATGTATCCTCTCTTGCGGCGGCCAACTTCCATAAATACTCGTCTAGAGAACAATTCCAATATCTTAAATATTTTAAAAATCATCTTGTGCCTTCTCTTTTTTCTGTAAATATTCCTAAATATCCCTCTCCAGAACAATCTCTTTATCTTAAAAGTTTGAAAGACTATCTTATGTCTTTTCAATTAATGTCTACTCAATCCGTACTACAATCTGTTGAACTAGCTCCAGTCTTTGTCCCTCAAACTCTCGATAACCGGCCTTACATTAAGGTTCACATTTTTGATTCCGAAGTTGTTGGACTTTTTGATAGTGGAGCCACAATCTCAATTGTTGGTTCAGACGGATTAAAATTCCTTGAAAATTTCAACATTACCGTTAACTCTTCACCAGTTAAACACATTGCTGTTGCCAATGGAGCACAACAGAAAGTCAAAGGTGTAATTGACTTACCGATATACATTAACGATACCTGCCAGGTTTTGAAAGCTTTGGTAGTTCCTTCCCTAGTGCACAATTTCATTTTTGGTAGTGATTTTGCTAGACAATTTTCTCTAGTTGTGGATTTCAATAAAAATACCTGGTTTGCTCAAAATACTTCTGATTTAGAATTTCAGAATTTTAATTCCGATATTAACTCCCTTTTTACTTTCGATGATTTACAAGATCATCAACGTGTTCTTGCTTAATCAGTAATCGATTCTTTCGGAGAAATTTCCAGTGATACTTACATCGGCAGGACCAACAAAATATCAATGCACATTGATACTGGCGACGCTAAGCCTTTTAAAAGGAAGCAATACCCAATGTCTCCTTATATGCTGAAGATTTTGAATCAAGAACTCGATGAAATGATCAAATTAAGTGTTGTAGAACCCTCTCAAAGTCCTTATTCCTCACCTGTCCTTCTGGTGAAAAAATCCAATGGTGAAATGAGGTTTTGTTTCGATGGTAGATTTCTAAATGAGCAAACCAAACATGACAGTTATTTCTTGCCTAATATCGAGCGTATTCTCAGCATGCTTCGTGGCGCTAACTATATCCCTTCCGTGGACCTTCGTAAAGCTTTTTGGCAAATCCCTCTTGACCAGGATTCTCGTGAGAAAACTGCTTTTTCTATAATGGGTCGTGGACTTTTTCAATTCACCTCCGTTCCTTTCGGTTTATGTAACAGTGCTCAAATTCAACAGCGACTGGTAGACAGTTTATTTGGTCCTCGTTTCGAGCCAAATATATTTTCTTATCTGGATGATATTGTCATAATTTCTTCAACATTTGACGAACGCGTCAAATTACTCTCTGAAGTCAAGAAAATCTTGCAAGATGCGAATCTTACTATTAACGTCAACAAACGTGAATTTTTCAAAACGTCCCTTAAATTCCTAGGTTATATTGTCGGATCATATGGATTGAGAACAGACCCAGAGAAGATTTCTGCCATGATTAATTATCCCAGGCCCGTAAATACAACCCAAATCAAAAGATTTTCTGGTTTGTGTGGTTGGTACCGAAGATTCTTGAAGAATTATTCTTCAGTAATGTCTCCCATTCATGATCTCTTGAAGGGAAAGAAAAAGAATGAAGCCATTAAGTGGACTACCGAAGCTGAAAAGGCTTTCCTTCAAATTAAGCAAGCCCTTGTTTCCACCCCGGTCTTGAGCCAACCAGATTTTTCCTTACCTTTCACCATTCAAAGTGATGCCAGTGACGTCGGACTCGGAGGAGTACTCACTCAAGTTATTGATGGAGTTGAGAAAGTTATAGCTTATGCTAGTAGGTCCTTGACAGACTGAGAGAAACCTCAGTGCTACCCAAAAAGAATGTCTGGCTCTATTATTCAATATAGATCGTTTCCGAGGCTATATAGAAGGTGTAAAATTCACAGTTGTTACTGACTGTCAAGCTTTATTGTGGTTAAACAATCTTAAAAATCCTACCGGTAAACTTGCTCGTTGGGCTATGAAGCTCCGAACCCATACTTTTGACTTGGTTCACCGCAAAGGTACCAACAATATCGTTCCAGATGCCTTATCTCGTATTCCGGAATGTTTTCCAGAGATTTCCTTAATTGATATTATTCCTGAAAAGCTTGACAACTGGTACATTTCTTTAAAACAAAAAATTCTTCAGTCTACCGAGAGTTACCGTCATTTTAAGGTGGAAAATGATGCTGTTTATAAGCTGGTCTTATCTTATGCTCCTGTAAAATCCAATACTAGAGAGTGGAAAATCCTGGTTCCAAATTATCTTCAAAAACAAGTCATTGACGATTGTCACAATCCCCCCACTGCCGCACATTTAGGTTTCTTCAAAACTCTAGCCAGAGTTCAAGAAAATTTCTACTGGCCTAGAATGCGCAAGCATATCTTATCTTACGTTCGAACTTGCCATATCTGTAGTAGCCAAAAAGCTTCTAATCTTCCTCCCCTTGGTTTAATGGGTGGTGAAAAATCCGTGCAATTTCCCTGGCAAACTATAGCCGTAGATTTAATGGGACCATGTCCTAGATCATCCAAAAACAATTGTTACCTTCTTGTAGTCTGTGATTGGCTCACAAAATATTGTCTTTTGCATCCTCTGCGTGTAGCTACCGCAAACTGTATCGTTAAATTTATCGAGAATGAAATTTTTCTGAAGTTTGGTGTTCCTCAGTTCATTATTTGTGACAATGGCTCAAATCTTGTGGATAACGTATTTAAAGATTTAGCTGCTACCTATCAGGTTCAAAAGGTTTGGTATACTGCTTTCTACTCACCTCAGGTTAATTTTGTCGAGCGTTCAAACCGAACAATAGGCACAGCCATACGTTGCTATGTCAAAGATCACCATCAACATTGGGACAAGGAATTACCTAAGCTTCAACATGCCTTAAATACCGCCAAACATGAAGTTACCGGCTATACCCCTGCACTTTTAAATTTTGCGCGTCATGTTCCTCTTTCTGGACGTTATTACGGTGACATTCCTTCTTCTGAAGACATTGAAATTTCTCCTGGTGATCCTGACACTTATGCCAAGGACATTAAAAATTTGCCAGTAATTTTTTCTGAAGTTCGGAAGAGATTACATGCTGCGTATCAACGAAATGCACATACCTATAATCTCAGAAGACGAGATGCTGTATTTAATGTTGGGGATAAAGTCTGGAAACGTAATAAGGTTCTCTCAGATGCTTCTAAGAAGTTTTCCGCGAAGCTTGCTCCTTAATTTATCTTATGTACCGTTAAGAAGCGAATTTCTCGAGTAGTCTATGCTCTAATGGATTCTACTGGGAAGAGTGTGGGTAACTGGCACGTTAAGGACCTGAAACCTTACCTTGGCTCTAATTCGGATCTGTCTCTGAATTAATTTTTATCTGTTAAAAATAAATTTTACCTTTCCGTTGATTTTACCGGATGGTAATTATAACTACTTTTTGTATCGTACCTTGTAGTGTTACAAGGGTACGTAGTTTCTTACCGTTTTGATTTGCTTATTGCAAATAATAATTACGGTTTGTCTTGTTGCGGTGAAGTGTCAGGCTTCTGGCTCACTGTAATTTTGTCTAATCTTCCTTCCTTTAATTTTTTTACTTCCCTCCCTGACCATGTTGGTGGACTGCCGTTTGCTATTGCTGCCTGTTGTGGGATGGATGAATGAGAGTATGAAAGGATTGAGCGCTATTTCTTTAGTAAGGAAAGTAATTTCCTTCACTAGGAGAAATACAACAACACCATTTATTGATTTACCGCGAGCCCGCTCTGTTATGGGGTTATCCTGAATGTTTTCTTATACGAGCTGCCTCAACTTCTGTTTCAAGTAATTTTCCTTGTCCGTTGGGGGAAATTAATTGGACAGGCTTCTGTGTACCACCTTATTGACACAGGCTTGGTAGCAGGAGTTAGAGTCGGGCGGTTCTTTGAGAATAGCGGTTAATTGAGATAATTTCATAAATAGGTGTGTTCGTCCGCACACTGATTTCTTTTTCTATCCACTCTTGATTGGACCTTTTTACGGATAACTTGTGTATGGTGGCTGACACCGACCATATGCAAGGGATGAAGGGTCTCTCTTACTTCCTCTCCGGGAACTCCGCCCAGAACGAAATACCGTGGAGGTATAAATTGGCGTTTAAATCTTTTCACTGTTGGGTCTTTCCTGACAGTTTTTCTCTTCTGTACCGTCTCTTCTTCTTTTCCTTAGTTTTAGTTCGCAGGACAGCAAAGCAAAATACAGTCTATCCCTCATGGTTTCCTTCCTTTTTTTTTTTATTATTAATTCTTTTGTTTACAATTTTTGGTTGTATTCTTGTCGAGTTCTTTAGCAGACCCCTACCTTACTTCTGACTTACCAATTTGAGCTTTTTCCCAATTGTGACCTACCAATTATGACTTCTTTCATAAAGACGGATGATACACGTTAGTTATCAGGCTAAAGAAATTCTTGATAGAAATTCACCATATAATTCTAAAATTTATCTTTCCCTTTTATAATTTCCTTCTCTTCCTTGTTTTCGTTGTCGGTATTTGTATTCCTTGTAAAAAAAAATATATACTTATATATATATATTTTTTTTCGAAAGGGGGCAGTGTAACATTTGAAATGTCACAAGATCATTTTTTAATTGTTCTTAATTAATTTCATATATTTGAACTCATTTAAAAATTCTATTTCGTACACCTGGCGACATCTATGATTCCTTTGACTAGTTTCCTCACCTAATACCGAAAATTATTTTATTGAAAGGTGGTTTCGGTTTGCTCACTCCGTGCACTTCGAGTGACTTCATTCGCTCTCCAGCTGTTCAGGTACTGTCAATTTTATAATTTCGACAGGCTTGACAGAAGGGGAAAGACACGACAGTTTGATACTTTTGATTTTTCTTTTCCGATTTCATAGTTAGACTGATAAGGTCGTCTCTGTGGAAATCCAAAAATTTTGGTTTTCATTCTTGGCCATCGAGCCCAAAAGTGGATAAATTCAAGTAGCCAGAGGAGTGAGTAGTTGTGCCAGCTGGAACGTTTCCTGCAAAATCAACCGATTGTTGATTTTTGTGTAAATTTCTGAAAGTGAGGTTATTATCGGCCGTTGAGGTATGTAAACCCTTTTTTCCCTTTGATAAATGAGTTCCTATATTTCTTCATTCCGTTCAGGCAATTTGGGAGAGTTTTAAAAGTCCACGCCTGCACTTCTGGGTGAAAATTTGACGAATTTGAGACCATGCGGTACTGCATTTCCGAAGAAAGTATGGGCCCCATTCTACAAGGAAAGTTATGTCTTGTAAGAGATTGATCCCCGACCACTGGATGATTATCCTCCGTCAGTTTGGTGCTACTGGATCTCAAATTCATGAAAATTTCCACGGATTTCGTCCAGGCTTGTATAATTACTTACTTATGGGTCCCGTAAATGCGCCTTCCTAACTACTGTTACTTATTATCTCTTTTCTACTGCTCCCTGTCGATTGCCTTTGATAGTGATTATTGTCTTTATAGTGTTGGTTACTGTTAATTATTATCAGCTATTCCTTATCGCTTACTATCGATTAGCTTAATTAGCTAATTCATAACTGTATAAAATCTATTACCGACTCGTTTACCGTATTGTAGTATTTAGCTAGAATAGCTAACTACAAATTAAATATAATTATCTATTCAATTAATTAATCATTATCATATTTGAATTTTTACTTTTATTATTGTTTTCTCAATAATCATTTATTTTCAATAAGTATGCATTATTATAACTATTATAAATTTTGTTTCCTCTATATCGAGTATGGATCGATATAATATGGGTGGGTTCATTAATCTTTAAAAGGTTGATTTAACTTCTGATTTCAAATCAATAATGTGGTAGTTATACCAGGGTTACTAATGTAAAATCTTTAGGTAGTCAAATTTACGTTTTATGGTTGCCTATTTGAACTTTAAAGGTAAGAAGGTAAGAGCTCTTCCGGAAACCGTGAATTCTTGATTTCATGTAGCAGGTTTTTGATATTTATAACTGCCTAAGGATTATTTATTACTTTTCTGCATTGAATAAGTTGTTTTCTATTGATTTGATTGACTTTGAGTCAGAAATTAAAGGTTAGTGATATTGTGACTTCATCATTTATATTTAGGTAGATTTCTCCATAGGTATTTATTGATTATTTTTAAATTTCAATTCTATTGTACTTATTCAAATTGAGTTCTGTTTTTCAAAGGAAAACTTGGATACTAGACAATAATTTTTTTAAACCATATAAAAAAAATTCGTCATCTTGTCACAAATTTTTAATGACATAATCCAAGGACAAAGTTCGCCATCTTGTCACAATTTTTTTTTTTATGACAATTAACTTAAATAAATAATTGTGTTTAGAATTCCAAAGCTTGTGTTTTTATTGAATGAGTTAAATGTCAGGTAGCTATTGAATTTTAGATTTCTTTTACCTTTTCAGATTTTTTTGAATTTATCTTTTTAAACATAAACAATAACTAATTAATGGAATAGTGCCTAGTTTGGCTGTTCCTTGCCAATCAAAATAATTTTTACAAACTAGTGGCGCCCTCTCTCTACTGTACCAACACCAAGGACCACCCCAAGCTAAACTACCACTGAGCAATAGTCGAGCACAAATTATGAACATTCTTTTGTTTCGACAAAAGAGCGTTACAACTTTGATTTTTATATATATAGATAAAGCGATAAGTAAACACGTCCAAACTATCAAGGGAGTCTCAGATCGGGTTGCTTATTTCATACTTGAAATGAAAAGAACATCTCTTAAAATTATTCAAGTGTACTTGACTACGCTAAAACTAAAACAATAACCAACACAAACGATGACATCATAATCAGAATAGGACAGGAAAAAATGGAACAAGTCGACGAATATATATATCTGGGACAGATTATTAAACTTAGCAAAGAAAACCAAACAGCAGAAATCAAGAGACGAGTTAGATTAGCTTGGGCAGCATTCGGTAAATTAAGCTACATATTGAAAAATAGAAAATATCCACAATACCTCAAATCCAAAGTTTATAATCAATGTATACTTCCTGTTCTCACCTATGGATCCCAAACATGGACACTTACAAAGTCAAACATGGATAAAATAACAAAAGCACAAAGATCAATGGAAAGACAAACGTTACATGTGCAACTGATAGATAAAAAGAGGAACGAGTGGATAAGAAATAAAACGAGAGTAACAGACGTTAGAAAAGAGGTAGCAAAATTAAAATGGAAATTCGCAGGTCAGAATATCAGACAAAAAGACGACCGATTGAATCAATGTATCTTAAGCTGGAGACCTTGAGAGAATAAAAGAAGTAGAGGAAGACCCCAGATGAGGTATGCTGATAACCTGGAGAAGCACGCCGGAACCAGGTGGATGAACATGGCAACAGACAGAGAAGAATGGAGAAGACTGGGGAAAACCTATGTCCAAAGATGGACTGAAGAGATAGATAGATAGATAGTCCTGGGGTTAAAGGATTTGAGGGGCGAAATCCAATTTTACGTAAAATACATTCCTCCTTCATAAATTTGTTGACGTGTTTTGGCGATTTCCAGAAATACGTCTCTTTACGCAGATAACGTGAGTAGCAAATTTTGAAATGAAAGCCCTGTATATCCGGTGTCGGGCTTTTTTGCCAAAATATTAAAAAAAAACTAATCCAGTTTTACACGCTTCCATGATAAATTATCGGTTATGTTAATGCACTTGTGTAATGACTTCCGATTATTCAGCAAGTCCGGAGCCTGGTCCGATTATCTCTAACTTTTCACACGTTCTTCTTTCGTTGTATTTGTTTTGTGTTTATAAAATTCAAGTACAATAAAATACTCGTCTATCCATATATTTGTAAGCTAAAGAAACGCACAATTTTTTTTCCCGTTTGAATTAAGCGAAGCAGACAAGACCCATATTATAATTAATACTTATCTGAATGCCTCACTGAATGTTGCTTCAAATTACCCCTGGTTCTAAATTTAGCGTTGCATTTAAAATTCTTCTCATCCGAGTGTAATGATATATGATACTTCAAATCGTCTTTGCAAGTGTCACATTAAAAAGACGAATATCTTAATGTATTTATTTTATTTATTTATTCATTTTACCACAAATACAAATTATTTATATAGTTATGTGTAGCCATTAAATCCCTTAACCAAGTCCTACTATGGAGGCACCTAGATGTTAGATACATCTGTATATGCCTCATTTACAACTAATCTGTATATATACTAAAAATAAATTTAAAATTCACACATCTCCCAAAGCCCCAATTACAATGCTACAACAATTCCCAGCATAACATCAAAACAAAAGGTTCACTATTTGAATACTTCACCAAAAAAATCATAATTATTGAATGCAAGCATATGCTTTCTTGCTATTGCTTTTATATTGCAAGGTAGCATATTATATATTTTGGGTGCCAAATAGTCAAAGAACCTCAAGTTAATGCTCAGCAGAATACTTATATTTTTATTTTCTTTAGTTCTTGTGTGATACTGGTGATTAACAATGTTTTGCAAGGAATCACGTGAATGCATGAATTGCATATCGTTGACATGTAAATAGTTCTAACATTGCAAGCATCATACGTAAATAGTAGGTAGTCTACTTGAATACATTCTATTCTTATTATAAATAATTTTTAGTATTTTCTTTTGAACTATATTCAATTTGTTCAATGCATTATTACATAAACCACCCTAGACCAAAATTCCATATCTTAACAGTGATTCAATAAATGATTTATATATGTATAATAACTAAATTTGCCTAGTCTATGTGTTCATGCCACTTCATGTGCCGATCCTCAATGATACCCAAATCCGTTATTTTCGGTAATTTTTGTCTAGTACAGCGTTGATGGACAGCTACATTCGAATGCTGAGTGGTTCATATCATATCCAGTAGTGTATGGTTGGTTCACAGATACACAATTAGCATTTTCATGGTGATATCCCAGGCAGTAGTAACACCTGGGAAGACTTAGGTCCCCATAGATGGGATAGCGTTGCCAGTCCACAGAAATTTTCCCAGCTTTCATGGCCTAATAATAAAAGCTTGAAGAACATTCAATATAGTTTTGCATTTTCAAAACTCACAATGAAACAATCGTTTATTCACATTTTTTTCACGTTTAAATTAAGCGAAGCAAAAACTACCTACATTGAAATTTACACTAGGTACCCCGCTAGGTACCACACAAATTACCCCTGGTTCTAAACTTAGCGTTGCATATGTTGCATCTTAAATTTTTCTCACCCGAGTGTGATGATATGATATATGCCTCTTCAAATCGCTTTTCGTTTAAATTTTGCTTTGCAAGTGTTCATTCGAAAGAATGAATATTTGAATGTCTTAATATGTATGTGATTTTTCAGATGGCCTTCTTCATTTGAATTTTGTTTTGTAAGTGTTACGTTCAAAAGGTTAAATATCCGAGTGTGTTACCATGTGCTTTTCCAAAACGCTGTTTCTTTTGAATTTTGCTTTGCAAGTGTTACATTCAAAAGGATGAATAGCCGAGTGTGTTAACATGTGCCTCTTCAAATCGCTGTTTCTTTTGAATTTTACTTTGCAAATGTCACATTCAAAAGGTTGAATATCCGAGTGTGATAACATGTGCATCTTCAATTCATTTTTTCTTTTAAATTTTAATTTGCAAATGTCACATTCAAAAGGATGAACATCTGAGTGTGTTAACATGTGCTGTTTCCAATTGCCTCTTCTTTTAAATTTTGCTTTGCAAGTGTTACATTCAAAAGGATGAATATCCGAGTGTGTTAACATGTGCAACTTCAAAACGTTTTTTTGTTTAAATTTTACTTTGCAAGTGTCACATTCAAAAGGACGAATATTCGAGTGTGTTACCATGTGCATCTTCAAATTGCCTTTTTTTTTAAATTTCTCTTTGCAAATGTCACATTTAAAAGGATGAATATCCGAGTGTGTTAGCATGTGCATCTTTAAAACTTCTTTTCGTTTGAATTTTGCTTTGCAAGTGTCACATTCAAAAGGACGAATATTCGAATGTGATATCAAATGATATTTTAAACTTGATTTTTCTTTGAACATAGCATTGTAACCTTGAAATTTCTTAACAACATCTGCTGCTCCTGATGAATTGGCATTTAAATATTCCTCTTCTTTCATAAATATTCCCCCAATTGGATCTATTAGCTCAATTTCTGAGACTTCTATATCTTCATGGTCTAGATGTTCATTCTTTACCATAAACCTAAAAAAAATGTTTCTTAGATTTATAGTTGGATTTTGAAATTTCACGAGGTAGATAGGATTAGAATTTGGAAAATAAACACATGCGTTAATTTACTCATACAGTATCTAGAAGCAAAAAAAGAAAAAATCACAGGTCTCAGAATGTTTATTATTTTATTCACTTAATAGTTCACGCGTTTCGCTCATACGAATATATTAGATATTACGCTACATTCATCATAAAATAAAATTAAAACAGCATGAAACTTTGATAAGGCAAATAATAAACATTTTCCAAAATTTACATTATTTTCACTTTTCTTCGGAAGATTGAAACGAATGAGAATACATTAGGATATTGCATAACAATGCTATCATATGTCTTAACCATTCAACCATTGTCGACTCGAACATCTTTTTTCTCCTATATGCTTACAGTCTAAAGTTAGAAGATTAAAAACTCTTGGTCACACATATGAAATATGACGTTGACAGGCTGTGAAATTTACCCTGCTCGAACAAACGTGTTCCCATGTTATAGATTTTATATTATGAAGACCCACCGGAACAGTTTTGTATGTATTATCATTTTGCATATAAATATAATTTTTTTCAGATAGAGTTCTCTTATCGTCAAAACTTTGCTATCGGTAAATAAATTAATTGAAGGGTATCTTTTTGGACTTTTATTTATTATCTTGAAAATATTTTTCTGGGTAACCACTGATTTCGAAAAATCGTGCCGCACCCCCCAGCTCAGATTTATATGGCATAATTCAAAGTAGATTCAATCAGGGCTTGGTAAACTTAGGGTTGCATATGTTGCATTTTAAACTTTTCTCATACGAGTGTGATGTTATGATATATGCCTCTTCAAATCGCTTTTCGTTTAAGTTTTAATTTGCAAGTGTCACATTCAAAAGAATGAATATCCGAATGTGTTATTATGTATGTTTCAGATGGTCTTTGTTTAAATTTCGATTTGCAAGTGTCACGTTCAAAAGGTTAAATATCCGAGTGTATTAACATGTGCCTCTTCAAAACGACTTTTTGTTTAAATTTCACTTTGCAAATGTTACATTCAAAAGGACGAATATCCGAGTGTATTAACATGTGCATCTTCAAATCGTTTTTTCTTTTAAATTTTGCTTTGCAAGTGTTACATTTGAAAGGATGAAAATCCGAGTGTGTTAACATGTGCCTGTTCAAATCGCAGTTTCGCTTGAATTTCGTTTCACAACTGTTACATACAAAAAGCTGAATATCCGAGTGTGTTGCTATATGCGTATTCAAATCGCTTTTCTGTTCAAATTTCGCTTTCAAGTGATATATTCAGAAGGATGAATATCCGAATGTGATATCAAATGATATTTTAAATTCGAGTTTTTTCCAAACATAGCATTGCAATTGTAACATTGAAATTTCCTGATAACATCTGCTCTTGATAAATTGGCATTATCTGAAGATTCCTCTTCTTTTATAAACATTCCTCCAATTGGATCTATTAGCTTAATTTCTGAAATTTCTATAGCTTCATCGTCTAGATATTCATTCTTACTGATAAACCTAAAAAAAAGGGTTTTTAGATTCATAGTTGAATTTTGAAATTTTTTTTGTGCAGTACCCACACCTAGTACGTCAAACATTAGATCCTTTTGTGTATCTTCAGGCAGCCATTTTGGTATTTAACTTGACAGCATCTTGGATAGTCTAATAATGACTCGGAGTTATGTTTATGTTAAATCGCAGAAAAGTTGAAATTTCCCGCGGCGGATATTTTTAGATTTGGATTTGACACGATACATTATATTAAAAGTCCGTGAAATTCGCCCAGTGAATGCTTAACAGGGGCTTAAGCAATACAAATTTTTAAAATTGACACTGTCAAAGTCGCTTTTAAAGTTAAAAGAGGATGATGCATACTGCTGAAAGACTTTTTATAGTTGTTATTTCTTACAAAAACTAATGATTTTCTCTCAGATAATTCGAAGATAGTTTTGCATTTACAAAAGTTACATTAAATGCCTCACTAAATGTCGTCTCAAATTTTCCTTAGTTTTAAATTTAGCGTTGCATATGTTACATTTAACATTCTTTCATCCGAGTGTATTAATAGGTGTCTCTTCAAAATCCTTTTTTGTTTGAATTTTGCTTTACAAGTGTTACATTCAAAAAGATAAATATCCAAGTGTGTTACTTTGTGACTCTT
The DNA here is from genome assembly GCA_917834065.1 of Ceutorhynchus assimilis. Lineage (NCBI taxonomy): Eukaryota > Metazoa > Arthropoda > Insecta > Coleoptera > Curculionidae > Ceutorhynchus > Ceutorhynchus assimilis. The sequence goes on along the minus strand of OU892286.1, from coordinate 10,106,743 downwards.
CAAATGGTTTGCTTGTCTAAATTTTGCTTTGCAAATGTCACCTTCAAAAGGACGAATTCCTGAATGTGTCATTAAGTGAGTCTTCAAATAATCTTCTCGTTTAAATTTTGCTTTGCAAATGACTCATTCAAAAGGACGAATTCCTGAATGTGTCATTAAGTGAGTCTTCAAATAATCTTCTCGTTTAAATTTTGCTTTGCAAGTGTAACATTCGAAAGACCGAATATCCGAGTGTAATAATAAATGCCTGTTCAAATGGTATTTCTGTTTAAATTTTGCTTTGCAAGTGTCACATTCAAAAGGATGAATATCCGAGTGTTTTAATTTGTGATTCTTCAAATCGCTTTTCCGTTTAAATTTTGTTTTGCAAGTGTAACATTCGAAAGGACGAATATTCGAGTGTACTAATAAATGCCTGTTCAAATTGTATTTCTTTTTGAATTTTGCTTTGCAAGTGTCACATTTAAAAAGACGAATATCCGAATGTGTGATTAAATGATTTTTCAAACTTGTTTTGGTCTTCAATACAGCATTGCAAGTATAACATTGGAACTTCCTTATGACATCTGGTCCTGATGAACTCGCGACACTTAAATATCCCTCTTCCTTGTTATACAAGTGTATTATTAGGTGTCTCTTCAAATCATATTCTTGTTCAAATTTTGCTTTGCAAGTGTCACATTGAAACGGATAAATATCGAAATGAGTCAATAAATGAGTTTTTAGGTTTCCCTTGGTTTTCAATTTAGCTTCGCATATGTTACACCGAAAATCTTTGTTATATAAGTGTGTTATTAGATGTCTCTTCAAATCATATTCTTGTTTGAATTTCGCTTTGCAAGTGTCACATTCAAAAGGCCGAAAATCTGAATGTGTTATTAAATGACGCCTCAAATTTGATTTGGTGTTGAATATAGCATTGCAAGTATAACATTGGTAATTCCTAATAATATCTTGTCTCGATAAATTGATGTCACTCGACTGCTCTTCTTCCTTTATAAATATTCCTTTATTTGGATCTAGTAGTTCAATAGCTGATACTTCTATTTCATTTTTGATGTCATCCTCTGGATAATAATTTTCTATAATAAACCTAAAAGAAAAAGCTTTTCAGATTCAGTTAGATTTTGAAATTGAGTACAGTAGGTCGGTGGTAGGTATTGGAATTGCAAAAATTATTACACATCGTAATTAATTGGTACAATATTTTTAATTATCCATACAAATCTATTAGTTGTTGGTTTACCTAAATGTAATCACTATGATCATAAATATTTACTCACAAAAACTACAAAATTTCAACAGAAATTTTGGAACTATGAAAAGTCGAAGCGTGCAACACCTGGAATTCTCATGGAGGTCTGTTATAAGAGTTATGTTCTATATTTTAGGTCAGTGTTCTAGAGGTCCAAGAGTCTTGATAATGAAGGCTGTAATGTTAATTTTACTTTCTCCCCTATCACAAAGGAACAGATCATAGCAAGCATTAAGAAGTTGAAGCCAAGAAGTGTGCAGGTGTGAGTCCTGTCTCCAAAATGGGAGATGTTAGCTTTGTTGACTGGAAAATTCAAGTACCTACTGGTACCCCACATACCAAAATAAATCAACAATCTTCCTACCAGATAGTTGGTGTAAAGAATCCAGTACAGTTATCGACTCTCTATTGGTCTTCATACCCTTATTCTTTTATTCAAATTTGTTGAATAGATGCTTCAAGTTTGACAACAAAATTATAGCATACTTTATTTATAAGCTTTTCAGTAGCATCATTTGCAGAACCACGTCGAGTACCAGTTGCCATATTTTTACTCGCCCCACAATATGTCTGTTGGCACCGAAATCACAAACCAGTAAGCGTAAATTTCATTGATTGAGACTAGTTTTCGTTAGAAGTAGGAGCCACACAGCGACTAGTTTTCTTGCTATATGCATGCCAACTAACAAAAACCAACCAACAACATGAAGACAAAATTTATATGGCTGGTACTCTCAATCCATGTCTTTCAAATTTTGCAGTGGGTATTAATAGTATTTTATTTTAAACCACAGTAATATTTACATTTTATACATTCTGCCTACACTGCAGCCACGAGTTTCGCGCGCATGTCATCTTTTATTACTTTCTAACTTGTATTTATTACAATTAGGCTCTTTTTTTCTATTGATACGAGATAGGTCTATTGACGTCACGCCATTCGGCATTCAACAAGTGTATATCTCAAGTATTTACAGCTCACACCGATTGTCTCTAACTCTTTTACATAACGCTCTGTCGAGTATATTTTACAAGTTACATTAAAACCCTCGTTTGGATGCTGAATAAACACTTAAAATTGTTTCAAGTATAAATTTTGCAAAGCAAAAATTACGTTAAAATTTGTGAATGCGTGCGTACTTCTTTTTCTAAATTTGGAGTTGCAATTGAAATTCTTTTAATTTAAGTCTGTTGATATGTGTCTCTTCAAAGTGCTTTTATGCCTAAATTTTTGCAAGTGTCACATTCAAAATGATAAATATCCGAATGTATTAATTGGTGGCTTTCAATTGGTATTTCAGTCTAAATTTTGCTTTGCAAGTGTCACATTCGAAAGGATAAATATTCGAATGTATTGATAAGTGATGCTTTAAAGTATTTTTTAATGTAAATTTCGATTTACAAGTGTTACATTCGAAAGGACGAATATCCGAGTGTATTAATAAATGCCTGTTCAAAAGGTATTTCTGTTTGAATTTTGCTTTGCAAGTGTCACATTCGAAGAGACAAATATCCGAGTGTGTTAATTTATGATTCTTCGAATCGCCTTGCTGTTCAAATTTTGCTTTGCAAGTGTCACATTCAAAATGATAAATATTTGAATGTAATAATAAGTGTTTTATGTTTAAATATTGATTTACAAGTGTAACATTCGAAAGGACGAATATCCGAGTGTATTAATAAATGCCTGTTCAAAAGGTATTTCTGTTTGAATTTTGCTTTGCAAGTGTCACATCCGAAAAGATAAATATCCGAGTGTTTCAATTTATGATTCTTCCAATCGCCTTTTCGTTTAAATTTTGCTTTGCAAGTGTCACATTCGAAAGGATAAATATCCGAGTGTTTTATTTTGTGATTCTTCAAATTGCCTTTTTGTTTAAATTTCGCTCCGCAAGTGTCACATTCAAAAAGACGAATGTCCGAATGTGTGATTGAATGATTTTTCAAACTTGTTTTGGTCTTAAATACAGCATTGCAAGAATAACATTGGAACTTCCTCATGACATCTGGTCCTGATAAATCTGCTACAGTTAAATATTCCTTTCTTCTTCTAGATAATAATTTTCTATCACAAATCTAAAAAAAAAAAACGTTTTTTAGATTCAGTTGGATTTTGAAATTGACTACACTAGACAGGTCGTATTGAAATTACAAAAATTAATAAACATCGTAATTAAGTGATACAATATTTCTCATTATTAAAATACAAATCTAGTAGTTGTTGATTTACTTGAATGTAGTACCATCATTATCATAGATATTAACTTGGGACTATATATAGTTCGCCTTACGAGTCTAGCAATACGACGTCTGAAAGGCAAGGGGGAATAACGCCATTCATTTCGAACTTTATGCTGCCTATGCGCGCAGCGTTTTAAAATATTACTTTATCCTTATAAATGTAGGTTTTTAACATAGATAAATATAAGGGTATTTTCTATTGGAAGTCAAATAAGTAATATTGCACTTTTTTTATGCGCATTCTTTCTATAGTGCTAGACTCGTAATGCGAACTTTAAGGTCGAAGCGTACAAAACCTGGTATTTGTTAGTACTGTTTGGTGTCTCAGTGGTTTAATGTGAATAGGATGTCTCTAAATATTAGCAAGTTTCATGTTTGACTTTTTGACTTTCACACGTAAAATACAATTTACCAATTTTATCTACAAGCGTGCGGTAACTGGTAACTTCACTTTTCCAGAACAATTATTTCCTCTGTCAAAGTCGCTTCTAAAGTTAATAGAGGATGATGCATACTGTTGAAAGACTTCTAATAGTTGTTATTTCTTACAAAAACTGATGATTTTCTCTCAGAGAATCCGAAAGTAGTTTTGCATACACAAAAGTTACATTATGAAATGCCTCACTAAATGTCGTTTCAAATTATCCTTAGTTTTAAATTTAGCATTGCATATGTTGCATTCAACATTCTTCTCGTCCGAGTGTGTTAATAGGTGTGTCTTCAAATTGCCTTTCAGTTTGAATTTTGCTTTACAAGTGTTACATTTGAAAAGATAAATATTCGAGTGAGTTAATTTGTGATTCTTCAAATGGTTTATTTGTCTAAATTTTGCTTTGCAAATATCACATTCAAACGGGTAAATATTCGAATGTATTAACAAGTGATGCTTTAAAGTATTTTTGTATTTAAATTTGGCTTTGCAAGTGTAACATTCGAAAGGACGAATATCCGAGTGTATTAAAAAATGCCTGTTCAAAAGGTATTTTTGTTTGAATTTTGCTTTGCAAATATCACATTCAAACGGGTAAATATTCGAATGTATTAACAAGTGATGCTTTAAAGTATTTTTGTATTTAAATTTGGCTTTGCAAGTGTAACATTCGAAAGGACGAATATCCGAGTGTATTAAAAAATGCCTGTTCAAATGGTATTTTTGTTTGAATTTTGCTTTGCAAATATCACATTCAAACGGGTAAATATTCGAATGTATTAACAAGTGATGCTTTAAAGTATTTTTGTATTTAAATTTGGCTTTGCAAGTGTAACATTCGAAAGGACGAATATCCGAGTGTATTAAAAAATGCCTGTTCAAAAGGTATTTTTGTTTGAATTTTGCTTTGCAAATATCACATTCAAACGGGTAAATATTCGAATGTATTAACAAGTGATGCTTTAAAGTATTTTTGTATTTAAATTTGGCTTTGCAAGTGTAACATTCGAAAGGACAAATATCCGAGTGTATTAAAAAATGCCTGTTCAAAAGGTATTTTTGTTTGAATTTTGCTTTGCAAGTGTCACATTCAAAAAGACGAATATTTGAATGTGTGATTAAATGCTTTTTCAAACTTTTTTCGGTCTTAAATACAGCATTGCAAGTATAACATTGGAACTTCCTAATGACATCTGGCCCTGATGAATTTGCGACACTTAAATATTCCTCTTCCTTTATTCCTTTATTTGGATCTATTAGTTCAATAGCTGATACTTCTATTTCGTTTTTGATGTCATCCTCTAGATAATAATTTACCATCAAAAACCTAAAAAAAACGTTTTTTAGATCCAGTAAGCTTTTGAAATTGAGAGTTTGTAGTATTGAAATTGCAAAAATTAAAAAACATCGTCATTAATTGGTACAATATTTTTCTTTATAAATACAAATCTGTTAGTTGTTGATTTACTTAAATGTAGTAACCATCATCATAGATATTCACTCACAAAAACTAGAAAATTTCAATCGAAATTTTGGGACTATGTAAGGCCGAAGCGTGCAAAACTTGGTACTGGTTTAATGTGAATAGAATGTCTCTAAATATTAGTAAGTGTCATGTTATGACTTCCACACGTAAAATACAATCTACAAATTTTACCTACACGATTGATAACATGGCTTTGAGCAGAGAGAAGAGGTAAATGTAGGGAACTTGGAGTATGCTTGCAAACAAACTTAAAATTTACCCAGCATTATGAAGCCATTGTCATTAAATCATATAAACTTCTTGGTTTTTAAATCAGGACTACTGGAATACAAAACATTTTACAGAAGTTAGGACAATAATAGCTTTGTAAAATGCCCTGGTTAGACCTACTTTGGAGTACGCCTCATGAAAATTTCGACTATTTAGTTAACTGATCCTTAATAAAATAAAGTAAGCGTGGAGGAAATCAAAATCTAACCTAAGGTTCACTTGAAGTTAAGTACGTTTAACTTTCGCTTGCTAGAAATGGCCATAAGCAATAAAATTTTTCAAAATTGACAGTTTTTATAAAGTCCTCTATTAAAGTCGCTTTGAAAGTTGAAAGGGCACGATGCTTACTGCTGAAAGACTTTTTACAGTTGTTATTTCTTACAAAAACTCGGAAAATTCGAAGACAGTTTGGCATTTACAAAAGTTACATTAAATGCCTTACTAAATGTCGTTTAAAATTATCCTTTATTTTAAATTTAGCGTTGCATATGTTGCATTCTTCTTCAAATTGCCTTTTAGTTTGAATTTTGCTTTACAAGTGTTACATTTAAAAAGATAAATGTCCGAATGAGGCCTCTTCAAATGATTTTTTTGTCTAAATTTTGCTTTGCAAATGTCACATTCAAATGGATAAATATTTGAATGTATTAATAAGTGATGCTTTAAAGCAGTTTTGTATTTAAATTTTGCTTCACTTCGAAAGGGCGAATATCCGAGTGTATTAATAAATGCCCGTTCAGAAGGAATTTCTGTTTGAATTTTGCTTTGCAAGTGTCACATTCGAAAAGATAAAATATCCGAGTGTGTTAATTTATGTTTCTTCAGATCGTTTTTTCCTTTAAATTTTGCTTGGCAAGCGTTACATTCAAAAAGACAAGTATTTATATGTGTTAATATGTGATGCTTTAAAGGAGTTTTTTTATGAATTTTTCTTTGCAAGTGCCACATTCAAAAGGACGAATATGCGAGTGTAATAATAAATGCACCTTCAAAAGGTATTTCGTTTTGAATTTTGCTTCGCAAAAGTGACATTCCAAAGGATGAATATTCGAGTGTTAAGAATTTTCCAAAACAAAAGATAATTATCTCACGGGATCGTTATACAAACACAGAAAAAGTTCGATCAACAACAGAAAAACTTAGAATCTATTTCCAGTTCACAAGGAAATGATAAAGTAGCAGACCGAAGTTACTGATTCAGAGAGTGAATATATACCGCACGCTGTTCTAAAAGAATATCTAAAAAATTAAATGCCATCACTTCTTCCGACAAAATCAAGTAGGGTATAATATAACACCAGTTAACTGCAAATTTTTTCTCGCTCAAGAATATATACAGGGTGTCCCAAAAAGATACCGACAAACTTTAAGGGGTAGTAAGGGACAAAACAAGCATTTTTGTTTACATAAACATATGTCCGCAAATGAGCCATTTGGGCTGTAGAGCAAAAAAACTGTTTGGTACTTTTATTCTTTGCAATAATTAAATCACTGTTTACTTATTAATTTTGCTTTATTAACTAATAAATTATGGTTTACAATAATTGTTCAAAATGTTGATAATTTACTTCAATGCAAAGATTGCACCATCGGGTCATTAATAAACAACTAACTTAATTACGGCAACTAGTCACAAATAATACATTTAACGATGATCCCAAGGTAGGAATTTTCGAAATTTTTTTGATAAAGCAATGTTTTTGCATTTTAAAAATAAACAAAAGTGCGACCACAAATGTTTAGCAAATCATGCTAGTGGCCAACTTAATAAAAAACCGAGGAAAAAAGTCCTTAATTATTTGGGTATGATTTTAATAGTTTTTTTGCTTTACAGCCCAAACGGCTCATTTGCGGATACATGTTTATATAAACAAAAATGTCTGTTTTGGTGTTCCTTACTACCCCTTAAAGTTTGTCGGTATCTTTTTGGGACACCCTGTATATATTCTTGAGTTCGAAAAACTTTCCGGAAATAATTATTTTTTTAATATATTTCAGCTTTACGTATCAAGTGAAACTTGGTAGCTTGTTGGATACAAATTAAAAAAAAAAAAATGTTCTAAGGCAGCTGGAACGAAATTGTTCAATAAAACTTCTGAAGTTCATGAATATAATTCGTTATATCGGAATACGAAATGCCAGGTATTCCAATCAACAGGTAGACATGTACTTTTAAATTTCTGCAATAGGCGATCTCTATATTTCATGAGTAATTTGAGGTTATCTCTTGATCATGGAGCCTAACTTAAATTTCGGAATAAGGAACACTAGGTAGGTGCGATTTAAATTCCAAAAATTAAAACATTATAATCTTATGATAAATTATTAGTACAATAATTTTCATTACTCATGCTATTGGTCTGGATTTTGGGAAATAGGTATGATGTAATTGTGCAAAAAAAACTTCCGCCATACAGAACAAGTAGTACTTGAAAATATCCACAGTGCACGAAGTGATGCCTCCCACACGCAAAATCATTCAAACGGATAAGCTTTGAAGGCGGCAAAGAGACTTTTCTCACATGTTAGAAGCAAATTTTTTTTCTACGAACGTTTGTATCTCTGAATATGTATCCCGTGTCGGATTTTTTTGCCAAAACATGAAAATAAACTAATCCAGCTTTAAGACATCACGCTTTCATGAAAAAATGTTAATGCATTTGTCTCATTACTTCCAATTATTCATCGAGTCCGGAGTCCGGTGCGTCAAATACATATAAAGTTATCCAACACATGCATTCTAGGCTCACACCTCTAACTTTTTTACCGTCTTTTGAGATATTGATTTTGCATTTACAAACTTCACATTGGAACACTCGCTTATCCACATTTTCTTCACGTTTAAATTAAGCGAAGTAAAAACTACCTACACTGGAATTTACACTAGGTACCACACAATTACCCCTGGTTCTAAACTTAGCGTTGCATATCTTGCATTTTAAATTTTTCTCATCCGAGTGTGATGATATGATATATGCCTTTTCAAATCGTGTTTTCGTTTATATTTTGCTTTGCAAGTGTCACATTCAAAAGGACGGATATTCGAGTGTGTTAACATGTGCTGTTTCCAATTGCCTCTTCTTTTAAATTTTGCTTTGCAAATGTCACATTCAAAAGGACGAATATCTGAATGTGTCATTAAGTGAGCCTCCAAATCCCCTTTTCGTTTAAATTTTGCTTTGCAAGTATTACATTCGAAAGGATGAATATCCACATGTGCTTCTTCAAACCGCCTTTTTCTTCAAATTTCAATTTGCAAGCGTCACATTCAAAAGGATGGATATCCGAATGTGTTAACATATGCCTTTTCAAAACGCCTCTTTGTTTATATTTTGCTCTGCAAATGTCACATTCGAAAGAATGAATATCTGAATGTGTTATTAAGTGTCTCTTCAAATGGTCTTTTCGTTTAAATTTTGTTTTGCAAGTGTTACATTCAAAAGGATGAATATCCGAGTGTGTTAACATGTGCAACTTCAAACTGCATTTTCGCATGAATTTCTTTTCACAAGTGTTACATACGAAAAGATGAATATCCGAATGTGTTGATGTGTGCGTTTTCAAATCGCCTCTCTGTTCAAATTTTGCTTTGCGAGTGTTATATTCAGAAGGATGAATATCCGGATTTGATACCAGATGATATTAGGAATTTGATGTTTTTTCAAACATAGCATTGCCATTGTAACATTGAAATTTCTCAATAACATCTGTTCTTGATGAATTGTCTTCATTTGAATATTCCTCTTTCTTTATAACTATTCCTTAAATTGGGTCTATTACTTCAATTTCTTACACTTCTATATCTGGATCGTCTAGATATTCATTCTTTACAATAAACCTAAAAAAAAAAATTTCAGATTCATAGTTGTATTTTGAAATTTTACAAGGTAAACAGGATTAGAATTCTGAAAATAAACACATGTGTTAATTTAGTCATACAATATCTTAAACAATAAAAGAAAAAAATTACCAAGTATAGGTCTCAAATTGTTTATCATTTTATTCACTTAAATAGTTACACGTGTTTCGCTCATACGAGTATCATCAGACAGTGAAAATTAAGAACCACAGAACACTCACTACATTTTCAAAGACAAAGGTGTAATAAAAAATAGTAATCGAATTCGAAATTTTATTAACGCATTAAGCGTTTTACAGTTAAAGACGAAAGTTATATTTAAAGTACATATAGTTCTAATTATAAATCATGTCAAAATATAGATAACAAAAATTAAAATAAATTATATAAGAGTTTCAAAAGATAGCGGATTAATTATATAAAATTTCCTCAACTTTCTTATTAAACTTATTTAAAGAATCACAAAATATACAAATATCATTATCTCTAGTAAATCATTAACCAATCGACCCATTCTACTTAATGAGGTATTGAAACCATAATTGGTTCTGTGGAAGGCAACATTAAATAGCAATCTACTTCTGGTATTAAAGGGAAAACAAATATGAAGCTCAATGGTCGTGCTACGTTTGCTCGTGGAGGGACCACTAGCCGTAGTTTAATGAGTGTTGTACCTAATATTAGAAATACTAAAAAAAAAATTAATAAATAATAAATCCGCCTTGACTTATAGTGACCAAATAAAACAAATCGTTGAAATTCAGATGGTCAAGATTATATTTGGTCACTCTATATACAGGGTGTCCCACGGTGGATGGCGTATTAGACGTTTATGGAGAACCAAAACGCGGATCATTTTGAAAATTTGGCAACCGGGATGACCGACCATGATCTACACTTTAAAAATATTTTTGATCATGAGGTGTTGCCGCTTGTACTCTAAACCAGTGGCAACATCGCTATTTTAGATGGAACACCCTGTGTGTATGTGATTGCATATTTGGATTCTACGTAAAATTCTGAGCGGATTTCATGTGATATTCCCTATACCTAAGTTCAACTGTTTTGGAAATATTGACACTTGAAAATTGACTTTTTGCAACTTTCACAGACTGTAAAACCTGAACGGTTAATTTTAGAGTAAAATCGATTTTACATTCCTATCTTAGATTTTCATAAACTATCATTTGACACCAACTTTGAATTTAATCCATGATTGAAAATTCCAATTAAATTTAATCTCCGGTTAAATTCAAAGTTGGTGTCAAATGATAGTTTATGAAAATCTAAGATAGGAATGTAAAATCGATTTTGCTCTAAAATTAACCGTTCAGGTTTTACAGTCTGTCAAAGTTGCAAAAACTCAATTTTCAACTATCAATATTTCCAAAACAGTTGAACTTAGGTATAGCGTATATCACATGAAATCTGCTCAGAATTTTACGTAGAATCCAAATATGCAATCACATACAGGGTGTTCTATCTAAAATAGCGATGTTGCCACTGGTTTAGATTGGAAGCGGCAACACCGCATAAACAAAAATATTTTCAAAGTGTAGATTATGGTCGTTTATCCCGGTTGCCAAATTTTCAAAATGATTCGCTTTTTAGTTTTCCATAAACGTCTAATACGCCATCCACCGTGGGATACTCTGTATATATACAATATTTACAAAATTGGTTACATCATGTGGGTTCATTTACATTGACTAAGTTATCTTCAAAATTATATGAATAAAATATCTAAGATTTATTCCAATATCAAAATTATGTACGGATCAAGATGATTCCGTAATTATTCTAGTCTACAATATGAAAATTTACACTTTCTAAATGATAATACCCAATACAGTGATATTACAAAAAAAAATAAGTACGTTGCAGAAATAACTTTAAAAATAGAAATTTTCTTATAATTAGAGAAATAAAAGGACTTATCTTTTATACACCAAAACGTGGTGTGAATATTCGTTCCAAAATTCGTCGGTCTTGGATTTCTATGTCCTCTACGAAACCATATTATAGCTCTAACGTCTGGAACCTGCTACACATCAAAATCTGCGTCCATGGGTGACCACAAATCGAAATTTCGACACCAAGGAATGGAAATGTACGAATGAAGATAAAGTTGAATCAATAAAAGAAGTCTGTGAATAAAACATTCAACTAAGTTTCGGAATGCTGTCAAAATCAGGAACAGATAGCGCATGCCGCAGGTGGCAGAGAAGAAGGATTAGATCTTGGTTAGATAAGCAGATGTTGCCCTACGTAAATTTAGAAATTGGGAACACTAGGTAGGTGCGATTCAAATTCCAAAAATTAATACATATGGTCATTTATTATTACAATATTTTTCATTAGGTACGCAAATAAACTAATCCAGTTTTAAGACAAGGTGGTTTCATGAGAAATTATCGGTTATGTTGATGCACTTGTATAATTACTTCCGATTATTTATCGAGTCCGGAGTTCGGTGCGTCAAATATAAAGTTATCCAACTCATGCATACACGGCTCCCACCGATTGTCTCTAACTTTTTTACAAGTCGCTCTTTCGAAATATTAGTTTTGTATTTACAAAATTACATTGAAACACTCGTTTATCCATATTTTTTTCACGTTTAAATTGAACGAAGCAAAAACTACCTACATTGAAATTTAAACTTAGTACCACACAAATTATCTCTGGTTCTAAACTTAGAGTTGTATATTATGCATTTTAATAGGATGAATATTCGAGTGTGTTGACATGTGCTTCTTCAAAACGGCTTTTTTTTTAAATTTGGCTGTGCAAATGTCACATTCAAAAGGATAAATATCCGAGTGTTTTAACATGTGCTGCTTCAAAACGCTTTTCCGTTTAAATTTAGCTTCGCAAGTGTTACATTCAAAAGGATAAATATCCGAGTGTGTTGATAAGTGCGTCTTCAAATCGCTTTTTCTTTTAAATTTTGCTTTGCAAGTGTCACATTCAAAAGGATAAACATCCGAGTGTGTTAACATGTGCCTCTTCAAGTCGCCTTTTCGTTTAAATTTTACTGTGCAAATGTCACATTCAAAAGGATAAATGTCCGAGTGTTTTAACATGTGCTGCTTCAAAACGCTTTTCCGTTTAAATTTAGCTCCGCAAGTGTTACATTCAAAAGGATAAATATCCGAGTGTGTTGATAAGTGCGTATTCAAATCGCTTTTTCTTTTAAATTTTGCTTTGCAAATGTCACATTCAAAAGGATGAATATCTGAATGTGTCATTAAATGAGGTTTCAAATAGTCTTTTCGTTTAAATTTTGCGTTGCAAATGTTACATTCAAAAGGATGGATATCCGAGTGTGGTAATATGTGAGTCTTTAAACCGCCTTTTCGCTTGAATTTCTTTTCACAAGTGTTACATACAAAAAGATGCATATCCGAGTGTGTTGATATGTAAGTCTTTAAATCGCTTTTTCGTTCAATTTTGGCTCCGCAAGTGTTACATTCAGAAGTATAAATATTCGAATGTGATATCAAATGATATTTTAAACTTGATTTTTTTCCAAACATAGCATTGTAACATTGAAATTTCCCAACAACATTCGGTCCTGATAAATTGACGTCATTTAAATATTTCTCTTCTTTCATAGATATTTCTCCAATTGGATCTATTAGTTCAATTTTTGACACTTTCATATCTGGATCGTCTAGATATTTATTCTTTACGATAAACCTAAAAAAAATGATTGTTAGATTTTTAGTTGAATTTTGAAATTTCACGAGGAAAATAGAATTATAATTCTGGAAATAAATACATGTGTTAATTTAGTCAAACAATATCTTAAACAAAAAAAAGAGAAAAATTACCAAGCCTAAGTCTCAGATTGTTTATTATTTTATTCATTTTATAGTTACACGTGTTTCGCTCATACGAGTATCACCAGACACTGAAAATTAAAAACCACAAAACTCTTCTCAAAAACAAACGAGTAATAAAAAGTAGTTTTCAAATTCAAATGCAAGATTCTATTAACGCATTGGGATATTTACAGTTATAGTCAAAAGTAACATATAAAGCATACTACTTACTTATTATAGAACATGTCAAAATATAGACAACTAAAATTAAACAAATTAACAAAAGTTTTATACCAAGATAGCGGATTATTTATAAAATTTCCTTAACTTTTCTGTTAAACTAACTTAAAGAATTACAAAATATATAGTAAATCATTAGCCAATCGACACATTCTACTTAACGAGGAATTGAAACTATAATTGGTTTGTGGAAGTCAACATTAAATAGCAATCTATTTCTGGTATTGGTATTAAGGGGAGAAATATGAAACCCAATGGTCGCAAGAAGATCTGGTGCATCAATGATTTCATTAACAATTTTATAGTGCTGAAATGTCAAAAAAATTCCTTCTGCTTTCCATAGGCATTAAATCTAGAAGTTCCATATCTCATCACAATTAATTTTCTCATAAGGTATTCCCAATTTAAATCCAATTCTCTTTACAAACGTGCGCTGGACTATTTCTATTTTATTTTTGTGTATGGCATAATAGGGATTCCATACGCAACTTTCATAGGCCTATTCGGGTTTGGAAAAAGTACGGTTCTAGAACGGTCCAGAAGAATCGCACAGTTTATTATTGAAATTTGTGATAGTCGAGTCGTTGTTATTTTGTTGATCAATAAACTGGACGTTTGTTTTGAACCGTTCCAGAACCGTCCTTTTTCCAAACCCGAATAGCCCTCATATTCAAGAAGAATAAAATTAAAAATGTTCTCAAGCCCTCTTACAGTTCGGAAAATAAAACCAAGAAGATGCATGGCCTCATGACTGATAACTTCTATATGGGTATTAAAAGTGAGTTCAAATCTAACCATACTCCAAGATCTGTGACTTGACAAAAGCGTTCGATTGTGTCTCCCAAAAGCTCCTACTGTGTAAGTTAAAAGTATATAAATTCAATCAAAATGCAGCTGATCTACTAAGCTCTTATTTAATAAACAGAAGGTAGCTTGTCCGAAATGCAAAATGTTCTATATAGTGTGCCACAGGAATCTGTGTAAAAATTCGTTGCTTTTTCAGACGGGGTTACTTGATTCTGTCAATGAGTGATGGCTTAAAAATAACATTACTTGGCTAAAAATCGCTATTATTTTACACATCAAATAGGCTTTCACATATTCCTATTAGCTTTAGTTGGCAAATCTTCCACTAACAACAATTGATCATTGGTTATTTTTTGCCCTGCCTTTAATATAGTCAAATATTACTTGACGACTGACAGCTAGTCCTACAAATAGCCACTTCTTGCCTGAAACCGCCCTAAACAGATCCCTCTGAATTTTATGCCAAGCCTCGATTAATATTGGTGTAACCTTTTTTATTATAAGACATAAAGCTATGGAGTTCTGAGTTTATTTGTGAAAATTTTGGTACAACTGTTTACACTAAATCCTCATTAACTGCCTTCACCTGGGAATTAGTTATAATTAATTTGATTATCGTTCGCCTAAGGGTTATTTATAACCACTTAACTTAACGTACGGAAAGTTATAATGAACGTACTAAACTGAGAAGGTGTGTGTTTACAATGAAGTTAATTATGCGAAAAATTGTGATGTCATACCGGCTCAATGCCGAAATGGCAGCTTCTTGTTGGTTCAGTTCTCAGTGAACCGTGCCCTATACTTTGAGCGGTTGGAATTCGCTCTAGTGAGATCGTAGACATTTGTTTTGGGAAATTCTTACTCGTGTTCAAAAACTGTGCCTCTGAAGCCGGTGTGACGTCACAGCCTAGGCGTTCGTAATTTTAAAACGACCTAACTCGAAAACGGGTCATCGTAGCAAGATGCGATTCAACTATTTATTCTCAGATTTTTTTGCACTGAAACTTTTATTTTTGGTTCAAACCCCCTTCAAGTGTTTGATATTTTTCGGCACACTACCCATATTTATATTTATTCAACTTCTTTTTTGTTTTCCATTATAAACCCAATTTTTTTTTTTATATTTATACTTATATTTTGAAATTAAATAGGTATACTAGATAGGTGCGATTTAAATTCCAAAAATTAATACACATAGGTACCGTCAAACGGGGTGACTAAGGACGGATTTGACACTTTTTGTGAATATTTCATGACCAGAATTAGTAAATGGCAATTTTAAGGTGGCTACATGTTTCTACATATTTTGGGAACACGTATGCTAAAAATAATATTTTTTCGAAAATCTTAAATATTTTTTTTTAAATTTTGAAAATTGTCCCGTTTCACCCCGTTTTCGGGGTGACTAGGGACAAGCACTTATTTAGCACTAGAAACCATTGTAAGGCGTTTCTGGAGTGAGACGGGACAAAAATAGAAATTTTTAAAAAAGTAAACATTATTTTTATTGATTTTTGAACAAAATAAAAAAATTTCTACACAAGAAATTATAAAAAAAAAGGTCATTTCTTTCGATAACAATAATGGGTCTACCTAATTTTTCAAATTTATTTGGAATGGAAATTTAACTGCACCTCTTCGCAGTTCCACAGGTCTTGGAAGTATTTTCAAAACCTGGGAAATGTTTACTGTGGATTCATCGGGAACTATTGGAAAAGCAAAGCCATTTTCTATTTTCGAATGTTCTCTTAAAAAAGTGATTCTTATTTGGTCACCAGATTTGTCTAAAATTTTTCCCACAAAATTTTTCGAAAACTTTCCGTCTGTAAATTTTACAATTGCAAAATCTTCAATGTGCAAATCAGTCACTTCCTCTGGCTCTTCTTCCAGGTTTTCCACATCTTCATTTTGATTTCTTTCTTCTCCCTCAGACTCTATGTCTTGTATGCTCCCATTATCATCAGATTCACTTCTATTTAATTCCATCTCCATTTCACTATTGTCAGAATCGGAGTCAGAACTTCTTTCACATGTCACACTTCTACCGGGTGTTACTAGAATTTTCTTTCCTTTACCTTTCTTTGCTGGGTTTGTTGGAGTTCGCTGGTTCTTTAAAAAGTCTGTGAGCGTTTCGGTCCAAGCTAGTTGGCCCTCATCTTCTCGAACAGGCTCTGGGGGTAGACGTTTCAAGACCTGATCCCTGTCGAGTGGAATAAGACCACAACAACGAAATCCAGCCTTTATGTTGTCTTCTAGCTTGTCTCCAATATTATCCAAAGCTTTGTTTAATAAGCCTGGAAACTCAGGTTTTGGGAGTACTCCTTTATTTTTTTTCTTCCACTCTAACAAAATTTTTCTCCACGATTGCTTGAGTGGTTTAAAAAATGCTGTATCCAGAGGTTGTGTAAGGTGGGTGCTATTGGGAGGTAGCAAAACGAATCTGATATTATTTTTTTGACATTCCATGATGACATTTTGGGAGATGTGGCTACTCAGGTTATCGCCTATTACAACCTTAGGCCCCTCAAGTCTTCGGAAGTAGCCTAATGCTATAGTCAAAAACCACTGTTCAAATTGATTTGAATCGAACCATCCACTTTTTGTATTTCCATATCTAGAACCCTGTGGTCCATTTCTTATCCAGTTTTCATAGAGATGTTCTGATTTGAACACCACGTATGGCGGCAACATTACACCAGATCCACTAATTGCAAACATGACTGATGTTGATGTTTTACTGGAATCAAGAATACGGTCTGCATGTTTGTTGCTTCTGCGAATAACGACACGCTGACGGCCCGGATCGTCCGTGAAGTTTGTCTCATCATAGTTCACGATGTTCGCAAGAGGAATGTTTTCTAGAGATAAGTTTAGTTCATCAAAATAGACATTTATTGCTTGCCTGTCAACTGCAGCCCTTGCTCGTTTAATGTTTTCGGAAAGTCTTAAAGCCAAATTATTTTTGTGGCGCAATAAAAATGATTTCATCCAGTCCGGCCCTGGCATATTATTTGTAAATCTTTTTATGTTTACACCCATTCTGTCATAGTATTGTTTTACCAAAATCCGTATATCCATTGGTTCTAAGGGAAATCCCCAATCGGCAACACACAACAAAGAATTCACTATTTTTTTTTCGTCTGCTTCAGCTAAGGCCAATTGACCCCCAGGTTTTTTTAAATTTTGTTTGATGACATGCTGATTAATGGTATTTCTGGATACCCCATACCGTTCCTCTAACTCTCTATAACTTGTTTGTTTCGCTAACCTTTCCCTAACGGCCATTTCAAGTCTTTTTTTGTCGTAATTTTGATATGGCCTTGCGCCAAGCCTCCTAACATATTTACGAGGCATGTCCCGAGTCACCCTAAAAAGTGCATTCAATCAGATTTTCTATCACAAAAAAATAAATAAAAATTTCTGAGCAAAAACGACCTTATTACATCTTTAACAACATATTAGCGGACAAAAAAATAAATAAAACATACATGTCATCACTTACCTTGATATATTTACAGACAACAATTGTAGCGGTTTGAAAAAACACCGATTCTCTATACTTTGAAAACAAATTTTTTGTCGCTGTAAAGACTCACCCGGTGCCGCCCGCATTAGGTGTATTAAAGACCTCAAAGTGTATGCTAATCCCCAGAATATTTATGTTGACCTCCCACCTTGCTCACCCCTGTTGCCAATTTTTATGGAAGCGCGCGCCCAAGTGTCCCAAGTCAACCCGTAGTCCAGAGTCACCCCGTTTGACGGTATTATAGTAACTTATTAGTACAATAATTTTCATTACTTATGCTATTAGTTTGTATTTTGGGAAATAGGCATGATCGAACCCCGACGAAAACTTCCGCCATACAAAACAGGTAAGACTTGAAAATATCCACGCAAAAGCAGTTAAACAGATAAGCTTTAAGGGCGGCAAAAAGACTTGCACCTTTGAATATGTATCCGGTGCCGGGTTTTTTTGCCGAAATATGAAAATAAACTAATTCAGTTTCAATACGACACGCTTTCATGGAAAATTATCGGTTATGTCGATGCACTTCCGATTATTTAGCGAGTCTGGAGTGCGGTCCGATTGTCTCTAACTTTTTTATAAGTCCCTCTTTCGAGGTATTGGTTTTGTATTTACAAAGTTTATATTAAAACACTCGCTTTATCCACATGTTCAAATGCTGAATAAACACAATTTTTTTTCACGTTTAAATCAGTGTTGCCAACTCTCGAAAGGTAAATTTCCCACAAGCGAGTCCAAAAATTCCTTTTTTGAAAAAAAAAATCCCACAAATGCACAAAATACTGACAAAACCTAATAATGCAAATTTTCAGTAGGCAGATTAGTTTTTAAAAGAAATTAAATTTGAATTACGTTGCAACAAATCAAATAATAGGCAATTTTTTCGGGAGGATAATCATTATGCTGGGTTGTGATGTGTCAATAGACCTATCTATTTTTACCTGGTATGCGCGCGCAACACGAGGCAATGCTTTTTTATTGGCTAACTAGTACAGGTGTGAGGTGTGAGGTGTTCGTTTTGCACGCTAGGCATCTCCTTTTCGTTGTTCACTACCCGTGGTCTGATAAGGATAAAAGTACGGTTGATATTCAACTTGACATAGCTTGACAAGTGACATTCTAAAGTTCCACAAGACGCGGTCTTTCTCCTTCCCTTTTTACCCTGTACAAATAAGAAGGACGAATTGCTATACGTAAGTCTAACATAATTTGGTACGTTTCGCCTCGTCTTGCGCAATGAGCGTTCTGTGTCTTTTTTTATTTAATGAAGTTTTCGTATTATTACCTCTTTATCTGGTAATATAGATAGGTCTATTGCGTCATAATCCCTTAACTCCCTCTCCGTCCAAATCTGAGCCTGCGAGTGACGGCACTACCAGCAGCTTCTAGTGATGACGTCACCCGCAGATTTCAATGAAATGCATGCGATTCAGGCTGTGCTAGTGAATTATTTTTTTTGTCGATTTCAAATGAAGAAAAGGTGATTTTTCGGCCTGTTCTCACAGAAGAAATTAGGTGTTTTTGATCCTCGAGTATCCCAGAATTTGATGGTGGGGGAGTTAGGCAAGTATGACACAATTGACACATCACATACCTAATCCAGCATACTCGAGCATGGTTGATTATCCTTCGGAAAAATTGCTTAATAACAAGTCATTCGTTAGAGTTGTCATTTGTACCGCCTGGTAGATTCTAGAACTAAGCTTGGGTTCAAATTTTTTTGGTTCAACAATCAACGTGGTATCATTTTAAGTTGCCAGTTCCATCGGTAATCATATTTATTTTCCGGTGAATCCCCGAACTCGAACTCTTAAACTCGACAACCTCAATGCTCGATTCCATCCATTCTGAAGCGAATCAGAGTTACTCTGCGGCACTCTGTGCTGCTGTGACAGGGCGCGCTCGCGAAAGTCAATGTGGAAACGCATACATTCGAAGAATCATTTTTGAGTGCATTTGAAACTTGCACAGTTCGCGATAGCTATGCGATCGGACCGCGAATGTCTTGCGCCCTTATATGCACTATTTTTTAAGAAATATCCCACGAATATCGCAATTTTGGTGGAAATTTCCCTTTTCCCTTCAGTGTAACTAATTTTCCACGAATCGGGAAATTAACCACGAGTTGGCATCACTGGTTTAAATTAAACGAAGCCAAAATAACCTACATTAAAAATTTACACTTGTCTGAATACTTCACTAAATGTTGTTTCAAATTATTCCTGGTTCTGAATTTAGCGTTGCATAAGTTACATTTGAAATTCTTCTCATCCGAATGTGATAATACATGATACTTTAAATCGTGTTTTCGTTTAAATTTTACTTTGCAAGTGTCACATCCAAAAGGACGAATTTCTGAATGTGTTATTATGTGACTTTCCAGATGGCCTTTTCGTTTAAATTTCGCTTTGCAAGTGCTACATTCAAAAGGATGAATATCCGAGTGTTTTAACATGTGCATTTTCCAATTGCCTTTTGTTTTAAATTTTGCTTTGCAAATGTCACATTCAAAAGGATGAATATCAGAGTGTACTTGCATGTGCATCTTCAAAACGTCTTTTCTTTTAAATTTCGCTTTGCAAATGTCACATTCAAAAGGATGAATATCCGAGTGTATTAACATGTGCATTTTCCAATTGCCTTTTGTTTTAAATTTTGCTTCGAAAGTGTCACATTCAAAAGGATGAATATCTAAATGTGTCATTAAGTGACACTTCAAATGGTCTTTTCGTTTAAATTTGGCTTTGCAAGTGTTACATTCAAAAGGATAAATATCCGAGTGTGTTAATATGTGAGTCCTCAAACCGCTTTTTCGCTTAAATTTTTTTTCACAAGTGTTACATTCAAAAAGATGCATATCCGAGTGCGTCTTCAAATCGCCTTTTTGTTCAAATTTCGCTTTGCGAGTATTATATTCAGGAGGATAAATATCCGAATGTGATGTTACATGATGTTTCAAATTTGATTTTTTTTCAAATACAGCATTGCAATTGTAACATTGAAATTTCTTATTAACATCTGCTTTTGATGAATTGTCGTCATTTGAATAATCCTCTTCTTTTATAGATGTTCCTCCAATTGGATCTATTAGCTCAATTTCTGACACTTCTATAGCTTCATCGTCTAGATATTCATTCTTCACGATAAACCTAAAAAAAATGTTTGTTAGATTCATAGTTGGATTTTGAAATTATACGAGATAGACAGGATTAGAATTTTGAAAAAACACATGTGTTAATTCAATCATACAAAAGCTTTGTTTTGGTTGGAGGAGTTTATTATTGGAATTTTTGATAGCCGAACCGTTGTCATTTTGTGGTGCTATTGTCTTTGACCGTCTTTTTCTCAAACCACAATAAAGCTTTCAAACAATAAAAAAAAGCCAAGTGTAGGTTACAGATTGTTTATTATTTTATTCACTTAATAGTTACACGAGTTACATACGGCTCTACATTGTAGGTATATTTTATTTAATCAGCATATTATTTTTCATTAGCTTGCATTCTGTATTCTCTTTTTGTAGCTTCTACTTGCCGAGCGTCGTCAGTCAGAGCTTTGCGTTCACTTTCGACGCTTCGAATTTTAATAAATTTTAAACGTAAAAATATTGTAATAGTTTTAAGTGAAATAAATTTGTTTTTAAAAAATCGTACATCGCGTACTGATTTGTAACTGGCGCAGTCGGTAGGATAGTCAGGAATCAATACATCGAGTATCGATTTATCGTGAAACGGTCAACTGGCTATCCGAAAGAACTTACGGTTCGGGATTTTGATTGAACATCAGAAACTGTCGACCGTGACTACGAAAAGTGTTCGTGTGCGTAAAGCAATTAATTGGGGATTGTTTCGCGACGGCATTTTGAGAATTGATAACAAACTCTATCAATTCTGCGAGGACTTAGTGCTTTTGGACTTGGATTACAAAATTGCCACCAGAGGACTGAGGCCTTATAGTACCACCTAGACATAAGAAGAAAACTCTATGGCACGAAAATTGATAGCATATTTTATGTAAGTGCAATTTGTAAATGTCTGATTTGGACGATTTAATTAACTCTTTTGAAAGTATTGAGATAAACGATAATAGCTCTGACTCCGCTTCAAATACAGAAGTGTTAACTGATCAATCTAATAATCAATTAGAAACTGAAGGTAATATTGATCAATTAGAAAGTGAAAATAATATTTTACCTATTGATAGCTCAAACTTAGATTTAACTGCTTTTGCACAAACTATAACGCTTTTGCGAAGTCAACAAAATTTAAACTTTTCTCCTTTAAATATTGCTACAGTAAATTTACCAGTAACTATGGCTCAATTTAAACCCGAATATTTAAGTTGTGTCCCAAAATTCGAGGGAAACCCTTGCGAGCTAAACAGATATTTAGCGACTTGCAAATCTCTCATAGATAATTTTTATGATACTGTAAATGTAAATTGTTTCCAAAATATATTTTTAATAAACTCTCTTATAGGTAAACTTTCTGGCAATGCTAGATTAGTGGTTAATGTTCAGAATGTCTCCACCTGGGACGGTCTAAAAAATACATTGACTAGACATTTCGCGGACAGACGTGACGAGTCTTGTTTGAATAGAGACCTTGTTTTAACCAAACAAAATGCTAACGAGACCCCTCAATCTTACTATGATAGAATTCTCGAATTACTTAATTTACTCTGCAGTTACGTAGATGCTCACGACGATGTGGCTACTGCCCAAATAAAACGAAATTTGTATACAGAACTTGCTTTAAAAACATTCTTGGCCGGTTTAAGAGAACCTTTAGGCAACACAATTCGTTGTATGTCACCAAAAGATTTAGCTGATGCCATACAACTTGTTATTCGAGAGAGTAACACAAAATATTTCCAAAATCAACCCAATCACAATAATAGCAATGCAAATCATACAAAACCAAAACCTCAACAACATCAATATCGATTTAATGGTCCAACCAGAAATTTTGGTTATAATAACTATACACCAAATCAGTTTAAGCAGCCCTTTCCGTCACAACCTATCAATATTAGACCTAATGCAAACATCCGCCCACAAAAATTCTTTTCTAACTCCCAAGTTTTTGGTAAACCAAAACCAACAAACGTATTTAGACAAAATCCTGGAAAAATCTTGCCAAAGCCCACACCAATGTCAGGTGTAAGTTTCCAAAACACCCAAAATTTCACACCAGTGGCTCAAGCATCAAATTTCCAGCAACCACAACAACAGTATCAGCAACAGCCCAAATATGCATTTGAAGAATTATTTACTACAGAACTAGATCCAACTTCTGAAGAATATCAATACAGTTATTCAAACGTCATCAATCAAACGTACCCCGAAAATAATGCAAATTATGATGAACAGCAGATCTATAACCCCGAAAATTCTTATTATTATTATGCTGACCCAGCACAGATAAATTATACAAATGAAACTCAAGAAGAACCGACCACATCAAATCAGGCTGTAGAATCAAATTTTCAGGAATCAGCCGAAGACAATCAGAATATTTGACGGAATCGCCCCCAGTGATTTCATTAAATTTAAACAACACCAGTGAACTCTCATACATAGTGTTTCCTGAATACAACGTCAAAATTTTAATTGATTCAGGTTCCACGAAATCTTTTATTGACCCAAATATAGCATTTAAATTATTTCCGAATTTCGTTATTAACGATCCTTTCATCGTTAGTACGGTATTCCAGAAATCAGCCCATAAATATACCAGCACCTAAAATATTTAATTTACCCAAGAAAGGAAAACTCAAATTTTACCTATTCAAATTCCATAACATTTTTGATGGTTTGATAGGCCTTGACAATTTAAAATTATTACAAGCAAATGTTGATTTTAATAGTGGTTACCTTATTACGCCCTATGCAAAGATCAAATTGAAATATCAACAAACACAAAACGAACTTAATTGCATTACTGTTGAAGCGAGAACAGAAAAAGTAATTAAAATCAAAACATCTATAAAAAATGGCGAAATTATTGTTCCCTATATGAAATTACACAATATTGAAATACCCGAATCACTAACAATCGCAAAAGATGGCTATGCAATAACAACAATCTTAAATAACTCTTGCGAGCCAATTACTTTAGATTTTTCAGAACAAATAGAAGTCGACCCTTTTGAAAGAAATAATATCGAGACGATAGATTTAAATAATTTTGACGAATCACCCAAACAAAGACTAGATTTATCAAAAATTCGTGTTGATCATCTTAATGATGAAGAAAAATACAAAACTTTGGAACTGTGTGAAGAATTTTCAGATATTTTCTATCAAGAAAATACACCTCTATCTTTCACTAGTAACTTGAAACATCATATACAAACGACAGATTAGACTCCAATTTATACTAAATCTTACAGATACCCGTTCATCCATCGCCAAGAAGTAAGAAATCAAATAGAAAAAATGTTAGATCAAAAAATTATAAGACCTTCAAATTCTCCCTGGTCCTCACCAATTTGGGTGGTACCAAAAAAATTAGATGCTACAGGAAAGCAAAAATGGCGTGTAGTCGTGGACTACAGAAAACTGAACGAAAAGACAATCGATAACAAATACCCGCTACCAAATATCACGGATCTTTTAGACAAATTAGGTAGATGCCAGTATTTTACAACATTAGACCTTGCACCAGGCTTTCACCAGATTGAAATGAATGAAGCCGACATACAAAAAACGGCCTTCAACACTGAAAATGGGAACTACGAGTACCTTAGGATGCCCTTCGGTCTGAAGAATGCGCCTGCTACCTTTCAAAGCATAATGGATTCAATTTTAAGGGGTATTCAAAATGAAAAATGTTTGGTATACCTAGATGATATCATTATTTTCTCGACATCCTTACAGGAACATCTAAATAACTTGAGAAATGTTTTCCAACGGCTACGTGACTCTAATTTCAAGATCCAGCTTGATAAAAGCGAATTTTTGCGTCGCGAAGTCGCATACCTGGGTCATATTGTGACGCCAGAGGGAGTCAAACCAAACCCCGATAAAATTGAAGCAATTAAGCAGTATGCGATACCGAAGACTACAAAGCAAATTAAAGGATTCCTAGGACTGTTAGGCTACTACCGGAGATTTATTAACAATTTTGCAAAAGTTACGAAACCTCTCACCAAATGTTTGAAGAAAGGCGCTAAAATAAATCATGACGAAGAATTTATTAACTGTTTCAAAATGTGCAAAAATTTACTAACAAATGAACCCATACTCCAGTATCCTGACTTTTCAAAACCTTTTAATTTGACAACAGACGCGAGTAACTTGGCCTTAGGAGCAGTACTTTCCCAAGGGCCAATTGGACAAGATTTACCGATCGCCTATGCCTCACGCACGCTCAACGACTCTGAGTGCAACTATTCTACGATAGAAAAGGAATGTTTGTGTCTTGTTTGGGCAACCAAATATTTCCGCCCTTATCTCTATGGCAGAAAATTTAACATCATTACAGACCACAAACCGCTTCAATGGCTTTTTTCAGTTAAAGAACCAACTTCAAAATTACTTCGCTGGAGAATAAGACTAGAAGAATTTAACTATCAAATTATTTACAAGAAAGGAAAATTAAACACAAATGCGGACGCCCTATCGAGAATAGAAATTCATACTAAAGAAACAACAGAAAATATTTTTGACCTGCAAAAATATGTAGAAGACGTTACTAAAAATTTAGAGGACAACAACCACCAAAATAATGACGAAATTCCTAGCACAAGTCACGAAAATATGGATCAAATATCAGTTGTAGCACAACCGGACAATGACCCACCAGAAATCGCGCAAGATGCCGATGATGCAACTATCCATACAAACGCCGACCAAAACCCTGTAGTAGGAGTACCTATTATTGAAACAGCTGTCAATTATGGTTCTAATCAAATAATATTGCAGCAGGTACACCACTCACCAGCAAGAGCGAAAATAATTGTACTATTTAACAAGAAACGTAGAATAATAGTACAACTATCGCAGGAAAATTTCGAGGAAGACATCATGAAATTTATCAAAGAATTAATAGTGCCAAATAAACCATACCACCTGTACTTTGAAAATCCAGAGGCTTATGAACCATTTTGCCGAGTCATCAAGAACAATTTTAAATGGCCCTCCTTACAATTTAAAAGATGTACTTCAAAACTACTCGACGTTACCAACAAAAATGATATTAAAGAAATCATACAAAATTACCACGAAAGCAAGTCAAACCACCGCGGCATAGAAGAAACAGTTCAAAGATTAAAAACAAAATATTACTGGCCCGATCTTAAATTTGTATTCGTAGTAAATATGAACGTAACCCAGTAAAGATTCCAATGAACGTTACACCCACGGCATCAAGGCCCTTTGAAATTATTCACCTTGATACCTACACTCTAGAAAAAAGTAAATTCCTCACCATCGTCGACAGTTTTTCCAAATATGCGCAAGCATATCCACTTAAATCACTAGCTGCTACTGAAATTGCAGACAGTCTTCTAAGTCATTTTTCTCATCATGGAATTCCAAAACAAATAATTGTAGACAACGGTACAGAGTTTAAAAATACCATAGTGACAGAATTACTGTCCCTACACAAAATAAAAGTTCACTTTTGTTCGCCTTATCACCCGGAATCGAATGGTATCGCCGAGCGTTTCCATTCAACCCTTTCAGAGCACATCAGATTGCTTAACAATCAAAATTTCGCTAACGCAACCATACAAAATAAAATTGTATATGCCGTTCTGGCTTATAATCATACAATTCATTCTACAACCAACCTTAAACCCATTGATGTTGTGCAAGGACATATTACATCAGATGACACTTTTAATTTAAAATTAGATCAATTAATTTTATCAGATTATATAAATGAACATAAAGAAAAAGCAAAAGTTCTTTATGCGCAATTGAACGAAAAATTAATGGCTAAGAAAGAACACTTAACTACAAAAATTAATGTGAATAAAGACAACCCAGAAATATTTCAACCAAACCAAACAGTATTTACGAAAAAACACATACGACAGAAAAACGCTGACAAATTCAATAAGCCGACCAAAATAGTAAATGTCGACACAGCTAAAAAGACAGCAAAACTCGAATCTCAAGAAAAGATTCACTTGTCAAACATAAAACGTCCATTAAAAAATAAATATAGCTTTGACTAATTGCTATATTCTCTTTTCAGGATACTACAAGTATCAATTGCCCTTGAAGACAAAATTCAATTAGAAAAAATCGCTGATAACCCTGGACTATTGCCAATTAAATTAGGACAAGCCAAACTAGAAGAATATTCATTTACGCTAATTCATTTTTATGACCTCAATCCAATCCTAAATGAAGTCAACAAACTTCAAGAAAAATCAAAAAACTTGACCGATAACGTAAATACGCACGCAGAATATAAGATCGAAACTAGTAATTATATAAAAATACTATTCTTAATTCAAGACCGTGTTGAAACAAAATTAAAAGAATTAATTCCACACCCACAACGCACAAGACGCGGGCTTATTAATGCAGTCGGATCAATTTTCAAAACAATTACTGGTAACCTAGACGCATCAGATGGAGAACGTTATGAACAACTAATTGAAAATTTACAGAGTAATCAAATTGAAATAAAATCAAAAGCCTTAAAGGAAAATGCCATTTCGATTAAACTGATTGAACAATTTAATAAAACTATTCAACAAATTGGGAAAAACGAGAACTTACTCGAATCCAAATTAAACCAGATTAGTTTAATTGTACAAAAAGGCACTTTCCGAGAAAATGCTAATATTATTAAAGATACTCTCAATCAAATAATTAATTTATACGAAATCATTGACTCAATACTGCAAGATGTAGAAAACGCAGTTACCTTTTCGAAACTGAAAATACTACATCCGAGTATCATAAAAACTGAAAATCTATATTTTGAGTTGCAAAGAATCCAAAAAATTGTGAATGCGAAAAGTATGCCCTTAGAGGTTACTCTAGCTAATACATTGTTATACGAGAAATTAGTAAAAATAGAAAGTTTTATTTTAAACAATAAAATTACCTTTCTAATTCGATTTCCTATCACTTATCAAAATAATTTCGACTATTATCATTTATACTCAATACCAATTTACAAACAAAATAAATTCAAAACAATCATTCCAAAAAGTAAATTCTTGGTAAAAAACAAATTGCACTTCTCATATCGATCTACGGAGTGCCAGGAAATCCAGAACCAGTACTATATCTGTGACAAAATGGATCTCACAGAAATCACAACCAAAAATCCATGTGCAATCCAATTATTGGAATCAAGTAACCAAGTCCAATCATGTCAACAAATCGAAGTTAAGATTTCGATCCCAATAGTCAATCAATTGGACCTCTCAAATAAATGGATCATAATTATTCCCAAAGAAGAAACAGTCAAAATGGAATGCAGCGACCAAGAAGAATACCAAAAATTATTTGGTACATATTTTGCCGAAATCCCAAAAAATTGCAAACTAACTAATCACAGCAATCAAGAAGTGATTATAAACAACGCACACGTAGGCGAAACAAAAACCCAGCCTATATTATTTCCTGATTTGAATAATCAAGAAGAACTACTACTGCCAACACTTAACTTGAGTGTTCATCTAGGTGACCTGAAATTAGATGACCTCCAAAAAATCAAAAACCAAATTAAGGACAATCAACTTAATTTTACACCGTTTCCCGAAATCGTCGAAGCCCCAAATATTTGGACTATCTTCATTTACCTACTAATGGTAATTTTCGTCAGCTACTGCACCTACAAGAAACTGACTCAACTTAGACGAAGACCACGAAGAGCTCAAGAAGCCAATCCAGAAGACCCAATCCAAGAACCAATTATTCAACTACCCCTTCAACATGTTTAGTTGAATCTAATGAGGGAGGAGTTACATACGGCTCTACATTGTATATTTTATTTAATCAGCATATTATTTTTCATTAGCTTGCATTCTGTATTCTCTTTTTGTAGCTTCTACTTGCCGAGCGTCGTCAGTCAGAGCTTTGCATTCACTTTCGACGCTTCGAATTTTAATAAATTTTAAACGTAAAAATATTGTAATAGTTTTAAGTGAAATAAATTTGTTTTTAAAAAATCGTACATCGCGTACTGATTTGTAACTCACGTGTTTCGCTCATACAAGTATCATCACTATCATTAGACAGTTAAAATTAAAAACCACAGGACCCTACAAATATTTCCTCAAAAATTTTCTGCATTTGAATACATGATTCTGAATGTTTCAGAAATAAGCATAAAGGCTTTGAAAAGCAAATTCATCTCATTAAAATAAGAAAAAAAAATTATCTGAAGAAAGCACACCGCCTCTTTGATGTAG
The DNA here is from genome assembly GCA_917834065.1 of Ceutorhynchus assimilis. NCBI lineage: Eukaryota > Metazoa > Arthropoda > Insecta > Coleoptera > Curculionidae > Ceutorhynchus > Ceutorhynchus assimilis. The sequence continues at coordinate 10,077,417 of OU892286.1, read as the reverse complement.
AAAAAAAATAATAGTTTTTGTTTCCTAATACGTGTCGGGTCGGTGAGTCGTTTACGTTTTGACGGTTCCTTGCCCTGGATGCATATCACTGATTCAAAAATAAGAAAAACTTCCACACAACTGAGGCTGTTAATTTGAATTTTCTTTTACTATATAGTCTGTGATCAAACTCATTGGCAGTGACTCATGTAATGACACACACAATAACGACTAGGCGGCAATTAAAGAAAAGCTATTGATTAGGGTATATAAATTCCACAAAAATCCGTCGAATCAAAAAAATTATATTTGGCCCCTAGTATATACTAAAAATAAATTTACTTTTCACACACATGTCCCAAAGCCCCAATTACTATGTTACAGCAATTATCCCAGCATAACATCAAAACAAAAGGTTCACTATTTGAATACTTCACCAAACAAATCATAATAATTGAATATGTATGTTCCACATTCCCTCGCAAACACAATTTCCTTGCTATTGCTTTTATATTGCAAGGTAGCATATTATACATATATTTTGGGTGCCAAATAGTCAAAAAACCTCAAGTTAATGCTCCTATGACTTACCGGAATACTAATATTTTTATTTTCCTTATTTCTTGTGTAATTAACAATGTTCTGCAAGGAATCACGTGAATGCATGCAATTGCATATCGTTGACATGTAAATGGTGCTAACATTGCAAGCATCATACGTGAATAGTAGTCTTGTTGGATACATTCTATTCTTATTAAAAATAATGTCAAGTATTTTCTTTTGAACTATATTTAATTTGTACAATGCATTATTATTTAATCCACCCTAGACCAAAATTCCATATCTTACCAGTGATTCAATAAATGATTTATATTATGATAACTAAATTTTTCTTGTTCAAAATGTATTTTAAACAATGAAACCTGTAAATTAGTTTGCGAATTTTATTTGAAATATAGTCTATGTGTTCATGCCACTTCATGTACCGGTCCCCAATGATACCCAAATGTGTAGGCAACCAGAACGGAAACTTGGAAGTGGACGATGGTCAGGAAGTTCTGCAATGTCAAGAATATGAATATCTAGGTATCACATTCGACAACACCGGAACAGATGTGAAAGAAATAGAAAAGCGAATAGTTAAAGCTGAAAAAGTAATAGGATGCCTAAATGGAATATTATGGAGAAAATTTAATACATACGAGACAATGATAAAGAGCAGCCTTCTATATGGAGCCGAGACTTGGAGAATTACAGACAGACAAAAGAAAAAAGTGGAAGCAGTTGAAATGGATGCTATTAGAAGATCCATGCAAATCTCACGAAGAGACAGAATAAGGAACGACAATATAAAACAACAAATGGGTATAGAAGGTACGATAGTCCAGGACATTGAAAAGAAACAACTTACCAGGGCCGGTATTCTCGTTCTCGAAAACGCTCACCGCTTTTCACTCGCTCGGCACTTTCAATGTAAATTTGCATTTAAAGTGCCAAGCGACTAGAAAACGGTGAGCGTTTTTGAGAACCAGAATACCGGCCCTGGTACGGACACGTAGAACGAATGCCAAATGACAGGTGGCCCAGAAAAATGCTGCATTGGCAACCAACAGGTAGAAGAAAACGAGGAAGACCAAAACTGGAATGGCATAAGACCATACAACCATGAGTGAAAGAAATCTCTCATCAGAGGATTGCGACGATACATGAGGATGGAAATTAGGTGTCGGACAACGAAGAAAGACGCTCTAAAACGACATGTATATATATCTCTTAGTCTTTCAAATACGCTTCTGAGCCGTTCCAGATGTTCTTGCAGCGACGTAGAAAATACAATGATATCGTCTAGATAGACTAAACATTTTTCATTTTGGATCCCTCGGAGAATGTTATCCATAACTCATTGAAACGTTGCGGGAGCGTTCTTCAGTCCGAATGGCATTCTTAGGAACTCATAATGTCCATTTTCGGTGTTAAAAGCTGTTTTTTCTATGTCGTCTTCGTGCATTTGGACCGATGGAAACCACTCACTAAATCAAAAGTCGTGAAATACTGACATCTTCCCAGTTTGTCCAGTAAGTCAGTGATGTTCGGCAGAGTGTAGCGATCATCTAGGGTCTTCGCATTGAGCCCTCTAAAATCTTTAACAGCCTCCAGCGTTTTTCTCCCGAGGCATCTAATTTCTTTGGGACCACCCAGATAGGTGAACTCCATGGGGACGTGCTTGGCCTGATGATTTTCTGTTCTAGCATTTTACTTATTTGTTTTTCCACTTCTTGCTTGTGTATGAAGGGGTTTCGTATAGACAGGGACTTCATCAGAGGTGCGTATACGGTGTTTTATCCTCATTGTAAATTTTAATGGGTTTTCGTCGTTGAAAAATGTGTCGGAAAATTCTCTAATCAGATTCAAAATTTTATATCGTTCCTCTTTATTCAAATGGTCTATGCTAAATTTTGAGAGGTCTAATTTCGCACTCATTATTGAAATTATTCAAGTCTATTTCTTCTATTTTGTATTTATTGAAGTTCTCAACCTTTATAGCTTGTGAAAAATCTAAAATTACAGGCTCGGTAGAGTTATTTAAAATTGCTGTCACCGCAAATCCGTTTTTTGCTATTGATAAGCATTCTGGGATTTCGCAATTGTGGATTTTTTGATGTGGTATAACAATTTCACCGTTTTTCATGGAAGTTTTAATTCTAATTACTTGTTTGCCACGAGGTGGAATTGTAATACAATTCAATTCGCATTGGGTTTCCTGAAATTGGAATTTTATCCGAGCATGTGGTGTTATGAGAAAACCTTCGTCATATTCTAGACTTGCTTGTAAAAGTTTCAAATTATCGAGTCCTATTAGACCGTCAAATATATTATGTAATTTCAAAAGATAAAATTTGAGGTCTTTATTATTTGGTAAATTGAATATTTTTGATGAAGGAATTAAGGTACTGTATTGGTGGGCAGATTTTTGGAATACTGTCGAAACAATGAAATGGTCATGGAATATTCTATTTGGATATAGTTTTTTGGCAATATTAGGATCTATAAATGACCTAGTTGAACCTGAATCAATTAAAAATTTTAAGTTATTTTCCGGGAAAATAATATAGGAAAATGTGCTAGAGTTTGACATATTAAAAGAAATTATTTGGGTGTTTTGACCTACGGATTCTTGTTGGTCTGAATAAGGTCCTGAAAATTTTGGTTATATTCGGATTGGGGGTCATTATTTTCTTCTTGTGTTAGGCCATAAGTTTCTGGGTTTTTTTTTTTTTTTTTTTTTTTTACGGATATGCGCACTCGCAAGGAAATGTCCTATCACGCTCGAGAAGCGGCAAGTGCGCGGTTAACAGCGAATGTGTTATTAGTGTCGCTGGTTTCATAGCAATCATCATTAGGCACATTAGGGTAGAAATAATAATTGTTCTGGTCATAATATTGGTTATCGTATTGAAAATATTGATTGTTGTATTGAAAATATTGATTATCGTATTGATAATATTGTATGTATATTGTGGCAGTTGTTCTGTCTCAGTGTTGTAGACTTTTTCAAACACAAGCTTTGGGGGTTGGTAGTTACCTTGTGCATTTGAAGTACTAGGTAGAGGTTTAAACGTAGAGGTTTCTACACCTGACATTGGTTTTGGGGCCGGAAATCGTGTTTGCTGATTTGGCCTGAAAACGTTAGATCTGGGTTTTCCAAATACTTGAGTATTCGTGAAGAATCTCTGAGGGGGTCTGTTGAAGTTGGGTCGCAAGTTGATATGTTGCGATGGAAAACTCTGTCTATAAGTATAATGAGATGTTTGAGGGTTGAAAGGAAAGTTTGAATTCACTGGAAAATTTTGGAATGCTTGTGGAAAATTGCTGTTTTGTAGTGCTTTGAAATTATTTGGGTTATTAGAATCGGGTGGTTTGGGTCCGACAGATGCATTTCTTGTTTGATTTTGAAAATAGTGCGTATTGTATTCTTGGGTCACGAATTGCAATGCTTGCATTAAGCTCTTAGGCCGCATGCATCATATTGTGGTCCCAAGAGGTTCTCTAAGACCAGACAAAAAAGTTTTCAGTGCAAGATCGTTATATAATGTTCGTTTCAATGTTTTGGAGGAAACTACATTGTCATGGCAATCAACATATGAACACAAAATATTAAGGATGTGTAAAATTCGATCATAGAATTGACTTGGCTTTTCATTCGGATGTTGCTTCATCATTACCAAGTCCCTATTTAGGCAAGCTTCATCCCTTTGATCAGCAAAATTACGTCTAAGGGTATCTTTTAATTCATCCCATGTCGTGACATTTTCAATATTAACAATTAGTTTAGCTTGTCCACAAAGTTTGCCGATCAAAGAATTCAGTAAATAAATGTTTTGAAATTGGTGAGGGTCTGTAGCGACATAAAAACTATCTATAAGAGATTGACAAGTAAATATGTAGCGATTCAAGTCGTTTGGATTTCCATCAAAAACTGGGACACAGTTTAGGTATTCTGGTTTGAATTGCTATCATATTGTTGCTTGTTTGATTATATAATTTTAAATTAATTTCTAAATTTTGTTCGAAATCAGAGTCAGTTGAAGGTGTCGATATATTTAATTGTTCTAAATCAGCAATAATTGAATCAATGTTATCAACGGACATGAAAATAAATCAATTACACTACTTACAATAATATTAGGCAGGCAATTCTATTCATTTCCTATAAGGTCGAAGTTTCGGTTTGGCAATGGTTGTCCTCTCCAAATCTTGAGCCTTGCAAAAATAGACAATGTTGGTTCTATTTCTCGATGATCAGTTGGTGGACGATAATACACAGATCTACGATAGAGAGTTTTCGATATTCAGATAGTCCACTCTATTTCAACACCTCCGCCAACGTCACAACACTAGATTCTTTTCCGGTAAATCCAGTTGAAATGGAAAAAATCAACATAATCGATTTATATTGATTCCCGAAAATCCGTTCCGACTGTGCCAATTGACTAACACGACCGGAGGTTTGCCTTTTTAAAAATTTATTATTACAACTTAAACTAACGGGTTTCAAATTAAAGTTAAAACCTATCTAAAAACAGACTGCCCGCGCCTGGTTGGGATCTTCTATATATTGAGGTTGAATATTCAACCTCAGCATCGGCAACTTCAGCATTTCTGGGAATTGACTACCATATAACTGTTAAAATCCCCTTTGAGTGTGTCATATTTTTCGACACACTACTAATAATTATATTTATTGGTTCAACAGCTGAAACTGTTATTTCTATTTCTATATTCATACTTATATTTTTCGCACCTACCTAGAGGTGCGATTTGAGTTCCAAAAATTATTACATATATTATGGTAATTTATTAATACAATAATTTCCAATACTTATGCTAGTGGTTTGTACATTGGGAAATCGGCATGATCTAACCGTCCGAAGAAAACTTCTGTCGTACAAAACAGGTAGGACTTGAAAATATTCATAAAGCGAAATAGTTATTTCTCTACCAAGTGCGCGAAGTTATGCCTCCCGCACGCAAAAGCAATTGAACGGATAACTTTTGAGGGCAACAAAGAGACATTTTTGGGTATTTTTTGTACGAACGGTCGCACCTTTGAATGTATATCCGGTGTCAACCTTTTTTGCCAAAATATGAAAATAAACTAATCCAGTTTCAAGACAAGAAGCTCTCATGAAAAATTATCAATAGTAATATAACTAGTGCAACGGAAATTATTGATAATTTTTGGGAAATTTGCCCGAATGCATTTTCAGTTAAAAGAGAGCACCAGTGCACGTAGTGCACGACGGCCTTTTCCAGTTAAAAATGCATGAGTGCAAATTTGTCGAAAATTATAAATATATTTCCATTGCACGAGTTGTATTTAATGAGAGAATTTCATAAATCAAAAATTTAAATTTTTTGTCAAAAAATGTCAAAACACCAGTTTTCGCACCAGTTACTATGCAATTATCGCGTAATTCCAATCTGATTGGTTCAAATCAACAATCAAAACATGTCAATTTATTGTTGAAATACCAGTTTTGACAGATGTATGAAATTCTCAGTTATATTGATGCACCGTATGTAATTACTCCCGATTATTCAGCGAATCCGGATTCCGGTCCGATTGTCTCTAACTTATTTACAAGTCCCTCCTTCGAGATATTAATTTTGCATTTACAAAATTTATATTTAAAGACTCGTTTATCCATATGTTTGGGTGCTGAAAAAACAACAATTTTTTTTCCGCTGGAATTAAGGGAAGCAAAAATTGCCTACATTGAAATTTTCAATTATCTAAATGCCTCACTGAATGTTGTCTCAACCAATCCCAGGTTCTGAATTTAGCGTTGCATAAGTTGCATTTGAAATTCTTCTCATTCGAATGTGATGATATATGAACCTTCAAATAGGCTTTTCGTTTAAATTTCGCTTTGCAGAAGCTACATTTGAAAGGATGAATATTCGAATGTTTTATCATGTGCCTCTTCAAATCGCTTTTTCGTTTAAATTTTACTTTGCAAGTATCACATTCAAAGGGACGAATATCCGAATGTGTTAATATGTGCATCCTCAAATTGCATTTTTGTTTAAATTTCAGTTTACAAGTGTCACATTCAAAAGAATGAATATCCGAGTGTCTTGACATGTGCATTTTCCAATCGCCTCTTTTTTTAAATTTTGCTTCGCAAGTGTAACATTCAAAAAGATGAATATTCGAATGTGTTAACATGTGTATCTTCAATTTGCGGTCTGTTTTAAATTTTGCTCTGCAAGTGTTACATTCAAAAGGATAAATATCTGAGTGTACTACCAGATGGTTCTTCAATTCGCCGTTTCTTTTAAATTTTGCTTTGCAAGTGTTACATTCAAAAGGACGAATATTCGAGTGTGTTATCATGTGCATCTTCAAATTGACTTTTCTTTTAAATTTTGCTTTGCAAGTGTTACATTCAAACGGACGAATATTCGAGTGTGTTAATATGTGCATCCTCAAAACGCATTTTTGTTTAAATTTCAGTTTACAAGTGTCACATTCAAAAGAATGAATATCCGAGTGTGTTGACATGTGCATTTTCCAATCGCCTCTTTTTTCAAATTTTGCTTCGCAAGTGTAACATTCAAAAGGATGAATATTCGAATGTTTTAACATGTGCAACTTCAATTTGCCGTCTCTTTTAAATTTTGCTCTGCAAGTGTTACATTCAAAAGGATAAATATCTGAGTGTACTACCAGATGGTTCTTCAATTCGCCGTTTCTTTTAAATTTTGCTTTGCAAGTGTTACATTCAAAAGGACGAATATTCGAGTGTGTTATCATGTGCATCTTCAAATTGACTTTTCTTTTAAATTTTTTCTTGCAAATGTCACATTCAAAAGGATGAATATCCGAGTGTGTCAACATGTGGTTCTCCAAAACATCTTTTGTTTTAAATTTTGCTTTACAAGTGTCACATTCAAAAGTACAAATATTCGAGTGTGTTATCATGTGCATCTTCAAATTGACTTTTCTTTTAAATTTTTTCTTGCAAATGTCACATTCAAAAGGATGAATATCCGAGTGTGTCAACATGTGGTTCTCCAAAACATCTTTTGTTTTAAATTTTGCTTTACAAGTGTCACATTCAAAAGTACAAATATTCGAATGTGATATCAAATGATATTTTAAACTTGATTTTTTTCTGAACATAGCATTGTAACATTGAAATTTCCCAACAACATCTGCTCCTGATGAATTGGCATTTAAAGATTCCTCTTCTTTTATAAATATTCCCCCAGTTGGATCTATTAGCTCAATTTCTGAGACTTCTATATCTTCATCGTTTAGATGTTCATTCTTTACCATAAACCTAAAAAAAATGTTTGTTAGATTTATAGTTGAATTTTGAAATTTCACGAGGTAGATAGGATTAGAATTCAGAAAATAAACACATATGTTAATTTAGTCATACAGTATCTTGAAACAAAAAAAGAAAAAAATCACAGGTTTTAGATTGTTTATTATTTTATTCACTTAATAGCTCACGCGTTTCGCTCATACGAATATATTACATATTACGCTACATTCATCATAAATTAAAATTAAAAGAGCATGAAATTTTGATAAGGCAAATAATAAACATTTTCCAAAATTTACATTATTTCCACTTTTCTTCGGAAGATTGAAACGAATCGGAATCCATTAGGATATTGCATTAAAATGCTATCATATGTCTTATCCATTCAACCATTGTCGAATCGAACATCTTTTTTCTTCTATATGCTTATAGTCTAAAGTTAGAAGATTAAAAACTCTTGGCCCCCATATGAAATATGACATTGACACGTTGTGAAATTTATTTTAGTCGTAGTATATATTGTTTGCCTGATCTTTTTAGTTATGTAATCAATATGCACAATATACTTCAGGTTCCTATCGTTCTTATCAATGTCAAAGTTTATCAATGTATTCTCCAAGATATTTTAGGCAAGGTATAGATGAAATTTCAGTAATGCATGTAAAATCTGCTATTGCTTTGAAAAATCAGTTATATTTATGTATTGTTAATTTTTGCTGGTTCATCCTGCTATATGATGTAGGTACATGAAAAAATTTATATAATGGGGTTTACTGTTATTTAGTATTAAAAGATGCTAATCCAGCCACAATCCGACCATTGTAACATATTTTTCTGACAGCGTGCGTGCTTCTCTCCATGTTTTGGCTTTTACCAAAATCACAGAGTCTTTATAAGCATAACAAATCACCGAGATAAATGGCTCGGTGACATTATTGTGAAATTATTTATATATATTCAGTAATAAAGGGTCCTCAGTAATAATTCATAAAATTTCATTAACTTCCCGGATAGATGTAAGTTTGAATGATGTTGCCCTACTTAAATTTCGAAAATAAGAACATAAGGTAGGTGCGATTCAAATTCCTAAAATTGATATATGGTCATTATTACAATATTTTGCATTAGTTACTTATAAATATTTATTCTATGAAAGTTTGCACCTTTGAAAATGTATCTGGTGTCGGGTTTTTTTACCAAAATATGAAAATAATCCAATTTTAAAACAACACGCTTTCATGAGAAATTATCGGTTATGTTGATGCACTTATTTAATTACTCCCGATTATCCATCGGGTCCGGAGTCCCGTGCGTCAAATATAAAGTTATCCAACTCATGCATACACGGCTCACACCGATTGTCTCGAACTTTTTTTCAAGTCCGTTTTTCAAGTTATTAGTTTTGCATTTACAAAATTAACATTGAAACACTGGTTTATTCAAATGTTTCTCACATTTAAATTAAGTGGAGCAAAAACTACCTACTTTGAAATTTACACTAGGTACCACACAAATTACTCCTGGTTCTTAACTAAACGTTGCATATGTTACATTTTACATTTTTTTAATCCGAATATGATGATATGATATATGTCTCTTTAAAACGTCTTTTCGTTTAAATTTTGTTTTGCAAGTGTCGCATTAAAAAAAAAAAATTATCTGAATGTGTTATTATATGATTTTTCAGATGGCCTTTTCGTTTAAATTTCGCTTTGCAAGTGTTACATTTAAAAGGATGAATATCCGAGTATCTTACCATGTGTATCTTCAATTCGCCTTTTCTTTTAAATTTTGCTTTGCAAGAATCACATTTAAAAGGATGAACATCCGAGTGTGTTAACATGTGCTGTTTCAAAATGCCTCTACTTTTAAATTTTACTTTGCAATTTTCACATTCAAAAGGACGAATATCTGAGTGTGTTAACATGTGCCTCTTCAAATAGCTTTTTCGTTTAAATTTTGCTTCGCAAGTGTTACATTCAAAAGGGAGGGCCGGATTAAGGGGGGGGGGGCTTTGGGGGCTAAAGTCCCGGGCCCCGAAATAATGGGGGCCCCAAAACGCCACCTCACACGGGGAAGAAATCATGATGCATATTGGCGAAATTCCTGTACCAATAGATGGCGCTAAATTACGCGAAAAATGGCAATATGTCTGCCGAACTCATGGCCGTTTGCACCGACAATTTTAAGGAGAGCTTAACGATAAGTATTCCTTAAAGTGACATTTTTACATGTAGAAATGTCATTTTAAGTTCTTCGTATCGTTAAGCCTCCCTTAAAATTGTCGGTGCAAACGGCCATCAGTGAACAACAAAGCCAGTTTTTTGAGGTTAGTTTTTGTTAAATTGTGTTTTATAGCGTTTTTGTGATTTATATAACAGAAACGATACATAAAAGGAATAATATTCTGTGGAAAACTGGAAACTTCCAGAAATAATGCCAGGGGCCAAATGCGATCTTGCTTTGTTGTTCACTGAGTTTTGAGTACCAAAGTTGATCATAGATGTCGCCTACTTCGGGGACTTTCGCGAATAATTTTACAATTTCGCTTTCGGCATCTATTATCTATCAATTATATCGAATACAACACTACCCTTTATTATTATTGAGTAGCTGGCTGGTATAATAATTGATAGATGGCGCACTATCTGCATAAAAGCAAAAGCTACAGTGACTTTATAAAAGACAGTGGCGACAATAGGAACCTTGATAGGGCCCACCCGCCATGTTTTGTTTAAACATGACGGGTAGGCCCCCTTGTAGAATTTGTAAACTCACTGCACACAGAGACAGAATTTAATAATATTGAGCAAAAAGCAAAAAAACTTACTGTATACGTTTCTTCAAAATATAGTGACGAGGAGAAGCGAGTTTTAATGCGAAAATATCCAGATGGTAAGGATGAACTTTTGTTACGAGGTCCGAACAAATAGAGTGGAAAAATTCAATGTCAGTCTGGACAAACTTTCTTAAGAATTGAGTAAACGTTCTGAAGCGTATGAATATGTTAGTAATATCTTTGGGTTCCTAACAAATATACCGAATATTTTGGAGCAGGAACTTAAGGCAAGTTCTTCAAGAATGAATTGATGCAGTTTTGTCCTTATATTCGAGACTTGAACGATGATGGCTTGAACGTTCATTTTTTTTAAGGCAGATGGAAGAAAAAGACCTTTTCCAGGTTTTTCCAAACGTTAACATGTTTTGAGAATATATCTATCCAGACCTATCACAAATTGCGAGGGTGAAAGGTCTTTTATAGTACTCTAGCTTATATTAAAAACAAATATCGTTCTGCAATGGGGGATAATAGTTTATCGTCACTTTCACTATTGTCAATCAAAAACGAATAGGGCATTCCAACAAAAAAAAAAAAAAACAGTCAGGGCACACAATTCAATTTGGTCAATTTTTCTGAAAATTTGATATGATACTCCTCTCAACATTCTGATTAAAAGTGTTCAGTCTTAACTTGATCCTATGACTAGTTTTTGAGATACAGGTAGTTTAATGTCCAAGAAATGCACACATTTTATATGCATTTACATCTAAAATCTGTTTTTTTTTTTTTAAAGATAATTCCCCAAGTCAAAAATTTAGTAAGTATGTTGGCAACACAAGCCTTTTCTACATGAAAAATTTGATAGCATTGACAATTTTACATTGTATTGCCAACCTAATGTCAGTTTGACTTTTATCTTTGAAAAAAAACGCACTTTACCTGTCACCTAATAATATACACTTGGCCAAACATAAAACTGGTACATGCATTTTCCTATTGTGTTGTATTGTGTAAATCGGCCTTTTTTATCACCTTAACAATGACAAAAAGAGTCAAGTCAGTGTCATATTTGAACCAATCATAACATAAAAACAGGTTTGACGTTGACAAAAACTGTCGGACCTGAGTTTTTCAGAACAGACTTTTTGTTGTTAAGCCTGACTCACACTAGGCAATTTTCAAAATATATATTGCCTGTACCAGTTTTATGTTTGGCCAAGTGTTCCAGGATTGACAGGTATCCCCACGTTCAGGTGACAGGTAGATGTAAATGCATATTTTAGGTGGGTTCGGCTTGCTCACTCCGTGCACTCCGAGTGACTCCATTCGCACTCCAGCCGTTCGGGTTAAGGTTCGGGTATTGCTTTTTACCGTATTAGGGGTGACTCCATTAGCTCTGTTCACTCCACTCCAACTCCGCGCTGAATAGCCGAACCCAGCTAAAATGTGTGCATTTCTTGGACATTAATTCAGCATCATATCAAATTTTCAGGAAAATTGACCGAATCCCCAAATCTCATAAGAGGTGTGCGGGGTCCTTTTGATTACCACCTGTATTGTATTGTTTGTTCTGTAAGTAAATAGAAAATTCACATTTTTTTACCCTGCAAGGTAAAGTTTTGGGTGACGTTTGAACTTATTTCAGGGACCTAGGGGCCCCTTTTGTGAAAATAGCCCCGGGCCCCAAAAGACCTTAATCCGACGCTGTCAAAAGGATGAATATCCGAGTGTGTTGACATGTGCGTCTTCAAAGCGCCTTTTCGTTTAAATTTTACTTTGCAAATGTCACATTCAAAAGGATGAATATATGAATGTGTCATTAAGTGACTCTTCAAACGGTCTTTTCGTTTAAATTTTGCTTCGCAAGTGTAACATTCAAAAGCATGAATATCCGAGTGTGTTAGCATGTGCATTTTCAATTCGCAGTTTCGCTTAAATTTCTTTTTACAACTGTTACATACAAAAAGCTAAATATCCGAGTGTGTTGCTATGTGCGTCTTCAAAACGCTTTTCTGTTCAAATTTCGCTTTGCGAGTGTTATATTCAGAAAGATGTGATATCAAATGATATTTTAAATTTGATTTTTTTTCAAACATAGCATTGCAATTGTAACATTGAAATTTCTTGATAACATCTGCTCTTGATGAATTGGCATTATTTGAATATTCCTCTTCTTTTATAAATATTCCTCCAATTGGATCTATTAGCTTAATTTCTGACATTTCTATAGCTTCATTGTCTAGATATTCATTCTTTACGATTAACCTAAAAAAAAGAGTATATTAGATTCATAGTTGGATTTTGAAATTTTACGAGGTAGACAGGATTAGAATTCTGAAAAAAACACACGTGTTAATTCAATCATACGATAGCTTTGTTTTGGTTGGAAAAAAGGACGGTTCCAGAACAATCCAAAACAATCGCATAATTTATTATTGAAATTTTTGATAGCCAAACCGTTGTCATTTTGTTGATTCATTACCTAAGCGATTCTTTTGAACCGTTCTAGAATCGTCCTTTCTGTGAGCCAAAACTAAGCTTTTAAACAATAGAAGAAAAAAATTATCAAGTCTAGGTCACAGATTGTTTATTATTTCATTCACTTGATAGTTATACAAGTTTCGCCGCTCATACAAGTATCATCATTATCATCAGACAGTGAGAATTAAAAACCACAGAACACTACAAATATTTCCTCATTTGGATCTATTAGATCTATGACACTTTTACATGTAGGTATATTTTTCAGTGTCATCCTCTAGACATTCATGCTTTAAGATAAACCTAGAAAAAAATGTTTGTTATAGTTGGATTCGAAATTTTACGAGGTAGATAGGTTAAGAATTCTGAAATAAAGACGTGTCAATTTAGTAATAGATACAATATCTTATATTACTACTTATAAAACTCTGTTCGTTTACTTCAATTTAAAAATGTTCCTGCGTTATTTGAATACATGAATTCTGAATGTTTCAAAAATGAATATAAAAGCTTCGAAAAGCAGGCTCCTGGTTCCTCTCACTAAAATAGGATAAAACACCTATCTGAAGAGACCACACCGCCTCTTTGATGTCCGCATATGCATACGTGTCGGGTTGGTGAATCGTTAACGTTCTGACGGTTTCTTGCCCTAGATGCACTGCACTGATTCAAATAGAAAAACTTCGACATAATTGAGGTTGTTAATTAAAATTTTCTTTCACTATAAATAGTCTGTGATAAAACTCACTGGCAGTTGCTATCAGAATGCTACATGAGGATTACCTGAGAGATCTTAAAGTCTATGGGTTTTAGTGCGCAAAAAACATATTTTTAAAAGATAATAAGAATAATTGAAAGATAAAATGAAAAGATCGTTTATAATTTTCAATAGCATCTTTAATTATCAGTCAACGAACACAATATTCAAGATTGTCGCACAAAATTGAAAGATCTTAGATTATCATTCGAAAATTATTCTTATAATATCAGTTCTCACATGGAGTCGTGGCTAAATATTGGATCAGGAATTAAAAGTGTTAATAATAGGATGAAGTATGAGCTCAAACTCAAAGTGTTCGAAGTATATGCTGCAACTGGTATTAACAAATAAAGTTAAAGTTTTGCTCAAACTCGGTTGCCGCTTTATAATGACGCATACAATAACGACTAGGCGGCAAATTAAATTAAATCTATTGATTAGGGTATACACGCTACTGGATTCATTTTCCCTGATGTCTTACAACTCGGTACGCTCTATATGAGTCACTGCGAAAAAAAATATGGGTGTTGAATTACAATGAAAACTCGACTAAATAATGTTTCTAAAGTTAAGGTGTCACTTGACATTTCCACTGTTGAAAGGTTCTACCACAGATCTCAGGTGAAAGGGGGGTAATAAAAAAGTTATAAAACTAATGCCAAAAACTTTTTCAGATTCCATGTTTTATTTTTTCAGTTTGATACCACACAACCTATATTTTCGGAGGAACAATTTTTTCACGAAGATGGGGGCGATAGGGGGCTGATAAGGGAGATGATAGAAAAACAAATACGAAACATTTTTTAAAATTCCATGCTTTATTCCCTTCAATTTGATACCCCACAACACATATTTTTGAAGTTCATTTTTTTTTATAATGATGCGGGACATAGGAGAGGTAATAGAAAAAGGCCGAATTCCTAGTCCTATTATTTTATTAGTAAAGTCTACATATCAACTTTTAAACATTTGTGACTTTTCGTTTGCGAGATAAAGTAAATCCCTTTACCCCCTTTCGACATCAAATTACCCCTATTTCTTTGCCCTCAGTTAAAATTTCAAAAAACTCTGAAAAACGTGTTTACTTATTTTGTTGGTAGAATCTATATGCAATTTCTCGTTTCCGGGATAAAGAAATATTCTGTAATATTTCAACCCCTATTTTAACCCCCTTGGGGATGAATTTATCAAAAATCCTTCCTTAGCGAAAGCCTACGTCATAAACCCAGTACGTCCTCCAAGTTTCATACCTGAGAGTCAAGTAGTTGGGTCTGTGCGTTTATAGTTGATGACTTCCGTTCTTTTATTAGTATAGATAAAAAAAATACGAAAATGTTTTCAAATGTAAAGTTAATTATGTATAATACTCAAATCAGCAGTGTAATACACAGTACAAATAGTAGAAAAATCTAATAACGGTACATAGAAAAATAATGTAATAGACGGTTAACCTTAGAAAAAATATTAAAGCAAAAACATTAAAGCAAAGATGCATAGATAGATAGATACATACTTGTTTTGAACAGCAAATGGAATTTCTGAATTTTGAATCGCGTAGGATGGAGCTGATGTATTTGAGATAAGTTTTTGTCTGAAAATACCCAAATGGTGCAACATGCTATATCTGGTTGAACAAAACTTTGTCAAATATTTTCGAGAGTAATGGTAATATACTTATAATACTAAGATCTGAAATTTTTTTTAGATTATTATTTTTTGGAAAATGTTTTCCTAAGATTGGGAAAATATTGTCTTTCTTTAGAAATATTGGTAATAAATGGTCTACAGTAATTAATCACATTTAAGCAAATTTAGATAATTACTCCGGATTATTCATCGAGTTCGGAGTCCGGTGCGTCAATTATAAATTTAACCAACTCATGCATACACGGCTCACACCGATTGTCTCTAACTTTTTTACAATTCCGTCTTTCAAGTTATTAGTTTTGCATTTACAAAATTAACTTTGAAACACTGGTTTATCCACATTTTTTCACATTTAAATTAAGCAGAGCAAAACTACCTACATTGAAATTTACACTAGGTACCACACAAATCTCGTGTGAGGTTTGCTAGTCCTCCATCGGGCGGCTCCCCAGGTGGCGGATAGGGGAATGCCTCTCAGATATGAGTGGTACCGGGGAAATTAAATACCCGGGGCGGACCAAAACTAGCACTGCAGCGTCTGCCTCAGAGTGAGCGGCTGAAAACCGTGTCTGTCCCAGAATGGGCGGCTGAATCAAAACTCACCAACTCGCCTAGCAAGCGTGATCTTTTATTTGCCAACACAACAAAAATCAAAGAAACTGATCAACCTAACAATAGGAACGTACAATATAAGATCAATGAACACTGACGAAAAGATACATGAACTGGAGGAAGAGCTGACAAGAATAAAGTGGGACATAGTAGGCTTGTCAGAAACTCGAAGAAAAACTGAAAATCGAATAAAATTGAACTTCGGTAACCTGCTATACTACAAAGGTAATGAAAACAACAGTAACATTGGAGTAGGATTTATTTAAAACTAGCTAATGACCCGCTGCGTTGCCAGCGTGTTAATACATTTTGAAATAATACACTTCTTTTCAAATTTTATTGTTGATTTTCTATTTAATTTTTTTTTTCAATCCGATATCAGAGTCGCTTGCCAGTGAGTTCAGTGACGCATTTTAAGCAATCCAGAGCTGCTCTAGAGCGCCCCAGGCTGTTTATAGGCGTTCCAGTGTATCAGAGTTTTACGCAACCGAACTTTTTTTTTTCGGGATAAAAAATAGCCTATATCACTCTCCTCTATAGCCGATTCGATTGACCGGATTAGATCGATCTGGTTCAATTTAAATGAACTACACTGTGTTCGATTCAAGCTGGATCAGTGCACCCTCATCAACAAAAAAATGATCTAGATCAGAAGAAGTTCACTTAAATTGAACCCAAATCGATCTAATCTGGGTCAATCGAATTCACCTTATATAGAGATACGTGGTATTAATTCAAGATCGTCCAGCCGTTCTTGAATTCAAAAAATAATAAAGTTACGTCGGTTGAATGCAAGCCTAAATAAATGAAATATGGCAACGGTATTTCATGCTGTCAAAAAAAGTTGGGTTATGTTGTTACGTAATGTGAATGAGTTTGTTTATAATTTAATTAATTAATTCAAAACTAATTTCTTTTTCCGAGATGCTTAACCTATCCACAAACCTTCCTTGGGATGGCCATAACAACCTACCAAAGTTTCATCGTAATCGGATAAGTGGTTTTGGAGCGCATATCCGGATACCCCGCGAACTTTGTAACATTTGAAATGTCACAAGAACATTTTTTAATTGTTCTTAATTAATTTCATATTTTTTTATTTACATAAAATTTAAAAATTAAAAATTTATTACGTGATTTTAAGCGTTTTTGCAGGGAGGAAAGATTAAAATGTTATTTTTTCTCATAATTTAAAAAGTGATTTTGGCTTTATTTTTCTATTGAATATACATTTAAATGCAAATTTTAGTGTGAAAAAAATGATATAAATAATTTGGAGGTTGGGCTTGAGAAGTTTGGAACTGATCCACCCTTTCATGCACATCAGCATCTAGAATTAGGCATTCGGAATAGTTCCCGCTCCTGAAGATTTTACTTATGATGAGATTGTGAAATTCAAGCACGAAAACTATTCCGATTGCCTAATTCTAGATGCTGATGTGCATGAAAGGGTGGATCAGTTCCAAACTTCTCAAGCCCAACCTCCAATTAACTTCAATTCAACCCTAGCCAATACTCAGCCCCTTAACGTGTCAACCATCCCACTTACTTGCTCAAGTAATAAAAATTTCATTCCAGAATGGAATTTAAAATTTTCTGGTGATTCAAGAAAAGTTTATGATTTTCTTGAAAGGGTATCTGAACTTGCAGCAGCTTATGAAGTTACTGAAGAGCAACTTTTTAAGTCTGCTACCCTTTTATTTTCTGGAGACGGTTTAGTGTGGTTCCGTAATATTAAACATTCGGTTTCTACCTGGGATGAACTAGCCCAACAAATTAAAAAAGATTTCATTCCCCCTAACTGTGATGACGAAATTTGGGAGCAAATTAAGTCTAGACGACAAAAGAAATTTGAAAGTGTTAACATTTTTGCCTCTCAACTGGAAAGTTTGTTTCTTCGGTTATCTCGCCCAGCAAGTGAGCATACCAAGATTAAATATCTGAAGCAAAATTTAATTCCTGAATATTTTTTTTGCCCTGACTTTACACGACGTTAATTCGGTTCCCGCATTAATTACCTTGGTTAAAAAATTAGAAGAGGCTAATTTAATAAGACACAAGCAATTTTCACGTAATCAAGTATCTGCTCATGAGCATTTTATTCAAGATGGTCCTTCTAAACCCAATAATAATTCTCGAAACACGTCTTCAGGTTTCCGTAATAATTTTTCAACATCCCAAAACACTCCCAACTCTCGTCAAACTCCAGTTACTTCTCGCAGTGCTAATCCCGAACGTAAATGTTGGAATTGTGGACGTAGAGGTCACTTTTATTTCGATTGCCGTAGCCAGAAAAAGAAGTTTTGTTTCCGCTGCGGTAAAGCAGATTTTACTGTCAAAACTTGCACAACCTGCAATCCAAAAAACTAACTTGTGATGATGCACGACTTGGCCATCATGTATCCTCTCTTGCGGCGGCCAACTTCCATAAATACTCGTCTAGAGAACAATTCCAATATCTTAAATATTTTAAAAATCATCTTGTGCCTTCTCTTTTTTCTGTAAATATTCCTAAATATCCCTCTCCAGAACAATCTCTTTATCTTAAAAGTTTGAAAGACTATCTTATGTCTTTTCAATTAATGTCTACTCAATCCGTACTACAATCTGTTGAACTAGCTCCAGTCTTTGTCCCTCAAACTCTCGATAACCGGCCTTACATTAAGGTTCACATTTTTGATTCCGAAGTTGTTGGACTTTTTGATAGTGGAGCCACAATCTCAATTGTTGGTTCAGACGGATTAAAATTCCTTGAAAATTTCAACATTACCGTTAACTCTTCACCAGTTAAACACATTGCTGTTGCCAATGGAGCACAACAGAAAGTCAAAGGTATAATTGACTTACCGATATACATTAACGATACCTGCCAGGTTTTGAAAGCTTTGGTAGTTCCTTTCCTAGTGCACAATTTCATTTTTGGTAGTGATTTTGCTAGACAATTTTCTCTAGTTGTGGATTTCAATAAAAATACCTGGTTTGCTCAAAATACTTCTGATTTAGAATTTCAGAATTTTAATTCCGATATTAACTCCCTTTTTACTTTCGATGATTTACAAGATCATCAACGTGTTCTTGCTTAATCAGTAATCGATTCTTTCGGAGAAATTTCCAGTGATACTTACATCGGCAGGACCAACAAAATATCAATGCACATTGATACTGGCGACGCTAAGCCTTTTAAAAGGAAGCAATACCCAATGTCTCCTTATATGCTGAAGATTTTGAATCAAGAACTCGATGAAATGATCAAATTAGGTGTTGTAGAACCCTCTCAAAGTCCTTATTCCTCACCTGTCCTTCTGGTGAAAAAATCCAATGGTGAAATGAGGTTTTGTTTCGATGGTAGATTTCTAAATGAGCAAACCAAACATGACAGTTATTTCTTGCCTAATATCGAGCGTATTCTCAGCATGCTTCGTGGCGCTAACTATATCCCTTCCGTGGACCTTCGTAAAGCTTTTTGGCAAATCCCTCTTGACCAGGATTCTCGTGAGAAAACTGCTTTTTCTATAATGGGTCGTGGACTTTTTCAATTCACCTCCGTTCCTTTCGGTTTATGTAACAGTGCTCAAATTCAACAGCGACTGGTAGACAGTTTATTTGGTCCTCGTTTCGAGCCAAATATATTTTCTTATCTGGATGATATTGTCATAATTTCTTCAACATTTGACGAACGCGTCAAATTACTCTCTGAAGTCAAGAAAATCTTGCAAGATGCGAATCTTACTATTAACGTCAACAAATGTGAATTTTTCAAAACGTCCCTTAAATTCCTAGGTTATATTGTCGGATCAGATGGATTGAGAACAGACCCAGAGAAGATTTCTGCCATGATTAATTATCCCAGGCCCGTAAATACAACCCAAATCAAAAGATTTTCTGGTTTGTGTGGTTGGTACCGAAGATTCTTGAAGAATTATTCTTCAGTAATGTCTCCCATTCATGATCTCTTGAAGGGAAAGAAAAAGAATGAAGCCATTAAGTGGACTACCGAAGCTGAAAAGGCTTTCCTTCAAATTAAGCAAGCCCTTGTTTCCACCCCGGTCTTGAGCCAACCAGATTTTTCCTTACCTTTCACCATTCAAAGTGATGCCAGTGACGTCGGACTCGGAGGAGTACTCACTCAAGTTATTGATGGAGTTGAGAAAGTTATAGCTTATGCTAGTAGGTCCTTGACAAAGACTGAGAGAAATCTCAGTGCTACCCAAAAAGAATGTCTGGCTCTATTATTCAATATAGATCGTTTCCGAGGCTATATAGAAGGTGTAAAATTCACAGTTGTTACTGACTGTCAAGTTTTATTGTGGTTAAACAATCTTAAAAATCCTCCCGGTAAACTTGCTCGTTGGGCTATGAAGCTCCGAACCCATACTTTTGACTTGGTTCACCGCAAAGGTACCAACAATATCGTTCCAGATGCCTTATCTCGTATTCCGGAATGATTTCCTTAATTGATATTATTCCTGAAAAGCTTGACAACTGGTACATTTCTTTAAAACAAAAAATTCTTCAGTCTACCGAGAGTTACCGTCATTTTAAGGTGGAAAATGATGCTGTTTATAAGCTGGTCTTATCTTATGCTCCTGTAAAATCCAATACTAGAGAGTGGAAAATCCTGGTTCCAAATTATCTTCAAAAACAAGTCATTGACGATTGTCACAATCCCCCCACTGCCGCTCATTTAGGTTTCTTCAAAACTCTAGCCAGAGTTCAAGAAAATTTCTACTGGCCTAGAATGCGCAAGCATATCTTATCTTACGTTCGAACTTGCCATATCTGTAGTAGCCAAAAAGCTTCTAATCTTCCTCCCCTTGGTTTAATGGGTGGTGAAAAATCCGTGCAATTTCTCTGGCAAACTATAGCCGTAGATTTAATGGGACCATTTCCTAGATCATCCAAAAACAATTGTTACCTTCTTGTAGTCTGTGATTGGCTCACAAAATATTGTCTTTTGCATCCTCTGCGTGTAGCTACCGCAAACTGTATCGTTAAATTTATCGAGAATGAAATTTTTCTGAAGTTTGGTGTTCCTCAGTTCATTATTTGTGACAATGGCTCAAATCTTGTGGATAACGTATTTAAAGATTTAGCTGCTACCTATCAGGTTCAAAAGGTTTGGTATACTGCTTTCTACTCACCTCAGGTTAATTTTGTCGAGCGTTCAAACCGAACAATAGGCACAGCCATACGTTGCTATGTCAAAGATCACCATCAACATTGGGACAAGGAATTACCTAAGCTTCAACATGCCTTAAATACCGCCAAACATGAAGTTACCGGCTATACCCCTGCACTTTTAAATTTTGCGCGTCATGTTCCTCTTTCTGGACGTTATTACGGTGACATTCCTTCTTCTGAAGACATTGAAATTTCTCCTGGTGATCCTGACACTTATGCCAAGGACATTAAAAATTTGCCAGTAATTTTTTCTGAAGTTCGGAAGAGATTACATGCTGCGTATCAACGAAATGCACATACCTATAATCTCAGAAGACGAGATGCTGTATTTAATGTTGGGGATAAAGTCTGGAAACGTAATAAGGTTCTCTCAGATGCTTCTAAGAAGTTTTCCGCGAAGCTTGCTCCTAAATTTATCTTATGTACCGTTAAGAAGCGAATTTCTCGAGTAGTCTATGCTCTAATGGATTCTACTGGGAAGAGTGTGGGTAACTGGCACGTTAAGGACCTGAAACCTTACCTTGGCTCTAATTCGGATCTGTCTCTGAATTAATTTTTATCTGTTAAAAATAAATTTTTCCTTTCCGTTGATTTTACCGGATGGTAATTATAACTACTTTTTGTATCGTACCTTGTAGTGTTACAAGGGTACGTAGTTTCTTACCGTTTTGATTTGCTTATTGCAAATAATAATTACGGTTTGTCTTGTTGCGGTGAAGTGTCAGGCTTCTGGCTCACTGTAATTTTGTCTAATCTTCCTTCCTTTAATTTTTTTACTTCCCTCCCTGACCATGTTGGTGGACTGCCTTTTGCTATTGCTGCCTGTTGTGGGATGGATGAATGAGAGTATGAAAGGATTGAGCGCTATTTCTTTAGTAAGGAAAGTAATTTCCTTCACTAAGAGAAATACAACAACACCATTTATTGATTTACCGCGAGCCCGCTCTGTTATGGGGTTATCCTGAATGTTTTCTTATACGAGCTGCCTCAACTTCTGTTTCAAGTAATTTTCCTTGTCCGTTGGGGGAAATTAATTGGACAGGCTTCTGTGTACCACCTTGTTGACACAGGCTTGGTAGCAGGAGTTAGAGTCGGGCGGTTCTTTGAGAATAGCGGTTAATTGAGATAATTTCATAAATAGGTGTGTTCGTCCGCACACTGATTTCTTTTTCTATCTACTCTTGATTGGGCCTTTTTACGGATAACTTGTGTATGGTGGCTGACACCGACCATATGCAAGGGATGAAGGGTCTCTCTTACTTCCTCTCCGGGAACTCCGCCCAGAACGAAATACCGTGGAGGTATAAATTGGCGTTTAAATCTTTTCACTGTTGGGTCTTTCCTGACAGTTTTTCTCTTCTGTACCGTGTCTTCTTCTTTCCTTAGTTTTAGTTCGCAGGACAGCAAAGCAAAATACAGTCTATCCCTCATGGTTTCCTTCCTTTTTTTTTATTATTAATTCTTTTGTTTACAATTTTTGGTTGTATTCTTGTCGAGTTCTTTAGCAGACCCCTACCTTACTTCTGACTTACCAATTTGAGCTTTTTCCCAATTGTGACCTACCAATTATGACTTCTTTCATAAAGACGGATGATACACGTTAGTTATCAGGCTAAAGAAATTCTTGATAGAAATTCACCATATAATTCTAAAATTTATCTTTCCCTTTTATAATTTCCTTCTCTTCCTTGTTTTCGTTGTCGGTATTTGTATTCCTTGTAAAAAAAAATATTTACTTATATATATATATATTTTTTTTTTCGAAAGGGGGCAGTGTAACATTTGAAATGTCACAAGATCATTTTTTAATTGTTCTTAATTAATTTCATATATTTGAACTCATTTAAAAATTCTATTTCGTACACCTGGCGACATCTATGATTCCTTTGACTAGTTTCCTCACCTAATACCGAAAATTATTTTATTGAAAGGTGGTTTCGGTTTGCTCACTCCGTGCACTTCGAGTGACTTCATTCGCTCTCCAGCTGTTCAGGTACTGTCAATTTTATAATTTCGACAGGCTTGACAGAAGGGGAAAGACACGACAGTTTGATACTTTTGATTTTTCTTTTCCGATTTCATAGTTAGACTGATAAGGTCGTCTCTGTGGAAATCCAAAAATTTTGGTTTTCATTCTTGGCCATCGAGCCCAAAAGTGGATAAATTCAAGTAGCCAGAGGAGTGAGTAGTTGTGCCAGCTGGAACGTTTCCTGAAAAATCAACCGATTGTTGATTTTTGTGTAAATTTCTGAAAGTGAGGTTATTATCGGCCGTTGAGGTATGTAAACCCTTTTTTCCCTTTGATAAATGAGTTCCTATATTTCTTCATTCCGTTCAGGCAATTTGGGAGAGTTTTAAAAGTCCACGCCTGCACTTCTGGGTGAAAATTTGACGAATTTGAGACCATGCGGTACTGCATTTCCGAAGAAAGTATGGGCCCCATTCTACAAGGAAAGTTATGTCTTGTAAGAGATTGATCCCCGACCACTGGATGATTATCCTCCGTCAGTTTGGTGCTACTGGATCTCAAATTCATGAAAATTTCCACGGATTTCGTCCAGGCTTGTATAATTACTTACTTATGGGTCCCGTAAATGCGCCTTCCTAACTACTGTTACTTATTATCTCTTTTCTACTGCTCCCTGTCGATTGCCTTTGATAGTGATTATTGTCTTTATAGTGTTGGTTACTGTTAATTATTATCAGCTATTCCTTATCGCTTACTATCGATTAGCTTAATTAGCTAATTCATAACTGTATAAAATCTATTACCGACTCGTTTACCGTATTGTAGTATTTAGCTAGAATAGCTAACTACAAATTAAATATAATTATCTATTCAATTAATTAATCATTATCATATTTGAATTTTTACTTTTATTATTGTTTTCTCAATAATCATTTATTTTCAATAAGTATGCATTATTATAACTATTATAAATTTTGTTTCCTCTATATCGAGTATGGATCGATATAATATGGGTGGGTTCATTAATCTTTCAAAGGTTGATTTAACTTCTGATTTCAAATCAATAATGTGGTAGTTATACCAGGGTTACTAATGTAAAATCTTTAGGTAGTCAAATTTACGTTTTATGGTTGCCTATTTGAACTTTAAAGGTAAGAAGGTAAGAGCTCTTCCGGAAACCGTGAATTCTTGATTTCATGTAGCAGGTTTTTGATATTTATAACTGCCTAAGGATTATTTATTACTTTTCTGCATTGAATAAGTTGTTTTCTATTGATTTGATTGACTTTGAGTCAGAAATTAAAGGTTAGTGATATTGTGACTTCATCATTTATATTTAGGTAGATTTCTCCATAGGTATTTATTGATTATTTTTAAATTTCAATTCTATTGTACTTATTCAAATTGAGTTCTGTTTTTCAAAGGAAAACTTGGATACTAGACAATAATTTTTTTAAACCATATAAAAAAAATTCGTCATCTTGTCACAAATTTTTAATGACATAATCCAAGGACAAAGTTCGCCATCTTGTCACAATTTTTTTTTTTTTATGACAATTAACTTAAATAAATAATTGTGTTTAGAATTCCAAAGCTTGTGTTTTTATTGAATGAGTTAAATGTCAGGTAGCTATTGAATTTTAGATTTCTTTTACCTTTTCAGATTTTTTTGAATTTATCTTTTTAAACATAAACAATAACTAATTAATGGAATAGTGCCTAGTTTGGCTGTTCCTTGCCAATCAAAATAATTTTTACAAATTAGTGGCGCCCTCTCTCTACTGTACCAACACCAAGGACCACCCCAAGCTAAACTACCACTGAGCAATAGTCGAGCACAAATTATGAACATTCTTTTGTTTCGACAAAAGAGCGTTACAACTTTGATTTTTATATATATAGATAAAGCGATAAGTAAACACGTCCAAACTATCAAGGGAGTCTCAGATCGGGTTGCTTATTTCATACTTGAAATGAAAAGAACATCTCTTAAAATTATTCAAGTGTACTTGACTACGCTAAAACTAAAACAATAACCAACACAAACGATGACATCATAATCAGAATAGGACAGGAAAAAATGGAACAAGTCGACGAATATATATATCTGGGACAGATTATTAAACTTAGCAAAGAAAACCAAACAGCAGAAATCAAGAGACGAGTTAGATTAGCTTGGGCAGCATTCGGTAAATTAAGCTACATATTGAAAAATAGAAAATATCCACAATACCTCAAATCCAAAGTTTATAATCAATGTATACTTCCTGTTCTCACCTATGGATCCCAAACATGGACACTTACAAAGTCAAACATGGATAAAATAACAAAAGCACAAAGATCAATGGAAAGACAAACGTTACATGTGCAACTGATAGATAAAAAGAGGAACGAGTGGATAAGAAATAAAACGAGAGTAACAGACGTTAGAAAAGAGGTAGCAAAATTAAAATGGAAATTCGCAGGTCAGAATATCAGACAAAAAGACGACCGATTGAATCAATGTATCTTAAGCTGGAGACCTTGAGAGAATAAAAGAAGTAGAGGAAGACCCCAGATGAGGTATGCTGATAACCTGGAGAAGCACGCCGGAACCAGGTGGATGAACATGGCAACAGACAGAGAAGAATGGAGAAGACTGGGGAAAACCTATGTCCAAAGATGGACTGAAGAGATAGATAGATAGATAGTCCTGGGGTTAAAGGATTTGAGGGGCGAAATCCAATTTTACGTAAAATACATTCCTCCTTCATAAATTTGTTGACGTGTTTTGGCGATTTCCAGAAATACGTCTCTTTACGCAGATAACGTGAGTAGCAAATTTTGAAATGAAAGCCCTGTATATCCGGTGTCGGGCTTTTTTGCCAAAATATAAAAAAAAAACTAATCCAGTTTTACACGCTTCCATGATAAATTATCGGTTATGTTAATGCACTTGTGTAATGACTTCCGATTATTCAGCAAGTCCGGAGCCTGGTCCGATTATCTCTAACTTTTCACACGTTCTTCTTTCGTTGTATTTGTTTTGTGTTTATAAAATTCAAGTACAATAAAATACTCGTCTATCCATATATTTGTAAGCTAAAGAAACGCACAATTTTTTTTCCCGTTTGAATTAAGCGAAGCAGACAAGACCCATATTATAATTAATACTTATCTGAATGCCTCACTGAATGTTGCTTCAAATTACCCCTGGTTCTAAATTTAGCGTTGCATTTAAAATTCTTCTCATCCGAGTGTAATGATATAATGATATATGATACTTCAAATCGTCTTTGCAAGTGTCACATTAAAAAGACGAATATCTTAATGTATTTATTTTATTTATTTATTCATTTTACCACAAATACAAATTATTTATATAGTTATGTGTAGCCATTAAATCCCTTAACCAAGTCCTACTATGGAGGCACCTAGATGTTAGATACATCTGTATATGCCTCATTTACAACTAATCTGTATATATACTAAAAATAAATTTAAAATTCACACATCTCCCAAAGCCCCAATTACAATGCTACAACAATTCCCAGCATAACATCAAAACAAAAGGTTCACTATTTGAATACTTCACCAAAAAAATCATAATTATTGAATGCAAGCATATGCTTTCTTGCTATTGCTTTTATATTGCAAGGTAGCATATTATATATTTTGGGTGCCAAATAGTCAAAGAACCTCAAGTTAATGCTCAGCAGAATACTTATATTTTTATTTTCTTTAGTTCTTGTGTGATACTGGTGATTAACAATGTTTTGCAAGGAATCACGTGAATGCATGAATTGCATATCGTTGACATGTAAATAGTTCTAACATTGCAAGCATCATACGTAAATAGTAGGTAGTCTACTTGAATACATTCTATTCTTATTATAAATAATTTTTAGTATTTTCTTTTGAACTATATTCAATTTGTTCAATGCATTATTACATAAACCACCCTAGACCAAAATTCCATATCTTAACAGTGATTCAATAAATGATTTATATATGTATAATAACTAAATTTGCCTAGTCTATGTGTTCATGCCACTTCATGTGCCGATCCTCAATGATACCCAAATCCGTTATTTTCGGTAATTTTTGTCTAGTACAGCGTTGATGGACAGCTACATTCGAATGCTGAGTGGTTCATATCATATCCAGTAGTGTATGGTTGGTTCACAGATACACAATTAGCATTTTCATGGTGATATCCCAGGCAGTAGTAACACCTGGGAAGACTTAGGTCCCCATAGATGGGATAGCGTTGCCAGTCCACAGAAATTTTCCCAGCTTTCATGGCCTAATAATAAAAGCTTGAAGAACATTCAATATAGTTTTGCATTTTCAAAACTCACAATGAAACAATCGTTTATTCACATTTTTTTCACGTTTAAATTAAGCGAAGCAAAAACTACCTACATTGAAATTTACACTAGGTACCCCGCTAGGTACCACACAAATTACCCCTGGTTCTAAACTTAGCGTTGCATATGTTGCATCTTAAATTTTTCTCACCCGAGTGTGATGATATGATATATGCCTCTTCAAATCGCTTTTCGTTTAAATTTTGCTTTGCAAGTGTTCATTCGAAAGAATGAATATTTGAATGTCTTAATATGTATGTGATTTTTCAGATGGCCTTCTTCATTTGAATTTTGTTTTGTAAGTGTTACGTTCAAAAGGTTAAATATCCGAGTGTGTTACCATGTGCTTTTCCAAAACGCTGTTTCTTTTGAATTTTGCTTTGCAAGTGTTACATTCAAAAGGATGAATAGCCGAGTGTGTTAACATGTGCCTCTTCAAATCGCTGTTTCTTTTGAATTTTACTTTGCAAATGTCACATTCAAAAGGTTGAATATCCGAGTGTGATAACATGTGCATCTTCAATTCATTTTTTCTTTTAAATTTTAATTTGCAAATGTCACATTCAAAAGGATGAACATCTGAGTGTGTTAACATGTGCTGTTTCCAATTGCCTCTTCTTTTAAATTTTGCTTTGCAAGTGTTACATTCAAAAGGATGAATATCCGAGTGTGTTAACATGTGCAACTTCAAAACGTTTTTTTGTTTAAATTTTACTTTGCAAGTGTCACATTCAAAAGGACGAATATTCGAGTGTGTTACCATGTGCATCTTCAAATTGCCTTTTTTTTTAAATTTCTCTTTGCAAATGTCACATTTAAAAGGATGAATATCCGAGTGTGTTAGCATGTGCATCTTTAAAACTTCTTTTCGTTTGAATTTTGCTTTGCAAGTGTCACATTCAAAAGGACGAATATTCGAATGTGATATCAAATGATATTTTAAACTTGATTTTTCTTTGAACATAGCATTGTAACCTTGAAATTTCTTAACAACATCTGCTGCTCCTGATGAATTGGCATTTAAATATTCCTCTTCTTTCATAAATATTCCCCCAATTGGATCTATTAGCTCAATTTCTGAGACTTCTATATCTTCATGGTCTAGATGTTCATTCTTTACCATAAACCTAAAAAAAATGTTTCTTAGATTTATAGTTGGATTTTGAAATTTCACGAGGTAGATAGGATTAGAATTTGGAAAATAAACACATGCGTTAATTTACTCATACAGTATCTAGAAGCAAAAAAAGAAAAAATCACAGGTCTCAGAATGTTTATTATTTTATTCACTTAATAGTTCACGCGTTTCGCTCATACGAATATATTAGATATTACGCTACATTCATCATAAAATAAAATTAAAACAGCATGAAACTTTGATAAGGCAAATAATAAACATTTTCCAAAATTTACATTATTTTCACTTTTCTTCGGAAGATTGAAACGAATGAGAATACATTAGGATATTGCATAACAATGCTATCATATGTCTTAACCATTCAACCATTGTCGACTCGAACATCTTTTTTCTCCTATATGCTTACAGTCTAAAGTTAGAAGATTAAAAACTCTTGGTCACACATATGAAATATGACGTTGACAGGCTGTGAAATTTACCCTGCTCGAACAAACGTGTTCCCATGTTATAGATTTTATATTATGAAGACCCACCGGAACAGTTTTGTATGTATTATCATTTTGCATATAAATATAATTTTTTTCAGATAGAGTTCTCTTATCGTCAAAACTTTGCTATCGGTAAATAAATTAATTGAAGGGTATCTTTTTGGACTTTTATTTATTATCTTGAAAATATTTTTCTGGGTAACCACTGATTTCGAAAAATCGTGCCGCACCCCCCAGCTCAGATTTATATGGCATAATTCAAAGTAGATTCAATCAGGGCTTGGTAAACTTAGGGTTGCATATGTTGCATTTTAAACTTTTCTCATACGAGTGTGATGTTATGATATATGCCTCTTCAAATCGCTTTTCGTTTAAGTTTTAATTTGCAAGTGTCACATTCAAAAGAATGAATATCCGAATGTGTTATTATGTATGTTTCAGATGGTCTTTGTTTAAATTTCGATTTGCAAGTGTCACGTTCAAAAGGTTAAATATCCGAGTGTATTAACATGTGCCTCTTCAAAACGACTTTTTGTTTAAATTTCACTTTGCAAATGTTACATTCAAAAGGACGAATATCCGAGTGTATTAACATGTGCATCTTCAAATCGTTTTTTCTTTTAAATTTTGCTTTGCAAGTGTTACATTTGAAAGGATGAAAATCCGAGTGTGTTAACATGTGCCTGTTCAAATCGCAGTTTCGCTTGAATTTCGTTTCACAACTGTTACATACAAAAAGCTGAATATCCGAGTGTGTTGCTATATGCGTATTCAAATCGCTTTTCTGTTCAAATTTCGCTTTCAAGTGATATATTCAGAAGGATGAATATCCGAATGTGATATCAAATGATATTTTAAATTCGAGTTTTTTCCAAACATAGCATTGCAATTGTAACATTGAAATTTCCTGATAACATCTGCTCTTGATAAATTGGCATTATCTGAAGATTCCTCTTCTTTTATAAACATTCCTCCAATTGGATCTATTAGCTTAATTTCTGAAATTTCTATAGGTTCATCGTCTAGATATTCATTCTTACTGATAAACCTAAAAAAAAGGGTTTTTAGATTCATAGTTGAATTTTGAAATTTTTTTTGTGCAGTACCCACACCTAGTACGTCAAACATTAGATCCTTTTGTGTATCTTCAGGCAGCCATTTTGGTATTTAACTTGACAGCATCTTGGATAGTCTAATAATGACTCGGAGTTTTGTTTATGTTAAATCGCAGAAAAGTTGAAATTTCCCGCGGCGGATATTTTTAGATTTGGATTTGACACGATACATTATATTAAAAGTCCGTGAAATTCGCCCAGTGAATGCTTAACAGGGGCTTAAGCAATACAAATTTTTAAAATTGACACTGTCAAAGTCGCTTTTAAAGTTAAAAGAGGATGATGCATACTGCTGAAAGACTTTTTATAGTTGTTATTTCTTACAAAAACTAATGATTTTCTCTCAGATAATTCGAAGATAGTTTTGCATTTACAAAAGTTACATTAAATGCCTCACTAAATGTCGTCTCAAATTTTCCTTAGTTTTAAATTTAGCGTTGCATATGTTACATTTAACATTCTTTCATCCGAGTGTATTAATAGGTGTCTCTTCAAAATCCTTTTTTGTTTGAATTTTGCTTTACAAGTGTTACATTCAAAAAGATAAATATCCAAGTGTGTTACTTTGTGACTCTTCAAATGGTTTGCTTGTCTAAATTTTGCTTTGCAAATGTCACCTTCAAAAGGACGAATTCCTGAATGTGTCATTAAGTGAGTCTTCAAATAATCTTCTCGTTTAAATTTTGCTTTGCAAATGACACATTCAAAAGGACGAATTCCTGAATGTGTCATTAAGTGAGTCTTCAAATAATCTTCTCGTTTAAATTTTGCTTTGCAAGTGTAACATTCGAAAGACCGAATATCCGAGTGTAATAATAAATGCCTGTTCAAATGGTATTTCTGTTTAAATTTTGCTTTGCAAGTGTCACATTCAAAAGGATGAATATCCGAGTGTTTTAATTTGTGATTCTTCAAATCGCTTTTCCGTTTAAATTTTGTTTTGCAAGTGTAACATTCGAAAGGACGAATATTCGAGTGTACTAATAAATGCCTGTTCAAATTGTATTTCTTTTTGAATTTTGCTTTGCAAGTGTCACATTTAAAAAGACGAATATCCGAATGTGTGATTAAATGATTTTTCAAACTTGTTTTGGTCTTCAATACAGCATTGCAAGTATAACATTGGAACTTCCTTATGACATCTGGTCCTGATGAACTCGCGACACTTAAATATTCCTCTTCCTTGTTATACAAGTGTATTATTAGGTGTCTCTTCAAATCATATTCTTGTTCAAATTTTGCTTTGCAAGTGTCACATTGAAACGGATAAATATCGAAATGAGTCAATAAATGAGTTTTTAGGTTTCCCTTGGTTTTCAATTTAGCTTCGCATATGTTACACCGAAAATCTTTGTTATATAAGTGTGTTATTAGATGTCTCTTCAAATCATATTCTTGTTTGAATTTCGCTTTGCAAGTGTCACATTCAAAAGGCCGAAAATCTGAATGTGTTATTAAATGACGCCTCAAATTTGATTTGGTGTTGAATATAGCATTGCAAGTATAACATTGGTAATTCCTAATAATATCTTGTCTCGATAAATTGATGTCACTCGACTGCTCTTCTTCCTTTATAAATATTCCTTTATTTGGATCTAGTAGTTCAATAGCTGATACTTCTATTTCATTTTTGATGTCATCCTCTGGATAATAATTTTCTATAATAAACCTAAAAGAAAAAGCTTTTCAGATTCAGTTAGATTTTGAAATTGAGTACAGTAGGTCGGTGGTAGGTATTGGAATTGCAAAAATTATTACACATCGTAATTAATTGGTACAATATTTTTAATTATCCATACAAATCTATTAGTTGTTGGTTTACCTAAATGTAATCACTATGATCATAAATATTTACTCACAAAAACTAAAAAATTTCAACAGAAATTTTGGAACTATGAAAAGTCGAAGCGTGCAACACCTGGAATTCTCATGGAGGTCTGTTATAAGAGTTATGTTCTATATTTTAGGTCAGTGTTCTAGAGGTCCAAGAGTCTTGATAATGAAGGCTGTAATGTTAATTTTACTTTCTCCCCTATCACAAAGGAACAGATCATAGCAAGCATTAAGAAGTTGAAGCCAAGAAGTGTGCAGGTGTGAGTCCTGTCTCCAAAATGGGAGATGTCAGCTTTGTTGACTGGAAAATTCAAGTACCTACTGGTACCCACATACCAAAATAAATCAACAATCTTCCTACCAGATAGTTGGTGTAAAGAATCCAGTACAGTTATCGACTCTCTATTGGTCTTCATACCCTTATTCTTTTATTCAAATTTGTTGAATAGATGCTTCAAGTTTGACAACAAAATTATAGCATACTTTATTTATAAGCTTTTCAGTAGCATCATTTGCAGAACCACGTCGAGTACCAGTTGCCATATTTTTACTCGCCCCACAATATGTCTGTTGGCACCGAAATCACAAACCAGTAAGCGTAAATTTCATTGGTTGAGACTAGTTTTCGTTAGAAGTAGGAGCCACACAGCGACTAGTTTTCTTGCTATATGCATGCCAACTAACAAAAACCAACCAACAACATGAAGACAAAATTTATATGGCTGGTACTCTCAATCCATGTCTTTCAAATTTTGCAGTGGGTATTAATAGTATTTTATTTTAAACCACAGTAATATTTACATTTTATACATTCTGCCTACACTGCAGCCACGAGTTTCGCGCGCATGTCATCTTTTATTACTTTCTAACTTGTATTTCTTACAATTAGGCTCTTTTTTTCTATTTATACGAGATAGGTCTATTGACGTCACGCCATTCGGCATTCAACAAGTGTATATCTCAAGTATTTACAGCTCACACCGATTGTCTCTAACTCTTTTACATAACGCTCTGTCGAGTATATTTTACAAGTTACATTAAAACCCTCGTTTGGATGCTGAATAAACACTTAAAATTGTTTCAAGTATAGATTTTGCAAAGCAAAAATTACGTTAAAATTTGTGAATGCGTGCGTACTTCTTTTTCTAAATTTGGAGTTGCAATTGAAATTCTTTTAATTTAAGTCTGTTGATATGTGTCTCTTCAAAGTGCTTTTATGCCTAAATTTTTGCAAGTGTCACATTCAAAATGATAAATATCCGAATGTATTAATTGGTGGCTTTCAATTGGTATTTCAGTCTAAATTTTGCTTTGCAAGTGTCACATTCGAAAGGATAAATATTCGAATGTATTGATAAGTGATGCTTTAAAGTATTTTTTAATGTAAATTTCGATTTACAAGTGTTACATTCGAAAGGACGAATATCCGAGTGTATTAATAAATGCCTGTTCAAAAGGTATTTCTGTTTGAATTTTGCTTTGCAAGTGTCACATTCGAAGAGACAAATATCCGAGTGTGTTAATTTATGATTCTTCGAATCGCCTTGCTGTTCAAATTTTGCTTTGCAAGTGTCACATTCAAAATGATAAATATTTGAATGTAATAATAAGTGACGCTTTAAAGTAGTTTTATGTTTAAATATTGATTTACAAGTGTAACATTCGAAAGGACGAATATCCGAGTGTATTAATAAATGCCTGTTCAAAAGGTATTTCTGTTTGAATTTTGCTTTGCAAGTGTCACATCCGAAAAGATAAATATCCGAGTGTTTCAATTTATGATTCATCCAATCGCCTTTTCGTTTAAATTTTGCTTTGCAAGTGTCACATTCGAAAGGATAAATATCCGAGTGTTTTATTTTGTGATTCTTCAAATTGCCTTTTTGTTTAAATTTCGCTCCGCAAGTGTCACATTCAAAAAGACGAATGTCCGAATGTGTGATTGAATGATTTTTCAAACTTGTTTTGGTCTTAAATACAGCATTGCAAGAATAACATTGGAACTTCCTCATGACATCTGGTCCTGATAAATATGCTACAGTTAAATATTCCTTTTCCTTTATTCCTTCATTTGGATCTGTTAGTTCGATAGCTGATACTTCTATTTTGTTTTTGATGTCATCTTCTAGATAATAATTTTCTATCACAAATCTAAAAAAAAAACGTTTTTTAGATTCAGTTAGATTTTGAAATTGACTACACTAGACAGGTCGTATTGAAATTACAAAAATTAATAAACATCGTAATTAAGTGATACAATATTTCTCATTATTAAAATACAAATCTAGTAGTTGTTGATTTACTTGAATGTAGTACCATCATTATCATAGATATTAACTTGGGACTATATATAGTTCGCCTTACGAGTCTAGCAATACGACGTCTGAAAGGCAAGGGGGAATAACGCCATTCATTTCGAACTTTATGCTGCCTATGCGCGCAGCGTTTTAAAATATTACTTTATCCTTATAAATGTAGGTTTTTAACATAGATAAATATAAGGGTATTTTCTATTGGAAGTCAAATAAGTAATATTGCACTTTTTTTATGCGCATTCTTTCTATAGTGCTAGACTCGTAATGCGAACTTCAAGGTCGAAGCGTACAAAACCTGGTATATGTTAGTACTGTTTGGTGTCTCAGTGGTTTAATGTGAATAGGATGTCTCTAAATATTAGCAAGTTTCATGTTTGACTTTTTGACTTTCACACGTAAAATACAATTTACCAATTTTATCTACAAGCGTGCGGTAACTGGTAACTTCACTTTTCCAGAACAATTATTTCCTCTGTCAAAGTCGCTTCTAAAGTTAATAGAGGATGATGCATACTGTTGAAAGACTTCTAATAGTTGTTATTTCTTACAAAAACTGATGATTTTCTCTCAGAGAATCCGAAAGTAGTTTTGCATACACAAAAGTTACATTTTGAAATGCCTCACTAAATGTCGTTTCAAATTATCCTTAGTTTTAAATTTAGCATTGCATATGTTGCATTCAACATTCTTCTCGTCCGAGTGTGTTAATAGGTGTGTCTTCAAATTGCCTTTCAGTTTGAATTTTGCTTTACAAGTGTTACATTTGAAAAGATAAATATTCGAGTGAGTTAATTTGTGATTCTTCAAATGGTTTATTTGTCTAAATTTTGCTTTGCAAATATCACATTCAAACGGGTAAATATTCGAATGTATTAACAAGTGATGCTTTAAAGTATTTTTGTATTTGAATTTGGCTTTGCAAGTGTAACATTCGAAAGGACGAATATCCGAGTGTATTAAAAAATGCCTGTTCAAATGGTATTTTTGTTTGAATTTTGCTTTGCAAATATCACATTCAAACGGGTAAATATTCGAATGTATTAACAAGTGATGCTTTAAAGTATTTTTGTATTTAAATTTGGCTTTGCAAGTGTAACATTCGAAAGGACGAATATCCGAGTGTATTAAAAAATGCCTGTTCAAAAGGTATTTTTGTTTGAATTTTGCTTTGCAAATATCACATTCAAACGGGTAAATATTCGAATGTATTAACAAGTGATGCTTTAAAGTATTTTTGTATTTAAATTTGGCTTTGCAAGTGTAACATTCGAAAGGACAAATATCCGAGTGTATTAAAAAATGCCTGTTCAAAAGGTATTTTTGTTTGAATTTTGCTTTGCAAGTGTCACATTCAAAAAGACGAATATTTGAATGTGTGATTAAGTGCTTTTTCAAACTTTTTTCGGTCTTAAATACAGCATTGCAAGTATAACATTGGAACTTCCTAATGACATCTGGCCCTGATGAATTTGCGACACTTAAATATTCCTCTTCCTTTATTCCTTTATTTGGATCTATTAGTTCAATAGCTGATACTTCTATTTCGTTTTTGATGTCATCCTCTAGATAATAATTTACCATCAAAAACCTAAAAAAAACGTTTTTTAGATCCAGTAAGCTTTTGAAATTGAGAGTTTGTAGTATTGAAATTGCAAAAATTAAAAAACATCGTCATTAATTGGTACAATATTTTTCTTTATAAATACAAATCTGTTAGTTGTTGATTTACTTAAATGTAGTAACCATCATCATAGATATTCACTCACAAAAACTAGAAAATTTCAATCGAAATTTTGGGACTATGTAAGGCCGAAGCGTGCAAAACTTGGTACTGGTTTAATGTGAATAGAATGTCTCTAAATATTAGTAAGTGTCATGTTATGACTTCCACACGTAAAATACAATCTACAAATTTTACCTACACGATTGATAACATGGCTTTGAGCAGAGAGAAGAGGTAAATGTAGGGAACTTGGAGTATGCTTGCAAACAAACTTAAAATTTACCCAGCATTATGAAGCCATTGTCATTAAATCATATAAACTTCTTGGTTTTTAAATCAGGACTACTGGAATACAAAACATTTTACAGAAGTTAGGACAATAATAGCTTTGTAAAATGCCCTGGTTAGACCTACTTTGGAGTACGCCTCATGAAAATTTCGACTATTTAGTTAACTGATCCTTAATAAAATAAAGTAAGCGTGGAGGAAATCAAAATCTAACCTAAGGTTCACTTGAAGTTAAGTACGTTTAACTTTCGCTTGCTAGAAATGGCCATAAGCAATAAAATTTTTCAAAATTGACAGTTTTTATAAAGTCCTCTATTAAAGTCGCTTTCAAAGTTGAAAGGGCACGATGCTTACTGCTGAAAGACTTTTTACAGTTGTTATTTCTTACAAAAACTCGGAAAATTCGAAGACAGTTTGGCATTTACAAAAGTTACATTAAATGCCTTACTAAATGTCGTTTAAAATTATCCTTTATTTTAAATTTAGCGTTGCATATGTTGCATTCTTCTTCAAATTGCCTTTTAGTTTGAATTTTGCTTTACAAGTGTTACATTTAAAAAGATAAATGTCCGAATGAGGCCTCTTCAAATGATTTTTTTGTCTAAATTTTGCTTTGCAAATGTCACATTCAAATGGATAAATATTTGAATGTATTAATAAGTGATGCTTTAAAGCAGTTTTGTATTTAAATTTTGCTTCACAAGTGTAACATTCGAAAGGACGAATATCCAAGTGTATTAATAAATGCCCGTTCAGAAGGAATTTCTGTTTGAATTTTGCTTTGCAAGTGTCACATTCGAAAAGATAAAATATCCGAGTGTGTTAATTTATGTTTCTTCAGATCGTTTTTTCCTTTAAATTTTGCTTGGCAAGTGTTACATTCAAAAAGACAAGTATTTATATGTGTTAATATGTGATGCTTTAAAGGAGTTTTTTTATGAATTTTTCTTTGCAAGTGCCACATTCAAAAGGACGAATATGCGAGTGTAATAATAAATGCACTTTCAAAAGGTATTTCGTTTTGAATTTTGCTTCGCAAAAGTGACATTCCAAAGGATGAATATTCGAGTGTTAAGAATTTTCCAAAACAAAAGATAATTATCTCACGGGATCGTTATACAAACACAGAAAAAGTTCGATCAACATCAGAAAAACTTAGAAGCTATTTCCAGTTCACAAGGAAATGATAAAGTAACGTAGCAGACCGAAGTTACTGATTCAGAGAGTGAATATATACCGCACGCTGTTCTAAAAGAATATCTAAAAAATTAAATGCCATCACTTCTTCCGACAAAATCAAGTAGGGTATATAACACCAGTTAACTGCAAATTTTTTCTCGCTCAAGAATATATATGTATATATTCTTGAGTTCGAAAAACTTTCCGGAAATAATTATTTTTTTAATATATTTCAGCTTTACGTATCAAGTGAAACTTGGTAGCTTGTTGGATACAAATTTAAAAAAAAAAAAATGTTCTAAGGCAGCTGGAACGAAATTGTTCAAATACATCGGCAACCAATAAAATATCAATCTTCATTTATATAGTCTAAACGGCGACGACGAAATAACAGGATCGATAAAACTTCTGAAGTTCGTGAATATAATTCGTTATATCGGAATACGAAATGCCAGGTATTCCAATCAACAGGTAGACATGTACTTTTAAATTTCTGCAATAGGCGATCTCTATATTTCATGAGTAATTTGAGGTTATCTCTTGATCATGGAGCCTAACTTAAATTTCGGAATAAGGAACACTAGGTAGGTGCGATTTAAATTCCAAAAATTAAAACATTATAATCTTATGATAAATTATTAGTACAATAATTTTCATTACTCATGCTATTGGTCTGGATTTTGGGAAATAGGTATGATGTAATTGTGCAAAAAAAACTTCCGCCATACAGAACAAGTAGTACTTGAAAATATCCACAGTGCACGAAGTGATGCCTCCCACACGCAAAATCATTCAAACGGATAAGCTTTGAAGGCGGCAAAGAGACTTTTCTCATATGTTAGAAGCAAATTTTTTTTCTACGAACGTTTGTATCTCTGAATATGTATCCCGTGTCGGATTTTTTTGCCAAAACATGAAAATAAACTAATCCAGCTTTAAGACATCACGCTTTCATGAAAAAATGTTAATGCATTTGTCTCATTACTTCCAATTATTCATCGAGTCCGGAGTCCGGTGCGTCAAATACATATAAAGTTATCCAACACATGCATTCTAGGCTCACACCTCTAACTTTTTTACCGTCTTTTGAGATATTGATTTTGCATTTACAAACTTCACATTGGAACACTCGCTTATCCACATTTTCTTCACGTTTAAATTAAGCGAAGTAAAAACTACCTACACTGGAATTTACACTAGGTACCACACAATTACCCCTGGTTCTAAATTTAGCGTTGCATATCTTGCATTTTAAATTTATCTCATCCGAGTGTGATGATATGATATATGTCTTTTCAAATCGTGTTTTCGTTTATATTTTGCTTTGCAAGTGTCACATTCAAAAGGATGGATATTCGAGTGTGTTAACATGTGCTGTTTCCAAATTGCCTCTTCTTTTAAATTTTGCTTTGCAAATGTCACATTCAAAAGGACGAATATCTGAATGTGTCATTAAGTGAGTCTCCAAATGCCCTTTTCGTTTAAATTTTGCTTTGCAAGTATTACATTCGAAAGGATGAATATCCACATGTGCTTCTTCAAACCGCCTTTTTCTTCAAATTTCAATTTGCAAGCGTCACATTCAAAAGGATGGATATCCGAATGTGTTAACATATGCCTTTTCAAAACGCCTCTTTGTTTATATTTTGCTCTGCAAATGTCACATTCGAAAGAATGAATATCTGAATGTGTTA
This sequence comes from Ceutorhynchus assimilis, assembly GCA_917834065.1. NCBI lineage: Eukaryota > Metazoa > Arthropoda > Insecta > Coleoptera > Curculionidae > Ceutorhynchus > Ceutorhynchus assimilis. The sequence goes on along the minus strand of OU892286.1, from coordinate 10,038,049 downwards.
TTAAGTGTCTCTTCAAATAGTCTTTTCGTTTAAATTTTGCTTTGCAAGTGTTACATTCAAAACATGAAGATGAATATCCGAATGTGTTGATGTGTGCGTTTTCAAATCGCCTCTCTGTTCTCAAATTTTGCTTTGCGAGTGTTATATTCAGAAGGATGAATATCCGAATGTGATATCAGATGATATTTTGAATTTGATGTTTTTTCAAACATAGCATTGCCATTGTAACATTGAAATTTCTCAATAACATCTGCTCTTGATGAATTGTCTTCATTTGAATATTCCTCTTTCTTTATAACCGTTCCTTCAATTGGGTCTATTAGTTCAATTTATGACACTTCTATATTTGGATCGTCTAGATATTCATTCTTTACAATAAACCTAAAAAAAATAAATCTTAGATTCATAGTTGTATTTTGAAATTTTACAAGGTAGACAGGATTAGAATTCTGAAAATAAACACATGTGTTAATTTAGTCATACAATATCTTAAACAATAAAAGAAAAAAATACTAAGTATAGGTCTCAAATTTTTTATTATTTTATTCACTTAAATAGTTACACGTGTTTCGCTCATACGAGTATCATCAGACAGTGAAAATTAAGAACCACAGAATAATCACTACATTTTCAAAGACAAACGTGTAATAAAAAATAGTAATCGAATTCGAATTTTATTAACGCATTAGGTAAGCGTTTTACAGTTATAGACGTAAGTTATATTTAAAGTACATATAGTTCTAATTATAAATCATGTCAAAATATAGATAACAAAAATTAAAATAAATTATATAAGAGTTTCAAAAGATAGCGGATTAATTATATAAAATTTCCTCAACTTTCTTATTAAACTTATTTAAAGAATCACAAAATATACAAATATCATTATCTCTAGTAAATCATTAACCAATCGACACATTCACAAGAAATATGAAGCTCAATGGTCGTGCTACGTTTGCTCGTGGAGGGACCACTAGCCGTAGTTTAATGAGTGTAGTTTTGTAACTAATATTAGAAATACTAAAAAAAAAATTAATAAATAATAAATCCGCCTTGACTTATAGTGACCAAATAAAACAAATCGTTAAAATTCAGATGGTCAAGATTATATTTGGTCACTCTATATACAGGGTGTCCCACGGTGGATGGCGTATTAGACGTTTATGGAGAACCAAAACGCGGATCATTTTGAAAATTTGGCAACCGGGATGACCGACCATGATCTACACTTTAAAAATATTTTTGATCATGAGGTGTTGCCGCTTGTACTAAACTAAACCAGTGGCAACATCGCTATTTTAGATGGAACACCCTGTGTGTATGTGATTGCATATTTGAATTCTACGTAAAATTCTGAGCGGATTTCATGTGATATTCCCTATACCTAAGTTCAACTGTTTTGGAAATATTGACACTTGAAAATTGACTTTTTGCAACTTTCACAGACTGTAAAACCTGAACGGTTAATTTTAGAGTAAAATCGATTTTACATTCCTATCTTAGATTTTCATAAACTATCATTTGACACCAACTTTGAATTTAATCCATGATTGAAAATTCCAATTAAATTTAATCTCCGGTTAAATTCAAAGTTGGTGTCAAATGATAGTTTATGAAAATCTAAGACAGGAATGTAAAATCGATTTTGCTCTAAAATTAACCGTTCAGGTTTTACAGTCTGTCAAAGTTGCAAAAACTCAATTTTCAACTATCAATATTTCCAAAACAGTTGAACTTAGGTATAGCGTATATCACATGAAATCTGCTCAGAATTTTACGTAGAATCCAAATATGCAATCACATACAGGGTGTTCTATCTAAAATAGCGATGTTGCCACTGGTTTAGATTGGAAGCGGCAACACCGCATAAACAAAAATATTTTTAAAGTGTAGATTATGGTCGTTTATCCTGGTTGCCAAATTTTCAAAATGATTCGCTTTTTAGTTTTCCATAAACGTCTAATACGCCATCCACCGTGGGACACTCTGTATATATACAATATTTACAAAATTGGTTACATCATGTGGGTTCATTTACATTGACTAAGTTATCTTCAAAATTATATGAATAAAATATCTAAGATTTATTCCAATATCAAAATTATGTACGGATCAAGATGATTCCGTAATTATTCTAGTCTACAATGTGAAAATTTACACTTTCTAAATGATAATACCGAATACAGTGATATTACAAAAAAAAATAAGTACGTTGCAGAAATAACTTTAAAAATAGAAATTTTCTTATAATTAGAGAAATAAAAGGACTTATCTTTTATACACCAAAACGTGGTGTGAATATTCGTTCCAAAATTCGTCGGTCTTGGATTTCTATGTCCTCTACGAAACCATATTATAGCTCTCACGTCTGGAACCTGCTACACATCAAAATCTGCGTCCATGGGTGACCACAAATCGAAATTTCGACACCAAGGAATGGAAATGTACGAATGAAGATAAAGTTGAATCAATAAAAGAAGTCTGTGAATAAAACATTCAACTAAGTTTCGGAATGCTGTCAAAATCAGGAACAGATAGCGCATGCCGCAGGTGGCAGAGAAGAAGGATTAGATCTTGGTTAGATAAGCAGATGTTGCCCTACGTAAATTTAGAAATTGGGAACACTAGGTAGGTGCGATTCAAATTCCAAAAATTAATACATATGGTCGTTTATTATTACAATATTTTTCATTAGGTACGCAAATAAACTAATCCAGTTTTAAGACAAGGTGGTTTCATGAGAAATTATCGGTTATGTTGATGCACTTATATAATTACTTCCGATTATTTATCGAGTCCGGAGTTCGGTGCGTCAAATATAAAGTTATCCAACTCATGCATACACGGCTCCCACCGATTGTCTCTAACTTTTTTACAAGTCGCTCTTTCGAAATATTAGTTTTGTATTTACAAAATTACATTGAAACACTCGTTTATCCATATTTTTTTCACGTTTAAATTGAACGAAGCAAAAACTACCTACATTGAAATTTAAACTTAGTACCACACAAATTATCTCTGGTTCTAAACTTAGAGTTGTATATTATGCATTTTAATAGGATGAATATTCGAGTGTGTTGACATGTGCTTCTTCAAAACGGCTTTTTTTTTTAAATTTGGCTGTGCAAATGTCACATTCAAAAGGATAAATATCCGAGTGTTTTAACATGTGCTGCTTCAAAACGCTTTTCCGTTTAAATTTAGCTTCGCAAGTGTTACATTCAAAAGGATAAATATCCGAGTGTGTTGATAAGTGCGTCTTCAAATCGCTTTTTCTTTTAAATTTTGCTTTGCAAGTGTCACATTCAAAAGGATAAACATCCGAGTGTGTTAACATGTGCCTCTTCAAGTCGCCTTTTCGTTTAAATTTTACTGTGCAAATGTCACATTCAAAAGGATAAATGTCCGAGTGTTTTAACATGTGCTGCTTCAAAACGCTTTTCCGTTTAAATTTAGCTCCGCAAGTGTTACATTCAAAAGGATAAATATCCGAGTGTGTTGATAAGTGCGTATTCAAATCGCTTTTTCTTTTAAATTTTGCTTTGCAAATGTCACATTCAAAAGGATGAATATCTGAATGTGTCATTAAATGAGGTTTCAAATAGTCTTTTCGTTTAAATTTTGCGTTGCAAATGTTACATTCAAAAGGATGGATATCCGAGTGTGGTAATATGTGAGTCTTTAAACCGCCTTTTCGCTTGAATTTCTTTTCACAAGTGTTACATACAAAAAGATGCATATCCGAGTGTGTTGATATGTAAGTCTTTAAATCGCTTTTTCGTTCAATTTTGGCTCCGCAAGTGTTACATTCAGAAGTATAAATATTCGAATGTGATATCAAATGATATTTTAAACTTGATTTTTTTCCAAACATAGCATTGTAACATTGAAATTTCCCAACAACATTCGGTCCTGATAAATTGACGTCATTTAAATATTTCTCTTCTTTCATAGATATTTCTCCAATTGGATCTATTAGTTCAATTTTTGACACTTTCATATCTGGATCGTCTAGATATTTATTCTTTACGATAAACCTAAAAAAAATGATTGTTAGATTTTTAGTTGAATTTTGAAATTTCACGAGGAAAATAGAATTATAATTCTGGAAATAAATACATGTGTTAATTTAGTCAAACAATATCTTAAACAAAAAAAAGAGAAAAATTACCAAGCCTAAGTCTCAGATTGTTTATTATTTTATTCATTTTATAGTTACACGTGTTTCGCTCATACGAGTATCACCAGACACTGAAAATTAAAAACCACAAAACTCTTCTCAAAAACAAACGAGTAATAAAAAGTAGTTTTCAAATTCAAATGCAAGATTCTATTAACGCATTGGGTTATTTACAGTTATAGTCAAAAGTAACATATAAAGCATACTACTTACTTATTATAGAACATGTCAAAATATAGACAACTAAAATTAAACAAATTAACAAAAGTTTTATACCAAGATAGCGGATTATTTATAAAATTTCCTTAACTTTTCTGTTAAACTAACTTAAAGAATTACAAAATATATAGTAAATCATTAGCCAATCGACACATTCTACTTAACGAGGAATTGAAACTATAATTGGTTTGTGGAAGTCAACATTAAATAGCAATCTATTTCTGGTATTGGTATTAAGGGGAGAAATATGAAACCCAATGGTCGCAAGAAGATCTGGTGCATCAATGATTTCATTAACAATTTTATAGTGCTGAAATGTCAAAAAAATTCCTTCTGCTTTCCAAAGGCATTAAATCTAGAAGTTCCATATCTCATCAGAATTAATTTTCTCATAAGGTATTCCCAATTTAAATCCAATTCTCTTAAGAAACCTACGCTGGATTTTTTCTATTTTATCTTTGTGTATGGCATAATAAGGATTCCATACGCAATTTGCATATTCAAAAATTGAATCGATCAACACATTTTTATAAGAGTAAAAATGTTTTCAAAACCTCTCAGAGTTTAAAAAACTGGCCCCTATAGCTAATAACTTCTATATGGTTATCAAAAGTGAGTTCAAATCTAACCATACTCCAACATCTTTGATTGGACTTTGCCTTGCTAGTGGTTCAAAGTCCAGACAATACTCAAAAAGAACAGGATTTCTTGTTTTGCAAAAAGTTACAATTTTGCATTTAACTACTTTTAATGTTAAATTATTAGTTTTGCACCATAAAGAGGATTTATTTAGATCTTCTTGCTATACATTCATTTTGAGAATCAATAATTCTAAAAGCCTTCAAGTCACCAGTGAAGCCAAGAAACTGACAGACACGAAAAACATCTCTCATATCATTGAGAGATGCTCTTCTTGTTGTACATCTGAAGTTACTGTAATCTCAGATGATATGAAATTCTTAATTTTCATAGACTGTTTACGTCCCCCCGAGTTGATCTCGAACCAATTAAGAACTTCAAAAATCCTAATTGAGGCAAGTTTCTTTACCATGATCAACTGTGTCAAAAGCTTTCGAGAAATCAGTAAAAATTGCATCAACCTAATACCATTTATTCCCGAAAGCACCCAACAAACATTGCTCCATAGCTTGAGAGGTTAGAATCTGTTGATCTTCTTTTCATAAAGCCATTCTGTTCATTCATTATGATGTTTTTGAAATGAGGGAGATAATGGCTTCAAAGATTTTATAAAATATATATTGTTTAGAAATAGCACCGTAGTTTTTTATGTCTGCTTTGTTCCCATCCTCAAAAACTGGTGTAACATAGGACCTTTTCCAAGAAGTAGGAAATATACTGCACTTTATTAATAGATTATAAATCTTACATAAAATTTCAAAAAGGGCTATTTCCTGTGAATCATTACTGAAATCCTTACCAAGTGACACACACTGTGGGTACTCTGAGTTGCCTGTTTTTGAATTAACATATTTCCGAAAAGATTTCTTGCCAGTGAATTGACGTTCAAGCGTGTTGATGTATTCCCTGTGTGAAGATAATGATTTATTTCTATACTGCTCTTTTCATTATTGTTTAAAGACAATGTAGTCTGTCGTAGGTTTTGTACTTTTGAAAATTTTGTGTGATATTTTTTTTTTCAATTATTGAAGATCATGATCATGATCCATCCATTTTGGAACTTTAGGTGTTTTATACCAAGATGTTGGGTTCTTTGGTATGGAATTACTCAGCTCGAAAAAATTCTTAAAGGCTGGGTGTGGTGTGTCCAGCCACAGATTAAAACATTTATGTTAACATGATTCGAAAAAAACAAATCAAGGAAGTTACCATACACATTTTGGAGTTTGGATGTTTTGGAACAACCTTAAGTAGGCTGCACAGTCACAAAGTACCACAGCCTCGGACGGAGAAGTTCCATTTACTCCATTGACCCATGAAATTTTAGGTAGATTACAATCACCCCAAAAAAAAAAACATCAGTAAAATCTGTTTCATTCACCATATGCATGACCCATAAATAATAACTTTCGTACATATCACAACAGATGAGACACCTGGTATATATACACTGCCCACCAGAATCTTATTACTTCCAACAGAGATTAGAATCAAAACTGTTCAACATTATTTACAGGTGTACTAAGCAGTTGACAGGAAATTGAATTTTTTACGGCGATAAGTACCCCACCCTGTGACATAAAAGTACTGGTTTCCTCCAATCTATCACATCTAAATATCAAATATCTATCCAAACTAAGTTCACTTGATAGAACTCTTTCATTCAAAAAAGTTTCAGTCAATAATATAACATCGTAATTTTCAAATTTTGACTTTATACCCCTTACATTTTGGTAGTAAAATGTTAAGGATTCATGGGCACCATCTGAAAAGTGTAAAAATTCATTGCTGTTTCAGATGGGGTTACTTGATTCTGTCAATGAGTGAATGACTTAAAAATAACATTAGTTGGCCAAAAATCGCTATTATTTTACACATCGAATAGGCTTTCACATATTCCCATATTTCCCATTAGCTTTAGTTGGCAAATCTTCCACTAACAACAATTGATCATTGGTTATTTTTTGCCCTGCCTTTAATATAGTCAAATATTACTTGACGAGCTGACAGCTAGTCCTAGAAATAGCTACTTCTTGCCTGAAGCCGCCCTAGATAGACCCCCCTGAATTTTATGCCGAGCCTCTATTAATATTGGTGTAACCTTTTTTATTATAAGACATGGGGCTATGGAGTTCTGAGTTTATTTGTGAAAATTTTGGTACAACTGTTTACACTAAATCCTCATTAACTGCCTTCACCTGGGAATTAGTTATAATTAATTTGATTATCGTTCGCCTAAGGGTCATTTATAACCACCTAACTTAACGTACGGAAAGTTATAATGAACGTACGTAACTGAGAAGTGTGTGTTTACAATAAAGTTAATTATGTGAAAAAATTGTGATGTCACACCGGCTAAACGCCGAAATGGCAGCCTCCTGTTCGTTCAGTCCTTAGTGAACCGTGCCCTATACTTTGAGTGGTTGGAATTCGCTCTAGTGAGATCGAAGACATTTGTTTTGGAAAATTCTTACACGTGTTAAAAAACTGTGCCTTTGAAGCCGGCGTGACGTCACAGCCCAGGCCTTCGTAATTTTAAAACGACCTAGCTCGAAAACGGGTCATCGTAGCAAGATGCGATTCAACTATTTATACTCAGATTTTTTTGCACTTAAACTTTTATTTTTGGGTCAAACCCCCTTCAAGTGTTTGATATTTTTCGGCACACTACCCATATTTATATTTATTCAACTTCTTTTTTGTTTTCCATTATAAACCCAATTTTTTTTTTAATATTTATACTTATATTTTGAAATTAAATAGGTATACTAGATAGGTGCGATTTAAATTCCAAAAATTAATACACATAGGTATTATAGTAACTTATTAGTACAATAATTTTCATTACTTATGCTATTAGTTTGTATTTTGGGAAATAGGCATGATCGAACCCCGACGAAAACTTCCGCCATACAAAACAGGTAAGACTTGAAAATATCCACAAATAGAAATAACTATTCTCTACCAAATGCACAAAGTGATGCCTCCCGCACGCAAAAGCAGTTAAACAGATAAGCTTTAAGGGCGGCAAAAAGACTTGCACCTTTGAATATGTATCCGGTGTCGGGTTTTTTTGCCGAAATATAAAAATAAACTAATTCAGTTTCAATACGACACGCTTTCATGAAAAATTATCGGTTATGTCGATGCACTTTCAATTATTTAGCGAGTCTGGAGTGCGGTCCGATTGTCTCTAACTTTTTTACAAGTCCCTCTTTCGAGGTATTGGTTTTGTATTTACAAAGTTTATATTAAAACACTCGCTTTATCCACATGTTCAAATGCTGAATAAACACAATTTTTTTTCACGTTTAAATCAGTGTTGCCAACTCTCGAAAATCAAATTTCCCACAAGCGAGTCCAAAAATTCCCTTTTTGAAAAAAAATTTCCACAAATGCACAAAATACTGACAAAACCTAATAATGCAAATTTTTAGTAGGCAGATTAGTTTTTAAAAGAAATTAAATTTGAATTACGTTGCAACAAATCAAATAATAGGCAATTTTTTCGGAAGGATAATCATTATGCTGGGTTGTGATGTGTCAATAGACCTATCTATTTTTACCTGGTATGCGCGCGCAACACGAGGCAATGCTTTTTCATCGGCTAACTAGTACAGGTGTGGGTGTGAGGTGTTCGTTTTGCACGCTAGGCATCTCCTTTTCCTTGTTCACTACTCGTGGTCTGATAAGGATAAAAGTACGGTTGATATTCAACTTGACATAGCTTGACAAGTGACATTCTAAAGTTGTTTGAAATTTTCATTGACAAATACGTTGCACAAGACGCGGTCTTTCTCCTTTCCTTTTTACCCTGTGCAAATAAGAAGGACGAATTGCTATACGTAAGTCTAACATAATTTGGTACGTTTTGCCTCGTCTTGCGCAATGAGCGTTCTGTGTCTTTTTTTATTTAATGAAGTTTTCGTATTATTACCTCTTTATCTGGTAATATAGATAGGTCTATTGCGTCATAATCCCTTAACTCCCTCTCCGTCCAAATCTGAGCCTGCGAGTGACGGCACTACCAGCAGCTTCTAGTGATGACGTCACCCGCAGATTTCAATGAAATGCATGCGATTCAGGCTGTGCTAGTGAATTATTTTTTTTGTCGATTTCAAATGAAGAAAAGGTGATTTTTCGGCCTGTTCTCACAGAAGAAATTAGGTGTTTTTGATCCTCGAGTATCCCAGAATTTGATGGTGGGGGAGTTAGGCAAGTATGACACAATTGACACATCACATACCTAATCCAGCATACTCGAGCATGCTTGATTATCCTTCGGAAAAATTGCTTAATAACAAGTCATTCGTTAGAGTTGTCATTTGTACCGCCTGGTAGATTCTAGAACTAAGCTTGGGTTCAAATTTTTTTGGTTCAACAATCAACGTGGTATTATTTCAAGTTGCCAGTTCCATCGATACATATTTATTTTCCGGTGAATCCCCGAACTCGAACTCTTAAACTCGACAACCTCAATGCTCGATTCCATTCATTCTGAAGCGAATCAGAGTTACTCTGCGGCACTCTGTGCTGCTGTGACAGGGCGCGCTCGCGAAAGTCAATGTGGAAACGCATACATTCGAAGAATCATTTTTGAGTGCATTTGAAACTTGCACAGTTCGCGATAGCTATGCGATCGGACCGCGAATGTCTTGCGCCCTTATATGCACTATTTTTTAAGAAATATCCCACGAATATCGCAATTTTGGTGGAAATTTCCCTTTTCCCTTCAGTGTAACTAATTTTCCACGAATCGGGAAATTAACCACGAGTTGGCATCACTGGTTTAAATTAAACGAAGCCAAAATAACCTACATTAAAAATTTACACTTGTCTGAATACTTCACTAAATGTTGTTTCAAATTATTCCTGGTTCTGAATTTAGCGTTGCATAAGTTACATTTGAAATTCTTCTCATCCGAATGTGATAATACATGATACTTTAAATCGTGTTTTCGTTTAAATTTTACTTTGCAAGTGTCACATCCAAAAGGACGAATTTCTGAATGTGTTATTATGTGACTTTCCAGATGGCCTTTTCGTTTAAATTTCGCTTTGCAAGTGCTACATTCAAAAGGATGAATATCCGAGTGTTTTAACATGTGCATTTTCCAATTGCCTTTTGTTTTAAATTTTGCTTTGCAAGTGTCACATTCAAAAGGATGAATATCCGAGTGTACTTGCATGTGCATCTTCAAAACGTCTTTTCTTTTAAATTTCGCTTTGCAAATGTCACATTCAAAAGGATGAATATCCGAGTGTATTAACATGTGCATTTTCCAATTGCCTTTTGTTTTAAAATTTGCTTCGCAAGTGTCACATTCAAAAGGATGAATATCTAAATGTGTCATTAAGTGACACTTCAAATGGTCTTTTCGTTTAAATTTGGCTTTGCAAGTGTTACATTCAAAAGGATAAATATCCGAGTGTGTTAATATGTGAGTCCTCAAACCGCTTTTTCGCTTAAATTTTTTTTCACAAGTGTTACATTCAAAAAGATGCATATCCGAGTGCGTCTTCAAATCGCCTTTTTGTTCAAATTTCGCTTTGCTAGTATTATATTCAGGAGGATAAATATCTGAATGTGATGGTACATGATGTTTCAAATTTGATTTTTTTTCAAATACAGCATTGCAATTGTAACATTGAAATTTCTTATTAACATCTGCTTTTGATGAATTGTCGTCATTTGAATAATCCTCTTCTTTTATAGATGTTCCTCCAATTGGATCTATTAGCTCAATTTCTGACACTTCTATAGCTTCATCGTCTAGATATTCATTCTTCACGATAAACCTAAAAAAAATGTTTGTTAGATTCATAGTTGGATTTTGAAATTATACGAGATAGACAGGATTAGAATTTTGAAAAAACACATGTGTTAATTCAATCATACAAAAGCTTTGTTTTGGTTGGAGGAGTTTATTATTGGAATTTTTGATAGCCGAACCGTTGTCATTTTGTGGTGCTATTGTCTTTAACCGTCTTTTTCTCAAACCACAATAAAGCTTTCAAACAATAAAAAAAAGCCAAGTGTAGGTTACAGATTGTTTATTATTTTATTCACTTAATAGTTACACGAGTTACATACGGCTCTACATTGTATATTTTATTTAATCAGCATATTATTTTTCATTAGCTTGCATTCTGTATTCTCTTTTTGTAGCTTCTACTTGCCGAGCGTCGTCAGTCAGAGCTTTGCGTTCACTTTCGACGCTTCGAATTTTAATAAATTTTTAACGTAAAAATATTGTAATAGTTTTAAGTGAAATAAATTTGTTTTTAAAAAATCGTACATCGCGTACTGATTTGTAACTGGCACAGTCGGTAGGATAGTCAGGAATCAATACATCGAGTATCGATTTATCGTGAAACGGTCAACTGGCTATCCGAAAGAACTTACGGTTCGGGATTTTGATTGAACATCAGAAACTGTCGACCGTGACTACGAAAAGTGTTCGTGTGCGTAAAGCAATTAATTGGGGATTGTTTCGCGACGGCATTTTGAGAATTGATAACAAACTCTATCAATTCTGCGAGGACTTAGTGCTTTTGGACTTGGATTACAAAATTGCCACCAGAGGACTGAGGCCTTATAGTACCACCTAGACATAAGAAGAAAACTCTATGGCACGAAAATTGATAGCATATTTTATGTAAGTGCAATTTGTAAATGTCTGATTTGGACGATTTAATTAACTCTTTTGAAAGTATTGAGATAAACGATAATAGCTCTGACTCCGCTTCAAATACAGAAGTGTTAACTGATCAATCTAATAATCAATTAGAAACTGAAGGTAATATTGATCAATTAGAAAGTGAAAATAATATTTTACCTATTGATAGCTCAAACTTAGATTTAACTGCTTTTGCACAAACTATAACGCTTTTGCGAAGTCAACAAAATTTAAACTTTTCTCCTTTAAATATTGCTACAGTAAATTTACCAGTAACTATGGCTCAATTTAAACCCGAATATTTAAGTTGTGTCCCAAAATTCGAGGGAAACCCTTGCGAGCTAAACAGATATTTAGCGACTTGCAAATCTCTCATAGATAATTTTTATGATACTGTAAATGTAAATTGTTTCCAAAATATATTTTTAATAAACTCTCTTATAGGTAAACTTTCTGGCAATGCTAGATTAGTGGTTAATGTTCAGAATGTCTCCACCTGGGACGGTCTAAAAAATACATTGACTAGACATTTCGCGGACAGACGTGACGAGTCTTGTTTGAATAGAGACCTTGTTTTAACCAAACAAAATGCTAACGAGACCCCTCAATCTTACTATGATAGAATTCTCGAATTACTTAATTTACTCTGCAGTTACGTAGATGCTCACGACGATGTGGCTACTGCCCAAATAAAACGAAATTTGTATACAGAACTTGCTTTAAAAACATTCTTGGCCGGTTTAAGAGAACCTTTAGGCAACACAATTCGTTGTATGTCACCAAAAGATTTAGCTGATGCCATACAACTTGTTATTCGAGAGAGTAACACAAAATATTTCCAAAATCAACCCAATCACAATAATAGCAATGCAAATCATACAAAACCAAAACCTCAACAACATCAATATCGATTTAATGGTCCAACCAGAAATTTTGGTTATAATAACTATACACCAAATCAGTTTAAGCAGCCCTTTCCGTCACAACCTATCAATATTAGACCTAATGCAAACATCCGCCCACAAAAATTCTTTTCTAACTCCCAAGTTTTTGGTAAACCAAAACCAACAAACGTATTTAGACAAAATCCTGGAAAAATCTTGCCAAAGCCCACACCAATGTCAGGTGTAAGTTTCCAAAACACCCAAAATTTCACACCAGTGGCTCAAGCATCAAATTTCCAGCAACCACAACAACAGTATCAGCAACAGCCCAAATATGCATTTGAAGAATTATTTACTACAGAACTAGATCCAACTTCTGAAGAATATCAATACAGTTATTCAAACGTCATCAATCAAACGTACCCCGAAAATAATGCAAATTATGATGAACAGCAGATCTATAACCCCGAAAATTCTTATTATTATTATGCTGACCCAGCACAGATAAATTATACAAATGAAACTCAAGAAGAACCGACCACATCAAATCAGGCTGTAGAATCAAATTTTCAGGAATCAGCCGAAGACAATCAGAATATTTGACGGAATCGCCCCCAGTGATTTCATTAAATTTAAACAACACCAGTGAACTCTCATACATAGTGTTTCCTGAATACAACGTCAAAATTTTAATTGATTCAGGTTCCACGAAATCTTTTATTGACCCAAATATAGCATTTAAATTATTTCCGAATTTCGTTATTAACGATCCTTTCATCGTTAGTACGGTATTCCAGAAATCAGCCCATAAATATAGTGCTAACATACCAGCACCTAAAATATTTTATATCCTACTGAACTATTAAAACCATATAATACCTTGGTTACGATAATCATAAACAGGGTCTTAACTCCCAAGGGAGTTAAGGATTTTCATAACTCCCAAGGGAGTTAAGGAAGGGAGTTAAGAATATCATAACTCCCAAGGGAGTTAAGGATTTCCATAACTCCCGCTTTTACCTTGAATAGGTAACACTTTGACAAAAAATAGAAATTTTGATTTATGGCTTATTCCTTTATAAAAATAGACAGAATACAGTAAATTCAGTAGGATATAAAATTATCTATGTACCACGGGAATTATCAGGAGTTAATACCCACGGGCAATTGGTGTCCCTCGGGCCGGAGGCCCTCGGGACACAAACGTTGCCCTGGGGTATTAACACCTGCATAATTCCCTTGATACATAAATAACTATAATTTACCCAAAAAAGGAAAACTCAAATTTTACCTATTCAAATTCCATAACATTTTTGATGGTTTGATAGGCCTTGACAATTTAAAATTATTACAAGCAAATGTTGATTTTAATAGTGGTTACCTTATTACGCCCTATGCAAAGATCAAATTAAAATATCAACAAACACAAAACGAACTTAATTGCATTACTGTTGAAGCGAGAACAGAAAAAGTAATTAAAATCAAAACATCTATAAAAAATGGCGAAATTATTGTTCCCTATATGAAATTACACAATATTGAAATACCCGAATCACTAACAATCGCAAAAGATGGCTATGCAATAACAACAATCTTAAATAACTCTTGCGAGCCAATTACTTTAGATTTTTCAGAACAAATAGAAGTAGACCCTTTTGAAAGAAATAATATCGAGATGATAGATTTAAATAATTTTGACGAATCACCCAAACAAAGACTAGATTTATCAAAAATTCGTGTTGATCATCTTAATGATGAAGAAAAATACAAAACTTTGGAACTGTGTGAAGAATTTTCAGATATTTTCTATCAAGAAAATACACCTCTATCTTTCACTAGTAACTTGAAACATCATATACAAACGACAGATGAGACTCCAATTTATACTAAAACTTACAGATACCCGTTCATCCATCGCCAAGAAGTAAGAAATCAAATAGAAAAAATTTTAGATCAAAAAATTATAAGACCTTCAAATTCTCCCTGGTCCTCACCAATTTGGGTGGTACCAAAAAAATTAGATGCTACAGGAAAGCAAAAATGGCGTGTAGTCGTGGACTACAGAAAACTGAACGAAAAGACAATCGATAACAAATACCCGCTACCAAATATCACGGATCTTTTAGACAAATTAGGTAGATGCCAGTATTTTACAACATTAGACCTTGCATCAGGCTTTCACCAGATTGAAATGAATGAAGCCGACATACAAAAAACGGCCTTCAACACTGAAAATGGGCACTACGAGTACCTTAGGATGCCCTTCGGTCTGAAGAATGCGCCTGCTACCTTTCAAAGCATAATGGATTCAATTTTAAGGGGTATTCAAAATGAAAAATGTTTGGTATACCTAGATGATATCATTATTTTCTCGACATCCTTACAGGAACATCTAAATAACTTGAGAAATGTTTTCCAACGGCTACGTGACTCTAATTTCAAGATCCAGCTTGATAAAAGCGAATTTTTGCGTCGCGAAGTCGCATACCTGGGTCATATTGTGACGCCAGAGGGAGTCAAACCAAACCCCGATAAAATTAAAGCAATTAAGCAGTATCCGATACCGAAGACTACAAAGCAAATTAAAGGATTCCTAGGACTGTTAGGCTACTACCGGAGATTTATTAACAATTTTGCAAAAGTTACGAAACCTCTCACCAAATGTTTGAAGAAAGGCGCTAAAATAAATCATGACGAAGAATTTATTAACTGTTTCAAAATGTGCAAAAATTTACTAACAAATGAACCCATACTCCAGTATCCTGACTTTTCAAAACCTTTTAATTTGACAACAGACGCGAGTAACTTGGCCTTAGGAGCAGTACTTTCCCAAGGGCCAATTGGACAAGATTTACCGATCGCCTATGCCTCACGCACGCTCAACGACTCTGAGTGCAACTATTCTACGATAGAAAAGGAATGTTTGTGTCTTGTTTGGGCAACCAAATATTTCCGCCCTTATCTCTATGGCAGAAAATTTAACATCATTACAGACCACAAACCGCTTCAATGGCTTTTTTCAGTTAAAGAACCAACTTCAAAATTACTTCGCTGGAGAATAAGACTAGAAGAATTTAACTATCAAATTATTTACAAGAAAGGAAAATTAAACACAAATGCGGACGCCCTATCGAGAATAGAAATTCATACTAAAGAAACAACAGAAAATATTTTTGACCTGCAAAAATATGTAGAAGACGTAACTAAAAATTTAGAGGACAACAACCACCAAAATAATGACGAAATTCCTAGCACAAGTCACGAAAATATGGATCAAATATCAGTTGTAGCACAACCGGACAATGACCCACCAGAAATCGCGCAAGATGCCGATGATGCAACTATCCATACAAACGCCGACCAAAACCCTGTAGTAGGAGTACCTATTATTGAAACAGCTGTCAATTATGGTTCTAATCAAATAATATTGCAGCAGGTACACCACTCACCAGCAAGAGCGAAAATAATTGTACTATTTAACAAGAAACGTAGAATAATAGTACAACTATCGCAGGAAAATTTCGAGGAAGACATCATGAAATTTATCAAAGAATTAATAGTGCCAAATAAACCATACCACCTGTACTTTGAAAATCCAGAGGCTTATGAACCATTTTGCCGAGTCATCAAGAACAATTTTAAATGGCCCTCCTTACAATTTAAAAGATGTACTTCAAAACTACTCGACGTTACCAACAAAAATGATATTAAAGAAATCATACAAAATTACCACGAAAGCAAGTCAAACCACCGCGGCATAGAAGAAACAGTTCAAAGATTAAAAACAAAATATTACTGGCCCGATCTTAAATTTGTATTCGTAGTAAATATGAACGTAACCCAGTAAAGATTCCAATGAACGTTACACCCACGGCATCAAGGCCCTTTGAAATTATTCACCTTGATACCTACACTCTAGAAAAAAGTAAATTCCTCACCATCGTCGACAGTTTTTCCAAATATGCGCAAGCATATCCACTTAAATCACTAGCTGCTACTGAAATTGCAGACAGTCTTCTAAGTCATTTTTCTCATCATGGAATTCCAAAACAAATAATTGTAGACAACGGTACAGAGTTTAAAAATACCATAGTGACAGAATTACTGTCCCTACACAAAATAAAAGTTCACTTTTGTTCGCCTTATCACCCGGAATCGAATGGTATCGCCGAGCGTTTCCATTCAACCCTTTCAGAGCACATCAGATTGCTTAACAATCAAAATTTCGCTAACGCAACCATACAAAATAAAATTGTATATGCCGTTCTGGCTTATAATCATACAATTCACTCTACAACCAACCTTAAACCCATTGATGTTGTGCAAGGACATATTACATCAGATGATACTTTTAATTTAAAATTAGATCAATTAATTTTATCAGATTATATAAATGAACATAAAGAAAAAGCAAAAGTTCTTTATGCGCAATTGAACGAAAAATTAATGGCTAAGAAAGAACACTTAACTACAAAAATTAATGTGAATAAAGACAACCCAGAAATATTTCAACCAAACCAAACAGTATTTACGAAAAAACACATACGACAGAAAAACGCTGACAAATTCAATAAGCCGACCAAAATAGTAAATGTCGACACAGCTAAAAAGACAGCAAAACTCGAATCTCAAGAAAAGATTCACTTGTCAAACATAAAACGTCCATTAAAAAATAAATATAGCTTTGACTAATTGCTATATTCTCTTTTCAGGATACTACAAGTATCAATTGCCCTTGAAGACAAAATTCAATAAGAAAAAATCGCTGATAACCCTGGACTATTGCCAATTAAATTAGGACAAGCCAAACTAGAAGAATATTCATTTACGCTAATTCATTTTTATGACCTCAATCCAATCCTAAATGAAGTCAACAAACTTCAAGAAAAATCAAAAAACTTGACCGATAACGTAAATACGCACGCAGAATATAAGATCGAAACTAGTAATTATATAAAAATACTATTCTTAATTCAAAACCGTGTTGAAACAAAATTAAAAGAATTAATTCCACACCCACAACGCACAAGACGCGGGCTTATTAATGCAGTCGGATCAATTTTCAAAACAATTACTGGTAACCTAGACGCATCAGATGGAGAACGTTATGAACAACTAATTGAAAATTTACAGAGTAATCAAATTGAAATAAAATCAAAAGCCTTAAAGGAAAATGCCATTTCGATTAAGCTGATTGAACAATTTAATAAAACTATTCAACAAATTGGGAAAAACGAGAACTTACTCGAATCCAAATTAAACCAGATTAGTTTAATTGTACAAAAAGGCACTTTCCGAGAAAATGCTAATATTATTAAAGATACTCTCAATCAAATAATTAATTTATACGAAATCATTGACTCAATACTGCAAGATGTAGAAAACGCAGTTACCTTTTCGAAACTGAAAATACTACATCCGAGTATCATAAAAACTGAAAATCTATATTTTGAGTTGCAAAGAATCCAAAAAATTGTGAATGCGAAAAGTATGCCCTTAGAGGTTACTCTAGCTAATACATTGTTATACGAGAAATTAGTAAAAATAGAAAGTTTTATTTTAAACAATAAAATTACCTTTCTAATTCGATTTCCTATCACTTATCAAAATAATTTCGACTATTATCATTTATACTCAATACCAATTTACAAACAAAATAAATTCAAAACAATCATTCCAAAAAGTAAATTCTTGGTAAAAAACAAATTGCACTTCTCATATCGATCTACGGAGTGCCAGGAAATCCAGAACCAGTACTATATCTGTGACAAAATGGATCTCACAGAAATCACAACCAAAAATCCATGTGCAATCCAATTATTGGAATCAAGTAACCAAGTCCAATCATGTCAACAAATCGAAGTTAAGATTTCGATCCCAATAGTCAATCAATTGGACCTCTCAAATAAATGGATCATAATCAAAGAAGAAACAGTCAAAATGGAATGCAGCGACCAAGAAGAATACCAAAAATTATTTGGTACATATTTTGCCGAAATCCCAAAAAATTGCAAACTAACTAATCACAGCAATCAAGAAGTGATTATAAACAACGCACACGTAGGCGAAACAAAAACCCAGCCTATATTATTTCCTGATTTGAATAATCAAGAAGAACTACTACTGCCAACACTTAACTTGAGTGTTCATCTAGGTGACCTGAAATTAGATGACCTCCAAAAAATCAAAAACCAAATTAAGGACAATCAACTTAATTTTACACCGTTTCCCGAAATCGTCGAAGCCCCAAATATTTGGACTATCTTCATTTACCTACTAATGGTAATTTTCGTCAGCTACTGCACCTACAAGAAACTGACTCAACTTAGACGAAGACCACGAAGAGCTCAAGAAGCCAATCCAGAAGACCCAATCCAAGAACCAATTATTCAACTACCCCTTCAACATGTTTAGTTGAATCTAATGAGGGAGGAGTTACATACGGCTCTACATTGTATATTTTATTTAATCAGCATATTATTTTTCATTAGCTTGCATTCTGTATTCTCTTTTTGTAGCTTCTACTTGCCGAGCGTCGTCAGTCAGAGCTTTGCATTCACTTTCGACGCTTCGAATTTTAATAAATTTTAAACGTAAAAATATTGTAATAGTTTTAAGTGAAATAAATTTGTTTTTAAAAAATCGTACATCGCGTACTGATTTGTAACTCACGTGTTTCGCTCATACAAGTATCATCACTATCATCAGACAGTTAAAATTAAAAACCACAGGACCCTACAAATATTTCCTCAAAAATTTTCTGCATTTGAATACATGATTCTGAATGTTTCAGACATAAGCATAAAGGCTTTGAAAAGCAAATTCATCTTATTAAAATAAGAAAAAAAAATTATCTGAAGAAAGCACACCGCCTCTTTGATGTAGAAAAAAAATAATAGTTTTTGTTTCCTAATACGTGTCGGGTCGGTGAGTCGTTTACGTTTTGACGGTTCCTTGCCCTGGATGCATATCACTGATTCAAAAATAAGAAAAACTTCCACACAACTGAGGCTGTTAATTTGAATTTTCTTTTACTATATAGTCTGTGATCAAACTCATTGGCAGTGACTCATATAATGACACACACAATAACGACTAGGCGGCAATTAAAGAAAAGCTATTGATTAGGGTATATAAATTCCACAAAAATCCGTCGAATCAAAAAAATTATATTTGGCCCCTAGTATATACTAAAAATAAATTTACTTTTCACACACATGTCCCAAAGCCCCAATTACTATGTTACAGCAATTATCCCAGCATAACATCAAAACAAAAGGTTCACTATTTGAATACTTCACCAAACAAATCATAATAATTGAATATGTATGTTCCACATTCCTTCGCAAACACAATTTCCTTGCTATTGCTTTTATATTGCAAGGTAGCATATTATACATATATTTTGGGTGCCAAATAGTCAAAAAACCTCAAGTTAATGCTCCTATGACTTACCGGAATACTAATATTTTTATTTTCCTTATTTCTTGTGTAATTAACAATGTTCTGCAAGGAATCACGTGAATGCATGCAATTGCATATCGTTGACATGTAAATGGTGCTAACATTGCAAGCATCATACGTGAATAGTAGTCTTGTTGGATACATTCTATTCTTATTAAAAATAATGTCAAGTATTTTCTTTTGAACTATATTTAATTTGTACAATGCATTATTATTTAATCCACCCTAGACCAAAATTCCATATCTTACCAGTGATTCAATAAATGATTTATATTATGATAACTAAATTTTTCTTGTTCAAAATGTATTTTAAACAATGAAACCTGTAAATTAGTTTGCGAATTTTATTTGAAATATAGTCTATGTGTTCATGCCACTTCATGTGCCGGTCCCCAATGATAACCAAATGTGTAGGCAACCAGAACGGAAACTTGGAAGTGGACGATGGTCAGGAAGTTCTGCAATGTCAAGAATATGAATATCTAGGTATCACATTCGACAACACCGGAACAGATGTGAAAGAAATAGAAAAGCGAATAGTTAAAGCTAAAAAAGTAATAGGATGCCTAAATGGAATATTATGGAGCAAGGAAATTACAAAGAAGAGAAAATTTAATACATACGAGACAATGATAAAGAGCAGCCTTCTATATGGAGCCGAGACTTGGAGAATTACAGACAGACAAAAGAAAAAAGTGGAAGCAGTTGAAATGGATGCTATTAGAAGATCCATGCAAATCTCACGAAGAGACAGAATAAGGAACGACAATATAAAACAACAAATGGGTATAGAAGGTACGATAGTCCAGGACATTGAAAAGAAACAACTTACCTGGTACGGACACGTAGAACGAATGCCAAATGACAGGTGGCCCAGAAAAATGCTGCATTGGCAACCAACAGGTAGAAGAAAACGAGGAAGACCAAAACTGGAATGGCATAAGACCATACAACCATGAGTGGAAGAAATCTCTCATCAGAGGATTGCGACGATACATGAGGATGGAAATTAGGTGTCGGACAACGAAGAAAGACGCTCTAAAACGACATGTATTGTATATATCTCTTAGTCTTTCAAATACGCTTCTGAGCCGTTCCAGATGTTCTTGCAGCGACGTAGAAAATACAATGATATCGTCTAGATAGACTAAACATTTTTCATTTTGGATCCCTCGGAGAATGTTATCCATAACTCATTGAAACGTTGCGGGAGCGTTCTTCAGTCCGAATGGCATTCTTAGGAACTCATAATGTCCATTTTCGGTGTTAAAAGCTGTTTTTTCTATGTCGTCTTCGTGCATTTGGACCGATGGAAACCACTCACTAAATCAAAAGTCGTGAAATACTGACATCTTCCCAGTTTGTCCAGTAAGTCAGTGATGTTCGGCAGAGTGTAGCGATCATCTAGGGTCTTCGCATTGAGCCCTCTAAAATCTTTAACAGCCTCCAGCGTTTTTCTCCCGAGGCATCTAATTTCTTTGGGACCACCCAGATAGGTGAACTCCATGGGGACGTGCTTGGCCTGATGATTTTCTGTTCTAGCATTTTACTTATTTGTTTTTCCACTTCTTGCTTGTGTATGAAGGGGTTTCGTATAGACAGGGACTTCATCAGAGGTGCGTATACGGTGTTTTATCCTAATTGTAAATTTTAATGGGTTTTCGTCGTTGAAAAATGTGTCGGAAAATTCTCTAATCAGATTCAAAATTTTATATCGTTCCTCTTTATTCAAATGGTCTATGCTAAATTTTGAGAGGTCTAATTTCGTACTCATTATTGAAATTATTCAAGTCTATTTCTTCTATTTTGTATTTATTGAAGTTCTCAACCTTTATAGCTTGTGAAAAATCTAAAATTACAGGCTCGGTAGAGTTATTTAAAATTGCTGTCACCGCAAATCTGTTTTTTGCTATTGATAAGCATTCTGGGATTTCGCAATTGTGGATTTTTTGATGTGGTATAACAATTTCACCGTTTTTCATGGAAGTTTTAATTCTAATTACTTGTTTGACACGAGGTGGAATTGTAATACAATTCAATTCGCATTGGGTTTCCTGAAATTGGAATTTTATCCGAGCATGTGGTGTTATGAGAAAACCTTCGTCATATTCTAGACCTGCTTGTAAAAGTTTCAAATTATCGAGTCCTATTAGACCGTCAAATATATCATGTAATTTCAAAAGATAAAATTTGAGGTTTTTATTATTTGGTAAATTGAATATTTTTGATGAAGGAATTAAGGTACTGTATTGGTGGGCAGATTTTTAGAATACTGTCGAAACAATGAAATGGTCATGGAATATTCTATTTGGATATAGTTTTTTGGCAATATTAGGATCTATAAATGACCTAGTTGAACCTGAATCAATTAAAAATTTTAAGTTATTTTCCGGGAAAATAATATAGGAAAATGTGCTAGAGTTTGACATATTAAAAGAAATTATCTGGGTGTTTTGACCTACGGATTCTTGTTGGTCTGAATAAGGTCCTGAAAATTTTGGTTATATTCGGATTGGGGGTCATTATTTTCTTCTTGTGTTAGGCCATAAGTTTCTGGGTTAACAGCGAATGTGTTATTAGTGTCGCTGGTTTCATAGCAATCATCATTAGGCACATTAGGGTAGAAATAATAATTGTTCTGGTCATAATATTGGTTATCGTATTGAAAATATTGATTGTTGTATTGAAAATATTGATTATCGTATTGATAATATTGTATGTATATTGTGGCAGTTGTTCTGTCTCAGTGTTGTAGACTTTTTCAAACACAAGCTTTGGGGGTTGGTAGTTACCTTGTGCATTTGAAGTACTAGGTAGAGGTTTAAACGTAGAGGTTTCTACACCTGACATTGGTTTTGGGGCCGGAAATCGTGTTTGCTGATTTGGCCTGAAAACGTTAGATCTGGGTTTTCCAAATACTTGAGTATTCGTGAAGAATCTCTGAGGGGGTCTGTTGAAGTTGGGTCGCAAGTTGATATTTTGCGATGGAAAACTCTGTCTATAAGTATAATGAGATGTTTGAGGGTTGAAAGGAAAGTTTGAATTCACTGGAAAATTTTGGAATGTTTGTGGAAAATTGCTGTTTTGTAGTGCTTTGAAATTATTTGGGTTATTAGAATCGGGTGGTTTGGGTCCGACAGATGCATTTCTTGTTTGATTTTGAAAATAGTGCGTATTGTATTCTTGGGTCACGAATTGCAATGCTTGCATTAAGCTCTTAGGCCGCATGCATCATATTGTGGTCCCAAGAGGTTCTCTAAGACCAGACAAAAAAGTTTTCAGTGCAAGATCGTTATATAATGTTCGTTTCAATGTTTTGGAGGAAACTACATTGTCATGGCAATCAACATATGAACACAAAATATTAAGGATGTGTAAAATTCGATCATAGAATTGACTTGGCTTTTCATTCGGATGTTGCTTCATCATTACCAAGTCCCTATTTAGGCAAGCTTCATCCCTTTGATCAGCAAAATTACGTCTAAGGGTATCTTTTAATTCATCCCATGTCGTGACATTTTCAATATTAACAATTAGTTTAGCTTGTCCACAAAGTTTGCCGATCAAAGAATTCAGTAAATAAATGTTTTGAAATTGGTGAGGGTCTGTAGCGACATAAAAACTATCTATAAGAGATTGACAAGTAAATATGTAGCGATTCAAGTCGTTTGGATTTCCATCAAAAACTGGGACACAGTTTAGGTATTCTGGTTTGAATTGCTATCATATTGTTGCTTGTTTGATTATATAATTTTAAATTAATTTCTAAATTTTGTTCGAAATCAGAGTCAGTTGAAGGTGTCGATATATTTAATTGTTCTAAATCAGCAATCAATGTTATCAACGGACATGAAAATAAATCAATTACACTACTTACAATAATATTAGGCAGGCAATTCTATTCATTTCCTATAAGGTCGAAGTTTCGGTTTGGCAATGGTTGTCCTCTCCAAATCTTGAGCCTTGCAAAAATAGACAATGTTGGTTCTATTTCTCGATGATCAGTTGGTGGACGATAAT
This sequence comes from Ceutorhynchus assimilis, assembly GCA_917834065.1. Classification (NCBI taxonomy): domain Eukaryota; kingdom Metazoa; phylum Arthropoda; class Insecta; order Coleoptera; family Curculionidae; genus Ceutorhynchus; species Ceutorhynchus assimilis. The sequence continues at coordinate 10,013,963 of OU892286.1, read as the reverse complement.
ACACAGATCTACGATAGAGAGTTTTCGATATTCAGATAGTCCACTCTATTTCAACACCTCCGCCAACGTCACAACACTAGATTCTTTTCCGGTAAATCCAGTTGAAATGGAAAAAATCAACATAATCGATTTATATTGATTCCCGAAAATCCGTTCCGACTGTGCCAATTGACTAACACGACCGGAGGTTTGCCTTTTTAAAAATTTATTATTACAACTTAAACTAACGGGTTTCAAATTAAAGTTAAAACCTATCTAAAAACAGACTGCCCGCGCCTGGTTGGGATCTTCTATATATTGAGGTTGAATATTCAACCTCAGCATCGGCAACTTCAGCATTTCTGGGAATTGACTACCATATAACTGTTAAAATCCCCTTTGAGTGTGTCATATTTTTCGACACACTACTAATAATTATATTTATTGGTTCAACAGCTGAAACTGTTATTTCTATTTCTATATTCATACTTATATTTTTCGCACCTACCTAGAGGTGCGATTTGAGTTCCAAAAATTATTACATATATTATGGTAATTTATTAATACAATAATTTCCAATACTTATGCTAGTGGTTTGTACATTGGGAAATCGGCATGATCTAACCGTCCGAAGAAAACTTCTGTCGTACAAAACAGGTAGGACTTGAAAATATTCATAAAGCGAAATAGTTATTTCTCTACCAAGTGCGCGAAGTTATGCCTCCCGCACGCAAAAGCAATTGAACGGATAACTTTTGAGGGCAACAAAGAGACATTTTTGGGTATTTTTTGTACGAACGGTCGCACCTTTGAATGTATATCCGGTGTCAACCTTTTTTGCCAAAATATGAAAATAAACTAATCCAGTTTCAAGACAAGAAGCTCTCATGAAAAATTATCAATAGTAATATAACTAGTGCAACGGAAATTATTGATAATTTTTGGGAAATTTGCCCGAATGCATTTTCAGTTAAAAGAGAGCACCAGTGCACGTAGTGCACGACGGCCTTTTCCAGTTAAAAATGCATGAGTGCAAATTTGTCGAAAATTATAAATATATTTCCATTGCACGAGTTGTATTTAATGAGAGAATTTCATAAATCAAAAATTTAAATTTTTTGTCAAAAAATGTCAAAACACCAGTTTTCGCACCAGTTACTATGCAATTATCGCGTAATTCCAATCTGATTGGTTCAAATCAACAATCAAAACATGTCAATTTATTGTTGAAATACCAGTTTTGACAGATGTATGAAATTCTCAGTTATATTGATGCACCGTATGTAATTACTCCCGATTATTCAGCGAATCCGGATTCCGGTCCGATTGTCTCTAACTTATTTACAAGTCCCTCCTTCGAGATATTAATTTTGCATTTACAAAATTTATATTTAAAGACTCGTTTATCCATATGTTTGGGTGCTGAAAAAACCACAATTTTTTTTTCCGCTGGAATTAAGCGAAGCAAAAATTGCCTACATTGAAATTTTCAATTATCTAAATGCCTCACTGAATGTTGTCTCAACCAATCCCAGGTTCTGAATTTAGCGTTGCATAAGTTGCATTTGAAATTCTTCTCATTCGAATGTGATGATATATGAACCTTCAAATAGGCTTTTCGTTTAAATTTCGCTTTGCAGAAGCTACATTTGAAAGGATGAATATTCGAATGTTTTATCATGTGCCTCTTCAAATCGCTTTTTCGTTTAAATTTTACTTTGCAAGTATCACATTCAAAGGGACGAATATCCGAATGTGTTAATATGTGCATCCTCAAATTGCATTTTTGTTTAAATTTCAGTTTACAAGTGTCACATTCAAAAGAATGAATATCCGAGTGTCTTGACATGTGCATTTTCCAATCGCCTCTTTTTTTAAATTTTGCTTCGCAAGTGTAACATTCAAAAAGATGAATATTCGAATGTGTTAACATGTGTATCTTCAATTTGCGGTCTGTTTTAAATTTTGCTCTGCAAGTGTTACATTCAAAAGGATAAATATCTGAGTGTACTACCAGATGGTTCTTCAATTCGCCGTTTCTTTTAAATTTTGCTTTGCAAGTGTTACATTCAAAAGGACGAATATTCGAGTGTGTTATCATGTGCATCTTCAAATTGACTTTTCTTTTAAATTTTGCTTTGCAAGTGTTACATTCAAACGGACGAATATTCGAGTGTGTTAATATGTGCATCCTCAAAACGCATTTTTGTTTAAATTTCAGTTTACAAGTGTCACATTCAAAAGAATGAATATCCGAGTGTGTTGACATGTGCATTTTCCAATCGCCTCTTTTTTCAAATTTTGCTTCGCAAGTGTAACATTCAAAAGGATGAATATTCGAATGTTTTAACATGTGCAACTTCAATTTGCCGTCTCTTTTAAATTTTGCTCTGCAAGTGTTACATTCAAAAGGATAAATATCTGAGTGTACTACCAGATGGTTCTTCAATTCGCCGTTTCTTTTAAATTTTGCTTTGCAAGTGTTACATTCAAAAGGACGAATATTCGAGTGTGTTATCATGTGCATCTTCAAATTGACTTTTCTTTTAAATTTTTTCTTGCAAATGTCACATTCAAAAGGATGAATATCCGAGTGTGTCAACATGTGGTTCTCCAAAACATCTTTTGTTTTAAATTTTGCTTTACAAGTGTCACATTCAAAAGTACAAATATTCGAGTGTGTTATCATGTGCATCTTCAAATTGACTTTTCTTTTAAATTTTTTCTTGCAAATGTCACATTCAAAAGGATGAATATCCGAGTGTGTCAACATGTGGTTCTCCAAAACATCTTTTGTTTTAAATTTTGCTTTACAAGTGTCACATTCAAAAGTACAAATATTCGAATGTGATATCAAATGATATTTTAAACTTGATTTTTTTCTGAACATAGCATTGTAACATTGAAATTTCCCAACAACATCTGCTCCTGATGAATTGGCATTTAAAGATTCCTCTTCTTTTATAAATATTCCCCCAGTTGGATCTATTAGCTCAATTTCTGAGACTTCTATATCTTCATCGTTTAGATGTTCATTCTTTACCATAAACCTAAAAAAAATGTTTGTTAGATTTATAGTTGAATTTTGAAATTTCACGAGGTAGATAGGATTAGAATTCAGAAAATAAACACATATGTTAATTTAGTCATACAGTATCTTGAAACAAAAAAAGAAAAAAATCACAGGTTTTAGATTGTTTATTATTTTATTCACTTAATAGCTCACGCGTTTCGCTCATACGAATATATTACATATTACGCTACATTCATCATAAATTAAAATTAAAAGAGCATGAAATTTTGATAAGGCAAATAATAAACATTTTCCAAAATTTACATTATTTCCACTTTTCTTCGGAAGATTGAAACGAATCGGAATCCATTAGGATATTGCATTAAAATGCTATCATATGTCTTATCCATTCAACCATTGTCGAATCGAACATCTTTTTTCTTCTATATGCTTATAGTCTAAAGTTAGAAGATTAAAAACTCTTGGCCCCCATATGAAATATGACATTGACACGTTGTGAAATTTATTTTAGTCGTAGTATATATTGTTTGCCTGATCTTTTTAGTTATGTAATCAATATGCACAATATACTTCAGGTTCCTATCGTTCTTATCAATGTCAAAGTTTATCAATGTATTCTCCAAGATATTTTAGGCAAGGTATAGATGAAATTTCAGTAATGCATGTAAAATCTGCTATTGCTTTGAAAAATCAGTTATATTTATGTATTGTTAATTTTTGCTGGTTCATCCTGCTATATGATGTAGGTACATGAAAAAATTTATATAATGGGGTTTACTGTTATTTAGTATTAAAAGATGCTAATCCAGCCACAATCCGACCATTGTAACATATTTTTCTGACAGCGTGCGTGCTTCTCTCCATGTTTTGGCTTTTACCAAAATCACAGAGTCTTTATAGGCATAACAAATCACCGAGATAAATGGCTCGGTGACATTATTGTGAAATTATTTATATATATTCAGTAATAAAGGGTCCTCAGTAATAATTCATAAAATTTCATTAACTTCCCGGATAGATGTAAGTTTGAATGATGTTGCCCTACTTAAATTTCGAAAATAAGAACATAAGGTAGGTGCGATTCAAATTCCTAAAATTGATATATGGTCATTATTACAATATTTTGCATTAGTTACTTATAAATATTTATTCTATAAAAGTTTGCACCTTTGAATATGTATCTGGTGTCGGGTTTTTTTACCAAAATATGAAAATAATCCAATTTTAAAACAACACGCTTTCATGAGAAATTATCGGTTATGTTGATGCACTTATTTAATTACTCCCGATTATCCATCGGGTCCGGAGTCCCGTGCGTCAAATATAAAGTTATCCAACTCATGCATACACGGCTCACACCGATTGTCTCGAACTTTTTTTCAAGTCCGTTTTTCAAGTTATTAGTTTTGCATTTACAAAATTAACATTGAAACACTGGTTTATTCAAATGTTTCTCACATTTAAATTAAGTGGAGCAAAAACTACCTACTTTGAAATTTACACTAGGTACCACACAAATTACTCCTGGTTCTTAACTAAACGTTGCATATGTTACATTTTACATTTTTTTAATCCGAATATGATGATATGATATATGTCTCTTTAAAACGTCTTTTCGTTTAAATTTTGTTTTGCAAGTGTCGCATTAAAAAAAAAAATTATCTGAATGTGTTATTATATGATTTTTCAGATGGCCTTTTCGTTTAAATTTCGCTTTGCAAGTGTTACATTTAAAAGGATGAATATCCGAGTATCTTACCATGTGTATCTTCAATTCGCCTTTTCTTTTAAATTTTGCTTTGCAAGAATCACATTTAAAAGGATGAACATCCGAGTGTGTTAACATGTGCTGTTTCAAAATGCCTCTACTTTTAAATTTTACTTTGCAATTTTCACATTCAAAAGGACGAATATCTGAGTGTGTTAACATGTGCCTCTTCAAATAGCTTTTTCGTTTAAATTTTGCTTCGCAAGTGTTACATTCAAAAGGGAGGGCCGGATTAAGGGGGGGGGGCTTTGGGGGCTAAAGTCCCGGGCCCCGAAATAATGGGGGCCCCAAAACGCCACCTCACACGGGGAAGAAATCATGATGCATATTGGCGAAATTCCTGTACCAATAGATGGCGCTGAATTACGCGAAAAATGGCAATATGTCTGCCGAACTCATGGCCGTTTGCACCGACAATTTTAAGGAGAGCTTAACGATAAGTATTCCTTAAAGTGACATTTTTACATGTAGAAATGTCATTTTAAGTTCTTCGTATCGTTAAGCCTCCCTTAAAATTGTCGGTGCAAACGGCCATCAGTGAACAACAAAGCCAGTTTTTTGAGGTTAGTTTTTGTTAAATTGTGTTTTATAGCGTTTTTGTGATTTATATAATAGAAACAATACATAAAAGGAATAATATTCTGTGGAAAACTGGAAACTTCCAGAAATAATGCCAGGGGCCAAATGCGATCTTGCTTTGTTGTTCACTGAGTTTTGAGTACCAAAGTTGATCATAGATGTCGCCTACTTCGGGGACTTTCGCGAATAATTTTACAATTTCGCTTTCGGCATCTATTATCTATCAATTATATCGAATACAACACTACCCTTTATTATTATTGAGTAGCTGGCTGGTATAATAATTGATAGATGGCGCACTATCTGCATAAAAGCAAAAGCTACAGTGACTTTATAAAAGACAGTGGCGACAATAGGAACCTTGATAGGGCCCACCCGCCATGTTTTGTTTAAACATGACGGGTAGGCCCCCTTGTAGAATTTGTAAACTCACTGCACACAGAGACAGAATTTAATAATATTGAGCAAAAAGCAAAAAAACTTACTGTATACGTTTCTTCAAAATATAGTGACGAGGAGAAGCGAGTTTTAATGCGAAAATATCCAGATGGTAAGGATGAACTTTTGTTACGAGGTCCGAACAAATAGAGTGGAAAAATTCAATGTCAGTCTGGACAAACTTTCTTAAGAATTGAGTAAACGTTCTGAAGCGTATGAATATGTTAGTAATATCTTTGGGTTCCTAACAAATATACCGAATATTTTGGAGCAGGAACTTAAGGCAAGTTCTTCAAGAATGAATTGATGCAGTTTTGTCCTTATATTCGAGACTTGAACGATGATGGCTTGAACGTTCATTTTTTTTAAGGCAGATGGAAGAAAAAGACCTTTTCCAGGTTTTTCCAAACGTTAACATGTTTTGAGAATATATCTATCCAGACCTATCACAAATTGCGAGGGTGAAAGGTCTTTTATAGTACTCTAGCTTATATTAAAAACAAATATCGTTCTGCAATGGGGGATAATAGTTTATCGTCACTTTCACTATTGTCAATCAAAAACGAATAGGGCATTCCAACAAAAAAAAAAAAACAGTCAGGGCACACAATTCAATTTGGTCAATTTTTCTGAAAATTTGATATGATACTCCTCTCAACATTCTGATTAAAAGTGTTCAGTCTTAACTTGATCCTATGACTAGTTTTTGAGATACAGGTAGTTTAATGTCCAAGAAATGCACACATTTTATATGCATTTACATCTAAAATCTGTTTTTTTTTTTTAAAGATAATTCCCCAAGTCAAAAATTTAGTAAGTATGTTGGCAACACAAGCCTTTTCTACATGAAAAATTTGATAGCATTGACAATTTTACATTGTATTGCCAACCTAATGTCAGTTTGACTTTTATCTTTGAAAAAAAACGCACTTTACCTGTCACCTAATAATATACACTTGGCCAAACATAAAACTGGTACATGCATTTTCCTATTGTGTTGTATTGTGTAAATCGGCTTTTTTTATCACCTTAACAATGACAAAAAGAGTCAAGTCAGTGTCATATTTGAACCAATCATAACATAAAAACAGGTTTGACGTTGACAAAAACTGTCGGACCTGAGTTTTTCAGAACAGACTTTTTGTTGTTAAGCCTGACTCACACTAGGCAATTTTCAAAATATATATTGCCTGTACCAGTTTTATGTTTGGCCAAGTGTTCCAGGATTGACAGGTATCCCCACGTTCAGGTGACAGGTAGATGTAAATGCATATTTTAGGTGGGTTCGGCTTGCTCACTCCGTGCACTCCGAGTGACTCCATTCGCACTCCAGCCGTTCGGGTTAAGGTTCGGGTATTGCTTTTTACCGTATTAGGGGTGACTCCATTAGCTCTGTTCACTCCACTCCAACTCCGCGCTGAATAGCCGAACCCAGCTAAAATGTGTGCATTTCTTGGACATTAATTCAGCATCATATCAAATTTTCAGGAAAATTGACCGAATCCCCAAATCTCATAAGAGGTGTGCGGGGTCCTTTTGATTACCACCTGTATTGTATTGTTTGTTCTGTAAGTAAATAGAAAATTCACATTTTTTTACCCTGCAAGGTAAAGTTTTGGGTGACGTTTGAACTTATTTCAGGGACCTAGAGGCCCCTTTTGTGAAAATAGCCCCGGGCCCCAAAAGACCTTAATCCGACGCTGTCAAAAGGATGAATATCCGAGTGTGTTGACATGTGCGTCTTCAAAGCGCCTTTTCGTTTAAATTTTACTTTGCAAATGTCACATTCAAAAGGATGAATACATGAATGTGTCATTAAGTGACTCTTCAAACGGTCTTTTCGTTTAAATTTTGCTTCGCAAGGGTAACATTCAAAAGCATGAATATCCTAGTGTGTTAGCATGTGCATTTTCAATTCGCAGTTTCGCTTAAATTTCTTTTTACAACTATTACATACAAAAAGCTAAATATCCGAGTGTGTTGCTATGTGCGTCTTCAAAACGCTTTTCTGTTCAAATTTCGCTTTGCGAGTGTTATATTCAGAAAGATGTGATATCAAATGATATTTTAAATTTGATTTTTTTTCAAACATAGCATTGCAATTGTAACATTGAAATTTCTTGATAACATCTGCTCTTGATGAATTGGCATTATTTGAATATTCCTCTTCTTTTATAAATATTCCTCCAATTGGATCTATTAGCTTAATTTCTGACATTTCTATAGCTTCATTGTCTAGATATTCATTCTTTACGATTAACCTAAAAAAAAGAGTATATTAGATTCATAGTTGGATTTTGAAATTTTACGAGGTAGACAGGATTAGAATTCTGAAAAAAACACACGTGTTAATTCAATCATACGATAGCTTTGTTTTGGTTGGAAAAAAGGACGGTTCCAGAACAATCCAAAACAATCGCATAATTTATTATTGAAATTTTTGATAGCCAAACCGTTGTCATTTTGTTGATTCATTACCTAAGCGATTCTTTTGAACCGTTCTAGAATCGTCCTTTCTGTGAGCCAAAACTAAGCTTTTAAACAATAGAAGAAAAAAATTATCAAGTCTAGGTCACAGATTGTTTATTATTTCATTCACTTGATAGTTATACAAGTTTCGCCGCTCATACAAGTATCATCATTATCATCAGACAGTGAGAATTAAAAACCACAGAACACTACAAATATTTCCTCATTAGGATCTATTAGATCTATGACACTTTTACATGTAGGTATATTTTTCAGTGTCATCCTCTAGACATTCATGCTTTAAGATAAACCTAGAAAAAAATGTTTGTTATAGTTGGATTCGAAATTTTACGAGGTAGATAGGTTAAGAATTCTGAAATAAAGACGTGTCAATTTAGTAATAGATACAATATCTTATATTACTACTTATAAAACTCTGTTCGTTTACTTCAATTTAAAAATGTTCCTGCGTTATTTGAATACATGAATTCTGAATGTTTCAAAAATGAATATAAAAGCTTCGAAAAGCAGGCTCCTGGTTCCTCTCACTAAAATAGGATAAAACACCTATCTGAAGAGACCACACCGCCTCTTTGATGTCCGCATATGCATACGTGTCGGGTTGGTGAGTCGTTAACGTTCTGACGGTTTCTTGCCCTAGATGCACTGCACTGATTCAAATAGAAAAACTTCGACATAATTGAGGTTGTTAATTAAAATTTTCTTTCACTATAGTCTGTGATAAAACTCACTGGCAGTTGCTATCAGAATGCTACATGAGGATTACCTGAGAGATCTTAAAGTCTATGGGTTTTAGTGCGCAAAAAACATATTTTTAAAAGATAATAAGAATAATTGAAAGATAAAATGAAAAGATCGTTTATAATTTTCAATAGCATCTTAATTATCAGTCAACGAACAGAATATTCAAGATTGTCGCACAAAATTGAAAGATCTTAGATTATTATTCGACAATTATTCTTATAATATCAGCTCTCACATGTAGTCGTGGCTAAATATTGGATCAGGAATTAAAAGTGTTAATAATAAGATGAAGTATGAGCTCAAACTCAAAGTTTTTGAAGTATATGCTGCAACTGGCATTAACAAATAAAGTTAAAGTTTTGCTCAAACTCGGTTGCCGCTTTATAATGACGCATACAATAACGACTAGGCGGCAAATTAAATTAAATCTATTGATTAGGATATACACGCTACTGGATTCATTTTCCCTGATGTCTTACAACTCGGTACGCTCTATATAGTCCGAGAGCCAGCGCCAAAAAAGTGCAAGAGTTTCATGAAAGCTGAAAATGTAATATAAGCTTGTATTTGTGATGTATATAACTATACTCGAGTCAGCAAGTGAGGTAGCGGGACAAGCTACGCCCACGCACCTTTGAATGTGTAAAAAATTAATCGCGATGAAAGAGTTTCATGACAGCTGAAAATTTCTCAATCCATTGTTTATTTGATAAAAAACATGACGGACATGGTCAGATAGCATTATGTTAGGACAACTAGAGTCAGCATGCCTATACAGGGTGGTCCATTTAACTTGAGACAGTCTAATATCTCGAAAACGGTGCGTTTTTGAAAAAAAAAGTTCAAATAAAAGTTACATGGTATCATGTGGGAAATAAAATGGCGGTACTGATTTTTGACTTTGACAACGTTTTCAAGGTTATTTCAAGGTCAACTCTTTTTTTTCAATGGAAATATATTTTTTTTTACAGAATCTTATTCTACAGAAAAAAACAAGTAACTTTTACTTAAAGCATTTTTCGATCCGGTTTCAATTTAAGCTGATAAAAAAGAACGAATATTTTTTTTTTTCTCCTCACAAAATCGAAAAGTAGAGAAAGGTTACCAAAAATACCTCAAAAAATATAACAATTGATCAAATTGACGACCGCCAACTTCAACACACTTGTTAATTCGCTGTAAAAAGCTTTCATGGCACCAAATTACAGTTTCTTTACTGACAGCTCTAAGCATTTCTTATGTGTTCCATCATATTATCCGGTGTTGTGGGAACCTCTTGATAAACTGTGTGTTTGATTTTTAAAGTGAATTGACAAGTGTGTTGAAGTTGGCGATCATCATTTTGATCAATTGTTATAGTTTTTGAGGTATTTTTGGTAACCTTTCTCTACTGTTCGATTTTGTGAGGAGAAAACAAAAAAATTATTCGTTCTTTTTTACAGCTTAAATTGAAACCGGATCGAAAAATGCTTCAAGTAAAAGTTACTTGTTTTTTTCTGTAGAATAAGATTCTGTAATAAAAAAATATATTTCCATTGAAAAAAAAGAGTTGACCTTGAAATAACCTTGAAAACGTTGTCAAAGTCAAAAATCAGTACGCCATTTTGTTTCCTACATGATACCATGTAACTTTTATTTGAACTTTTTTTTTCAAAAACGCACCGTTTTCGAGATATTAGAATGTCTCAAGTTAAATGGACCACCCAGTATAGATAGGCATGCTGACTCTAGTTGTCCCAACATAATGCTATCTGACCATGTGCGTCATGTTTTTTATCAAATAAACAATGGATTGAAAGATTTTCAGCTGTCATGAAACTCTTTCATCGCGATTATTTTTTTACACATTCAAAGGTGCGTGGGCGTAGCTTGTCCCGCTACCTCACTTGCTGACTCGAGTATAGTTATATACATCACAAATACAAGCTTATATTACATTTTCAGCTTTCATGAAACTCTTGCACTTTTTTGGCGCTGGCTCTCCGACTAATATGAGTCACTGCGAAAAAAAATATGGGTGTTGAATTACAATGAAAACTCGACTAAATAATGTTTCTAAAGTTAAGGTGTCACTTGACATTTCCACTGTTGAAAGGTTCTACCACAGATCTCAGGTGAAAGGGGGGTAATAAAAAAGTTATAAAACTAATGCCAAAAACTTTTTCAGATTCCATGTTTTATTTTTTCAGTTTGATACCACACAACCTATATTTTCGGAGGAACAATTTTTTCACGAAGATGGGGGCGATAGGGGGCTGATAAGGGAGATGATAGAAAAACAAATACGAAACATTTTTTAAAATTCCATGCTTTATTCCCTTCAATTTGATACCCCACAACACATATTTTTGAAGTTCATTTTTTTTTATAATGATGCGGGACATAGGAGAGGTAATAGAAAAACGCCGAAATATGGGTCCTATTATTTTATTAGTAAAGTCTACATATCAACTTTTAAACATTTGTGACTTTTCGTTTGCGAGATAAAGTAAATCCCTTTACCCCCTTTCGACATCAAATTACCCCTATTTCTTTGCCCTCAGTTAAAATTTCAAAAAACTCTGAAAAACGTGTTTACTTATTTTGTTGGTAGAATCTATATGCAATTTCTCGTTTCCGGGATAAAGAAATATTCTGTAATATTTCAACCCCTATTTTAACCCCCTTGGGGATGAATTTATCAAAAATCCTTCCTTAGCGAAAGCCTACGTCATAAACCCAGTACGTCCTCCAAGTTTCATACCTGAGAGTCAAGTAGTTGGGTCTGTGCGTTTATAGTTGATGACTTCCGTTCTTTTATTAGTATAGATAAAAAAATACGAAAATGTTTTCAAATGTAAAGTTAATTATGTATAATACTCAAATCAGTAGTGTAATACACAATACAAATAGTAGAAAAATCTAATAACGGTACATAGAAAAATAATGTAATAGACGGTTAACCTTAGAAAAAATATTAAAGCAAAAACATTAAAGCAAAGATGCATAGATAGATAGATACATACTTGTTTTGAACAGCAAATGGAATTTCTGAATTTTGAATCGCGTAGGATGGAGCTGATGTATTTGAGATAAGTTTTTGTCTGAAAATACCCAAATGGTGCAACATGCTATATCTGGTTGAACAAAACTTTGTCAAATATTTTCGAGAGTAATGGTAATATACTTATAATACTGAAATTTTTTTTAGATTATTATTTTTTGGAAGATGTTTTCCTAAGATTGGGAAAATATTGTCTTTCTTTAGAAATGTTGGTAATAAATGGTCTACAGTAATTAATCACATTTAAGCAAATTTAGATAATTACTCCGGATTATTCATCGAGTTCGGAGTCCGGTGCGTCAATTATAAATTTAACCAACTCATGCATACACGGCTCACACCGATTGTCTCTAACTTTTTTACAATTCCGTCTTTCAAGTTATTAGTTTTGCATTTACAAAATTAACTTTGAAACACTGGTTTATCCACATTTTTTCACATTTAAATTAAGCAGAGCAAAACTACCTACATTGAAATTTACACTAGGTACCACACAAATCTCGTGTGAGGTTTGCTAGTCCTCCATCGGGCGGCTCCCCAGGTGGCGGATAGGGGACTGCCTCTCAGATATGAGTGGTACCGGGGAAATTAAATACCCGGGGCGGACCAAAACTAGCACTGCAGCGTCTGCCTCAGAGTGAGCGGCTGAAAACCGTGTCTGTCCCAGAATGGGCGGCTGAATCAAAACTCACCAACCCGCCTAGCAAGCGTGATCTTTTATTTGCCAACACAACAAAAATCAAAGAAACTGATCAACCTAACAATAGGAACGTACAATATAAGATCAATGAACACTGACGAAAAGATACATGAACTGGAGGAAGAGCTGACAAGAATAAAGTGGGACATAGTAGGCTTGTCAGAAACTCGAAGAAAAACTGAAAATCGAATAAAATTGAACTTCGGTAACCTGCTATACTACAAAGGTAATGAAAACAACAGTAACATTGGAGTAGGATTTATTTAAAACTAGCTAATGACCCGCTGCGTTGCCAGCGTGTAAATACATTTTGAAATAATACACTTCTTTTCAAATTTTGTTGTTGATTTTCTATTTAATTTTTTTCTTCAATCCGATATCAGAGTCGGTTACCAGTGAGTTCAGTGACGCATTTTAAGAACTCCAGAGCTGCTCTAGAGCGCCCCAGGCTGTTTATAGGCGTTCCAGTGTATCAGAGTTTTACGCAACCGAACTTTTTTTTTTCGGGATAAAAAATAGCCTATATCACTCTCCTCTATAGCCGATTCGATTGACCGGATTAGATCGATCTGGTTCAATTTAAATGAACTACACTGTGTTCGATTCAAGCTGGATCAGTGCACCCTCATCAACAAAAAAATGATCTAGATCAGAAGAAGTTCACTTAAATTGAACCCAAATCGATCTAATCTGGGTCAATCGAATTCACCTTATATAGAGATACGTGGTATTAATTCAAGATCGTCCAGCCGTTCTTGAATTCAAAAAATAATAAAGTTACGTCGGTTGAATGCAAGCCTAAATAAATGAAATATGGCAACGTTATTTCATGCTGTCAAAAAAAGTTGGGTTATGTTGTTATGTAATGTGAATGAGTTTGTTTACAATTTAATTACTTAATTCAAAACTAATTTCTTTTTCCGAGATGCTTAACCTATCCACAAACCTTCCTTGGGATGGCCATAACAACCTACCAAAGTTTCATCGTAATCGGATAAGTGATTTTGGAGCGCATATCCGGATACCCCGCGAACTTTGTAACATTTGAAATGTCACAAGAACATTTATTAATTGTTCTTAATTAATTTCATATTTTTTTATTTACATAAAATTTAAAAATTAAAAATTTATTACGTGATTTTAAGCGTTTTTGCAGGGAGGAAAGATTAAAATGTTATTTTTTCTCATAATTTAAAAAGTGATTTTGGCTTTATTTTTCTATTGAATATACATTTAAATGCAAATTTTAGTGTGAAAAAAATGATATAAATAATTTGGAGGTTGGGCTTGAGAAGTTTGGAACTGATCCACCCTTTCATGCACATCAGCATCTAGAATTAGGCATTCGGAATAGTTCCCGCTCCTGAAGATTTTACTTATGATGAGATTGTGAAATTCAAGCACGAAAACTATTCCGATTGCCTAATTCTAGATGCTGATGTGCATGAAAGGGTGGATCAGTTCCAAACTTCTCAAGCCCAACCTCCAATTAACTTCAATTCAACCCTAGCCAATACTCAGCCCCTTAACGTGTCAACCATCCCACTTACTTGCTCAAGTAATAAAAATTTCATTCCAGAATGGAATTTAAAATTTTCTGGTGATTCAAGAAAAGTTTATGATTTTCTTGAAAGGGTATCTGAACTTGCAGCAGCTTATGAAGTTACTGAAGAGCAACTTTTTAAGTCTGCTACCCTTTTATTTTCTGGAGACGGTTTAGTGTGGTTCCGTAATATTAAACATTCGGTTTCTACCTGGGATGAACTAGCCCAACAAATTAAAAAAGATTTCATTCCCCCTAACTGTGATGACGAAATTTGGGAGCAAATTAAGTCTAGACGACAAAAGAAATTTGAAAGTGTTAACATTTTTGCCTCTCAACTGGAAAGTTTGTTTCTTCGGTTATCTCGCCCAGCAAGTGAGCATACCAAGATTAAATATCTGAAGCAAAATTTAATTCCTGAATATTTTTTTTGCCCTGACTTTACACGACGTTAATTCGGTTCCCGCATTAATTACCTTGGTTAAAAAATTAGAAGAGGCTAATTTAATAAGACACAAGCAATTTTCACGTAATCAAGTATCTGCTCATGAGCATTTTATTCAAGATGGTCCTTCTAAACCCAATAATAATTCTCGAAACACGTCTTCAGGTTTCCGTAATAATTTTTCAACATCCCAAAACACTCCCAACTCTCGTCAAACTCCAGTTACTTCTCGCAGTGCTAATCCCGAACGTAAATGTTGGAATTGTGGACGTAGAGGTCACTTTTATTTCGATTGCCGTAGCCAGAAAAAGAAGTTTTGTTTCCGCTGCGGTAAAGCAGATTTTACTGTCAAAACTTGCACAACCTGCAATCCAAAAAACTAACTTGTGATGATGCACGACTTGGCCATCATGTATCCTCTCTTGCGGCGGCCAACTTCCATAAATACTCGTCTAGAGAACAATTCCAATATCTTAAATATTTTAAAAATCATCTTGTGCCTTCTCTTTTTTCTGTAAATATTCCTAAATATCCCTCTCCAGAACAATCTCTTTATCTTAAAAGTTTGAAAGACTATCTTATGTCTTTTCAATTAATGTCTACTCAATCCGTACTACAATCTGTTGAACTAGCTCCAGTCTTTGTCCCTCAAACTCTCGATAACCGGCCTTACATTAAGGTTCACATTTTTGATTCCGAAGTTGTTGGACTTTTTGATAGTGGAGCCACAATCTCAATTGTTGGTTCAGACGGATTAAAATTCCTTGAAAATTTCAACATTACCGTTAACTCTTCACCAGTTAAACACATTGCTGTTGCCAATGGAGCACAACAGAAAGTCAAAGGTATAATTGACTTACCGATATACATTAACGATACCTGCCAGGTTTTGAAAGCTTTGGTAGTTCCTTTCCTAGTGCACAATTTCATTTTTGGTAGTGATTTTGCTAGACAATTTTCTCTAGTTGTGGATTTCAATAAAAATACCTGGTTTGCTCAAAATACTTCTGATTTAGAATTTCAGAATTTTAATTCCGATATTAACTCCCTTTTTACTTTCGATGATTTACAAGATCACCAACGTGTTCTTGCTCAATCAGTAATCGATTCTTTCGGAGAAATTTCCAGTGATACTTACATCGGCAGGACCAACAAAATATCAATGCACATTTATACTGGCGACGCTACGCCTTTTAAAAGGAAGCAATACCCAATGTCTCCTTATATGCTGAAGATTTTGAATCAAGAACTCGATGAAATGATCAAATTAGGTGTTGTAGAACCCTCTCAAAGTCCTTATTCCTCACCTGTCCTTCTGGTGAAAAAATCCAATGGTGAAATGAGGTTTTGTTTCGATGGTAGATTTCTAAATGAGCAAACCAAACATGACAGTTATTTCTTGCCTAATATCGAGCGTATTCTCAGCATGCTTCGTGGCGCTAACTATATCCCTTCCGTGGACCTTCGTAAAGCTTTTTGGCAAATCCCTCTTGACCAGGATTCTCGTGAGAAAACTGCTTTTTCTATAATGGGTCGTGGACTTTTTCAATTCACCTCCGTTCCTTTCGGTTTATGTAACAGTGCTCAAATTCAACAGCGACTGGTAGACAGTTTATTTGGTCCTCGTTTCGAGCCAAATATATTTTCTTATCTGGATGATATTGTCATAATTTCTTCAACATTTGACGAACGCGTCAAATTACTCTCTGAAGTCAAGAAAATCTTGCAAGATGCGAATCTTACTATTAACGTCAACAAATGTGAATTTTTCAAAACGTCCCTTAAATTCCTAGGTTATATTGTCGGATCAGATGGATTGAGAACAGACCCAGAGAAGATTTCTGCCATGATTAATTATCCCAGGCCCGTAAATACAACCCAAATCAAAAGATTTTCTGGTTTGTGTGGTTGGTACCGAAGATTCTTGAAGAATTATTCTTCAGTAATGTCTCCCATTCATGATCTCTTGAAGGGAAAGAAAAAGAATGAAGCCATTAAGTGGACTACCGAAGCTGAAAAGGCTTTCCTTCAAATTAAGCAAGCCCTTGTTTCCACCCCGGTCTTGAGCCAACCAGATTTTTCCTTACCTTTCACCATTCAAAGTGATGCCAGTGACGTCGGACTCGGAGGAGTACTCACTCAAGTTATTGATGGAGTTGAGAAAGTTATAGCTTATGCTAGTAGGTCCTTGACAAAGACTGAGAGAAATCTCAGTGCTACCCAAAAAGAATGTCTGGCTCTATTATTCAATATAGATCGTTTCCGAGGCTATATAGAAGGTGTAAAATTCACAGTTGTTACTGACTGTCAAGTTTTATTGTGGTTAAACAATCTTAAAAATCCTACCGGTAAACTTGCTCGTTGGGCTATGAAGCTCCGAACCCATACTTTTGACTTGGTTCACCGCAAAGGTACCAACAATATCGTTCCAGATGCCTTATCTCGTATTCCGGAATGATTTCCTTAATTGATATTATTCCTGAAAAGCTTGACAACTGGTACATTTCTTTAAAACAAAAAATTCTTCAGTCTACCGAGAGTTACCGTCATTTTAAGGTGGAAAATGATGCTGTTTATAAGCTGGTCTTATCTTATGCTCCTGTAAAATCCAATACTAGAGAGTGGAAAATCCTGGTTCCAAATTATCTTCAAAAACAAGTCATTGACGATTGTCACAATCCCCCCACTGCCGCTCATTTAGGTTTCTTCAAAACTCTAGCCAGAGTTCAAGAAAATTTCTACTGGCCTAGAATGCGCAAGCATATCTTATCTTACGTTCGAACTTGCCATATCTGTAGTAGCCAAAAAGCTTCTAATCTTCCTCCCCTTGGTTTAATGGGTGGTGAAAAATCCGTGCAATTTCCCTGGCAAACTATAGCCGTAGATTTAATGGGACCATTTCCTAGATCATCCAAAAACAATTGTTACCTTCTTGTAGTCTGTGATTGGCTCACAAAATATTGTCTTTTGCATCCTCTGCGTGTAGCTACCGCAAACTGTATCGTTAAATTTATCGAGAATGAAATTTTTCTGAAGTTTGGTGTTCCTCAGTTCATTATTTGTGACAATGGCTCAAATCTTGTGGATAACGTATTTAAAGATTTAGCTGCTACCTATCAGGTTCAAAAGGTTTGGTATACTGCTTTCTACTCACCTCAGGTTAATTTTGTCGAGCGTTCAAACCGAACAATAGGCACAGCCATACGTTGCTATGTCAAAGATCACCATCAACATTGGGACAAGCAATTACCTAAGCTTCAACATGCCTTAAATACCGCCAAACATGAAGTTACCGGCTATACCCCTGCATTTTTAAATTTTGCGCGTCATGTTCCTCTTTCTGGACGTTATTACGGTGACATTCCTTCTTCTGAAGACATTGAAATTTCTCCTGGTGATCCTGACACTTATGCCAAGGACATTAAAAATTTGCCAGTAATTTTTTCTGAAGTTCGGAAGAGATTACATGCTGCGTATCAACGAAATGCACATACCTATAATCTCAGAAGACGAGATGCTGTATTTAATGTTGGGGATAAAGTCTGGAAACGTAATAAGGTTCTCTCAGATGCTTCTAAGAAGTTTTCCGCGAAGCTTGCTCCTAAATTTATCTTATGTACCGTTAAGAAGCGAATTTCTCGAGTAGTCTATGCTCTAATGGATTCTACTGGGAAGAGTGTGGGTAACTGGCACGTTAAGGACCTGAAACCTTACCTTGGCTCTAATTCGGATCTGTCTCTGAATTAATTTTTATCTGTTAAAAATAAATTTTACCTTTCCGTTGATTTTACCGGATGGTAATTATAACTACTTTTTGTATCGTACCTTGTAGTGTTGCAAGGGTACGTAGTTTCTTACCGTTTTGATTTGCTTATTGCAAATAATAATTACGGTTTGTCTTGTTGCGGTGAAGTGTCAGGCTTCTGGCTCACTGTAATTTTGTCTAATCTTCCTTCCTTTAATTTTTTTACTTCCCTCCCTGACCATGTTGGTGGACTGCCGTTTGCTATTGCTGCCTGTTGTGGGATGGATGAATGAGAGTATGAAAGGATTGAGCGCTATTTCTTTAGTAAGGAAAGTAATTTCCTTCACTAAGAGAAATACAACAACACCATTTATTGATTTACCGCGAGCCCGCTCTGTTATGGGGTTATCCTGAATGTTTTCTTATACGAGCTGCCTCAACTTCTGTTTCAAGTAATTTTCCTTGTCCGTTGGGGGAAATTAATTGGACAGGCTTCTGTGTACCACCTTTTATTTTTTTTTTTTTTTTTTTTATTTTTTTTTTTTTTTTTTTTTTTTTTTTTTTTTTTTTTTTTTTTTTTTTTTTTTTTTTTTTATTTTTTTTTTTTTTTTTTTCTTTTTTTTTTTTTTTTTTTTTTTTTTTTTTTTTCTTTTTCTCTTTTTTTTTTGACACCGACCATATGCAAGGGATGAAGGGTCTCTCTTACTTCCTCTCCGGGAACTCCGCCCAGAACGAAATACCGTGGAGGTATAAATTGGCGTTTAAATCTTTTCACTGTTGGGTCTTTCCTGACAGTTTTTCTCTTCTGTACCGTCTCTTCTTCTTTTCCTTAGTTTTAGTTCGCAGGACAGCAAAGCAAAATACAGTCTATCCCTCATGGTTTCCTTCCTTTTTTTTTTATTATTATTTCTTTTGTTCACAATTCTTGGTTGTATTCTTGTCGAGTTCTTTAGCAGACCCCTACCTTACTTCTGACTTACCAATGTGAGCTTTTTCCCAATTGTGACCTACCAATTATGACTTCTTTCATAAAGACGGATGATACACGTTAGTTATCAGGCTAAAGAAATTCTTGATAGAAATTCACCATATAATTCTACAATTTATCTTTCCCTTTTATAATTTCCTTCTCTTCCTTGTTTTCGTTGTCGGTATTTGTATTCCTTGTAAAAAAAAATATATACTTATATATATATATATATATATATTTTTTTTTTCGAAAGGGGGCAGTGTAACATTTGAAATGTCACAAGAACATTTTTTAATTGTTCTTAATTAATTTCATATATTTGAACTCATTTAAAAATTCTATTTCGTACACCTGGCGACATCTATGATTCCTTTGACTAATTTCCTCACCTAATACCGAAAATTATTTTATTGAAAGGTGGTTTCGGTTTGCTCACTCCGTGCACTTCGAGTGACTTCATTCGCTCTCCAGCTGTTCGGGTACTGTCAATTTTATAATTTCGACAGGCTTGACAGAAGGGGAAAGACACAACGACAGTTTGATACTTTTGATTTTTCTTTTCCGATTTGATAGTTAGACTGATAAGGTCGTCTCTGTGGAAATCCAAAAATTTTGGTTTTCATTCTTGGCCATCGAGCCCAAAAGTGGATAAATTCAAGTAGCCAGAGGAGTGAGTAGTTGTGCCAGCTGGAACGTTTCCTGAAAAATCAACCGATTGTTGATTTTTGTGTAAATTTCTGAAAGTGAGGTTATTATCGGCCGTTGAGGTATGTAAACCCTTTTTTCCCTTTGATAAATGAGTTCCTATATTTCTTCATTCCGTTCAGGCAATTTGGGAGAGTTTTAAAAGTCCACGCCTGCACTTCTGGGTGAAAATTTGACGAATTTGAGACCATGCGGTACTGCATTTCCGAAGAAAGTATGGGCCCCATTCTACAAGGAAAGTTATGCCTTGTAAGAGATTGATCCCCGACCACTGGATGATTATCCTCCGTCAGTTTGGTGCTACTGGATCTCAAATTCATGAAAATTTCCACGGATTTCGTCCAGGCTTGTATAATTACTTACTTATGGGTCCCGTAAATGCGCCTTCCTAACTACTGTTACTTATTATCTCTTTTCTACAGCTCCCTGTCGATTGCCTTTGATAGTGATTATTGTCTTTATAGTGTTGGTTACTGTTAATTATTATTAGCTATTCCTTATCGCTTACTATCGATTAGCTTAATTAGCTAATTCATAACTGTATAAAATCTATTACCGACTCGTTTACCGTATTGTAGTATTTAGCTAGAATAGCTAACTACAAATTAAATATAATTATCTATTCAATTAATTAATCATTATCATATTTGAATTTTTACTTTTATTATTGTTTTCTCAATAATCATTTATTTTCAATAAGTATGCATTATTATAACTATTATAAATTTTGTTTCCTCTATATCGAGTATGGATCGATATAATATGGGTGGGTTCATTAATCTTTAAAAGGTTGATTTAACTTCTGATTTCAAATCAATAATGTGGTAGTTATACCAGGGTTACTAATGTAAAATCTTTAGGTAGTCAAATTTACGTTTTATGGTTGCCTATTTGAACTTTAAAGGTAAGAAGATAGATAGATAGATAATGTGCTTTATTGTCATAAAAAACTATACAATTTGTTTTGTGGACAAAGCGAATAACCTAAAACTAGTCACATACAAAATAAGGCTTGCTTATACTAAAATACATATCCTACATAAAAAACCTGGTTAAGATAGTCTAAAACTTAAAACAATTTAAAATTTACATAAAATTAACACTTTAAAAAACCGAAAATATCACAGATCAGTTGAAAAACGGGCAGTTCTTGTATGCATGTTTTATACTTTTTTTTATTTTTTTTTTTTTTTTTTTTTTATTAAGTGTAGAGTTGAATGTCATGCAACCAACCAAGCTAATTGTGTCAAAATCTGTCTTGATAAAACTCTTCCAGACTATAATAGCCCCTATCAACAAGTAAAACTGTAACCATTCTTTTAAACATTTTTAGATTCGGGGACATCTTAATTTTTTGAGGCAGATGGTTAAACATTTTTATGCCATTGTAGCAGATTGACTTGTGAACCAGAGTAGATTTCGGAATCGGAAGTTGCAAATCTCTCTGCTGAACAGATCTTGTGTTGTATCCACCCGACAGACGAAGAAAGTCATTCTGATGCACATATATAAGAGAAACAGATTCTAGAATATACAAAGATATGACCGTTAGAATCTTTTTAGACACAAACAAAGGCCTGCATGACTCCCTAAATTTGGCATGACACAAATACCGTATTGCCCGCTTTTGCAAAGCAAAAATTATTTGAAGTAGTTGGTTGTTGGTAGAACCCCAGAAGGCAATACCATAACGTAGGTGCGACTCTATCAAAGCATGATAAACCGTCTTTCCAAAAGCGAATCCGAGTTCGTTAACTGTTGTTTTCACTGCATAACAACCAGACGCAATTTTTTTACTCAACATACCGATATGATCCTCAAATTTCAAGCCAGAGTCGATTGTCAAGCCCAAGAATTTGCTGTGATTACGCTCTGTCAGAGAATCACCCCCCACCCTTAGGTCATCTATACTGCATCTAAAACAAACTATATTAGTTTTATCGACGTTTAAAGTTAACAGATTCGAATCAAACCACTCTTTAAGAAGATCCAAATCCCCTGAAATCATGGTTCTTAAAGTGTCAACATCACTACAAGACCACAGAATCGTAGTGTCATCAGCGAAAATGGTAAACTTTCCTTGTATATTGAGCCTGGCAAGATCATTAAAAAATATCAGAAAAAGGAGAGGACCCAAGACCGACCCCTGTGGTACACCCCATTCAATGTTTCCAGGTTCTGATGGCTGATCATTAACAATTACTCGCTGTGTCCTTCCTTGTAAGTAAGACTCGAACCATGATAAAACCACCCCCCTAAACCCATAATGGTACAGTTTCTTCATAAGAATAGAATGATTTACACAATCGAAGGCCTTAGCCAGATCGCAAAAAACCGCGGCCGATACATTTGACTTATTTAAAGAAGAAAAGAGTTGTGAAAGCAAATTGAACATAGCATTATTAGTACCTGTATTGGTGCGAAAGCCAAATTGTGCATTGCTCAATAATTTATTGCACTCAAGATATGACATGATTCGAGTTTTTGTTAGTTTTTCAATTAATTTAGACAAGGTAGACAACATTGAAATGGGCCTAAAACTAGCAGGGTCAGATTCAATTCCACCCTTATGAAGCGGGATCACTAAAGCCGATTTTAAGCTCGAAGGAAATACCCCGCTCGTCCAAGAGTGATTTAAAGCTTTGACTAAAATATCGGCTATAATAACTTCAGGCATATTAAGCAATACTCTGACAGACAATCCATCCTCTCCCGATGCATTTTTGTTCTTGATGCCTTTCAATGTTTGCTTAACTTCAGCTAAATCGGTTGGTGTAAATGCAAATGAATTGGGTACTGAAGTATGAGACATATACAACATTGGATCTTTACGAATTCCTATGTTTTTTGTTAAATTTTTCCCAATATTACAATAGTACTGATTCAGGTTGTCAGAAGAAACTTCCGGATGTGATAGTGACCTCTGAAAATTATTAGAACGAATATTATTTATAATATGCCAACATTCTTTTTGTTTGTTAGAAGAATTACTTAGACGATCGGAGTAGTACCGTTTTTTTGCAGCTGCAATCGGTCTACGAAACAAAGACCTGTAGGAACCAAAGTAAGAATAAAAAAATGGACTATCTGTATATTTTCTAATCCTATGAAGACAGCGAAGATTCCTAGAGGAAGTTTTCAAGCCCTTGGTAAACCATGGTTTTTCCCTTTTTGTTTTTATATTTTTTACAGGAAAACAATTGTTAAAAATCCTTGTCGTTTTCTGGTGAAATGAACTTAAAGGCTCATCAGATGTCAGCACTTGATTCCAGGTTTCCCAGCTACATGATTGGTAAAACCTATTAAAGCTGCTTCTGTCGAATATTCTACCGCGCCTAGATTTTTGTTTATTTATCACTCTGGGCTCCGATATGTCACAAACCACTGCCTCATGATCTGACAATGCTGAATTAACTACCCTACATTCTACCTCTTCCTGACTATAGCTGGAACAAATATAGTCAATTAAGGTTGATGTTGTTTTTGTTATACGTGTGGGTGTTGTGACATGCATAGAAGGTAAGAGCTCTTCCGGAAACCGTGAATTCTTGATTTCATGTAGCAGGTTTTTGATATTTATAACTGCCTAAGGATTATTTATTACTTTTCTGCATTGAATAAGTTGTTTTCTATTGATTTGATTGACTTTGAGTCAGAAATTAAAGGTTAGTGATATTGTGACTTCATCATTTATATTTAGGTAGATTTCTCCATAGGTATTTATTGATTATTTTTAAATTTCAATTCTATTGTACTTATTCAAATTGAGTTCTGTTTTTCAAAGGAAAACTTGGATACTAGACAATAATTTTTTTAAACCATATAAAAAAAATTCGTCATCTTGTCACAGATTTTTAATGACATAATC
Source organism: Ceutorhynchus assimilis (assembly GCA_917834065.1). Classification (NCBI taxonomy): domain Eukaryota; kingdom Metazoa; phylum Arthropoda; class Insecta; order Coleoptera; family Curculionidae; genus Ceutorhynchus; species Ceutorhynchus assimilis. The sequence continues at coordinate 9,989,912 of OU892286.1, read as the reverse complement.
CAAGGACAAAGTTCGCCATCTTGTCACAATTTTTTTTTTTATGACAATTAACTTAAATAAATAATTGTGTTTAGAATTCCAAAGCTTGTGTTTTTATTGAATGAGTTAAATGTCAGGTAGCTATTGAATTTTAGATTTCTTTTACCTTTTCAGATTTTTTTGAATTTATCTTTTTAAACATAAACAATAACTAATTAATGGAATAGTGCCTAGTTTGGCTGTTCCTTGCCAATCAAAATAATTTTTACAAACTAGTGGCGCCCTCTCTCTACTGTACCAACACCAAGGACCACCCCAAGCTAAACTACCACTGAGCAATAGTCGAGCACAAATTATGAACATTCTTTTGTTTCGACAAAAGAGCGTTACAACTTTGATTTTTATATATATAGATAAAGCGATAAGTAAACACGTCCAAACTATCAAGGGAGTCTCAGATCGGGTTGCTTATTTCATACTTGAAATGAAAAGAACATCTCTTAAAATTATTCAAGTGTACTTGACTACGCTAAAACTAAAACAATAACCAACACAGACGATGACATCATAATCAGAATAGGACAGGAAAAAATGGAACAAGTCGACGAATATATATATCTGGGACAGATTATTAAACTTAGCAAAGAAAACCAAACAGCAGAAATCAAGAGACGAGTTAGATTAGCTTGGGCAGCATTCGGTAAATTAAGCTACATATTGAAAAATAGAAAATATCCACAATACCTCAAATCCAAAGTTTATAATCAATGTATACTTCCTGTTCTCACCTATGGATCCCAAACATGGACACTTACAAAGTCAAACATGGATAAAATAACAAAAGCACAAAGATCAATGGAAAGACAAACGTTACATGTGCAACTGATAGATAAAAAGAGGAACGAGTGGATAAGAAATAAAACGAGAGTAACAGACGTTAGAAAAGAGGTAGCAAAATTAAAATGGAAATTCGCAGGTCACAATATCAGACAAAAAGACGACCGATGGAATCAATGTATCTTAAGCTGGAGACCTTGGGAGAATAAAAGAAGTAGAGGAAGACCCCAGATGAGGTATGCTGATAACCTGGAGAAGCACGCCGGAACCAGGTGGATGAACATGGCAACAGACAGAGAAGAATGGAGAAGACTGGGGAAAACCTATGTCCAAAGATGGACTGAAGAGATAGATAGATAGATAGTCCTGGGGTTAAAGGATTTGAGGGGCGAAATCCAATTTTACGTAAAATACAATCCTTCTCCCTAAATTTGTTGACGTGTTTTGGCGATTTCCAGAAATACGTCTCTTTACGCAGATAACGTGAGTAGCAAATTTTGAAATGAAAGCCCTGTATATCCGGTGTCGGGCTTTTTTGCCAAAATATAAAAAAAAAAACTAATCCAGTTTTACACGCTTCCATGATAAATTATCGGTTATGTTAATGCACTTGTGTAATGACTTCCGATTATTCAGCAAGTCCGGAGCCTGGTCCGATTATCTCTAACTTTTCACACGTTCTTCTTTCGTTGTATTTGTTTTGTGTTTATAAAATTCAAGTACAATAAAATACTCGTCTATCCATATATTTGTAAGCTAAAGAAACGCACAATTTTTTTTCCCGTTTGAATTAAGCGAAGCAGACAAGACCCATATTATAATTAATACTTATCTGAATGCCTCACTGAATGTTGCTTCAAATTACCCCTGGTTCTAAATTTAGCGTTGCATTTAAAATTCTTCTCATCCGAGTGTAATGATATATGATACTTCAAATCGTCTTTGCAAGTGTCACATTAAAAAGACGAATATCTTAATGTATTTATTTTATTTATTTATTCATTTTACCACAAATACAAATTATTTATATAGTTATGTGTAGCCATTAAATCCCTTAACCAAGTCCTACTATGGAGGCACCTAGATGTTAGATATATCTGTATATGCCTCATTTACAACCAATCTGTATATATACTAAAAATAAATTTAAAATTCACACACATCTCCCAAAGCCCCAATTATAATGCTACAACAATTCCCAGCATAACATCAAAACAAAAGGTTCACTATTTGAATACTTCACCAAAAAAATCATAATTATTGAATGCAAGCATATGCTTTCTTGCTATTGCTTTTATATTGCAAGGTAGCATATTATATATTTTGGGTGCCAAATAGTCAAAGAACCTCAAGTTAATGCTCAGCAGAATACTTATATTTTTATTTTCTTTAGTTCTTGTGTGATACTGGTGATTAACAATGTTTTGCAAGGAATCACGTGAATGCATAAATTGCATATCGTTGACATGTAAATAGTTCTAACATTGCAAGCATCATACGTAAATAGTAGGTAGTCTACTTGAATACATTCTATTCTTATTATAAATAATTTTTAGTATTTTCTTTTGAACTATATTCAATTTGTTCAATGCATTATTACATAAACCACCCTAGACCAAAATTCCATATCTTAACAGTGATTCAATAAATTATTTATACATGTATAATAACTAAATTTGCCTAGTCTATGTGTTCATGCCACTTCATGTGCCGATCCTCAATGATACCCAAATCCGTTATTTTCGGTAATTTTTGTCTAGTACAGCGTTGATTGACAGCTACATTCGAATGCTGAGTGGTTCATATCATATCCAGTAGTGTATGGTTGGTTCACAGATACACAATTAGCATTTTCATGGTGATATCCCAGGCAGTAGTAACACCTGGGAAGACTTAGGTCCCCATAGATGGGATAGCGTTGCCAGTCCACAGAAATTTTCCCAGCTTTCATGGCCTAATAATAAAAGCTTGAAGAACATTCAATATAGTTTTGCATTTTCAAAACTCACAATGAAACAATCGTTTATTCACATTTTTTTCACGTTTAAATTAAGCGAAGCAAAAACTACCTACATTGAAATTTACACTAGGTACCCCGCTAGGTACCACACAAATTACCCCTGGTTCTAAACTTAGCGTTGCATATGTTGCATCTTAAATTTTTCTCACCCGAGTGTGATGATATGATATATGCCTCTTCAAATCGCTTTTCGTTTAAATTTTGCTTTGCAAGTGTTCATTCGAAAGAATGAATATTTGAATGTCTTAATATGTATGTGATTTTTCAGATGGCCTTCTTCATTTGAATTTTGTTTTGTAAGTGTTACGTTCAAAAGGTTAAATATCCGAGTGTGTTACCATGTGCTTTTCCAAAACGCTGTTTCTTTTGAATTTTGCTTTGCAAGTGTTACATTCAAAAGGATGAATAGCCGAGTGTGTTAACATGTGCCTCTTCAAATCGCTGTTTCTTTTGAATTTTACTTTGCAAATGTCACATTCAAAAGGTTGAATATCCGAGTGTGATAACATGTGCATCTTCAATTCATTTTTTCTTTTAAATTTTAATTTGCAAATGTCACATTCAAAAGGATGAACATCTGAGTGTGTTAACATGTGCTGTTTCCAATTGCCTCTTCTTTTAAATTTTGCTTTGCAAGTGTTACATTCAAAAGGATGAATATCCGAGTGTGTTAACATGTGCAACTTCAAAACGTTTTTTTGTTTAAATTTTACTTTGCAAGTGTCACATTCAAAAGGACGAATATTCGAGTGTGTTACCATGTGCATCTTCAAATTGCCTTTTTTTTTAAATTTCTCTTTGCAAATGTCACATTTAAAAGGATGAATATCCGAGTGTGTTAGCATGTGCATCTTTAAAACTTCTTTTCGTTTGAATTTTGCTTTGCAAGTGTCACATTCAAAAGGACGAATATTCGAATGTGATATCAAATGATATTTTAAACTTGATTTTTCTTTGAACATAGCATTGTAACCTTGAAATTTCTTAACAACATCTGCTGCTCCTGATGAATTGGCATTTAAATATTCCTCTTCTTTCATAAATATTCCCCCAATTGGATCTATTAGCTCAATTTCTGAGACTTCTATATCTTCATGGTCTAGATGTTCATTCTTTACCATAAACCTAAAAAAAATGTTTCTTAGATTTATAGTTGGATTTTGAAATTTCACGAGGTAGATAGGATTAGAATTTGGAAAATAAACACATGCGTTAATTTACTCATACAGTATCTAGAAGCAAAAAAAGAAAAAATCACAGGTCTCAGAATGTTTATTATTTTATTCACTTAATAGTTCACGCGTTTCGCTCATACGAATATATTAGATATTACGCTACATTCATCATAAAATAAAATTAAAACAGCATGAAACTTTGATAAGGCAAATAATAAACATTTTCCAAAATTTACATTATTTTCACTTTTCTTCGGAAGATTGAAACGAATGAGAATACATTAGGATATTGCATAACAATGCTATCATATGTCTTAACCATTCAACCATTGTCGACTCGAACATCTTTTTTCTCCTATATGCTTACAGTCTAAAGTTAGAAGATTAAAAACTCTTGGTCACACATATGAAATATGACGTTGACAGGCTGTGAAATTTACCCTGCTCGAACAAACGTGTTCCCATGTTATAGATTTTATATTATGAAGACCCACCGGAACAGTTTTGTATGTATTATCATTTTGCATATAAATATAATTTTTTTCAGATAGAGTTCTCTTATCGTCAAAACTTTGCTATCGGTAAATAAATTAATTGAAGGGTATCTTTTTGGACTTTTATTTATTATCTTGAAAATATTTTTCTGGGTAACCACTGATTTCGAAAAATCGTGCCGCACCCCCCAGCTCAGATTTATATGGCATAATTCAAAGTAGATTCAATCAGGGCTTGGTAAACTTAGGGTTGCATATGTTGCATTTTAAACTTTTCTCATACGAGTGTGATGTTATGATATATGCCTCTTCAAATCGCTTTTCGTTTAAGTTTTAATTTGCAAGTGTCACATTCAAAAGAATGAATATCCGAATGTGTTATTATGTATGTTTCAGATGGTCTTTGTTTAAATTTCGATTTGCAAGTGTCACGTTCAAAAGGTTAAATATCCGAGTGTATTAACATGTGCCTCTTCAAAACGACTTTTTGTTTAAATTTCACTTTGCAAATGTTACATTCAAAAGGACGAATATCCGAGTGTATTAACATGTGCATCTTCAAATCGTTTTTTCTTTTAAATTTTGCTTTGCAAGTGTTACATTTGAAAGGATGAAAATCCGAGTGTGTTAACATGTGCCTGTTCAAATCGCAGTTTCGCTTGAATTTCGTTTCACAACTGTTACATACAAAAAGCTGAATATCCGAGTGTGTTGCTATATGCGTATTCAAATCGCTTTTCTGTTCAAATTTCGCTTTCAAGTGATATATTCAGAAGGATGAATATCCGAATGTGATATCAAATGATATTTTAAATTCGAGTTTTTTCCAAACATAGCATTGCAATTGTAACATTGAAATTTCCTGATAACATCTGCTCTTGATAAATTGGCATTATCTGAAGATTCCTCTTCTTTTATAAACATTCCTCCAATTGGATCTATTAGCTTAATTTCTGAAATTTCTATAGCTTCATCGTCTAGATATTCATTCTTACTGATAAACCTAAAAAAAAGGGTTTTTAGATTCATAGTTGAATTTTGAAATTTTTTTTGTGCAGTACCCACACCTAGTACGTCAAACATTAGATCCTTTTGTGTATCTTCAGGCAGCCATTTTGGTATTTAACTTGACAGCATCTTGGATAGTCTAATAATGACTCGGAGTTATGTTTATGTTAAATCGCAGAAAAGTTGAAATTTCCCGCGGCGGATATTTTTAGATTTGGATTTGACACGATACATTATATTAAAAGTCCGTGAAATTCGCCCAGTGAATGCTTAACAGGGGCTTAAGCAATACAAATTTTTAAAATTGACACTGTCAAAGTCGCTTTTAAAGTTAAAAGAGGATGATGCATACTGCTGAAAGACTTTTTATAGTTGTTATTTCTTACAAAAACTAATGATTTTCTCTCAGATAATTCGAAGATAGTTTTGCATTTACAAAAGTTACATTAAATGCCTCACTAAATGTCGTCTCAAATTTTCCTTAGTTTTAAATTTAGCGTTGCATATGTTACATTTAACATTCTTTCATCCGAGTGTATTAATAGGTGTCTCTTCAAAATCCTTTTTTGTTTGAATTTTGCTTTACAAGTGTTACATTCAAAAAGATAAATATCCAAGTGTGTTACTTTGTGACTCTTCAAATGGTTTGCTTGTCTAAATTTTGCTTTGCAAATGTCACATTCAAAAGGACGAATTCCTGAATGTGTCATTAAGTGAGTCTTCAAATAATCTTCTCGTTTAAATTTTGCTTTGCAAATGTCACATTCAAAAGGACGAATTCCTGAATGTGTCATTAAGTGAGTCTTCAAATAATCTTCTCGTTTAAATTTTGCTTTGCAAGTGTAACATTCGAAAGACCGAATATCCGAGTGTAATAATAAATGCCTGTTCAAATGGTATTTCTGTTTAAATTTTGCTTTGCAAGTGTCACATTCAAAAGGATGAATATCCGAGTGTTTTAATTTGTGATTCTTCAAATCGCTTTTCCGTTTAAATTTTGTTTTGCAAGTGTAACATTCGAAAGGACGAATATTCGAGTGTACTAATAAATGCCTGTTCAAATTGTATTTATTTTTGAATTTTGCTTTGCAAGTGTCACATTTAAAAAGACGAATATCCGAATGTGTGATTAAATGATTTTTCAAACTTGTTTTGGTCTTCAATACAGCATTGCAAGTATAACATTGGAACTTCCTTATGACATCTGGTCCTGATGAACTCGCGACACTTAAATATTCCTCTTCCTTGTTATACAAGTGTATTATTAGGTGTCTCTTCAAATCATATTCTTGTTCAGATTTTGCTTTGCAAGTGTCACATTGAAACGGATAAATATCGAAATGAGTCAATAAATGAGTTTTTAGGTTTCCCTTGGTTTTCAATTTAGCTTCGCATATGTTACACCGAAAATCTTTGTTATATAAGTGTGTTATTAGATGTCTCTTCAAATCATATTCTTGTTTGAATTTCGCTTTGCAAGTGTCACATTCAAAAGGCCGAAAATCTGAATGTGTTATTAAATGACGCCTCAAATTTGATTTGGTGTTGAATATAGCATTGCAAGTATAACATTGGTAATTCCTAATAATATCTTGTCTCGATAAATTGATGTCACTCGACTGCTCTTCTTCCTTTATAAATATTCCTTTATTTGGATCTAGTAGTTCAATAGCTGATACTTCTATTTCATTTTTGATGTCATCCTCTGGAAAATAATTTTCTATAATAAACCTAAAAGAAAAAGCTTTTCAGATTCAGTTAGATTTTGAAATTGAGTACAGTAGGTCGGTGGTAGGTATTGGAATTGCAAAAATTATTACACATCGTAATTAATTGGTACAATATTTTTAATTATCCATACAAATCTATTAGTTGTTGGTTTACCTAAATGTAATCACTATGATCATAAATATTTACTCACAAAAACTACAAAATTTCAACAGAAATTTTGGAACTATGAAAAGTCGAAGCGTGCAACACCTGGAATTCTCATGGAGGTCTGTTATAAGAGTTATGTTCTATATTTTAGGTCAGTGTTCTAGAGGTCCAAGAGTCTTGATAATGAAGGCTGTAATGTTAATTTTACTTTCTCCCCTATCACAAAGGAACAGATCATAGCAAGCATTAAGAAGTTGAAGCCAAGAAGTGTGCAGGTGTGAGTCCTGTCTCCAAAATGGGAGATGTCAGCTTTGTTGACTGGAAAATTCAAGTACCTACTGGTACCCACATACCAAAATAAATCAACAATCTTCCTACCAGATAGTTGGTGTAAAGAATCCAGTACAGTTATCGACTCTCTATTGGTCTTCATACCCTTATTCTTTTATTCAAATTTGTTGAATAGATGCTTCAAGTTTGACAACAAAATTATAGCATACTTTATTTATAAGCTTTTCAGTAGCATCATTTGCAGAACCACGTCGAGTACCAGTTGCCATATTTTTACTCGCCCCACAATATGTCTGTTGGCACCGAAATCACAAACCAGTAAGCGTAAATTTCATTGGTTAAGACTAGTTTTTGTTAGAAGTAGGAGCCACACAGCGACTAGTTTTCTTGCTATATGCATGCCAACTAACAAAAACCAACCAACAACATGAAGACAAAATTTATATGGCTGGTACTCTCAATCCATGTCTTTCAAATTTTGCAGTGGGTATTAATAGTATTTTATTTTAAACCACAGTAATATTTACATTTTATACATTTTGCCTACACTGCAGCCACGAGTTTCGCGCGCATGTCATCTTTTATTACTTTCTAACTTGTATTTATTACAATTAGGCTCTTTTTTTCCATTTATACGAGATAGGTCTATTGACGTCACGCCATTCGTCATTCAAAAAGTGTATATCTCAAGTATTTACAGCTCACACCGATTGTCTCTAACTCTTTTACATAACGCTCTGTCGAGTATATTTTACAAGTTACATTAAAACCCTCGTTTGGATGCTGAATAAACACTTAAAATTGTTTCAAGTATAGATTTTGCAAAGCAAAAATTACGTTAAAATTTGTGAATGCGTGCGTACTTCTTTTTCTAAATTTGGAGTTGCAATTGAAATTCTTTTAATTTAAGTCTGTTGATATGTGTCTCTTCAAAGTGCTTTTATGCCTAAATTTTTGCAAGTGTCACATTCAAAATGATAAATATCCGAATGTATTAATTGGTGGCTTTCAATTGGTATTTCAGTCTAAATTTTGCTTTGCAAGTGTCACATTCGAAAGGATAAATATTCGAATGTATTGATAAGTGATGCTTTAAAGTATTTTTTAATGTAAATTTCGATTTACAAGTGTTACATTCGAAAGGACGAATATCCGAGTGTATTAATAAATGCCTGTTCAAAAGGTATTTCTGTTTGAATTTTGCTTTGCAAGTGTCACATTCGAAGAGACAAATATCCGAGTGTGTTAATTTATGATTCTTCGAATCGCCTTGCTGTTCAAATTTTGCTTTGCAAGTGTCACATTCAAAATGATAAATATTTGAATGTAATAATAAGTGACGCTTTAAAGTAGTTTTATGTTTAAATATTGATTTACAAGTGTAACATTCGAAAGGACGAATATCCGAGTGTATTAATAAATGCCTGTTCAAAAGGTATTTCTGTTTGAATTTTGCTTTGCAAGTGTCACATCCGAAAAGATAAATATCCGAGTGTTTCAATTTATGATTCATCCAATCGCCTTTTCGTTTAAATTTTGCTTTGCAAGTGTCACATTCGAAAGGATAAATATCCGAGTGTTTTATTTTGTGATTCTTCAAATTGCCTTTTTGTTTAAATTTCGCTCCGCAAGTGTCACATTCAAAAAGACGAATGTCCGAATGTGTGATTGAATGATTTTTCAAACTTGTTTTGGTCTTAAATACAGCATTGCAAGAATAACATTGGAACTTCCTCATGACATCTGGTCCTGATAAATATGCTACAGTTAAATATTCCTTTCCCTTTATTCCTTCATTTGGATCTGTTAGTTCGATAGCTGATACTTCTATTTTGTTTTTGATGTCATCTTCTAGATAATAATTTTCTATCACAAATCTAAAAAAAAAAAACGTTTTTTAGATTCAGTTAGATTTTGAAATTGACTACACTAGACAGGTCGTATTGAAATTACAAAAATTAATAAACATCGTAATTAAGTGATACAATATTTCTCATTATTAAAATACAAATCTAGTAGTTGTTGATTTACTTGAATGTAGTACCATCATTATCATAGATATTAACTTGGGACTATATATAGTTCGCCTTACGAGTCTAGCAATACGACGTCTGAAAGGCAAGGGGGAATAACGCCATTCATTTTGAACTTTATGCTGCCTATGCGCGCAGCGTTTTAAAATATTACTTTATCCTTATAAATGTAGGTTTTTAACATAGATAAATATAAGTGGGTATTTTCTATTGGAAGTCAAATAGGTAATATTGCACTTTTTTTATGCGCATTCTTTCTATAGTGCTAGACTCTTAATGCGAACTTTAAGGTCGAAGCGTACAAAACCTGGTATTTGTTAGTACTGTTTGGTGTCTCAGTGGTTTAATGTGAATAGGATGTCTCTAAATATTAGCAAGTTTCATGTTTGACTTTTTGACTTTCACACGTAAAATACAATTTACCAATTTTATCTACAAGCGTGCGGTAACTGGTAACTTCACTTTTCCAGAACAATTATTTCCTCTGTCAAAGTCGCTTCTAAAGTTAATAGAGGATGATGCATACTGTTGAAAGACTTCTAATAGTTTTTATTTCTTACAAAAACTGATGATTTTCTCTCAGAGAATCCGAAAGTAGTTTTGCATACACAAAAGTTACATTATGAAATGCCTCACTAAATGTCGTTTCAATTTATCCTTAGTTTTAAATTTAGCATTGCATATGTTGCATTCAACATTCTTCTCGTCCGAGTGTGTTAATAGGTGTGTCTTCAAATTGCCTTTCAGTTTGAATTTTGCTTTACAAGTGTTACATTTGAAAAGATAAATATTCGAGTGAGTTAATTTGTGATTCTTCAAATGGTTTATTTGTCTAAATTTTGCTTTGCAAATATCACATTCAAACGGGTAAATATTCGAATGTATTAACAAGTGATGCTTTAAAGTATTTTTGTATTTAAATTTGGCTTTGCAAGTGTAACATTCGAAAGGACGAATATCCGAGTGTATTAAAAAATGCCTGTTCAAAAGGTATTTTTGTTTGAATTTTGCTTTGCAAGTGTCACATTCAAAAAGACGAATATTTGAATGTGTGATTAAATGCTTTTTCAAACTTTTTTCGGTCTTAAATACAGCATTGCAAGTATAACATTGGAACTTCCTAATGACATCTGGCCCTGATGAATTTGCGACACTTAAATATTCCTCTTCCTTTATTCCTTTATTTGGATCTATTAGTTCAATCGCTGATACTTCTATTTCGTTTTTGATGTCATCCTCTAGATAATAATTTACCATCAAAAACCTAAAAAAAACGTTTTTTAGATCCAGTAAGCTTTTGAAATTGAGAGTTTGTAGTATTGAAATTGCAAAAATTAAAAAACATCGTCATTAATTGGTACAATGTTTTTCTTTATAAATACAAATCTGTTAGTTGTTGATTTACTTAAATGTAGTAACCATCATCATAGATATTCACTCACAAAAACTAGAAAATTTCAATCGAAATTTTGGGACTATGTAAGGCCGAAGCGTGCAAAACTTGGTACTGGTTTAATGTGAATAGAATGTCTCTAAATATTAGTAAGTGTCATGTTATGACTTCCACACGTAAAATACAATCTACAAATTTTACCTACACGATTGCTAACATGGCTTTGAGCAGAGAGAAGAGGTAAATGTAGGGAACTTGGAGTATGCTTGCAAACAAACTTAAAATTTACCCAGCATTATGAAGCCATTGTCATTAAATCATATAAACTTCTTGGTTTTTAAATCAGGACTACTGGAATACAAAACATTTTACAGAAGTTAGGACAATAATAGCTTTGTAAAATGCCCTGGTTAGACCTACTTTGGAGTACGCCTCATGAAAATTTCGACTATTTAGTTAACTGATCCTTAATAAAATAAAGTAAGCGTGGAGGAAATCAAAATCTAACCTAAGGTTCACTTGAAGTTAAGTACGTTTAACTTTCGCTTGCTAGAAATGGCCATAAGCAATAAAATTTTTCAAAATTGACAGTTTTTATAAAGTCCTCTATTTAAGTCGCTTTCAAAGTTGAAAGGGCACGATGCTTACTGCTGAAAGACTTTTTACAGTTGTTATTTCTTACAAAAACTCGGAAAATTCGAAGACAGTTTGGCATTTACAAAAGTTACATTAAATGCCTTACAAAATGTCGTTTAAAATTATACTTTATTTTAAATTTAGCGTTGCATATGTTGCATTCTTCTTCAAATTGCCTTTTAGTTTGAATTTTGCTTTACAAGTGTTACATTTAAAAAGATAAATGTCCGAATGAGGCCTCTTCAAATGATTTTTTTGTCTAAATTTTGCTTTGCAAATGTCACATTCAAATGGATAAATATTTGAATGTATTAATAAGTGATGCTTTAAAGCAGTTTTGTATTTAAATTTTGCTTCACTTCGAAAGGACGAATATCCGAGTGTATTAATAAATGCCCGTTCAGAAGGAATTTCTGTTTGAATTTTGCTTTGCAAGTGTCACATTCGAAAAGATAAAATATCCGAGTGTGTTAATTTATGTTTCTTCAGATCGTTTTTTCCTTTAAATTTTGCTTGGCAAGTGTTACATTCAAAAAGACAAGTATTTATATGTGTTAATATGTGATGCTTTAAAGGAGTTTTTTTATGAATTTTTCTTTGCAAGTGCCACATTCAAAAGGACGAATATGCGAGTGTAATAATAAATGCACTTTCAAAAGGTATTTCGTTTTGAATTTTGCTTCGCAAAAGTGACATTCCAAAGGATGAATATTCGAGTGTTAAGAATTTTCCAAAACAAAAGATAATTATCTCACGGGATCGTTATACAAACACAGAAAAAGTTCGATCAACAACAGAAAAACTTAGAAGCTATTTCCAGTTCACAAGGAAATGATAAAGTAACGTAGCAGACCGAAGTTACTGATTCAGAGAGTGAATATATACCGCACGCTGTTCTAAAAGAATATCTAAAAAATTAAATGCCATCACTTCTTCCGACAAAATCAAGTAGGGTATATAACACCAGTTAACTGCAAATTTTTTCTGGCTCAAAAATATATATGTATATATTCTTGAGTTCGAAAAACTTTCCGGAAATAATTATTTTTTTAATATATTTCAGCTTTACGTATCAAGTTAAACTTGGTAGCTTGTTGGATACAAATTTAAAAAAAAAAAAATGTTCTAAGGCAGCTGGAACGAAATTGTTCAAATACATCGGCAACCAATAAAATATCAATCTTCATTTATATAGTCTAAACGGCGACGACGAAATAAAAGGATCGATAAAACTTCTGAAGTTCATGAATATAATTCGTTATATCGGAATACGAAATGCCAGGTATTCCAATCAACAGGTAGACATGTACTTTTAAATTTCTGCAATAGGCGATCTCTATATTTCATGAGTAATTTGAGGTTATCTCTTGATCATGGAGCCTAACTTAAATTTCGGAATAAGGAACACTAGGTAGGTGCGATTTAAATTCCAAAAATTAAAACATTATAATCTTATGATAAATTATTAGTACAATAATTTTCATTACTCATGCTATTGGTCTGGATTTTGGGAAATAGGTATGATGTAATTGTGCAAAAAAAACTTCCGCCATACAGAACAAGTAGTACTTGAAAATATCCACAGTGCACGAAGTGATGCCTCCCACACGCAAAATCATTCAAACGAATAAGCTTTGAAGGCGGCAAAGAGACTTTTCTCACATGTTAGAAGCAAATTTTTTTTCTACGAACGTTTGTATCTCTGAATATGTATCCCGTGTCGGATTTTTTTGCCAAAACATGAAAATAAACTAATCCAGCTTTAAGACATCACGCTTTCATGAAAAAATGTTAATGCATTTGTCTCATTACTTCCAATTATTCATCGAGTCCGGAGTCCGGTGCGTCAAATACATATAAAGTTATCCAACACATGCATTCTAGGCTCACACCTCTAACTTTTTTACCGTCTTTTGAGATATTGATTTTGCATTTACAAACTTCACATTGGAACACTCGCTTATCCACATTTTCTTCACGTTTAAATTAAGCGAAGTAAAAACTACCTACACTGGAATTTACACTAGGTACCACACAATTACCCCTGGTTCTAAATTTAGCGTTGCATATCTTGCATTTTAAATTTATCTCATCCGAGTGTGATGATATGATATATGTCTTTTCAAATCGTGTTTTCGTTTATATTTTGCTTTGCAAGTGTCACATTCAAAAGGATGGATATTCGAGTGTGTTAACATGTGCTGTTTCCAAATTGCCTCTTCTTTTAAATTTTGCTTTGCAAATGTCACATTCAAAAGGACGAATATCTGAATGTGTCATTAAGTGAGTCTCCAAATGCCCTTTTCGTTTAAATTTTGCTTTGCAAGTATTACATTCGAAAGGATGAATATCCACATGTGCTTCTTCAAACCGCCTTTTTCTTCAAATTTCAATTTGCAAGCGTCACATTCAAAAGGATGGATATCCGAATGTGTTAACATATGCCTTTTCAAAACGCCTCTTTGTTTATATTTTGCTCTGCAAATGTCACATTCGAAAGAATGAATATCTGAATGTGTTATTAAGTGTCTCTTCAAATGGTCTTTTCGTTTAAATTTTGTTTTGCAAGTGTTACATTCAAAAGGATGAATATCCGAGTGTGTTAACATGTGCAACTTCAAACTGCATTTTTGCTTGAATTTCTTTTCACAAGGTTTACATACGAAAAGATGAATATCCGAATGTGTTGATGTGTGCGTTTTCAAATCGCCTCTCTGTTCAAATTTTGCTTTGCGAGTGTTATATTCAGAAGGATGAATATCCGGATTTGATACCAGATGATATTTTGAATTTGATGTTTTTTCAAACATAGCATTGCCATTGTAACATTGAAATTTCTCAATAACATCTGTTCTTGATGAATTGTCTTCATTTGAATATTCCTCTTTCTTTATAACTATTCCTTAAATTGGGTCTATTAGTTCAATTTCTTACACTTCTATATCTGGATCGTCTAGATATTCATTCTTTACAATAAACCTAAAAAAAAAATTTTCAGATTCATAGTTGTATTTTGAAATTTTACAAGGTAAACAGGATTAGAATTCTGAAAATAAACACATGTGTTAATTTAGTCATACAATATCTTAAACAATAAAAGAAAAAAATTACCAAGTATAGGTCTCAAATTGTTTATCATTTTATTCACTTAAATAGTTACACGTGTTTCGCTCATACGAGTATCATCAGACAGTGAAAATTAAGAACCACAGAACACTCACTACATTTTCAAAGACAAACGTGTAATAAAAAATAGTAATCGAATTCGAAATTTTATTAACGCATTAAGCGTTTTACAGTTAAAGACGAAAGTTATATTTAAAGTACATATAGTTCTAATTATAAATCATGTCAAAATATAGATAATAAAAATTAAAATAAATTATATAAGAGTTTCAAAAGATAGCGGATTAATTATATAAAATTTCCTCAACTTTCTTATTAAACTTATTTAAAGAATCACAAAATATACAAATATCATTATCTCTAGTAAATCATTAACCAATCGACACATTCTACTTAATGAGGTATTGAAACCATAATTGGTTCTGTGGAAGGCAACATTAAATAGCAATCTACTTCTGGTATTAAAGGGAAAACAAATATGAAGCTCAATGGTCGTGCTACGTTTGCTCGTGGAGGGACCACTAGCCGTAGTTTAATGAGTGTTGTACCTAATATTAGAAATACTAAAAAAAAAATTAATAAATAATAAATCCGCCTTGACTTATAGTGACCAAATAAAACAAATCGTTAAAATTCAGATGGTCAAGATTATATTTGGTCACTCTATATACAGGGTGTCCCACGGTGGATGGCGTATTAGACGTTTATGGAGAACCAAAACGCGGATCATTTTGAAAATTTGGCAACCGGGATGACCGACCATGATCTACACTTTAAAAATATTTTTGATCATGAGGTGTTGCCGCTTGTACTCTAAACCAGTGGCAACATCGCTATTTTAGATGGAACACCCTGTGTGTATGTGATTGCATATTTGGATTCTACGTAAAATTCTGAGCGGATTTCATGTGATATTCCCTATACCTAAGTTCAACTGTTTTGGAAATATTGACACTTGAAAATTGACTTTTTGCAACTTTCACAGACTGTAAAACCTGAACGGTTAATTTTAGAGTAAAATCGATTTTACATTCCTATCTTAGATTTTCATAAACTATCATTTGACACCAACTTTGAATTTAATCCATGATTGAAAATTCCAATTAAATTTAATCTCCGGTTAAATTCAAAGTTGGTGTCAAATGATAGTTTATGAAAATCTAAGATAGGAATGTAAAATCGATTTTGCTCTAAAATTAACCGTTCAGGTTTTACAGTCTGTCAAAGTTGCAAAAACTCAATTTTCAACTATCAATATTTCCAAAACTGTTGAACTTAGGTATAGCGTATATCACATGAAATCTGCTCAGAATTTTACGTAGAATCCAAATATGCAATCACATACAGGGTGTTCTATCTAAAATAGCGATGTTGCCACTGGTTTAGATTGGAAGCGGCAACACCGCATAAACAAAAATATTTTTAAAGTGTAGATTATGGTCGTTTATCCTGGTTGCCAAATTTTCAAAATGATTCGCTTTTTAGTTTTCCATAAACGTCTAATACGCCATCCACCGTGGGACACTCTGTATATATACAATATTTACAAAATTGGTTACATCATGTGGGTTCATTTACATTGACTAAGTTATCTTCAAAATTATATGAATAAAATATCTAAGATTTATTCCAATATCAAAATTATGTACGGATCAAGATGATTCCGTAATTATTCTAGTCTACAATATGAAAATTTACACTTTCTAAATGATAATACCCAATACAGAGATATTACAAAAAAAAAATATGTACGTTGCAGAAATAACTTTAAAAATAGAAATTTTCTTATAATTAGAGAAATAAAAGGACTTATCTTTTATACACCAAAACGTGGTGTGAATATTCGTTCCAAAATTCGTCGGTCTTGGATTTCTATGTCCTCTACGAAACCATATTATAGCTCTAACGTCTGGAACCTGCTACACATCAAAATCTGCGTCCATGGGTGACCACAAATCGAAATTTCGACACCAAGGAATGGAAATGTACGAATGAAGATAAAGTTGAATCAATAAAAGAAGTCTGTGAATAAAACATTCAACTAAGTTTCGGAATGCTGTCAAAATCAGGAACAGATAGCGCATGCCGCAGGTGGCAGAGAAGAAGGATTAGATCTTGGTTAGATAAGCAGATGTTGCCCTACGTAAATTTAGAAATTGGGAACACTAGGTAGGTGCGATTCAAATTCCAAAAATTAATACATATGGTCGTTTATTATTACAATATTTTTCATTAGGTACGCAAATAAACTAATCCAGTTTTAAGACAAGGTGGTTTCATGAGAAATTATCGGTTATGTTGATGCACTTATATAATTACTTCCGATTATTTATCGAGTCCGGAGTTCGGTGCGTCAAATATAAAGTTATCCAACTCATGCATACACGGCTCCCACCGATTGTCTCTAACTTTTTTACAAGTCGCTCTTTCGAAATATTAGTTTTGTATTTAAAAAATTACATTGAAACACTCGTTTATCCATATTTTTTTCACGTTTAAATTGAACGAAGCACAAACTACCTACATTGAAATTTAAACTTAGTACCACACAAATTATCTCTGGTTCTAAACTTAGAGTTGTATATTATGCATTTTAAAAGGATGAATATTCGAGTGTGTTGACATGTGCTTCTTCAAAACGGCTTTTTTTTTAAATTTGGCTGTGCAAATGTCACATTCAAAAGGATAAATATCCGAGTGTTTTAACATATGCTGCTTCAAAACGCTTTTCCGTTTAAATTTAGCTTCGCAAGTGTTACATTCAAAAGGATAAATATCCGAGTGTGTTGATAAGTGCGTCTTCAAATCGCTTTTTCTTTTAAATTTTGCTTTGCAAGTGTCACATTCAAAAGGATAAACATCCGAGTGTGTTAACATGTGCCTCTTCAAGTCGCCTTTTCGTTTAAATTTTACTGTGCAAATGTCACATTCAAAAGGATAAATGTCCGAGTGTTTTAACATGTGCTGCTTCAAAACGCTTTTCCGTTTAAATTTAGCTTCACAAGTGTTACATTCAAAAGGATAAATATCCGAGTGTGTTGATAAGTGCGTATTCAAATCGCTTTTTCTTTTAAATTTTGCTTTGCAAATGTCACATTCAAAAGGATGAATATCTGAATGTGTCATTAAATGAGGTTTCAAATAGTCTTTTCGTTTAAATTTTGCGTTGCAAATGTTACATTCAAAAGGATGGATATCCGAGTGTGGTAATATGTGAGTCTTTAAACCGCCTTTTCGCTTGAATTTCTTTTCACAAGTGTTACATACAAAAAGATGCATATCCGAGTGTGTTGATATGTAAGTCTTTAAATCGCTTTTTCGTTCAATTTTCGCTCCGCAAGTGTTACATTCAGAAGTATAAATATTCGAATGTGATATCAAATGATATTTTAAACTTGATTTTTTTCCAAACATAGCATTGTAACATTGAAATTTCCCAACAACATTCGCTCCTGATAAATTGACGTCATTTAAATATTTCTCTTCTTTCATAGATATTTCTCCAATTGGATCTATTAGTTCAATTTTTGACACTTCCATATCTGGATCGTCTAGATATTCATTCTTTACGATAAACCTAAAAAAAAATGATTGTTAGATTTTTAGTTGAATTTTGAAATTTCACGAGGAAAATAGAATTATAATTCTGGAAATAAATACATGTGTTAATTTAGTCAAACACTATCTTAAACAAAAAAAAGAGAAAAATTACCAAGCCTAAGTCTCAGATTGTTTATTATTTTATTCATTTTATAGTTACACGTGTTTCGCTCATACGAGTATCACCAGACACTGAAAATTAAAAACCACAAAACTCTGCATTCTCAAAAACAAACGAGTAATAAAAAGTAGTTTTCAAATTCAAATGCAAGATTCTATTAACGCATTGGGTTATTTACAGTTATAGTCAAAAGTAACATATAAAGCATACTACTTACTTATTATAGAACATGTCAAAATATAGACAACTAAAATTAAACAAATTAACAAAAGTTTTATACCAAGATAGCGGATTATTTATAAAATTTCCTTAACTTTTCTGTTAAACTAACTTAAAGAATTACAAAATATATAGTAAATCATTAGCCAATCGACACATTCTACTTAACGAGGAATTGAAACTATAATTGGTTTGTGGAAGTCAACATTAAATAGCAATCTATTTCTGGTATTGGTATTAAGGGGAGAAATATGAAACCCAATGGTCGCAAGAAGATCTGGTGCATCAATGATTTCATTAACAATTTTATAGTGCTGAAATGTCAAAAAAATTCCTTCTGCTTTCCATAGGCATTAAATCTAGAAGTTCCATATCTCATCACAATTAATTTTCTCATAAGGTATTCCCAATTTAAATCCAATTCTCTTTACAAACGTGCGCTGGACTATTTCTATTTTTTTTTTGTGTATGGCATAATAGGGATTCCATACGCAACTTTCATAGGCCTATTCGGGTTTGGAAAAAGTACGGTTCTAGAACGGTCCAGAAGAATCGCACAGTTTATTATTGAAATTTGTGATAGTCGAGTCGTTGTTATTTTGTTGATCAATAAACTGGACGTTTGTTTTGAACCGTTCCAGAACCGTCCTTTTTCCAAACCCGAATAGCCCTCATATTCAAGAAGAATAAAATTAAAAATGTTCTCAAGCCCTCTTACAGTTCGGAAAATAAAACCAAGAAGATGCATGGCCTCATGACTGATAACTTCTATATGGGTATTAAAAGTGAGTTCAAATCTAACCATACTCCAAGATCTGTGACTTGACAAAAGCGTTCGATTGTGTCTCCCAAAAGCTCCTACTGTGTAAGTTAAAAGTATATAAATTCAATCAAAATGCAGCTGATCTACTAAGCTCTTATTTAATAAACAGAAGGTAGCTTGTCCGAAATGCAAAATGTTCTATATAGTGTGCCACAGGAATCTGTGTAAAAATTCGTTGCTTTTTCAGATGGGGTTACTTGATTCTGTCAATGAGTGATGGCTTAAAAATAACATTACTTGGCTAAAAATCGCTATTATTTTACACATCAAATAGGCTTTCACATATTCCTATTAGCTTTAGTTGGCAAATCTTCCACTAACAACAATTGATCATTGGTTATTTTTTGCCCTGCCTTTAATATAGTCAAATATTACTTGACGACTGACAGCTAGTCCTACAAATAGCCACTTCTTGCCTGAAACCGCCCTAAACAGATCCCTCTGAATTTTATGCCAAGCCGCGATTAATATTGGTGTAACCTTTTTTATTATAAGACATAAAGCTATGGAGTTCTGAGTTTATTTGTGAAAATTTTGGTACAACTGTTTACACTAAATCCTCATTAACTGCCTCCACCTGGGAATTAGTTATAATTAATTTGATTATTGTTCGCCTAAGGGTTATTTATAACCACTTAACTTAACGTACGGAAAGTTATAATGAACGTACTAAACTGAGAAGGTGTGTGTTTACAATGAAGTTAATTATGCGAAAAATTGTGATGTCATACCGGCTCAATGCCGAAATGGCAGCTTCTTGTTGGTTCAGTTCTCAGTAAACCGTGCCCTATACTTTGAGCGGTTGGAATTCGCTCTAGTGAGATCGTAGACATTTGTTTTGGGAAATTCTTACTCGTGTTCAAAAACTGTGCCTCTGAAGCCGGTGTGACGTCACAGCCTAGGCGTTCGTAATTTTGAAATGACCTAACTCGAAAACGGGTCATCGTAGCAAGATGCGATTCAACTATTTATTCTCAGATTTTTTTGCACTGAAACTTTTATTTTTGGTTCAAACCCCCTTCAAGTGTTTGATATTTTTCGGCACACTACCCATATTTATATTTATTCAACTTCTTTTTTGTTTTCCATTATAAACCCAATTTTTTTTTTAATATTTATACTTATATTTTGAAATTAAATAGGTATACTAGATAGGTGCGATTTAAATTCCAAAAATTAATACACATAGGTATTATAGTAACTTATTAGTACAATAATTTTCATTACTTATGCTATTAGTTTGTATTTTGGGAAATAGGCATGATCGAACCCCGACGAAAACTTCCGCCATACAAAACAGGTAAGACTTGAAAATATCCACAAATAGAAATAACTATTCTCTACCAAATGCACAAAGTGATGCCTCCCGCACGCAAAAGCAGTTAAACAGATAAGCTTTAAGGGCGGCAAAAAGACTCGCACCTTTGAATATGTATCCGGTGTCGGGTTTTTTTGCCGAAATATAAAAATAAACTAATTCAGTTTCAATACGACACGCTTTCATGAAAAATTATCGGTTATGTCGATGCACTTTCAATTATTTAGCGAGTCTGGAGTGCGGTCCGATTGTCTCTAACTTTTTTACAAGTCCCTCTTTCGAGGTATTGGTTTTGTATTTACAAAGTTTATATTAAAACACTCGCTTTATCCACATGTTCAAATGCTGAATAAACACAATTTTTTTTCACGTTTAAATCAGTGTTGCCAACTCTCGAAAATCAAATTTCCCACAAGCGAGTCCAAAAATTCCCTTTTTGAAAAAAAATTTCCACAAATGCACAAAATACTGACAAAACCTAATAATGCAAATTTTTAGTAGGCAGATTAGTTTTTAAAAGAAATTAAATTTGAATTACGTTGCAACAAATCAAATAATAGGCAATTTTTTCGGGAGGATAATCATTATGCTGGGTTGTGATGTGTCAATAGACCTATCTATTTTTACCTGGTATGCGCGCGCAACACGAGGCAATGCTTTTTTATTGGCTAACTAGTACAGGTGTGAGGTGTGAGGTGTTCGTTTTGCACGCTAGGCATCTCCTTTTCGTTGTTCACTACCCGTGGTCTGATAAGGATAAAAGTACGGTTGATATTCAACTTGACATAGCTTGACAAGTGACATTCTAAAGTTGTTTGAAATTTTTATTGACAAATACGTTCCACAAGACGCGGTCTTTCTCCTTCCCTTTTTACCCTGTACAAATAAGAAGGACGAATTGCTATACGTAAGTCTAACATAATTTGGTACGTTTCGCCTCGTCTTGCGCAATGAGCGTTCTGTGTCTTTTTTTATTTAATGAAGTTTTCGTATTATTACCTCTTTATCTGGTAAAATAGATAGGTCTATTGCGTCATAATCCCTTAACTCCCTCTCCATCCAAATCTGAGCCTACGAGTGACGTCACTACCAGCAGCTTCTAGTGATGACGTCACCCGCATGGAATGCGTCCGATTCAGGCTGTGCTAGTGAGTTATTTTTTTTGTCGATTTCAAATGAAGAAAAGGTGATTTTTCGGCCTGTTCTCACAGAAGAAATTAGGTGTTTTTGATCCTCGAGTATCCCAGAATTTGATGGTGGGGGAGTTAGGCAAGTATGACACAATTGACACATCACATACCTAATCCAGCATACTCGAGCATGCTTGATTATCCTTCGGAAAAATTGCTTAATAACAAGTCATTCGTTAGAGTTGTCATTTGTACCGCCTGGTAGATTCTAGAACTA
Organism: Ceutorhynchus assimilis; assembly: GCA_917834065.1. Taxonomy (NCBI): domain Eukaryota; kingdom Metazoa; phylum Arthropoda; class Insecta; order Coleoptera; family Curculionidae; genus Ceutorhynchus; species Ceutorhynchus assimilis. The sequence continues at coordinate 9,967,554 of OU892286.1, read as the reverse complement.
AGCTTGGGTTCAAATTTTTTTGGTTCAACAATCAACGTGGTTGTGACGGAACTAGCTATTACCCTTTTGTGGACTCTAGTCATTACCGCACCAGGGATGTCAAAAGTTTTTACTTTGACTGACTGTAAAAATTAACCATTAGGTGTTGGATCATTTAAGCCTTGTATTGAACTAGGGGTGCCTTGATTCTCATTTATACAAATAAAACGCTGAAATAGAATAGTTATCAATTTAATTAATAAATGAAGTTAATTCAGTTTAATCAGCAATCAAATCCTATCTAATAATTCCTATTTGGACGTCCAGTCGAACTACAAATTTTATACTAATCTAAAGTAAATAAGCGAGTAAATAAGTATCTTGATTTATAAAAAATAGTGAAATTTCATAATAATAATATCATTTATGGTTGAATGTTCAAAGAACGAGAACACAAATTAACTAATTTAAATTTACGAGAGCACAACACAAATAATTCGTGAACTTCAATCAGCTCACTGTATTCACAAAATGTTTATAATCCTTGAAGGTTCTTTTGTTTATTGAGAGTTAATAATTTGAGCACTTTTCTGCTGAAGTGTGTAAACAATAAGTGCAAGAAAAGTCTATATATATATGCTCAGTTTCTATATACAAATTTACAAATTAATGTTCATTTCACGAGTGTGAAAACCAAATTTCTGTATTAAAGGTTAGAACAAACACTTCAATTTATAGTGCATTTCAACCGAATCGGTATTCAGTATTTATTAATTTATTGTTCGACTGTTTTGAGAAATTGAAACGGTCTTACTTGCTTAATCCAGTTCATACCGGTAAATCCATATAGTGATTATTTATCCATTTATCACTATTCGTAGTAATTTGCACTGTCAGCTAAGGGATTTTCCACTAAGAGAGAGAACACAATGATATACAGAGTTGAAGCCCGTCGAGAGTGAGACAGGAATAACCTTAAACAGGCGTAGTAGAGAATTTTGCTAGGTCCGAGATGACTTGCAACAATTTAGGGGTTAATTACATGAATTGTAATCAATAATATCGTTGATAATATAGGCCATGTCAGGCCTTGAGACACTGGGAGTAGTATTTTACTATAATTCGCGTACTAACGGGGGTTTTCTGGGGGTTTTTTTCCTCTGTAGAGCGTTCAGAGGCGAGAGGGTGCAGAGTCTTTGCTTACTCTTCTGCTTCTTGATTACTACTGTTGTGTACCGTGCCGTGCGTCGAGTCGACTGCCTTTTTCGGAGTAGGTCGCATAAATCAGGGATGTTGGGTGGCAACTGACCAATCACAACAACAAAATAGATCCATTGCTCATAGGGTAATGAAGAAATCTGTAATTTTACCGATTCAAAAGGGCTGCTGTTGCCAGTTTTACAGGAATCTTTTTTTAGAATATTATTTTTATGATAAATAATAGAAATTGATTATATTGATAAACTACAAATAATAACATTTTAAACTTGTTGTGGGTTATTTCCGCAACAGTGGTATCATTTTAAGTTGCCAGTTCCATCGGTAATCATATTTATTTTCCGGTGAATCCCCGAACTAGAACTCTTAAACTCGACAACCTCAATGCTCGATTCCATCCATTCTGAAGCGAATCAGAGTTACTCTGCGGCACTCTGTGCTGCTGTGACAGGGCGCGCTCGCGAAAGTCAATGTGGAAACGCATACATTCGAAGAATCATTTTTGAGTGCATTTGAAACTTGCACAGTTCGCGATAGCTATGCGATCGGACCGCGAATGTCTTGCGCCCTTATATGCACTATTTTTTAAGAAATATCCCACGAATATCGCAATTTTGGTGGAAATTTCCCTTTTCCCTTCAGTGTAACTAATTTTCCACGAATCGGGAAATTAACCACGAGTTGGCATCACTGGTTTAAATTAAACGAAGCCAAAATAACCTACATTAAAAATTTACACTTGTCTGAATACTTCACTAAATGTTGTTTCAAATTATTCCTGGTTCTGAATTTAGCGTTGCATAAGTTACATTTGAAATTCTTCTCATCCGAATGTGATAATACATGATACTTTAAATCGTGTTTTCGTTTAAATTTTACTTTGCAAGTGTCACATCCAAAAGGACGAATTTCTGAATGTGTTATTATGTGACTTTCCAGATGGCCTTTTCGTTTAAATTTCGCTTTGCAAGTGCTACATTCAAAAGGATGAATATCCGAGTGTTTTAACATGTGCATTTTCCAATTGCCTTTTGTTTTAAATTTTGCTTTGCAAGTGTCACATTCAAAAGGATGAATATCCGAGTGTACTTGCATGTGCATCTTCAAAACGTCTTTTCTTTTAAATTTCGCTTTGCAAATGTCACATTCAAAAGGATGAATATCCGAGTGTATTAACATGTGCATTTTCCAATTGCCTTTTGTTTTAAATTTTGCTTCGCAAGTGTCACATTCAAAAGGATGAATATCTAAATGTGTCATTAAGTGACACTTCAAATGGTCTTTTCGTTTAAATTTGGCTTTGCAAGTGTTACATTCAAAAGGATAAATATCCGAGTGTGTTAATATGTGAGTCCTCAAACCGCTTTTTCGCTTAAATTTTTTTTCACAAGTGTTACATTCAAAAAGATGCATATCCGAGTGCGTCTTCAAATCGCCTTTTTGTTCAAATTTCGCTTTGCGAGTATTATATTCAGGAGGATAAATATCCGAATGTGATGTTACATGATGTTTCAAATTTGATTTTTTTTCAAATACAGCATTGCAATTGTAACATTGAAATTTCTTATTAACATCTGCTTTTGATGAATTGTCGTCATTTGAATAATCCTCTTCTTTTATAGATGTTCCTCCAATTGGATCTATTAGCTCAATTTCTGACACTTCTATAGCTTCATCGTCTAGATATTCATTCTTCACGATAAACCTAAAAAAAATGTTTGTTAGATTCATAGTTGGATTTTGAAATTATACGAGATAGACAGGATTAGAATTTTGAAAAAACACATGTGTTAATTCAATCATACAAAAGCTTTGTTGTGGTTGGAGGAGTTTATTATTGGAATTTTTGATAGCCGAACCGTTGTCATTTTGTGGTGCTATTGTCTTTAACCGTCTTTTTCTCAAACCACAATAAAGCTTTCAAACAATAAAAAAAAGCCAAGTGTAGGTTACAGATTGTTTATTATTTTATTCACTTAATAGTTACACGAGTTACATACGGCTCTACATTGTATATTTTATTTAATCAGCATATTATTTTTCATTAGCTTGCATTCTGTATTCTCTTTTTGTAGCTTCTACTTGCCGAGCGTCGTCAGTCAGAGCTTTGCATTCACTTTCGACGCTTCGAATTTTAATAAATTTTAAACGTAAAAATATTGTAATAGTTTTAAGTGAAATAAATTTGTTTTTAAAAAATCGTACATCGCGTACTGATTTGTAACTGGCGCAGTCGGTAGGATAGTCAGGAATCAATACATCGAGTATCGATTTATCGTGAAACGGTCAACTGGCTATCCGAAAGAACTTACGGTTCGGGATTTTGATTGAACATCAGAAACTGTCGACCGTGACTACGAAAAGTGTTCGTGTGCGTAAAGCAATTAATTGGGGATTGTTTCGCGACGGCATTTTGAGAATTGATAACAAACTCTATCAATTCTGCGAGGACTTAGTGCTTTTGGACTTGGATTACAAAATTGCCACCAGAGGACTGAGGCCTTATAGTACCACCTAGACATAAGAAGAAAACTCTATGGCACGAAAATTGATAGCATATTTTATGTAAGTGCAATTTGTAAATGTCTGATTTGGACGATTTAATTAACTCTTTTGAAAGTATTGAGATAAACGATAATAGCTCTGACTCCGCTTCAAATACAGAAGTGTTAACTGATCAATCTAATAATCAATTAGAAACTGAAGGTAATATTGATCAATTAGAAAGTGAAAATAATATTTTACCTATTGATAGCTCAAACTTAGATTTAACTGCTTTTGCACAAACTATAACGCTTTTGCGAAGTCAACAAAATTTAAACTTTTCTCCTTTAAATATTGCTACAGTAAATTTACCAGTAACTATGGCTCAATTTAAACCCGAATATTTAAGTTGTGTCCCAAAATTCGAGGGAAACCCTTGCGAGCTAAACAGATATTTAGCGACTTGCAAATCTCTCATAGATAATTTTTATGATACTGTAAATGTAAATTGTTTCCAAAATATATTTTTAATAAACTCTCTTATAGGTAAACTTTCTGGCAATGCTAGATTAGTGGTTAATGTTCAGAATGTCTCCACCTGGGACGATCTAAAAAATACATTGACTAGACATTTCGCGGACAGACGTGACGAGTCTTGTTTGAATAGAGACCTTGTTTTAACCAAACAAAATGCTAACGAGACCCCTCAATCTTACTATGATAGAATTCTCGAATTACTTAATTTACTCTGCAGTTACGTAGATGCTCACGACGATGTGGCTACTGCCCAAATAAAACGAAATTTGTATACAGAACTTGCTTTAAAAACATTCTTGGCCGGTTTAAGAGAACCTTTAGGCAACACAATTCGTTGTATGTCACCAAAAGATTTAGCTGATGCCATACAACTTGTTATTCGAGAGAGTAACACAAAATATTTCCAAAATCAACCCAATCACAATAATAGCAATGCAAATCATACAAAACCAAAACCTCAACAACATCAATTTCGATTTAATGGTCCAACCAGAAATTTTGGTTATAATAACTATACACCAAATCAGTTTAAGCAGCCCTTTCCGTCACAACCTATCAATATTAGACCTAATGCAAACATCCGCCCACAAAAATTCTTTTCTAACTCCCAAGTTTTTGGTAAACCAAAACCAACAAACGTATTTAGACAAAATCCTGGAAAAATCTTGCCAAAGCCCACACCAATGTCAGGTGTAAGTTTCCAAAACACCCAAAATTTCACACCAGTGGCTCAAGCATCAAATTTCCAGCAACCACAACAACAGTATCAGCAACAGCCCAAATATGCATTTGAAGAATTATTTACTACAGAACTAGATCCAACTTCTGAAGAATATCAATACAGTTATTCAAACGTCATCAATCAAACGTACCCCGAAAATAATGCAAATTATGATGAACAGCAGATCTATAACCCCGAAAATTCTTATTATTATTATGCTGACCCAGCACAGATAAATTATACAAATGAAACTCAAGAAGAACCGACCACATCAAATCAGGCTGTAGAATCAAATTTTCAGGAATCAGCCGAAGACAATCAGAATATTTGACGGAATCGCCCCCAGTGATATCATTAAATTTAAACAACACCAGTGAACTCTCATACATAGTGTTTCCTGAATACAACGTCAAAATTTTAATTGATTCAGGTTCCACGAAATCTTTTATTGACCCAAATATAGCATTTAAATTATTTCCGAATTTCGTTATTAACGATCCTTTCATCGTTAGTACGGTATTCCAGAAATCAGCCCATAAATATAGTGCTAACATACCAGCACCTAAAATATTTAATTTACCCAAAAAAGGAAAACTCAAATTTTACCTATTCAAATTCCATAACATTTTTGATGGTTTGATAGGCCTTGACAATTTAAAATTATTACAAGCAAATGTTGATTTTAATAGTGGTTACCTTATTACGCCCTATGCAAAGATCAAATTGAAATATCAACAAACACAAAACGAACTTAATTGCATTACTGTTGAAGCGAGAACAGAAAAAGTAATTAAAATCAAAACATCTATAAAAAATGGCGAAATTATTGTTCCCTATATGAAATTACACAATATTGAAATACCCGAATCACTAACAATCGCAAAAGATGGCTATGCAATAACAACAATCTTAAATAACTCTTGCGAGCCAATTACTTTAGATTTTTCAGAACAAATAGAAGTAGACCCTTTTGAAAGAAATAATATCGAGATGATAGATTTAAATAATTTTGACGAATCACCCAAACAAAGACTAGATTTATCAAAAATTCGTGTTGATCATCTTAATGATGAAGAAAAATACAAAACTTTGGAACTGTGTGAAGAATTTTCAGATATTTTCTATCAAGAAAATACACCTCTATCTTTCACTAGTAACTTGAAACATCATATACAAACGACAGATGAGACTCCAATTTATACTAAAACTTACAGATACCCGTTCATCCATCGCCAAGAAGTAAGAAATCAAATAGAAAAAATGTTAGATCAAAAAATTATAAGACCTTCAAATTCTCCCTGGTCCTCACCAATTTGGGTGGTACCAAAAAAATTAGATGCTACAGGAAAGCAAAAATGGCGTGTAGTCGTGGACTACAGAAAACTGAACGAAAAGACAATCGATAACAAATACCCGCTACCAAATATCACGGATCTTTTAGACAAATTAGGTAGATGCCAGTATTTTACAACATTAGACCTTGCATCAGGCTTTCACCAGATTGAAATGAATGAAGCCGACATACAAAAAACGGCCTTCAACACTGAAAATGGGCACTACGAGTACCTTAGGATGCCCTTCGGTCTGAAGAATGCGCCTGCTACCTTTCAAAGCATAATGGATTCAATTTTAAGGGGTATTCAAAATGAAAAATGTTTGGTATACCTAGATGATATCATTATTTTCTCGACATCTTTACAGGAACATCTAAATAACTTGAGAAATGTTTTCCAACGGCTACGTGACTCTAATTTCAAGATCCAGCTTGATAAAAGCGAATTTTTGCGTCGCGAAGTCGCATACCTGGGTCATATTGTGACGCCAGAGGGAGTCAAACCAAACCCCGATAAAATTAAAGCAATTAAGCAGTATCCGATACCGAAGACTACAAAGCAAATTAAAGGATTCCTAGGACTGTTAGGCTACTACCGGAGATTTATTAACAATTTTGCAAAAGTTACGAAACCTCTCACCAAATGTTTGAAGAAAGGCGCTAAAATAAATCATGACGAAGAATTTATTAACTGTTTCAAAATGTGCAAAAATTTACTAACAAATGAACCCATACTCCAGTATCCTGACTTTTCAAAACCTTTTAATTTGACAACAGACGCGAGTAACTTGGGCTTAGGAGCAGTACTTTCCCAAGGGCCAATTGGACAAGATTTACCGATCGCCTATGCCTCACGCACGCTCAACGACTCTGAGTGCAACTATTCTACGATAGAAAAGGAATGTTTGTGTCTTGTTTGGGCAACCAAATATTTCCGCCCTTATCTCTATGGCAGAAAATTTAACATCATTACAGACCACAAACCGCTTCAATGGCTTTTTTCAGTTAAAGAACCAACTTCAAAATTACTTCGCTGGAGAATAAGACTAGAAGAATTTAACTATCAAATTATTTACAAGAAAGGAAAATTAAACACAAATGCGGACGCCCTATCGAGAATAGAAATTCATACTAAAGAAACAACAGAAAATATTTTTGACCTGCAAAAATATGTAGAAGACGTAACTAAAAATTTAGAGGACAACAACCACCAAAATAATGACGAAATTCCTAGCACAAGTCACGAAAATATGGATCAAATATCAGTTGTAGCACAACCGGACAATGACCCACCAGAAATCGCGCAAGATGCCGATGATGCAACTATCCATACAAACGCCGACCAAAACCCTGTAGTAGGAGTACCTATTATTGAAACAGCTGTCAATTATGGTTCTAATCAAATAATATTGCAGCAGGTACACCACTCACCAGCAAGAGCGAAAATAATTGTACTATTTAACAAGAAACGTAGAATAATAGTACAACTATCGCAGGAAAATTTCGAGGAAGACATCATGAAATTTATCAAAGAATTAATAGTGCCAAATAAACCATACCACCTGTACTTTGAAAATCCAGAGGCTTATGAACCATTTTGCCGAGTCATCAAGAACAATTTTAAATGGCCCTCCTTACAATTTAAAAGATGTACTTCAAAACTACTCGACGTTACCAACAAAAATGATATTAAAGAAATCATACAAAATTACCACGAAAGCAAGTCAAACCACCGCGGCATAGAAGAAACAGTTCAAAGATTAAAAACAAAATATTACTGGCCCGATCTTAAATTTGTATTCGTAGTAAATATGAACGTAACCCAGTAAAGATTCCAATGAACGTTACACCCACGGCATCAAGGCCCTTTGAAATTATTCACCTTGATACCTACACTCTAGAAAAAAGTAAATTCCTCACCATCGTCGACAGTTTTTCCAAATATGCGCAAGCATATCCACTTAAATCACTAGCTGCTACTGAAATTGCAGACAGTCTTCTAAGTCATTTTTCTCATCATGGAATTCCAAAACAAATAATTGTAGATAACGGTACAGAGTTTAAAAATACCATAGTGACAGAATTACTGTCCCTACACAAAATAAAAGTTCACTTTTGTTCGCCTTATCACCCGGAATCGAATGGTATCGCCGAGCGTTTCCATTCAACCCTTTCAGAGCACATCAGATTGCTTAACAATCAAAATTTCGCTAACGCAACCATACAAAATAAAATTGTATATGCCGTTCTGGCTTATAATCATACAATTCACTCTACAACCAACCTTAAACCCATTGATGTTGTGCAAGGACATATTACATCAGATGATACTTTTAATTTAAAATTAGATCAATTAATTTTATCAGATTATATAAATGAACATAAAGAAAAAGCAAAAGTTCTTTATGCGCAATTGAACGAAAAATTAATGGCTAAGAAAGAACACTTAACTACAAAAATTAATGTGAATAAAGACAACCCAGAAATATTTCAACCAAACCAAACAGTATTTACGAAAAAACACATACGACAGAAAAACGCTGACAAATTCAATAAGCCGACTAAAATAGTAAATGTCGACACAGCTAAAAAGACAGCAAAACTCGAATCTCAAGAAAAGATTCACTTGTCAAACATAAAACGTCCATTAAAAAATAAATATAGCTTTGACTAATTGCTATATTCTCTTTTCAGGATACTACAAGTATCAATTGCCCTTGAAGATAAAATTCAATTAGAAAAAATCGCTGATAACCCTGGACTATTGCCAATTAAATTAGGACAAGCCAAACTAGAAGAATATTCATTTACGCTAATTCATTTTTATGACCTCAATCCAATCCTAAATGAAGTCAACAAACTTCAAGAAAAATCAAAAAACTTGACCGATAACGTAAATACGCACGCAGAATATAAGATCGAAACTAGTAATTATATAAAAATACTATTCTTAATTCAAAACCGTGTTGAAACAAAATTAAAAGAATTAATTCCACACCCACAACGCACAAGACGCGGGCTTATTAATGCAGTCGGATCAATTTTCAAAACAATTACTGGTAACCTAGACGCATCAGATGGAGAACGTTATGAACAACTAATTGAAAATTTACAGAGTAATCAAATTGAAATAAAATCAAAAGCCTTAAAGGAAAATGCCATTTCGATTAAGCTGATTGAACAATTTAATAAAACTATTCAACAAATTGGGAAAAACGAGAACTTACTCGAATCCAAATTAAACCAGATTAGTTTAATTGTACAAAAAGGCACTTTCCGAGAAAATGCTAATATTATTAAAGATACTCTCAATCAAATAATTAATTTATACGAAATCATTGACTCAATACTGCAAGATGTAGAAAACGCAGTTACCTTTTCGAAACTGAAAATACTACATCCGAGTATCATAAAAACTGAAAATCTATATTTTGAGTTGCAAAGAATCCAAAAAATTGTGAATGCGAAAAGTATGCCCTTAGAGGTTACTCTAGCTAATACATTGTTATACGAGAAATTAGTAAAAATAGAAAGTTTTATTTTAAACAATAAAATTACCTTTCTAATTCGATTTCCTATCACTTATCAAAATAATTTCGACTATTATCATTTATACTCAATACCAATTTACAAACAAAATAAATTCAAAACAATCATTCCAAAAAGTAAATTCTTGGTAAAAAACAAATTGCACTTCTCATATCGATCTACGGAGTGCCAGGAAATCCAGAACCAGTACTATATCTGTGACAAAATGGATCTCACAGAAATCACAACCAAAAATCCATGTGCAATCCAATTATTGGAATCAAGTAACCAAGTCCAATCATGTCAACAAATCGAAGTTAAGATTTCGATCCCAATAGTCAATCAATTGGACCTCTCAAATAAATGGATCATAATTATTCCCAAAGAAGAAACAGTCAAAATGGAATGCAGCGACCAAGAAGAATACCAAAAATTATTTGGTACATATTTTGCCGAAATCCCAAAAAATTGCAAACTAACTAATCACAGCAATCAAGAAGTGATTATAAACAACGCACACGTAGGCGAAACAAAAACCCAGCCTATATTATTTCCTGATTTGAATAATCAAGAAGAACTACTACTGCCAACACTTAACTTGAGTGTTCATCTAGATGACCTGAAATTAGATGACCTCCAAAAAATCAAAAACCAAATTAAGGACAATCAACTTAATTTTACACCGTTTCCCGAAATCGTCGAAGCCCCAAATATTTGGACTATCTTCATTTACCTACTAATGGTAATTTTCGTCAGCTACTGCACCTACAAGAAACTGACTCAACTTAGACGAAGACCACGAAGAGCTCAAGAAGCCAATCCAGAAGACCCAATCCAAGAACCAATTATTCAACTACCCCTTCAACATGTTTAGTTGAATCTAATGAGGGAGGAGTTACATACGGCTCTACATTGTATATTTTATTTAATCAGCATATTATTTTTCATTAGCTTGCATTCTGTATTCTCTTTTTGTAGCTTCTACTTGCCGAGCGTCGTCAGTCAGAGCTTTGCATTCACTTTCGACGCTTCGAATTTTAATAAATTTTAAACGTAAAAATATTGTAATAGTTTTAAGTGAAATAAATTTGTTTTTAAAAAATCGTACATCGCGTACTGATTTGTAACTCACGTGTTTCGCTCATACAAGTATCATCACTATCATCAGACAGTTAAAATTAAAAACCACAGGACCCTACAAATATTTCCTCAAAAATTTTCTGCATTTGAATACATGATTCTGAATGTTTCAGACATAAGCATAAAGGCTTTGAAAAGCAAATTCATCTTATTAAAATAAGAAAAAAAAATTATCTGAAGAAAGCACACCGCCTCTTTGATGTAGAAAAAAAATAATAGTTTTTGTTTCCTAATACGTGTCGGGTCGGTGAGTCGTTTACGTTTTGACGGTTCCTTGCCCTGGATGCATATCACTGATTCAAAAATAAGAAAAACTTCCACACAACTGAGGCTGTTAATTTGAATTTTCTTTTACTATATAGTCTGTGATCAAACTCATTGGCAGTGACTCATATAATGACACACACAATAACGACTAGGCGGCAATTAAAGAAAAGCTATTGATTAGGGTATATAAATTCCACAAAAATCCGTCGAATCAAAAAAATTATATTTGGCCCCTAGTATATACTAAAAATAAATTTACTTTTCACACACATGTCCCAAAGCCCCAATTACTATGTTACAGCAATTATCCCAGCATAACATCAAAACAAAAGGTTCACTATTTGAATACTTCACCAAACAAATCATAATAATTGAATATGTATGTTCCACATTCCTTCGCAAACACAATTTCCTTGCTATTGCTTTTATATTGCAAGGTAGCATATTATACATATATTTTGGGTGCCAAATAGTCAAAAAACCTCAAGTTAATGCTCCTATGACTTACCGGAATACTAATATTTTTATTTTCCTTATTTCTTGTGTAATTAACAATGTTCTGCAAGGAATCACGTGAATGCATGCAATTGCATATCGTTGACATGTAAATGGTGCTAACATTGCAAGCATCATACGTGAATAGTAGTCTTGTTGGATACATTCTATTCTTATTAAAAATAATGTCAAGTATTTTCTTTTGAACTATATTTAATTTGTACAATGCATTATTATTTAATCCACCCTAGACCAAAATTCCATATCTTACCAGTGATTCAATAAATGATTTATATTATGATAACTAAATTTTTCTTGTTCAAAATGTATTTTAAACAATGAAACCTGTAAATTAGTTTGCGAATTTTATTTGAAATATAGTCTATGTGTTCATGCCACTTCATGTGCCGGTCCCCAATGATAACCAAATGTGTAGGCAACCAGAACGGAAACTTGGAAGTGGACGATGGTCAGGAAGTTCTGCAATGTCAAGAATATGAATATCTAGGTATCACATTCGACAACACCGGAACAGATGTGAAAGAAATAGAAAAGCGAATAGTTAAAGCTAAAAAAGTAATAGGATGCCTAAATGGAATATTATGGAGCAAGGAAATTACAAAGAAGAGAAAATTTAATACATACGAGACAATGATAAAGAGCAGCCTTCTATATGGAGCCGAGACTTGGAGAATTACAGACAGACAAAAGAAAAAAGTGGAAGCAGTTGAAATGGATGCTATTAGAAGATCCATGCAAATATCACGAAGAGACAGAATAAGGAACGACAATATAAAACAACAAATGGGTATAGAAGGTACGATAGTCCAGGACATTGAAAAGAAACAACTTACCTGGTACGGACACGTAGAACGAATGCCAAATGACAGGTGGCCCAGAAAAATGCTGCATTGGCAACCAACAGGTAGAAGAAAACGAGGAAGACCAAAACTGGAATGGCATAAGACCATACAAAAGTCCATGAGTGAAAGAAATCTCTCATCAGAGGATTGCGACGATACAAGAGGATGGAAATTAGGTGTCGGACAACGAAGAAAGACGCTCTAAAACGACATGTATATATATCTCTTAGTCTTTCAAATACGCTTCTGAGCCGTTCCAGATGTTCTTGCAGCGACGTAGAAAATACAATGATATCGTCTAGATAGACTAAACATTTTTCATTTTGGATCCCTCGGAGAATGTTATCCATAACTCATTGAAACGTTGCGGGAGCGTTCTTCAGTCCGAATGGCATTCTTAGGAACTCATAATGTCCATTTTCGGTGTTAAAAGCTGTTTTTTCTATGTCGTCTTCGTGCATTTGGACCGATGGAAACCACTCACTAAATCAAAAGTCGTGAAATACTGACATCTTCCCAGTTTGTCCAGTAAGTCAGTGATGTTCGGCAGAGTGTAGCGATCATCTAGGGTCTTCGCATTGAGCCCTCTAAAATCTTTAACAGCCTCCAGCGTTTTTCTCCCGAGGCATCTAATTTCTTTGGGACCACCCAGATAGGTGAACTCCATGGGGACGTGCTTGGCCTGATGATTTTCTGTTCTAGCATTTTACTTATTTGTTTTTCCACTTCTTGCTTGTGTATGAAGGGGTTTCGTATAGACAGGGACTTCATCAGAGGTGCGTATACGGTGTTTTATCCTAATTGTAAATTTTAATGGGTTTTCGTCGTTGAAAAATGTGTCGGAAAATTCTCTAATCAGATTCAAAATTTTATATCGTTCCTCTTTATTCAAATGGTCTATGCTAAATTTTGAGAGGTCTAATTTCGCACTCATTATTGAAATTATTCAAGTCTATTTCTTCTATTTTGTATTTATTGAAGTTCTCAACCTTTATAGCTTGTGAAAAATCTAAAATTACAGGCTCGGTGGAGTTATTTAAAATTGCTGTCACCGCAAATCCGTTTTTTGCTATTGATAAGCATTCTGGGATTTCGCAATTGTGGATTTTTTGATGTGGTATAACAATTTCACCGTTTTTCATGGAAGTTTTAATTCTAATTACTTGTTTGACACGAGGTGGAATTGTAATACAATTCAATTCGTATTGGGTTTCCTGAAATTGGAATTTTATCCGAGCATGTGGTGTTATGAGAAAACCTTCGTCATATTCTAGACTTGCTTGTAAAAGTTTCAAATTATCGAGTCCTATTAGACCGTCAAATATATTATGTAATTTCAAAAGATAAAATTTGAGGTCTTTATTATTTGGTAAATTGAATATTTTTGATGAAGGAATTAAGGTACTGTATTGGTGGGCAGATTTTTGGAATACTGTCGAAACAATGAAATGGTCATGGAATATTCTATTTGGATATAGTTTTTTGGCAATATTAGGATCTATAAATGACCTAGTTGAACCTGAATCAATTAAAAATTTTAAGTTATTTTCCGGGAAAATAATATAGGAAAATGTGCTAGAGTTTGACATATTAAAAGAAATTATTTGGGTGTTTTGACCTACGGATTCTTGTTGGTCTGAATAAGGTCCTGAAAATTTTGGTTATATTCGGATTGGGGGTCATTATTTTCTTCTTGTGTTAGGCCATAAGTTTCTGGGTTTTTTTTTTTTTTTTTTTTTTTTTACGGATATGCGCACTCGCAAGGAAATGTCCTATCACGCTCGAGAAGCGGCAAGTGCGCGGTTAACAGCGAATGTGTTATTAGTGTCGCTGGTTTCATAGCAATCATCATTAGGCACATTAGGGTAGAAATAATAATTGTTCTGGTCATAATATTGGTTATCGTATTGAAAATATTGATTGTTGTATTGAAAATATTGATTATCGTATTGATAATATTGTATGTATATTGTGGCAGTTGTTCTGTCTCAGTGTTGTAGACTTTTTCAAACACAAGCTTTGGGGGTTGGTAGTTACCTTGTGCATTTGAAGTACTAGGTAGAGGTTTAAACGTAGAGGTTTCTACACCTGACATTGGTTTTGGGGCCGGAAATCGTGTTTGCTGATTTGGCCTGAAAACGTTAGATCTGGGTTTTCCAAATACTTGAGTATTCGTGAAGAATCTCTGAGGGGGTCTGTTGAAGTTGGGTCGCAAGTTGATATGTTGCGATGGAAAACTCTGTCTATAAGTATAATGAGATGTTTGAGGGTTGAAAGGAAAGTTTGAATTCACTGGAAAATTTTGGAATGTTTGTGGAAAATTGCTGTTTTGTAGTGCTTTGAAATTATTTGGGTTATTAGAATCGGGTGGTTTGGGTCCGACAGATGCATTTCTTGTTTGATTTTGAAAATAGTGCGTATTGTATTCTTGGGTCACGAATTGCAATGCTTGCATTAAGCTCTTAGGCCGCATGCATCATATTGTGGTCCCAAGAGGTTCTCTAAGACCAGACAAAAAAGTTTTCAGTGCAAGATCGTTATATAATGTTCGTTTCAATGTTTTGGAGGAAACTACATTGTCATGGCAATCAACATATGAACACAAAATATTAAGGATGTGTAAAATTCGATCATAGAATTGACTTGGCTTTTCATTCGGATGTTGCTTCATCATTACCAAGTCCCTATTTAGGCAAGCTTCATCCCTTTGATCAGCAAAATTACGTCTAAGGGTATCTTTTAATTCATCCCATGTCGTGACATTTTCAATATTAACAATTAGTTTAGCTTGTCCACAAAGTTTGCCGATCAAAGAATTCAGTAAATAAATGTTTTGAAATTGGTGAGGGTCTGTAGCGACATAAAAACTATCTATAAGAGATTGACAAGTAAATATGTAGCGATTCAAGTCGTTTGGATTTCCATCAAAAACTGGGACACAGTTTAGGTATTCTGGTTTGAATTGCTATCATATTGTTGCTTGTTTGATTATATAATTTTAAATTAATTTCTAAATTTTGTTCGAAATCAGGGTCAGTTGAAGGTGTCGATATATTTAATTGTTCTAAATCAGCAATAATTGAATCAATGTTATCAACGGACATGAAAATAAATCAATTACACTACTTACAATAATATTAGGCAGGCAATTCTATTCATTTCCTATAAGGTCGAAGTTTCGGTTTGGCAATGGTTGTCCTCTCCAAATCTTGAGCCTTGCAAAAATAGACAATGTTGGTTCTATTTCTCGATGATCAGTTGGTGGACGATAATACACAGATCTACGATAGAGAGTTTTCGATATTCAGATAGTCCACTCTATTTCAACACCTCCGCCAACGTCACAACACTAGATTCTTTTCCGGTAAATCCAGTTGAAATGGAAAAAATCAACATAATCGATTTATATTGATTCCCGAAAATCCGTTCCGACTGTGCCAATTGACTAACACGACCGGAGGTTTGCCTTTTTAAAAATTTATTATTACAACTTAAACTAACGGGTTTCAAATTAAAGTTAAAACCTATCTAAAAACAGACTGCCCGCGCCTGGTTGGGATCTTCTATATATTGAGGTTGAATATTCAACCTCAGCATCGGCAACTTCAGCATTTCTGGGAATTGACTACCATATAACTGTTAAAATCCCCTTTGAGTGTGTCATATTTTTCGACACACTACTAATAATTATATTTATTGGTTCAACAGCTGAAACTGTTATTTCTATTTCTATATTCATACTTATATTTTTCGCACCTACCTAGAGGTGCGATTTGAGTTCCAAAAATTATTACATATATTATGGTAATTTATTAATACAATAATTTCCAATACTTATGCTAGTGGTTTGTACATTGGGAAATCGGCATGATCTAACCGTCCGAAGAAAACTTCTGTCGTACAAAACAGGTAGGACTTGAAAATATTCATAAAGCGAAATAGTTATTTCTCTACCAAGTGCGCGAAGTTATGCCTCCCGCACGCAAAAGCAATTGAACGGATAACTTTTGAGGGCAACAAAGAGACATTTTTGGGTATTTTTTGTACGAACGGTCGCACCTTTGAATGTATATCCGGTGTCAACCTTTTTTGCCAAAATATGAAAATAAACTAATCCAGTTTCAAGACAAGAAGCTCTCATGAAAAATTATCAATAGTAATATAACTAGTGCAACGGAAATTATTGATAATTTTTGGGAAATTTGCCCGAATGCATTTTCAGTTAAAAGAGAGCACCAGTGCACGTAGTGCACGACGGCCTTTTCCAGTTAAAAATGCATGAGTGCAAATTTGTCGAAAATTATAAATATATTTCCATTGCACGAGTTGTATTTAATGAGAGAATTTCATAAATCAAAAATTTAAATTTTTTGTCAAAAAATGTCAAAACACCAGTTTTCGCACCAGTTACTATGCAATTATCGCGTAATTCCAATCTGATTGGTTCAAATCAACAATCAAAACATGTCAATTTATTGTTGAAATACCAGTTTTGACAGATGTATGAAATTCTCAGTTATATTGATGCACCGTATGTAATTACTCCCGATTATTCAGCGAATCCGGATTCCGGTCCGATTGTCTCTAACTTATTTACAAGTCCCTCCTTCGAGATATTAACTTTGCATTTACAAAATTTATATTTAAAGACTCGTTTATCCATATGTTTGGGTGCTGAAAAAACAACAATTTTTTTTCCGCTGGAATTAAGGGAAGCAAAAATTGCCTACATTGAAATTTTCAATTATCTAAATGCCTCACTGAATGTTGTCTCAACCAATCCCAGGTTCTGAATTTAGCGTTGCATAAGTTGCATTTGAAATTCTTCTCATTCGAATGTGATGATATATGAACCTTCAAATAGGCTTTTCGTTTAAATTTCGCTTTGCAGAAGCTACATTTGAAAGGATGAATATTCGAATGTTTTATCATGTGCCTCTTCAAATCGCTTTTTCGTTTAAATTTTACTTTGCAAGTATCACATTCAAAGGGACGAATATCCGAATGTGTTAATATGTGCATCCTCAAATTGCATTTTTGTTTAAATTTCAGTTTACAAGTGTCACATTCAAAAGAATGAATATCCGAGTGTCTTGACATGTGCATTTTCCAATCGCCTCTTTTTTTAAATTTTGCTTCGCAAGTGTAACATTCAAAAAGATGAATATTCGAATGTGTTAACATGTGTATCTTCAATTTGCGGTCTGTTTTAAATTTTGCTCTGCAAGTGTTACATTCAAAAGGATAAATATCTGAGTGTACTACCAGATGGTTCTTCAATTCGCCGTTTCTTTTAAATTTTGCTTTGCAAGTGTTACATTCAAAAGGACGAATATTCGAGTGTGTTATCATGTGCATCTTCAAATTGACTTTTCTTTTAAATTTTGCTTTGCAAGTGTTACATTCAAACGGACGAATATTCGAGTGTGTTAATATGTGCATCCTCAAAACGCATTTTTGTTTAAATTTCAGTTTACAAGTGTCACATTCAAAAGAATGAATATCCGAGTGTGTTGACATGTGCATTTTCCAATCGCCTCT
This sequence comes from Ceutorhynchus assimilis, assembly GCA_917834065.1. Taxonomy (NCBI): domain Eukaryota; kingdom Metazoa; phylum Arthropoda; class Insecta; order Coleoptera; family Curculionidae; genus Ceutorhynchus; species Ceutorhynchus assimilis. The sequence goes on along the minus strand of OU892286.1, from coordinate 9,949,448 downwards.
TTTTTCAAATTTTGCTTCGCAAGTGTAACATTCAAAAGGATGAATATTCGAATGTTTTAACATGTGCAACTTCAATTTGCCGTCTCTTTTAAATTTTGCTCTGCAAGTGTTACATTCAAAAGGATAAATATCTGAGTGTACTACCAGATGGTTCTTCAATTCGCCGTTTCTTTTAAATTTTGCTTTGCAAGTGTTACATTCAAAAGGACGAATATTCGAGTGTGTTATCATGTGCATCTTCAAATTGACTTTTCTTTTAAATTTTTTCTTGCAAATGTCACATTCAAAAGGATGAATATCCGAGTGTGTCAACATGTGGTTCTCCAAAACATCTTTTGTTTTAAATTTTGCTTTACAAGTGTCACATTCAAAAGTACAAATATTCGAGTGTGTTATCATGTGCATCTTCAAATTGACTTTTCTTTTAAATTTTTTCTTGCAAATGTCACATTCAAAAGGATGAATATCCGAGTGTGTCAACATGTGGTTCTCCAAAACATCTTTTGTTTTAAATTTTGCTTTACAAGTGTCACATTCAAAAGTACAAATATTCGAATGTGATATCAAATGATATTTTAAACTTGATTTTTTTCTGAACATAGCATTGTAACATTGAAATTTCCCAACAACATCTGCTCCTGATGAATTGGCATTTAAAGATTCCTCTTCTTTTATAAATATTCCCCCAGTTGGATCTATTAGCTCAATTTCTGAGACTTCTATATCTTCATCGTTTAGATGTTCATTCTTTACCATAAACCTAAAAAAAATGTTTGTTAGATTTATAGTTGAATTTTGAAATTTCACGAGGTAGATAGGATTAGAATTCAGAAAATAAACACATATGTTAATTTAGTCATACAGTATCTTGAAACAAAAAAAGAAAAAAATCACAGGTTTTAGATTGTTTATTATTTTATTCACTTAATAGCTCACGCGTTTCAACCATTGTCGAATCGAACATCTTTTTTCTTCTATATGCTTATAGTCTAAAGTTAGAAGATTAAAAACTCTTGGCCCCCATATGAAATATGACATTGACACGTTGTGAAATTTATTTTAGTCGTAGTATATATTGTTTGCCTGATCTTTTTAGTTATGTAATCAATATGCACAATATACTTCAGGTTCCTATCGTTCTTATCAATGTCAAAGTTTATCAATGTATTCTCCAAGATATTTTAGGCAAGGTATAGATGAAATTTCAGTAGTGCATGTAAAATCTGCTATTGCTTTGAAAAATCAGTTATATTTATGTATTGTTAATTTTTGCTGGTTCATCCTGCTATATGATGTAGGTACATGAAAAAATTTATATAATGGGGTTTACTGTTATTTAGTATTAAAAGATGCTAATCCAGCCACAATCCGACCATTGTAACATATTTTTCTGACAGCGTGCGTGCTTCTCTCCATGTTTTGGCTTTTACCAAAATCACAGAGTCTTTATAGGCATAACAAATCACCGAGATAAATGGCTCGGTGACATTATTGTGAAATTATTTATATATATTCAGTAATAAAGGGTCCTCAGTAATAATTCATAAAATTTCATTAACTTCCCGGATAGATGTAATTTTGAATGATGTTGCCCTACTTAAATTTCGAAAATAAGAACATAAGGTAGGTGCGATTCAAATTCCTAAAATTGATATATGGTCATTATTACAATATTTTGCATTAGTTACTTATAAATATTTATTCTATGAAAGTTTGCACCTTTGAATATGTATCTGGTGTCGGGTTTTTTTACCAAAATATGAAAATAATCCAATTTTAAAACAACACGCTTTCATGAGAAATTATCGGTTATGTTGATGCACTTATTTAATTACTCCCGATTATCCATCGGGTCCGGAGTCCCGTGCGTCAAATATAAAGTTATCCAACTCATGCATACACGGCTCACACCGATTGTCTCGAACTTTTTTTCAAGTCCGTTTTTCAAGTTATTAGTTTTGCATTTACAAAATTAACATTGAAACTCTGGTTTATTCAAATGTTTCTCACATTTAAATTAAGTGGAGCAAAAACTACCTACTTTGAAATTTACACTAGGTACCACACAAATTACTCCTGGTTCTTAACTAAACGTTGCATATGTTACATTTTACATTTTTTTAATCCGAATATGATGATATGATATATGTCTCTTTAAAACGTCTTTTCGTTTAAATTTTGTTTTGCAAGTGTCGCATTAAAAAAAAAAATTATCTGAATGTGTTATTATATGATTTTTCAGATGGCCTTTTCGTTTAAATTTCGCTTTGCAAGTGTTACATTTAAAAGGATGAATATCCGAGTATCTTACCATGTGTATCTTCAATTCGCCTTTTCTTTTAAATTTTGCTTTGCAAGAATCACATTTAAAAGGATGAACATCCGAGTGTGTTAACATGTGCTGTTTCAAAATGCCTCTACTTTTAAATTTTACTTTGCAATTTTCACATTCAAAAGGACGAATATCTGAGTGTGTTAACATGTGCCTCTTCAAATAGCTTTTTCGTTTAAATTTTGCTTCGCAAGTGTTACATTCAAAAGGGAGGGCCGGATTAAGGGGGGGGGGGGCTTTGGGGGCTAAAGTCCCGGGCCCCGAAATAATGGGGGCCCCAAAACGCCACCTCACACGGGGAAGAAATCATGATGCATATTGGCGAAATTCCTGTACCAATAGATGGCGCTAAATTACGCGAAAAATGGCAATATGTCTGCCGAACTCATGGCCGTTTGCACCGACAATTTTAAGGAGAGCTTAACGATAAGTATTCCTTAAAGTGACATTTTTACATGTAGAAATGTCATTTTAAGTTCTTCGTATCGTTAAGCCTCCCTTAAAATTGTCGGTGCAAACGGCCATCAGTGAACAACAAAGCCAGTTTTTTGAGGTTAGTTTTTGTTAAATTGTGTTTTATAGCGTTTTTGTGATTTATATAATAGAAACAATACATAAAAGGAATAATATTCTGTGGAAAACTGGAAACTTCCAGAAATAATGCCAGGGGCCAAATGCGATCTTGCTTTGTTGTTCACTGAGTTTTGAGTACCAAAGTTGATCATAGATGTCGCCTACTTCGGGGACTTTCGCGAATAATTTTACAATTTCGCTTTCGGCATCTATTATCTATCAATTATATCGAATACAACACTACCCTTTATTATTATTGAGTAGCTGGCTGGTATAATAATTGATAGATGGCGCACTATCTGCATAAAAGCAAAAGCTACAGTGACTTTATAAAAGACAGTGGCGACAATATGAACCTTGATAGGGCCCACCCGCCATGTTTTGTTTAAACATGACGGGTAGGCCCCCTTGTAGAATTTGTAAACTCACTGCACACAGAGACAGAATTTAATAATATTGAGCAAAAAGCAAAAAAACTTACTGTATACGTTTCTTCAAAATATAGTGACGAGGAGAAGCGAGTTTTAATGCGAAAATATCCAGATGGTAAGGATGAACTTTTGTTACGAGGTCCGAACAAATAGAGTGGAAAAATTCAATGTCAGTCTGGACAAACTTTCTTAAGAATTGAGTAAACGTTCTGAAGCGTATGAATATGTTAGTAATATCTTTGGGTTCCTAACAAATATACCGAATATTTTGGAGCAGGAACTTAAGGCAAGTTCTTCAAGAATGAATTGATGCAGTTTTGTCCTTATATTCGAGACTTGAACGATGATGGCTTGAACGTTCATTTTTTTTAAGGCAGATGGAAGAAAAAGACCTTTTCCAGGTTTTTCCAAACGTTAACATGTTTTGAGAATATATCTATCCAGACCTATCACAAATTGCGAGGGTGAAAGGTCTTTTATAGTACTCTAGCTTATATTAAAAACAAATATCGTTCTGCAATGGGGGATAATAGTTTATCGTCACTTTCACTATTGTCAATCAAAAACGAATAGGGCATTCCAACAAAAAAAAAAAAAAAACAGTCAGGGCACACAATTCAATTTGGTCAATTTTTCTGAAAATTTGATATGATACTCCTCTCAACATTCTGATTAAAAGTGTTCAGTCTTAACTTGATCCTATGACTAGTTTTTGAGATACAGGTAGTTTAATGTCCAAGAAATGCACACATTTTATATGCATTTACATCTAAAATCTGTTTTTTTTTTTTAAAGATAATTCCCCAAGTCAAAAATTTAGTAAGTATGTTGGCAACACAAGCCTTTTCTACATGAAAAATTTGATAGCATTGACAATTTTACATTGTATTGCCAACCTAATGTCAGTTTGACTTTTATCTTTGAAAAAAAAACGCACTTTACCTGTCACCTAATAATATACACTTGGCCAAACATAAAACTGGTACATGCATTTTCCTATTGTGTTGTATTGTGTAAATCGGCCTTTTTTATCACCTTAACAATGACAAAAAGAGTCAAGTCAGTGTCATATTTGAACCAATCATAACATAAAAACAGGTTTGACGTTGACAAAAACTGTCGGACCTGAGTTTTTCAGAACAGACTTTTTGTTGTTAAGCCTGACTCACACTAGGCAATTTTCAAAATATATATTGCCTGTACCAGTTTTATGTTTGGCCAAGTGTTCCAGGATTGACAGGTATCCCCACGTTCAGGTGACAGGTAGATGTAAATGCATATTTTAGGTGGGTTCGGCTTGCTCACTCCGTGCACTCCGAGTGACTCCATTCGCACTCCAGCCGTTCGGGTTAAGGTTCGGGTATTGCTTTTTACCGTATTAGGGGTGACTCCATTAGCTCTGTTCACTCCACTCCAACTCCGTGCTGAATAGCCGAACCCAGCTAAAATGTGTGCATTTCTTGGACATTAATTCAGCATCATATCAAATTTTCAGGAAAATTGACCGAATCCCCAAATCTCATAAGAGGTGTGCGGGGTCCTTTTGATTACCACCTGTATTGTATTGTTTGTTCTGTAAGTAAATAGAAAATTCACATTTTTTTACCCTGCAAGGTAAAGTTTTGGGTGACGTTTGAACTTATTTCAGGGACCTAGGGGCCCCTTTTGTGAAAATAGCCCCGGGCCCCAAAAGACCTTAATCCGACGCTGTCAAAAGGATGAATATCCGAGTGTGTTGACATGTGCGTCTTCAAAGCGCCTTTTCGTTTAAATTTTACTTTGCAAATGTCACATTCAAAAGGATGAATACATGAATGTGTCATTAAGTGACTCTTCAAACGGTCTTTTCGTTTAAATTTTGCTTCGCAAGGGTAACATTCAAAAGCATGAATATCCTAGTGTGTTAGCATGTGCATTTTCAATTCGCAGTTTCGCTTAAATTTCTTTTTACAACTATTACATACAAAAAGCTAAATATCCGAGTGTGTTGCTATGTGCGTCTTCAAAACGCTTTTCTGTTCAAATTTCGCTTTGCGAGTGTTATATTCAGAAAGATGTGATATCAAATGATATTTTAAATTTGATTTTTTTTCAAACATAGCATTGCAATTGTAACATTGAAATTTCTTGATAACATCTGCTCTTGATGAATTGGCATTATTTGAATATTCCTCTTCTTTTATAAATATTCCTCCAATTGGATCTATTAGCTTAATTTCTGACATTTCTATAGCTTCATTGTCTAGATATTCATTCTTTACGATTAACCTAAAAAAAAGAGTATATTAGATTCATAGTTGGATTTTGAAATTTTACGAGGTAGACAGGATTAGAATTCTGAAAAAAACACACGTGTTAATTCAATCATACGATAGCTTTGTTTTGGTTGGAAAAAAGGACGGTTCCAGAACAATCCAAAACAATCGCATAATTTATTATTGAAATTTTTGATAGCCAAACCGTTGTCATTTTGTTGATTCATTACCTAAGCGATTCTTTTGAACCGTTCTAGAATCGTCCTTTCTGTGAGCCAAAACTAAGCTTTTAAACAATAGAAGAAAAAAATTATCAAGTCTAGGTCACAGATTGTTTATTATTTCATTCACTTGATAGTTATACAAGTTTCGCCGCTCATACAAGTATCATCATTATCATCAGACAGTGAGAATTAAAAACCACAGAACATTACAAATATTTCCTCATTTGGATCTATTAGATCTATGACACTTTTACATGTAGGTATATTTTTCAGTGTCATCCTCTAGACATTCATGCTTTAAGATAAACCTAGAAAAAAATGTTTGTTATAGTTGGATTCGAAATTTTACGAGGTAGATAGGTTAAGAATTCTGAAATAAAGACGTGTCAATTTAGTAATAGATACAATATCTTATATTACTACTTATAAAACTCTGTTCGTTTACTTCAATTTAAAAATGTTCCTGCGTTATTTGAATACATGAATTCTGAATGTTTCAAAAATGAATATAAAAGCTTCGAAAAGCAGGCTCCTGGTTCCTCTCACTAAAATAGGATAAAACACCTATCTGAAGAGACCACACCGCCTCTTTGATGTCCGCATATGCATACGTGTCGGGTTGGTGAGTCGTTAACGTTCTGACGGTTTCTTGCCCTAGATGCACTGCACTGATTCAAATAGAAAAACTTCGACATAATTGAGGTTGTTAATTAAAATTTTCTTTCACTATAGTCTGTGATAAAACTCACTGGCAGTTGCTATCAGAATGCTACATGAGGATTACCTGAGAGATCTTAAAGTCTATGGGTTTTAGTGCGCAAAAAACATATTTTTAAAAGATAATAAGAATAATTGAAAGATAAAATGAAAAGATCGTTTATAATTTTCAATAGCATCTTAATTATCAGTCAACGAACAGAATATTCAAGATTGTCGCACAAAATTGAAAGATCTTAGATTATTATTCGACAATTATTCTTATAATATCAGCTCTCACATGTAGTCGTGGCTAAATATTGGATCAGGAATTAAAAGTGTTAATAATAAGATGAAGTATGAGCTCAAACTCAAAGTTTTCGAAGTATATGCTGCAACTGGCATTAACAAATAAAGTTAAAGTTTTGCTCAAACTCGGTTGCCGCTTTATAATGACGCATACAATAACGACTAGGCGGCAAATTAAATTAAATCTATTGATTAGGATATACACGCTACTGGATTCATTTTCCCTGATGTCTTACAACTCGGTACGCTCTATATGAGTCACTGTGAAAAAAAATATGGGTGTTGAATTACAATGAAAACTCGACTAAATAATGTTTCTAAAGTTAAGGTGTCACTTGACATTTCCACTGTTGAAAGGTTCTACCACAGATCTCAGGTGAAAGGGGGGTAATAAAAAAGTTATAAAACTAATGCCAAAAACTTTTTCAGATTCCATGTTTTATTTTTTCAGTTTGATACCACACAACCTATATTTTCGGAGGAACAATTTTTTCACGAAGATGGGGGCGATAGGGGGCTGATAAGGGAGATGATAGAAAAACAAATACGAAACATTTTTTAAAATTCCATGCTTTATTCCCTTCAATTTGATACCCCACAACACATATTTTTGAAGTTCATTTTTTTTTATAATGATGCGGGACATAGGAGAGGTAATAGAAAAAGGCCGAATTCCTAGTCCTATTATTTTATTAGTAAAGTCTACATATCAACTTTTAAACATTTGTGACTTTTCGTTTGCGAGATAAAGTAAATCCCTTTACCTCCCTTTCGACATCAAATTACCCCTATTTCTTTGCCCTCAGTTAAAATTTCAAAAAACTCTGAAAAACGTGTTTACTTATTTTGTTGGTAGAATCTATATGCAATTTCTCGTTTCCGGGATAAAGAAATATTCTGTAATATTTCAACCCCTATTTTAACCCCCTTGGGGATGAATTTATCAAAAATCCTTCCTTAGCGAAAGCCTACGTCATAAACCCAGTACGTCCTCCAAGTTTCATACCTGAGAGTCAAGTAGTTGGGTCTGTGCGTTTATAGTTGATGACTTCCGTTCTTTTATTAGTATAGATAAAAAAATACGAAAATGTTTTCAAATGTAAAGTTAATTATGTATAATACTCAAATCAGTAGTGTAATACACAATACAAATAGTAGAAAAATCTAATAACGGTACATAGAAAAATAATGTAATAGACGGTTAACCTTAGAAAAAATATTAAAGCAAAAACATTAAAGCAAAGATGCATAGATAGATAGATACATACTTGTTTTGAACAGCAAATGGAATTTCTGAATTTTGAATCGCGTAGGATGGAGCTGATGTATTTGAGATAAGTTTTTGTCTGAAAATACCCAAATGGTGCAACATGCTATATCTGGTTGAACAAAACTTTGTCAAATATTTTCGAGAGTAATGGTAATATACTTATAATACTAAGATCTGAAATTTTTTTTAGATTATTATTTTTTGGAAGATGTTTTCCTAAGATTGGGAAAATATTGTCTTTCTTTAGAAATGTTGGTAATAAATGGTCTACAGTAATTAATCACATTTAAGCAAATTTAGATAATTACTCCGGATTATTCATCGAGTTCGGAGTCCGGTGCGTCAATTATAAATTTAACCAACTCATGCATACACGGCTCACACCGATTGTCTCTAACTTTTTTACAATTCCGTCTTTCGAGTTATTAGTTTTGCATTTACAAAATTAACTTTGAAACACTGGTTTATCCACATTTTTTCACATTTAAATTAAGCAGAGCTAAACTACCTACATTGAAATTTACACTAGGTACCACACAAATCTCGTGTGAGGTTTGCTAGTCCTCCATCGGGCGCCTCCCCAGGTGGCGGATAGGGGAATGCCTCTCAGATATGAGTGGTACCAGGGAAATTAAATACCCGGGGCGGACCAAAACTAGCACTGCAGCGTCTGCCTCAGAGTGAGCGGCTGAAAACCGTGTCTGTCCCAGAATGGGCGGCTGAATCAAAACTCACCAACCCGCCTAGCAAGCGTGATCTTTTATTTGCCAACACAACAAAAATCAAAGAAACTGATCAACCTAACAATAGGAACGTACAATATAAGATCAATGAACACTGACGAAAAGATACATGAACTGGAGGAAGAGCTGACAAGAATAAAGTGGGACATAGTAGGCTTGTCAGAAACTCGAAGAAAAACTGAAAATCGAATAAAATTGAACTTTGGTAACCTGCTATACTACAAAGGTAATGAAAACAACAGTAACATTGGAGTAGGATTTATTTAAAACTAGCTAATGACCCGCTGCGTTGTAATACAGCGTGTAAATACATTTTGAAATAATACACTTCTTTTCAAATTTTGTTGTTGATTTTTTATTTAATTTTTTTTTTCAATCCGATATCAGAGTCGGTTGCCAGTGAGTTCAGTGACGCATTTTAAGAACTCCAGAGCTGCTCTAGAGCGTCCCAGGCTGTTTATAGGCGTTCCAGTGTATCAGAGTTTTACGCAACCGAACTTTTTTTTTCGGGATAAAAAATAGCCTATATCACTCTCCTCTATAGCCGATTCGATTGACCGGATTAGATCGATCTGGTTCAATTTAAATGAACTACACTGTGTTCGATTCAAGCTGGATCAGTGCACCCTCATCAACAAAAAAATGATCTAGATCAGAAGAAGTTCACTTAAATTGAACCCAAATCGATCTAATCTGGGTCAATCGAATTCACCTTATATAGAGATACGTGGTATTAATTCAAGATCGTCCAGCCGTTCTTGAATTCAAAAAATAATAAAGTTACGTCGGTTGAATGCAAGCCTAAATAAATGAAATATGGCAACGTTATTTCATGCTGTCAAAAAAAGTTGGGTTATGTTGTTATGTAATGTGAATGAGTTTGTTTACAATTTAATTAATTAATTAAAAACTAATTTCTTTTTCCGAGATGGTTAACCTATCCACAAACCTTCCTTGGGATGGCCATAACAACCTACCAAAGTTTCATCGTAATCGGATAAGTGGTTTTGGAGCGCATATCCGGATACCCCGCGAACTTTGTAACATTTGAAATGTCACAAGAACATTTTTTAATTGTTCTTAATTAATTTCATATTTTTTTATTTACATAAAATTTAAAAATTTAAAATTTATTACGTGATTTTAAGCGTTTTTGCAGGGAGGAAAGATTACAATGTTATTTTTTCTTATAATTTAAAAAGTGATTTTGGCTTTATTTTTCTATTGAATATACATTTAAATGAAAATTTTAGTGTGAAAAAAATGATATAAATAATTTGGAGGTTGGGCTTGAGAAGTTTGGAACTGATCCACCCTTTCATGCACATCAGCATCTAGAATTAGGCATTCGGAATAGTTCCCGCTCCTGAAGATTTTACTTATGATGAGATTGTGAAATTCAAGCACGAAAACTATTCCGATTGCCTAATTCTAGATGCTGATGTGCATGAAAGGGTGGATCAGTTCCAAACTTCTCAAGCCCAACCTCCAATTAACTTCAATTCAACCCTAGCCAATACTCAGCCCCTTAACGTGTCAACCATCCCACTTACTTGCTCAAGTAATAAAAATTTCATTCCAGAATGGAATTTAAAATTTTCTGGTGATTCAAGAAAAGTTTATGATTTTCTTGAAAGGGTATCTGAACTTGCAGCAGCTTATGAAGTTACTGAAGAGCAACTTTTTAAGTCTGCTACCCTTTTATTTTCTGGAGACGGTTTAGTGTGGTTCCGTAATATTAAACATTCGGTTTCTACCTGGGATGAACTAGCCCAACAAATTAAAAAAGATTTCCTTTCCCCTAACTGTGATGACGAAATTTGGGAGCAAATTAAGTCTAGACGACAAAAGAAATTTGAAAGTGTTAACATTTTTGCCTCTCAACTGGAAAGTTTGTTTCTTCGGTTATCTCGCCCAGCAAGTGAGCATACCAAGATTAAATATCTGAAGCAAAATTTAATTCCTGAATATTTTTTTTGCCCTGACTTTACACGACGTTAATTCGGTTCCCGAATTAATTACCTTGGTTAAAAAATTAGAAGAGGCTAATTTAATAAGACACAAGCAATTTTCACGTAATCAAGTATCTGCTCATGAGCATTTTATTCAAGATGGTCCTTCTAAACCCAATAATAATTCTCGAAACACGTCTTCAGGTTTCCGTAATAATTTTTCAACATCCCAAAACACTCCCAACTCTCGTCAAACTCCAGTTACTTCTCGCAGTGCTAATCCCGAACGTAAATGTTGGAATTGTGGACGTACAGGTCACTTTTATTTCGATTGCCGTAGCCAGAAAAAGAAGTTTTGTTTCCGCTGCGGTAAAGCAGATTTTACTGTCAAAACTTGCACAACCTGCAATCCAAAAAACTAACTTGTGATGATGCACGACTTGGCCATCATGTATCCTCTCTTGCGGCGGCCAACTTCCATAAATACCCGTCTAGAGAACAATTCCAATATCTTAAATATTTTAAAAATCATCTTGTGCCTTCTCTTTTTTCTGTAAATATTCCTAAATATCCCTCTCCAGAACAATCTCTTTATCTTAAAAGTTTGAATGTCTTTTCAATTAATGTCTACTCAATCCGTACTACAATCTGTTGAACTAGCTCCAGTCTTTGTCCCTCAAACTCTCGATAACCAGCCTTACATTAAGGTTCACATTTTTGATTCCGAAGTTGTTGGACTTTTTGATAGTGGAGCCACAATCTCAATTGTTGGTTCAGACGGATTAAAATTCCTTGAAAATTTCAACATTACCGTTAACTCTTCACCAGTTAAACACATTGCTGTTGCCAATGGAGCACAACAGAAAGTCAAAGGTGTAATTGACTTACCGATATACATTAACGATACCTGCCAGGTTTTGAAAGCTTTGGTAGTTCCTTCCCTAGTGCACAATTTCATTTTTGGTAGTGATTTTGCTAGACAATTTTCTCTAGTTGTGGATTTCAATAAAAATATCTGGTTTGCTCAAAATACTTCTGATTTAGAATTTCAGAATTTTAATTCCGATATTAACTCCCTTTTTACTTTCGATGATTTACAAGATCACCAACGTGTTCTTGCTCAATCAGTAATCGATTCTTTCGGAGAAATTTCCAGTGATACTTACATCGGCAGGACCAACAAAATATCAATGCACATTGATACTGGCGACGCTACGCCTTTTAAAAGGAAGCAATACCCAATGTCTCCTTATATGCTGAAGACTTTGAATCAAGAACTCGATGAAATGATCAAATTAGGTGTTGTAGAACCCTCTCAAAGTCCTTATTCCTCGCCTGTCCTTCTGGTGAAAAAATCCAATGGTGAAATGAGGTTTTGTTTCGATGGTAGATTTCTAAATGAGCAAACCAAACATGACAGTTATTTCTTGCCTAATATCGAGCGTATTCTCAGCACGCTTCGTGGCGTTAACTATATCCCTTCCGTGGACCTTCGTAAAGCTTTTTGGCAAATCCCTCTTGACCAGGATTCTCGTGAGAAAACTGCTTTTTCTATAATGGGTCGTGGACTTTTTCAATTCACCTCCGTTCCTTTCGGTTTATGTAACAGTGCTCAAATTCAACAGCGACTGGTAGACAGTTTATTTGGTCCTCGTTTCGAGCCAAATATATTTTCTTATCTGGATGATATTGTCATAATTTCTTCAACATTTGACGAACGCGTCAAATTACTCTCTGAAGTCAAGAAAATCTTGCAAGATGCGAATCTTACTATTAACGTCAACAAATGTGAATTTTTCAAAACGTCCCTTAAATTCCTAGGTTATATTGTCGGATCAGATGGATTGAGAACAGACCCAGAGAAGATTTCTGCCATGATTAATTATCCCAGGCCCGTAAATACAACCCAAATCAAAAGATTTTCTGGTTTGTGTGGTTGGTACCGAAGATTCTTGAAGAATTATTCTTCAGTAATGTCTCCCATTCATGATCTCTTGAAGGGAAAGAAAAAGAATGAAGCCATTAAGTGGACTACCGAAGCTGAAAAGGCTTTCCTTCAAATTAAGCAAGCCCTTGTTTCCACCCCGGTCTTGAGCCAACCAGATTTTTCCTTACCTTTCACCATTCAAAGTGATGCCAGTGACGTCGGACTCGGAGGAGTACTCACTCAAGTTATTGATGGAGTTGAGAAAGTTATAGCTTATGCTAGTAGGTCCTTGACAAAGACTGAGAGAAACCTCAGTGCTACCCAAAAAGAATGTCTGGCTCTATTATTCAATATAGATCGTTTCCGAGGCTATATAGAAGGTGTAAAATTCACAGTTGTTACTGACTGTCAAGCTTTATTGTGGTTAAATAATCTTAAAAATCCTACCGGTAAACTTGCTCGTTAGGCTATGAAGCTCCGAACCCATACTTTTGACTTGGTTCACCGCAAAGGTACCAACAATATCGTTCCAGATGCCTTATCTCGTATTCCGGAATGTTTTCCAGAGATTTCCTTAATTGATATTATTCCTGAAAAGCTTGACAACTGGTACATTTCTTTAAAACAAAAAATTCTTCAGTCTACCCAGAGTTACCGTCATTTTAAGGTGGAAAATGATGCTGTTTATAAGCTGGTCTTATCTTATGCTCCTGTAAAATCCAATACTAGAGAGTGGAAAATCCTGGTTCCAAATTATCTTCAAAAACAAGTCATTGACGATTGTCACAATCCCCCCACTGCCGCTCATTTAGGTTTCTTCAAAACTCTAGCCAGAGTTCAAGAAAATTTCTACTGGCCTAGAATGCGCAAGCATATCTTATCTTACGTTCGAACTTGCCATATCTGTAGTAGCCAAAAAGCTTCTAATCTTCCTCCCCTTGGTTTAATGGGTGGTGAAAAATCCGTGCAATTTCCCTGGCAAACTATAGCCGTAGATTTAATGGGACCATTTCCTAGATCATCCAAAAACAATTGTTACCTTCTTGTAGTCTGTGATTGGCTCACAAAATATTGTCTTTTGCATCCTCTGCGTGTAGCTACCGCAAACTGTATCGTTAAATTTATCGAGAATGAAATTTTTCTGAAGTTTGGTGTTCCTCAGTTCATTATTTGTGACAATGGCTCAAATCTTGTGGATAACGTATTTAAAGATTTAGCTGCTACCTATCAGGTTCAAAAGGTTTGGTATACTGCTTTCTACTCACCTCAGGTTAATTTTGTCGAGCGTTCAAACCGAACAATAGGCACAGCCATACGTTGCTATGTCAAAGATCACCATCAACATTGGGACAAGGAATTACCTAAGCTTCAACATGCCTTAAATACCGCCAAACATGAAGTTACCGGCTATACCCCTGCATTTTTAAATTTTGCGCGTCATGTTCCTCTTTCTGGACGTTATTACGGTGACATTCCTTCTTCTGAAGACATTGAAATTTCTCCTGGTGATCCTGACACTTATGCCAAGGACATTAAAAATTTGCCAGTAATTTTTTCTGAAGTTCGGAAGAGATTACATGCTGCGTATCAACGAAATGCACATACCTATAATCTCAGAAGACGAGATGCTGTATTTAATGTTGGGGATAAAGTCTGGAAACGTAATAAGGTTCTCTCAGATGCTTCTAAGAAGTTTTCCGCGAAGCTTGCTCCTAAATTTATCTTATGTACCGTTAAGAAGCGAATTTCTCGAGTAGTCTATGCTCTAATGGATTCTACTGGGAAGAGTGTGGGTAACTGGCACGTTAAGGACCTGAAACCTTACCTTGGCTCTAATTCGGATCTGTCTCTGAATTAATTTTTATCTGTTAAAAATAAATTTTACCTTTCCGTTGATTTTACCGGATGGTAATTATAACTACTTTTTGTATCGTACCTTGTAGTGTTACAAGGGTACGTAGTTTCTTACCGTTTTGATTTGCTTATTGCAAATAATAATTACGGTTTGTCTTGTTGCGGTGAAGTGTCAGGCTTCTGGCTCACTGTAATTTTGTCTAATCTTCCTTCCTTTAATTTTTTTACTTCCCTCCCTGACCATGTTGGTGGACTGCCGTTTGCTATTGCTGCCTGTTGTGGGATGGATGAATGAGAGTATGAAAGGATTGAGCGCTATTTCTTTAGTAAGGAAAGTAATTTCCTTCACTAGGAGAAATACAACAACACCATTTATTGATTTACCGCGAGCCCGCTCTGTTATGGGGTTATCCTGAATGTTTTCTTATACGAGCTGCCTCAACTTCTGTTTCAAGTAATTTTCCTTGTCCGTTGGGGGAAATTAATTGGACAGGCTTCTGTGTACCACCTTATTGACACAGGCTTGGTAGCAGGAGTTAGAGTCGGGCGGTTCTTTGAGAATAGCGGTTAATTGAGATAATTTCATAAATAGGTGTGTTCGTCCGCACACTGATTTCTTTTTCTATCTACTCTTGATTGGGCCTTTTTACGGATAACTTGTGTATGGTGGCTGACACCGACCATATGCAAGGGATGAAGGGTCTCTCTTACTTCCTCTCCGGGAACTCCGCCCAGAACGAAATACCGTGGAGGTATAAATTGGCGTTTAAATCTTTTCACTGTTGGGTCTTTCCTGACAGTTTTTCTCTTCTGTACCGTCTCTTCTTCTTTCCTTAGTTTTAGTTCGCAGGACAGCAAAGCAAAATACAGTCTATCCCTCATGGTTTCCTTCCTTTTTTTTATTATTAATTCTTTTGTTTACAATTTTTGGTTGTATTCTTGTCGAGTTCTTTAGCAGACCCCTACCTTACTTCTGACTTACCAATTTGAGCTTTTTCCCAATTATGACCTACCAATTATGACTTCTTTCATAAAGACGGATGATACACGTTAGTTATCAGGCTAAAGAAATTCTTGATAGAAATTCACCATATAATTCTAAAATTTATCTTTCCCTTTTATAATTTCCTTCTCTTCCTTGTTTTCGTTGTCGGTATTTGTATTCCTTGTAAAAAAAAATATATACTTATATATATATTTTTTTTTTTCGAAAGGGGGCAGTGTAACATTTGAAATGTCACAAGATCATTTTTTAATTGTTCTTAATTAATTTCATATATTTGAACTCATTTAAAAATTCTATTTCGTACACCTGGCGACATCTATGATTCCTTTGACTAGTTTCCTCACCTAATACCGAAAATTATTTTATTGAAAGGTGGTTTCGGTTTGCTCACTCCGTGCACTTCGAGTGACTTCATTCGCTCTCCAGCTGTTCGGGTACTGTCAATTTTATAATTTCGACAGGCTTGACAGCTCCTTCAGCCGTCATGCACGTGCATGAAAGAAACAAGAAACGATCTGTGTGAAGTGAGGAATACTCAATATACATCGATATAAGGACAACGGGTGCCACCCTGTAAACGGTCCAGCACGTAACCCCCATTGTCCGTCACAGACAGAATAGGGCCGAAACCCCATTCAGTCCGTGTACATCACTGTATAAAAAGTAGTCCCACTCACCCAGATCGTACGATTTACTGAAGCGTCGCGACGGCACTGACGACGTCGGAGCGGAATCCAAGCCGGCGCTCACCTCGGTGGTCGGTGGTCGGTGGTCTAGGCGCTGGTGGTCTGGGATGCTGGTACCTGAAACAGAGGAAGAAGAGTGTCCGTTTATGGACGCGCGCCTCCTTTTATAATCGGTCGTCGGGCATCGAAGGTGGGAATCGCAGTGGGAAATCCGAGACCCTGCGATGCGGGACGAATGCGTGAAGCGTTCGGTGTTCGGTTCTATTGGATCGTACGGTTTCAAACAAGGTCACGAGTTTTATTTAAATAAATTATCATGTAGAATTAATCCGGTCGAAGTAATTAATTTAGAACCGCGGTAGCATTCATTAAAATACCCGGAAAATTATGTAAGTTCGTTACAGTGGTCTTAATAATTTTTTATTACATTCTGGTAAATTATAAGGAAAAAAATAGGCATTGGCAACATTGTCAGTCCTTGTTTTACGACGTCATCCTAAACATAACGTGAAAAACCTAGGAACATTTTTTGTATTTTGTTTTGAATGAACTTAAAGAAGCATTAACGTTGTTCATATAATTTTTTGTTTGGCAGATAATGTAATTCACCATCCTTAACTTTATTTTGTGATACTGCTACCATTAGTGGAAGAAATTTTAATTGAAATACCTTTAAACATGAAGCTACAAAGAAAATAAGCAGGTAATAAAAATGCAGGTTTCCTCTCACCACAACGAAATCGATTCCGAATATTTAAATTTTATCAGTGGTATAAATAATTATTAGCACGCCACTGTATAGCATATCATTGAGGTATTCGAAATTTTTAATCATAAAAATACGCTAATCGAAAGATATAACAATTGCTAATAAAATTGATTCAATGAAAAATAATAATTTCTCTTTGCACGCCACTGTACAGCATATCATTGAGGTATTCGATATTTTTAATCATAGTAAATACGCTGGCTGAAAGGTATAACAATTGCTAAAAAAATTCAGCGGTAAGAACGATTCAGGATGGTTTAGAACGGAAAAATCGAAAAAATTTATATGGTTATGTGAAATAAACGATATTTTAAAAACAAAGGCAAATATCAAAATTTTGAGAAATTGGTTTCTTAATAATATGTCAATGATTAAAGTGAACTAAACAAATGAAACTTCAAATGATTATTTTTAAAATTATGCACCTTTTAATGTAAAATTCGGTGAGCCATTAATAAGTTATTCCGAAAATGGGCGATTATTAGTACGCTACTGAACACCACGTTTAAGTTTTTTTTTTTCATTGAAAATAAACCAGGATATCGTGGGGTATATCAAACAGCAGCATAAGATGCAAGATTTATTGTACAGGATGGTTTAGGTGCTTAAAAGTTGAAAAAAGTGAAGGATATGAAAAAAAGTCGATATTTTTAAAACTAAGGCAGGTAAAAAAAATTTGAGAAATTACTTTTCTTGCAGAAGATCATTGATTAAAACGCCGCATAGAAATAAAATTTAAAAAATTATCTGAGAAAGTTACACACATTCAAAATTGGGATGAAAAACATGGACTCTTTTAACACCCTGTATAAAAAAAGTGGACATTTGAAAAAATTTCAAAATAGCAATTTTTTTCACAAAAAGTCAATCTGTCAGCCCGTGAGAACCGCAGGTCGATATCTATTCTGGTTCCAAAAATATCGATCTTGAAAGTTAGGCGATATTTACCTTGTTCGAAAGCAATTGTCCAGCAGTTTAGATTCAATCAGGGCTTGGTAAAGTATTTTCAAAAGTGCATGAATATATTATTTTCCTGATATTTTTAGTTAGGTTATCAATATGAACAATATACTTCCTGCTATATGATGTACATGAAAAAATTTATATAATGGGTTTTACTGTTATTTAGTATTAAAAGATGCTATTCCAGCCACAATCCGACCATTGTAACATATTTTTCTGCCAGTGTGCGTGCTTCTTTCCATGTTTTGGCTTTTACCAAAATCACAGAGTCTTTATCAGCATAACAAATTACCGAGATAAATGGCTCGGTGAAATTATTGTGAAATTATTTATATATATTCAGTAATAAAGGGTCCTCAGTAATAATTCATATTTGAGGAAATATTATCCACTCCCAATGCGTTAGTTATCCAAAATTTCATTAACTTCCCGGATAGATGTAAGTTTGAATGATGTTGCCCTACTTAAATTTCGAAAATAAGAACATAAGGTAGGTGCGATTCAAATTCCAAAAATTAATATATATGGTCATTATTACAATATTTTGCATTAGTTACTTATAAATATTTATTCTATGAAAGTTTGCACCTTTGAATATGTAACTGGTGTCGGGATTTTTTACCAAAATATGAAGATAATCCAATTTTAAAACAACACGCTTTCATGAGAAATTATCGGTTATGTGGATGCACTTATTTAATTACTCCCGATTATCCATCGGGTCCGGAGTCCCATGCGTCAAATATAAAGTTATCCAACTCACGCATACACGGCTCACACTGATTGTCTCTAACTTTTTTTCAAGTCCGTTTTTCAAGTTATTAGTTTTGCATTTACAAAATTAACATTGAAACACTGGTTTATTCAAATGTTTCTCACATTTAAATTAAGTGGAGCAAAAACTACCTACTTTGAAATTTACACTAGGTACCACACAAATTACTCCTGGTTCTAAACCAATCGTTGCATATGTTACATTTTACATATTTTTTTTATCCGAATATGATGATGATGATATATGTCTCTTTAAAACGTCTTTTCGTTTAAATTTTGTTTTGCAAGTGTCGCATTAAAAAAAAAATAATTATCTGAATGTGTTATTATATGATTTTTCAGATGGCCTTTTCGTTTAAATATCGCTTTGCAAGTGTTACATTCAAAAGGATGAATATCCGAGTGTGTTACCATGTGTATCTTCAATTCGCCTTTTCTTTTGAATTTTGCTTTGCAAGAATCACATCTAAAAGGATGAACATCCGAGTGTGTTAACATGTGCTGTTTCAAAATGCCTCTACTTTTAAATTTTACTTTGCAATTGTCACATTCAAAAGGACGAATATCTGAGTGTGTAAACATGTGCCTCTTCAAATCGCTTTTTCGTTTAAATTTTGCTTCGCAAGTGTTACATTCAAAAGGATGAATATCCGAGTGTGTTGACATGTGCCTCTTCAAAACGACTTTTTGTTTAAATTTCACTTTGCAAATGTCACATTCAAAAGGGCGAATATCCGAGTGTGTTAACATGTGCATCTTCAAATGGTCTTTTCGTTTAAATTTTGCTTCGCAAGTGTAACATTCAAAAGCATGAATATCCGAGTGTGTTAGCATGTGCATTTTTAAATCGCAGTTTCGCTTAAATTTCTTTTCACAACTGTTACATGCAAAAAGCTGAATATCCGAGTGTGTTGCTATATGCGTTTTCAAATCGCTTTTCTGTTTAAATTTCGCTTTGCGAGTGTTATATTCAGAAGGATGAATATCCGAATGTGATATCAAATGATATTTTAAATTTGATTTATTTCCAAACATAGCACTGCAATTGTAACATTGAAATTTCCTGATAACATCTGCTCTTGATGAATTGGCATTATTTGAATATTCCTTTTCTTTTATAAATATTCCTCCAATTGAATCTATTAGCTTAATTTCTGATATTTCTATAGCTTCATCGTCTAGATATTCATTCTTTATAATAAACCTAAAAAAAAGGGTTTGTTAGATTCATAGTTGGATTTTAAAATTTTACGAGGTAGACAGGATTAGAATTCTGAAAAAACACACGTGTTAATTCAATCATACAATAGCTTTGTTTTGGTTGGAAAAAAGGACGGTTCCAGAACAATCCAAAACAATCGCATAATTTATTATTGAAATTTTTGATAGCCAAGCCGTTGTCATTTTGTTGATTCGTTACCTAAGCGATTCTTTTGAACCGTTCTAGAATCGTCCTTTCTGTAAACCAAAACAAAGCTTTTAAACAATAGAAGAAAAAAATTATCAAGTCTAGGTCACAGATTGTTTATTATTTTATTCACTTGATAGTTATACAAGTTTTGCCGCTCATACAAGTATCATCATTATCATCAGACAGTGAAAATTAAAAACCACAGAACACTACAAATATTTCCTCATTTGGATCTATTAGCTTAATATCTGACACTTTTACATGCAGGTATATTTTTCAGTGTCAACCTCTAGACATTCATCCTTTAAGATAAACCTAGAAAAAAATGTTTGTTGTGGTTGGAATTCGAAATTTTACGAGGTAGATGGGATAAGAATTCTGAAAATAAACACGTGTCAATTTAGTAATAGATACAATATCTTATATTACTACTTATAAAACTCTGTTCCTTTATTTCAATTTAAAAATTTTCCATGAATGCATGAATTCTGAATGTTTCGAAAATAAATATAAAAGCTTTGAAAAGAAGGTTCCTGGTTCCTCTCACTAAAATAAGAAAAAACTTCTATTTGAAGACACCACATTGCCTCTCTGATGTCCGTAGCATATGCACACGTGTCGGGTCGGTGAGACGTTTACGTTCTAACGGTTTCTTGCCCTGGATGCACTGCACTGATTTAAATAAAAAAACTTTGACATAATTGAGATTTTTATTTAAAATTTTCTTTTACTATAGTCTGTGATCAAGTGAGTTTGGCTATCAGAATGCTACACGAGTATCACCTTAGAAATCTGTAACTCTATGGGTTTTAGTGTGCAAAATACATATTTTTGAAAGATAATAAGATTAATTAAAAGATAAAATAGAACATTTAAAATTTACAATAGCATCCTCATTATCAGTCAACGAACAGAATATTCAAGATTGTCGCAGAAAATTGAAAGATCTTAAATTATCATTCGACAATTATTCTTATGATATCAGCTCTCTTATGAAGTCCTGGCTAAATATTGGATCAGGAACTAAAAGTTTTAGTAATAAGATGAAGTATGAGTTCAGAGTCAAAGTATTCGAAGTATATGCTGCAACTGGTATTAATAATAGTACATTAAAATACATGTTTCAGAAGACGTCATTTTATCGCACGAGCCCTATATTAGAAAACGAGCCGGAGGCGATAAAATGTCTTATGAAACGAATATTTCATACTATTTTTTCTATTTTGGTATTGTTTAATTTAAAAAAAAATAAAAAAATCTTGGAAATTTTATTCTCATATTTCTTGATTTTATATGTTTAGGTTGCTAACACTACATGCCAAATATGGAAGTCTTCTATAAAATCGCGAATGACAGTTCGATGGCCATCCGTCAGCCCGCAGTGTTACCAACCTCCGATAAGTAGAAAAGGAGTGTTGTGCAAAACCACATAATGGAAGATAAATAACTTGATAATTAGTGGACTGTATAATTAGGTGGACTAGATGATCGACTGGATAGGGAACTAAAACACACGCGCTTTTCACTGACACTATATTTACAACAATTTACACAATATTTACACTATTTACAATTACTACTACAAGATGACAAGAAGCCAGAGCTTGCTTAGATGCCCAACAGGGCAGAGCTAGATTATAAAATTTATTAAAATGTGAAAAGGTTTCTGGATGCTTGTTAACGTGGACAAGCTCCAAGCTACACTGCTGCAATGACAAAAATGGCGCGCAATATATTGACAGACATGACAAAATAGACATGACGACAACGCTGCAGTGTTGCAAACTTTATATGTATAAAAATATTTTGCCATCAAAAAGAGATAGCATGATTGTTGGAACATGTTTCCAACATGCTGGGGGGCCTAGAGTTTCACATGAAACCAAGGTAAAA
Source organism: Ceutorhynchus assimilis (assembly GCA_917834065.1). Classification (NCBI taxonomy): domain Eukaryota; kingdom Metazoa; phylum Arthropoda; class Insecta; order Coleoptera; family Curculionidae; genus Ceutorhynchus; species Ceutorhynchus assimilis. Next base: position 9,927,380 of record OU892286.1, on the reverse strand, counting down.
TTTTCCAGCAAAAAAAAATAAAAAAATTAAAGAGAAAGTAAGCAACCCTTTTTTTAAAAAAAGGTATGATTTCAATGATGATCCAGTAAACGAAAACTTAACTAACAATTAAAGCTAAAAACATTTCTGGAACACATAGTATGACATTATGTATGTATATACGAGTATAGCTAATTGAATATAAATATAAATCTAAATGTTTTACAAATATATGTACAGAATTTTGTGAATAATTTTCAAAAATATTATTAACAATTATTGTCATCAATCGGTAACACTGCAATCTTGGTAACCGATCTGAGATAAATACCTTTTTTGGTTTTCACTTCGACAACCCTTACTTTGCCGTCCTTTCCAGGTATTGCTTTAACTATTCTTGCCATTGGCCACTTATAAGAAGGTACATTATCCTCTTTTAAAATGACTAACAAGCCCTCCCTAAGGTTAGGCATCTCATCACGCCATTTTGGCCTATTTTGGAGTTGCGTTAGATAGTCGTGATACCACTTTTTCCAAAAATGCTGCTGCATCTGGACACACAATTTCCAAAACTTAAGTCGACCTTGGGGAATTTCCGTCAAATCAGGGTCAGGAAAGCTTGTGATAGGCGCACCTATCAAAAAATGACCAGGGGTCAAATAGTCCAAATCTGAAGGATCTTGTGACAAGGCTACAAGTGGTCGGGAATTTAAAATTCCTTCTACTTGGACAATAAGAGTATTAAATTGTTCATAGGTAAGCTCATTGCTACCTATGACTCGCTTGATGTGAAATTTTGCCGATTTTACTCCAGCTTCCCATAAACCACCAAAAACTGGAGAATAGCTCGGTATAAAATTAAATGTAATTTTTTCCTGAAGGGAATAATTTTCAATTTTTTCTGTTTCGTTATAAAACTCTTTGATTTTATTCTCGGCTCCTTTAAACGTGGAACCATTGTCGCAGAAAATATTTGCGGGCTTCCCCCTCCGCGAAATAAAACGCTTCAGAGCAGCTAGAAAATTTTCGGTTGTCAGGTCTGAAAGCAGTTCCATATGAATTGCTTTGACTGAAAAGCACACAAAAAGTGCTATGTATGCCTTGGAACTTACGGATTTGAACTTTTTACAATTATACAGTTTATGTCCAGATATTGAACAAAAGGGACATTTTACATTGGTTTGTTTTGTTAATAAACCGTAAACCTTTTCTTTAGTTTTATGCTCTGGGGTACTACTAGTTGCCTCTAAGGCTGTAGCTCTATTTTCTAAATAGGCCAAGAATTCATCCAAAGTCGGCAATTTGGAACTATCACGATCTATTTGATAGGCTCTGTTGGTAAATTGGTCAACTTTTCTACTTAAAATACAAATCATCACCATGTCCCAGTTGTCAACAGGCTGGGCTAGGTTTTTGAGAGCTCCAATTTGCTGCTTGATGCGACTTACAAAATCTCTAAGTGCATGAGCTGTACCTTTTTGTATGGCAGGAATATCCAAAATAGAAAAAATATGTGAATTTATGATCATAGTTTCATTATTAAATCTGTTATTTAAAATATCTATGGCACCTTGATATGAAGAATTTATTAGTGGCAGATTATCAATTAAGCTTAAAGCCTCACCCTTCAAATAATTTCTCAAATAAAAGAGCTTTTCAACATCTTTTAACTGTTGATTTTTATCGATGACAGCATTAAATATATCGATAAAAGATTTGAAATTGGTTAAATTTTTTCCATCAAAGGTAGGTATCTCGATTGGGGGCAATTTAGCAGCAGAAATAAAATTATTACTTTGAGTAGGTGGAATTGAAACCGATTGAGCAATATTAGTTGCTAAATTACTAGTATTAGCTGGTCCTGGTAAATTAGATTTAGGTAAACAATTTTTAATACTTACAATGACATCATAAAAAAGAGTTTCTACATCATCAATTGAATCATCATAGTTACCATCAAGGCACATAATTTCAACTTGAATGTCTTTAAGCTTTTGAAAACTGTCCTGCAATATTTCCTTCCGAACTAAAAATTGGTCGGTTTTATACTCACTGTCAGGATCAGATTTGTGATCGGAAATATAACGACTTATTCTAACCATGGAGTCGATTGCTTGCTTTTTCTTTGACAATAATTTATCAATTTGCTTTTTGGTAGCCATATTTACAAAGTTTACAATCAAAAAAATAAGAAAATATCAAAAGAAATCTATAAACAAAATTTAAAATTACCTAATAAATTAGATTTTTTTTTTAAAAACTACTTAACAAAACGAAAAACGGATAATTGTTCATCCTTTAAATAAATAATGAAAAAATAGCAATAATTAATGCGAAAAATTCAGTTTTTCAAAAATAATGCAAATTCACTCAAATTCACTGCAAAAATCCAAAATACACAAACAACAAACAACAAAACGTAAACAAATGTTTGACATTTAATTTGAGGTTAAGCTGTCGGGGTGGTGAACTCTCACTTTCATGTTCGTTGCTCCGGGGCTGTACTTCATTGCACCAAGCAAGGATACTGCACCCGGGGTGACTTGGGTTGAACCAGACGAGAAAAAGAAGCACCCTTTTGAATTTGACAAGTGAAGTTTGTTTGCTCCGCCCCACTCTACTTACGCACTTCCGGTTCCGGCGGAAACCTTCGCTGGTGGCACGTGGAACCCAACGTTGTTTGAGACACGTGCAGACTGCACAGTGGATGATTGATTTTTTGCATCACATGGCGCCAAAAATCACGATGGAACAATCAATAACCACTAAAAAGGCACTTTTTGAGGGTTTTTAAAGCACTTTTAGGTTCCGAACTATCCAGTATCCGGCTCGAACTGGCCAAAATTATGTGCAAAACCACATAATGGAAGATAAATAACTTGATAATTAGTGGACTGTATAATTAGGTGGACTAGATGATCGACTGGATAGGGAACTAAAACACACGCGCTTTTCACTGACACTATATTTACAACAATTTACACAATATTTACACTATTTACAATTACTACTACAAGATGACAAGAAGCCAGAGCTTGCTTAGATGCCCAACAGGGCAGAGCTAGATTATAAAATTTATTAAAATGTGAAAAGGTTTCTGGATGCTTGTTAACGTGGACAAGCTTCAAGCTACACTGCTGCAATGACAAAAATGGCGCGCAATATATTGACAGACATGACAAAATAGACATGACGACAACGCTGCAGTGTTGCAAACTTTATATGTATAAAAATATTTTGCCATCAAAAAGAGATAGCATGATTGTTGGAACATGTTTCCAACAAGTGTCACAAAGAGCTTCTTTTCGAAACTACTTTTAGTGTCGAAAAGACTTCGATATGACACCAAAATAGAAAAATAAAGTTAAAGTTTTGCTTAAACTCGGTTTTCGCTCTATAATGTCGCATACAATTATGAATAGGCGGCAAATTAACTAAAATCTATTGATTAGGGTATACACGCTACTGGATTCATTTTCCCTGATGTCTTACAACTCGTACCGCTCTATATGAGTCACTGCGAAAAAAAAACATGGGTGTTGAATTACAATGAAAGACTTAACTAAATAAATGTGCTCTACCTTCTTTTCTAAAGTTAAGGTAACACTTGACACCTCCACTGTTGAAAGGTTCTACCATAGATCTGAGGTGAGGGGGGTGATTTTTTAGTTTGATACCACACAACCTATATTTTCGGAGGAACAATTTTTTCATGAAGATGGGGGCGATAGGGGCTGATAAGGGAGATGATAGAAAAACAAATACGAAACACTTTTTAAAATTCCATGCTTTATTCCCTTCAATTTGATACCCCACAACACATATTTTTGGAGTTCATTTTTTTTTTTACGATGATGGGATACATAGATGAGGTAATAGAAAATTTTATTAGTAGAGTCTACATATCAACTTTTAAACATTTGTGACTTTTCGTTTGCGAGATAAAGTAAATCCCTTTACCCCCTTTCGACATCAAATTACCCCTATTTCTTTGCCCTCAGTTAAAATTTCAAAAAACTCTGAAAAACGTGTTTATTTATTTTGTTTGTAGAATCTATATGCAAGCCTACGTCATAAACGCAGTACGTCCTCCAAGTTTCATAACTGTAAGTCAAGTAGTTGGGTCTGTGCGTTTATAGTTGATGACTTCCGTTCTTTTATTAGCATAGATAAAGAAAATTCAAAAATGTTTTCAAATGTAAAGTTAATTATGTATAATACTCAAATCAGCAGTGGCGAAGTCTAGCATAGCTATTCATGCTCAACACATACACAGTACAAATAGTAGAAAAATCTTATAACGGTACATAGAAAAATAATGTAATAGATGGTTAAGCTTAGAAAAAATATTAAACCAAAAACATTAGAGCAAACATGCTCTATAGATACATACTTGTCTTGAACAGCAAATGGAATTTCTTAATTTTGAATCGCGTAGGATAGAGTTGTTGTATTTGAGATAATTTTTTGTGTGAAAATTCCCAAATGGTGCAACATGCTATATCTGGTTGGACAAAACTTTGTAAAATATTTTCGAGAGTAATGGTAATACATATACTTATAATCCTAAGATCTGAAATTTCTTTTGGATTTTTATTTTTTGGAAGATGTTTTTCTAAGATTGGGAAAATATTGTCTTTCTTTAGGAATAATTATAATATGAACAATATATTTGGTAATAAATGCTCTACAGTAATTAATATATATTAGTAGTTTTTTCTTGGGTTTAGGTTCATGAATGAAACGACTTTTTTATTTCCTAACGTTTCGCCTTTAATTTAAGGCATTTTCAAAGGGATTGTTTTCCTAAAAAAAAATAAATAATAATTTCACATTAACTTATTCACTAATTATGTAATAATACAAGAATTTTCCTAAAATTTTTTATTACAGTGTACATACCTCGAAAATGTTATTTCCTATTACAAGGTACCATTATATGTTGTTGGTTTCAAGGTACTAGGTGTTTTGATATGCGACAATAAAGGAACCATGGTATGTATGTTTTTTTTTTTTAATTTTTATTATATTTAAATTGATCTATTAATATGTGTTCACACTAGATTGAAATTTGCGTCATTTGGGTTGGTTGATGATCTATTTTTCATTAATTATCCGTTGTTATAAGGTTGTTGTAAATTCGACTTAGTCCCATTATGTCAGTTCTGTCATTCACAGCATTTTTTTCTTTTCTAATTTCTATCATTTCTTTGATCATTAATTTATGAAAATTGTTGTCTTTGTTTAATATTGTGGTATTGGTGAACGCAAAACAGTGATCTGAATCTTTCATGTGTTTATCCAATGCAGTGTTGGCATTTTTAGTGTATTTATGTCCATTTAGTCTATTCTTTACAAGTTGAGTGGTCATGCCAATGTATTTTTTGGGACAATTTTCACAGGGGATTGAGTAGACCACATTCGAATCTTTCATAATCGGCGTTTTACTTTTTAGTTTCGTAAATAGGGAGTTTAAACTATTTTGGGATTTGTGGCATACTTCTATGTCATGCTTTTTCAGACAGCTTTTCAATTTTTCCGATAACTCAGCTGTATATGGAATAGAGATATATCGTTTTGGGTTATTGGTTTGAGTGTCTTTTTTAAGATTCATTTTATTATAATGTTTGTAGGTTCGTTTTTTAATTATTCGGTTTATATCAATTTGATAAGTGTTAATACATATACATACCTATATATTATCATTATGTTCAATCTTGGCACTACAATAATTATCATTCATATTACTAAAATAGGTCGAAAAATAATTATTGATATCCTTAGGAACAGATAGCGCACGAGGCAGAGAAGAAGGATTAGATCTTGGTTAGATGCGCAGATGTTGCCCTACTTAAATTTCGAAAATAAACTGCTGCACAAATGAAGCGGAACAAGCGAATTTTTAGGTTTGCGGAATTATCTTCCAAATTCCGCAATACGCTCATTCATCTTTTTTAATTCGCGTAAAATTGGAATTCAAAGATAAACTAATAAATCCGCTTGTTTCGCTTCATTTGTCCAGCAGTTTGGGAACATTAGATAGGTGCGATTTAAATTCCAAAAATTAATACATATGGTCATTTATTATTACAATATTTTTCATTAGGTACTTATGAATACTTTTTTCTATGAACGTTTGCACCTTCGAATATGTGTCCGGTGTCGGGCTTTTTTGCCAAAATATAAAAATAAACTAATCTAGTTTCAAAACGACACGCTTTCATAAGAAATTATCGGTTATGTTGATGGACTTATTTAATTACTTCCGATTATTCATCGGGTCCGGAGTCCGGTGCGTCAAATATAAAGTTATCCAACTCATTCATACACGGCTCACACCGATTGTCTGTAACTTTTTTACAAGTCCGTCTTTCGAGTTATTAGTTTTGCATTTACAAAATTAATTTTGAAACACTGGTTCATCCACATGAAAACTACCTACATTGAAATTTACACTAGGTACCACACAAATTACCCCTGGTTCTAAACTTAGCGTTGCATATGTTGCATTCTAGAGGGGGTGTGACCCTAAAAAGTCCGTCTTTCGAGTTATTAGTTTTGCATTTACAAAATTAATTTTGAAACACTGGTTCATCCACATGAAAACTACTTACATTGAAATTTACACTAGGTACCACACAAATTACCCCTGGTTCTAAACTTAGCGTTGCATATGTTGCATTCTACAGGGGGTGTGACCCTAAAAAACAACTTAAGCTACTTAAATTAAGAAAAAAATTCTAAGATCTCTCGTTAAAACCGCAGTCCTGTATTCAAAATAGTCTTCGAGAAAATTCCATTTGAAAATAAATTATGCAGGTGTTTATGATGTCACAACCGCCGAAATCACAGTCTTCTGTTCGTTCAGTTGTCAGTAAACCGTACCCCATTCTTTGAGTAGTTGCAATTCGCTCTAGGAAATAATTGTCTTTTGTTTTAGAACATGTTTACACATGTTGATACTGTCACTGATAATCCAATGTGACGTCACAAAAACCTAGTTGTAACTTTAAACCGCCCTAATTCGAAAACGGATCATCGTAGCAAGATGCGGTTTAAATATTTATTCTTAGATTCTGCACTAAAACTTTCATTTTTGGGTCTCGCAAGTTTTTCTCATTCGAGTGTGATAATATGATATATGTCTTTTCCAATCTTTTTTTCGTTTAAATTTTACGTTGCAAGTGTCACACTTAAAAGGATGAATATCCGAGTGTGTTATCATGTGCATGTTCAAATCGCATTTTCTTCTAAATTTTGCTTTGCAAGTGTCACATTCAAAAGAATGAATATCCGAATGTGTTAACATGTGCACTTTCCAATGGCCTTTTGTTTTAAATTTGGCTGTGCAAGTGTTACATTCAAAAGGACGCATATCCGAGTGTGTTAACATGTGCTTCTTCAAATTGCCTTTTTGTTTAAATTTTGCTTTGCAAGTGCTACATTCAAAAGGATGGATATCCGAGTGTGTTAACATGTGCGTCTTCAAATTGCCTTTTAGCTTAAATTTCTTTTCACAAGTGTTACATACAAAAAGATGAATATCTGAGTGTGTTGATGTGTGCGTTTTCGAATCGCCTTTCTGTTCAAATTTCGCTTTGCGAGTGTTATATTTTAAAGGATGAATATCCGAATGCGATATTATATGGTATTTCAAATTTGATTTTTTTTCAAACATAGAATTGCATTTGTAACATTGAAATTTCCTAATAAGATCTGCTCTTGATGAATTGACGTCATTTGAATATTCCTCTTCTTTTATAAATATTTTTTCAATTGGATCTATTAGCTCGATTTGTGACACTTTTGTATCTGGATCGTCTAGATATTCATACTTTACGATAAACCTAAAAAAAAAAAAAAACTTAAAGATTCATAGTTGGATTTTGAAATTTTACGAGGTAGACTAAGTTAAGTAAACACTTAATAATTACACTTGTTTCGCTCATACGAGTATCATCAGACAGTAAAAATTAAAAACCACAGAACACAGCATTTTCAAAAACAAACGTGTAATGAAAAGTAGAGTTCAAATTCAAATTCAAAATTTTATTAACGCATTAAGCATTTCACAGTTATAGTCAAAAACCACATCTAAAATGTAATACTTATTATAAATTATAACAAAGTATAGGCAACAAAAATTTAAATTAACTAAAATTTCACCAAGATAACGGATTATTTATATAAATTTTTTAAAACTTTCCTGTTAAACTTATTTCAAGAATCACAAAATATATCAACATCATTTCATCATTACCATCTAGTAAATCATTAGCCAATCGACACATTCGACTTAAAGAGGTATTGAAACCCTAATTGGTTCTGTGGAATCAATATTTCTATAAGCTTTCAAGTCATCAGCAGAGCCAAAAAACACATAGACACGAAAAACTACTCTTAAATCATTAATAAAAACATCGAAAAGGAACGTTGAGGAATGTCGACCTTGTTGTACACCTAAAGTTACTGTAATCTCTGATATGAAATTATCAATTTTCAGAGACTGTTTACGCCCCCTCAAGTTGCTCTCAAACCAATTAAGAAGATCTCCAAAAATCCCAATTGACTATTGAGGCAAGTTTCTTTACCAGAATATCATCAACTCTGTCGAAAGCTTTCGAGAAATCAGTATAGATTTCATCAACCTGATACCTATTCCCGAAAGCTCCCAACAGACATTGCTACATAGCTTGAGAGGTTAGAAACTGTTGATCTTCCTTCCATAAAGTCATGCTGTTTATTAATTATGATGTTTTTGAAATGAGGGAAAAAATGGTTTCAAAGATTTTAGAAAATATACATGGAAGTAGGAAGTGCTGTGGGTTTAGAGCAAAAAAAATTCAAATTCCCTTTTAAATTTTAAGAAATGCCGACGTTTCGACTTTTTAAAGTCTCTTTCAAGGCTATTTTTAATTATTTTGAAAAGGGGACTCTGGTCAAAGTAGGTAAAAGCATCAAGCACATGATATAAACTTTTTGAGCAATTGAGTTGGACATGAAAAACTTGTTTTAGGTACTCAATATTACTTATACACGTCACGAAACACAAGTGGCAATCACCATCCACTTGTGTTTCGTGATGTGTATAAGTGATATTAAGTGCCTGAAACAAGTTTTTCATGTCCAACTCAATTGCTCAAAAAGTTTATATAATGTGCTTGATGCTTTTACTCACTTTGATCGGAGTCCCCTTTTCAAAATAATTAAAAATAGTCTTTATGCGAAAAATTGTGATGTCAACGCCGAAATGGCAGCTTCTTGTTGGTTCAGTCCTCAGTGAACCGTGCCCTATACTTTGAGTGGTTGGAATTCGCTCTAGTGAGATCATAGACATTTGTTTTGGAAAATTCTTACTCGTGCTTAAAAACTGTACCTCTGAAGCCGGTGTGACGTCACAGCCTAGGCGTTCGTAATTTTAAAACGTTCTAACTCGAAAACGGGTCATCGTAGCAAGATGATAATATGAACAATGTATTTGGTAATAAATGGTTTACAGTAATTAATCATATTTAGTGTACTTAAATGAAAATTTATTAGTTCGAGAATATATATTATTATAATAATGTTCAATTTTGGCACTACAATTATCATTCATATTACTAAAATGGGTCGAAAAATAATTATTGATATCCTCAGGAACAGATAACGCAGGCCGCAGGTGGCAGAGAAGAAGGATTAAATCTTGACTAGATGCGCAGATGTTGCCCTACGTAAATTTGGACATTGGGAACACTAGGTAGGTGCGATTCAAATTCCAAAAATAAACACATATGGTCATTTATTATTACAATATGTTGCATTAGGTATTTATGAAAATTTTTTTCCATGAACGTTTACACCTTTGTATATGTATTCGGTGTCCGTTTTTTTTTGCCAAAATATGAAAATAAACTAATCCAGTTTCAAGACAACACGCATTCATGAGAAATTATCGGTTATGTTGATGCACTTATGTAATCACTTCCGATTATTCATCGGGTCCGGAGTTCGGTGCGTCACATATAAAGTTATCCAACTCATACATACACAGCTCACACCGATTGTCTCTAACTTTTTTACAAGTCCGTCTTTCGAGTTATTAGTTTTGCATTTACAAAATTACTAAAGTTCATTTCACGAAACGAGATAGTGAACGTAAACAAACTCTGACAGGTATGTCGAATTTTATTGGCTAGCAAAGGATTATACTCCGCCCTAGGCAGGACCGTCTTAGGTTGTTTTGCGTTTCTCTCTTCTGAATATATTTCCGAACGAATTCTTCAGCGTTTCAATCTAAATTGCTCACTAATTAACAATAATTCACCAAACACTATTTAAATAATTGTAAAATACTAAGGAGATACGCCATTATACTTATTGACTCATATGACAACCTGACAATAATAAATGTCATTACTTGTAATTCATATTTTTGCAGTCCTTCTCTGAATTTTTAAGCTTCGCCTGTTTGTTTACCTCTACTATCTAGTTCCATGGAATGAACTTTAGGGACCACACAAATTACCTCTAGTTCTAAACGTAGGGTTGCATTTTAAACTTTTCTTATCCGAGTGTGAGGTTATGATATATGCCTCTTCAAATCGCTTTTCGTTTAAATTTCACTTTGGATGTATTATTATGTATATTTCAGATGGTCTTTGTTTAAATTTTGATTAGCAAGTGTCACGTTCAAGAGGTTAAGTATCCGAGTGTGTTGACATGTGCCTCTTCAAAACGACTTTTTGTTTAAATTTCACTTTGCAAATGTTACATTCAAAAGGACGAATATCCGAGTGTGTTAACATGTGCATCCTCAAATTGTTTTTTCTTTTAAATTTTGCTTTGCAAGTGTCACATTCAAAAGGATAAATATCCGAGTGTGTTAACATGTGCATCTTCAAACCGCATTTTCTTTCAAATTTTGCTTTGCAAGTGTCACATTCAAAAAGATAAATATCCGAGTGTGTTAACATGTGCATTTTCAAATCGCCTTTATGTTTAAATTTTACTTTGCAAGTGTCACATTCAAAAGGATGAATATCCGAGTGTGTTAACATATGTATTTTCCAACTGCCTTTTCTTTTAAACTTTGCTTTGCAAATGTCACATTCAAAAGGATGAATATCTGAATGTGTCATTGAGTGACTCTTCAATTGGTCTTTTCGTTTATATTTCTTTTTGCAAGTGTTACATTCAAAAGGATGAATATCCGAGTGTGTTAACATGTGCGTCTTCAAGTCGCCTTTTCGCTTAAATTTCTTTCCACAAGTTTTACATTCAAAAAGATGAATATCTGAGTGTGTAGATATGTGAGTCTCAAAATCGCTTACTCGGTCAAATTTCGCTTCGCAAATGTTACATTTAAAAGTACAAATATCCGAATGTAATATCAAATGAAATTTCAAAATTGATTTTTTTTCAAACATAGAATTGTAACATTGGAATTTCCCAACATCTGCTCCGGATAAATTGGAATCATTCAAATATTCCTTTTCTTTTATAGATATTTCTCCAATTGGATCTATCAGCTTAATTCTTGACACTTCTATATCTGGATCGTCTAAATATTCATTCTTTACGATAAACCTAAAAAAAAAGTTTGTTAGATTCATAGTTGGATTTTGAAATTTCACCAGGTTGACTTAGAATTCTAAAAATAAACACATGTGTTAATTTAATTATAAAATATCTTAAAAAAATTAAAGAAGAAAATCACCAAATCTAGGTATCAGATTGTTTATTATTTTATTCACTTAATAGTTACACATGTTTCGCTTATACGAGTATCATCAGCCAGTGGAAATTAAAACCACAGAACACTACATTTTCAACTACAAACGTATAATGCAAAGTAGTTTTCAAATTCAAATACTAAATTCCATTAACGCATTAAGCATTTTACAGTTATAGTCATAACTTATTTAAAGTATAGTTTTATTTATAAATCATGTCAAAATAAAGATTAAAAAAATTAAAATAAACAAGAGTTTCACAAGAGTCTTACAAGAACAAGAACTATACAAAAATTTCACAAGATAGCGGATTATTTATATAAAATTTCCTTAACTTTCCTGTTTAACATATTTAAAAAATCACAAAATATATCAATATCATCACCATTTAGTGAATCATTAGCCAATTGTCACATTTTACTTAACGAGGGATTGGAACCATAATTGATTCTGTGGAAGTCAAAATTGAATGGCAATCTATTTCTGGTATTAAAGGAAGAAATATGAAGCCTAATGGTCCCAAGAAGATCTGGTGCATCAATGACAATTAAAAGTTGATTGCAAAAAAAAATTTGGATCAAAAGTCTTGTTATAACCAAGGTTGAATTTCAGTTCCCCTCGTGAGAAGTTTTTTTTTTTTAAGCAATAGCTTTTGAAAGAATGCCTTATTACTTAGGATTTTCCGAAGAGCCGTTTCTCCCATCAAATCCATTCCTAAAAGGCCACATTTTCAATAAGAACACCTTTTCCGTGGAGTGTGGCATAGTGCTTTTGAAGGGATTCCTACAAGAATCCAGACCCTCACGAGTTGATACGTGTGCCGTACATTTGACTGAGAACTTCTAGTCCCTTATCTAGCTTGATTTTAGACTAGAATCTGCAAATTCTATGTGGAGTTTCTTCGTCAAATATTCGAGAATGGATGGCTAGCGTGCTCTACCTTATGTTGGAATGGAGGCTTGTATAAAGTTTCAGTAATAACTTTTAGTACCTTTTCTTCTATTTCATCAGTTTTATAGTCATCTAACAAAATTAAGATATTTTTTTTATATGATTTTCATACACATTCAAAATCTCTGATTCTTGACACCGAGGCGAAGGTTGAAAATTAGCTTTCGATTTATCGAATTTATGCCTTATGTTTTATCAATAATAATCGATAAGTGATCTGAACAAAAGTCAAGGTTGGACAACATGTTCTAAATTGGAAATTGTTGAGTAAGAGCCTACCGTTGAAAATTGAATAATTTTAATATAATATAACTTGATATATTGGAGGGTTTCTCTTATGTCTACAAACCATTTTACTTTTATATAATCCAACTTTCGATTTTTTACAGGTACCTATAAATTGATTATTTTTTTGAATTTATTTTTTGCATAAGCTGACCATAATATTTATCAATACAAATTCTCAATCATTCAATTTTTTCTAATTAGTTTTCTGGAAACCTTAATCTTTTTTATATTTGCATTTCCTGATAATGATATGGCCAGCGACTGTTAATGAATTTATGTGGCAAGTATATTGGAGGTGCATTGTTATTATACTATAATTTTTTTTTTTTTGAGCTTGAATCTGATTGAAAGTTAACCTCTTTTATTTGATTTGATCTAAGGTGTTTTACCAACAATAATTGATTTTATATTTTGCAATAATTCAATGCTGAATTTTTGACTGACTGAACTGAAGACAACAAGCTTTCATGAAAAATTATCAGTTATGTTGATGCACTTGTGTAATTACTTCCGATTATTTAGCGAGTCCGGAGTCCAATTGTCTCTTAATTTCTCACAAGTCCCTCTCTCGAGAAATTAGTTTTGCATTTATGAAAGTTACAGTAAAACATTCGTTTCATCCACATGTTTGGATGCTTAATAAACACAATTTTTATTCACGTTTGAATTGAGCGAAGCTAAAATTACCTACATTGAAATTTAGTTTTATCTAAATACCTCACTGTTGTTTCAAATTACCCTTGGTTATAAATTAAGCATTGCGTAAGTTGCATTTGAAATTCTTCTCATCCGAGTATAATGATATATGACTCTTCAAATCGCCTTTTCGTTCAAATTTTGCTTTGCAAGTGTTACATTCAAAAAGATGAATATCCGCGTGTTCTGACATGTGCCTTTTTAAATTGCCTTTTCGTTTAAATTTTACTTTGCAAGTGTCACATTCAAAACGATGAATATCCGAATGTGTTATCATGTGAATCTTCAAAGCGCTTTTTTGTTTAAATTTAACTTTGCAAGTGTCACATTCAAAAGGATGAATATCCAAGTGTATTGACATGTGCATTTTCCAATCGTCTTTTTTTTTTCAATTTTGCTTTGCAAGTGTCAAATTCAAAAGGATGAATATTCGAGTGTGTTAACATGTGCCTCTTCAAAACGCATTTCCGTTTAAATTTTACTTTGCAAATGTCACATTCGAAAATACACACATCAAAATAGTCTAGGGAACAAGATGCAACTGAATACATTTATAAATTGAACAAAATATACTTTTAAAAGATTTTTAAATTTTGTTAAAGCCTGCTGGAAAAGCCGCTATGATAAATTTTACAAGATTTGTTCAACAAATACGCATATGATATCTTTAAAAAAAAAGTTATTCTGTCTAAAAATTAAAAAACGAATATTTCTTGTTCCCTAGATTTTTTTGATGAGTGTATGAATATCCGAGTGTGTTAACATGTGCATCTTCAAATTGCCATTTCTTTTAAATTTTGCTCTGCAAGTGTCACATTCAAAAGGATGAATATTCGAGTGTGTTAACATGTGTTTCTTCAAGTCGTCTTTTCGTTTAAATTTTGCTTTGCAAGTATCACATTCAAAAGGATGAATATCCGAGTGTGTTAACATGTGCCTCTTCAAAACGCCTTTTTGTTTACATTTTATTTTGCAAGTGTCACACTCGAAAGGATCGAAATCCGAGTGCGTTACCATGTGCAAAACACCTTTTTGTTTAAATTTTGCTTTGCAAGTGTAATATTCAGAAAGATGAATATCCGAATGTGATATTAAATGATATTTTAAATTTGATTTTTTTTCGAACACAGCATTGCAATTATGAAAATTCCTAATAACATCTTCTCTTGATGAAGTGGCGTCATTTGAATATTCCTCTTCTTTTATAAATATTCCTCCAATTGGATCTATTAGCTCAATTTCTGACACTTCTATATCTGGATCATCTAGATATTCATTTTTTACGGTAAACCCAAAAAAAATTTATGTTAGATTCATAGTTGAATTTTGAAATTTCCTGAGGTAGACAGGATTAGGATTCTGAAAATAAACACATGTGGTAGTTAAGTCATACAATGTCTTGAACAATGAAAAAAAAAAAAAAAAAAAAACTAAGTCTAGGTCTCAGATTGTTTATTATTTTATTCACCTAATAGTTGAACGTGTTTCGCTCATACGAGTGTCATCTGACAGTAGAAATTAAAAACCACAGCACACTGCATTTTTGAAAATAAACAAACGTGTAATAAAAAGTAATTTTTGATGTCTGATGATGCTTTTATGAGCGAAACACGTGAGTTAACAAGTCAGCAACCGAGGGTTGGTTTTTAAAAAATGACTTTATTAACAATTCGAAATTATTACTAGCGAAAGCACGTTACAATAAAAGTTATAAGTATAATAAATTTCAACTGACTAACTATCCTAAGAAAATACATATATTTATAATAAGCTGAAAAGCAGAATAAGCATTTTAAATGAGGACTCAGCAAATAGACGTGATATAACTCCTCCCTTCTTAGCTTCAACTTTCACGCTAGCGGGGGAGTTGAATACTCCGGTCTTCTTCTGGAACGGGGGTGGACCTCTTCTTCTTCATGGCAGCTTTTACATATTTCATGTAAACCAAGAAGATACAGGCAATAACGATGAGGACATATATAAGGATTGTCCCAAGGCTGGGCAATCTATTGATTTCGGTGAAGCTCAGTTGTGGGCGTATGTCCAATACTTCTTTGCTCAATTGGTGAAGGTCGTCTAACTTCAAATAATTTAGATGTCGACTTAGATTGAGGGTCGGCATCATGGCGAGTGTATTTGGTATGTCAGGAAACAGTATCGGTTGAATATCGGTCTTGATTGTCCTATTTTCATTGATGACTATTTTGGAAGCGGTGGCCACTTGGCAACCAATCGGTATTTGGAGCATAAATGTTCCAATGATGTTTTGTACTTCTTTTTGGTGAAAGCACTTGAGTTGGATGGCTTCTTTGACAGGAACAACCAATATCCATTGGTTCGAATCGTCCAATCGATTGATGATAATTTGTGGGACTTCAACTTTGGTTTGTTCGCAGGTGGAGGTATTTTTGTCAGAGTGGAGTAGTTTAATTTCGCATGGGCTGTCTTCTTGAATTTTGTGAATGTCTTCTTTTCCACAAATATGGGACTTCGGAGTGACTTCTTGACATTCTTGGCCATAGTATGTGTAGTGCAATTTATTTTTCAGCAAGAATTTATTTCGCGGTAAGACAACCTTAAACTGACTCTGAGAAAGTACTGGAACCGAGTATAAATGAAAGTAATCAAAAATTTCCGAATACATTATTGGTATATGTATTAGGTATGATATTCTATTATTGATGACAAAAGATTCCAGTTCAATTATTTTTTCAAAAAGTGAAGTATTTTCCAAAGTAACCGCTAGGGGCATTTGTTTAGAACTTAAACGCTGTTGAAGTTTGTTTAATTCATGATAGAGGTCTTCAGTTTTTATTATGCTTGGATGCATAATTTTCAATTTTGAAAAAGTTAAGGAATTTTCTATATCTTGTAAAATAGAGTCAATTATCTCATAGATATTGACTATTTGATTTATTATGTCTTTGATATAGAGGGAATTTTCTCTATATGCTGCCTTCTGTACCATGTGTGCAATTTGGTTAATTTTTGATTCTAGAAGTTTTTCGTTGTGATTTATTTGTTTAATGGTTTGGTTAAATTTTTCGATTACTGTTAGAGAAAGCGAGTTTTCTTTCAGAACACTTTCTTGTAAACTATTTTGATTGTTTTGTAATTCCCTAATGATATGCTCGTAACGTTCTCCGTCAGATGCGTCTAGGTTTCCAGTTACAGATTTGAATATTGATCCTAAGCCATTAATTAGTCCTCTTTTAATTCTTTGTGGCTGAGGAATAATCTCTGATATTTTTGTATCAATTCTATTCTGTGTTATTTTCAACAAATTTATGTAATTGCTAATGTCTTCAGAATAGTCTTGATGTCCATTAAGAATGTTTGTAATATTATTAGATTTTACGTGAAGCTTATTTATTTCACGTATTATTGGGTTCAAGTCATAATAATGTATCAGGGTGTAGGTGTAATCTTTGATTTTCGCGTTCCCTAATTTGACTGGAATTATGCCAGGATTGTCATCCAGTTTTCTGATGATTATTTGTTCTTGAGTCCCAAACGCGTAGGCAAAGAAACTGAAATATAATATTTATTGTTATAAAGCTAATAAGCAAGCGTATGATATAAAATGCATTTAAAATAGTTAATTAGAGTAATTGTAATATAATATTTTATTCTTAAAACTAGGTGTCAAAACTATATTTATTTCTCAAGGGACGTTTAATGTTACCCATGTGTACTTTTCCGTGGGAGGTCGTTGCAATTGTTTTACGTACTGGGTCAACGGTTTCCACTTGTGTCTGAGGTGTAAACTTATCGGCTAGTTTTTGACGTGTATGCTTTTTAATGTATATTTTTTGTTCTGGGTGGAATAATGTTGGTTTATCGGAAGTTTCATTAATCTTTCCTATGATTTTTTCTTTCTGATTTATAAGTTTTTCATTGATGGTTGAATATAAGAGTTTAGACTTATTTTTATGTTCTGTGACATAATCTGTCAATAAAACTTGGTCTAATTTTAGGTCAAATGGATCGTTTGGGCTAATGTGTCCTGAAATAACATCTATTGGCTTGAATTTAGTCACCGAATGGATGGTGTGATTATATGCTAGGATTGCATATTTCATTTTTTGGCTGATAGGTGTCTTCAGGAAGCCACGATTATTTAGAATTCTTACGTGTTCGGATAAAGTGGAGTGTACCCTCTCGATAACTCCGTTAGACTGGGGGTGCTCGGGCGAGCAAAAATGAATTTTTATTTTATGAAGTTGTAATAGTTCTGTGACCACTGTATTTTTAAATTCAGTTCCGTTGTCTAAAATGATTTTGGATGGAACACCGTGATGTGAAAAGAACGATATTAAATTATCGCTAATTTCGGTGGCTGACAATGAATTTAGGGCGTAAGCTTGTGCGTACTTGGAAAAACTGTCAATGATTGTGAGAAATTTAACTTTATCTAATGTATATGTGTCAAGGTGAATAGTTTCAAAAGGTTTGGTTGCCGTGGGTGTAATATTCATTTCCATGTTTAATGGGTGTCGTTCGTATTTACTTCGTTGGCATATTTCGCATTCATTTATGTACGATTGAATAGACTCTTTAAGATTTGGCCAGTAATACTTTTCTTTAATACGCATTTCGGTTTCCTCGATTGCGCGATGGTTCGTCTTACTCTCATGGTAGTTCTGTATTATTTCCGGTATACTTTGTTTGTCTACTATGTCGATTAATTTTTTCAAACATCTTTTAATTCTAATCGAGGGCCATTTAAAATTTTTCCTAACCACTTCGCAGAATGGTTCATATGTATCTGGGTTGTCGAAATAAGCATAGTATAATTTACCTGGCACAACGTTTTCTTTTATAAAATTAATTGTATCATTTTCAAAATCATTTTCTGATATTTGAACTAAAAATCTTCTCTTCTTTTCAAATAAAATTAGTCTTTTTGTTTTGGCTGGTGAGTGCATGACCTTTGTGATGATTATTTGATTTGCTCCATAGTTAACAGCAGATTCTTTAATTGGAATTCCAACAATAGGGTCTTGTTCAGCATTAGTATGGATAGTTTCGTTATCGTCTTCAGCTGTTGCTTCGAGGTCAGGTTGCGCCATAGTTGATATTTGGTCTAGGTTCTCAATCTGCTGGTCGTTGGATTATTTTCCATTCTAGCTTCTTCCTCTAATTCTTTATTGCATTCTTCAATATATGATACTAGATTCGATATATTGTCGGTTTCTTTAGTGTGTAATTCAATACGGCTTAGGGCGTCTGCATTTGTATTGAGTTTACCTTTTTTATAAATAATTTGGTAATCAAACTCTTGTAGTTTGATTCGCCAACGTACCATTTTCGATGTGGGGTCTTTATAATTGAAAAGCCATTGCAAGGGCTTATGGTCCGTTATGATATTGAATTTTTGTCCATAAAGGTAGGGTCGGAAGTACTTCGTCGCCCAGATAAGACACAGGCACTCCTTTTCAATAGTGGAATAATTTTATTCTGAATCATTCAAGGTGCGAGATGCGTAGGCTATGGGCAAATCTTGTCCAATGGGCCCTTGTGATAACACAGCACCTAGGGCTACGTTACTAGCATCACATGTTAGATTAAATGTCTTCGAAAAGTCTGGGTATTGTAGTATAGGTTCATTTACAAGTATTTTTTTGCAATTTTCAAAACATTCGATAAATTCTTGGTTGTGTTCAATCTTTGCACCTTTCTTCAAGCATTTCGTGAGGGGTTTTGTGATTTTTGCAAAATTATCTATAAAACGTCTATAATATCCGAGTAGTCCGAGAAAGCCTTTGATTTGTTTTGTTGTTTTTGGAATTGGGTAATTTTTAATGGCTTTGATTTTGTCTGGATTTGGTCGTACTCCTTCTGGTGTCACTATATGGCCTAAATATGCTACTTCTCGTCTGAGGAATTCACTGAATTTTGAAATTGGTTTCACGTAGTCTTTGGAAAACCAATTTGAGTCGTTCTAAGTGCTCTTGTAGTGACGTGGAAAATATAATAATGTCGTCGAGGTACACAAGACATTTTTCGTTCTGGATTCCTCGTAATATACTGTCCATGGTCCTTTGGAACGTGGCGGGGGCGTTCTTCAGTCCAAACGGCATACGAAGAAACTCGTAATGACCATTCTCCGTATTGAATGCGGTTTTCTGTATGTCGTTCTTATTCATCTGTATTTGATGAAATCCGCTGGCCAAGTCCAATGTAGTAAAATATTGACATTTTCCTAATTTGTCTAATAAGTCGGTTATATTCGGTAGGGGGTATCTGTCTGTTATAGTTTTTGCATTAACGCCACGAAAATCTACTACTACTCTCCATTTCTGCTTTCCAGAAGCGTCCGCTTTCTTTGGGACCACCCAAATTGGCGATGACCAGGGAGAGTTGCTGGGGCGAATGATTTTTTGGTCTAACATTTTTTTCATCTGTGATTCGACTTCCTTTTTATGTATAAAAGGGTATCTATAGGTTTTACTATATACCGGTTGTTCATCAGTGGTTTTAATTGAATGTCTTATTTCACATGTAAATGTCAGGGGCCTGTTTTCTTGATAAAATATATCTGAGTATTCTTCACATAATTTGATGATTTTCGATTTTTCTTCTGCATTCAGATGATCGGTGCGAATTTGAGAACAGTCAAAATTGGGTTTGTAATCAAGTGAGTCTTCGAAATTATTTAGATTTATTTTTTCCAATTCTTCTCGATTAAATGGTTCTACCTTAAATGGTTGGGAAATATCAAGGGTTATTGTTTTGCAAGTGTTATCCAAAATGCTAGTAATAGCATAACCATTTTTTGCGATACTCAGCGAGTTGGGAATTTCGCAGTTATGTATCCTCTGGTAGGGTATAAGAACCTCGCCGTCTTGTATATCAGTTTTAATTTTCACAAGTTGTTCAACTCGAGGAGAAACAGTAACATTATATATTGATGTGTCAGTTTTATGGAACTGCAACTTAATTCTTGCATGTGGAGTTACTAGAAATGCTGTATCAAAATTAATGTTGGCTTGCAAGTTTTTAAGATTATCAAGCCCTAATAAACCATCGAATATGTTGTGAAATTTAAATAGGTAGAATTTTAGAGGTTTATTATGTGGTAAATTAAAGATTTTAGGTGCGGGAATTTGAGCACTGTACTTATGTGCTGATTGTTGAAAAACGGTGGAGACAATAAATGGGTCATCAAATATATTATCCGGGTACAATTTTTGAGCTAGTTCAGGGTTTATAAATGATCTAGTGGAACCGCTATCTATTAAAATTTTTAAATTGTGTTCTGGGAATATAATGTATGGAAGCTCGCTTGTAGAAGCATTATTCAACGATATTATTTCGGGTGTTAAGTTTGGGGATTTTCCGAGGCATGATTCAGAAAATTTGCGTTATCATAAGAGTAACCAGTTGCATTATTGTCATCAGCAGACTCAGCATATTGGGTGTTATAATTAGACTCGGAATCATATAGTTGGTCAAAATTAGATGAATCGTAGTATAGGGATTCTGGGTCACTTTCATTAATGTCAACATGAGGTTCGTTAACGTCGTCAACTACGTTCGTATTATATAGTTCTTCAGCTATGAAATTACTTGGTTGGTTGGACTGGAAATAATTTCTAGAAGGTTGTTGAGCATTGGCATTGAAGGTTTGCCTCGAAGTTGTTGACATAGGAGTAGGTTTTGGGAAAGTTCTATTTTGATTGGGTTTAAATACATTTGTTGAGTTTGTGTTGGATTTATTTTTGAATACTTGGGAATTGGTAGGGAATCTTTGTGGGATTTTGTTAAAATTTGGTTTCACAGCAATAGGCTGAGATGGAAATGTTGGCTTAGCCGTAAATAAATTGTTAGATGTTTGACTATTAAATCCTGGGTTAAAATGTGTGTTTCTAAATTGTGTGTTTGTTTTATTGTGTTGTATGGTTTTTTGTGTATGAGGTTTAGAAAAATTCTGGAAATATTGAGTGTTATACTCATCAGTAACAAATTGTAGAGCTTGCGGAAGGTCTCGTGGACGCATGCAACGAATTGTCGTGCCTAATGGTTCCCTTAGGCCCGATAAGAATGTTTTTAAAGCTAAATCATTGTATAAATTACGTTTCAGCAATTTTGCAGCGTCATTTGTTTCATGAATATCCACGTAGGAACATAAAAGATTTAAAATATGTAAAATACGATCGTAATATTGGCTAGGTTTTTCACCATTTTGTTGCCTAAGCATTACTAAATCGCGATTTAAACAAGCTTCATCACGCTGGTCAGCAAAATGCCTGCCCAAAATAGTTTTAAGTTGGTCCCAAGTTGTTACATTTTGGGTTCCCAAAACTAATTTTGCGTTACCGGTTAATTTACCGATTATCGAGTTCAGCAAGTAAATGTTCTGAAAACTATCTGGTTGAGCAGCATTATAGAAAGCATCAATGAGGCTTTGACATACTGATAAATATCTGTTCAAATCATTCGGATTTCCGTCAAATTGTGGTACACAACTAAGGTACTCTGGCTTGAAATGAGCCATAGTGTTAGAGTTTAAATTCGGAACAATGCAAATGTTTTGATTATCAAAAGATGTGCTTTCGGCACCGTTACTTTCAGAAAATGTTTGATTAATTATTCTAATTAAATCTTCCGAATCAGAAGATGAGTCAGTTGAAGGCGGTAATGATAAATTATTCAATTTTTCAATTATTTCATCTACCTCAGACAGAAGTTAAATTGCACTTACAGACTGAATAAGAAGAATTTCATTGCTATAAGTCTCAGAGGTTTGGTTGGCGATATGGTCCTTCCAAATGGTTCTTGGTCCTTGCGAGATTTGGACAATTTGGTTCCAAACTCCGATTACTTCGAGGTAACAGGTTCACGATGAACTGGGTGTTTCGATATCTAGAAAGCCACTCTGACACCTCACAGTAAACAATTAACGTAAGTCCGATTTTTTCGGTTAGTCCGAATACCGAAGAACCGATAAACAGTCCCGAAAAACACGTCCTGTCGACTGCGCCAGTTAACAAGTCAGCAACCGAGGGTTGGTTTTTAAAAAATGACTTTATTAACAATTCGAAATTATTACTAGCGAAAGCACGTTACAATAAAAGTTATAAGTATAATAAATTTCAACTGACTAACTATCCTAAGAAAATACATATATTTATAATAAGCTGAAAAGCAGAATAAGCATTTTAAATGAGGACTCAGCAAATAGACGTGATATAACTCGTGTCACTATTGAGTGAATAAAATAATAAACAATCTGAGACCTAGACTTGGTGATTTTTTTCTTTTCCTGTTTAAACATCAGGACTCTTTGATAAATATGGATGAATTTTTTGAAATATTACTTCATACACTTTATACACTTTTATTTACTTTTACTTATATTACTTCTAAAACTCTTTTTCTTTACTTGAATGTGAACATTTTACTCCATTTTGGAGTAAATCGAATTAGGAACATACGTTCAATTATCGTGGGTTGTTACAGGAAACAAAAAAAACACCTTTTATATTTCAAGTTAATTATATACCTAATTTACAAAAATCTAGAACATAGGTGGCAACAATGCAACTTCTAATACTAAAAAATCAGCATAACTCCAAACACTGTACTTTATATAAAAAATAGAGCCGCAACGTTTTTTCCCACAACCCGTAGAATGGAATCGATAAAAGCAATAATAAACTAATCTAGAGCTTGAGAAAATTCCAAGAATAATAATAATAAGGGTCCGTAAAATAACATTTGTGGAAACAGGCGAAAGATAGTGGATGACAGAGCCGAAAATAGCCGATCGTAGATACACTGCCCAAACTAGTCTCACATCACCTAATATTTTAATGATTATTCATTTGAAAATTTTTAATTTTATCAGGCTGATTTAAGGACTTTTCTGGATTGTTATGGGAGTATTTGATCAAATGAATGCTTACCCTTGGCCTGAAAAATTCATGAGTTGCAGAGGTTAAGATATGATCTAGTCAACTCCTACTGACTGAAACAAAAAATTATCCGTAGTTTCTCAACCATGGATGAAGCAGAAATAAATTCGTAATTCGAAAACCATGGGATTGTACACCAAAGTGAGGATGGTTTTAGGTTACTTTGTGGGTGGGTAATAACCGCCTACCATTGGTTTGGATTCGCAGAAGTTGCAATCCGTAGGGGATGAAATATATAATTTTTTTAATAACTGCTCTACCATCGGCTATCTTTCGTCTGCTGTCTTCACACACGTCTTGAAATACGGGAAATCAACAAGCGCGCAGTAGATGAACTGATTTACGGGTGTAAAACGTCAAAACAAAATAATAAGTAGGCAGAAAACAAACCAAAATTACTTCAGAGACTTGAAGTTGGTTGTATTAACAATATCAACTCTACCTTACCAATTATGTATTCGCTGTCGCACTCTCAATAAAATGCTCCACACACACGAATGAAAGTGAAAGCAGTTGAACGGATAAGCTTCAAAAACAGCAAAGACACTTTCCTCACATGTAGAGGCAAACTTTTTCTCTACAAAGGTTGGTACCTTTAAATATGTATCCGGTGTCGGGCTTTTTGGCCAAAATATGAAAATAAACTAATCCAATTGTAAGGAATGTTGATGCACTTGTGTAATTACTTTCGGGATATTTATTTATTTATTTATTTAACCACAAATACAAATAATTTACATAGTTATGTGAAGCCATTAAATCCTTTAACCAAGTTTTACATATTTTCATGAAGGCACCTAAATGTAAGATATATCTGCATATGCTTTTTTACAACTAATCTGTATTTATACTAAAAATAAATTTACAATTCACACATCTCCCAAAGCCCCAATTACAATATTACAATAATTATCTCAGCATAACATTAAAGCAAAAGTTTCACTATTTGAATACTTCAACAAATAAATCATAATTATTGGATATATAATATGTCTTACATTCTCTTGCAAACACATTTTTCCATGCTATTGCTTTTATATTGCAAGGTAGCATATTATGTATTTTGAGTGCCAAACAATCAAAGAATCTAGAGTTAATGCTCTTATGACTCACCGGAATAATAATATGTATTTTTATTTTCTTTATTTCTTTTGTAATACTAGTGATTAGCAATGTTTTGCAAGGAATCAAGTGAAGGCATGTAACTACATATCGTTGAAGTATAAATAGTTCTAACATTGCAAGCATCATACGTAAATATTAGTCTAGTTGGATACATTTTATTCTCATAATAAATAATTTTTTGTATTTTTTTTTGAACTACCTATATTTAAATTGTACAATGCATTATTATATAAACCACCCTAGACCGAAATTCCATATCTTACCAGTGCATTCAATAAATGATTTATATATAATAACTACATTTTTCTAGTCTATGTGTTCATGCCACTTCATGTGCCGGTGCACAATGATACCCAAATACGTTATTTTCGGTAATTTTTGTCTAGTACAGCGTTGATGGACAGCTACATTCGAAGGCTGAGTGGTTCATATCATATCCGCTAGTGTATGGTTGGTTCACAGATACACAATTAGCATTTTCATGGTGATATCCCAGGCAGTTGTAACACCTGGGAAGACTTAGGTCCCCATAGATGGGATAGCGTTGCCAGTCCACAGAAATTTTCCCAGCTTTCATGGCCTAATAATAAAAGCTTGAAGAACATTCAATATAGTTTTGCATTTTCCAAATTCACAATGAAACATTCGTTTATTCACATTTTTTTCACGTTTAAATTAAGCGAAGCAAAAACTACCTACATCGAAATTTACACTAGGTACCACACAAATTACTCCTGTTTCTAAACTTAGCGTTGCAATCTTCAAATCGCTTTTCGTTTAAATTTTGCTTTACAAGTGTCACATTCGAAAGGATGAATATCCGAATGTGTTAATATGTATGTGATTTTTCAGATGGCCTTTTTCATTTAAATTTTGTTTTGTAAGTTTCACGTTCAAAAGGTTAAATATCCGAGAGTGTTACCATTTGCTTCTTCAAAACGCCTTTTGTTTTGAATTTTGCTTCGCAAGTGTTACATTCAAAAGGACGAATATCCGAGTGTGTTAACATGTGCTTCTTCAAAACGCCCTTTTTCTTTAAATTTTACTTTGCAAGTGTAACATTTAAAAGGATGGATATCTGTGTTATTATGTGACTCTCCAGATGATCTTGTTTGTTTGAATATTGCTTTGCGAGTGTCACATTCAAAAGGTTAAATATCCGAGTGTATTAACATGTGTTCGTTTAAATTTTGAGTTACAAATGTCACATTCGAAAGGACGAATATCTGAATGTGTCATTAAGTGAGTCTCCAAATGCTCTTTTCGTTTAAATTTTGCTTTGCAAGTGTTACATTTGAAAGGATGAATATCCGAGTGTGTTAACATGTGCATCTTCAAATCGCTGTTTCTTTCGAATTTTTCTTTGCAAGTGTCACATTCAAAAGGATGAATATCCGAGTGTGTTAACATGTGCTTCTTCAAAAAGGTCTTTATCTTTAAATTTTAGTTTGCAAGTGTCACATTGAAAAGGATGAATATCCGAATGTTTTAACATGCGTATTTTCCAATTGTCTTTTGTTTTAAATTTTGCTGTGCAATTGTCACATTTAAAAGGACGAATATCCGAATGTGTTAACATGTGCTTCTTCAAAACGCATTTTTCTCTAAATTTTACTTCGCAAGTATCACATTCAAACGGATGGATATCTGTGTTATTATGTGACTTTCCAGATGGTCTTGTTTGTTTAAATTTTGCTTTGCGAGTGTCACATTCAAAAGGTTAAATATCCGAGTGTATTAACATGTGCTTCTTGGATGTCATTAAGTGTTTCTTTAAATTGCCTTTTTGTTTGAATTTTGCTTTACAAATGCCACATTCGAAAGGACGAATATCTGAATGTGTCATTAAGTGAGCCTTTAAATGCTCTTTTAGTTTGAATTTTGCTTTGCAAGTGTTACATTTGAAAGAACGAACATCCGAGTGTGTTAACATGTGTATCTTCAATTCGTAGTTTCTTTTGAATTTTGCTTTACAAATGTCACATTTTGAAGAATAAATATCCGAGTGTGTTAACATGTGCCTCTTCAAAACGATTTTTGTTTTAAATTTTACTTTGCAAATGACACATTCAAAGGGACGAATATTCGAGTGTGTTACCATGTGCATCTTCAAATTGCCTTTTTTTTTAAATTTCACTTTGCAAGTGTCACATTTAAAAGGATAAATATCCGAGTGTGTTAACATGTGCATCTTCAATTCGTTTTTTCTTTTAAATTTTACTTTGCAAATGTCACATTCAAAAGGACGAATATTCGAGTGTGTTACCATGTGCATCTCCAATTTGCCTTTTTTTTTAAATTTCACTTTGCAACTGTCACATTTAAAAGGATAAATATCCGAGTGTGTTAACATGTGCATCTCCAAATTGCCTTTTTTTTTAAATTTCACTTTGCAACTGTCACATTTAAAAGGATAAATATCCGAATGTGTTAACATGTGCATCTTCAATTCGTTTTTTCTTTTAAATTTTACTTTGCAAATGTCACATTCAAAAGGACGAATATTCGAGTGTGTTACCATGTGCATCTTCAAATTACTTTTTTTTTTAAATTTTTCTTCGCAAATGTCACATTCAAAAGGATGAATATCCGAGTGTGTTAGCATGTGCATCTTTAAAACTTCTTTTCGTTTGAATTTTGCTTTGCAAGTGTCACATTCAAAAGGATGAATATCCAAGTGTGTTAACAAGTGCTTCTTCAAAACGGCTTTTTGTATAAATTTTAGTTTGCAAGTATCACATTCAAAAGTACAAATATTCGAATGTGATATCAAATGATATTTTAAACTTGATTTTTCTTTGAACATAGCATTGTAACCTTGAAATTTCTTTACAACATCTGCTCGTGATGAATTGGCATTTGAATATTCCTCTTCTTTCATAAATATTTCCCCAATTGGATCTATTAGCTCAATTTCTGAGACTTCTATATCTTCATGGTTTAGATGTTCACTCTTTACCATAAACCTAAAAAAAAAATGTTTGTTAGATTTATAGTTGGATTTTGAAATTTCATGAGGTAGATAGGATTAGAATTTGGAAAATAAACACATGCGTTAATTTACTCATACAGTATCTAGAAGCAAAAAAAGAAAAAATCACAGGTCTCAGATTGTTCAATATTTTATTCACTTAATAGTTCACGCGTTTCGGTCATACGAATATATTACATATTACGCTACATTCATCATAAAATAAAATTAAAACAGCATGAAACTTTGATAAGGCAAATATTAAACATTTTCCAAAATTACATTATTCTCACTTTTCTTCGAAAGATTGAAACGAATGAAAATACATTAGGATATTGCATTACAATGCTATCATATGTCTTAACCATTCAACCATTGTCGACTCGAACATCTTTTTTTTCCTATATGCTTACAGTCTAAAGTTAGAAGATTAAAAACTCTTGGTCACACATATGAAATATGACGTTGACAGGCTGTGAAATTTACCCTGCTCGAACAAACGTGTTCCCATGTTATAGATTTTATATTATGAAGACCCACCGGAACAGTTTTGTATGTATTATCATTTTGCATATAAATATAATTTTTTTCAGATAGAGTTCTCTTATCGTCAAAACTTTGCTATCGGTAAATAAATTAATTGAAGGGTATATTTTGGACTTTTATTTATTATCTTGAAAATATATTTCTGGGTAACCACTGATTTCGAAAAATCGTGCCGCACCCCCAGCTCAGATTTATATGGCATAATTCAAAGTAGATTCAATCAGGGCTTGGTAAACTTAGGGTTGCATATGTTGCATTTTAAACTTTTCTCATACGAGTGTGATGTTATGATATATGCCTCTTCAAATCGCTTTTCGTTTAAGTTTTAATTTGCAAGTGTCACATTCAAAATAATGAATATCCGAATGTGTTATTATGTATATTTCAGATGGTCTTTGTTTAAATTTCGATTTGCAAGTGTCACGTTCAAAAGGTTAAATATCCGAGTGTATTAACATGTGCCTCTTCAAAACGACTTTTTGTTTAAATTTCACTTTGCAAATGTTACATTCAAAAGGACGAATATCCGAGTGTGTTAACATGTGCATCTTCAAATCGTTTTTTCTTTTAAATTTTGCTTTGCAAGTGTCACATTCAAAAGGATAAATATCCGAGTGTGTTAACATGTGTATCATCAGACTGCTTTTTCATTTAAATTCTGCTTTGCAAGTGTTACATTCAAAAGGATGAATATCCGAGTGTGCTAACATGTGCCTGTTCAAATCGCAGTTTCGCTTGAATTTCTTTTCACAACTGTTACATACAAAAAGCTGAATATCCGAGTGTGTTGCTATATGCGTATTCAAATCGCTTTTCTGTTCAAATTTCGCTTTCAAGTGATATATTCAGAAGGATGAATATCCGAATGTGATATCAAATGATATTTTAAATTCGAATTTTTTCCAAACATAGCATTGCAATTGTAACATTGAAATTTCCTGATAACATCTGCTCTTGATGAATTGGCATTATCTGAAGATTCCTCTTCTTTTATAAACATTCCTCCAATTGGATCTATTAGCTTAATTTCTGAAATTTCTATAGCTTCATCGTCTAGATATTCATTCTTACTGATAAACCTAAAAAAAAGGGTTTTTAGATTCATAGTTGAATTTTGAAATTTTACGAGGTAGACAGAATTAGAATTCTGAAAAAACACACGTGTTAATTCAATCATACAATAGCTTTGTTTTGGTTGGAAAAAAGGACGGTTCCAGAACAATCCAAAACAATCGCATAATTTATTATTGAAATTTTTGATAGCCAAGCCGTTGTCATTTTGTTGATTCTTAACCTAAGCGATTCTTTTGAACCGTTCTAGAATCGTCCTTTCTGTAAACCAAAACCAAGCTTGTAAAAAATAGAAGAAAAAAATTATCAAGTCTAGGTCACAGATTTTTTATTATTTTATTCACTTGATAGTTATACAAGTTTCGCCGCTCATACAAGTATCATCATTATCATCAGACAGAAAATTAAAAACCCCAGAACACTACAAATATTTCCTCATTTGGATCTATTAGCTTAATTTCTGACACTTTCACATGTAGGTATATTTTCCAGTGTCATCCTCTAGACATTCATGCTTTAAGATAAACCTAGAAAAAAATGTTTGCTATAGTTGGATTTCGAAATTTTACGAGGTAGATGGGATAAGAATTCTGAAAATGTTAATATCAATAAATAAAATAAAAATTTCGTATTTCTTCATTTCATTATTCCACTAGCGGAATAAAATTATTTTATACCACTAGTGGATGAAGTATCACTTTAGACGCTTCATATGAGTGGATAAAACTGCCATTATTTGATGATTGTGGATAAAGTTAATTATGTATAATACTCAAATCAGCAGTGGCGAAGTCTAGCATAGCTATTCATACTCAACACATACACAGTACAAATAGTAGAAAAATCTAATAACGGTACATAGAAAAATAATGTAATAGATGGTTAACCTTAGAAAAAATATTAAAGCAAAAACATTAGAGCAAACATGCTCTATAGATACATACTTGTTTTGAACAGCAAACGGAATTTCTTAATTTTGAATCGCGTAGGATGGAGCTGATGTATTTGAGATACATTTTTGTCTGAAAATACCCAAATGGTGCAACATGCTATATCTGGTTGAACAGAACTTTGTCAAATATTTTCGAGAGTAATGGTAATATACTTATAATACTAAGATCTGAAATTTCTTTTAGATTATTATTTTTTGGAAGATGTTTTCCTAAGATTGGGAAAATATTGTCTTTCTTTAGAAATGTTTATGATATGGACAATATATTTGGTAATAAATGGTCTACAGTAATTATTCATATTCAAGCAAATTTAGATAATTACTCCGGATTATTCATCGAGTTCGGAGTCCGGTGCGTCAATTATAAATTTAACCAACTCATGCATACACGGCTCACACCGATTGTCTCTAACTTTTTTACAAGTCCGCGTTGCGAGTTATTAGTTTTGCATTTACAAAATTAACTTTGAAACACTGGTTTATCCACATTTTTTCACATTTAAATTAAGCAGAGCAAAACTACCTACATTGAAATTTACTCTAGGTACCACACAAATCTCGTGTGAGGTTTGCTAGTCCTCCATCGGGCGTCTCCCCAGGTAGCGAATAGGGGAATGCCTCTCAGATATGAGTGGTACCGGGGAAATTAAATACCCGGGGCGGACTAAAACCGTGTCTGTCCCAGAATGGGCGGCTGAATTAAAACTCACCAACCCGCCTAGCAAGCGTGATCTTTTACTTGCCAACACAACAAAAATCAAAGAAACTGATCAACCTAACAATAGGAACGTACAATATAAGATCAATGAACACTGACGAAAAGATACATGAACTGGAGGAAGAGCTGACAAGAATAAAGTGGGACATAGTAGGCTTGTCAGAAACTCGAAGAAAAACTGAAAATCGAATAAAATTGAACTCCGGTAACCTGCTATACTACAAAGGTAATGAAAACAACAGTAACATTGGAGTAGGATTTATTTAAAACTAGCTAATGACCCGCTGCGTTGCCAGCGTGTAAATACATTTTGAAATAATACACTTCTGTTCAAATTTTGTTGTTGATTTTCTATTTAATTTTTTTTTTCAATCCGATATCAGAGTTGCTTGCCAGTGAGTTCAGTGACGCATTTTAAGCACTCCAGAGCTGCTCTAGAGCGCCCCAGGCTGTTTATAGGCGTTCCAGTGTATCAGAGTTTTACGCAACCGAACTTTTTTTTTTCGGGATAAAAAATAGCCTATATCACTCTCCTCTATAGCCGATTCGATTGACCGGATTAGATCGATCTGGTCCAATTTAAATGAACTACACTGTGTTCGATTCAAGCTGGATCAGTGCACCCTCATCAACAAAAAATGATCTAGATCAGAAGAAGTTCACTTAAATTGAACCCAAATCGATCTAATCTGGGTCAATCGAATTCACCTTATATAGAGATACGTGGTATTAATTCAAGATCGTCCAGCCGTTCTTGAATTCAAAAAATAATAAAGTTACGTCGGTTGAATGCAAGCCTAAATAAATTAAATATGGCAACGGTATTTCATGCTGTCAAAAAAAGTTGGGTTATGTTGTTATGTAATGTGAATGAGTTTGTTTACAATTTAATTAATTAATTCAAAATTAATTTCTTTTTCCGAGATGCTTAACCTATCCACAAACCTTCCTTGGGATGGCCATAACAACCTACCAAAGTTTCATCGTAATCGGATAAGTGGTTTTGGAGCGCATATCCGGATACCCCGCGAACATTGATTTTTATATATATATATATAGATAAAGCGATAAGTAAACACGTCCAAACTATCAAGGGAGTCTCAGATCGGGTTGCTTATTTCATACTTGAAATGAAAAGAACATCTCTTAAAATTATTCAAGTGTACTTGACTACGCTAAAACTAAAACAATAACCAACACAGACGATGACATCATAATCGTAATAGGACAGGAAAAAATGGAACAAGTCGACGAATATATATATCTGGGACAGATTATTAAACTTAGCAAAGAAAACCAAATAGCAGAAATCAAGAGACGAGTTAGATTATCTTGGGCAGCATTCGGTAAATTAAGCTACATCTTGAAAAATAGAAAATATCCACAATACCTCAAATCCAAAGTTTATAATCAATGTATACTTCCTGTTCTCACCTATGGATCCCAAACATGGACACTTACAAAGTCAAACATGGATAAAATAACAAAAGCACAAAGATCAATGGAAAGACAAACGTTACATGTGCAACTGATAGATAAAAAGAGGAACGAGTGGATAAGAAATAAAACGAGAGTAACAGACGTTAGAAAAGAGGTAGCAAAATTAAAATGGAAATTCGCAGGTCACAATATCAGACAAAAAGACGACCGATGGAATCAATGTATCTTAAGCTGGAGACCTTGGGAGAATAAAAGAAGTAGAGGAAGACCCCAGATGAGGTATGCTGATAACCTGAAGAAGCACGCCGGAACCAGGTGGATGAACATGGCAACATACAGAGAAGAATGGAGAAGACTGGGGAAAACCTATGTCCAAAGATGGACTGAAGCAAAGACAATACTACTACGAATAGATGTCCAACGGCAATGGGAAGCAAACTCTTTAGCTTTAACGCTGACAGATGACGCCACTAGAAGCCGCACAAGATTTATTTTAATATCGATTTAAGTTTGCCTCCCGAAAAAATTTCGTTTCTTGACGCGGTTAAACTCGTGAATTGGTTTTTCATGCGATGTTGCCGCTTACTGATACGGGCGGTATGAGAGTAGTATTGTCTTTGGAGAAAGGAATAAATAAAACGTTATGAAAAACAAGACAAACTGACACGCGATTTCGTTTTATTTGTAAAGTCTAGAAATTTGCAATTATGGGTTGATTCAATTCGCTTCCATACACCTATACAAAGGCCGAGTTTTGATTTTTTCCGGCGAAGGCCTTTTCTTAAAGGAACTCCGTTTGAAACTGCTAAAAAGTTGAATTTCATTGTGTTTCTACGCTTTAATGAGTTTTATAAAAACAGTTAAAAAGAAATTTCTAGATAAAGATATAAGATTATGCTAATAATAGTAAACACAGATAACTAGGTACTTTTGCTTAATGCTATTAGAATGAAAGGGATAAATAATGACAATAAAATAAAAATAAACCAACATTACATACAAAAACGATATTTGAATAAATTAGACATCCGGTTGAAGGGTTAATAGTAGATTATACCACGAGTCAATAATGATAGCTATTATTCCCGAGGATTATTACGAACTGAGCCGCGTTAGCGGCGAGGGAGTAACATTCCGAGGGAATAATAGCCATTATTGCGAGTAGTATACTCTACTTTATTTACGATAAATTAATTTATTTGAGATTTTCAATGAACAAATTTCATCCGTCTTATAATTTTCAATACAAATCCACACGCACTACACGTTTGACACTGACACTTTTGTGGAATAATGACCATTAATCCCGCTACTCGTCATTAATCTCTGGAGGAATAACATATGTCATTATACTGCCAAAATCACAAATATAATACGCACATTATACATTAGTCGTAAATAAAGATATATAATAATGGTTAATTATTCAAATCTACCTGGTCATTTGATAATTTTTCAGAATTTTTAAGCTTGATGATTTTTAGGGTTTCTAATAATTGAGTTTGTCCTTTTATTCTTTATGTGTGTAGAATTTTTATACTGGTGTTAAAATTATGGTTGCATTCAATGAGCTGAAGAACCTAATTTATTCTTGATTTATGATTTTGGTATAGCCACAGGTATAGCGTTAAGAAATCCTTGTTTGGATTTTGGATATTGGGCCAGTCAGGACTTCATAAAGGATAATGGCCGAACGAAAATCAAACAAGCTACTTTTTGTGTACTTCCAGTTTTCTTTCAAAAAATCGCACTTGACAGTCGATTTAGTTTTTGAGGGGAAACATTTTTATTGTTATTAACTACTTCGCAAATGTACCCTTTAACAGGGGTGAGTGGTAGGTACTCCTTA
The DNA here is from genome assembly GCA_917834065.1 of Ceutorhynchus assimilis. Lineage (NCBI taxonomy): Eukaryota > Metazoa > Arthropoda > Insecta > Coleoptera > Curculionidae > Ceutorhynchus > Ceutorhynchus assimilis. Next base: position 9,893,160 of record OU892286.1, on the reverse strand, counting down.
AATTTTAAATGGAAAAGTGGGTAAAATGATACCTCTTCTTAAAAATATATTCAAATCCTCAAAATGTTTCTAGATCCGACTTTAAGTAGAAAATAGTATAATAAATATTACAATCTGAGACGGAAAATGCTTCATTGCTGGTCAAGAGGTTATATAGTTTATCGAAACGCTTAACTTCGATTGTCTTTTCGTCGAGATAAACTAAACCTCGAGACATCAATGAAGTTTTCCGTCAAGGTTTGTATAGGGTAGATGCGCCTATAGTCGGCCCCCACCCGGTAGTCGGCCGTTGTTGCAATTTTATATAAATATTAGTTGATTCCGTCCATAAAATCAAAAACCTACACATTTAAAAATTCGTTTAATGTGTATTCTACCTAATCCATAGAATTTTATCACAGTCCGGCAGCACCGTTTTTTTACAATGACAGGTGAAAATTGTGGTGCAGGTCGTGTTCATAGAGGTAAGCAAATTTAAACGATTTTGCTTGTTAAGGAGGTTGTAGAAAATAGCAATTTCCGGCTTATTAAACTTTTTTACATCCAAGTTTGCGATTGCATGGAATTTAAGAGTAAATTTACTAACCATTTCAGCCTAAAAACATGAAAAAATAATATGAACATCCATTATTTTCAAGTGGCCGACCATAGGGTACGCAAAAAGCCGGCCACCTATATAGTCGGCCGCCCGGTCGACTATAGGATTATTTTTGATTTCGCGAAATTAGACCATATTAGCTATTTTATTAAAGACTACTTTTGGTTATTTATTAAAATCTAAATATATACAATATTTTCACCAAAATCCGATAGTCGGCCGCCTTTAACTTAAACGATTTTATTACAGGCGACTTTCGGATTACTACAACCAGAGTTCGGCCATATTATTTTCTCATTGATATTGGTACCTTAACAGTAGGAGGTGTTGATCTTTTGTCTAAAATAGAGACGAAGCCAAAGCAATCAAAGACGCAATGAAAGATAAAAGAAACAAAACTGAAGAAAAAGACGAAACCAAGGAAAATAGAAACGGAGCCAATACAATCAAAGATGCAATAAAAGATAATAAAAACGTGCCCGGAGGAGAGAACGAAACCAAGAAAAGAAAGACGAAGCCAAAGTTTCCTTTGGCTTCGATGCAACGAAAGATAATGGAAACGAAACCGGAAAAAAGTCGAAATCAAGAGAAATAGAAACAAAGTAAAAGAAATCGAAGACGCATCAACGAAAGATAATAAGAACGAAATTGGAGAAAAAGACGAAACCAAAGAAAATAGAAACGAATTCAAAGCAATCAAAGACGCAACGAAAGTTAGTGGAAACAAAACCGGAAAAAAAGACGAAAACAAGGAAAATAGGAAAAAAGCCAAATGAACCAAAGACGCAACAAAAGCTACAAAAATAGAAAAAAAAAAGACAAACAATTTAGCTGACTTAACATCAAAAAGTCACTTAGTCCTGAGGTGTATAGACTATTTTATGTACTTTAGAGGGATTAAAAGTACCCTTTCATTCCCTGTTTCATTCAATCCCCGGGAAATAAAGTGAAAATTTAATCCCTTTGGGAAATAAGGTGAAATTTAATCCCGGGGATTAAGGACCCACTTTACTCCCTTAAAACAAGGATTACTTTTACATTACTACAGGAGGTACTTTTATGGCCGTTTGCACTGACCATTTTAAGGAAGCCTTGGCGATAAGTATTCCTTAATAGTAAATTATACCACGAGTCAATAATGATAGCTATTATCCCCGAGGAATATTTTCCGAGGGAATAATAGCCGTTATTGCGAGTAATATACTCTACTTTATTTACGACAAATTAATTTATTTGAATTTTTTTTCCAAAAACGCTCTTTGTTCATCCATTTCAATACTAATACATGCAAATACACAAGCACTACGCGTTTGTCACTGACACTTTTGAGTTTGTTCAGTTATATTATTTTCATGGTACTAATTATTTTATTTACGACTAATGTATAATGTGCGTATTATATTTGTGATTTTGGCAGTATAATGACATATGTTATTCCTCCAGGGATTAATGACGAGTAGCGGGATTAATGGTCATTATTCCACAATAGTGTCAGTGTCAAACGTGTAGTGCTTGTGGACTTGTATTGAAAATTATGAGACGGATGAAATTTGTTCATTGAAAATCTCAAATAAATTAATTTGTCGTAAATAAAGTAGAGTATACTACTCGCAATAATGGCTATCATTCCCTCGGAATGTTACTCCCTCGCCGCTAACGCGGCTCAGTTCGTAATAATCCTCGGGAATAATAGCTATCATTATTGACTCGTGGTATAATCTACTATAATTTGAGAAATTCTGTGATTGGTGTGCAAGCGGGAATAATGACCATTAATCCCTGCGGAAATAATATAAGGCATTATACTGCCAAAGTCACAAATATAATACTTACATTATATGTCAGTCGTAAATAAAATGACATTTTTAGATGGAGAAATGTGACTTTAAGGAATACTTATCGCTAAGCAGGCTTCCTCAAAATGGTCGGTGCAAACGGCCATTAATCCCTAAGGTGCATAAATAATTTTGTAATAAATAAATTCTGTGTTTAATTTCCCCAATTTCCTGAATTTCTGGTGAAATTTATCATTAAAACAGATAAAAAAGTTTGGCGTTGCAATAAAATAAATCGGCCGACTACTGGTTGGCGATTGGCCGACATTGGATTTTTGACGGCCGAGTACTGGGCAAATTGTATATTTTCATTATTTATTTTTTTCTAATTTTTATGTACATACTTATGCTGTTTTTGAGTTTTGGAGACTATAAGGATATAACCTAACAATACCTATGGCACAATAACGTTGGGTTAAATTCTTGAATAATATTTTTTAAATTTATCATTAGTAGAAGATGGTGTTAAGTGGCCGACTACTGGCGTATTTACCCTACCATTTCATTTTCAACCCTGAATTTCTGAGGCAAAAGATTTTATGGTACAAAATAATAAAGTGTAAATTGGCCTACGAAAAAAATCAGCTTTCACTTTTTTTTTGTCAATGTCATAAATTTTGACAAAAATGCAAGCAGGGAAATCGGGACGGAATAGCTATTTACCTAACAAGTACGGAAAATGAATTTTTCCTCACGCGGCTGCCGTTCACCGAACGACGCGTAGCGGAGTTCGGTGAAGCAGCAGAGTGCGGAAAAATATTTTCCGCAAGTGTCACATTTCTGTACTTTTGCGTTTTTTCAGGTCGGCAATGTATATGCCTGCCAAGGACGGAAAATGCGTTTTCCTACGAGCGTGCGCAAAGTACTACTTTTCCGCACGCATTTTAGTTCTCAAAGTTACACTTTTCCGCACTCAGTGCGGATACAGGCCTTATCCGCACTGAGTGCCGAAAAGTAAAAATAATTGTCAAGCAACAATAAGTGCACCTGTCGACTTTCACACATGATGACAAATTTTTCCTGTTTCTATATCAGCCAATATCTATACAAACACTGAATACCTATAATTAACTTTGACACATTGTCAGATTTGTGTTCTCCATTTACATGCAAGAATTTCTTTCGCATCAAATTTAAACGCTTTAAGATGAACAGCTCTAACGAGGATTTCAGTTTTCTGTTCTTTTTTTTTTGTTATGTAATTTCTTGATAAATGAATAGGTTGGCTTCAGGTTAATTGAAAATAATTGAACAAATTATCGGTTTTTTTTTTTTTAATTTTTGTTGTTACGTACCTGATATGAAGCTCGTAGGAAAAATTTTGTTCCTAACACGTGCGCAAAGTGTCTTTTCCGCACGCAAACACTTATCCGAACTCCGCTTCGCGTCGTTCGTATAACTGTGTTTGCGTGCGGAAAAGTAACACTTTGCGCACTTGTTAGGAAAATAACTATTTCCTACGAGCGTGCGCAAAGTACTACTTTTCCGCACGCATTTTAGTTCTCAAAGTTACACTTTTCCGCACTCAGTGCGGATACAGGCCTTATCCGCACTGAGTGCCGAAAAGTAAAAATAATTGTCAAGCAACAATAGGTGCACCTGTCGACTTTGACACATGATGACAAATTTTTCCTCCGTTTTTATATCAGCCAACATCTATACAAACACCAAATTTAATTAACTTTGACACATTGTCAGATTTGTTCTTTATTTATATGCATAATCTACAAACTTTCTCATCAAATTTGAACGCTTTAAGATGAACAGCTCTGACGAGGATTTTCTGTTATTTTTTTTTTGTCATGTAATTTTTTTGATAAATGCATGTTGCATTGCATGCATATTTATGAATTTACTATATTTATAAATAGAATTTTTGACTGCAATGTGATACTTAACTGCAATAAAAATTGCGATTTTACTTGCATAGTAACAATAATTATTATTCACCACTTTTGTATATTTTATAACAGGTAGTCTTAGAAGTGCTGTAGATTTAGTGTTAATATCATTTTTGTAATATAAACCTATAGACTGCAAAAATGTGGATTTTAAATAATTAATTAATACAGGGTGCTGCAAATTCGGCCCCATTTAGAAATTACAGTGAATGGAAGGAAAGGGTAGTTTTCGATGCAATTTACAACTTTCTCGCACATTAGGCAATTCTGTGCTCGCTTAATTTTCAAGCAAAAAATTCGAACAAAAAAGCATTGGAGAGTGCATTTCATTAGCAATAATGTGGTGCTTGAAAAATAGAAATAGGATTATGCATTAGGCCGCTACTGCATCAAATTGGCGCAAACAGGCGAAACGTTGATTCAGTGAGCTTGAACAAAAACATGCTACTTTTCAAGACGCTGCAGAAAAAAAACTATAGAAGATAAAGGCGTGCTGTCGCTGAGTTTTTTATAGCCAAAAACTTCAGCTACAACAATCATTTGAAACGTTTTGCTATTAGACCATCCCTTTGAGCAGCGTCCTCCATAAACTGCAAATTACCCCTAAAAACCACCCCTAACTAAAAACCCTATGGAAGGACAAGGTCGCAAAATTAATATGTTATTCAGCACATGAAAATGCACCGATCCCTCCCAAAAAATGTATTTTCTAATTATGTTGAGGTAAACTTTCTTCATTGCTTGGCCTACATATAAAATGTGAGAAACCGATCAGCTTAGAATTGATTTCATCAACCGAGAACAAAAGTTATTTTGAGTAAGAAAATTAGGATTTAAAGGGCGACTTGACAACACCGCAACAAGCCATGATGGAAATTAACAGTTTTCTGCTTAAAATATTACGTTTGCTACCGCGGGTCAGTGCCATCTATGGCGATATTGTTCAACTGGAAGCCGTTTGCGATCAACGGCTTCTTTTAGGGGCCTCACTATTTTTACATTCGACGGGACATCTATTCGTAGTAGTATTGTCTTTGACTGAAGAGATAGATAGATAGATAGTCCTGGGGTTAAAGGATTTGAGGGGCGAAATCCAATTTTACGTAAAATACATTCCTCCTTCATAAATTTGTTGACGTGTTTTGGCGATTTCCAGAAATACGTCTCTTTACGCAGATAACGTAAGTAGCAAATTTTGAAATGAAAGCCCTGTATATCCGGTGTCGGCTTTTTTTGCCAAAATATAAAAAAAAACTAATCCATTTTCCATGATAAATTATCGGTTTTGTTAATGCACTTGTGTAATGACTTCCGATTATTCAGCAAGTCCGGAGCCTGGTCCGATTGTCTCTAACTTTTTACACGTTCTTCTTTCGTTGTATTTGTTTTGTGTTTACAAAATTCAAGTACAATAAAACACTCGTTTATCCATATATTTGTAAGCTAAATAAACACACAATTTTTTTTTCCCGTTTGAATTAAGCGAAGCAGACAATACCCACATTATAATTAATACTTATCTGAATGCCTCACTGAATGTTGCTTTAAATTACCCCTGGTTCTAAATTTAGCGTTGCATTTAAAATTCTTCTCATCCGAGTGTAATGATATATGATACTTCAAATCGTCTTTGCAAGTGTCACATTAAAAAGACGAATATCTTAATGTATTTATTTTATTTATTTATTTATTTATTTTACCACAAATACAAATTATTTATATAGTTATGTGTAGCCATTAAATCCCTTAACCAAGTCCTACTATGGAGGCACCTAGATGTTAGATACATCTGTATATGCCTCATTTACAACTAATCTGTATATATACTAAAAATAAATTTAAAATTCACACACATCTCCCAAAGCCCCAATTACAATGCTACAACAATTCCCAGCATAACATCAAAACAAAAGGTTCACTATTTGAATACTTCACCAAACAAATCATAATTATTGAATGCAAACATATGTTTTCTTGCTATTGCTTTTATATTCCAAGGTAGCATATTATATATTTTGGGTGCCAAATAGTCAAAGAACCTCAAGTTAATGCTCAGCGGAATACTAATATTTTTATTTTCTTTAGTTCTTGTGTGATACTGGTGATTAACAATGTTTTGCAAGGAATCACGTGAATGCATAAATTGCATATCGTTGACATGTAAATAGTTCTAACATTGCAAGCATCATACGTAAATAGTAGGTAGTCTACTTGAATACATTCTATTCTTATTATAAATAATTTTTAGTATTTTCTTTTGAACTATATTCAATTTGTTCAATGCATTATTACATAAACCATCCTAGACCAAAATTCCATATCTTAATAGTGATTCAATAAATGATTTATATATGCATAATAACTAAATTTGCCTAGTCTATGTGTTCATGCCACTTCATGTGCCGATCCTCAATGATACCCAAATACGTTATTTTCGGTAATTTTTGTCTAGTACAGCGTTGATGGACAGCTACATTCGAATGCTGAGTGGTTCATATCATATCCAGTAGTGTATAGTTGGTTCACAGATACACAATTAGCACTTTCATGGTGATATCCCAGGCAGTTGTAACACCTGGGAAGACTTAGGTCCCCATAGATGGGATAGCGTTGCCAGTCCACAGAAATTTTCCCAGCTTTCATAGCCTAATAATAAAAGCTTGAAGAACATTCAATATAGTTTTGCATTTTCAAAATTCACAATGAAACACTCGTTTATTCACATTTTTTTCACGTTTAAATTAAGCGAAGCAAAAACTACCTACATTGAAATTTACACTAGGTACCCCGCTAGGTACCACACAAATTACCCCTGATTCTAAACTTAGCGTTGCATATGATGCATCTTAAATTTTTCTCACCCGAGTGTGATGATATGATATATGTCTCTTTAAATCGCTTTTCGTTTAAATTTTGCTTTGCAAGTGTCACATTCGAAAGGATGAATATTTGAATGTCTTAATATGTATGTGATTTTTCAGATGGCCTTCTTCATTTGAATTTTGTTTTGTAAGTGTTACGTTCAAAAGGTTAAATATCCGAGTGTGTTAACATGTGCTTCTTCAAAACGCCTTTTCGTTTAAATTTTGCTTTACACATCTGACATTCAAAAGGACGAATATCTGAATGTGTCGTTAAGTGATACTCCAAATGCCCTTTTCGTTTAAATTTTGCTTTGCAAGTGTTACATTTGAAAGGATGAATATCCGAGTGTGTTAACATATGCTTCTTCAAAACGGTGTTTCTTTTGAATTTTGCTTTGCAAGTTTTACATTCAAAAGGATGAATATCCGAGTGTGTTAACATGTGCCTCTTCAAATCGCCGTTTCTTTTTAATTTTACTTTGCAAATGTCACATCCAAAAGGTTGAATATCCGAGTGTGATAACATGTGCATCTTCAAATCGTTTTTTCTTTTAAATTTTAATTTGCAAATGTCACATTCAAAAGGATGAACATCTGAGTGTGTTAACATGTGCTGTTTCCAATTGCCTCTTCTTTTAAATTTTGCTTTGCAAGTGTTACATTCAAAAGAATGAATATCCGAGTGTGTTAGCATGTGCAATTTCAAAACGCCTTTTTGTTTAAATTTTACTTTGCAAGTGTCACATTCAAAAGGACGAATATTCGAGTGTGTTACCATGTGCATCTTCAAATTGCCTTTTTTTTTAAATTTCTGTTTGCAAATGTCACATTCAAAAGTACAAATATTCGAATGTGATATCAAATGATATTTTAAACTTGATTTTTCTTTGAACATAGCATTGTAACCTTGAAATTTCTTAACAACATCTGCTCCTGATGAATTGGCATTTAAATATTCCTCTTCTTTCATAAATATTCCCCCAATTGGATCTATTAGCTCAATTTCTGAGACTTCTATATCTTCATGGTCTAGATGTTCATTCTTTACCATAAACCTAAAAAAAATGTTTGTTAGATTTATAGTTGGATTTTGAAATTTCACGAGGTAGATAGGATTAGAATTTGGAAAATAAACACATGCGTTAATTTACTCATACAGTATCTAGAAGCAAAAAAAGAAAAAATCACAGGTCTCAGATTGTTTATTATTTTATTCACTTAATAGTTCACGCGTTTCGCTCATACGAATATATTACATATTACGCTACATTCATCATAAAGTAAAATTGAAACAGCATGAAACTTTGATAAGGCAAATAATAAACATTTTCCAAAATTTACATTATTTTCACTTTTCTTCGGAAGATTGAAACGAATGAGAATACATTAGGATATTGCATTAGGATATATCATATGTCTCAATCATTCAACCATTGTCGACTCGAACATCTTTTTCTCCTATATGCTTACAGTCTAAAACTAGAAGATTAAAAACTCTTGGTCACACATATGAAATATGACGTTGACAGGCTGTGAAATTTACCCTGCTCGAACAAACGTGTTCTCATGTTATAGATTTTATATTATGAAGACCCACCGGAACAGTTTTGTATGTATTATCATTTTGCATATAAATATAACTTTTTTCAGATTATCGTCAAAACTTTGCTATCGGTAAATAAATTAATTGAAGGGTATCTTTTTGGACTTTTATTTATTATCTTGAAAATATATTTCTGGGTAACCACTGAGTTCGAAAAATCGTGCCGCACCCCCCAGCTCAGATTTATATGGCATAATTCAAAGTAGATTCAATCAGGGCTTGGTAAACTTAGGGTTGCATATGTTGCATTTTAAATTTTTCTCATCCGAGTGTGATGTTATGATATATGCCTCTTCAAATCGCTTTTCTTTTAAGTTTTAATTTGCAAGTGTCACATTCAAAAGAATGAATATCCGAATGTGTTATTATGTATATTTCAGATGGTCTTTGTTTAAATTTCGATTTGCAAGTGTCACGTTCAAAAGGTTAAATATCCGAGTGTATTAACATGTGCCTCTTCAAAACGACTTTTTGTTTAAATTTCACTTTGCAAATGTTACATTCAAAAGGACGAATATCCGAGTGTGTTAACATGTGCATCTTCAAATCGTTTTTTCTTTTAAATTTTGCTTTGCAAATGTCACATTCAAAAGGATAAATATCCGAGTGTGTTAACATGTGTATCTTCAGACTGCATTTTCATTTAAATTTTGCTTTTAAAGTGTTACATTCAAAAGGATGAATATCCAAGTGTGTTAACATGTGCCTGTTCAAATCGCAGTTTCGCTTAAATTTCTTTTCACAACTGTTACCTACAAAAAGCTGAATATCCGAGTGTGTTGCGTATTCAAATCGCTTTTCTGTTCAAATTTCGCTTTCAAGTATTATATTCAAAAGGATGAATATCCGAATGTGATATCAAATGATATTTTAAATTCGAGTTTTTTCCAAACATAACATTGCAATTGTAACATTGAAATTTCCTGATAACATCTGCTCTTGATGAATTGGCATTATCTGAATATTCCTCTTCTTTTATAAACATTCCTCCAATTGGATCTATTAGCTTAATTTCTGACATTTCTATAGCTTCATCGACTAGATATTCATTCTTTATGATAAACCTAAAAAAAAGGGTTTTTAGATTCATAGTTGAATTTTGAAATTTTACGAGGTAGACAGAATTAGAATTCTGAAAAAACACACGTGTTAATTCAATCATACAATAGCTTTGTTTTGGTTGGAAAAAAGGACGGTTCCAGAACAATCCAAAACAATCGCATAATTTATTATTGAAATTTTTGATAGCCAAGCCGTTGTCATTTTGTTGATTCATTTCATTCTGTAAACCAAAACCAAGCTTTTGAAAAATAGAAGAAAAAAATTATCAAGTCTAGGTCACAGATTATTTATTATTTTATTCACTTGATAGTTATACAAGTTTCGCCGCTCATACAAGTATCATCATTATCATCAGACTGAGAAAATTAAAAACCACAGAACACTACAAATATTTCCTCATTTGGATCTATTAGCTTAATTTCTGACACTTTTACATGTAGGTATATTTTTCAGTGTCATCCTCTAGACATTCATGCTTTAAGATAAACCTAGAAAAAAATGTTTGTTATAGTTGGATTTCGAAATTTTACGAGGTAGATAGGAAAAGAATTCTGAAAATGTTAATATCAATTAAAAAAAAAAAAAAATCGTATTTCTTGATTTCATTATTCCACTAGTGGAATAATAGTTATTAATGATACACGTTCGATATGAACGCCATAATGAAACACGTGTAACGTTAAACCACGAGGCGTTAGCCGAGTGGTTTAGTTACACAAGTTTCATTAATAAAGTTCATATCGAACGTGTATCATTCAAAATTTAATCTACAATGGTCCAAATAGATTTGATTTGCCTTGAAATAGCAAAAACTTTTCAAATTAAAATTTGAAATTTAGCAGGTGCCCGTACTAGTCGAGAACCTGCTTGTTGGTTTTTAGAATTTTAACTTTGGCAGCTTCAATATTGGAGTCCATTTTTGTGCCATAAATTCAATTTTAGTGGAAAATAATATTATTATTAGTGATTCTGAGTTCGAAAGTGTCTCTTCGAATATAGAGACAGCATTATTGAAAAGGTTCTTCTGGCAACTAACTTTCTTTTTGTATATTTTTCATTTCAAAATTTGGGTGTTATGAATTCTTAAACGCACTAGTGCTATTATGAAGGACCTAATGACATTCAAATGACAATGCTAAATGTGTCATAATGACACCGACGTAGATTAAGTTATTTTATTCCACTAGTGGATGAAGTATCACTTTAGACGCTTCATATGAGTGGATAAAACTGCCATTATTTGATGATTGTGGATAAAGTTAATTATGTATAATACTCAAATCAGCAGTGGCGAAGTCAACACATACACAGTACAAATAGTAGAAAAATCTAATAACGGTACATAGAAAAATAATGTAATAGACGGTTAACCTTAGAAAAAATATTAAAGCAAAAACATTAGAGCAAACATGCTCTATAGATACATACTTGTTTTGAACAGCAAACGGAAGTTCTTAATTTTGAATCGCGTAGGATGGAGCTGATGTATTTGAGATAAGTTTTTGTCTGAAAATACCCAAATGGTGCAACATGCTATATCTGGTTGCACAAAACTTTGTCAAATATTTTCGAGAGTAATGGTAATATACTTATAAAACTAAGATCTGAATTTTTTTTTAGATTATTATTTATTGGAAGATGTTTTCCTAAGATTGGGAAAATATTGTCTTTCTTTAGAAATGTTTATGATATGGACAATATATTTGGTAATAAATGGTCTACAGTAATTAACCATATTTAGGCAAATTTAGATAGATGTAAGTGTACCTAAATGAAAATTTATTAGTTCGAGTATATGTATACAGTGAGGGGCAGGCTACTAGGTATATAGGATCCAACTTGACGAATTTACGACCGTCCGCAGCCGTTTGAACACCTGTCGCTGTCGTTTTTTTGACGATTTTGACATTCTTTGAGTTTGTTCACATCAATACGTTTTATGATTTTACAAACTTAAGCCTGGTCCAGACTTCACTGATTGCTGATCACGTGTTGAACTGTGCAGACAAAACTTTATGCTGCTGGATCGCGCTTTTAGATGTATCGTCGAGCGTTAGTTATTAATAGATTTTTCTGGAATCGAAACAATAATACTAGTATTGTTCCGATTCTATGAAGAGAAAACATCTATTTCAAAAAACCCGTCCAGAAAAAACTAAAAATGTATTCCAACATAAAAAATAGAAGAAAAATTAAGTAAAATAAAAACAAAAATTCTAAACAGATAATCTATCTAATGTAGCAGATGAGCAAATGTTCAAACAGTCCACCTTCTTAAATAAGGCTCTACAAACATTATTTAACATCACCGGGGTGACAGATAGACTTACTTCTCGAATTTTGAAATGCAGCTGCTCAAGTTTCACTGCGCGATCCTCTTGAAAACCATCATACATTTTTTAATTTGCAATAAAGAAAATAATCCTTGGGTGCAAGACCGGGAGAGCGGGCTGGCCACAGTATTGTAGCTCTTGACCCAGCAATGGGACGGTTTGGAATTTTGGAAAAGTATTATTCAAACAGCCCAGAATGAAACACGTATTATGGGCTGGACAACCATCTTGTTGAAACCATGTTTCGTTGAATCTAGGACCAGCTATTATTATTATTATTATTATTATTATTATTATTATTATTATTATTATTATCTATCTCTTCTAATTTCTGGAACTATTATTTGCTATTGCAAAAGATTCAAATATTTGGAACTGGGAGAAAACCTGTTATGTTCCTTTTTCGTCGTATTCAAATAAGTTACCCTTGTACAAAACGTTAAATGTGTTATTCTTAAATAAAATGCATACAATTCAAGAAAAAACCTTTACCAAATGTCTTGGAATTTTCCTGGATTGTCAACTGAGATGGGAACATCATATAAACAATCTCAATAGGAAACTTAGATGTATCATTTCGAAATTTAAATTTTACAGAGAAATTTTTTCAGTCGACCAACTAAAAATATTGTACTACGCACTAGCACAGTCACACATAAGTTACGGAATAATCGCATGGGGAAGTGTTGTGGAAAGCATTTACATGAAGCTAGAGGTCACACAAAAATGGCTCTTGAAAACCATGTATAAAAAACAGTACATGTATCCAAGTGACGACTTGTATCGCGAAACTGGTTTGTTAGACCCAAGAAAGTTATATTTTCAACAATTAGCCATACTTCAATATAAAGAAGGAAGTTCTAGTCTTCCAACTCATAATTATGCAACTCGGTTCTGTCAGCTTCTTTCATTGCCAAAAACAAATAAAAGTATTGGACAACGGTGCCTTTCGTATCTTTGTCCAAAGGTATTCAATAACATTCCCAATAATATAAAAGAAATCAATTCATTTAAGGTATTTAAAAGTGCGCTTCAAGAATGGATATTCAATCAACCCCGTAAATTTTATCATCAGTTTTTTACAAGAAAATACATTTACATTTAAAATCCTATCTTGTCATTCTTAGATGAGGTTAGGTAACAGTTATTACATAATATAAAAAATTCTTCCCTTTCTGTTTAGGATTCTTTTGTAGTTTTTTTTTGTTTTTTGGGTTGCTTTTGCACTAAAACTATAGAAGTTCACAAAGTTTAATTAAGGTGAATCATTCTGTATTAAGTTCCTTATTATAATCGTTGTACCTACTTATTTATTTTGTCGCTTTCATTTGTGACTCTTTTGAGGGTGCATTGGCAGATGCACACCCACGCACAAGTTTTCTTTTGTGGGTTTTCAGGTTTGTTTGTGCATGTTCTGAAGAGTATGAGTGAAGAGTATATAATTTAAATTTGGAAAACTATTATAGAATATCATGAATAAACTTTTTGTATTGTGTATTGTATTGTATTGTATAGTTAAGCTCAACATAGCCAAACATTTAAAAAATTATAAAATGAAAATGCTTCCGGGATGCTAGGCAAACCTAAGCTGGGACAATTGAGGCCTTCGTAGCAAAAAAGACAACGTAAAACAATTAATTACTGATTTTTAACAATTTACGACGCATGTGCCAAACTTAACGCAAGGAATGTATACATTGTAATTTTTAAAATGCTTGCGTTTTGCTGTGTTACGGTTGCGTTACGGATACGTTATGGAATTCATAAATCCCACTCAAACCCATTTTACAAGGGACTTAACGTAACTGTAAAGACGTCACATAAGTCCTAAGCATGCACACATTAGATTTATTTGCGTCAAATGTGTCATCGGAAACGCAACGTAAGAGAAGATGCGAGTTGGTCATCTCCTACGTTGCGTTTTCGGTGACATATTTGACGCAAATAAATCTAATGTGCGCATGCTTAGGACTTATGTTACGTCTTTACGGTTACGTTACGTCCATTGTAAAATGGGCTTTGAGGGTTTTTTTGAGCGAAAGGTTTTTTACGTTTCCTTTTAACCTGGTTGTCGCCAGGTTAGCGCTAATGTCATGTCGCGCATTTGTCATTTTATGGCATATGCGGACGCCTGCAAATTCGTCAGGGTACATCCTATATACCTAGTAGCTTGCCCCTTACTGTATATCATTATTTCTATAATGTTCAATTTTAGCACTATAATTATTATTCATATTACTAAAAAAGGTCGGAAAATAATTATTGATATCCTCAGGAACAGATAGCGTACGAGGCAGAGGAGAAGGACAATATCTTGGTTAGATGCGCGGATGTTGCCCCACGTAAATTTCGAAATTAGGAACACTAGGTAGGTGCGATTCAAATATTAATACATATGGTCATTTATTATTACAATATTTTTCATTAGGTACTTATGAATACTTTTTCCTTTAAACGTTCGCATTTTTGAATGTTAATTCGGTGTCGGGCTTTCTTGCCAAAATATGCAAATAAACTAATCCAGTTTTAAGACAAGGTGGTTTCATGAGAAATTATTGGCTATGTTGATGCACTTATGTAATAACTCCGGATTATTCATCGAGTTAGGAGTCCGGTGCGTCAATTATGAAGTCAACCAACTCATGCATACACGGCCACACACTCTAACTTTTTTACAAGTCCGTCTTTCGAGTTATTAGTTTTGCATTTACAAAATTAACTTTGAAACACTGGTTTATCCACATTTTTTCACATTTAAATTAAGCAGAGCTAAACTACCTACATTGAAATTTACACTAGGTACCACACAAATCTCGTGTGAGGTTTGCTAGTCCTCCATCGGGCGCCTCCCCAGGTGGCGGATAGGGGAATGCCTCTCAGATATGAGTGGTACCGGGGAAATTAAATACCCGGGGCGGACCAAAACTAGCACTGCAGCGTCTGCCTCAGAGTGAGCGGCTGAAAACAGCGTCTGTCCCAGAACGGGCGGCTGAATCAAAACTCACCAACCCGCCTAGCAAGCGTGATCTTTTACTTGCCAACACAACAAAAATCAAAGAAACTGATCAAGCTAACAATAGGAACGTACAATATAAGATCAATGAACACTGAGGAAAAGATACATGAACTGGAGGAAGAGCTGACAAGAATAAAGTGGGACATAGTAGACTTGTCAGAAACTCGAAGAAAAACTGAAAATCGAATAAAATTGAACTCCGGTAACCTGCTATACTACAAAGGTAATGAAAACAACAGTAACATTGGAGTAGGATTTATTATAAATAAAGCGATAAGTAAACACGTCCAAACTATCAAGGGAGTCTCAGATTGGGTTGCTTATTTCGTACTTAAAATGAAAAGAACATCTCTTAAAATTATTCAAGTGTACTTGACTACGCTAAAACTAAAACAATAACCAACACAGACGATGACATCATAATCAGAATAGGACAGGAAAAAATGGAACAAGTCGACGAATATATATATCTGGGACAGATTATTAAACTTAGCAAAGAAAACCAAACAGCAGAAATCAAGAGACGAGTTAGATTAGCTTGGGCAGCATTCGGTAAATTAAGCTACATCTTGAAAAATAGAAAATATTCACAATACCTCAAATCCAAAGTTTATAATCAATGTATACTACCTGTTCTCACCTATGGATCCCAAACATGGACACTTACAAAGTCAAACATGGATAAAATAAAAAAAGCACAAAGATCAATGGAAAGACAAATATTACATGTGAAACTGATAGAAAAAAAGAGGAACGAGTGGATAAGAAAAAACCGCGAGTAAGAGACGTTAGAAAGGAGGTAGCAAACTTAAAATGAAAATTCGCAGGTCACAATATCAGACAAAAAGACGACCGATGGAATAAATGTATTTTGAGCTGGAGACCTTGGGAGAATAAAAAAAGTAGAGGAAGATCCCAGATGAGGTATGCTGATGACCTGAAGAAGCACGCTGAAACCAGGTGGATGAACATGGCAACAGACAGAGAAGAATGAAGAAGACTGGGGGAGGCCTATGTCCAAAGATGGACTGAAGAAGGCTGAATAGATAGATAGATAGACCACACAAATTACTCCTGTGGTGGGACTCCGTGTCATGTAGAATTCGACATATCGAAACATATCGCATGCCGCACAGTGTGCCGAGTCTATAGAATCCTGTCGATATGTAGAATTCTACCTGACACGGAGTCCCTGGGCTGGTTCTAAACTTAGCGTTGCATATGTTACATTTTAAATTTTTTTCATCCAAGTATGATGATATGGTATATGCCTCTTCAAAACGTCTTTTCGTTTAAATTTTGCTTTGCAAGTGGCGCATTCAAAAGGATGAACATCCGAGTGTATTAACATGTGCCGTTTCAAATTGTTGCTTTTTTTAAATTTTACTTTGCAAGTGTCACATACAAAAGGACGAATATCTGAGTGTATTAACAAGTGTATCTTCAAATCGCCTTTTCGTTTAAATTTCATTTTGCGTGTAATAAAAAGTAATTTTTGATGTCTGATGATGATTCGACTTTTTCTGAAAATGACATTACATTTTCCTAAATAAAAGTTACTTTTTCCGAAATTGAGGTTGAAATGGTGTATATTATTTCGTAGGTCTGATGATGCTCATATGAGCGAAACACGTGTCACTATTGAGTGAATAAAATAATAAACAATTTGAGACCTAGACTTGGTGATGTTTTCCTTTTCCTGTTTAAACATCAGGACTCTTTGAGAAATATGGATGAATTTTTTGATATATTACTTCATACACTTTTATTTGCTTTTACTTATATTACTTCTAAAACTCTTTTTCTTTACTTGAATGTGAAAATTATACTGCATTTTGTGCATGCCTAAAATCAAACTTGGAACATACGTTCAATTATCGTGGGTTCTTCTATGGAAACAGAAGAGAAGCACCTTTTATATTTCAAGTTAATTATTTAATTTATAAAAATCTAGAATATAGGTGGCAACAATGCAAATTTTTATACTAAAAAATCAACATAACTCCAAACACTGTATTTTATATAAAAAAACGGAGCCGCAACGTTCTTTCCAACAATCCCACAACCTGTAGAATGGAATCGATAAAAGAAATAGATAAACTGATCTAGTGCTTGAGAAAATTCCAAGAATAAAAACAATAAGGGTCCGTGAAATAACATTTGTGGAGACAACAGATGAAAGATAGCGGATGACAGAGCCGAAAGTAGCCGATGGTAGATACACTGACCAACCTAGTCTCACTTCACCTAATATTTTAATGATTATTCATCATCATCAAAGTATTTGATCAAACGAACGCTTACCCTTGGCCTGAAAAATTTGTGAGTTGCAGAGGTTGAGATATGATCTAGTCAACTCCTACTGACTGAAACAAAAAATTATCCGTAGTTCCTCAACCATGGATGAAGCAGAAATAAATTCATAATTCGAAAACCATGGGATTGTACACCAAAGTGAGGATGGTTTTAGGTTACTTTGTGGGTGGGTAATAACCGCCTACCATTGGTTTGGACTCGCAGAAGTTGCAAGCCGTAGGGGATGAAATATGATTTTTTTAATAACTGCTCTACCATCGGCTATCTTTCGTCTGCTGTCTTCACACACGTCGTAAAATACGGGAAATCAACAAGCGCGCAGTAGTAGATGAAAGGTGTAAAACGTCAAAACAAAATGATAAGTAGGTAGAAAACAAACCAAAATTACTTCAGAGAGTTGAAGTTGGTTGTATTAACAATATCAGCTTTACCTTACCAATAACTTGACAAAAAATTTAAACATGAAAATATTACTATAAATCATAAGAATACATTAATTAAAACCTATATCAGCGAAAAAAACAATTTTTTTTTGTCGCAAACGGCCACAATAAGGAATTGAAAATGCAGAAAAATTCAAATTATTTCCAGCGGGAAAAAACGCTCTGGTACTGGTCGTGACGTCATGTAGTATGATTTGTCAGTGTCTGTCAGCAACCGTCCATCATACCGTGAGTTCGTCTTGAAACACTGAGCACTCGGAGCTTTTTCCGTCTTTTTTTCTTATGATGAGAAGAACAGGGATAAAAGAACAAAACAGCAACTCCGAGCGTTTACTTGAACTCTACATAATAAATACCCGTTAGTTGTATTTATTTACGTTTTTCTCTGATTTTTTAAAATTTTATCAATATTAGAATTGGTTTACTTCGCCTAAATTCAATGATTAGCCTAGCATTATATAAATAAAACGATATACCTATTAATTATGACCAAAGAAGGAAATTCCAAAGGGCAATCCGCCAATCTATAATTTGTGATATGTTTATAGTAGCAAAAGTAAGTAGGTATGTGCATTTGCCAAATGCTAGAGCAAAAAACACTGTACCCAACGTTGGATCTAACGTTGGGGCCAATGGTTGGACACATCGTGTGGCGCCGGCTTAACGCAAAGTCATACTACGTGACGTCATCCAGATTTAAGGTCGTTTGAAATGCTTTTAATTCGCGCGAAACTTTAAACATTTTTCACCAGGTTATTATTGAGTTTTAGGGAATAATATTTGGCATTCAAGGCATAAATAAATGATTTAAAAAAAAAAAAAAAAAAAATGTAAAGTTCCCTATTACGTATTCGCTGTCGCACTCTCAATAAAATGCTCCACACACACGAATGAACGTGAAAGCAGTTGAACGGATAAGCTTCAAAAACATCAAAGACACTTTCCTCACATGTAGAAGCAATTTTTTTCTCTACAAACGTTGGCACTAGTGTTGTAACTGATGGAACGTTCCCGTTTATTCTCGGAGAATGTTCGCCAACGATCGCGAACATTCAAGACTTAGTGGGAACGTTCCTTCTCAAAAGCATGAATCAGTACGAACGAGAACGTTCCTTGATAAAAATTACCACAATAAATAACATTTATTTTCCAACACTGGGGTCCGAAGATCGAGAAAAATTCACGATAGTCGAAGGACGACCCGCAAGGATAGGTTACAGGGATTCACACGCCAGTTCTTGTCGTCCATTGCCGTTTGGCAGTTTTTCAATTAGCATTCATTTTAAAGCGTGTAAGTAGGTCTGTTCGCACAGAAATCACAAACCAGTCAGAACGAATTTCATTAGTTGAAAACAGTTAGAAACAATAAGAAAACTAGTTTCAACCAATGAAATTCACTTTGGCTAGTTTGCAATTTCTGTGCGAACAGACCTATTAGTATAGTATTTACTTTTTATTGAAAATGCCTAAGAAAAAGTGTAATATTCTCAAGTTTTTTGTGTTAAAATCGATAGCTTCTACAAGTTCGTTATCTCCTATTTTTCATAGATCTACCAAATATAAGCAGATATTTTTTTCATTTTATATTACTTATATCCCATTTCTGTTTTTTTTTATGCTCATTATTCTCGTTCGTGCTCGGAGAACTTTCTCCAAAAATAAATTCTCGACCATTTTACAACACTAGTTGGCACCTTTAAATGTATCTGGTGTCGGGCTTTCTGGCCAAAATATGAAAATAAACTAATCCAATTGTAAGGAATGTTGATGCACTTGTGTAATTACTTTCGGGATATTTATTTATTTATTTATTTAACCACAAATACAAATAATTTACATAGTTATGTGTAGCCATTAAATCCTTAAACCAAGTTCTACATATTTTCATGGAGGCACCTAAATGTTAGATACATCTGCATATGCCTTTTTACAACTAATCTGGATATATACTAAAAATAAATTTACAATTCATACATCTTTCAAAGCCCCAATTACAATGTTAAATAATTATCTCAGCATAACATTAAAACAAAAGTTTCACTATTTGCATACTTCAACAAATAAATCATAATTATTAAATATATAATATGTCTTACATTCCCTTGCAAACACATTTCTTCAAAACGCCCTTTGTTTTGAATTTTGCTTCGCAAGTGTCACATTTAAAAGGACGAATATCCGATTGTGTTAGCATGTGCATCTTTAAAACACTTTTTATTTTAAATTTTGCTCTGCAAGTGTCCCATTCAAAAGGATCAATATCCGAGTGTGTTAACATGTGCTTCTTCAAAACGCCTTTTTCTCCAAATTTTACTTTGCAAGTGTCACATTTAAAAGGATGGATATCTGTGTTATTATGTGACTTTTCAGATAGTCTTCTTTGTTTAAATTTTGCTTTGCGAATGTCACATTCAAAAGGTTAAATATCCGAGTGTATTAACATGTGCTTCTTGAAATCGCCTTTTCGTTTAAATTTTGCTTTACAAATGTCACATTCAAAAGGACGAATATCTGAATGTGTCATTAAGTGAGTCACCAAACGCTCTTTTCGTTTAAATTTTGCTTTGCAAGTGTTACATTTGAAAGGATGAAAATCCGAGTGTGTTAACATGTGCATCTTCAAATCGCTGTTTCTTTTGAATTTTGCTTTGCAAGTGATTCAAAAGGATGAATATCCGAGTGTGTTAACATGTGCCTCTTCAAAACGCCTTTTGTTTTAAATTTTACTTTGCAAATGTCACATTCAAAGGGACGAATATCCGAGTGTGTTAACATGTGCATCTTCAATTCGTTTTTTCTTTTAAATTTTACTTTGCAAATGTCACATTCAAAAGGATGAACATCTAAGTGTGTTAACATGTGCTGTGTCCAATTGCATCTTCTTTTAAATTTTGCTTTGCAAGTGTCACATTCAAAAGGATGAATATCCGAGTGTGTTACCATGTGCAACTTCAAAACGCTTTTTTGTTTAAATTTTACTTTGCAAGTGTCACATTCAAAAGGACGAATATTCGAGTGTGTTACCATGTGCCTCTTCAAATTGCCTTTTTTTTTAAATTTCACTTTGCAAGTGTCACATTCGAAAGGATAAATATCCGAGTGTGTTAACTTGTGCACTTTCAAAACGCGTTTTTGTTTGAATTTTACTTTGCAAATGTCACATTCAAAAGGATGAACATCTGAGTGTGTTAACATGTGCTGTGTCCAATTGCATCTTCTTTTAAATTTTGCTTTGCAAGTGTCACATTCAAAAGGATGAATATCCGAGTGTGTTACCATGTGCAACTTCAAAACGCTTTTTTTTTTAAATTTTACTTTGCAAGTGTCACATTCAAAAGGACGAATATTCGAGTGTGTTACCATGTGCATCTTCAAATTGCGTTTTTTTTAAAATTTTTCTTTGCAAATGTCACATTCAAAAGGATGAATATCCGAGTGTGTTAGCATGTGCATCTTTAAAACGTCTTTTCGTTTGAATTTTGCTTTGCAAGTGTCACATTCAAAAGGATGAATATCCGAGTGTGTCAATATGTGCTTCTTCAAAACGCCTTTTGTTTTAAATTTTACTTTGCAAATGTCACATTCAAAGGGACGAATATCCAAGTGTGTTAACACGTGCATCTCCAAAACGTCTTTTTGCTTAAATTTTACTTTGCAAGTGTCACATTCAAAAAGATGAATATCGAAGTGTGTTAACATGTGCCTCTTCATAACGGCTTTTTGTTTAAATTTTACTTTGCAAGTGTCACATTCAAAAGTACAATTCGAATGTGATATCAAATGATATTTTAAACTTGATTTTTCTTTGAACATAGCATTGTAACATTGAAATTTCCCAACAACATCTGCTCCTGATGAATTGGCATTTAAATATTCCTCTTGTTTTATAAATATTCCCCCAGTTGGATCTATTAGATCAAATTCTGAGACTTCTATATCTTCATGGTCTAGATGTTCATTTTTTACCAGAAACCTAAAAAAAATGTTTGTTAGATTTATAGTTGGTTTTTGAAATTTCACCAGGTAGATAGGGTTAGAATTCGGAAAATAAACACATGCGTTAATTTAGTCACAGTATCTTGAAACAAAAAAAGAAAAAATCACAGGTCTCAGATTGTTTATTCTCTTATTCACTTAATAGTTGACGCGTTTCGCTCATACGAATATATTACATATTACGCTACATTCATCATAAATTAAAATTAAAACAGCATGAAACTTTGATAAGGCAAATAATAAACATTCTCCAAAATTTAAATTATTTTCACTTTTCTTCGGAAGATTGAAACGAATGGGAATCCATCAGAATATTGCATTACAATACTATCATATGTCTTATCCATTCAACCATTGTTGTATCGAACATCTTTTTTCTTCAATATGCTTATAGTCTAAAGTTAGAAGATCAAAAACTCTTGGTCCCACATATGAAATATGACATTGACATGCTGTGAAATTTACCCTGTTTGAACAAACGTGTTCCCATGTTATAGATTTTATATTATGAAGACCCACCGGAACAGTGTTATATGTATTATTATTTCGCATATAATTTAATATTTTTTTTAGATAGAGCTCTCTTATTGTCAAAATTTTGCTATCGGCAAATAAATTAATTGAAGGGTATCTTTTTGGACTTTTATTTATTATTTTGAAAATATATTTCTGGGTAACCTCTGAGTTCGACTAAATCATGCCGCTCCCCCCAGCCCTAATTTATATGCCATAATTCAAAGTAGATTCAATCAGGGCTTGGTAAACTATTTTCAAAAGTGCATGAATCTTTATATTATTTTCCTGATCTTTTTAGTTAGGTGATTAATATGAACAATATACTTCAGGTTCCTATCGTTCTTATCAATGTCAAAGTTTATCAATGTATTTTCCAAGATGTGATAGGCAAGGTATAGATGAAATTTCAGTAGTACATGTACAATCTGCCATCGCTTTGGAAAAGCAGTTATATTTATGTATTGTTAATTTTGCTGGTTCATCCTGCTATATGTTGTACATGGAAAAATTTATAGAATGGGTTTTACTGTTATTTAGTATTAAAAGATGCTAATCCAGCCACAATCCGACCATTGTAACATATTTTTTTGCCAGTGTCCGTGCTTCTTCCCATGTTTTCGCTTTTACCAAAATCACAGAGACTTCATCAGCATAACAAATCACCGAGATAAATGGCTCGGTGAAATTCTTGTAAAATTATTTATATATATCACAAATAATAGCGGTCCGAGTACCCTGCTACACGCCACATTTCACGGTTCCCTTTCAGCCAATGAAACTATTTTTTTTTTAACTTGCTGAGTTCGATTACTTAGATCTGATTAGAACAGTAATAACTCTGTTCCTCTTACGCCTATTTCACTTAGTATTTGCAGCATAATGTGATGTGCCACAATGTCAAAAACCCTTGCTATGTCAATAAGAATACCAATAGTTTCATGACCCTGGTCAAAATTGTGCAATATCTTCTCTGTTACAAGTTTTGACTATTTGATATAAAATTTATGTCTTCTAGATGTTTTTCTAATTCAATAAATTTTTGTATTACCGACTACTTACGTGAAATCATTAATTTGGTTTATATACCCCATATGATTTAAATAATTTAAGAATCGTGTTGATTTTCTCTCCATGAGATTAATATTTGTGTCTCCACAAAATATCTCGATCGAATGAAAACTGATCTCGAACAAAATCCTAATGGTATTGACAAACCCTGCCAAACTAGGCGAATTATATAAAGAAATCAGTCCTATTTTAGTATTGTTTTTAGTAAGTAAGCTGAATATGTTTATCTCAAAAAAGCAGGAGGATTTGCTTCTGTTTTATTCATATGAGCCATAGTCTCAAAAACCGCGCCGCTGTATATGTGAGGAATGAGTCACTGCGTTAAAAAAAAATGGCTGGTAAAATACAATGACAGACTTGATACATGTACTCTTTCTCCTTTTCTGAGGTTAAGGTGACTTTTGACACCTCTGCTATTGCTAGATTTTTCTTTGTGAACTAGACATGCCGCTTTTGAGTTCTACTTTTTAAAACAATTATCTATTCATAGGAGAGGGATCTTCATTCCAGATTACTTATGTACCCCTTTCTGACTGGATAGTGACCACTCTGACCAAACCATCACGACCAGAATGAATTTCTTGGATTCTTCCCATTTTTCATTGCATGGTTGAACTTTGTCTTCATATTGTAAGAGTGAGTGAGCCTAGTCCTATATCCATGTTGACTTCTGGTTGATCTTTCCATTTCCAAAAAGACTGGAGAGAACATAAATAATTTCTAGAACAATAATCCCGAACTGTTGGAGAATGAACTTCATGCTTCAGGTGTTTGTAGTGAGATACATGAGATATCTTGGTTATCCCAGGTAGGAAACTCAGAGGACAAATATTTGAATGTGTTTATATGTGACTCCAAATCAGCTTTTCTTTGAAATATTGCTTTGCAAGAATTACATTGAAAGACACGAATATTCGAATGTGTCATTGGATGATATTTTTCAAATTAGTTTTGATCTTGAATACAGCTTAGCAAACATTGGAACTTCCAAATAACAGGTCCTAATGAAATTGCTACACTTTCTTCATGGATTTCCTCTATTGATATTTATTAGTTCAACATCTGAAACTTCTATTATAAACCAAGGACGTATCCAGCTCAAAACAGAAGGGGGCAGGTGGAAGTAGCTTTCTGAATTCCATCGTCTATAACGCCTATGTACTTCTATACACGGTGTCACGAAAGGTTTGTAACAGACTTCTAGGGATGGTATAACTCGTAAAAATAAAGCTTTTTTCTTAATAAACATGTGTCCGGAAATGCTTCGATTTCCAGATATACAGGATGTAAAGCTTTGTAAAAAAAATCAATTTTTACATTAATTCTCAAAATTGCGTGCGTTTTACAAAAAAGTTTTGTTTTTTTGTGTTTATTGTCAAGCAATAAATACCCTGGTAAAATTTCAGGTAATTCTGTGGCAATTTATTTTTTATTTATGGAGGTTAGGGACGTTCGTGGTTCGCCTGAAATGTTTTTTATACTTTATCTCGAATATTTTAATAGGTGGTTCTTCTCAATATGAAAAAAAGCCTGATAACCAAACTGGTGCAAGAATTATTTAACTTTTGATTTCTGTTGTTGAAACAGTATCTTAATATAGCGATTTCTTGAGAAAAGCTGAATTTTTAGCTATATCATCATAATTGCGCCCCCTAGCGGTCATCCTAGAAACTTCAAAATAATTTCCATCAATTTCTCTTGGCCGACTTAGTGAAGAAAAAAAAATCCGAAGCCGTAAGGTCTATGGTTTCCATAATATCGTACCTGACCGACCTTAGTGGGACACCCTGTATATTCATATTTAAAATTAGCAAGAGGTAAGCCCCAACATGACGGCGGGACTTCTATTGCGGCCACTGTATGTAAAGGTTTATTTAGTCACTGTAGAGCTTTCCACAGTGACGATAATTATTGCCGTCCTATTTTTGATTGGTTCCTAAAAACCCCATATATTCATATTGTCACAACCCCTATACGTTTCGTCCCGGGACGTTACAGCAGAGAGCGTGACTTAGGGGGCGTAGGTGGGGTTCAGGTAGAGAGAAACTCGCTTGGTATAGGTATATTAAAATGTGTATTGATTAATAATAGTTATTAATTATCCTAGAAATGGTATCATGACGTCTCTTCTACGGAGGGACGTACTACTTAAGGGCCACTCTGTGGTTAATTATGTACCCTCTGTACACTTGGCGTGACTGAAGACTGAAACTAGGTTTGAGACAGGTCCAGAAGGGCATTTCCCAATAAAGGTAATTTGCACTGGACCTAGTCTGCTGCGTTCAATATTCCAAGAGGGGCGTTTCCCATTAAAGGTAGTTCGCACTAGCCTTAGTCTGCAGGTAGTGAATTTCGGCGCTGTATTTTTACGAAATAAATGCTGACTCGTCGACAGACTTTAGTAAAATTGATGTACAGAGTGGTATTTACTTAAGTAGTTGACAATATTATAAATGAGAAAGAATATGGCGGCGGAGGCGTGGCTTACTTCTAGATTCCTATTTACAATTAGGAAGAATATGGCGGCGAAACCTCTATTGTCGCCACTGTCTGTGAAGGTTTATTGAGTCAGCCATGAGAGTGAAGGCGGCAGTGGCGTCCCAAAATAAAGTCTTACAAATGTTAGCATTTTTAAGATTTTTTTCAAACTGTAAATTTTTTTATGGAATTGTGATATTTTTTAATTAAAATAATAATAATGGTAATGTAACATTCATCACTACACTAAATTAATTAAAATTTACATTATTTTCCTACCAATTGATGAACTGTTTGCATTTCATGTCTGGGATTAGGCAGCTGGGCCCCCCTCTGGATACGCACTTGTTATAGACCCAAAAAAAAAAGTTTTTACATTCATAATTATATTTCGAAATTAGGTAGGTACACTAGGAAGGTGTGATTTAAATTCCAGAAATTAATACATATATTATGGTCACTTATTAGTACAACACATTTCATTACTTATACTATTGTTTTGTATTTCGGGAAATAGGCATAATATAACCGTCCGAAAAAAGCTTCTGCCGTACAAAACGGGTAGACTTGAAAATATTCATAAAGCAAAATAGTTATTTTTCTACCAAATGCTAGCAGTTATGCCTCCCGCACGCAAAAGCAGTTGAACGGATAAACTTCAAGGGCGGGAAAGAGACTTTTCTCATATGTTAGCAGCAATATTTTTTCGACCAAACGTTTGCACCCTTTGAATATCGTGTCGGGCTTTTTGGCAAAAACATGAAAAATAAAATAAATGCAGTTTTAAGATAATACGCTTTCATGAAAAATTATCGGTTATGTTGATGCATTTATGTAATTACTTCCGATTATTCAGCGAGTCCGGTCCAATTGTCTCTTTAACTTTTCTACAAGGTCGTCTTTCGAGAAACTAGTTTTGGATTTACAAAAGTTATATTAAAAACTCCTGTATCTGGAGGATAAATAAACATTTTTTTTTTTCATTAAAATGTTAACATGTGCCTCTTTAAAACGCCTTTTTGTTTAAATTTTACTTTGCAAATGTCACAATCAGAGAGATGAATATCTGAGTGTATTAACATGTGTATCTTCAAAAAACGTTTTTGTTTAAACTTTACTTTGCAAGTGTCCTATTCAAAAGGATGAATATCAGAGTGTGTTAGCATGTGCGTCTTCAAAGCGCCTTTTCGTTTAAATTTTACTTTGCAAGTGTCACATTGAAAAGGATGAATATCTGAATGTGTCATTAAGTGACTCTTCAAATGGTGTTTTAGTCTAAACTTTGCTTCGCAAATGTTACATTCAAAAGGATGAATATCCAAGTGTGTTAATATGTGAGTCTTTAAAACGTCTTTTCGCTTAAATTTCTTTTCACAGGTGTTACATTCAAAAAGATGAATATCAGAGTGTGTTGATATGTGCGTCTTCAAATCACCTATTCTTTTAAATTTTGCTTTGCAAATGCCGCATTCAAAAGGATGAATATCTGAATGTGTCATTAAGTGACTTTTCAAATGGTCATTTCGTTTAAATTTTGCTTTGCATGTGTTACATTCGAAAGGATGAATATCCGAGTGTGTTAAAATGTAATTCTTCGAAATACTTTTTCGCTTAAATTTCTTTTCACAACTATTACATACACAAAGCTGAATATCTGAATGTGTTGGTATGTGCGTCTTATCACCTTTTTGTTCAAATTGCGCTTTGCAAGTGTTAAATTCAAAAGGATGAATATCCAAATGTGATATTATATGATATTTTAAATTTGATTTTTTTTCAAACATAGCATTGCAATTGTAACATCGAAGTCTAGGTCACAGATTTTCATTATTTTTTTCACTTAGTAGTTACACGTGTGTCGTTTATACGAGTATCATCAGACAGTAAAAATTAAAAACCACAAAACACCAAGAAAATATTTCTTCATTCACTTCTGATTGATGTTCCCATTTCGAACGAGATAGAACAAGATATTTTAGTTATTCCAGATAGATCAGGTGTGAGAACTTGATAATATTCGGGTTGATTTGCAAGGTGATATAAAGGACGGGAATTCTGATTTAATTCCACTTGAACGAAAAAGTATAAACATCCTCGTGAATAAAAGTTACATTTCTCATTATTTTCTTCAAATAGTACCTACTGTGCAATACGGCCTCCCATACGACTCCAAAATGACTAGGATCTAGCCATAGCAGATTCGAATCGATTTCATCCCAATGTGCGCATACGTCCGTATTCTCAGCTGCTTGTATCGATACGCAGATCGATGCGACATTCGGGATAATTTAATTAATTTAAAATTTTGGCAGTGAATATCAAAAAAAAGGCGAAATTGACAGGAAGTTCCATATTATAGCCTATTTTTATGAAATGCAAAAATATTTTATCTTAATCTTCTAATTACCTACTAAAAACAAAAAAATTTAACGTGACCTTCAATTCTCATTTTTGCCTTGTACCCGGTGTTTTTTGATTTTTGATATCATTTTGATCACTTGAACCTGCAATTTGTAAATAAAGGTGATGATGATGAAATGATATCAAAGCTTAGAGCAGGTAAAGTTAAAGGAGTAGTAACATGGACTTGGAAAATGAAGCCGTTTTTTCCAGGTATTTTGGCACAAAAAAAATGGCGGTATAGGCAATTCAATGCTTTACCTGTATTTTGGTGCCAAACACCTGCCAAAAATTTGCATTCACTTTAGTTTCATAAGCAGAATGCTGCGTTGCTACTCTATCAAAGATAAAAAACCACCGAGTACCTACGTAAAAATCTGATCTATTATATAATAAATCTATTCTGTAAGTTGACTTTTCTGACCTATGTCAATGAACTGTACCTAAGTATTACTTACTTTCCGGGTCAAGAAAGTTACATTTTTGATCGGCAGAAAAAAGTGTAACTACCCATATGGAAAATGATCCATACTTGAAAATATAAACGTGAAAAACTTAAAAGTAACATAGGCACCTAATTATATAAAAATGAGTCATATTGACCACAAAAAATCTCATAATATGTACCTCGACTTGTAGCGTGTACGATTTGAGTGAAATTCGTTATACCTAGCATAAATACACCAAAGAAGATTCTTGCGGCACTTCAGATTTACCAATAGTATATTTCAAATATGGAGTACATAATTCATCACAAGTATCCACAGTTAACACCAATTATGGTCCCTAACTTTATTACAAGTCGATCATTGAGTACATTACAGTAAAACCCTCGTTCATCCACATGTATGGATGAAAAATTAACACTTACATTTTGTCACGTTCAATTTTAGCGGAACAAATGTAATATGTATTAAAATTTTCCCTTAAGTTAAATGCGTCACTAAATCCTGTTTTAGATCACCCCTGGTTCTAAACTGACGTGGCATAATGTTGCATTATTTTTTTCATCCGAGTGTGTTGCTAATATATGTCGCTTCAGATTGTTTTTAAGTTTAAATTTTGCTATGCAAGTGTTACATTGGAAAGGATAAATATCCGAGTGTGTTAACATGTGATTTTTCAAATGTTCTTTTCGTTTAAATTTTGCTTTGCAAGTGAGACATTCGAAAGGATGAATTTCCGAATGTGTTAACTCGTGTCTCTTCAAATGGTCTTTCCGTTTGAATGTTGCTTTGCAAATGCAACATTCCAAAGAATAAATAGCTGAGTGTATTGATATGTGATTCTTCAAATCTCCTTTTCGCTTGAATTTTGCTTTGCAATTGTCACATTGAAAAGGATGAATATCCAAATGTTTCACTGAATGGTTTTTTAAGGCCCCCTTGGTTTTAAATTTAGCTTCGCATATGTTGCATCGATTATACAACTCACTGTACATTATTCCCATATGATACGAGAGGCTTAACAAATGATAAGCCTTTTGGGATTATCGCGCTTGGTGGCAATATTGTCAATTTGTCATTAATGATTATAAAGATTGATAAATTATTGAACTTTAGTTCGTTGTATAACCTTTTGAATACCACTCGATGTTTCAGGATTACCTAATACTTTTACCTGACACTCAACGCGTTACCAGCAACACCACTCCTCCTTCGGAGTCGTGGTGTTGCTGCGTAACGCGTTTCGTGACAGGTAAAAGTATTATCCGGTAATCCTGAAACCACTTGTGGTATTACATTCGAAAATCCTTGTTTTCCAAATGTGTTATCATGTGACTCTTCAAATTGTATTTTCGTTTTAATTTCTCTTTGAAAGTGTCCAAATGTGTCATCAAATGATATTTCAGACTTGTTTCGGTTTTAAATACAGCATTGCAAGTATAGCATTGAAACTTCCTTATAACATCTGGTCCTGATGAATTTCCGACCATTGAATATTCTTCTCTCTTCATCTCTTTATTTAATTCAATCAATTCAATAGCTGATACTTTCATTTCGTTTTTGTCTAGATAATCCTTTTCTCTCATAAACCTAAAAAAATTGTTTTTAAGATTCATAGTTAGATTATTCCGAAATGTGGTAGGTAGGTGGGATTTAATTTTGAAAATTAACATACTTCGTAATTTATTGGTATAATTTTTTTTATTATTTCTACAAATCTGTTAGTTGCTGGTTTACTTAAATGTAGTAACCATCATGATAGATACTAGAAAATTTTAATATGAACTGCATTGCTGTATATGGCAGTACCTTAACAGAAAATTGGGGTAGAAATTTCGAACAAAATTATTTTATAATTATTTCTATGATTTTGAAAAATCTTTGTGGTAATTGATAGAAACACACTCATGGAAAATTTTGTCAATGGGGGAATAGATTAGAATTCTATTAATTTGTATTTGTATCTATGAATTTAAGAATAATTGATTTCCTAAACATCTAAAAGAATATGTTTCGCAACATTTTGAGTTCATCCTCACATTACAAAAGCAACTTTCCGAATATTGCTAACACAGGCATGGAGTCAAGATATCATAATAAGACATTTAAATGCAAAAACAACTTTCGCAAACAGAGAACTGACAGAAGAAATTTATATGGAACAACCTGAAGGATTTGAAGAAGGAACCAGAAACTGGATAAAATATTGACAAATGATAGATTTCGTAAAAGTAATATTGATGCATGTTTGTATATTAAAATTATCGATCACCAAAGGGTTTACATAATACTATACGTAGATGATATACTAATCGCAGCAAAAAAATTTCAAGAAATTGACTTATTTGAAAAAAAACTTAAACATCATTTTGAGATAACAAGTTTGGGGTTTTTGAAAAATTATCTAGGAACAAATATTATAAAAAACGATTAAGGAATTTACAGTTTGAGTCAAGCAAAGGATATAGACAGACTGCTAGACAAGTTTGCAATGAAGGATTCAAAAATATCAAAATATACCATTGGAAAATGGATATTCTAAACTGGACCAGCTGGTGCCTATGAACAATAGTGGCATATACCAACAATTGATCGGAGGATTGCTATACATTGCAGTAAATACGAGACCAGATATATTGGCTAGTGTAACCATATTTAGTCAACACAATAAGGTTCCGGAAGAAATTCACTAGAATGAAGCTAAGAGGGGCGGAACATAAACAGAACAGAAAATCAAATAGCGGATACATATTCATGATACAGGGTGCACCTATTAATTCGAGATGCAGGAAGCAGAGCTGCGTGTCACTATCCTCGACTGAAACTGAGTACATAGCACTAACTGAAGGTTGTCAAGAACCAAATTGCTTCTAAAGCAGATGATACAGGAGTTTGTGGATTTGGAACCGAATGTATGAAGACAGCCAAAGTTGCCTCAAACAACTAGAAAACCATACATTCAGTAACAGAACAAAGCACATTGATACAAACTATCACTTTGTGAAAGAATTGTGTCAAAGGCGAGTTTTTTATGAAATTCCCAGATAGATGTGGGTGTAACTAAATGAAAATTTATTAGATTGAGAATATATATTATTATTATAATGTTCAATTTTGGCACCACAATTATCATTCATATTACTAAAATAGGTGGAAAAATAATTATTGATATGCTCAGGAATACATAGCGCACGAGGCAGAGAAGAAGTATTAGATCTTGGTTACATGCGCAGATGTTATCCTACGTAAACTTCGAAATTAGGAACACTAAATAGGTGCGATTCAAATTCCAAAAATTAATACATATGGTCATTTATTATTACAATATTTTGCATTAGGTACTTATTATAAATATTTATTCTATGAACGTTTGCACCTTTGAATATGTATCCGGTGTCGGGTTTTTTTGCCAAAATATGAAAAAAATCCACTTTTAAGACAACACGCTTCCATGAGAAGTTATCCGTTATGTTGATGCACTTATGTAATTACTTCCGATTATTCATCGGGTCCGGGGTCCGGTGCGTCAAATATAAAGTTATCCAACTGATACATACACGGCTCACACCGATTGTCTCTAACTTTTTTTCAAGTCCGTTTTTCAAGTTATTAGTTTTGCATTTACAAAATTAACATTGAAACACTGATTTATTCACATGTTTTCCACATTTAAATTAAGCGGAGCAAAAACTACCTACATTGAAATTAACACTAGGTACCACACAAATTACTCCTGGTTCTAAACTAAACGTTGCATATGTTACATTTTAAATTTTTTTTTTTGCAAGTGTCAGATTCAAAAGGATGAATATTCGAGTGTCTTAACATGTGTATCTTCAATTCGCCTTTCCTTTTAAATTTTGCTTTGCAAGAATCACATTCAAAAGGATGAACATCCGAGTGTGTTAACATGTGCGTCTTCAAAGCGCCTTTTCGTTTAAATTTTACTTTGCAAATGTCACATTCAAAAGGATGAATATATGAATGTGTCATTAAGTGACTCTTCAGATGGTCTTTTCGTTTAAATTTTGCTTCGCAAGTGTTACATTCAAAAGGATGAATATCCGAGTGTGTTAACATGTGCATCTTCAAAACGAATTTTTTTTTTAAATTTTGCTTTGCAAGAATCACATTCAAAAGGATGAACATCCGAGTGTGTTAACATGTGCCTCTTCAAATGGTCTTTTCGTTTAAATTTTGCTTCGCAAGTGTTACATTCAAAAGGATGAATATCCGAGTGTGTTGACATGTGCGTCTTCAAAGCGCCTTTTCGTTTAAATTTTACTTTGCAAATGTCACATTCAAAAAGATGAATATATGAATGTGTCATTAAGTGACTCTTCAAATAGTCTTTTCGTTTAAATTTTGCTTCGCAAGTGTTACATTCAAAAGGATGAATATCCGAGTGTGTTACCTTGTGCATCTTCAAATTGCTTTTTTTTTTAAATTTCACTTCACAAGTGTCACATTCAAAAGGATAAATATCCGAGTGTGTAAACATGTGCACCTTCAAAACGCTTTTTTGTTTAAATTTTGCTTTGCAAGAATCACATTCAAAAGGATGAACATCCGAGTGTGTTAACATGTGCCTCTTCAAATCGTCTTTTCGTTTAAATTTTGCTTCGCAAGTGTTACATTCAAAAGGATGAATATCCGAGTGTATTACCTTGTGCATCTTCAAATTGCCTTTTTTTTTAAATTTCACTTTACAAGTGTCACATTCAAAAGGATAAATATCCGAGTGTGTAAACATGTGCATCTTTAAAACGCTTTTTTGTTTAAATTTTGCTCTGCAAGAATCACATTCAAAAGGATGAACATCCGAGTGTGTTAACATGTGCCTCTTCAAATCGTCTTTCCGTTTAAATTTTGCTTCGCAAATGTTACATTTAAAAGGATGAATATCCAAGTGTGTTAATATGTGAGTCTTTAAAAAGTCTTTTCGCTTAAATTTCTTTTCACAAGTGTTACATTCAAAAAGATGAATATCAGAGTGTGTTGATATGTGCGTCTTCAAATCACCTATTCTTTTAAATTTTGCTTTGCAAATGCCGCATTCAAAAGGATGAATATCTGAATGTGTCATTAAGTGACTTTTCAAATGGTCTTTTCGTTTAAATTTTGCTTTGCAAGTGTTACATTCAAAAGGATGAATATCCAAATGAGATACTATATGATATTTTAAATTTGATTTTTTTTCAAACATAGCATTGCAATTGTAACATCGAAATTTCCTAATAACATCTGCTCTTGATGAATTGGTGTCATTTGAATATTCCTCTTTTTTTATAAATATTCCTCCAATTGGATCTATTAGCTCAATTTCTGACACTTCTATAGCTTCATCGTCTAGATATTCATTCTTCACGATAAACCTATAAAAAAAATTCTGTTAGATTTATAGTTGGATTTCGAAATTTAATGAGATAGACAGGATAGGAATTCTGAAAAAAACACATGTGTGTTAATTCAATCATACCAAATTGCAAACAATAAAAGAAAAAATAACCAAGTCTAGGTCACAAATTTTTATTATTTTATTCACTTAGTAGTTACACGTGTTTCGTTTATACGAGTATCATCAGACAGTAAAAATTAAAAACCACAAAACACCAAAAAAATATTCCTCCATTCACTTCTGATTGATGTTCCCATTTCGAACGAGATAGAACAAGATATTTTGGTTATTCCAGATAGACCAGGTGTGAGAACTTGATAATATTCGGGTTGATTTGCAAGGGGATATAAAGGACCGGAATGCTGATTTGATTCCACTTGAACGAAAAAGTATAAACATCCTCGTGAATGAAAGTTACATTTCTCATTATTTTCTTCAAATAGCAGCCTCCCATACGACCCCAAAATGACTAGGATCTAGCCATAGCAGATTCGAATCGATTTCATCCCAATGTGCGCATACTTCATTATTCTCAGCTGCTTGTATCGATACGCAGATCGATGCGGCATTCGGAATAATTTATTTAATTTAAAATTTTGGCAGTGAATATCAAAACAATGGCGAAATTGACGGGGAGTTCCATATTATAACCTATTTTTATGAAATGCAAAAATATTTCATCTTAATCTTCTAATTACCTACTAAAAACAAAAAAATTTAACGTGACCTTCAATTCTCACTTTTGGCTTGTACCCGGTGTTTTTTCATTTTTGATATCATTTTGATCACTTGTACCTGCAATTTGTAAATAAAGGTGATAATGATGAAATGATATCAAAGCTTAGAGCAGGTAAAGGTAAAGGAGTAGTAACATAGAGTTGGAAAATGAAGCCTTTTTTTCCAGGTATTTTGGCATTAAAAAAATGGCAGTATAGGCAAATCAATGCTTTACCTGTATTTTGGTGCCAAACACCTGCCAAAAACTTGGATTCACTTTAGTTTCATAAACAGAATGGGCGTTGCTACTCTATCAAAGATAAAAAACCACCGAGTACCTACGTAAAAATCTGATCTATTATATAATAAATCCATTCTGTAAGTTGAATTTTCCTGTCCTATGTCAATGAACTGTACCTAAGTATTACCTACTTTCTGGGTCAAGAAAGTTACATTTTTGATCGGGAGAAAAAAGTGTAACTACCCATATGGAAAATGATCCATGCTTGAAAATATAAACGTGAAAAACTTAAAAGTAACATAAGCACCTAATTATATAAAAATGAGTCATATTGACCACAAAAAATCTCATAAATGTACCTCGACTTGTAGCGTGTACGATTTGAGTGAAGTTCGTTATACCTAGCATAAATACACCAAAGAAGATTCTTGCGGCACTTCAGATTTACCAATAATATATTTCAAATATGGAGTACATAATTCATCACAAGTATCCAGAGTTAACACCAATTATGGTCCCTAACTTTATTACAAATCGATCTTTGAGTACATTACAGTAAAACCCTCGTTCATCCACATGTATGGATGAAAAATTAATACTTACATTTTGTCACGTTCAATTTTAGCGGAACAAATGTAATATGTATTAAAATTTTCCCTTAAGTTAAATGCGTCACTAATTCCTGTTTTAGATCACCCCTGGTTCTAAACTGACGTGGCATAATGTTGCATTATTTTTTTCATCTGAGTGTGTTGCTAATATATGTCGCTTCAGATTGTTTTTAAGTTTAAATTTTGCTATTCAAGTGTTACATTGGAAAGGATAAATATCCGAGTGTGTTAACATGTGATTATTCAAATGTTCTTTTCGTTTAAATTTTGCTTTGCAAGTGAGACATTCGAAAGGATGAATTTCCGAATGTGTTAACTCGTGTCTCTTTAAATGGTCTTTCCGTTTGAATGTTGCTTTGCAAATGCAACATTCCAAAGAATAAATAGCTGAGTGTATTGATATGTGATTCTTCAAATCTCCTTTTCGCTTGAATTTTGCTTTGTAATTGTCACATTGAAAAGGATAAATATCCAAATGTTTCACTTAATGGTTTTTTAAGGCCCCTTTGTTTTTAAATTTAGCTTCGCATGTGTTGCAGCGAAAATCGTTGTTTTCCAAATGTGTTATTATGTGACTCTTCAAATTGTATTTCTGTTTTAATTTCTCTTCGCAAGTGTCCAAATGTGTCATCAAATGATATATCAGACTTGTTTGGGTTTTAAATACAGCATTGCGAGTATAGCATTGAAACTTCCTTATAACATCTGGTCCTGATGAATTTCCGACCATTGAATATTCTTCTCTCTTCATCTCTTTATTTAATTCTATCAATTCAATAGCTGATACTTTCATTTCGTTTTTGTCTAGATAATCCTTTTCTCTCATAAACCCTAAAAAATTGTTTTTAAGATTCATAGTTAGAATATTCCGAAATGGGGTAGGTAGGTGGGATTTAATTTTGAAAATTAACATACTTCGTAATTTATTGGTATAATTTTTTTTATTATTTCTACAAATCTGTTAGTTGCTGGTTTACTTAAATGTAGTAACCATCATGATAGATACTAGAAAATTTTAATATGAACTGCATTGCTGTATATGGCAGTACCTTAACAGAAAATTGGAGTAGAAATTTCGAACAAAATTATTTTATAATTATTTCTATGATTTTGAAAAATCTTTGTGGTAATTGATAGAAACACACTCATGGAAAATTTTGTCAATGGGGGAATAGATTAGAATTCTATTAATTTGTATTTGTATCTATGAATTTAAGAATAATTGATTTCCTAAACATCTAAAAGAATATGTTTCGCAACATTTTGAGTTCATCCTCACATTACAAAAGCAACTTTCCGAATATTGCTAACACAGGCATGGAGTCAAGATATCATAATAAGACATTTAAATGCAAAAACAACTTTCGCAAACAGAGAACTGACAGAAGAAATTTATATGGAACAACCTGAAGGATTTGAAGAAGGAACCAGAAACTGGATAAAATATTGACAAATGATAGATTTCGTAAAAGTAATATTGATGCATGTTTGTATATTAAAATTATCGATCACCAAAGGGTTTACATAATACTATACGTAGATGATATACTAATCGCAGCAAAAAAATTTCAAGAAATTGACTTATTTGAAAAAAAACTTAAACATCATTTTGAGATAACAAGTTTGGGGTTTTTGAAAAATTATCTAGGAACAAATATTATAAAAAAACGATTAAGGAATTTACAGTTTGAGTCAAGCAAAGGATATAGACAGACTGTTAGACAAGTTTGCAATGAAGGATTCAAAAATATCAAATATACCATTGGATAATGGATATTATAAACTGGACCAGCTGGAGCCTATGAACAATAGTGGCATATACCAACAATTGATCGGAGGATTGCTATACATTGCAGTAAATACGAGACCAGATATATTGGCTAGTGTAACCATATTAAGTCAACACAATAAGGTTCCGGAAGAAATTCACTAGAATGAAGCTAAGAGGGGCGGAACATAAACAGAACAGAAAATCAAATAGCGGATACATATTCATGATACAGGGTGCACCTATTAATTGGGGATGCAGGAAGCAGAGCTGCGTGTCACTATCCTCCACTGAAACTGAGTACATAGCACTAACTGAAGGTTGTCAAGAACCAAATTGCTTCTAAAGCAGATGATACAGGAGTTTGTGGATTTGGAACCGAATGTATGAAGACAACCAAAGTTGCCTCAAACAACTAGAAAACCATACATTCAGTAACAGAACAAAGCACATTGATACAAACTATCACTTTGTGAAAGAATGGTGTCAGAGGCGAGTTTTATATGAAATTCCCAGATAGATGTGGGTGTACCTAAATGAAAATTTATTAGTTTGAGAATATATATTATTATTATAATGTTCAATTTTGGCACCACAATTATTATTCATAATACTAAAATAGGTGGAAAAATAATTATTGATATCCTCAGGAACAAATAGCGCACGAGGCAGAGAAGAAGGATTCAATCTTGGTTACATGCGCAGATGTTGTCCTACGTAAAATTCGAAATTAGAAACACTAAATAGGTGCGATTCAAATTCCAAAAATTAATACATATGGTTATTTATTATTACAATATTTTGCATTAGGTACTTATTATAAATATTTAATCTAGGAACGTTTGCACCTTTGAATATGTATCCGGTGTCAGGTTTTTTTGCCAAAATATGAAAATAATCCAGTTTTAACACAACACGTTTCCATGAGAAATTATTATCGGTTATGTT
Organism: Ceutorhynchus assimilis; assembly: GCA_917834065.1. Classification (NCBI taxonomy): domain Eukaryota; kingdom Metazoa; phylum Arthropoda; class Insecta; order Coleoptera; family Curculionidae; genus Ceutorhynchus; species Ceutorhynchus assimilis. Next base: position 9,854,602 of record OU892286.1, on the reverse strand, counting down.
GATGCACTTATTCAATTACTCCCGATTATTCATCGGGTCCGGGGTCCGGTGCGTCAAATATAAAGTTATCCAACTCATACATACACGGCTCACACCGATTGTCTCTAACTTTTTTTCAAGTCCGTTTTTCAAGTTATTAGTTTTGCATTTACAAAATTAACATTGAAACACTGATTTATACACATGTTTTTCACATTTAAATTAAGCGGAGGAAAAACTACCTTCATTGAAATTTACACTAGGTACCACACAAATTACTCCTGGTTCTAAACTAAACGTTGCATATGTTACATTTTAAATATTTTTTTGCGAGTGTCACATTCAAAAGGATGAATATGCGAGTGTCTTAACATGTGTATCTTCAATTCGCCTTTCCTTTTAAATTTTGCTTTGCAAGAATCACATTCAAAAGGATGAACATCCGAGTGTGTTAACATGTGCGTCTTCAAAGCGCCTTTTCGTTTAAATTTTACTTTGCAAATGTCACATTCAAAAGGATGAATATATGAATGTGTCATTAAGTGACTCTTCAGATGGTCTTTTCGTTTAAATTTTGCTTCGCAAGTGTTACATTCAAAAGGATGAATATCCGAGTGTGTTAACATGTGCATCTTCAAAACGAATTTTTTTTTAAATTTTGCTTTGCAAGAATCACATTCAAAAGGATGAACATCCGAGTGTGTTAACATGTGCCTCTTCAAATGGTCTTTTCGTTTAAATTTTGCTTCGCAAGTGTTACATTCAAAAGGATGAATATCCGAGTGTGTTGACATGTGCGTCTTCAAAGCGCCTTTTCGTTTAAATTTTACTTTGCAAATGTCACATTCAAAAAGATGAATATATGAATGTGTCATTAAGTGACTCTTCAAATAGTCTTTTCGTTTAAATTTTGCTTCGCAAGTGTTACATTCAAAAGGATGAATATCCGAGTGTGTTACCTTGTGCATCTTCAAATTGCTTTTTTTTTTAAATTTCACTTCACAAGTGTCACATTCAAAAGGATAAATATCCGAGTGTGTAAACATGTGCACCTTCAAAACGCTTTTTTGTTTAAATTTTGCTTTGCAAGAATCACATTCAAAAGGATGAACATCCGAGTGTGTTAACATGTGCCTCTTCAAATCGTCTTTTCGTTTAAATTTTGCTTCGCAAGTGTTACATTCAAAAGGATGAATATCCGAGTGTGTTGATATGTGCGTCTTCAAAGCGCCTTTTCGTTTAAATTTTACTTTGCAAGTGTCACATTGAAAAGGATGAATATCTAAATGTGTCATTAAATGATTCTTCAAATGGTGTTTTAGTTTAAACTTTGCTTCGCAAATGTTACATTTAAAAGGATGAATATCCAAGTGTGTTAATATGTGAGTCTTTAAAAAGTCTTTTCGCTTAAATTTCTTTTCACAAGTGTTACATTCAAAAAGATGAATATCAGAGTGTGTTGATATGTGCGTCTTCAAATCACCTATTCTTTTAAATTTTGCTTTGCAAATGCCGCATTCAAAAGGATGAATATCTGAATGTGTCATTAAGTGACTTTTCAAATGGTCTTTTCGTTTAAATTTTGCTTTGCAAGTGTTACATTCAAAAGGATGAATATCCAAATGAGATACTATATGATATTTTAAATTTGATTTTTTTTCAAACATAGCATTGCAATTGTAACATCGAAATTTCCTAATAACATCTGCTCTTGATGAATTGGTGTCATTTGAATATTCCTCTTTTTTTATAAATATTCCTCCAATTGGATCTATTAGCTCAATTTCTGACACTTCTATAGCTTCATCGTCTAGATATTCATTCTTCACGATAAACCTATAAAAAAAATTCTGTTAGATTTATAGTTGGATTTCGAAATTTTATGAGATAGACAGGATAGGAATTCTGAAAAAAACACATGTGTGTTAATTCAATCATACCAAATTGCAAACAATAAAAGAAAAAATAACCAAGTCTAGGTCACAAATTTTTATTATTTTATTCACTTAGTAATTACACGTGTTTCGTTTATACGAGTATCATCAGACAGTAAAAATTAAAAACCACAAAACACCAAGAAAATATTCCTCCATTCACTTCTGATTGATGTTCCCATTTTGAACGAGATAGAACAAGATATTTTGGTTATTCCAGATAGACCAGGTGTGAGAACTTGATAATATTCGGGTTGATTTGCAAGGGGATATGAAGGACGGGAATGCTGATTTGATTCCACTTGAACGAAAAAGTATAAACATCCTCGTGAATGAAAGTTACATTTCTCATTATTTTCTTCAAATAGCAGCCTCCCATACGACCCCAAAATGACTAGGATCTAGCCATAGCAGATTCGAATCGATTTCATCCCAATGTGCGCATACTTCCTTATTCTCAGCTGCTTGTATCGATACGCAGTTCGATGCGGCATTCGGAATAATTTATTTAATTTAAAATTTTGGCAGTGAATATCAAAACAATGGCGCAATTGACGGGGAGTTCCATATTATAGCCTATTTTTATGAAATGCAAAAATATTTCATCTTAATCTTCTAATTACCTACTAAAAACAAAAAAATTTAACGTGACCTTCAATTCTCATTTTTGGCTTGTACCCGGTGTTTTTTCATTTTTGATATCATTTTGATCACTTGTACCTGCAATTTGTAAATAGAGGTGATAATGATGAAATGATATCAAAGCTTAGAGCAGGTAAAGGTAAAGGAGTAGTAACATGGACTTGGAAAATGAAGCCGTTTTTTCCAGGTATTTTGGCACCAAAAAAATGGCGGTATAAGCATATCAATGCTTTACCTGTATTTTGGTGCCAAACACCTGCCAAAAACTTGGATTCACTTTAGTTTCATAAGCAGAATGGGCGTTGCTACTCTATCAAAGATAAAAAACCACCGAGTACCTACGTAAAAATCTGATCTATTATATAATAAATCAATTCTGTAAGTTGAATTTTCTGACCTATAGTCAACCATCCAAGGACCTTTTTTTCAGTTATACATGTAAACCCCATACTTTGTGAATGGCTTGCTTACATCAAGTCCTACAACTTTTCCTCTACGACTTTTCTCGGAAATGGCACGTATGCGCGCAGGCGACTCGCAAACATGTCGATCTGACGTAGCTATGTTTCCTGATACATGTAGGTAAATCTAATTTTACGAATACTGTTTGATTTTTATGTCTAAATCACGGAAATCAACTTGGCCGACAAAAATAATGGCAAATTGGGGGAGTCCGATACCCCTAAAATGTTTGCGAGTCACCTGCGCGCATACGTGCCATTTCCGAGAAAAGTCGTAGAGGAAAAGTTGTAGGACTTGATGTAAGCAAGCCACTCACAAAGTATGGGGTTTACATGTATAACTGAAAAAAAAGGTCCTTGGATGGTTGAATACTATGTCAATGAACTGTACCTAAGTATTACCTACTTTCTGGGTCAAGAAAGTTACATTTTTGATCGGGAGAAAAAAGTGTAACTACCCATATGGAAAATGATCCATGCTTGAAAATATAAACGTGAAAAACTTAAAAGTAACATAAGCACCTAATTATATAAAAATGAGTCATATTGACCACAAAAAATCTCATAAATGTACCTCGACTTGTAGCGTGTACGATTTGAGTGAAGTTCGTTATACCTAGCATAAATACACCAAAGAAGATTCTTGCGGCACTTCAGATTTACCAATAATATATTTCAAATATGGAGTACATAATTCATCACAAGTATCCACAGTTAACACCAATTATGGTCCCTAACTTTATTACAAGTCGATCATTGAGTACATTACAGTAAAACCCTCGTTCATCCACATGTATGGATGAAAAATTAACACTTACATTTTGTCACGTTCAATTTTAGCGGAACAAATGTAATATGTATTAAAATTTTCCCTTAAGTTAAATGCGTCACTAATTCCTGTTTTAGATCACCCCTGGTTCTAAACTGACGTGGCATAATGTTGCATTATTTTTTTCATCTGAGTGTGTTGCTAATATATGTCGCTTCAGATTGTCTTTAAGTTTAAATTTTGCTATTCAAGTGTTACATTGGAAAGGATAAATATCCGAGTGTGTTAACATGTGATTATTCAAATGTTCTTTTCGTTTAAATTTTGCTTTGCAAGTGAGACATTCGAAAGGATGAATTTCCGAATGTGTTAACTCGTGTCTCTTTAAATGGTCTTTCCGTTTGAATGTTGCTTTGCAAATGCAACATTCCAAAGAATAAATAGCTGAGTGTATTGATATGTGATTCTTCAAATCTCCTTTTCGCTTGAATTTTGCTTTGTAATTGTCACATTGAAAAGGATAAATATCCAAATGTTTCACTTAATGGTTTTTTAAGGCCCCTTTGTTTTTAAATTTAGCTTCGCATGTGTTGCAGCGAAAATCGTTGTTTTCCAAATGTGTTATTATGTGACTCTTCAAATTGTATTTCTGTTTTAATTTCTCTTCGCAAGTGTCCAAATGTGTCATCAAATGATATATCAGACTTGTTTCGGTTTTAAATACAGCATTGCGAGTATAGCATTGAAACTTCCTTATAACATCTGGTCCTGATGAATTTCCGACCATTGAATATTCTTCTCTCTTCATCTCTTTATTTAATTCTATCAATTCAATAGCTGATACTTTCATTTCGTTCTTGTCTAGATAATCCTTTTCTCTCATAAATCTGAAAAAAATTGTTTTTCTACTGACGTTTCATAATAGCAACTTTTCGATTGTCATTTCAGTTTTGAAACGACATTCTTTTAGGCACTGAGTGCGTGAAAGTTACTTTTAGGCACTCAGTGCGTAAAAGTGACTTTTGAATGCGTAAAAGTGATTTATGAGTGCGTAAAAGTAATTTTTAAGCACTAGTGCCTAAAAGTGTCATTCATTATTCAGAAATAAAAAACACACCAAACACATATTTGAATTTTGTTTTGTATTTATTATGAATATTGAAAATGGAATTACTGAATTGAACGTTTGGGTTACTCAAAACAGAAGTTTGTGTTATTACCTACTTACTAGGATTTTAATTATTGATGTCGAATTTTGAAAAGAAAATCGCATGAAAAGTGTCAGGTGTCAAGTAAAAGCAGGTAACAAAGATTTTGGGTGTAATCGACTTATTCACATGAAATAAAATTGTGTTTTTTTATTATAAAATGCCAGTAGAAAAAATCTTGTATACAATACGTTACGAAACGATGTCTTTTAGTCACTCGACGTGTTGTCCAACTCGGCTTTGCCTCGTTGGACAATTTTCACGTCGCGTGCCTAAAAGACGCCCATTTCGTAACTTATTGTATAAATAGCTATTTTGAGATTCATAGTTAGATTATTCCGAAATGGAGTAGGTAGGTGGGATTAAACTTTAAAAATTAACATACATCGTAATTTATTGGTATAATTTTTTTTATTATTTCTACAAATCTGTTAGTTGCTGGTTTACTTAAATGTAGTAACCATCATGATAGATACTAGAAAATTTTAATATGAACTGCATTGCTGTATATGGCAGTACCTTAACAGAAAATTGGAGTAGAAATTTCGAACAAAATTATTTTATAATTATTTCTATGATTTTCAAAAATCTTTGTGGTAATTGATAGAAACACACTCATGGAAAACTTTGTCAATGGGGGAATAGATTAGAATTCTATTAATTTGTATTTCTATCTATGAATTTAAGAATAATTGATTTCCTAAACATCTAAAAGAATATGTTTCGCAACATTTTGAGTTCATCATCATATTACAAAAGCAACTTTCCGAATATCGCTAACACAGGCATGGAGTCAAAATCTCATAATAAGACATTTAGATGCAAAAATAACTTTCGTAAACAGAGAACTGACAGAAGAAATTTATATGGAACAACCTGAAGGATTTGAAGAAGGAACCAGAAACTGGATAAAATATTGACAAATGATAGATTTCGTAAAAGTAATATTGATGCATGTTTGTATATTAAAATTATCGATCACCAAAGGGTTTACATAATACTATACGTAGATGATATACTAATCGCAGCAAAAAAATTTCAAGAAATTGACTTATTCGAAAAAAAACTTAAACATCATTTTGAGATAACAAGTTTGGGTTTTTTGAAAAATTATCTAGGAACAAATATTATAAAAAACGATTAAGGAATTTACAGTTTGAGTCAAGCAAAGGATATAGACAGACTGTTAGACAAGTTTGCAATGAAGGATTCAAAAATATCAAATATACCATTGGATAATGGATATTATAAACTGGACCAGCTGGAGCCTATGAAAAATAGTGGCATATACCAACAATTGATCGGAGGATTGCTATACATTGCAGTAAATACGAGACCAGATATATTGGGTAGTGTAACCATATTAAGTCAACACAATAAGGATCCGGAAGAAGTTCACTAGAATGAAGCTAAGAGGGGCGGAACATAAACAGAACAGAAAATCGAATAGCAGATACATATTCATAATACAGGGTGCACCTAATCTAATAATTGGGGATGCAGGAAGTAGAGCTGCGTGTCACTATCCTCGACTGAAACTGAGTACATAGCACTAGCTGAAGGTTGTCAAGAACCAAATTGCTTCTAAAGCAGTTGATACAGGAGTTTGTGGACTTGGAACAGAATGTATGAAGACAACCAAAGTTGCCTGAAGCAACTAGAAAACCATACATTCAGTAACAGAACAAAGCACATTGATACAAAGTATCACTTTGTAAAAGAATTGTGTCAAAGGCGAGTTTTTTATGAAATTCCCAGATAGATGTGGGTGTACCTAAATGAAAATTTATTAGATTGAGAATATATATTATTATTATAATGTTCAATTTTGGCACCACAATTATCATTCATATTACTAAAATAGGTGGAAAAATAATTATTGATATGCTCAGGAATACATAGCGCACCAGGCAGAGAAGAAGGATTAAATCTTGGTTACATGCGCAGATGTTGTCCTACGTAAACTTCGAAATTAGGAACACTAAATAGGTGCGATTCAAATTCCAAAAATTAATACATATGGTCATTTATTATTACAATATTTTGCATTAGGTACTTATTATAAATATTTATTCTATGAACGTTTGCACCTTTGAATATGTATCCGGTGTCGGGTTTTTTTTTTTGCAAGTGTCGCATTCAAAAGGATGAATATTCGAGGGTCTTAACATGTGTATCTTCAATTCGCCTTGTCTTTTAAATTTTGCTTTGCAAGAATCACATTCAAAAGGATGAACATCCGAGTGTGTTAACATATGCTGTTTCAAATCGTCTTTTCGTTTAAATTTTACTTCGCAAGTATTACATTCAAAAGGACGAATATCCAAGTGTGTTGACATGTGCGTCTTCAAAGCGCCTTTTCGTTTAAATTTTCCTTTGCAAATGTCACATTAAAAAGGATGAATATATGAATGTGTCATTAAGTGTCTCTTCAAATGGTCTTTTCGTTTAAATTTTGCTTCGCAAGTGTTACATCCAAAAGGATGAATATCCGAGTGTGTTAACATGTGCATCTTCAAAACGAATTTTTTTTTAAATTTTGCTTTGCAAGTGTCACATTCAAAAGGATGAATATTCGAGTGTCTTAACATGTGTATCTTCAATTCGCCTTTTCTTTTAAATTTTGCTTTGCAAGAATCACATTCAAAAGGATGAACATCCGAGTGTGCTAACATGTGCCCCTTCAAATCGCCTTTTCGTTTAAATTTTGCTTCGCAAGTGATACATTCAAAAAGAGGAATATCTGAGTGTGTTAACATGTGCCTCTTCAAATCGTCTTTTCGTTTAAAGTTTGCTTCGCAAGTGTTACATTCAAAAGAATTAATATCCGAGTGTCTGGACATGTGCGTCTTCAAAGCGCCTTTTCGTTTAAATTTTACTTTGCAAATGTCACATTCAAAAGGATGAATATATGAATGTGTCATTAAGTGACTCTTCAAATGGTCTTTTCGTTTAAATTTTGCTTCGCAAGTGTTACATTCAAAAGGATGAATATCCGAGTGTGTTACCTTGTGCATCTTCAAATTGCTTTTTTTTTTAAATTTCACTTTACAAGTGTCACATTCAAAAGGATAAATATCCGAGTGTGTTAACATGTGCACCTTCAAAACGCTTTTTTGTTTAAATTTTGCTTTGCAAGAATCACATTCAAAAGGATGAACATCCGAGTGTGTTAACATGTGCCTCTTCAAATCGTCTTTTCGTTTAAATTTTGCTTCGCAAGTGCTACATTCAAAAGGATGAATATCCGAGTGTGTTGACATGTGCGTCTTCAAAGCGCCTTTTCGTTTAAATTTTACTTTGCAAATGTCACATTCAAAAGGATGAATATATGAATGTGTCATTAAGTGACTCTTCAGATGGTATTTTCGTTTAAATTTTGCTTTGCAAGTGTCACATTCAAAAGGATGAATATCTGAATGTGTCATTAAGTGATTCTTCAAATGGTGTTTTAGTTTAAACTTTGCTTCGCAAATGTTACATTCAAAAGGATGAATATCCAAGTGTGTTAATATGTGAGTCTTTAAAACGTCTTTTCGCTTAAATTTCTTTTCACAAGTGTTACATTCAAAAAGATGAATATCAAAGTGTGTTGATATGTGCGTCTTCAAATCACCTATTCTTTTAAATTTTGCTTTGCAAATGCCGCATTCATAAGGATGAATATCTGAATGTGTCATTAAGTGACTTTTCAAATGGTCTTTTCGTTTAAATTTTGCTTTGCATGTGTTACATTCAAAAGGATGAATATCCAAATGAGATATTATATGATATTTTAAATTTGATTTTTTTTCAAACATTGCATTGCAATTATTGTAACATCGAAATTTCCTAATAACATCTGCTCTTGATGAATTGGTGTCATTTGAATATTCCTTTTTTTTTATAAATATTCCTCCAATTGGATCTATTAGCTCAATTTCGGACTGTTCTATAGCTTCATCGTCTAGATATTCATTCTTCACGATAAACCTAAAAAAAAAAAATCTGTTAGATTTAAAGTTGGATTTCGAAATTTTGTGAGATAAACAGGATAAGAATTCTGAAAAAACACGTGTGTTAATTCAATCATACCAAATTGTAAACAATAAAAGAAAAAATAACACAGTCTAACTCAGATTTTTATTATTTTATTCACTTGTATATGTATCCGGTGTCGGGTTTTTTGCCAAAATATGAGAATAATCCACTTTTAAGACAACACGCTTCCATGAGAAGTTATCCGTTAGGTTGATGCACTTATGTAACTACTTCCGATTATTCATCGGGTCCAGGGTCCGGTGCGTCAAATATAAAGTTATCCAACTCATACATACACGGCTCACACTGATTGTCTCTAACTATTTTTCAAGTCCGTTTTTCAAGTTATTAGTTTTACATTTACAAAATTAACATTGAAACACTGATTTATTCACATGTTTTTCACATTTAAATTAAGCGGAGCAAAGACTACCTACATTGAAATTTACACTAGGTACCACACAAATTACTCCTGGTTCTAAACTAAACGTTGCATATGTTACATTTTAAATTTTTTTTCTTTGCAACAACATCCGAGTGTGTTAACATATGCTGTTTCAAATCGTCTTTTCGTTTAAATTTTACTTCGCAAGTATTACATTCAAAAGGACGAACATCCAAGTGTGTTGACATGTGCGTCTTCAAAGCGCCTTTTCGTTTAAATTTTACTTTGCAAATGTCACATTAAAAAGGATGAATATATGAATGTGTCATTAGGTGTCTCTTCAAATGAACTTTTCGTTTAAATTTTGCTTCGCAAGTGTTACATTCAAAAGGATGAATATCCGAGTGTGTTAACATGTGCATCTTCAAAACGATTTTTTTTTTAAATTTTGCTTTGCAAGTCTCACATTCAAAAGGATGAATATTCGAGTGTCTTAACATGTGCATCTTCAATTCGCCTTTTCTTTTAAATTTTGCTTTGCAAGAATCACATTCAAAAGGATGAACATCCGAGTGTCTTAACATGTGCCCCTTCAAATCGCCTTTTCGTTTAAATTTTGCTTCGCAAGTGTTACATTCAAAAAGAGGAATATCTGAGTGTGTTAACATGTGCCGCTTCAAATCGTCTTTTCGTTTAAAGTTTGCTTCGCAAGTGTTACATTCAAAAGGATGAATATCCGAGTGTCTGGACATGTGCGTCTTCAAAGCGCCTTTCCGTTTAAATTTTACTTTGCAAATATCACATTCAAAAGGATGAATATATGAATGTATCATTAAGTGACTCTTCAAATGGTCTTTTCGTTTAAATTTTGCTTCGCAAGTGTTACATTCAAAAGGATGAATATCCGAGTGTGTTACCTTGTGCATCTTCAAAACGAATTTTTTTTTAAATTTTGCTTTGCAGGTGTCACATTGAAAAGGATGAATATTCGAGTGAGTTAACATGTGCACCTTCAAAACGCTTTTTTGTTTAAATTTTGCTTTGCAAGAATCACATTCAAAAGGATGAACATCCGAGTGTGTTAACATGTGCCTCTTCAAATCGTCTTTTCGTTTAAATTTTGCTTCGCAAGTGTTACATTCAAAAGGATGAATATCCGAGTGTGTTGACATGTGCGTCTTCAAAGCGCCTTTTCGTTTAAATTCCACTTTGCAAATGTCACATTCAAAAGGATGAATATATGAATGTGTCATTAAGTGACTCTTCAGATGGTCTTTTCGTTTAAATTTTGCTTCGCAGGTGTTACATTCAAAAGCATGAATATCCGAGTGTGTTAGCATATGCAATTTCAAATCGCAGTTTCGCTTAAATTTCTTTTCACAACTGTTACATACAAAAAGCTGAATATCTGAGTGTGTTGCTATATGCGTCTTCAAATCGCTTTTCTGTTCAAATTTCGCTTTGCGAGTGTTATATTCAGAAGGATGAATATCCGAATGTGATATTAAATGATATTTTAAATTTGATTTTTTTTCAAACATAGCATTGCAATTGTAACATTGAAATTTCCTGATAACATCTGCTCTTGATGAATTGGCATTATTTGAATATTCCTTTTCTTTTATAAATATTCCTCCAATTGGATCTATTAGCTTAATTTCTGACATTTCTATAGCTTCAACGTCTAGATATTCATTCTTTACGATAAACCTAAAAAAAAGGGTTTGTCAGATTCATAGTTGGATTTTGAAATTTCACGAGGTAGATAAGATTATAATTCTGAAAATAAACACGTGTTAATTTAGTTATACAATATCTTGAAATAATAAAAGAAAAAATCAACAAGTTAGATTGTTTATTTTTTTATTCACGTAATAGTTACACGTTTTGCGGTCATACGAGTATTATCAGACAGTAATCATCATACCACATGATGTTGAAAAAATGTTGAGCCTTGGGCGTAAGTTTAGACTTCCTCTTACTAAAAATGAGATCCCCATACCAAACGTCCTCAAAGATCTGGAAGCTTGTAGAAATGCCCAGAATGGTACAGATGAAGAAAATAACATCTTATGAGCTTAAACAATAGGTATCCTAACAAATTATTATCGTAGTGGTGACCCAATATCAAAAAGCATTCTTAAGATGGCAAATGCTACTAAAAAATGCATAAAGGACCATCCAGAACTTATGATAAGTCGTTCAGACAACTCTATAGTTATCTTACTCATAGATCAGTACCATGAAAAAGTGAACGAAATGTTGAGTGATACTAAAACATATGAAAAAACTAATAGGGATCCAACATCAAAATTCCAAAAATCAGCTAATGACCTTTTCACAAAACTCAAAAATTAAGGATTAATAACAAATCAGCAGTTAACACGGTTTAAATGTCATAACGCAGTATTACCCAAGTTGTAGTGTCTCAGAAAGAACCATAAATATGGACTCCATCTGAGGCCAGTGGTAAGTTATTGTGTCAATTCTCCAGGCTACGGTATACCTACATAGTGTGCTCAACTCTATTATAACAACATTTTATTATAATATTTGTGACTCTTTCCTAATGATTACGTGATTTTCTTTTATTGATGGTTTGTCACAAAAAATCATTAATTATTTCAAAAATAGTGACACGAGTGATAAAATCACTCCTGATAAGAAGAGTAATATTATTCACCAGATACCATGCCAACGTGACAAGACTTATGTGGGCCAAACGAAACAGTATCTGCATAATAGATTACAACAACACAGAAATGCCTGTAAAAATACTAGAAGTATGATGCTGAAAAGACAGCTCAATCTAAACACAATTCCAAGACTGGTCACCAGTTTCTGTTTGAAAAGGCAGAGATTGTTGATACAGAAAAAGTTTGATTGGTGAGATGAGTCACAGCACCCTAAATGAGACCATCAATCTTAGGATTGAGCATGACTTACAATTATATTTTAAGTTTATACAAACACAACCATTTTCAAAAAATAAGTTACCATTAACATAAGTATGTATTTATTATTAGATTATTTTAACAATGTAATATGTCCCCATGTTAGTTCTATTGTTTCTAATTATTGCATAGAATAATTTCCAAATCACTCCATTAGGTAGATTTAAGCTCTGAATTGTCGTTCCTTAGCTTCTCACTTTGATAATTCTTGTTGTATGTGATATAGTTTCAGGGATTTATGTATTCATTTTGCCTTACTTATTGCCATATATTGTGATACTGAAGCCGCTGTTTTGGATACCTACCATTGTTGTTATTAGGATGGATAGCTTAAGCTTCCACTTATTGTTCTTGAGTCAGCTGTTGATTGAGAGAATCAAACCTAATCATTAAATTGGAAACCACTTTAAAACCTAGAATAATTTGTAATATGGTTTCTATTTCTTCGTGGAGGGCCCCAAAAAAAAAAAAAACGTTTTATTATTCATAGGTACTTATATTTCAAAATTAGGTAGGTACACTAGGTGCGATTTAAATAAATTCCAAAAATTAATACATACAGGTTGTACCATTAAAAACGAAACAAGCTAAATATCTGATGCCACGTTTTTTTTTTTTCAAAAAAATCGCGCGTACACATAAATTGATTTTCAAAGGGAGTTTTCTGCAACTATTTTTAGCACTTCAACTTTAACCCTCTAGACGGGGTGGGACCAACCCTTACCATCCCAAATGGAACCGGGGTCGAGGGATGCCTCTTTTGAAAGAGCGTTCGAATTTCTTTCATTTGAAAGAAACTTGAACAATCTTTCAAAACAGATATCACTCGACTCCCTGTTCCATTTGGGATGGTAACCGTTGGTTCTAACCCCCCTCTAGGGGAGGTTAGTGCTGAAAATGTTTCAAACACTCACACAATCAAATTACGTATACGAGCGATTTTCAAAAAAATAAAAGTGGCATCAAATATTTAGCCTGTTTCGTTTCAAATGTTATACCCTGTATATTATGGTCATTTATTTGTACAATATTTTTCATTACTTATGCTATTGGTTTGTATAGGTTTTGAGGGCGGCAAAGAGATTTTTCTTACATGTTGAAAGCCATATTTTTTCTACGAACGTTCGCATCTTTGAATGTGTATCAGGATTCGGGCTTTTTTGCAAAATATGAAAATAAACTAATCCAGTTTTTGGACAAGAAGCTTTCATGAAAAATTATCAGTTATGTTGATGCACCGTATATAATTACTTCCGATTATTCAGCGAGTCCAGAGTCCGGTCCGATTGTCCCTTACTTTTTTACAAGTCCCTCTTTCAAGATATTAGTTTTGCATTTACATTAAAACACTCATTTATCCACATGTTTGGATGCTGAATAAACACACATTTTTTTTCCTGTTTGAAGCTACATCAGCTGCTACTGCTACCCATTAGCTACGTGCATTGTGCACCAAACACAAGACTTGACTTAGACATCAACATCAGACACCGGAACAAGACACCAACCAAAAACAACGCCCTAGAAAAGATATTCAGCCTTAATTCCAGAACTATATTAGATTACAACTAGCTTTGACAGCACAAAGACTAGCACTAGACAGCCTCGACAAGCCGGGTCTACGAAGTCTGCACATTTAAAGTGAACTTAACGTCACACAAATGGCGCTTTCATAATAGCCCATCATCTAGATTTTATTAAGTAAAAACCCTATATTTTATTCCCTCCCCATTATACACTGTGTGTAAAAAGTCCCGGAACAGTCAATTATTTCGAAAATGGTGCACAATATAAAAAAACTTCCTGTATAAAAGTTGAAGGTCTTAATAAAATCAGGGTGGCCCGAAAAGTTGTGCTACACAAAACTTCATTTTTTTTAAAAGAATGATCCTTTTTTATTTACATTTTCTAATTCCTCTGGAGAATCTAAACAACAATTATGAAACATGTCATATGGCTAGACCCATTAGTTTCAGAAATAATTTGAGTTGAAGGAAATAATAAGATATTACTTACATTTTGCATTGTTTCGAGTTGGTTCAAAATATTTCACGTTAAATCTTGAAAAAAACAAAAAACATTTAACTTGTGTTAAATGAAATGTACCTCACTCGAGTTTAGTCAACATTTTAATAATATCCAAATTATTAAATACGAGCAGTAAAGTAAAATTAACAATAACAAAAATAAAATTAAGTGTAAGGCGTTATTTAATTAAATGCTGAAAATGTCCTGCTCCCAGAGTTTGACAATGGGCTATGTTATAATAAAATTTATTGATGACGTTTTGTAACATTTCTTGGTTAATAGATGCACATTCTTCAATAATTCTTCTTCTCAATTCGTTCAGATCTGCAGGTTTTGTCACAAACACTTTATTTTTCAGATGTCCCCAAAGAAAATGATCAAGGGGCTTTAGGTCTGGTGACCATTTTGAACTAACTCGAAACAATGCAAAATGTAGGTAATATCGTATTTATGTCCTTCAACTCAAATTATTTCTGAAACTAATGGGTTTAGCCATATGACATGTTTCATAATTGTTGTTTAGAATCTCTAGAGGAATTAGAAAATGTGATTAAAAAAGGATCATTCCATTTAAAAAAAATTAAGTTTCGTATAGCACAACTTTTTGGGCCACCCTGTATAATTACAAAAGTCTTATTTCGATAGACTTTATTAAGACCTTCAACTTTTATGCAGGAAGTTTTTTTATATTGTGCACCATTTTCAAAATAATTGACTGTCCCGGGACTTTTTACACACTGTGTATATAAAAATAGATAAAAACATACCTTCCAACAATCACATTCCTACAACGCCTAAGGACATCATTTCCTCATCCGGCAACACCGTAATTGTCGAAAGGGCATATCTCCCTAATATCATCATCAAGGCACACGTAAGACGGCGGAAAGGCAGGACAAAAATGGACAATAAGCCCTTGGAACCAACTCTCTATAAGTGACGAGAAACTAGGTAATAGTATGGAAATGTGTGGCCAAGAACCATGTGGTTCTTGAGCAGCAAAAGTAAGATAACTTACCAGTCACGTGGTCAAAAATCCCTTACAAAAGGTTTGTGGAAATCCAAAATTACACGTGCCTCCAGCACAACTTGCGGTTTATCCAGTAAACCAAAGAAACGGATTCCACGCGAAAACTGCAGCCAAAATCCCTTAGGTACAAAGGCAAATCCTAGGACTCAAGAAGGCTTAGCAGCTAAACGACCATTCAGTCTGAAAGTTGGGGTAGAAAAGACCGAAGGAAGAACTTGAAAGGTTCAATTTCCCCCCTAATGACAAACTGCAATGTCATGATAAGAACCAGGGACGACTCGTCTCTCTGGGTCTGTTGCCAAAACTCAAAATATTTTCCATACAGTCCCAAAACACAATAGAACTCTTTAAAGTCTCAACTAGTTGTTGAGACTTTAAAGTCTCAACAACTAGAGAATTTCAATTCATGAACAAAACGAAGAAAACTTAATGTTGCTACAGACAGCAACACAGCAACAATTCCGTGCACTACGCCAATGACTTTGATTTATCAGTGAATCCTTGACCCATTTACTCCAAGCACCTGTGCGACATCCCAGGACCACTAAATAATGAAAACCCGAAGCGTTCGGAGCACACAGCTGTTCAAGATCAAGTTCAAGTGTCAAAAATAATAAATCATAACCCAATAATTAACGGATGGTAAACAAAGCACTGGGCCCCAATTTTTAATAAAGGTAAGTATTGAAATTGAATTCTATTTCATCTTAAGTCATCCTTCTACATTTTAGACGCAGTCCCAGAAGAATATTTCCCTGACAAAACAAGGATACAGGAAAACAGAAGCACCCTGCCAACCTGTCGGAAAATGAATTGATTATGTCCATGAAATGATTAAAATAAAAGGATATTAATTAAAAACAATCTTAGAGCTTTGGAATAAACTATTAAATGAGAATTTACAGAAAACTAACAAATTGATACAGTGAATTTTGAACTGTAACAATGTGTTATGTGATTTTTCAGATGATCTTCTTCGTTTGAATTTTGCTTTGCAAGTGAATGTTAAATATCCAAGTGTGTTAACATGTGTCTCTTCAAACTGCTTTTTCGTTTAAATTCCACTTTACAAGTGCCACATTCAAAGGGATGAATATCCGAGTGTGTTAACATGTGCCTCTTCAAAGCGCCTTTTCGTTTAAATTTTACTTTGCAAGTGTCACATTCGAAAGGATAAATATTCGAGCGTGTTAAAAAGTGCATTTTCAAAAAGCCTTTTTGTTTAAATTGTACTTTGCAAGTGTCCCATTCAAAAGGTTAAATATCCGAGTAAAAACATGTGCATCTTTAAATCGCCTTTTCTTTTAAATTTTACTTTGCGAGTGTCACATTCAAAAGGATGAACATCCGAGTGTTTTAGTTGATGAACTTTCAAATTGCCTTTTTGTTTAAATTTGGCTTTGCAAATGTCACATTTGAAAGGATAAATATCCGAGTGTATCGATAATATGTGAATTTTCAAAGCGCTTCTCCTCTTAAATTTTACTTTGCAAGTGTCACATTCAAAAGGATGAATATCCGAGTGTTTTAGTTGATGACCTTTCAAATTGCTTTTTTGTTTAAATTTGGCTTTGCAAATGTCACATTTAAAAGGATAAATATCCGAGTGTATCGATAACATGTGACTTTTCAAACCGCCTTTCCTCTTAAATTTCATTTCGCAAGTGTCACATTTGAAAGGATAAATATCCGAGTGTGTTAACATGTGCTTCTTCAAAACACCTTTTTGTTTAAATTTTATTTTGCAAGTGTCACATTCGAAAGGATTGATATCCGAGTGCGATACCATGTGCAAAACGCCTTTTTGTTTAAATTTTGCTTTGTAATTGTTATATTCAGAAAGATGATTATCCGAATGTGATATTAAATGATATTTTGAATTTGATTTTTTTTCAAACACATTGCAATTATTGTAACATTGAAATTTCCTAATAATATCTGCTCTTGAGGAATTGTCGTTATTTGAATATTCCTCTTCTTTTATAAATATTCCTCCAATAGGATCTATTAGCTGAATTTCTGACACTTCTATATTTGGATCATCTAGATATTCATTCTTTACGATAAACCTAAAAAAAAATTGTGTTAGATTCATAGTTGAATTTTGAAATTTTACGTGGTAGACAGGATTAGGATTCTAAAAATAAACACGTGGTAATTAAGTCATACAATATCTTAAACAATAAAAGAAAAAAATTACCAAGTCTAGGTCTAAGATTGTTTATTATTTTATTCACTTAACAGTTACACGTGTTACACTTATACAGGGTGTCCCTCTAAGGTCGGCCAGGTACGATATTATGGAGACCATAGACCTTTCGTGACTTGAAAACGAATGCAGATATTGAATTGCGGTTTGCGCCAAAATGTAGATATTTTTTTGCTCTTTAAGCACAGCAATACAAAAATAATATCATATCATCTGGATTTTTCATGAAAATTAGAAAAACCTAGATCTTGGATAAACAGCGCCCTTTAGAAGACGCGGTGGGAACTAACGACCTCGAACGAAGTGGTGTTCTTAATAACAATAAAATTCTCTTCTAAATAAGCCCAAATTGAATGAGGGGTATGGAAGAT
Source organism: Ceutorhynchus assimilis (assembly GCA_917834065.1). NCBI lineage: Eukaryota > Metazoa > Arthropoda > Insecta > Coleoptera > Curculionidae > Ceutorhynchus > Ceutorhynchus assimilis. The sequence continues at coordinate 9,836,612 of OU892286.1, read as the reverse complement.
ACAGCAATTTCTAAAACTATTTTTTCACCAGTTTCCCCCACCCTTATTAGTGAAGATACGAAAAAAGCCTAATAACCAAACTGGCGCAAAAATTAATGAACTTTTGATTTCTGTTAATAAAACAGTATCTTAATAAAGCCATCTCTTGAGAAAAGTTGACTTTTTAGCTATATCATTGTAATTGGGCCCCCTAGTGGTCATCCTAGAAACTTGAAAATAATTTTCATCAATTTGTCTTGGCCGATTTAGTGAAGAAAAAAAAAATCCGAAGCCGTAGGGTCTATGGTTTCCATAATATCGTACCTGGCCGACCTTAGTGGGACACCCTGTACAATTTCAAATTTCAAATATAAGATAAAAAGTTTTCTCTTAAACAATATCACAAGAGAAGATGTAACAGGCCAAAATTGCATAAATGATTCTTACCTACTTTCAATTTTATATTCAAGATTTCCTTAAATTTGTCAACATTTTCTCTATAAAATTTCATCAATAATCTCAACGGTTGTAGATCCTGTAAATTCTCTAATTTTCCATAGTCAAATTCTATTTGCTGTAATGGTTTTTCCTCATTTTAATCCATATTTTAATTCAACTCTAAATCAAAACAAAGCAATATTTTAAATTCGATCATCTGTTTCATAACAAAAATAATTCATGTGTCAAAAATATTTCGTGGGTTGTGTTCCGTAATCATGATGACCCGTTTTCAAGTGGGTGTACCGTTCATTGGTTCGATGTTCTTTGAGACATCTGGAACACACCCTTTGATTTCGTTTCTTTGACTTTTGATTGTCAAAAATTTCTGTCAACCAGCGGTGGAGTAGTGATGTTTTCAGTATCGTCGATTCTTCCTTGAGCTCTCTAATTTTGAAAACGGAACACTTACTCTATTTTGTATTCTTCAAGTTTTGATTGTTTTATGGGTTGATTATTTGTTGTTAATATCATAATTCATTAGCCGTTGTCGTTTTTCTCGGATTATGCTGTTGTGTGCAATTTTTGGTAAGTGAGAATTCTATCGATTAATTGTTGATGTTTGTCGTTATTCTAAATCATCTCTAAGTCCTTTAGGTGAGGTTAGCTTATTGATTGAATGTGCAGCACCTTCTCTTTCACGTTGACTGCTTTGGAAGAAACAAGTCCTCCAGAAGAATTAATTTTTTTTCTTCACCTTAAAAAGGGATTTTGGGCCTGATTTTCTTCTGAATTGAATTTATGGCACACTGAGTTATCTTGCGTTGTGTTTTACTTTCGTAAAGTGCCATAATTTTCGCCGATGTTATCGGATTTAAAAAAAAAAACAGTCGTTGTGGTAAGTTGCTTGCACGTTTTTTTCCAATAGAAGTTTCTGACTTTTTCCATTCAATTATTAGTTGAAAGCTGCCCTAAGGAGTAGAGAATAATCTCACCTACTCCAGGATATTCAATCCAGACCTCGATCCAGATTTCCGGAGATTTCCGAGGTAGACAAACCCTAATTCCATCAGGTAAAAAAAAAAACATAACCTTATAACAATTTTTGCAAACTCAAGACACATTTTTCTCAATTGCTATCAAAGCCTTATTATGATTTCATCTGATTTAATTAATTAATACCTTAATGTTTAATTTTTCTATTAAAATAATTTTCAAGAGCTATAGTCTTTTATCAAGTAAATTTGCTATTAGAAACTAATCATTACAGTTTCATTTTTTCTTATTGATTCAATTTATTCATGAAGTGCTCCGCTATTGGTTCAATTACAAATACAGTGTGTATAACAATTTTTTCTCTTAGGGTTCTTTCACGAGGTTTTTCTTAGGAGGTTGTACTTTACCATCAAGTATACCCTCACGAGTCACGGTTATAACAATAGACGTTCAATTGTAACCGAAATTGAACCAAAAGGCTAACAGACACCAGCCTAAGTAATCGGACGGTTACTCAAGTCATCGATCAAGTTAACCACAACCAGTAGCCAGGACTAATCTGGTGAACTGAATGAACCACCATCATCTGGAACATTTTGGTATCGTACTAGTTTTAGTTATCCTGATTGTTATTGTTTATTTACATTCTGTCCCTATTTGTACACCCGGTGATCACCTCGGTATTTCAGGGAATAATTCATTGCTGGCCCCAGTGTGGTAAATGAATTATTAAAATAGGTAACTTAACTAGACGTAACCTGTTGGGTTAATGTCAACTTATTGGTAAGGCTGGTTACGAAAGTGTAAGATAACCGTTCCGAGAACTAATTCTACGTTATTAGTTTTTTTTCTCTCTTATTCTCTTTATTTTTTTTTTAAATTTTCAAACCTTACTTTTCATATATATCTTTTTTTTTGGTTACTTAGTTATTGAGTTTCAATGACATTTTTGCATTTAAATTTAACTGATCATGACATAGTATTGCATTTCTGTATTTGTTAATTAACGATTCTTGACAAGGTCATTTTATTAATTGCTAATTTACTTGATTATTATTATTTATTTATTTTTCCTCTTAAATTCAAATTGTTGTTCTTTGTGGTCTGCGGCCATTTGGTGAATAAATAACTGTAGCACTTGATTTGAATTGACTTTTATTTGGTTTTATGCACACAGCCTGGTTTTTGCTAATATTTTTACTTTTATTAATTATTATTTGGATTGTAAGGTCCTGAAGCCAGATACCATCCTGGAGAGTCCGACTCATCTGTTCAGAGTCGGTGGCGCCCAAAACTAAAACCCACCCCTACTCTCCGAATTATTTAGTTCTGAGCTAGGGCTTAATTTGCACGCACTTCGACCTTCAGTCTTACAATCTCAAGTTCTTCATTCAATTATTTTTATTTTTATTTTATTTTTATTTTCATTATTTTTATTTTATTTTTTTTATTTTTTTTTTTTATTTTTTTTTTATTCTCAACTTTAATTTTTTTTTATTTTAATAAACTTTTCTTAATCAGCGAAAAAGCGTGGCAAAGAGATACATGCATTGATTAGTGAAAAAAATATCTATCAAACATAAGAAATATGCATTTGGCACATCGTATTATGTTATAGTTTCTTTCACTAAATACGTGCATCTGATTCATTTGCATCTCCACCTTATTGAAAAAAAGTAAACATTTCTTTCAAAACATTGGTAAACATACAACAGTTATATTTATTATATTAGGATATATGATTATTTATATTTAAACAATTAAGCGTAGTAGCACGCTTTAAATTAATTATGTATCAACGTAAAATTTTCATTAAAACAACAAATGAAAATTAAAATTAGTAAATTGTCGAATCATTGATTTAATGTAAAATTATTTTTCCCACGCATGAGAATACTCTTGTGGGGTAATTTGTATTTATTATTTATGTTAGCAAAATTTGTATTATGTTTGAATTGTTCAACAAATGCCTTATAATAATAATAAAAAGATAAATTATGTAGAAACTTGTGACGTCACACTGGCTAAATATCGAAACGGCAGCCTCCTGTTCGATGAGTGCTCAGAGAACCGTGCCCTATACTTTGAGTGGTTGCCATTCGCTCTAGTAAGATCGTGGACATTTGTTTCGGGAAATTCTTGAACGTGTTAAAACTGTACTTCCAAAGCCGGTATGACGTCACCGCCTAGGCGTTCGTAACTTTAAATCGCCCTAGCTCGAAAATGGTTCATCGTAGCAAGATGCGGTTTAAATATTTATTCTTAGATTTTTTGGCACTAAAACTTCCATTTACAATAAATTGTTTGAGGTTAGGTTTGTTATGGACAATAACAAACCAAATAAATTCAAGTGTGTTTTTTCGAAATTTATCAAAACTTTATCGATAAAAAATTTAAAAAACTGTGCGTTAACGTTACCTAATGTACCGCTCTATTAATTAGAGTGTAGAAAATTTAATAAAGTAATCGGATTGCTGTGATTTTCGAAGACTTAAGTTTGAGGTTATATCTTTGTGATGCCGCGTAATACCTGTTCAGCTTGTAAACTTGATTTGGGAAGTGAAGATGAGCAGATCGTCGCCTGCGATAGCTGAAGAACTCATCTACATTTCCAGAAAAATATTCTGGACTCAATACTTCAGAGGCCAGAGCATTTGTATTACAAAAACGTAACCTTATGCATTTCTGCCAGTATTGTCGAGATGCGTTCAAGAGTGTTCCAGAACATTGAAAGACAGAATTGTACCACTGGAAAAAGAAAAGTCTGTCGATACCGAATCACTAATATCTGAGATGAGCCAAAGAGCAACCCGAGCTCAAAATTTAATGATCTATAACATTCCGGAATCTGTATTCCTCAATTTGAATGACCGCATAGATCATGACAAAACAAAAGTGTCCGAGATTTCTACGTGGGTTTGCAGCAAGACCTTGCTTCGACAATGAAGGTTGTTCGTGTTGGTCAAATGATAAATGTCACCTAGGCTAGGCCTGTGAAAATCATCTACAAAATTGCGTGAATCAATCTACAAAATATTTTGCGATAAAACATCGATGCAACAAGCAGCTTATGAGAAAGCAAAGGAAACTCTTGAAGCCAGAAAGATTGTTGGTGAAAAGAACCTTACTGTTATGTTGTACCAACAGTTTATATTAAGCAACAAAAAACCACAGAAACATCCCATTGAGAGTATATTTCCAAAATGTAGGAGGTCTACGTACCAACTTGCATAAGCTTATGAAGACAGTGGAGTGCTGTCGTTATGATATAATTGTAATGTTTGAAAGCAACTTAAACGTGGACTTTTCTGATAGTGAAATCGAAAGCAAAGATTTCAGTATTTATTTTGTACAAATGTGTTATTAGGTGTCTCTTTAAATCATCTTCTTGTTTGAATTTCGATTTGCAAGTGTCACATTCAAAAGGGCGAAAGTCTGAATGTGTTATTAAATGACGTATAAAATTTGATTTGATGTTGAATATGGCATTGCAAGTGTAACATTGGTATTTCCTAATAACATTTTGTCTCGATAAGTTGATGTCACTCGACTGTTCTTCTTCCTTTATAAATATTCCTTTATTTGGATCTATCAATCCAATATCTGATACTTCTATTTCGTTTTTAATGTCATCCTCTAGATAATCATTATAAGACATAAACCTAAAAAAAAATGTATCAGATTCATAGTTAGATTTTAGAATTAATCTAAGTAGGTGTTGGAACGAATTTCAAAGTAATTTTGAATTGATTTTCATTTCTTTCCAAATAATTATTTTTGATTGAGCTGTCATGTCTTGAAGGAACTGAACGTGATAATGCGTTCCGGAATCAGCGCGAACTCATCGCGGAACAACGGCAGTAGAAGTCGGACCAGAAAAAACAATTAAAATTTTGTTGAATAGTTACTTAGAGATTCAAAAGCTAGAGAGGTTATGCCTTTTGTCTTTGAAGCTTCAGATTTTTCATTTTTCTACGTTCACGGGCTCCAGCTTTGAAGCTACGTCAGCTTAACTTTTTCTTTTACCTATACAATTAAATATTCAATATACTACGGTGTGATTTACAGTCTTTTTCAAGTTCAATTATTCGCAATGTCCGAAAGCATGCTTCAATTAGTGCTTTAACCGGAAAAGCGGTATGTTGGTACTAGCTCGTGTCTCAACATAATAAATTTGGTCCTTCGAGCCGGATGATCTATTGACCCATCGCCGCCGTAGTATCGTTACACATTAGAGGTACCATTACTGTGTTGAAGTATAGCTCAGTACGAAGAAACAGTGACAGGTGCTCTAAGGAACAAAAAAGGTAACATTATTCCTCATTATTCCTGGCAACCTTCAGTACAGAAACGTTCATTGAACAGAAGCGATTGTCCAGAAACTCCTTTTGGTGGAATATCACCAGAAAAAATACATTTATATTTGCACAAGTGCAGTTGAAGTGGCGACCGTTGCCAACAACTCTTTTTCTTTACGTTTGGGGTCCAAGTCAGGCTTCATTAGGGTCGTGCGCTTAAATTAGATAAATTTACTAACATTTTAACATTACTAGTGAACATTTTTGACGAGACATTATTCATTAATAAGTATATCATCATCTTTATTTATTTTTGCTAGTGGAAAATCTCAATTTTAATACAAAGCCAAGTCGGAGTCATTGACTTTGGACGAATTTTATACATTATTTTTGTACATTTTAATACGAATATTTCTTACAGGATTTTGACATTTTGTATTAGGTATTTAGTAATTTAGTAGGTAGTAGATTGTCCAATTAACTATTATTAAGGTGCTGACAGGTAATTGTATAAAAACATTATTTAACATTGGTGCTATATTCACCCTAACAATTCAATTTCAATAAGTCAAAATGCCTAGAAGAAGGTCAACCACAAATACTACAAATTTTGATGACTTCAGTGAAAAAACTAGAGATCTTCTAAGGAAAAGAGATATTTTAAATAATAAATTGAGAAAATTTAGTTCATTTTTAAATAATTTAAAATCTTCAGAACTTAGTAGCTCCAAAATAATAGAACTAGATACAAGATTAAAAGATTTAGAAGGCAGTTTACTATCAGATTACAATATTGTTCAGTTTGATTTAGAGGGAATAGATTTTGAGAAATTCAATGATGACGAGGAAAATTCGTTTGAAAATTTCTATTATAAAACCATTTCCGAAGCAAAAGAATACATTTTAGATGCTTCAAAAACCCCCACTTCCTCACCAAATGCTAGTACGTTACCAAACCTTTCTACTTCCTCTAATGCTTCCAAATTAGTCAATGTTAAACTTCCAACGATAGAGTTGCCTAAGTTTTCTGGAAGGTACGAAGGTTGGCTTGAATTCAAAGAATTATTTTTATCGTTAATTCATAATGCTCACAATCTTGAGCCAGTTCAAAAACTTCATTACTTACGTGCTTCATTAGAAGGTTCTGCTGCTCAATGCGTACAATATCTTGAAATTTCAGGCAATAACTATGATCTAGCTTGGAAAATTTTGTGCGAAAGATTTGATAATAAAAGGTTAATGATACATAACCACATCAAATCGCTTTTTAGCATTCCAGAACTTAAATCAGACTCTCCTAGAGCGCTTCGGAACCTTGTTGATTCTTTGTCAAAAAACTTAAGGTCACTTGAGGCCATTAATGTCAAAACTGAAAATTGGGATCCTTTAATCATTTATTGGGTAACTAATAAGCTAGATTTGGATACAATTCATGATTGGGAACAATATAAAATAGTTGGAGACTTACCAACCATTTCTGAACTTAAAGCTTTTCTGACAGCTCGTGCTGAGTTTTTTGATAAAGTCAATATGCACAAATTCAAACCAAAAAACTCTAATCCTAATGCCTCATTCAAGGGCAAAGAAAAATGTTTGCTTGGAAAAGCTGAAAATGATAAAGATAAAGAAACAAATGTTAAAAATAGAGCCAGGTTTTCGTGTTTCTATTGCAACAAACAGCATTCTATTTATAAATGCGACGAATTTATTGCTTTACCTCTAAAAATCAAAAAAGAAAAAATAAAGTTTTTGAAACTTTGTGCAAACTGCCTGCAAAAGGGTCATGAGGTTAATCAATGCAGACACAGCTCTTGTCGACATTGCAATGAAAGACACAACTCATTATTACATTATTTTCAGAACAAAAATACAACTAATATTGCAAGGGCGAATCTAGGTCAAGGCTTAGATTCAGAACCACAAAATTTGGATCAGACCTATCCAGTAACTGAAAACGACCAATCCACGTCATGCAAGGCTTCCTATAATAGTCAAGTTTTGCTTGCCACGGCATTGGTGGAAGTAAAAGACTCCTCTGGTCATTTTCATGTTTGTAGAGCTCTACTAGATAGTGGCTCGATGTCCAATTTCATTACGTCAAATTTAGTAAAGAAGTTACAATTAACACAACATTCAGAAGACATTTCCATTAGTGGCATTGATAAGGCACAAGCTCATGTGTCAAAGTCATGTCAGATTTCATTAAAATCATTACATTCGAATTTTCAAATTAAACTCAAATGTTTGGTGCTATCTCGCATCACCGATAATCTTCCTTCTATATCATTAGATGCAAGCTCACTCGATATACCATTTTACATTCACCTTGCCGATCCGAACTTTCATGAATCCAGTGAAATCGACATTTTACTTGGCGCAGGTATATTTTGGAAATTGTTGTGTAAAGGTACCAAGCAATTAGGCCCAGAGAAACCATTTTTGCAGAACAGCAAACTTGGGTGGTATATTTCAGGACCTTTGGGCTCAAATTCACAACAAAATACATTCGGCAATTATTTTTCTAAAGATATCCAGACCCAATTAGCCAAATTTTGGGAACTCGAGGAAGTTTCTCCAAATGCATCACATTTGTCCGATGAGGAACAGCAGGCTGAGTTGCATTTCCAGCAAACTTTTAAACGAGACAAAGAAGGTAGATTCATTGTATCTGTTCCCCTGATGGATTCAATTTCAAGTTTAGGTGATTCCAAACAAGGTGCCACACGACAATTCTTCACTATAGAAAAAAGACTTGCATTAAAACCTAAGCTCAGGGAAATGTATGTCGATTTCATGAATGAATATAAGGAACTTAATCACATGTCTATCGTTCAGCCCCAACCAAATGAAATAACATTTTTTTCCCCTCATCATGGTGTACTGCGGGAGGATAAAACCACAACAAAATTGCGAGTCGTCTTTAACAGTTCTTATCCATCCTCTACAGGCTTCTCGTATAATTCAATACAGTTAGTGGGTCCGACAGTGCAAGAAGATTTGCTATCTATTTTGCTTCGTTTCAGACAACATTCATATGTCATTTCAGCAGATATATGCAAGATGTATCGGCAGATTCGGATTGCAGACGAGTTTAAACCTCTTCAACTAATACTATGGCGTTCGAGTCCTGAACATAACCTCCAAACTTTCTCTCTTAACACAGTCGTCTATGGGACAGCTAGTGCTCCATTTCTGGCAACCAGGTGCCTGTTGCAACTTTCTATCGAGCATCAATCATCACATCCCCACGTTTCTGAGGTCATCAAACGAGATTTCTATGTCGATGATCTTTTGTCTGGTGCGAATTCTGTAGAAGAAGCAGTGGTTTTATGTCAAGAAGTTAGAGCAATTTTAGCTAGTGCAGGCTTTGAGCTGAGAAAGTGGAAGTCAAATAGTTCGGACGTTATTAATCAAATTAAATCATCAAATGTCTCCGACGACAAATTTTATTTTGGATCGTCAGAAATCAGTAAAACTCTTGGGATGCTTTGGTCTAGCCAGAGCGATCTTTTGTCATATTACATTGGATTATCACCAAAACCAGAAAGGGTGACGAAGAGAATCATTCTGTCAGAAACCGCTAAGGTTTTCGACCCACTCGGGCTTCTGGCTCCAGTAGTGGTTCGAGCAAAAATGTTTCTACAAAAACTATGGCTGCTTAAATTAGATTGGGACGATGAAGTGCCGTCTGAACTTGCCAATAAATGGCTATCGTTTAGATCGGAACTTCCCGAACTCAACAAATTACAAATTTCAAGGCAAGCTACTGGCAAAAAGCTAGTTCGAGTCGAGCTACACGGGTTTTCGGATGCTTCTCAATCTGCATATGGAGCTTGTATATATTTGCGTACTATAGATACTCGAAAGAACATATACATACAGCTTCTTGCCTCTAAAACACGTGTAGCCCCTCTCAAGTCCATTTCCATACCTAGGTTGGAGCTTAGTGCCGCTCACCTATTAGCACAACTCTATTCCAAGGTCTTATCTTCATTAACTTTAAAGTTCAACGACATTCAGTTCTGGTGTGATTCGACGGTAACTTTATGCTGGATTCGTTCATCACTACATCATTTCCAGGTTTTCGTTGCGAATCGAGTATCGGAAATTCAGAAATTGGCTCCACCCGAGTACTGGAGATATGTTCCCACAGCTCAAAATCCAGCAGATTTTCTTTCCAGGGGCATGTCGCCAAAAGCTCTTGCTGGAACTAGGGATTGGTTTTGTGGGCCAACGTGGTTATATCAAGCATCATCAAATTGGCCACAAGACATTACCATGTCCAATCTTGTACCAATTCAGCAATTACCCGAAATACGAAAAAATATTCAAGTTTTAGTTCATGGTGAAGCTCACCCCAAAATTTCATTTTTTCCATTTCGAAATTATTCAACATTATCCAGGGCGAAACGTGTAATGGCGTATTGTTTGAGATTCTCCAATAACTGCAGAACTTCTCAGAAACGGAGAAACCTTGAACATCTAACCTTGGAAGAATTGAATAAGGCCATGAATAAACTCGTTCTATTAGCTCAATGGGAGTCATTTCCTGATGAAATAAAAGAACTTAAAAAAACTGGAAGCGTCAATCGCAATAATCATCTGCTAAGCTTAACTCCATTTTTAGATGATGGCATTATGAGAGTGGGAGGCCGCCTCAAACATTCACCATATTCATTCGACAAAAAACATCCCATGCTGTTACACCAAAAACATTATTTAACATTCCTCATTCTAAGGGCTATACATTATGAGTGCTTTCATTGTGGACCTCAGCTATTATTGTCAAAAACCCGAGAAAAATTTTGGCCGATCTCTGGAAGAAATTTGGCCAAGAGAATAGTACGTGAGTGTGTATTGTGTTTTCGATTCAAGCCAAGGTTTGTTAATCCAATAATGGGAAATTTGCCTGAAGCAAGAATAACTTCTAGACCCCCATTTTCTAATGTCGGTGTCGATTACGCGGGTCCATTCCAGTACAAAGACAGAAAAGGTCGCGGTGGTAAAATACTAAAGTGTTATCTCTGTCTGTTTATTTGCTTAACTGTTAAGGCTATTCATCTTGAACTGGTGACAGATTTGAGTACCTCAGCTTTTCTCGAAGCTTTTCAAAGATTTGTTTCACGTCGAGGCAGGCCGTCTGATGTATACTCCGACAACGGCAGCAACTTTCTAGGCGCGGACAATCGTTTGAAGGAACTAGGACAATTTTTAAAATCAAACATAAATGACATTATTCAACAATTAGGCAACGATCTTCTGGTCAAGTGGCATTTTATTTCCGCCTATTCACCACACCTAGGGGGAATATGGGAAGCGGGAATAAAGTCTGCGAAACAACACTTATTAAAAGTATTGACATCCCTTGGAGGTGTTTTGACGTTCGAAAGTTTTTATACAATTACATGTCAAGTAGAAAATATACTTAATTCTAGACCGCTTACACCAATGTCAGCGGATCCAAATGATCTTGCTGCTTTAACACCGTCTCATTTTTTGGTTGGTTGTGCATCCGAATCTCTCCCCTATTCTGACTTGGAAACCACCCCATTAAATAGACTCGATCACTATGAACAGTTGGAAAAAATTAAACAGCATTTTTGGAGATGATGGAGTACCGAATACATTACTCAGCTCCAACAGCGTTTAAAATGGAAGGAGAATATGCGCAATCTCTCGGTTGGTGAATTGGTGCTCGTTCACGATAACAATACGCCTCCGTACAAATGGCGTCTTGGACGCGTGTGTGCCATACATCCAGGATCTGACGGTTGTGTGCGAGTTGCATCCGTCAAAACCGCCTTTGGTGAAATTAAGCGCGCGGTAGTGAAATTAGCGCCACTTCCTATTACGTAAAGACCAAAATACCAACTTTTTTTTTTTTTATATATTGGACTCGTGTCTATATATTCTTAGTTTAGGTTAATTTTATAGTCTTTTGCATTTTGTTTATTCTAATGTCAATTGTATACTTTATTGAAAGTATCCTTTCAAGGCTGGGGGCATGTTGGAACGAATTTCAAAGTAATTTTGAATTGATTTTCATTTCTTTCCAAATAACTATTTTTGATTGAGCTGTCATGTCTTGAAGGAACTGAACGTGATAATGCGTTCCGGAATCAGCGCGAACTCATCGCGGAACAACGGCAGTAGAAGTCGGACCAGAAAAAACAATTAAAATTTTGTTGAATAGTTGCTTAGAGATTCAAAAGCTAGAGAGGTTATGCCTTTTGTCTTTGAAGCTTCAGATTTTTCATTTTTCTACGTTCACGGGCTCCAGCTTTGAAGCTACGTCAGCTTAACTTTTTCTATTACCTATACAATTAAATATTCAATATACTACGGTGTGATTTACAGTCTTTTTCAAGTTCAATTATTCGCAATGTCCGAAAGCATGCTTCAATTAGTGCTTTAACCGGAAAAGCGGTATGTTGGTACTAGCTCGTGTCTCAACAGTAGGTAGGAGTGGTAGCATCAAACACTCAAAAAAATTATAATTTATCTGCTTCTTTTCCACTAGAATGTGCAACTGTAAAATATTTTAAATTTAAATTATTCCAGATCCAAAAAAATATTCTTACAATACAACCAACAATAGAGCAACAGGCAATTAACCCTTGAGGCCTGCAAACGAAATTAACGATAAGTTAAACTAACTGAATCTAGCTACAGGATATAAAATTAGCATAAAGTAACAAGTAATTGCAATGTCGATAACAACTACTAAGTGCGCGTTCACATTGGCACCGCTCGAGCGGTGAGCGTTGCGCGATGCCGCTGTAGCGATGCCCAAAAATAATTTAACATTATATTTCGAGTGAACATGTTAACACCGCGGGACGCGCCGCTTCAGTGTGACCATGTTCAGTTGAAATATATTGTTAAAATTATTTTTGGGCATCACTACAGCGGCATCACGCAACGCTCACCGCTCGGGCGGTGTCAATAACGCGCACTAATACCAGATATACATAAATAAAGCCCGCATTACATCCATATATTTTTTCGTGTATTTCTACATATATTTATGCATGAAGAAAAATACGTAAAGCGAAAATATTAGCGGTGTATTTGCACTTTCGACAGCTGCTCTCGTAAAAAAAAATCATGAATTTATGGATGCAAAAATAGACCAGGCAAATTTCAAAAAAATGTACGACGAATGTGAAGTTTTTGCGGACATTTATTTTTTTGTTGGAAACGATAGCTCTTAATTGTAAAGACAGCTATTAGGCAAAATAACTACATATATAAATAAATCGGTAGTGGTATTGGGGAAGACACGAAAAAATGGGTCGCGGCGACAATGAAGAAGAAATTTTCCAGTTTCAAAAGAGTTTGTGAGAATTTGGGGCAGCCTCTTGTTAACTTTTCAATTGAAACAAACCATCCTTATTACTTCATAAATTCTTTAATCAATCGCTCAACGCGTTTTGGTTAACAAACCATTATCAAGAGCTTGAGCAATCTGTAAGTAGAGAAGTTTTTTAACGAAACTCTGTAGTTAGGTTTTGATTGATAAAAGTCTTTAAAAAAGCGTTAAAAACCAAATAAAAACTGGTATACTTACAGATACTATTCACTCATAGTCGCACACATTAAATTATTCCATTAGCAACTTAAGATTATTAAAAAAACAAAGGGACACACAAACACAGATGACAATCAACATAAAATATGAATTTTCAATATACAGGGTGTCCACTTAGTGCGATATCGGACGATATCTCCTTACAGGGTGATGCAAGAGAAAAAAAAGGTAAATTACAAAGTTGTTTGACACTCTAATATGCATAAGCTAAAAATATTTTTGAATATACAGGGTGCTCCGTTTATGGGGTAAGCGAGAGAACTTTGTTTTTTATAATAGAACATCCTGTATGTGATTACATATTTGGAGGTAAAATTCTGCGCAGATTTCATACCTAAATTCAATTTGAAAATATGTAAAAACTAAACGGTTAATTTTAAACAAAAACCGATCCAACATTCCTATCTTAGATTTTCATAAACCATCATTTGACACCAACTTCAAATTTAATCCATGATTAAAAATTCCAGTTAAATTTAATCTGCGGTTAAATTCAAAGTTGCTGTCAAATGATAGTTCATGAAAATCTCAGATAGGAATGTAAATTCGGTTTTCCTCTAAAATTAACCGTTTAGGTTTTACAGCCTGTCAAAGTTGCAAAAAGTCACTTTTCAACTGTCAATATTCCCAAAATAGTTGAACTTAGGTAAAGGGTATATCACATGAAATCTGCTCAGAATTTTATGTAGAATCCAAATATGCAATCACATACATTTAAAAAAACAAAGTTCTGTCGCATAGTCCATAAACAGAGCACCCTGTATATTCAATAATATTTTTAGCTAATGCATATTAGAGTATCAACTTTGTAATTTTTATTTCTTGTATCACCCTGTAAGGAGATATCGACCGATATCGCACTAAGTGGACACCCTGTATATTATAACTATAATGTTATAATGTTAAATTTTGGCACTAAAATTATCATTTATATTACTAAAATAGGTCGAATAATAATTATAGATATCCTCAGGAACAGATTGAGCAGGAGGCAGAGAAGAAGGATTAGATCTTGGTTAGATGCGCAGATGTTGCACTAATTAAATTTGAGAATAGGAACATAAGGTAGGTGCGATCTAAATTCCAAAATTTAAAACATATGGTCATTAATTATTACAATATTTTTCATTAGGTACCTACTTATAAATATTTTTATCTATGAACATTTGCACCTTTGAATATATTTTCGATGTCGGGTATTTTTGCCAAAATATGAAAATGAACTGATCCAGTTTTAAGACGACACGCCTTCATGAGAAATTATCGGTCATGTTGGTGCACTTATGTAATTACTTCGGATTATTTACCAAGTCGAGATATTAGTTTTGCATTTAAAAAAATTTACATTAAAACACTCGTTTATCCACATGTTTGGATGCAAAATAAACACACAATTTTTTTTCCCCGTTTGAATTAAGTCAAGCAAAAATTACCTACATTGGAATTTACACTTGTCTGAATGCCTCACTGAATTTCGTTTCAAACTACCCCTGCTTGTAAATTTAGCGTTGCATATGTCGCATTTAAAATTTTTCATATTCGAGTGTGATACTGTGATATATGATACTTCAAATCGCCTTTTCGTTTAAATTTTACTTTGCAAGTGTCACATTCAAAAGGATGAACATCCGAGTGTGTTAACATGTGCTGTTTCCAATGGCCTCTTCTTTTAAATTTTGCTTTGCAAATATCACACTCAAAAGGATAAATATCCGAATGTGAAATTTTGTGGTTTTTTAAATCGGCTTTTCTTTTGAATTTTGCTTTGCAAGTATTACATGCGAAAGGATAAACATCTGAGTGTGTTAACATATGCCGTTTCCAATATACTCTTCTTTTAAATTTTGCTTTGCAAATGTCACATTCAAAAGGATAAATATCCAAATGTGTTAGTTTGTGATTTTTTAAATCGGCTTTTCTTTTGAATTTTGCTTTGCAAGTATTACATGCGAAAGGATAAACATCTGAGTGTGTTAACATGTGACGCTTTAAAATTAATTTTCGTTTAAATTTTGCTCTGCAAGTGTCACATTCAAAAGGATAAATATCCAAATGTGTTAGTTCATGACTCTTCAATTCGTATCCTCGTTTAAATTGTGCTTTGCAAGTATTACATGCGAAAGGATAAACATCCGAGTGTGTTAACATATGCCGTTTCCAATATACTCTTCTTTTAAATTTTGCTTTGCAAATGTCACATTCAAAAGGATAAATATCCAAATGTGTTAGTTTGTGATTTTTTAAATCGGCTTTTCTTTTGAATTTTGCTTTGCAAGTATTACATGCGAAAGGATAAACATCTGAGTGTGTTAACATGTGACGCTTTAAAATTAATTTTCGTTTAAATTTTGCTCTGCAAGTGTCACATTCAAAAGGATAAATATCCAAATGTGTTAGTTCATGACTCTTCAATTCGTATCCTTGTTTAAATTGTGCTTTGCAAGTATTACATGCGAAAGGATAAACATCCGAGTGTGTTAACATATGCCGTTTCCAATATACTCTTCTTTTAAATTTTGCTTTGCAAGTGTCACATTCGAAGAGACGGACATGCGAATGTGTGATTGAATGATATTTCAAACTTGTTGCGGTTTTAAATACAGCGTTGCAAGTATAGCATCGAAACTTCCCAATAACATCTGTTCCTGATGAATTTCCGACACTTGAATATTCCTCTTCCTTTATCCCTTTATTTGGATCAATTAATTCAATAGCTGATATTTCTATTTCGTTTTTTATGTCATCCTCTAAATAATCATTTTCTATCATAAACCTAAAAAAAAAAAGTGTTTTAGATTCATAGGTAAATTTCAAAATTGGTTGGTAGATACATTAGGTACGTGGGATTGAAATTCCAAAAATTAATACACAACGTAATTTAATGCTATAAAAGTTTTCATTATGTAACAGAAGATTGGAGTAGAAATTTCGAACAAAATGGAATTTTAATTGATGTGGTTCCAAAAAAGATTTTTTTTTCTCACTCAAGAAGATCATTCGTGAATTCGAAAAAATTTCCGGAAATAATAATTGTTCAGTACTTATATTTTAACATTACGTTACGCTCAAAGTGAAACAAGGTAAGGTGTTTAGGTTGTAAGCAAAACAACTCCGTGAACTGAACAAGCACTTCATTTAATGCCCCTCGGATAAATAGGTTTACAAAAACTAAACTAAGCTCATCAGCCCCCTGTGACCACTTATGAAACCCTTTACGCACAGCCCTAACATATTTATCATTTGGGCGGGCACGTCATACCTTGTCTCAAGCTGGCCACAGACTAGCATACAAGTGCTTCATACATGCATATCGTTCATGTACGACAAGCGCTTTTCACTCACATATCTACACACTAGCTTGTCACACAAGTAGTATGAAAGTACATGATGAACAATGACGATGAATTTAATTCACTGCCAGCGGCTGTTTTAATTTAAAAAAAAAAGGGTTCAAAAGCCGATCAGTATTTTTTCTGCAATCGCATGAAATAAGATAGGAAGCATCAAGGGGAACATTTTATTTTAAGATTATGAAACATAAAATTTGAATTGGATATACGAAAATTAATCTAATTGTTATTTTTCCACAACCGTGTGGCAATTAAAGGGAGAAAATAAATTTGAATACACATATACAATGTGTCCAAGATAAGGAGGGCCAGTATGGGGATCTCAGAAATAATTTAAGATACGACGTTGCTCCAATTAGAGGAAAGTTGCGCATTTTTGTGCCCATCAAAATACCGCTCTCATATTCTCAAAATTCCGAGCGATACCTAAATATCGTTTGGCATCCTCTGGAGCTCGGTCTGTCTGCTCCCCAGACTCTTTATCATTTGGTGAATATGGTGGTGGAAGTGATCGGCAATCGAAAAAACACGGTTCAATCAGTTCAGTTTTCAATCAGTTTGTTCAGAACGAAAGAATTCTAGGAATATTTATATTTTCCGATAATTCAACTGCTCTAACGCGTCAAATATGAAGTAATCCAACCCAAGTATCACACCGATTGTCATGATTTTTTATAAGTCGCCCATTGAGATATCTGTATATCTGTTATTAACAAAAGTTTCATTAAAACCCTCGTTTATCCATAAGTTTGAATACTAAATGAACGCATAATTTTTTTTCGCGTTTAAATCAAGCAGAGCAAAAATTACCTACATTAAAACTTACAGTTATCTAAATACTTCACTGAATGTTGTTTCAAACTACCTTTGGTTTTAAATTTAGTGTTGCATATGTTGCATTTAAAATTCTTCTCATTCGAATGAGTTGTTAACATGTGCTTCTTCAAATTGCCTTTTTGTTTAAAGCTTGCTTTACAAGTGTCGCATTTAAAAGCATAAATTTCCGAGTGTGTTAGTTCAAACGGACGAATATCAGAATGTATCATTAAATGTTTATTCAATTCTCCATTGGTTTTAAATTTTGCATCGCATATATTGCATGTAAAATTCTTCTCATCCGAGTGTGTTAATATGTGTATATCCAAGTTCCTTTTTTTTTTTAAATTTGCTTTACAAGTGTCACATTCAAAAGGATAGATATTCGAATGTGTTATTATGTGATTCTCCAAATAGTCTTTTCGTTTAAATTTTACTTTGCAAGTGTCACATTGAAACAGATAAATATCCAAATGAGTCAATAAATGAGTTTTTAGGTTTCCCTTGGTTTTAAATTTAGTTTCGCATATGTTGCATCGAAAATCCTTGTTAGCCGAGTGTTGTAATATGTGTTCCTTCAAATTGGATCGTTGTTTAAATTTAGCTCTGCAAGTGTCATATTCAAAAGGATAAATATCCGAATGCATTAATTCGTGATTCTTCAAAGCGCTTTTCCGTTTAAATTTTGCTTTGCAAGTATTACATGCGAAAGGATAAATATCCAAGTGTGTTGACATGTGTTCCTTCAAATTGCCTTTTCTTTTAAACTTTGCTTTGCAAGTGTTACATTCAAAAGAATGAATATCTGAGTGTGTTAATTTGTGATTATTTAATTCTACTACTGTGTTAAAATGTGGTCCTTCAAAATGCTTTTCCGCTCAAACTTTGCTTTGCAAGTGTTACATTCAAAAGAATGAATATTGCGAGTGTGTTGCTATGTGAGACTTGAACTGGGATTTTCGTTTAAATTTTGCATTGCAAGTATCACATGCGAAAGGATAAATATCAAAGTGTGTTGACATGTGTTCCTTCAAATTGCCTTTTCTTTTAAACTTTGCTTTGCAAGTGTTACATTCAAAAGAATGAATATCTGAGTGTGTTAATTTGTGATTATTTAATTCTACTTTTCGTTCAAATTTTGCTTTGCAAGTGTCACATTGAAACGGGTAAATATCAAAATGAGTCAATAATTTTTTTTCATCGAAATTGGATGTTTTTACGAAATTTTCTAACAAACTTTTATCTCTAAATTCTCATACTGCCTATTATCTTTTGAAACATTCCTTTTCAATTCCGAGAATCACTTACTTACTTCGAAGTGCGCCTTGCTGGAGAATGCACGAATGTTTGGAAAAATTTGACGATCTTCTGAAAAGCAGTTTAGAAAATATTATAAATTGTAAAATTGATTCGAATGCCTGGTCACTGTGCACTCTTCCAACTAAATTAGGTGGTTTGGGAATTAGAAATAGCACATCTTTATGTTTTTCAGCTTTTCTTGGTTCTGTGAACGATTCTTCATATTTGTTTCCACAAATTCTTCCTAGCGAAATTATTTCGCATCCAGACTTGGTTTTGATCGAAGCATCGAAGGAATTTCAAAATTTAACAGGCATTTTGGATACCTCAAATTTAAAATCACAAAAAGACTTTGATACAG
The DNA here is from genome assembly GCA_917834065.1 of Ceutorhynchus assimilis. Lineage (NCBI taxonomy): Eukaryota > Metazoa > Arthropoda > Insecta > Coleoptera > Curculionidae > Ceutorhynchus > Ceutorhynchus assimilis. The sequence goes on along the minus strand of OU892286.1, from coordinate 9,817,484 downwards.
CAATGTGTGAAGTTTTCTTTAATAAAATTTTTGTATCTACAAAATCTCAAGTTGATAAAGCACGTCTTCTAGCTCTTAATGAACCAGAAAGCAACGCTTGGCTTAGTGCTTTACCCTCTTCTCCTTTAGGAAACTTGTTGGATGACTCGTCTTTCCGTGTTTCCGTCGCTCTTCGTCTTGGTCTTCCTGTGTGTGAATCTCACACCTGCACTTGCGGCGAAATAGTGAGCAAATTTGGCCTTCATGGCCTGAGCTGCAAAAAGAGTGCTGGTCGTTGGACTCGCCACAGTTTGATCAACGACATTATCAAACGGTCTCTAGTTTCAGCAGGATTCCCAGCAAAACTAGAACCGTTTGGTTTTTGTAGGAGCGATGGAAAGCGGGCTGATGGAATCACTTTGATTCCTTGGAGAGGGGGGAAATCTTTAATTTGGGATGCCACTTGCAAGGACACGCTTTGCAGCTCCTATGTTGGCAAAACTTCCCAAAAATCAGGAGAGGCAGCCAAGATAGGAGAATTAATAAAAAGAGCCAAGTACAAAGAATTAGAAGACAGAGGATTTTTGTTTTGCACCTTTGCAGTGGAGACGTTAGGTCCATGGGGCGATGAAGCTAAAAAATTGGTGTCTGACATAGCAGCCAAAATTAAAACAAAAAATGCTAGAAGCTTCATGACGCAGCGGATCAGTCTTGCAATTCAGAGGGGTAATGCGGCCTCCATATTGGGGACCTTACCTGAAGAATCCGGTTTAGAAGAGGTTTTTTATTTATAGTTTTATCAATTTTATTTTATATTTTTAGGTTAATAATTATCCTGTATTTATAAATAATAAAGTCAATAAATGAGTTTTTAGGATTCCCTTGGTTTTAAATTTAGCTTCGCATATGTTACACCGAAAATCCTTGTTGTACAAATGTGTTATCAGGTGTCTCTTCAAATCATCTTCTTGTTTGAATTTCGATTTGCAAGTGTCACATTCAAAAGGGCGAAAGTCTGAATGTGTTATTAAATGACGTCTCAAATTTGATTTGATACTGAATATGGCATTGCAAGTGTAACATTGGTATTTCCTAATAACATTTTGTCTCGATAAGTTGATGTCACCCGACTGTTCTTCTTCCTTTATAAATATTCCTTTATTTGGATCTATCAATCCAATATCTGATACTTCTATTTCGTTTTTAATGTCATCCTCTAGATAATCATTATAAGACATAAACCTAAAAAAAAAAATGTATCAGATTCATAGTTACATATTAGAATTAAACTAAGTAGGTAGGAGTGGTAGCATCAAAAACTCAAAAAAATTATAATTTATCTGCTTCTTTTCGACTAGAATGTGCAACTGTAAAATATTTTAACTTTAAATTATTCCAGATCCAAAAAAATATTCTTACAATACAACCAACAATAGAGCAACAGGCAATTAACCCTTGAGGCCTGCAAACGAAATTAACGATAAGTTAAACTAACTGAATCTAGCTACAGGATATAAAATTAGCATAAAGTAACAAGTAATTGCAATGTCGATAACAGCTACTAATACCAGATATACATAAATAAAGCCCGCATTACATCCATATATTTTTTCGTGTATTTCTACATATATTTATGCATGAAGAAAAATACGTAAAGCGAAAATATTAGCGGTGTATTTGCACTTTTGACAGATGCTCTCGTAAAAAAAAATCATGAATTTATGCATGCAAAAATAGACCAGGCAAATTTCAAAAAAATGTACGACAAATGTGAAGTTTTTGCGGACATTTATTTTTTTGTTGAAAACGATAGCTCTTAATTGTAAACACAGCTATTAGGCAAAATAACTACATATATAAATAAATCGGTAGTGGTATTGGGGAAGACACGAAAGAAGAAATTTTCCAGTTTCAAAAAAAGTTTGTGAGAATTTGGGGCAGCCTCTTGTTAACTTTTTAATTGAAACAAACAATCCTTATTACTTCATAAATTCTTTAATCAATCGCTCAACGCGTTTTGGTTAACAAACCATTATCAAGAGCTTGAGCAATCTGTAAGTAGAGAAGTTTTTTAACGAAACTCTGTTGTTAGGTTTTGATTGATAAAAGTCTTTAAAAAGCGTTATAAACCAAATAAAAACTGGTATACTTACAGATACTATTCACTCATAGTCGCACACATTAAATTATTCCATTAGCAACTTAAGATTATGAAAAAAAAACAAAGGGACACACAAACGCAGATGACAATCAACATAAAATATGAATTTTCAATATACAGGGTGTCCACTCAGTGCGATATCGGACGATATATCCTTACAGGGTGATGCAAGAAAAAAAGTTAAATTACAAAGTTGTTTGATACTCTAATATGTATAAACTAAAAATGTTTTTGAATATACAGGGTGCTCCGTTTAAGGGGTATGCGAGAGAACTTTGTTTTTTTTTTTAATAGAACATCCTGTATGTGATTGCATATTTGGACGTAAAATTCTGAGCAGATTTCATGTAATATAATCCATACCTAAATTCAACTGTTTTGGTAATATTGACTTTTTGCAACTTTGATAGGCTGTAAAACCCAAACGGTTAATTTTAAACGAAAACCGATTTAGCCTTCCTATCTTAGATTTTCATAAACCATCATTTGACACCAACTTCAAATTTAATGATTAAAAATTCCAGTTAAATTTAATCTGCGGTTAAATTCAAAGTTGCTGTCAAATGATAGTTCATGAAAATCTCAGATAGGAATGTAAATTCGGTTTTCCTCTAAAATTAACCGTTTAGGTTTTACAGCCTGTCAAAGTTGCAAAAAGTCACTTTTCAACTGTCAATATTTCCAAAAGAGTTGAACTTAGGTATAGGGTATATTGCATGAAATCTGCTCAGAATTTTATGTAGAATCCAAATATGCAATCACATACATTCAAAAAAACAGAGTACTGTCGCATAGTCCATAAACAGAGCACCCTGTATATTCAAAAATATTTTTAGCTTATGCATATTAGAGTATCAACTTTGTAAATTTTTTTTCTTGTATCACCCTGTAAGGAGATACGTCCGATATCGCACTAAGTGGACACCCTGTATATTATAATTATAATGTTATAATGTTAAATTTTGGCACTAAAATTATCATTTATATTACTAAAATAGGTCGAATAATAATTATTGATATCCTCAGGAACAGATTGAGCAGGAGGCAGAGAAGAAGGATTAGATCTTGGTTAGATGCGCAGATGTTGCACTAATTAAATTTGAGAATAGGAATATAAGGTAGGTGCGAATTAAATTCCAAAAATTAAAACATATGGTCATTTATTATTACAATATTTTTCATTAGGTACCTACTTATAAATATTTTTATCTATGAAAATTTGCACCTTTGAATATATTTTCGATGTCGGGTTTTTTTGCCAAAATATGAAAATGAACTAACCCAGTTTTGAGACGACACGCTTTCATGATAAATTATCGGTCATGTTGGTGCACTTATGTAATTACTTCGGATTATTTACCAAGTCGAGATATTAGTTTTGCATTTACAAAATTTACATTAAAACACTCGTTTATCCACAGGTTTGGATGCAAAATAAACACACAATTTTTTTTTCCCGTTTGAATTAAGTCAAGCAAAAATTACCTACATTGGAATTTACACTTGTCTGAATGCCTCACTGAATTTCGTTTCAAACTACCCCTGCTTGTAAATTTAGCGTTGCATATGTCGCATTTAAATTTTTTTATATTCGAGTGTGATACTGTGATATATGATACTTCAAATCGTCTTTTCGTTTAAATTTTACTTTGCACGTGTCACATTCAAAAGGACGAATATCTGAATGTGTTGTCATGTGACTTTTCAGATGGCCTTTTTTTTTAAATTTCGCCTTGCAAGTGCTACATTCAAAAGGATAAATATCCGAGTGGGTTAACATGTGCATCTTCAAATCGTCTGTTCTTTTAAATTTCAATTTGCAAATGTCACATTCAAAAGGATGAATATCCGAGTGTGTTAACATGTGACTGTTCAAACCGCATTTTCGTTTAAATTTTACTTTGCAAGCGTCACATTCAAAAGGATGCACATCCGAGTGTGTTAACATGTGCTGTTTCCAATGGCCTCTTCTTTTAAATTTTGCTTTGCAAATATCACATTCAAAAGGATAAATATCCGAATGTGAAATTTTGTGTTTTTTTAAATCGTACTTTCTTTTGAATTTTGCTTTGCAAGTATTACATGCGAAAGGATAAACATCTGAGTGTGTTAACATGTGACGCTTTAAAATTAATTTTCGTTTAAATTTTGCTTTGCAAGTGTCACATTCAAAAGAATAATTATCCGAATGTGTCAGTTTGTGACTCTTCAAATCGAATTCTCGTTTAAATTTTGCTTTGCAAGTATCACATGCGAAAGGATAAACACCTGAATGTGTTACCATGTGCTTTTTTAAAGTGGCTTTCCGTTTAAATTTTGCTTTGCAAGTGTCACATTGGAACGGATAAATATCCAAATGTGTTAGTTTGTGCCTCTTCAATTCGTATCCTCGTTTAAATTTTGCTTTGCAAGTATTACATGCGAAAGGATAAACATCCGAGTGTGTTAACATATGCCGTTTCCAATATGCTCTTCTTTTAAATTTTGCTTTGCAAATATCACATTCAAAAGGATAAATATCCGAATGTGTTAGTTTGTGATTTTTTAAATCGGGTTTTCTTTTGAATTTTGCTTTGCAAGTATTACATGCGAAAGGATAAACATCTGAGTGTGTTAACATATGATCCTTTAAATTTAATTTTCGTTTAAATTTTGCTTTGCAAGTTTCACATTCAAAAGGATAAATATCCGAATGTGTTAGTTTGTGACTCTTCAAATCGAATTCTCGTTTAAATTTTGCTTTGCAAGTATCACATTCGAAAAAACGAACATCCGAATGTGTGATTGAATGATATTTCAAACTTGTTGCGGTTTTAAATACAGCATTGCAAGTATAGCATCGAAACTTCCCAATAATATCTGGTCCTGATGAATTTCCGACACTTGAATATTCCTCTTCCTTTATCCCTCTATTTGGATCAATTAATTCAATAGCTGATATTTCTATTTCGTTTTTGATGGCATCCTCTAGATAATCATTTTTTATCATAAACCTAAAAAAAAAAGTGTTTTAGATTCACAGGTAAATTTCAAAATTGGTTGGTAGATACATTTGGTACGTGGGATTGAAATTTCAAAAATTAATACACAACGTAATTTATTGATATAAAAGTTTTCATTATGTAACAGAAGATTGGAGTAGAAATTTCGAACAAAATGGAATTATAATTGATGTGGTTCCAAAAAAGATTTTTTTTTTTCTCACTCAAGAAGATCATTCGTGAATTCGAAAAAATTTCCGGAAATAATAATTGTTCAGTACTTATATTTTAACATTACGTTACGCTCCAAGTGAAACAAGGTAAGGTTGTAAGCAAAACAACTCCGTGAACTGAACAAACACTTCATTTAATGCCCCCCGGATAAATAAGTTTACAAAAACTAAACTAAGCTCATCAGCCCCGTGTGACCACTTATGGAACCCTTTACGCACAGCCCTTACATATTTATCATTTGGGCGGGCACGTCATACCTTGTCTCAAGCTGGCCACAGACTAGCATACAAGTGCTTCATACATGCATATCGTTCATGTACGACAAGCGCTTTTCACTCACATATCTACACACTAGCTTGTCACACAAGTAGTATGAAAGTACATGATGAACAATGACGATGAATTTAATTTACTGCCAGCGGCTGTTTTAATTTAAAAAAAAAAAGGTTCAAAAGCCGAACAGTATTTTTTCTGCAATCGCATGAAATAAGATAGGAAGCATCAAGGGAAACATTTTATTTTAAGATTATGAAACATAAAATTTGAATTGGATATACGAAAATTAATCTAATTGTTATTTTTCCACAACCGTGTGGAAATTAAAGGGAGAAAATAAATTTGAATACACATATACAATGTGTCCAAGATAAGGAGGGCCAGTATGGGGATCTCAGAAATAATTTAAGATACGACGTTGCTCCAATTAGAGAAAAGTTGCGCAATTTTGTGCCCATCAAAATACCGCTCTCATATTTTCAAAATTCCGAGCGATACCTAAATATCGTTTGGCATCCTCTGGAGCTCGGTCTGTCTGCTCCCCAGACTCTTTATCATTTGGTGAATATGGTGGTGGAAGTGATCGGAAATCGAAAAAACACGGTTCAATCAGTTCAGTTTTCAATCAGTTTGTTCAGTGGGAAAGAATTCTAGGAATATTTATATTTTCCGATAATTCAACTGCTCTAACGCGTCAAATATGAAGTAATCCAACCCAAGTATCACACCGATTGTCAAGATTTTTTACAAGTCGCCCATTGAGATATCTGTATATCTGTTATTAACAAAAGTTTCATTAAAACCCTCGTTTATCCATAAGTTTGAATGCTAAATGAACGCATAATTTTTTTTCGCGTTTAAATCAAGCAGAGCAAAAGTTACCTACATTGAAACTTACAGTTATCTAAATACTTCACTGAATGTTGTTTCAAACTACCTTTGGTTTTAAATTTAATGTTGCATATGTTGCATTTAAAATTCTTTTCATTCGAATGAGTTGTTAACATGTGCATCTTCAAATTGCCTTTTTGTTTAAAGCTTGCTTTACAAGTGTCGCATTTAAAAGCATAAATTTCCGAGTGTGTTAGTTCAAACGGACGAATATCAGAATGTATCATTAAATGTTTATTCAATTCTCCATTGGTTTTAAATTTTGCATCGCATATATTGCATGTAAAATTCTTCTCATCCGAGTGTGTTAATATGTGTATATCCAAGTTCCTTTTTTTTTTTAAATTTGCTTTACAAGTGTCACATTCAAAAGGATAGATATTCGAATGTGTTATTAAGTGACTCTTAATTAGTCTATCCGTTTAAATTTTGCTCTACAAGTGTCACATTCAAAAGGATGAATATCCGAGTGTGTCACTATGTAATTCTTCAAAACGCCTTTTCGCTTAAATTTCGCTTCACAAGTGTCACATTCAAAAGGATAAATATCCAAATGTGTCAAAATGTGATTCATCAAATTGGTTTTTCGTTTAAATTTGGCATTGCAAGTATCACATGCAAAAGGATAAATTTCCGAATGTGTTAAAATGTGATCCTTTAAATTGCCTTTTCGTTTGAATTTCGCTTCGCAAGTGTCACATTCGAAAAGACAAATATTCGAATGTGTAATTGAATGATATTTCAAGCTTGTTTCGGTCCTGAATACAGCATTGCATATGTAACATTGGAACTTCTTGATAATATCTATTTCTGAATGCGACACTTGAATATTCCTCTCCCTTTATGAATATCCCTTTAGTGTCTGTTAGAACAATATCTAATTCTTCTATTTCGTTTTTAATGTCATCGTCTAGATATTCATTTTCTATCATAAACCTTTAAAAAAAACGTTTTTTAGTTTTATAGTTAGATTTCGAAATTAGGTGCACTAGGTAGGTGGGATTGAAATTCCAGTAAATTAATACATATGGCAATTATTAAATTATATTTTTTATTACTCATACAAATCTGTTTGGCTGCATGTACTTATTATTTCAGTAACCATCAACATACCTATTTACTCACAAAAATTAGAGAATTTCAACAAAAATTGCATTGCAGTATGTAATAGAAGATCGCAGCAGAAATTTCAAACAAAATGACAATATAATTATTGCTACATAAATGTGGCTTCCGGGAAGAGTATATTAAAGATTTCTTAAAATTATGTGAGTAATTGAAAGCAAAATTTCCTGAAGTATTTTCACTTATAATACCACTAGTTAACCGGAAAACCACAAATAATCTGAGCACCAGTGGTAAGTAAAAAAATTTTATATCAAAATTTCAACATTTCAATACCTGACAGACATGAATTGATAGTATCAGCAATATAGAACGTACCAGCTCTGTGAATTTACTAAATCAAAAAATTTCACTGTGTAGCTTCGCCCAAGGTACCCACCAAGAGAAAAATTTCCGAAAATTTTTCTAATTATTACGGAAACGTATTGAAATGCGGACTTGAAACACAGATTTAAAATTTTCGGGGATAATTCCACTCATATATAAAAAAATCCCAATTTAAATCTTGAAAACCGTAGTTTGCTTTCGGATAAAAAAGGAGGAAGGTAAAGAAAAAATGATACTAGATAAAAAAATCCGAGACATTTTTTGTCCTCATCCGAGTGTGTTAGAATGTGAAACTCAAAATTGTCATTTTGTTTGAATTTTACTTTGCAATTGTTACATTCCAGATGATGAATATCCGAGTATTTTATTGTGACTCTTTTAATCAAATTTTGCTTATGTGACTCCCATTTTTTATTTTATTTTTGTATTTTACGTAAAAATCTGTTTTTTTCTTAATGTGTAGGAAAAAGGGTCCTATTTAACATACTAAAAGTCCCATCCAATCCCAGCATGATAAATCCGAAAAAAAAATCCGCCATTTTTATTTTTCAGTTTTTACTGAATAACTTTTTTATTGATGCATTTTGGAAAAATGGTGTAGATACTTTATCTAAAGGGCTTAAAAATGCGCATATTTTGATATAAAATAACTATTTGTAAAATAGAAAACTTACACAATTTAAAAATGATAAGGTACCCAAAAAATATTAAAAATTTTGATTTGCAAAGGGTTTGATTCACATATTTTGTGTTTCAAAAACAAAAAAGCCTAATATGGGGTAATTGAGGCAAATACAGCATTGGTACAAGTAATTCCATAGCAATGGCCATACTTTGGGGAATACCTAATAATGACTAGTCGTATAACATACTAAAAGTCCCATTTGGTAGGATTTTGCCAAATAGGAAAAAAACGGCCCTCATCTTGAATTTTTCTATTTTTTTGTCAATATATCAGTAAATTGAGCCTCTATGTAAAAATATCGACATTTTTTGTTGGGCTGTGAAAAATACATAATGTGCAACAATTTTTTTCCATAATCATATCGATACAGCTATACACCTAGGGACGACCGAAGGGAGCGCTATAATTTGTCGAGGGATTGAGAAACACTTCAGTCCTGAGGTATATATACTATTTTAATGTACTTCAGAGGGATTAAAAGTACCCTTTTATTCCGTTTCATTTAATCCCCGGGAAATAAAGTAAAAATTTAATCCCTTGAGGAATGAAGTGAAATTTTATCCCGGGAATTGAAAGACCCACTTTATTCCCTTGGAAGGGTACTTTTAATCCCTAAAGTGCATAAGTAAATAAATTTTTCTTATTTCAAAAATTCGTGAAGTTTCAAATTTCACAAATCTTAGTACCTACATAATAGTTTATTCAAAACGTTATCTAGTTGTTATTTTCTAGTAATTTATATATAAAAAATATAATTCGCGCCTGGCAAAAAGTTAATAATTTACGAAGCTAGCACTTTTGCAGTTTCGAGTTCCAGGATGCGAGCACATTGTCGTTTCTCTTTAACAAACGTCAGAAGCCATGTCTGTCTGTTCTAAGAAAGAATCCTCAATTGTTTGAAACACTTCATTTTATGCAGAACATGCTTTGAAATCAAAAATTTTGAAAGTCGGTATAGAGTTTTATTTACTCAAGTTATGCCAAAACTACCTCAAGCCAAACCTAAATGAACTTTATGTATCATAGAATCACTTCAATAGGCAGGTACTCTCAGGTCAGTTAAATTTAGGTGTGCTGTATCCTATATACAGAAAAAGCGGCAGAATAATATCTACCGAGAGTTTATCGTCATTCAAATCGTAGATCAATTAAAAGCATTTTAAAATGAATAACCAAATTAGTTTAAATTTTGAATAATAAAGTTCAAGAATGGCTGGGCAATCGTCTGGATCCTGCAGCATGGCGCTGGGTAAAAAGCGACAATGGTGGCCTAATTCCAAACAAAACGAAACAAGAAATAGCACCACTCAATTTGGGTAATCAGCTTTTTTGTAACTACAAATAGAGTGCATGTGGACGTAATTGTTTATGTAAAAATTTGGGCATTCGGTATTCCCCAAAGTGTGGCCATTGCTATGGAATTACTTGTACCAATGCTGTATTTGAAATAGAAGAAGAGGAAACTATTGACTTTTATAGGTTTTTCCATCCAATTACCTCATATTAGGCTTTTTTGTTTTTGAAACACAAAATATGTGAATCAAACCCTTTGCAAATCAAATTTTTTAATATTTACTTATCATTTTAAAATTGTGTAACTTTTCTATTTTTGAAGCTACAAATAGTTATTTTATATCAAAATATGCGCATTTCTAAGCCCTTTGAATAAAGTATCTACACAATTTTCCCAAAATGCATCAATAAAAAAGTTATTTAGTAAAAACTGAAAAATAAAAATGGCGGATTTTCTTTTTCGAATTTATCATGCTGGAATTGGATGGGACTTTTAGTATGTTAAATAGGACCTGTGAGGAAATATTTTTCACTTACATTCGCTGAGATCCAAAGAGGTCGCTGGTACCCAGGAGCTGTTAACTTCTAATACGGCTCAAGGGATTTTCTACTTACTGTTTTCGAAGGACCAGGTGAAAGCACCAAGGAATTTTGTCAACAATAATCAGCAAATTTATTTTCTGAATAAACTGCTAAATATACAAATACCTTATCATTAAAAATCAAAATTATACTAGAATAAGAGAATAAAGGCGTTTCGGATCAGTAGCTTACAACTTTGCTGTGAGAAGTGCTGAAAGGAGGATGGGAGAGAAGAATTCCCCTTGAAGTCTTTTGACTATTTGAAAAATGATTTCAACTGATTGACTTTTTCTTTTTCTGGTGCGGGAAACGACCAGGCAGGTGATTACCTTTACCTAGTTACCTTTTTGCACCACCTGTCCCACCAATTGCAGCAGAAGTTAGGTAATACGGTTATTCTATCTAAAGTAAAAGCTTAATAACCAAAGCATGATAAATAATGTAAATTCATATGTAGTGTTGTGAGTTATTTCACAACATATTCCCCCCTCCTTGGGGTAACTACCCCAAAATAGAACCCTTCAACTTGAAACAAACTTAGTTTTGATACCCAGGAAGAAGGCATATTTTTGCAATGGATCTAGTAAATACTCCATCCCTGGTTCGTATTTTCACAACACGAACACGTCCGTCTTTTCCGGGAAAAACCTCAACGACCCTAGCCAGAGGCCATTTTAATGGAGGAGTGGATTCATCTCTCAATATAACCAGGTCATTAACTTTAACATTTTGATAAGGAAGAAACCATTTAGGCCGATTTTGTAACCGATTTAGATAGTCTTTAGTCCACAACTTCCACAATTGTTGTTGAACTTGTGTACATTTTTGCCATAAGTTGAGTCGATTTTGAGATACATCGATTACATCTTTCTCTGGGTAACTAGTCAAATAAGAGCCAATAAGGAAATGTCCGAGAGTTAGGTAAGAATAATCTGAGGGATCATTTCTTCTTCTTCTTCAATTCCCAATGGCCCCTTGTCGTCCAGCAACAGTCAGCCAGCTCTCTTCTGTTTTCAATTAAATTTTGCTTTCCATCTAGGGGAGCCCTTACTTGCCTGTTTAAAGATAGGAAATATAAGGATGCGTACTGCGGCGTATACAGTACTAGGAAGGATTTCGCCAGGTAATGAAGGGTGTCGCTCTCCTGAAGAATCAATTTAAAAAAATATATTGATAAATATTTAATCAAAACATTACTTGTTGCCAACTTTATCATACTACAAGCAAGCTACTTTTCCAAGCGTACCTAACCAGATGCAGCAACTGAAAAGTCATGCGAAAGGACAATTTAATATTCGTTTATGTTGCCCTTAGTACGCCCTAAATTTTCATGTTATTATCCTTAACAAAATTCATTATTACATAGGCTTCCTTGCTCAGAGGTTCAGCCAAGATTTCCTCTATATTTACTGGTCCATTTTTCATGTCTCTCAACCTGGAGTAAAGATGATTTCCTTGATTTCTTCTCAATTCGCAATTCAGGAGCATATGTTCTATGTCTCCTTCTAATCCACAGTCACAATTCGCATCTTCCCTAAGCCCAATTTTATGTAGATGTTGAGGAGTTAGACAATGAGTAGTTCTCAATCTACAGAATGTGCTAACTTTCTGTCTGTTAATGTTCTTTATTTGAGAGAGCCATGGAATCCTTTGTGGGAGTTTAACAATATGGAAATATCTACTAGTAGAGATTCTTGACTTATTGGCGTATAAATTTTTCCATTCCCGCCATGTCTCATCCTTTAAAGCCTTATAAAATTCTAAATAGTGTCTCTCATCATTTATGTAATTATCTGCTTCTCTTCCCCTGGCAGCCAATTTATCAGCAATGTCATTTCCTCGTATTCCTGAATGACTGGGTATCCATATTAATTTGATGTCTCTTCCACCTTCTTTCAATTCCAGCAAACACTTCCTAGTCCTAAGTACGTCTTTACCAGAGTCTCTTCTTACCCCAGTCTTTACAATTTTCTGGAGAGCACTTTTAGAGTCCGAAATCACACTAACTTTTTCACTGTCTTCTTTAAGTGATTTAAGGGCTATGTATATTGCCAACACTTCAGCAGTACAAATACAAGTATGATCTATGCATTTTCCCATAGTTCGAATATTCCTTGTTTTATTATATACCCCAATTCCACATTCTCCTGTTATGGGATCAAGAGAAGCATCCGTGTAGATGTATTCATACCCTGGATAATGTTCATTTAGTATCTCCTCAAATTTATGTTGACTATCCAGATCAAACCTTGCAATATGTGAGTCCCTCCAAGAGATTTCTTTCACTTGAATGTCCAGCTCAAAATCAAAACAAGGGTAGATATCAGATTTTTCTAGGTTTTCCATTATGGACAGCCCAAAGTCAATTCCTTCTATCATAGAAGGAGCCTGCTTATTCTGCCAGTATCTCGGTTCTTGATTGTATAATCCATAAAATCCTATCAAACTTTTATTCAGTTCATCCCTTCTAGTTGAGAGTTTTTTTAAAGCCAGTTTAGAACATAGCCAATTCCTTCTTAATTTGAGTGGAATCTCTGCGGTCTCTGTGAGTAAAGCAAATATCGGCGTGCTTCTCATGCATCCAGTTACAACCCTCAGTGCTTGATATTGAGCTCTGTCAAGCTTATTCCAGTTGATCTGACTAGTATGATGTATGGCTTGACATCCATACTCCAAATGCGATCTTACTAGGCCCTTGTAAACATTCAGAAGGATATTCGGATCTGCTCCCCACCAAGTTCTTGTAAGTGCTCTCATAACGTTTATTCCCGTTTGTGCTCTCTTGTTGATGTAATCTATGTATGATGTCCATGATAACCTTCTATCCAAGATGACTCCCAAGTATTTGTACTCAGGAACCCACTCTATATCTTTATTTTGGATTCTCAACCTAATTGGAGGATTTTGTCTTACACCCTTTGAAAATAGTACAGCCTTTGTTTTCTCTATGGAAATGTCCATGCTATGATCCTTCATCCATGCTGTCAGAATGTGCGTCGCTTCCGGTACTTTGCGTATAGCCTGTTCTGGCTTGTCAGCAACAGCAAAGAGTACTATGTCATCCGCAGACTGCAACAATTTAACATCCTGAGGAACCAAAGCTTGCATTTTATTACTATATAAATTAAATAATAGTGGACTAAGAGGAGACCCCTGAGGCAATCCCATGTGAGTCAATCTTGGTCCTATCAGTTTTCCTGAATTAGGAGATCTTATATATAACATCCTATTTGAAAAAAGGTTTTTTTTTTTTTACGGATATGCGCACTCGCAAGGAAATGTCCCATCACGCTCGAGAAGCGGCAAAAAAAATAAAGTCAACAGTCCATTATCTATTTGGGATTCTACTAAATATTCTTTCAACTTTTCTAGCGAAACATTATCATAGGCTGCTTTCAGGTCCATAAACATAGCAACCATGATCTTATTATCTGTAAAGGCACTATAAATAGCAGTAGTCAATAACACTAGATTATCAATGGTACCCTTTCCCTTTCGAAAACCATTTTGACTTGAGTGAAAGTACTGTATTTTTTCCAATGCGTGTTCAATTCTGGTTTTGATGATATTTTCCAGTATTTTGCCTAAGCAAGTCGCCAAGGCTATAGGTCTGTATGAATCATGTTGATCTGGGTTTTTGTTAGATTTTAGAATCGGAATTATAACCTGCTTCTTCCAGTCCTCCGGAATACTCACTCTCCCCAGAATAATTTCATTATACGCATTCATCAAGGATTTTTTGATAAACATAGGTGCCCTTGATATCATGTTGTATGATATACTGTCTATTCCTGGAGAAGAGTCTTTTTTCCCCTTCAAATTAGTTTCCAATTCATCCAATGTGACTTTCTTGAACTGGTGACATTTATATTGGAATTCTCTGATAACTTGCATAACATATGGTGGCGCCAGATAATTTAGTTTGTCCTCTATCCATTCTTCATTAATTGACTTCTGGCTGTAGTTTCGGTCATTATTAGGAAATTTTCTGACTATTCTCCAAACATTCTTAATGGGCATATCTCTGTTGAGTGTTTCCGTAAACTTCCTGAAACTTTCTCTTTTCTTATTCTTTGAAAATCTTCTTGCTTTTGCTGCTATTTGTTTGTAGTACATGAAATTCTCCATTGTCATATCATTTAGGTATTGCCTCATGGCCATTTGTCTTCTATTGGCTATGGCCTTACATTCTTCATCCCACCACTTTGGTTTCCCATTGTTTCTTATTCCAGAAGATGATGTAGTTTTTATTTTAGGTATAGACTCATTGGCGGCTTCAGTTATTTGATCAATTATTTGCTGATAACTTAGATTGTCTCTTTCCTCCCCAAATGAATGATAATATTTTTCCCAATCAGCCTTTCTAGTGTTCCATTTTCTTAAAGGGATTATTTCTGTATTGGCAATATGATTTCCATCATTCACCTCACAAACCGTTGGGAAGTGGTCACTCATACCTAATTCATCAATTGTTCTCCAGCAACATTTTAGGCCCAAGTCCGCCGAAGTAATCGTAATGTCTGGATAGCTTTTGTTTTGATTTGGAGGGGAAAATCTAGTTTTTGTTCCATCGTTCAACATTATCAGATTGTAATCATTTAACATTTCAGCCAAGTTTCTCCCATTATAATTTTCAATATCTGACCCCCAAACTCTGTGTTGGGAATTCAAATCACCCATTAGAATGAACGGAGGAATTAACTGTGTAAATATTTGCTGGAAGTTGTTAACTGACAACGTTATATCTGGAGGGTTGTACGCTGTGATTATGGAAATTTCCTTTACCCTTATACCCATGATTTGGAATCTTTGATTGAAATTATTGTTGATATCCATTCTCTGAAAGGGTAAGAGGTTATTTATAAGAATCGCTATTCCTCCTCTTTGATCCAGTCTATCTTGTCTTAATACAATATAATTTTTTATTTTTAAAATTTTACCTGGACCAAGCCAGGTCTCATTAAGTAGGACAATATCCGGTTTCACTCTATTTATTAATAATATTAGGTCGTCATAGTTAGCAAATACACTTCTAAGATTCCATTGAATAATTTTCATCAGTTTTTCCTGAATGAAAAATTTCTTCTGTATGAGCGTTTAAGTTTTCATTATCATATAGCGTGTCATTACCTTCATTATCTTCTAATCCCGATTGGGTTGCTTCCTCAAATCTTTCAACGAGCCATTCTTTAGTTTCCATGTTACAATCCATTTTGTTAATAACTCGCCTCATCAATTCCATGATTGGGAGCACCTGAGATGAAAATATCATCGGTGATGGTGAGTTTGTCCCAAGACAAGATCCACTCTGCTGTGGAGTTCTGCTTGGATCGGTGTATAGACATTTCTTATGTTGTTCTCTGTCGTATCCCTGTACAGGGGAACTTGGAACTTTTCTCTTTAAATTTGATACTATATTGGAGTAGGGTCTTCTGGGGGTTTGTGGAATGTAAAGATGTCTTTGATTGACTTCTATTGTGTTATTTGTTTCATTACTATTTATTATTCGAAGGTTAGGGAAGTCTCTATAGTCTGTCTTTGCTCTACGCAAGTTTCTTTCTTCTGGGGCTACATCTTCATATTCCTGTTCCTTCGGATATTTCTGCCTAGCTTCAAAGTATGAAATATTCTCCGTGACCATAGTAGTTTTTATATTTTTTTGTCTCTGATATTCTGCACAATTCCTGTCTGTAGATTTATGTTCTTTTTTACAATATATGCAAGTGGGGGCTTCCACTTCACATTCCTCCTCTTTATGCTCAGCTGCACAGTTTGGGCACCTTTTTTTGCTTCGACATTGTTTTGAAGAATGACCATACCTCAAACAGTTATAGCACATCATAACTGGACTAATGTAGACATCAATCCGAACCTCAACATATTCCAAATTAATTGACCTAGGTAATGTCTTCCCTTGAAAGGTAAGTACAACTGATTCAGTGTCTATGTATTTAACTTCACCATTTTCTTTAATTCTTTTCTGAAGCCTTCTTGCCTCTATAATTGTAGCCACTGATTTAGCAGAATTAATAATTTCCTCAGCAGTTAAATTTTTTACTATTCCTCTAGCTAAACCTTAAGAAGTTACTAGTGAGATTGGTATATAAGCTTTTAAATTGTTATTTTTAATTACTTGGCTGTCTAAAAACTCATTGGCACTAATATATTCTGAGAATTGGACACCTACACGATTTTTGCCCTTTCTAGAGGTTTTTTCAACTCCCTTCACATTACCAATTCTAAGCATTCTGCCTACACTCATTGGATGTAAATTTCCTATTTTTTCTTCATTCTCGCTTTCAACTATTACAATGTAAGGTTTGGGGTCTCTGAAGGTATATTTACAGGTTAATTTAGGGGGCCCCTCAGGACCCCCCGATTTTTCTCCCATGCTTAAACCGAGCTAAGTGAGGTTAGAAATGTTAGAATACAAGCACAAGCAGGATAAAGGAAAAAACAAGCAAGCAAATGTATATTCACGGATGGGACTTACCCCTAGATGCGATTGAGTTTCTTCTAAGCTTTTCTTTTTAGAAAATTTCACAAATTCACTTTCAAAAAGAATTTTTGCTCCCGAGCTGTCAAAAGTCAAAATTAATCCTCCGAGGGATCATTTGACAGTTCACATAAAGGTCGTGAGTTCAAAACTGCTTCAACCTGAGCCAACAAAGTAGAGAGCTCCTCAAAAGTAAATTTAGTGTTGCACATGGTTCGCATTTGATGATGTTTTGTGCTTTTTATTGCTGCCTCACATATTCCTCCATAATATGGAGACCTAGCAGGGATGAACTTCCAAGTAATGAGATTGGCAGAAGAGAACTCCTTTACTGCGTCCAAATTTTCGCTTTGCCATAAAAATGGGTAAATGAAGTCCATGCAGCTGATTGCGAGAACCCACAAAATTTGTAGCATTGTCAGAAAATATAATACTAGGATTACCGCGCTGAGCGATGAATCGATATGCACTGCCCGTGTAACCATGCAAACAAAAATGGCCATATAGCACTTTCCAATCGACGCCTTTCGAAGAAGTGAAGTTTTATAAGGAAAGGGTCCACCAAAGTCAATACCAACATTGGTAAATGGACGAGAAATTTCTACTCTTTCTTTTGGCAAGTCTGCCATTATTTGACAAGTCTCCTGAGTTCTAAATCTATAACAAGTGTGACATTCGTGAACTATCTTTTTCATCTCTCGAAGACCGTCTAGTGGTCAATAGTGAAACCGAATATTAGAGAGGGTAGTTTGAGGACCAGCATGTAGGAGCCTCAAATGTTCTTTTCTGAGAAGTAATCGAACTGTATGATTTTTAGATGGTAGAAGTATGGGAAATTTTTGATGGTACGGGATATTTGCATTTGACAATCTTCCACCAACACGCAGGATATTTTCAGAGTCTAGAAAGGGGTTCAATTTTTGAAGCTGTTTATTAATAGTTTGACCTTTGGTCTTTAGATTGTTTATTTCCTGTTTGAAACATGTGCGTTGAATAACATAACTTATTTTGGTTGCAGCATTTCGCAATTCTGAAACCGAGAGGCGTACTAAGAACCGTTTTGAGAATTTTCTTGTAGAGTTGATAAATCTGAGACAGTAAGCTATGACTCTTTGGAGACGAGTATATTTTGAGAAGTTTGGGAAGATATCATGAAGTCCAGTATGCAAGTTTTCGATTACATAAGTAGTTTTTCGTTCTTCAGGGAGATTTCTTACATGTTTATTGAATTGAAAATTATCTAAGTTCACGTTTGGATCGGATAAAAATTGGGGCCCATGCCACCAAAGAGCACAATTCAAAAGTTCTGATGGAGGTGAACCTCTGGACAATAAATCTGCTGGATTTTGCTTAGACCTGACATGTTTCCAGGAGAAATCCGCATCCTGTATCATGGCCACACGATGCGTAACAAATGTTGACCACCGTGAGGGGTGCGATTTTAGCCAAGCAAGAACTATTTCCGAGTCTGTCCACAGAGTTACAGAATCTATTTTGCAGAAATTTGTATCACATTTAAGTACTGATATTATTTTTGTAACCAAAGTTGAGAGAAGAACACAACCCATCAATTCCAGCTTGGGGAGAGTAATTATCTTCAATGGCGAAACCCAATTTTTGGCACTCATGAGAGTAGATTTAACTAAATTATTTTCGTATAAAACACGGAGATATGCGCAGGCGCCATAGGCTTTGGGACTGGCGTCTGAAAAACCATGTACTTCCACTCTTTGGATAGGTTTGGAAGTAGAAAGATAAGGTATTTCAAGCTTTGATAAGGTCTCGAGATTTTCCAGAAACAATTTCCAGTCAGAAAGTATTTCTGCAGGAATTGGATCATTCCAACCAACCTTTGATAACCATATCCTTTGCATAATTTCTTCACAGTTACCACGATAGGGTTTATTAGGCCAATGGGGTTGAATATAGATGCTATTATTGATAGCACTTCTCGTTTAGAATAGGAAACCTTGCGGATTAGAGAAGTAAGAACTATGGAAAAACTATCTTTCGGGGAATTCCAGGACAATCCTAATACTTTATTAGTATGGTTTTCTGAGTCCAATATATAGTTAGAGTCCGAAGAGATTCCCGAAATTGACTTGAGAAATTCATGACTGTTGGATCTCCATTTGTGGAGAGTTATGCCTGCAGATTTCAAACATTCAGTTAATTCGTTGTGGATCTTCAAGAGAGTGTCGTAATCATTGCAGCCATGCAAGATATCATCAACGTAGCATGAATTCAGAAGAGCGTCGCTTGCAAGAGGGTACTTTTCCTTGTTTTCTTGGGCTAGAGCTACAAGGCATCCAGTGCTTAGGAAGGGGGCACAGTTCGTTCCATAAGTCACGATTTGAAGCTCGAGACACTGAATATCTTCTTCAGGACAGTCTCGCCAGAGAATATTCAGCAAAAACGTTTGGTTCGGGTTTATTCTAATTTGTCTGAACATCTTCTGAACATCTGTTATAACTACATACCTGAAGGTCCTGAACCTGAGCAATATGTTGAAAAGTTCGGGCTGAACTGTATACCGTTTTAGAGTTATGTCATTAAGCGAAACTCCTTATGATGATTTCATTGACCCATCGAAGACAACTCGAACTTTGGTAGTGACATTATCCTCTCGTATAACACAATGATCAGCCAAAAAATATTTGATTTCAGAGAGAGCATTATATGAAGAAAGTGGAACATATTTAGCGTGATTTAAAGAAACATATTCAGAAATAAAGCTTCTGTATTGAGAATAGAGGTTTTCAGATTTTTGTGATTTTTTTTCTAGGTTAAAGAACCGTCTTTTGGCTTGAGAAAAGGAGTCCCCGAGCTCAATGAGCATGAGGTTTACCAGAGGTAAATTAACTTGAAATCTGCCACAGGGCAAGCGTTGAGTAGTTTTCGTGAATATTTCTTCAGTCTTTTGTTCTGAAAGAGTGAGGAAATTAGAGGAGTTCGAAGGACAATCTTCGCATTCCCAGAATTTCTTGATCAAAATATCTGTGTCATTACAGTTCGAAGAGAAAGAGCTTGATTGATTATTTGAGTGAGATGCTTCGGACAAGCAGAAATGAGAGTGAACATATAGACTTTTTCGTTGAGGAGATGAGTGAGACAATTTTCCTGATACAATATATCCGAGATGAGTATTTTGGAGTGTAGGTAGATTATGACCGAGTTTGACCAATCCATCTATCAACAGTTCGAAATAAATATCTGCTCCTAACAGCATGTCTATTTGAGCGGATTTGTGAAAAGTGGGGTCTGCTAATTTAATTCTTTCAGGTATTTTTAATGAGTGTATGTTGGAAGAAAATTGAGGGTGATGGGAAGTTATATTATTCAGAATAGCGCTGGAAATTTTAAACCCTTTGCTTGAATTAATTAGAGAGAAAAATTCAATGTCAACCATTGTATTTGTAAAAGAGCAACTTCTCGAAATACCTGAAATCTGTAGTGATTTATTGTAGATGTTAAGATTCAGTTTTTTAACTAAACTTTCTGTGATAAAAGAGGTTTGACTTCCCGAGTCTAACAAGCAACGAACAGTAATTGGTATATTTTGAGAATTATAGATGCCTACACATGCTGTAGCAAGCAAGACTTCAGTGCTGACTGAATATACAGAAAGAGATGTGGATTGGTTATTTTCGTTAATAGGAGTGTTTTGAGAATTCTGACGAAGATTACTAGTAGTAATTCTAGAATTAGAATTAGGAAAAGACCTAGAGGCAAATGGTGCATTATTATTGAAATGCAATAATGTATGATGCCTTTTGTTGCAAGACATACAGGATACAGTAGATTGACAATTATGAGAGGTATGACCACTGACTGGCTAGACAGTTGTTGCACGCTTTATTATCTCGCACAGCCTTACAACGTTCAGAGCTGCTTAGATTTAGGAATTTTTCACAATTATAAATTTTGTGTGTATTATTGCCACATATGAAACATTTGAAGTAAGTATATTGATTAGGTGCAGAGCTATGCCCTGAAAACCGTTTCTTGAACTCAGGTTTATATTTGGGATTTTCTCGAGTGTTTTCTTCTGAACTCAGATTTTCCAGTATTGTACATTTTTTCTCGATGAAGTTGAGAAATTCTAGTAAGGTAGGATATTCTTTGATATTTCTTTCTGTTTCAAAAGCTCTTCTCAAATTAAAATCGATTTTATTCAAAAACGTTTGAATTAGAATTAGATCAGAAAACTGTTTATCTGTGAGTTGAAAATTATTCAAAGTACCAATACATTTTTTAATTTGAGTTAGAAACTCTCGGAGATTTGGAGCATTATTTCGTGCCAACGCGGGAACATTTATTAGATCCTTTAAATTAGAATTAAATATTAAATATTTGTTATCATATCTGTCATGTAAAATATTTAAAGCAATGTCAAAGTTAGAGTCTACAATTTCCAAGCTGTCAATCAACTTAAGGGGTTCACCTTGGATATAGGATTTGAGATATATAAATTTTTGAACATTAGATAGTGTCATATTGTCAGTTATGAGAGTATTGAATAGTTTATGAAAGCTCAACCATTTGTTTACATTGCCGTCAAAAGTAGCAATGGTGATTTCTGGTAGCTTTACAGCTGTGTTGTTTATTATTGGTGTTGGAGCATTGGTGGGAGAAGCGGGTGCAACTTGTTGGTGTATAGCGGTTTTATGATTTATATGGCTTGAAAAATTCGCAGCAAGGTTATAGTACTTGTCCTCTATCAATTCCCTATCACTAGAATATTTAATTTCATCTATAAACTCTAATTTATTTTGAATGTCACAATATTCTTCGAAGGAATTGTCTAATTGTTCTTTTAGCACTACACATTCTTCTAATTTGAAAGATTGTTGTTTAGTAAACCAAGTTTCTACTCTTGTAATTCCTGATTTAGCAATTTTCCTTAATTTAACAAGACTTTCAAGATCAGCCATAATTTACCTAAATCATTTACGCATACAATTTGTGAGTAAGTATTTGAAATTTGAAAATTGAGAGAGCTACTTATCTAATTTTAAATATACCTGTACCTAACTGAATACCTACTGTTGTGTTAGAAACAAAAAAAATAAATGTTTATTGATACAAGTTGTCCAAAAAGTGAAAATTTACTATAAGTACTTACAGTCTTGATTCTACGTCACTATTTTCGGCTTATTTGACTAAATATTATACTTCAGTCGTTTATAAACACTTTCTTCAAGTTTCCAAGTGTTCTTTATAGATTCCAAAGCAAAAATCCAAGTTAGTTTTCCATGAATGGAACTTCAATTGGGAAAGTTCCAAGAATATGGGTATGAACTTTCGAATATCCGGCTCGAAGTGGGACCAAAAATGTGAGGAAATATTTTTCACTTACATTCACCGAGATCCAAAGAGGTCGCTGGTACCCAGGCTCAAGGGATTTTCTACTTACTGTTTTCGAAGGACCAGGTGAAAGCACCAAGGAATTTTGTCAACAATAATCAGCAAATTTATTTTCTGAATAAACTGCTAAATATACAAATACCTTATCATTAAAAATCACAATTATACTAGAATAAGAGAATAAAGGCGTTTCGGATCAGTAGCTTACAACTTTGCTGTGAGAAGTGCTGAAAGGAGGATTAGAGAGAAGAATTCCCCTTCAAGTTTTTCGACTATTTGACACACAGAATACATATCCTTACGGATAGAAGGCAAACTGCCTAATAAAACTTTGGGGAACAATGCGCCGTCACGGCGCGGTGGATGCGATCCGAACTATTTATAATAAAGGTTTCTGTAATCAAATCAGCTTTCAAAATACTTCTTCCAATGTCAATATTTTTAATATTAGATTTGTTCGGACTTCAGTTCAGAATTGAACTATGCTTCCGCATTTTGTTACATAGGTTTGATATGACCAAATGCGCAAGCGCAGTCCAATTTAGAACTGATTTTGAACTGAAGTCCAAACAAACCTTTTTCCTCATTATTGAACATTGACGGATTTTTCTTCCGAGTAGAGCAAAAACGGCCAAACTTCTTGTGTTTTTCTAGTTACCTTTTTGCACCACCTGTCCCACCAATTGCAGCAGAAGTTAGGTAATACGGTTATTCTATCTAAAGTAAAAGCTTAATAACCAAAGCATGATAAATAATGTAAATTTATATGTAGTGTTGTGAGTTATTTCACAACAGGACCCTTTTTCCTACACATTAAAAAAAAATAGCATGTCTCTAATTTGTTCTACCCCGAACTGCATATTGCCTGTACTATAAGTGTGTTAACATGTGATCCTTTAGATTGGATTTTCGTTTAAATTTTGCCATGCAAGTATTACATGCGAAAGGATAAATATCTGAGTGTGTTAACATGTGATTATTTAAATTGAATTTTCGTTTAAATTTTACTTTGCAAGTGCCACATTCAAAAGGATGAATATCCGAATGTGTTAGTTGGTGACTCTTCAAATCAAATTTTCGTTTAAATTTTGCTTTGCAGGTGCCACATTCAAAAGGATAAATATTCGAATGTATTAGTTGGTGTTTCTTCAACTCGAATTTTCTTTTAAATTTTGCTTTGCAAGTTTCACATTCAAAAGGATAAATATCCGAATGTGTTAGTTTGTGACTATTCAACTCAAATTCTCGTTTAAATCTTGCTTTGCAAATGTCACATTCAAAAGAATAAATATCCGAATGTGTTTGTTTGTGAGCCTTCAAATGGAACTTTCGTTTAAATTTTGCTTTGCAAGTATAACATGCGAAAGGATGAATATCTGAGTGTGTTAACATGTGATCCTTTAAATTGGATTTGCGTTTAAATTTTGCTTTGCAACTGTCACATTGAAACGGATAAATATCCAAATGTTTCAATGAATGATTTTTTAAGGCTGCCTTGGTTTTAAATTTAGCTTCGCATGTATCACATTCAAAAAGAAGAATACCCGAATGTGTCATTGAATGATATTTCAAGCTTGTTGCGGTTTTAAATACAGCATTGCAAGTATAGCATTGAAACTGCGTAATAACATCTGGTCCTGATGAATTGCCGACACTTGAATATTCCTCTCCCTTTATCCCTTCATTTGGATCAATTAATTCAATAGCTGATATTTCTATTTCGTTTTTGATGTCATCGTCTAGATAATCATTTTCTATCATGGACCTAAAAAAAAGTGTTTTAGATTCATAGTTAAATTTCGAAATTGGTTGGTAGTAGGTACATTAGGTAGGTGGGATTGAAATTCCAAAAATTAATACACAACGTAATTTATTGATACAAAAGTTTTTATTATTCATACAAATCGTTCTTGTGAAAACCGTCATCATAAATATTCATTCACAACAATTTCAACAGAAATTGCATTGCAATGCAGTACAGCAATGGCAGTAGGTATCTATGTAACAGAAGATTGGAGTAGAAATTTTGAACAAAATGGAATTACACTTGATGTGGTTTCAGAAAAGAATTTATTTTCTCACTCAAGAAGATCATTCTTAAGTTCCAAGAAATTTCCGGAAATAATGATTATTGTTCAGTACTCATATTTTAACATTACGTTACGTTCCAAGTGAAACAAGGTAAGGTGTTTAGGTTGTAAGCAAAACAACTCCGTGAACTGAACAAACACTTTATTTAATGCCCCTCGGATAAATTAGTTTACAAAAACCAAATTAATCTTATCAGCTCCCTGTGACCACTTATGGACCCCTTTACGCACAGCCCTAAGTATGTATTATTTGGGCGGGCACGTCATACCTTGTCTTAAGCTGGCCACAGACTAGCATACAAGTGCGTCGTGCATGTGTATCGTTCATGTACGACGAGCGCTTTTCACCCACAGATCTACACACTAGCTTATCACACAAGTAGTATAAAAGTACACGATGAACAGTGACGATGAAGTTAATTTACTGCCAGCAACTGTTTTAATTTGAAAAAAAGGGTTCAAAAGCCGAACAGTATTTTTTCTGCAACTGCATGAAATAAGATAGGGAACATCAAGGGAAATATTTTATTTTAAGATTATGAAACAAATAAAATTTAAATTGGATATATGAAAACTAATCTAATTGTTATTTTTCTACAAACGTGTGGAAGTTAAAGGGAAAAAAATAATTTAAATACACATATAACATTATCAATAACTAGAAGTAGGGAAGTTTCCGAAATCTTTTATTAGACAAATTTTTATTTTCGTCAAATGAATCTGCAAAATCGATAACGGAATCGTTATCAGAATTTGTAGACTGAGTCGGAGAATTAAAGTTTATTTGTTCTTCAAAGATGTTAAAACTTTCATTCATTGATGAGTCCAAATTGTTTCTTATTTACTGCAAAAAAGTTATTGCAACCAAAATTGCTTTTGGAAAGAAACGAGTTAGTACAGGAAACGTAAAAGCTTATACTAGGCCAATTATACATAATTCAATCAATTTTATAATTTATTTAAACAATATATGTATATGTAATTAACTCAAGATTTAAAATAGTTTGACCAAATATTTTAAATCTTTTTTAAATCGGATTTTCTTTTGAATTTTGCTTTGAAAGTATTACATATGAAAGGATGAATCTCTTGAGTGTGTTAACATGTGATTCTTTAAATTGTATTTTCGTTTAAATGTTGCTTTGCAAGTATTACATGCGAAAGGATAAACATCTGAGTGTGTCACCATGTGATTCTTTAAATCGGATTTTCTTTTGAATTTTGCTGCGCAAGTATTACATGCGAAAGGATAAATATCCGAGTGTGTTAACATATGATTATTTAGATTACCTTTTCGTTTAAATTTTGCTTTGCAAGTGTCACATTCAAAAGGATAATTATCCGAATGTGTCAGTTTGTGACTCTTCAAATCGAATTCTCGTTTAAATTTTGCTTTGCAAGTATCACATGCGAAAGGATAAACACCTGAATGTATTACCATGTGCTCTTTTAAAGTGGCTTTCCGTTTATATTTTGCTTTGCAAGTGTCACATTGGAACGGATAAATATCCAAATGTTTCACTGAATGAGCTTTTAAGGCTTTCTTAGTTTTAAATATAGCTTCGCATGTATCACATTCAAAAAGAAAAATATCTGAGTGTGTTAACATGTGCCTCTTCAAATCGCATTTTCGTTTAAGTTTTGTTTTGCAAATAGTACATGCGAAAGGATAAATATCTGAGTGTATTAATATATGATCCTTTAAATAATCGTTTCGTTTAAATTTTGCTTTGCAAGTATTACATGCGAAAGCATAAACATCTGAGTGTGTTAACATGTGCACCTTTAAATTGGATTTTCGTTTAAATTTTGCTCTGCAAGTGTGACATTGAAATGGATAAATATCCAAATGTTTCAATGAATGATTTTTTAAGGCTGTCTTGGTTTTAAATTTACCTTCGCATGTATCACATTCAAAAAGAAGAATACCCGAATGTGTCATTGAATGATATTTCAAGCTTGTTGCGGTTTTTAATACAGCATTGCAAGTATAGCATTGAAACCTCCCCATAACATCTGGTCCTGATGAATTTCCGACACTTAAATATTCCTCTCCCTTTATACCTTTATCTGGATCAATCAATTCAATAGCTGATATTTCTATTTTGTTTTTGATGTCATCCTCTAGATAATCATTTTCTATCATAAACCTAAAAAAAAAAAGTGTTTTAGATTCATGGTTAAATCTCGAAATTGGTTGGTAGGTACATTTGGTAGGTGGGATTGAAATTCCAAAAATTAATACACAACGTAATTTATTGATATACAAATTTTCATTATCCATACAAATCTATTCGTTGTTGTAAAAACTGTCATAATATTCACGCACAAAAATTTCAACAGAAATTGCATTGCAGTGCAGTATAGCAATGGCAGTAGGTACCTATGTAACAAAAGATTGGAGTAGAAACTTTGAACAAAATGGAATTATAATTGATGTGGTTTCAGAAAAGAATTTATTTTCTCACTCAAGAAGATCATTCTTGAGTTCCAAAAAATTTCCGGAAATAATAATTATTGTTCAGTACTTATATTTTAACATTACGTTATGTTCCAAGTGAAACCAGGTAAGGTCTTAAGGTTGTAAGCAAAACAACTCCGTGAGCTGAACAAACACTTTATTTAATGCCCCTCGGATAAATTAGTTTACAAAAACTAAACTAAGCTTATCAGCCTCCTGTGACCACTTTTGGAGCC
Source organism: Ceutorhynchus assimilis (assembly GCA_917834065.1). Classification (NCBI taxonomy): domain Eukaryota; kingdom Metazoa; phylum Arthropoda; class Insecta; order Coleoptera; family Curculionidae; genus Ceutorhynchus; species Ceutorhynchus assimilis. The sequence continues at coordinate 9,790,300 of OU892286.1, read as the reverse complement.
CTTTACGCACAGCCCTTACGTATATATCATTTGGGCGAGCACGTTACACCTTGTCTTAGGCTGGCCACAGACTAGCATACAAGTGCGTTATACATGTGTATCGTTCATATACGACGAGCGCTTTTCACCCACAGATCTACACACTAGCTTCACAAAGGTAGTCTGAAAGTATACGAATTTTATATAATTTTCGACAAATTTGCACTCACGCATTTTCAATTGAAATAGGCACTTTTTCAACTGAAAATGCATTCGGGCAAATTTCCCAAAAATTATCGATAATTTCCATTGCACTCGTTATATTATTATTGAAAATTGCATTGCAGTATACTGCAGTATGAAACAGAAAATTGCAGTAGAAATTTGAAACAAAATGAGATTATAATTATTGATGTGATTTCAAAAAAGGTTTTGGAACGATTGATAGAATCAGACTTACGGAAAAAGTTACCAATAATGTGGCTTCCGGGGGAATATATTTTTGAAAATTATCTACCACTGATCTAGGACATTATGAATTCTTAAAAATGCCCTTTGGCTTAAAAAACGCCCCGTCTACTTTTCAAAGAGTTATGAACAACACTTCACGAGGATAACCAAACGAAATTTGGTTTGCCTTTGTCGATAACCAAAAAAAAGTTTTTACAATATTACCAGAGTGCAAGCTTGATATCTAACTGGACAAATTCTCTTTTCGATTAGTTGGCTATTAAAAGCGGTTTATTCGGAATTTCACAAAAACTAAAAAACCCATGACCCAATGCTTTTAAAAAAAGGTGTAAAAATAATACACACACCCGAGTTTTTAAATGCCTTGGAACATTGTAAAAGACTTCTAATCAATGCTTTAATATTACGGTATCCACATTTTTCGGAATCTTTTCTTTCAACAACTGACGCGAGTAATTACGCATTAGGCGCTGTACTATCCCAAGGAACTTTACCAAATGATAAACCAATTGCGCATGCACTCTAACAAAATGTGAAAATATAGAAAAAAAAATTATTAACAGTCGTATGGGCATGCAAATATTTTCGTCCATATTTATTTGGTCGTAAATTTTATATCTACACTGATCATAGACCACTTCAACCTAAAAGAACCTGTTTCAAAGTTATTTAGGTGGCGTTTAAAATTAGAAGAATTTGACTATCAAATAATAGGTATATAACAAAAGTCGCCAAATATGCAATGCAGATATACTATCTAGAATACAATTAAATGTCTAACAAATCAATGATCAATATCCCCATTATGCTATGTAAAATTAGACAATATTCAAGTTCAAAATACTGACAAAAATAAGTGAATTTTGGTAGCTAACAAAGATACTGTAGGCATAAAAACTTGAAACCCAAATAGTATTATATGGGACATATTTATTATAATTTAGTTTTTCATGTACTCTTAACATTAATAGTATTTATATTAGAAAACATAGAAATATAATTAAAAATGCTTTTATAAATATGCTATTGCCTAATATTAATTTAAATTATTCACAAAAATGTATTGTATGGAAGGGTGAAACTGCTCAATTTAAAAAATATCTAGTTTAACAATATTGACGAATTACAGAAATTCACAAAAAAAATAGAATGCGAAAATGTCAAGTAATCCTATTTATTATCATAACACAAGTTTTTGGACAGTTTTACTATACAAGGTGTCCAAGATAAAAATGTCTATAATGGGAATCTCGTTAACAACGCGCTATTTAATGACTAACAAAAGGCATCCAATAAATTCGTAAAAAAACGTCAAAAATTAGGTTTTTCACGAATATCTTCGGAAGTTTTCAGAATTTTTAAAATGTCTTGTATGCATATTGTTAGTCATTAAATAGCGCAACTTTTATCCCATTTACCCATTTCCGTATCTGTTACCGTTTACGAGATCCCCATGATAGACATCCTTATCTTGGACACCCTGTATATTGTTATATTTATTATATTTATCATTTTATTAATTATACAAGTATTTATGGCCTATACATTTAAATCGACTAAAAATGAAAAATAGTTCATAAAAACTTTGAAAGTATATTAACGCTATTTGTCGATCCAGTAGAATCTACCACGTGCATCATATTTGCTGACCCAGCATAATCTCTCATGCGCGTCATTTAGGAATAGACTAAGTTTATAAATAATTGTGGTTACTCTGTGTTTAGATTTAAAACTTAATTATTTTCCTTGCTTGTATTAAATAAATTTGTTACGCTCCTAATTTGAAAAATAAAATGTTTCAAAAAGTATTTTCCGTCGGCCCAAAGATAGTTCGCGCAGTGGAGAAATAGCAATGAAAATGAAGAAAACCCACTTTCCATTAATTTTAGAAATACAACCCTACACAATGGTTTTTGGTGAAGGTGGAAAGGTTTGTATGGGATGTCAGAGGGAGAGAGAATGAGGGTGCAAGACACGAATTTACCAAAGTTCGAGCAGAAAGTCAATTTTTCAGCTAAACTGGGCAGCTTGTTCTAAAATTTCTCTAAAAATTCTAAATCAAGCAGAGCAAAAATTACCTACATTGAAACTTGTTACCTAAATACTTCACTGAATGTTGTTTCAAATTATCCCTGGTTCTAAATTTAGCGTAGCAGATGTTGCATTCAAAATTCTTCTCCTCCGAGTGTGTAAGTAAGTGGCTATTTAAATTGATTTTTTTTTTAAATTTTGCATTGCAAGTGTCACATTCAAAAGCATAAATTTCCGAGTGTGTTAGTTTGTGACCCTTTAAATGGTCTTTCCGTTTAAATTTTGCATGGCAAGTTTCACATTCAAACGGACGAATGTCCGAATGTATCATTGTTGGTTCTAAATTTGGCATCGCATATATTGCATTTAAAATTCTTCCCATCCGAGTGTGTTAATATATGCATCTCCAAACTCCTTTTTTGTTTAAAATTTGCATCGCAAGTGTCACATTTGAAAGAATAGATATCCAAATATGTCATTTGGTAATTCTTCAAATGGTCTATTCGTTTAAATTTTGCTTTACAAGTGTCACGTTCAAAAAGATGAATATCCGAATATGTTAGTATGTGAATCTTCAAAACGTTTTTTATAAAAAAATCCCAATTGAAATCTTGAAAACCGTAGTTTGCTTTCGGATAAAAAAAGGAGGAAGAGAAAGAAAAAATGATACTAGATAAAAAAATCTCTCTTTTAATCAAATTTTGCTTATGTGACTCCCATTTTTTATTTCATTTTTGGATTTTACGTAAAAATCTGGTCTTATAAGAAAAATTAAATTTAAAATTAACTAAAAAACCATATAGGTATTCACAAACACAGATGGCAAATTAACGAATAGAGCGCAGTAACACAAGTTAAGTTACTATTTATTTCAACGATTTTAGTGAAATTCGTTATATTATGTTTCATCGTCAATATGCACATTTACCTTACAAAGATAAGAAGGTATGATCTGGATTATGAACAGAACAGAGAAACGTGCAAAATAATATATTTCCCCATAAGTCGACGACTCTGGCGCGTCAAATATGAAATAATTCATCTCAAATATTCCTAACTTTTTTATAAGTCCATCATTGAGATATTCGTATTTTTGAATTTACATAAGTTACAGTGAAACCCGCCACATGTATCGATGCTTAATAACATAACATTTTTTTTTATTCTCAAATTTAGGGGAGCCAAAGTTACATACAAATGTTCATTCAAGTTGAATGCGTCACTAAATGCTGTTTTATATTACCCCTAGTTCTGAATTTGGCGTTGTATATGTTGCATTTAAAATTATTCTTTTCGTCCGCGTCCGAGTGTGTGTGTGTGTGTGTGTATGTTGTTTCAAATAACGTTTTTGTTTAAATTTTGCTTTGCAAGTTTTACATTCAAACCACCTGCAAAAGGGTAATTATCCGAGCGCATTGATAGGTGAGTCGTCAAATAATATTTTTGTTTAAATTTTGCTCTGCAATTATCACATGCAAAAAAAATTCTTATCCAAATGTGAGTCTTCAAATCGGGTTTTCTTTTGAATTTTGCTTTACAAGTATCACATGCGAAAGGATGAACATCTTAGTGTGTTAACATGTGATTCTTTAAATTGGATTTTCGTTTGAATTTTGCTTTGCAAGTATCACATACGAAAGGATAAATCTCTGAGTGCATTAACATGTGATTCTTCAAATTGGTATTTCGTTTGAATTTTGCTTTGCAAGTATTACATGCGAAAGGATAAATATCTGAGTGTGTTAACATGTGATCCTTTAAATTGAATTTTCGTTTAAATTTTGCTTTGCAAGTGTCACATTCAAAAGGATAATTATCTGTATGCGTTAGTTTGTGCCTCTTTAAATTGAATTCTCGTTTAAATTTTGCTTTGCAAGTATTACATGCGAAAGTATAAACATCTGAGTGTGTTAAAATGTGAGCCTTTAAATTGGATTTTCGTTTAAATTTTACTTTACAAGTGTCACATTGAAACGGAAAAATATCCAAATGTTTCAATAAATGACTTTTTAAGGCTCCCTTGGTTTCAAATTTAGCTTGGCATGTATCACATTCGAAAAGAAGAATATCCGAATGTGTCATTAAATGATATTTCAAACTTGTTTCGTTTTTAAATACAGCATTGCAAGTATAGCATTGAAACTTCCTGATATCTGGTCCTGATGAATTTTCGACACTTGAATACTGTTTTCCCTTTATCTCTTTATTTGAATTTATCAGTTCAATAGCTGATACTTCTATCGCGTTTTTGATGTCATCCTCCAAATAATTATTTCCTATCATAAACCTAAAAAAAAAGTCTTTTAGATTCATAGTTAAATTTCGAAATTGGTTAGTAGGTACACAAGGTAGGAGGAATTGAAAATCAAAAAATTATTACATATCGTAAATTATTGATAAATATAACTTTATTTAAACAACAATAATAATAACAGTATTGATCTATCACTGATAGTATAAATACAAATTAATTTAGAAGGAAAATAAAAAACACCTAGATATATAAAATATCTGTATGTATTTTTCAAGAGAGATTTACACATATACTCATTCATTCATATCGTTTGACGATCCAACCTGGAAAAGAGAATATTGCAGACACCAATACTAATAATAGTTACCCGAGTAGTTACCCCTATAAAATTACATCGGTAGTTACATGGCAATGCCAAAAGAAAAATATACCAACAAAATCAAGTAGAGAAATTTAAATATTATTTTTGTTATATAGTTTTGAATCACATTGAGTGAATATGGAGTTGTTTTTTATGTTTCACCCCACACCAACGTCCCGTATCTGAACATAGATTCGACAAAGGCTTTATACAAAGAAGATTTTCATTCAAAATATTCTTTAGTACATAAAATTTATGTTTATATCAGATTTGTCATTGATTTTACCAATTTAGTTATATGTGAATTGAATTTTAAAAGTTGGTCAATTATGATGCCCACATATTTAGTATGTTCGACCGATAAAATTTGATGATGGGATTCATCTATCTGTAAAGCATTTAAGGTTGGTCTATTTTTTTGTGTTAATGGGAAAGCAATAAAGTTTGTTTTTTTGAAATTTAGGGAAAGTTTGAATGAATCAAACCATCTCTTCACTATTCGTGTGACCTTTTCTGCGGTATCCTTAACTTCATCCCAATCGTTACCTTTAAAATCCAGGACAGTATCATCTGCATAAGATAGTATTGTACCCCCCATCTCAATCTCTTCAAGATGAGGATTCATCTAAACAATGAAAAAAATTGGTCCGAGAATCGTTCCCTGAGGTATACCCATCCTAATACGATTCGAATCAATGATTGTACCATTCAGCCTTACAGCCTGTAACTTATCACTTAGATAAGATGCGAGAACATCCAAAACAGGGCCACGAATCCAAGGTTTAATTTTCCTAACAATATATTTTATTTTTTAGACAGGATTCGTCTCGTCTATCAGCAAAATATCTAGTTGAAGTGTTCTTAAGATGGTCCCAGGAGGAGACGTTCTCTACGTTAACTACTAGTCTAGCATTTCCTGATAACTTGCCAATCAATGTATTATTTAAAGAAATATTCTGAAAGCAATTTGCGTTTGCAACATCGTAAAAATTGTCAACAGGTTAATAAATACCTGTTCAATTCGCATGGATTTTCATCGAATTGCGGGACACAATTAAGATATTCAGGTTTAAAGGTTGTTATATTTATAGGATGATAAGGAAGAACAGTAATTCTGGAATATTTTGTACATTTCAAAAAAACAAGGTTTCCTTGTGCATGTATTGATTTCAATGTCGCTTCTAATTCAGCTATAATTATTTGAAAATTTGAATTAGGATTTGTATCAATAGAAGTAATTTAACGGTTCCTGTATTGGAGAGGCGGATTCAGAGCCACTTAAACTATTATCCCTTATATCAATATTTTTAAAATAATTTTCTAAATCATCAATGCCTGACATTTGTAAATTGCACTTACATAATAATCCATAGGATAAGTGCCATTATTTCTTCAGTTCCTTATTTTAGGAATTATATGAAGTCTCAGCTTTTTGGTGGCGATTCTATTCCAAGTCCAAATCACTATTTCCTCGCGAAATAAATCGATTTCGGTATTTATTTGCAAAGTCCCCGGGCGAACTAATCCTCGATTGACTACTTTCCATGCACAGACACTTTAAGGGGTTAACAGTCAAAGTCCTGATAATCGTTCAAAACTTTTATCCGCGATTGTAAGTTCTTTGGGATGGCCAACTAAACGTTAGACGAAAAATCGATGCTCGATGTATCAATCTTTGACTATCCTACCGACTGCGCCGATTAACGTATCGGCAACACGGCACTTTGTTTTTAAAAATAATTTTTATTACTGAAACAAAATATTTGATATACGGGTTAAAATACGTTGTTAACAATAAGAAAGCGTAGCTCTGACTGATTATTGCGAGAGCGAAATAAGCTTAAATGAATATAATATGCTGCGTACGCGAAAATAGAACAAAATGTAGGCTTTTTCCTTGGTTGTCTAGGGTTTGTGGGATGGAATAAAAGGTCCTCCAGGTGAAATTGGATTGGTTTTAATTAAATTATCAATTTGGCGATATAGTAGGTGCAAATATTGAAAAAGATAATAGCAAATAGTCGAACAAATATGATGGGATGGGTTAAGGTACGGTTTGTTAGGAGAGTACGCGTCGCACAACTGACAACGTAAACGTCGTCATTGGTCAGGTATGACCATAGGTATGACGTACACCCGTTTTCTCACGTCAGAAGACGGGTGTACGTCATACCTGAACCAATGACGGATCAGGTATGACCATAGGTATGACGTACACCCGTTTTCTCACGTCAGAAGACGGGTGTACGTCATACCTGAACCAATGACGACGTTTACGTTGTCAGTTGTGCGTCGCGTACTATCCTAACAAACCGTACCTATAGAGTGTCTCGTCTTTTGGGATACGGTTAAAAAAAATGGCAGCCACGTCTTTAGCCTTTTACTCACTTAATTAGTGCAAAGGGTGTCGGCTTTCGGCTTCGTCTTTATATAGGTAATTATAGGAGTGACACGGCTCTTCACTGCCAATAATTAAACAACTTAGAATTGCACTCGTCTTTCGTCTTTCTTCTTTTTAAATTAGCTACGCACGCTACTTATTACCCTGACCTGATCAAAGGCAAGAATGGCCGTCCCCCCTCGCGTAGTACGCTCACACCGACTTTTTCCCATACTGCCCCATCAAGCGTGCTTATCATTGCTCTTTGTAGGTGTTTTCACTTAATTTAGATTTAATGCACCACTCAGTGGCGGATACAGGGAGGGGGCGCGGGGGGCGCGCGCCCCCCCCTGAGGCCCTCAAAAACTACTAAATTTTTTTTTTAAATCATAGAATGAAAAATTTTGTAAAAGAATTTTCCATAAAAGTTCATAGAAAAATTTTCCAATAAAATGTTATGTGAAAATTTTCCAAGCTACACCATTATTTAATTTATCGTTTTGTTTTTATCAGATAAATTTGTTATATTTTTATTTGGAATAGGTATTTTTATTTGTTATTTTCGGTTTTTTGATTTGTGCAGGGTTGTTTGGACACTTCTCGGGACAATTTTAATAGAAAACGTCAATTTCTTAGCGAGATTCAAAAAAATCAACCCCCATTCTGAGGCTCAAATTTTATGATATCATGATCCGTTCTGTGGCGAGAATCCAGTGACTTTCTCCGTTTTTTTCTATTTGTTCCCGAATTCGAGATATTAGAATTTCAAATTAGTTTGTGTGTGTGTGATAGAGACGTTTGTAGAAACTATACAAAATTGGCAAATTTAATACCTGGGTCCTATCAGTGGTCCTACCTAGTTTTGTAATAGCTATTTATGTAGCAAGGGGACTATGTAGATTATAATGCCCAAAGGCGAAACTAGCCCGAGGGCCTCTGGTCCGAGGGATATATTCCGCCTGAAGGGCATTATAATCTAAAAATCCCCGTGGTGCATACAATAATGCTTTATTTTCTATTCAACACAAGGTTCTTTTATCAATTTAGTGGCTGCCTAGGATAAAGTGCAAATTAATAAAACAACAACAATAAAAACACTTCAGGGCATTATAAGCGGGCGTTATAGATCATACCGCCCGCTGGGCTTATAATGCCCTCAGGTTGTTATAAGTATGGTAATGTATTCCGTTTCCTAGGTATTATGGATCTATAATAGTTAAGTAGAAAATATAATAAATTTATTAATGTTTTAAGTGTAGGTATCTAATTTTGAGAACCAAAAAATCTTTTGTCGATAGATAGGTATTTTTAAAAGGATGTTTCTAAAACATTTCAGGACAATCATCCTAGAGATCTTACATTAGAAACATCGTAGCGATGTACCATTTATTTCGGAAACATAAGGACCTTAATGGTACATAAATGGGATGTTTCTGGCAGATCAGTGTTATGTATTAGGATAAACAAAGTCCGATTGTTTTGATGGGACACCGGACACGACGAATTTATATCTATAGGGAAAATGAAAAAGGTCTTCTAACATATTGTTTCTTTTGATTAAAACATCTATATTTTTTTTTTTTGAGAAAACTGCTAGAGATGAACCTTTAAACCTTATTTATATGTTCCATTATAATAAGCAATAATAGAGCTATCAATGATTTACTAGGTAATATATAGGGGTTTTTTTTTTTATTAAAAAAATAAGACGAAAATAAAAAATTGAGTACGTCAGTGAATTCTGCTTGAAAAAGTATCCCCAAGAAGTTTACATAGAAATCAATTATTTTCATAAATAAAAAAGTTAGGAAGGTTTCATCTTATTGCTCAAAATCGAGAAACATCCTCTATAGATGGCAAAACGTTTGAGGGTATCAAAAGGCGGTTTGCAATGTTTGCAGCAATTAAGATTTCATGATATTTGAGCCTCAGAGGAGGGGGGTTCATTTTTTTATATCTGGCTCAGAAATTGAAGTGTCATATCAAAAGTGTCCAAATTGGACCACCCTGTACCTCCTACCTCCTACATTCTTTAAAGTGAAAATAAATTTTCAAAAAATCATTGTTAATAATTCTAAGCCTGCGCCCCCCCTGAAGAAAATCCTGGATCCGCCACTGGCACCACTTGAACAAAACAGAACAGAACAGAACAGAACATAACAGAACAGAACAGAACAGAACTAAATATGTACACCCACAACAATATATAGTAATATTATCCTAAAGGGAGTATCATCTAACTCATGCGACAGGATAAATATCTGAGTGTGTTAACATGTGACGCTTTAAATTGAATTTTTGTTTAAATTTTGCTTTGCAAGTGTCACATTCAAAAGGATAAATATCCGAATGTGTTAGTTTGTGACTCTTCAATTCAGATTTTCATTTAAATTTTGCTTTGCAAGTGTTCACATTCCGAATGTGTTGGTTCATGATTCCTCAAATCGAACTCTCGTTTAACCGACCATTAGTCGCGCGTGTATCTCAGAGTTACATGCCTATTATTTTTACAAATAAATCAAAAAGGAAAAACCCTATAATATTATGGCTTGTAGTAGTCCTTAGATACCCTATACTAAGTACTTACCCAAAATTACATGGTCATACCTCTACTTGGAAATTAGGAATTTACAAAAAACTAGGGGTACGCTCGACTTTGTACCTGACTGATACAACGCGGCTTTTCTTGTTACCAACGGTGCTCCTCAATTGTAACTGTTTTCTTGGTATTTTTTTTATATAAATATTATGGTACAAGAGGCTGTTCATCTTAGTTAGGTGAAGATGGAACTTGATGAGAGAAAAATTCCTCCCAAGCTGACTCGAAAGAGACCATATAATATTATGGTAAAGCTGCCGGGCGTTGTTGGCCCAACTGCAACGACTGTGAAAACAGAATCCAACTTTTGGAATCTCTTTTCAGTAAAAAGTGATTGTTGAGTATACGAATAAATACATAGAAACTGTTTAACCGAAATTCATCAAATTGTTCAATTTTTTTATCAATTATTTAGTACAGGGTTATTGGTTTTAAATGTCACCCGACTCTGACGCCAACTTTGAATTTAACCGAAGATTGAATTTAATTGGAATTTTCAATCAGGAATTAAATTCAAAGTTGATGTCAAATATTAATGTCAACTGATAGTTTGAAAAATCTAAGATTAAAATGTAAGATCGGTTTTGCTCCAAAATTAACCGTTTAGGATTTACAGCCTGCCAAAGTTGCAAAAAAGTCAATTTTCAACTGTCAATATTCCCAAAACAGTTGAACTTAGGCATAAATATTCACTCACAACAATTTCAACAGAAATTGCATTGCAGTGCAGTATGGTAATGGCAGTAGGTACCTATGTAACAGAAGATTGGAGTAGAAATTTTGAACAGAATGGAATTAAAATTGATGTGGTTTCTTCTTGAGTTCCAAAAAATTTCCGGAAATAATAATTATTGTTCAGTACTTATATTTTAACATTACGTTACGTTCCAAGTGAAACCAGGTAAGGTGTTTAGGTTGTGAGCAAAACAACTCCGTGAACTGAACAAACACTTTATTTAATGCCCCTCGGATAAATTACAAAAACTGATCTAAGCTTCTCAGTCCCCTGTGACCACTTATAGACCCCTTTACGCACAGCCCTTACGTATGTGTCATTTTGACGGGCACGTCATACCCTGTCTAACATAAGTTATCATCAGCGACATCAGCATAAGTAGAGTTCGGTCAGTCCTCCTCGAGCAAAAAGATGACAATTCCATTTGACCAGGGGGCGGATTACGAACTCTCGATTCGAACCGAAACCGCCATGGATTTCGAACGCATTCTGATGCATTTACATGGAGTGCGTTCGAAATCCATGGCGGTTTCGGTTCGAATTGAGAGTTCGTAATCCGCCCCCAGTTTTGTAATTTCAAATGAAAAATCACGTGAGCTTCTGTTAACAATGTCATCTTTGAGCTCGCGGAGCATTAACCGAACACGCCTTGTGGCCCCGTTATCAAGCTAAAACTAAAGCCAAGTTTACACTTAAGCACTAATACATATAACACGTTCCCTGTTCGATACGAAAATGGCAAATAAAAAATAACTACAAACTAAACCGAAAAAACATCAGCACAAAATATATGGTGAAAAAGAGCTAAAACTTCAGTTATTCGATACTTGAATCTGACTCTGAGAAGAATGTAAGGTTCATTTCACGAAGGTTTGTACCTATGTCATAACTTGGAAAAAAAGGTTTGTCGTAGATTGATTCATATAAATTCAGTAGCGTTCAGATTTTGTATTGTATTGAATGATTTCTGGTTTAAAAACGGACAAACGTTTTTGATGTCAATAATTTGTTTGTCAATTTTCATTTGATAAAAAAGGAAGGCAAAAGTACAAACCCTCGTGAAACAAACAGTAGTAACATAATTGTTCAAATAGTTGGGAAGTCTTCGAGCTCTTTTATTAGACAAATTTTCATTTGCTTCAAATAAATATGCAAAATCCATACGGAATCGTTATCAGAATTTGTAGACTGAGCGGGAAAATTTAAATTTATTTATTTACGACTAATGTATAATGTGCGTATTATATTTGTGATTTTGGCAGTACCTATAATGACATATGTTATTCCTCCAGGGATTAATGACGAGTAGCGGGATTAATGGTCATTATTCCACAAAAGTGTCAGTGTCAAACGTGTAGTGCTTGTGGATTTGTATTGAAAATTATGAGACGGATGAAATTTGTTCATTGAAAATCTCAAATAAATTAATTTGTCGTAAATAAAGTAGAGTATACTACTCGCCATAATGGCTATTATTCCCTCGGAATGTTATTCCCCCGCCGCTAACGCGGCATAGTTCGTAATAATCCTCGGGAATAATAGCTATCATTATTGACTCGTGGTATAATCTACTATTATTTTTCGGAGATGTTAAAGCTTTCATTTATTGTTATGTCCAAATTGTTTCTTAGTAACTGCGAAAAAGTTATTGCAAGCTTAAGCTCTGTATATTCATAGGAATTTCTCAGATCAAGTCAGGCTTAAGTTGTACAATTCTTTGATTCTTTCTGCGGTGGCGTAAAGTAACGTACTTTTTTGGCCGGCAGCAGCACTTTGTATGGGAAGGACTAGGAGAGTTCTCAGAAATTGCAAAATAATTGCCCGAGATATAGTTTGAATATTAGAAAGTATGATCACATTTCTTCTGCTCATGGTAAGTGTGGTTGGCTGAGGCTGGAAGATAGATTTTTTGCGCATAGGTGTTGTCTATAGTATTTATAATTAATACCTGAATGTCGTCGACCCAAATATTTATTTGGGAAGCTTATCAAGAGCACGGACGTGCATGAACGGCTGACTCGCCACGGCAATCTGTACTCAGTTCCCAAACATAAAACAGCTCTATTTCAGTGCTCATTTTCCTATTACGCTGCTAAGTGCTATAATTGTATAATTCCCTGTCGTTGATGCTTAAAAAAAATACCAGCTTCTCTGTTTTTTTTTTTCTCGTTTTTTTTTCGCTTTTTGAGTCGTTTCTATGTGGATAGGAGTTTCTATAGGTATATTACTTATCTACTAGCTACTGCTACGATAAGTTTATTTTATTGTGTGTATATTGTTAGGTTAGGGTGGTTAGGTAAGTAGTTGTGCTAGATCCTGCCACCCTTTCACCCTTTAATCCTCTTTGTTTTTTTTTTTTATTTATAAATAAGTAAAGGCATTATTATTATTATTATTAATATCCTTGAAGACAGAACTGAACTTTTCATGTCGAGCTCAATAATGATAATTTCCCAAATGTCAGATCTATTAGCCTTTAGCCTATCCAAAACACATGACTTTGATAAGCAAAATATGGTCAGCAGAAGGTATACAAACCATAACCCCATAAGATCATTATGCTAATGCGATCATAATTGAATACTCATTTTCTATTGTGTGCGTCTAAGTTTTTGGATGTTTCTACCCAATTAGGGAATCCTTATTGTTTGGGGAAAGTTGCTTTACCTGTTTTGATTTGTGTTGTGTTTTTTAAAGTTTATTCAACCAAAATTGCTTTTGGAAAGAAATGAGTTAGAACAGGAAACGTAACAGCTTATACTAGGCCAATTATGCATAATTCAATCAGTTTTATAATTTATTTAAACAATATATGTATATGTAATTAACTCAAGATTTAAAATAGTTTCACCAAATATTTTAAATCTCTTTTAAATCGGATTTTCTTTTAAATTTTGCTTTGCAAGTATTACATGCGAAAGGATGAATCTCTTGAGTGTGTTAACATGTGATAATTTAAATTGTGTTTTCGTTTAAATGTTGCTTTGCAAGTATTACATGCGAAAGGGTAAACATTTGAGTGTGTCAACATGTGATCCTTTAAATCGGATTTTCTTTTGAATTTTGCTGCGCAAGTATTACATGCGAAAGGATAAATATCTAAGTGTGTTAACATGTGACCCTTTAAATTGGATCTTCGTTTAAATTTTGCTTTGCAAGTATTACATGCGAAAGGATAAATATCCGAGTGTGTTAACATGTGATCATTTAAATTGAATTTTCGTTTAAATTTTGCTTTGCAAGTGTCACATTCAAAAGGATAATTATCCGAATGTGTCAGTTTGTGACTTTTCAAATCGAATTCTCGTTTAAATTTTGCTTTGCAAGTATCACATGCGAAAGGATAAACATCTGAATGTGTTACCATGTGCTCTTTTAAATTAGATTTTCGTTTAAATTTTGCTTTGCAAGTGTCACATTGAAACGGATAAATATCCAAATGTTTCACTGAATGACCTTTTAAGGATCTCTTAGTTTCAAATATAGCTTCGCATGTATCACATTCAAAAAGAAGAATACCGGTATGTCTCATTAAATGATATTTTAAACTTGTTTCGGTTTTAAATACAGCATTGCAAGTATAGCATTGAAACTTCCTAATAACATCTGGTCCTGAAAAATTGCCGACACTTGAATATTTCTCTTCTTTTATTTCTTTATTTAAATTAATCAGTTCAATAGTTGATACCTCTGTTTCGTTTTTGATGTCATCCTTTAGATAATCAATTCCTACCATAAACCTAAAAAAAAAGTGTTTTAGATTCATAATTAAATTTCGAAATTGGTTAGTAGATACACAAGATAGGTGGGATTGAAATTTCATAATTAAATTTCGAAATTGGTTAGTAGATACACAAGATAGGTGGGATTGAAATTCCAAAAATTAATACACATAATAATTTATTGATTAAAAAGTTTTTATTATTCATACAAATCTTTTCGCAGTTAGTAGTTAGTTTACTTAGGTAAATATAGTGATCATCATCAGAAATATTCACTCACAAAATAAGAAAAATTCAACAGAAATAGCATATTGCAGTCCAGTATATGGCAGTATATAGACTATAGAGTATTTCAGAAATATTGTAACAAACTGTTATAACTCACTATAAGAAAAAAAGTTCTTATGGATATTTGTCCGGAAACGTGTCGTTTCCGAGGTACAGAAAAGTTTCGCTTCCGAGACATTGGTGCTAGAAATAATAATTAAAAAAAAAAAAATTGGATTACATTTTCATTTTTTTCTCAAGATAAATAGCTGAGATTTCCTCTGAAGTTTCGTGCAGAGCGTATATATTTTGTTCTTTTTCAAAAATAGCCATAATCTTTGTTGCATAACTTAAGTTGGCGACATTGCCTTTTTAGTTTAGTTTAGTTTGTCATAATGGTTGTTATAGAGATAGTTGTCAGGAGTAACGAAATAGGGAGATTGGCACTAGTCATATTTTGTCAACTCGAGAAAATTAATAAAACATTATTTAAAAGTTAAAGTATTTTCGGTGAAATATAAACTAAAACATGGTGTCAGGTGTGTACAAGAAGTTCAGCAAAATAATAAAGTGAAGTGCAGTGTTCCCAGTATTAAAATTATAAAGTTGGATCTAATCTAACATCAAAAACCCTTTAACATTGAGGATTCAAGTGCATTGCCAAAATGAAAGCAACGATTTCAAATATTTTTTTAGCTTCTGGAAAAGACCAAAGCCAAGATTATGCAAACATTGCCTTATCATTACATATAATAGGTGGAAGTGGTCTAGATATTTATAATGCGTTTCAATCATACAAGACAAAAACGTTGGACGATGTCCTATCTTGATTCGAGTCATATTTTTTGCCAAAGCAAAATGTTACTATGGAAACATTCAAGTTTAATAGCATTGTGCAAAGGAAAGATCAAAATATTGACTCGTTCATAACTGAACTTAGAAAGCAAGCGGCCAATTGTGCTATGGTATGCATAAAAGACAATTGTAAGAGTAGCTATGCTGTTAGGATGATTAAGGATAGAATAATTCTAGGAATACATGATAAACAAATTCAACAGAGACTGATCAGAGAATCTGACAAGACGTTGGAAAAAATACAAGAATATTGTTAATCCATTGAACTCTCTAAAAAAAACATATAAAGATGCTATCGTCATCACATGAAATGGAAGCGATAGATGCAGTTAAATTCAGCCAAAAATGCAGAAGATGTGATTCAGAGCATCCAATAAGACAATGCCCAGCATTCGGAAAGATGTGTGCAGTTTGTCAAGGAAAATGGCATTATGCTAAAATGTGTTTTTTCAAAAATCAAAGTAATAGTGGTACTTCCTCGAGTACTTCATATTTTAATCCTAATGGAAATTCTTCAAAAAATTCCAATGGTGGCTATACTATACCAAAACAAACGGTAAATGTGCAAGAAGCGAGGCAAGATACAGTTAGTTATGAAATGCTTAAGAATGTTTCTGCTCAGGTTTCGACAATACAACTTGAAAAAAAAAGCTGAATGAACCCTGTAGTAATAAAACTCTCAATAATAAGTAGCTGTATATAATTGGTACAAGTAAATAAGCCTTTCAATGATAACAGTATTATAAGATTCATTCTAATACACATGTATTTGAGGAATATCAAGAAGATATTTATTTCAATGAACGCAAAATTTAGTTGATTTGAACAGTTTTTTTTTCTGTGTATCACATGCAAAAAAAATGCTTATCTAAGTGTGTTACTATGTGAGTCTTCAAATCAGGTTTTCTTTTGAATTTTGCTTTAAAAGTATTACATGCGAAAAGATAAACATCTGAGTGTGTTAACATGTGATAATTTGAATTGGATTTTCGTTTAAATTTTGCTTTGCAAGTACATATTACATGCGAAAGGATTGACATCTGAGTGTGTTAACATGTGATCCTTTAAATCGGATTTTCTTTTGAATTTTGCTGTGCAAGTACTACATGCGAAAGGATAAACATCTCAGTGTGTTAACATGTGATTCTTTAAATTGGATTTTCGTTTAAATTTTGCTTTGCAAGTATTACATGCGAAAGGATAAACATCTGAGTGTGTTAACATGTGATCCTTTAAATCGGATTTTCTTTTGAATTTTGCTTTCCAAGCAGGTTCGCAAGTATTACATGCGAAAGGAAAAACATCTGAGTGTGTTATCATGTGCTGCTTCAAACTGGATTTTCGTTTAAATTTTGCTTTGCAAGTATTACATGCGAAAGGATGAATAGTTGAATGTGTTAACATGTGATTTTTTAAATCGAATTTTCGTTTAAATTTTGTTTTGCAAGTGTCACATTGAAACGGATAAATATCCAAATGTTTCACTGTATGATATTTTAAGGCACTCTTGGTTCTAAATTTAACTTCGCATGTATCACATTCAAAAAGAATAATACCCGTATGTCTCATTAAATGATATTTCAAACTTGTTCCGGTTTTAAATACAGCATTGCAAGTATAGCATTGAAACTTCCTAGTTACATCTGGTCCTGATGAATTTCCGACACTTAAATATTCCTTTCCCTTTATCTCTCTATTTGAATTAATCACTTCAATAGCTGATACTTCTATTTTGGTTTTGATATCATCCTTTAAATAATCAGTTTCTATCATAAACCTAAAAAAAAAGTGTTTTAGATTCATAGTTAAATTTCAAAATTGGTTAGTAGGTACACAAGGTAGGTGGGACTGAAATTTCAAAAATCAATACACATCGTAATTTATTGATTCAAAAATTTTTATTATTCATACAAATCTGTTCGCGGTTAGTTTACTTAAATGTAATAATCATCATCATAAATATTCACTCACAAAATTAGAAAATTTTAACAGAAATTGCATTGCAATGCCGTATATGGCAGTATGCAACAGAAGATTGGAGTAGAAATTTTGAACAAAATTGCTGTGGTTTCAAAAAAAACGGAAATTTTTCCTTATTCAAGAATAATAATAATAATTGTTCAGTATATTTTAATATTACGTTCCAAATGAAACCTCCATAAACATAACAAACACATTTGACAACCTCATAGTCAATTATACTTTATTGTAAAAAAATATTTAAAAGGCATGATCTTAAAAGTAAACAAATTATATTTCGCACCTCGTCCTCGAGATCACTATCGTCTTACTATTAGTACAGGAAACGTAGCAGCTTATAATAGGCCGACCTAGAACATATTAGAGACAAGCTAGTTTTGGCTAAAATCGACACATACTGACTAGTAGAATAACATAGTAAATTGACGTAGCTTTATTTAAGTTAATCAACTATGCATAATTCAATCAATTTTATGATTTATTTAAACAATATACATTGTGTCCCACTTTTTATAAATACACTCCGATATCTCAGTTATTAATAATGCGATTTTATTCAAATTTTGGTGGTGATTGCATGTTAGAAAAATCAACTATTGGACATAGTAAACATTTTTCTTTTTCACCCACTGATTAGTATTTTTCAATTTTTGAAAATGGAACTACATTCAAACAAAACCCATTCTGACGTCATAACTGTTTGAGGATGTTGCCAGTTTGTGCTTTTCGAATTAATATAAAATAAAATTTCCATTTGCATTAAAAAGTAAAAAGTCTTGCCATACTAGTGATAAACTATGCTAAGTCACTAAAACTAGTTAGTAGTAGCATCGCATATGTTGCATTTATTCTAGTCATTTGAGTTTGTTAGTATGATGCTTTCCAAATTGAATTTTGCTTTGCAATTGTCACATTCTAGAGGATGAATATTCGAGTGAGTTATTTTGTGACTTTTCTAGTCAACTTTTCGTTAAAAATTTAGCTTGTAGGACTCCCATTTTTTATTTAATTTTTGGATTTTACGTGAAAATCTGTTTTAAGAAAAATTTAATTTAAAATTAACTGAAAAACGATATATTTACAAACATAGATGGCAAAGTAACGAATGTAGCGCAGGTAACACAAGTTAAGTTAATAAGTATTAATTTTAACGGTCTTAGTGGAATTTGTTATATTGTGTTTCATCTTCAATATGCATATTTACCTTACAAAGATGAGAAGGTATACAGTGTGTAACAGAATAACACCGATACACGTTTAGGGGTGGTAGGGCAGGTTAATGCAAGTAATTTGACATAGGATAGACGCAGACCGGAAGAACCGTATGTCGAGAATAAATACTTGTAGAAGCTTATGATAAACTTTAAAACAAAAAAAAAACCTTGTTTATTGCATTCAGCCATCATGACATAAATTAGGTACGCTACTAGATATTAAGAGATTTACAGAAAACGCTCGAGGTGACGATCACCTTTCTCTATGCAGATATGGAAACGGTTTTGGATCGATCTCCCAGAATTTCCACCCTGTTGTCAATTAGCTCAAAGGCAGCCATGATTTTGCCAAGTAATTCTTCTTCGAATTTACAGGAGTTTCGTAAACTAACGCCCTAACTTGACCCAACAAGTAAGACTCTAGTGGTGTCATATCTGGTTATCGAGCGGGACAGTGTACAGGCCCTCCTCGCCCAATCCGTCGTTGCGGAAAGATCAAGTCAAGATACGCTCGGCAATCTAGTCCAAAATGGGCTGTGTTGGTATCACATATTCCGACGTACGTCAAGTGGTACTTCTTATAGCAGCTCTGGTAGGACGTGTTGCAAGAATCGAAGATAAACATGAGCGTTTAAGTATGGGGGCAACTCAGAGGGGGGCAACAATCATGGTCCCATTATGCAGTTATTTACTATGCCAGCCCATATGTTAACGGCAAATTGGTGTTGGAAATGATGCAGATGCATTGTGTGTGGGTTCTCCTGAACATAAATGTGGCTATTTCGACTGTTAAACATATTATCCCTAGTAAAGCAAACTTCATCCGTCCATAACACAATATTTGCAAATCGTGGACTCTGCGTGCACTTGTGCAAGTACCATTAGGCAAACTGTACCCTTAAAGGATGATCATCTGACCCTTAGACCTTTTGAAGATGATAGGGATACAGTGCCTGCTCCTTTATGATATGATGAACGGTCATGTGATCACAATTTAGAGCGTGAGCAACGGCTCGTGGCTGTTACCTGATGGGGCACTTCTTCCTCAAAATTATTCGTTCTTTTAGGGCGAGGAGCACCAATATCAGGCTTATATACATACAGTAAGTGAACCGTTTCCCTTAAACGACGGTCCAGTGCCGCAAAAGTACTATAACGTTGGGTATGTCTGTGCGGCAAAGTTTGCTCATAAATACGGCAAGCTTCTCGGCCGTTTCCATTCGCGGAGCCATAGAAGAGCTGCATGTCCGCTAACTCGTTAAAAGAGAAATTATGCATGGTTTACGAAGTACAAAATTACACACCAGAATTACACGTTGTTAACAACTTGAAACAAGTCTAGACAGCACCAAAAAAGTCTTCTGATAAAGCTACTACTAAACTCTGTTCAACGAACCTACGGAGTATGATAGAGTCAAAATGGCGGACAGGTTCACACTGAACACTGAGTAATGCCATTTATTTATTTCAAAATCTTACAAAACATCACTTTACAGTGTAAAATGGGCTGATAATTGACCAATAGTAACGGACCTTTTTGAAGGTTTATTGTTTTCCACTCCTCAGGTTGCTTGGACAGAGTATGAATAACATTTTACCTACTGATAAGGGAATAAAAACTGTATTTAAAGATAAGGAAATAATGCATAAGCCAATAAGCCATATCGCATTTTTTTATTGATAAACGCTTTTTATTATACCTGTAGCATCCACACGCATTAACTCTCGACATATGATTTACCGGACGCATTTTTCCGTTTTCTATACAGCCAGCGCGATTGATCGCTCTCACCTGCTAGGAAACGGAATGCTACATTTAGCACTCCATTTTCTAACAGGTATGCGCGAGTCTCTGCAGTCTGCATGGACGTCTTCCTCCGCCGTCACTGTTCTTATGTCGTAGGAAAAATGTGTTCTTCTGTTCTATATTTAGAGCTACTTTGACAGCATTGTTTTATTTGTTTTTGTCTATATAATGCGTAGTCAGTAAAGACCAGAAGGTAGTAGGTATTTGATTTGTACTATATTTAAAACGGAGATAAAAATTAATCTTGAACAGATGAAAAATGCGTTAGACAAAGTTGGTGTAAATTATAAAGTATAATATCCAATAAAACAAATTACTCAGAAGTGACTGTCAGGACCTGCTTTATTCGAAATTATGACGAGGCATTGGATGATGACGATAGTTGTAGGAGGTGGATCAAAACATTTTCGAAATAAACGTCCACGGACTGGATAGTAGGAAGAACCTACAATAAGTTAAAGCAGTTAGAATATAGAGAAGATTATATTTGCCAACACAGTGAAATAAATTGAACAAGTTCAAGTCAATGGCGTCAAACCAATAATAATTATTAATATAACGCGGAAACTATGTCAGCGCAGCGAATCGCGCATACCTGGAAGGAAACGGAGCACATTATGTAGCCTTCCGTTTCCTAGCAGGTGAGAGCGATCAATCGCGCTAGCTGTAGGTATAGGAAACGGAAAAATGCTTACCGGATGGTGTCAGACAGAAAAGTTCGTATCTTCGTACTGGTGCAAGTGCGACCCCATGTTCCCTATGTCAAATTACTTGCATTGACTTACCCTACCACCCTTAAATGTGTGTCGGTATTATTTTGTTACACCCTGTATATGAATAGAACAGAAAATCGTGCAAAATAATTTATTTTTCCCGATATCTCGGCGCCTCTGGCGCGTCAAATATAAAGTAATTCATCTCAAGTTTCTACAGCCCACACCAATTGTCCTTAACTTTTTTATACGTTCATCATTGATATATTCGTATTTTTGAGTCAACAAGTTACAGTAAAACCCGCCACATGTAAAGATGCTTAATGAACAATAATTTTTTTTTCATTCTCAAAAGTTACATCCAAATTTTCACTCAAGTTGAATGCGTCACTAAATGCTGTTTCAAATGTTGTTTCAAATAGCGTTCTTGTTTAAATTTTGCTTCGCAAGTTTCACATTCAAAAGGATAAACATCCGAGTGTGTAAATTTGTGGTTCTCCAAATCGCCTTTTCGTTTGAATTTTGCTTTGCAAGTTCCACATGCAAAAGGATAATTATTTAAGTGTGTTGATAGGTGAGTCGTCAAATAGCGTTCTTGTTTAAATTTTGCTTCGCAAGTTTCACATTCAAAAGGATAAACATCCGAGTGTGTAAATTTGTGGTTCTTCAAATCGCCTTTTCGTTTGAATTTTGCTTTGCAAGTTCCACATACAAAAGGATAATTATTTAAGTGTGTTGATAGGTGAGTCGTCAAATTACATTTTTGTTTAAATTTTGCTTTGCAAGTTTCACATTCAAAAAGATAAACATCCGAGTGTGTTAATTTGTGGCGCTTCAAATCGCCTTTTCGTTTAAATTTTGCTTTGCAAGAATCACATGCAAAGAAATGATTATCTGAGTGTAATTTTATGTGACAGTTCAAATCGTATTTTCGTTTGAATTTTACTTTGCAAGTGTCGCATTCAAAAAGACGAATATCCAAATGTGTCATTAAATGATATTTCAAACTTGTTTCGGTTTTAAATACAGCATTGCAAGTATAGCATTGAAACTTCCTAATAATATCTAGTCCTGATGAATTTTCGAGACTTGAATATTCTTCTTCTTCCTTTATCTCGTTTTCGTTGTTGATGTCATCCTCCAGATAATTATTTTCTATCATAAACCTAAAAAAAAAAGTGTTTTAGATTCATAGTTGAATTTCGAAATTGGTTAGTAGGTACACAAGGCAGGAGGAATTGAAAATCAAAAAATTCATTCGTAAAATTATTACTGAAACAAAATATTTAAAATACGGGTTAAAATACGTTGTTAACAATAAGAAAGCGTAGCTCTGACTAATTATTGCGAGAGCGAAATAAGCTTAAATGAATATAATATGCTGCGTACGCGAAAATAGAATAAAATATATTAGAGGAAATTTTTTGGGAAAACACAAGTGTTTTGCCAAAGCTCCAACACACTGTTAATTACTCATACTATGAGTTTTGTATTGCTCTGACACGGTCTTACGCAATACTTGGTGGTTTTGCTTTGTAAGACAATGGAGAAAACTGAATTCTCTTTCATTGGGTACTGTCGCTAATTGCAGACCGGTTTCGGACTTGTTATGTCCTCGTCAGTGCAATATAAGCGAAAAGCACACCAACTAAGAGAAACAGTTTTGCAGGAGATTCAAACACTAGACAAGATGTCGATCTTAAATAGCGTGTGGCTCCCTCTCGTAGAAGTCAAACAAAGCAATAACCGAGAACAGCCCATTTGGGTGTAGAATAAAATCGGATTTTCGAAAATAAATTTTCGAAAATAGAAAAATTCTTGACAGTGTGGCGAACCAAGTTAGAGGAAATTTTTTGGGAAAACACAAGTGTTTTGCCAAAGCTCCAACACACTGTTAATTACTCATACTATGAGTTTTGTATTGCTCTGACACGGTCAGATTTACGCAATACTTGGTGGTTTTGCTTTGTAAGACAATGGAGAAAACTGAATTCTCTTTCATTGGGTACTGTCGCTAATTGCAGACCGGTTTCGGACTTGTTATGTCCTCGTCAGTGCAATATAAGCGAAAAGCACACCAACTAAGAGAAACAGTTTTGCAGGAGATTCAAACACTAGACAAGATGTCGGATTTTCGAAAATTTATTTTCGAAAATCCGAATAAAATATATAGTAATATTATCCTAAAGGGAGTATCATCTAACTCATGCGACAGGATAAATATATCAGTGTGTTAAAATGTGGCGCTTTAAATTGAATTTTCGTTTAAATTTTGCTTTGCAGGTGTCACACTCAAAAGGATAAATATCCGAATGTGTTAGTTTGTGAGTCTTTAAAACGAATTTTTGTTTAAATTTTGATTCGCAAGTAGTACATGCGAAAGGATAAACATCTGAGTGTGTTAACATGTGATTCTTTAAATTGGATTTTCGTTTAAATTTTGCTTTGCAAGTATTACATGCGAAAGGATAAATATCTGAGTGTGTTAACATGTGACCCTTTAAATTAAATTTTTGTTTAAATTTTGCTTTGCAAGTGTCACATTCAAAAGGATAAATATCCGAATGTGTTAGTTTGTGATTCTTCAATTCAGATTTTCGTTTAAATTTTGCTCTGCAAGTATTACAAGCGAAAGCATAAACATCTGAGTGTGTTAACATGTGCTGCTTTAAATTGAATTTTCGTTTGAATTTTGCTTTGCAAGTTTCACATTGAAACGGATAAATATCCAAATGTTCCACTAAATGTTTTTTTAAGGCTCCCCTGGTTTTAGATTTAGCTCCGCATGTATCACTTTCAAAAAGAAGAATATCCGAATGTTTGATTAAATGATATTTCAAACTTGTTTTGGTTCTGAATACAGCATTGCAAGTATAGCATTGAAACTTCCCAATAACATTTGGTCTTGATGAATTTCCGCCACTTGAATATTCCTCTCCCTTTATGAATATTCCTTTAGTGTCTATTAGTACAATATCTGATTCTTCTATTTCGTTTTTAATGTCATCCTCTGGATAATAATTTTCTATTATAAACCTAAAAAAAAAACAATCTTGTAGATTCTTAGTTAAATTTCGAATTTTGTTGGTAGGTACATTAGGTAGGTGAGATTGAAATTCCAAAAATCGATACACAACGTAATTTATTGATATAAAAGTTTTCAATTATTCATACAAATCTGTTCGTTGTTGGTTTACTTAAATGAAGTAACCGTCATCATCGCAGTGCAGTATATGGCAGTAAGTTTTTAACAGAAGATTGGAGTAGAAATAATTGCTGTGATATCAAAAAAACTTTTGGAGCAATAGATAGAAACAGTCTTATGGAAAACTTTGTCAATTTGGCTCCAGGAAGAGCGTAGGCGCCGGCTACCTGGAATCAATATGGGTGCTTAACCAAAGGCGGCATAAAATAGTTTAAGGTTTTTTTTTTTGTTGCCACTCCCGAAAATGATTTAAAGCTTTCGAACCCTTAAACTACGCAAAGATCTACAGAAAAATTTCCTTTATCAAATTATTTAATTAATATCAACCTAAAAAATGTCTGCAGAATATGTATGAAAATTTAAATAAACAACAATGAATATGCATTGTGCAATAAGCAAAAAAATAAACTGACGAATCGCAGTTTGGGAAATTAATCTAATAATAACATACCATGAAAACCCATATGAAAAATAAAAAAATACCTGGTTGAATAAAAATAATAATAATAAAAATAGACAGATAATTTACAGTTTTTGCCGATGGCGTCCACTTATATATCTACTTCTACTAAAATTTACTAGAATAAGAATTATTGATTTAATGAGAACATGTTTCGCCTGCGAGTATTTCGTTGTATAAATATATTTGCAATTATATTGCAGTCTAGTTCCTTTAATAGATATCTGTAAGAATTCAAGAAAATACAGCCATTCAGTCTGGCCTGAGTAATCGTTGTCCTCAAATATGTCTTCGTAAATTTGAAAAACTTCTTCCAGAAGTACATGATGTTATAGAAATAGTGAGAAATTATTTTAGGACTTTAAGGTATTCCAAAAATGTAGATGTACATTGTGATTGAAATATGAAGCAATTTCCAATACTGACTGAAAATTTTGTCCCCAAGTACTACCAAAAAAAAAAAAAAAAAAAAATGTAAATTCGGTCTTCCGGCCGGTAACAAAATCACTACGATAGTTTTCTTGAATGACGTCCCCATTTTCGTTGTTTGCCAATAAAAAAGCTTCAATATCTCTTGCTCCTTTTATTCCAATTGAATCGGAATGGTTGTTAATACTTTAAATACAAGTATCTTTGATTTCATAACATAAATATCTGTATAGTTCCTCGAGTGAATTCTGATCTACCTAGTTTAAGGGGAACCTTTTTTCCTTGGCAAAACTGTTTCATTGATTATTTGTTCCCATAATTTTTCAAAATAAAAATTGTGCTCGTGTGCATCCGATTTTTTTTGTTTAATTTTTGGATTCTACGTAAAAATATAACTGATAACTAAAAATTAACCAAATAACCAAATATTCACATACACAGTTAGTATTTATTTCAACGATTTTAGTGAAATTCGTTATATTATGTTTCATCCTCAATATGTACCTACATTTACCTCACAAAGATAAGAAGGTACGATATGGAATATGAACAGAATAGAAAAACGTGCAAAAGAATATATATTTCTCCATAAGTCAACGACTCTGGGGCGTCAAATATGAAGTAATTCATCCTAAGTATCTACCTACAGCCCACATTAATTGTCCCTTACTTATTTATAAGTCCATCATTGGAATATTCGTATTTTTGAATTCACAAAAGCTACAGTAAAACCCCCTCCATATTTATGGAGGCTTAATGAACATTGAATTTTTTTCACTCTCAAAATTAGCGGAACAAAAAGATGTAACTATACAAATTTTCATTCAAGTTGAATGCGTCACTAAATGCTGTTTTAGATTACTCCTGGTTCTGAATTTGGTGTTCTGAGTGTTTTAGCATGACGTGATTCTTTTAACTGGATTTTCTTTTAAATTTTGCTTTGCAAGTATTACATGCGAAACGATAAATATCTTAGTGTGTAAACATGTGAACCTTTAAATCGTATTTTCGTTTAAATTTTGTTTTGCAAGTATTACATGCGAAAGGCTGAATATCTGAGTGTGTTAACATGTGATTTTTTAAATTGGATTTTCGTTTAAATTTTGCTTTGCAAGTGTTACATCCAAAAGGATAAATAACCGAATGTGTTAGTTTGTGACTATTCAACTCAAATTCACGTTTAAACTTTGCTTTGCAGGTGTCACATTCAAAAGGATAAATATCCCAATGTGTTACTTCATGAGTCTTCAAATCGAATTTTCGTTTAAATTTTGCTTTGCAAGTATTACATGTGAAAGGATGAATATCTGAATGTGTTAACATGTGATCCTTTAAATTGGATTTTCGTTTAAATTTTGCTTTGCAAGTGTGACATTGGAATGGATAAATATCCAAATGTTTCAATGAATGATTTTTCAAGGCTGCCTTGGTTTTAAATTTAGCTTCACATGTATCACATTCAAAAAGAAGAATACCCGAATGTGTCATTGAATGATATTTAAAGCTTGTTGCGGTTTTACATACAGCATTGCAAGTATAGCATTGGAACCTCCTAATAACATCTGGTCCTGATGAATTTCCGACACTTGAATATTCCTCTCCCTTTATCCCTTTATTTGGATGAATTAATTCAATAGCTGATATTTCTATTTCGTTTTTGCTGTCATCCTCTAGATAAACATTTTCTATCATAAACCTAAAAAAAAGTGTTTTAGATTCATAGTTAAATTCCGAAATTAGTTGGTAGGTACATTAGGTAGGTGGGATTGAAATTCCAAAAATTAATACACAACGTAATTTATTGATAAAAGTTTTTATTATTCATACAAATCTGTTCGTTGTTGTAAAAACCGTCATCATAATAATATTCACTCACAAAAATTTCAATAGAAATTGCATTGCAGTGCAGTATGGCAATGGCAGTAGTTACCTATGTAACAGAAGATTGGAGTACAAATTTTGAACAAAATGGGATTATAATTGATGTGGTTTCAAAATAGTTATTTTTGTTCAAGTGCGCGAAATGTCATTTTGGTGATCGAGGACGAAAATTTTTTGACGACGCGTAGCGGAGTCAAAAAATCGTTCGAGATCACCAAAAACATTTCTCGCCCGAGTTGCAAACAATATTTTTTCTACAACTCCATTCAAATATAGATCATTCGAAGCCAAAATTGCATTTCCAATCAAAGGCAGGTGAATTTTGATTATTGTTGGCATCCTGACAGGTATGTGTTACCATGACACCAGTGTGCGCACTAGCTATTTCGCACACTAGGTGCGAAATAGCTAGTTCGCACACTGGTGTCATAGGAACGTTAAAAAATCAATACCTGGGAAAAAAAAGTGTCACTTCGCAAACTGTCATGAGTGTGCGAACATCATAATTTTTTGACAGTTGTAGAAAAAATATTTTTTTTTCTCACTCAAGATCATTCTTAGGTTCGAAAAAATTTCCGGAAATAATAATTGTTCAGTACTTATATTTTAACATTACGTTAACAATACAACTCCGTGAACTGAACAAACACTTTATTTAATGCCCCTCGGATAAATTAGTTTACAAAAACTAAATTAAGCTTATCAGCTCCCTCTGACCACTGACCACTTATGGACCTCTTCACGCACAGCCCTTACGTATATATCATTTTGACGGGGACGTCATAACCTGTCTAACATAAGTCATCATCAGCGACATGAGCATTAAGTACATACAGTTATAAGTACTAGGTACTTATAACCGCGAAACTCGCTCTTTTTTGACATTACTTCGACAATTTGACGTTTGATTCATGCATAAAACATCAAATTGTCGAAGCAATGTCAAAAAAGAGCGAATTTCGCGGTTATGAGTACGAGGCTTTAGTAGAGTTCGGTTAGTCCTTCTCGAGCAAAAAGATGACAATTCCATTTGGCCAGTTTTGTAACTTCAAATGAAAAATCATGTGAGCTTCTGTCAACAATGTCATCTTTTAGCTCGCGGAACATTAACCGAACACGCCTTGTGGCCCAGTTTTGAAGCTAAAACTAAAGCGAAGCTTACACTTGAGCGCTAATACATATAACACGTTTCCTGTTTGAAACGAAAATGGCAAATAAAAAAACTAAACCGAAAAAACAAACATCAGCACAAAATATATGGTGAAAAAGGGCTAAAACTTAAATTATTCGATACCTGAATCTGACTTTGAGAAGGATGTAAAGTTTATTTCACGAAGGTTTGTACTTATGTCATAACTTGGAAAAGAAGGTTTGTCGTAGATTGATCCATATAAATTCAGTAGCGTTCAGATTTTGTATTGTATTGAATGATTTCTGGTTTAAAAACCGACAAACGTTTTTGATGTCAATAATTTGTTTTTCAATTTTTATTTGATAAAAAAGGAAGGCAAAAGTACAAACCCTCGTGAAACAAACAGTAGTAACATAATCGTTCATCGAGCTCTATTCTTAGACAAATTTTCATTTTCTTTGAATAAATATGCAAAATCAATAACAGAATCATCAGAATTTGTAGACTGAGCGGGAGAATTTAAATATATTTATTCTTCGGAGATGTTAAAGCTTTCATTTATTGTTATGTCCAAATTGTTTCTCAGCAACTGCGAAAAAGTTATTGCAAGCTTAAAGCTCTGTATATTCATATGGATTTCTCAGAGCAAGTCAGGCTGAAGTTGGGCAATTTTTTGATTCTTTCTGCGGTGGCGTATGATGACGTACTTTTTTGGCTGCCAGAAGCTCTTTATATGGGAAGGATAAGGGGAGTTCTCAGAAATTGCAAAATAATTGCATGAGATATAGTTTAAATATCAGAAAGTATGATCACATTTCTCCTGTTTATGGTGAGTGTGGTTGGCTGAGGCTGGAAGATAGGTTTTTTGTGCATATGTGTTGTCTATAGTATTAAGAATTAATACCTGGATGTCGTCGACCCAAATATTTATTTAGGAAGCTTATCAAGAGCACGGACGTGCATGGACGCCTGACTAGCCACGGCAATCTGTACTCAGTTCCCAAACATAAAACAGCTCTATTTCAGTGCTCATTTTCCTATTACGCTGCTAAGTGCTATAATTATATAATTTCCTGCCGTTGATGCTCAAAAAAATACCAGTTTCTCTGTTTCTTTTTTCTGCTTTTTTCGCTTTTTCAGTTTTTATATGGATAAGAGTTTTTATAGGTATATTACTTACCTACTAGCTACTGCTACGATAAGTTTATTTTATTGTGTGTATATTGTTACACACATGACTTTGATAAGCAAAATATGGTCGGCAGAAAGCATATAAACCCCATAAGGGGGTTATTGCACAATCATAATGAATGCTCATTTTTTATTGTGTGCATCTAGGTTTTTGGATGTTTCTACCCAAATAGGGAATCCTTATTGTTTGGAGAAAGTTACTCTACTTGCTATGATTCGTGTTGTGTTTTTTAAAGCTTATTCAACCAAAATTGCTTTTGGAAAGAAACGAGTTAGTACAGGAAACGTAACAGCTTATACTAGGCCAATTATGTATAATTCAATCAAT
This sequence comes from Ceutorhynchus assimilis, assembly GCA_917834065.1. Classification (NCBI taxonomy): domain Eukaryota; kingdom Metazoa; phylum Arthropoda; class Insecta; order Coleoptera; family Curculionidae; genus Ceutorhynchus; species Ceutorhynchus assimilis. The sequence goes on along the minus strand of OU892286.1, from coordinate 9,760,305 downwards.
GTTATAATTTATTTAAACAATATTTATATATGTAATTAACTCAAGATTTAAAATAGTTTGACCAAATATTTTAAATCTTTTTTAAATCGGATTTTCTTTTGAATTTTGCTTTGTAAGTATTACATGCGAAAGGATGAATCTCTTGAGTGTGTTAACATGTGATACTTTAAATTGTGTTTTCGTTTAAATGTTGCTTTGCAAGTATTACATGCGAAAGGATAAACATCTGAGTGTGTCAACATGTGATCCTTTAAATCGGATTTTCTTTTGAATTTTGCTGCACAAGTATTATATGCGAAAGGATAAATATCTAAGTGTGTTAACATGTGACCCTTTAAATTGGATCTTCGTTTAAATTTTGCTTGGCAAGTATTACATGCGAAAGGATAAATATCCGAGTGTGTTAACATGTGATCATTTAAATTGAATTTTCGTTTAAATTTTGCTTTACAAGTGTCATATTCAAAAGGATAAATATCCGCATGTGTTAGTTTGTGACTCTTCAAATCGAATTCTCGTTTAAATTTTGCTTCGCAAGTGTTACATGCGAAAGGATAAACATCTGAATGTATTAACATGTGCTCCTTTAAATTACATTTTGGTTTGAATTTTGCTTTGCAAGTGTCACATTGAAACGGATAAATATCTAAATGTTTCACTGAATGACCTTTTAAGGCTCTCTTGGTTTCAAATATAGCTTCGCATGTATCACATTCAAAAAGAAGAACACCCGTATGTCTCATTAAATGATATTTCAAACTCGTTCCGGTTTTAAATACAGCATTGAAACTTCCTAGTAGCATCTGGTCCTGATGAATTTCCGACACTTAAATATTCCTTTCCCTTTATCTCTCTATTTGAATTAATCACTTCAATAGCTGATACTTCTATTTTGGTTTTGATATCATCGTTTAAATAATCAGTTTCTATCATAAATCTAAAAAAAAAGTGTTTTAGATTCATACTTAGTTAAATTTCAAAATTGGTTAGTAGGTACACAAGGTAGGTGGGACTGAAATTTCAAAAATCAATACACATCGTAATTTATTGATTCAAAAGTTTTTATTATTCATACAAATCTGTTCGTGGTTAGTTTACTTGAATGTAATAATCATCATCATAAATATTCACTCACAAAATTAGAAAATTTTAACAGAAATTGCATTGCAATGCATTATATGGCAGTATGCAACAGAAGATTGGAGTAGAAATTTTGAACAAAACTGCTGTGGTTTCAAAAAAACCGGAAATTTTTCCTTATTCAAGAATAATAATAATAATTGTTCAGTATATTTTAATATTACAATCCAAATGAAACCTCCATAAACATAAACACATTTGAGAACCTCATAGTCAATTATACTTTATTGTAAAAAAAAATTTAGAAGGCATGATCTTAAAAGTTAACAAATTATATTTCGCACCTCATCCTCAAGATCACTATCGTCTTACTATTAGTACAGGAAACGTAGCAGCTTATAATAGGCCGACCTGGAACAAATTAGAGACAAGCTAGTTTTGGCTAAAATCGACACATACTGACTAGTAGAGTAACATAGTAAATTGACGTAGCTTTATTTAAGTAAATCAACTATGCATAATTCAATCAATTTCATGATTTATTTAAACAATATACAGTGGGTCCCACTTTTTATAAATACACTCCGATATCTCAGTTATAAATAATGCGATTTTATTCAAATTTTGGTGGTAATTGCATGTTAGAAAAATCAACTATTGGACATAGTAAAAAATTTTTTTTTCGCCCACTAATTAGTATTTTCCAATTTTTGTAAATGGAACTAGATTCAAACAAAACCCTTCCTGACGTCATAACTGTTTGAGGATGTTGCCAGTTTGTGCTTTTCGAATTAATATAAAATAAAATTTCCATTTAGAAGGCTTAGTATTAAAGAGTAAAACGTCTTGCCATACTAGTGATAAACTATGCTAAGTTACTAAAACTAATTAGTAGTAGCATCGCCTATGTTGCATTTATTCTAGTCATTTGAGTTTGTTAGTATGATTCTCTCCAAATTGAATTTTGCTTTGCAATTGTCATATTCTAGAGGATGAATATTCGAGTGAGTTAATTTGTGACTCTTCCAATCAACTTTTCGTTGAAAATTTAGCTTGTAGGACTCCCATTTTTTATTTAATTTTTGGATTTTACGTGAAAATCTGTTATATGAAAAATTAAATTCAAAATTAACTGAAAAACGATATATTTACAAACATAGATGGCAAAGTAACGAATGTAGCGCAGGTAACACAAGTTAAGTTAATAAGTATTAATTTTAACGGTCTTAGTGAAATTTGTTATATTGTGTTTCATCTTCAATATGCATATTTATCTTACAAAGATGAGAAAGTATACAGTGTGTAACAGAATAACACCGATACACGTTTGGGGGTGGTAGGGCAGGTTAATGCAAGTAATTTGACATAGGATAGACGCAGACCGGAAGAACCGTATGTCGAGATTAAATACTTGTAGAAGCTTATGATAAACTTTAACACAAAAAAAAAACCTTGTTTATTGCATTCAGCCATCATGACATAAATTAGGTACGCTACTAGATAGTAAGAGATTTACAGAAAAGGCTCGAAGTGACGATCACCTTTCTCTATGCAGATATGGAAAGTGTTTTGGATCGATCTCCCAGAATTTCCACCCTGTTGTCAATTAGCTCAAAGGCAGCCATGATTCTGCCAAGTAATTCTTCTTGCGAATTTACAGGAGTTTCGTAAACTAACGCCCTAACTTGACCCAACAAGTAAAAATCTAGTGGTGTCATATCTGGTTATCGAGCGGGACAGTGTACAGGCCCTCCTCGCCCAATCCGTCGTTGCGGAAAGATCAAGTCAAGATACGCTCGGAATCTAGTCCAAAATGGGCTGTGTTGATATCACATATTCCGACGTACGTCAAGTGGTACTTCTTATAGCAGCTCTGGTAGGACGTGTTGCAAGAATCGAAGATAAACATGAGCGTTTAAGTATGGGGGCAGCTCAGAGGGGGGCAACAATTATGGTCCCATTATGCAGTTATTTACTATGCCAGCCCATATGTTAACGGCAAATTGGTGTTGAAAATGATGCAGATGCATTGTGTGTGGGTTCTCCTGAACATAAATGTGGCTATTTCGACTGTTAAACATATTATCCCTAGTAAAGCAACCTCCATCCGTCCATAACACAATATTTGCAAATCGTGGGCTCTGCGTGCACTTGTGCAAGTACCATTGGGCAAACTGTACCCTTAAAGGATGATCATCTGACCCTTAGACCTTTTGAAGATGATAGGGATACAGTGCCTGCTCCTTTATGATATGATGAACGGTCATGTGATCACAATTTAGAGCGTGAGCAACAGCTCGTGTGCTGATGGAAGGGTTGGCTGTTACCTGATGGGGCACTTCTTCCTCAAAATTATTCGTTCTTTTAGGGCGAGGAGCACCAATATCAGGCTTATATACATACAGTATGTGAAGCGTTTCCCTTAAACGACAGCCCAGTGCCGCAAAAGTACTATGACGTTGGGTATGTCTGCCCGGCAAAGTTTGCTCATAAATACGGCAAGCTTCTCGGCCGTTTCCATTCGCGGAGCCATAGAAGAGCTGCATGTCCACTAACTCGTTAAAAGAGAAATGATGCATGGTTTACGAAGTACAAAATTACACACCAGAATTACACGTTGTTAACAACTTGAACTAGACAGAACCAAAAAAGTCTTCTGATAAAGCTACTACTATACTCTGTCCAACGAACCTACGGAGTATGATAGAGTCCAAATGGCGGCCAGGTTCAAAATCTTACAAAACATCACTTTACAGTGTAAAATGGGCTGATAATTGACCAATAGTAACGGACCTTTTTGAAGGTTTTATTATTTTCCACTCCTTAGGTTTCTTGGACAGAGTATGAATAACATTTTACCTACTGATAAGGGAATAAAAACTGTATTTGAAGATAAGGAAATAATGCATAAGCCGATAAGCCATATCACATTTTTTTATTGATAAACGCTTTTTCTTATACCTTATACCTGTAGCATCCACACGCATTAACTCTTGACATATGGTTTACCGGACGGTGTCAGACTTGAAAAGTTCGTATATTCGTACTGGTGCAAGTGCGACCCCAGGTTCCCTATGTCAAATTACTTGCATTGACTTACCCTACCACCCCTAAATGTGTGTCGGTATTATTCTGTTACACCCTGTATATGAATAGAACAGAAAAACCTGCAAAATAATTTATTTTTCCCGATTACTCAGCGCCTCTGGCGCGTCAAATATAAAGTAATTCATCTCAAGTTTCTACAGTCCACACCAATTGTTCTTAACTTTTTTATACGTTCATCATTGAGATATTCGTATTTTTGCGTCAACAAAAGTTACAGTTAACTCCGCCACATGTATAGATGCTTAATGAACATTAATTTTTTTCATTCTCAAAAGTTACATTCAAATTTTCACTCAAGTTGAATGCGTCACTAAATGCTGTTTCAAATGTTGTTTCAAATAGCGTTCTTGTTTAAATTTTGCTTTGCAAGTTTCACATTCAAAAGGATAAACATCCGAGTGTGTAAATTTATGGTTCTTCAAATCGCCTTTTCGTTTAAATTTTGCTTCGCAAGTTCCACATACAAAAGGATAATTATTTAAGTGCGTTGATAGGTGAGTCGTCAAATTATATTTTTGTTTAAATTTTGCTTTGCAAGCTTCACATTCAAAAGGATAAACATCCGAGTGTGTTAATTTGTGGCGCTTCAAATCGCCTTTTCGTTTAAATTTTGCTTTGCAAGAATCACATGCAAAGAAATGATTATCCGAGTGTAATTTTATGTGACAGTTCAAATCGTATTTTCGTTTGAATTTTACTTTGCAAGTGTCGCATTCAAAAAGACGAATATCCAAATGTGTCATTAAATGATATTTCAAACTTGTTTCGGTTTTAAATACAGCATTGCAAGTATAGCATTGAAACTTCCTAATAATATCTAGTCCTGATGAATTTTCGAGACTTGAATATTCTTCTTCTTCCTTTATCTCTTTTTTTAAATTTATCAGTTCAATAGCTGATACTTCCATTTCGTTGTTGATGTCATCCTCCAGATAATTATTTTCTATCATAAACCTAGAAAAAAAAGTGTTTTAGATTCATAGTTAAATTTCGAAATTGGTTAGTAGGTACACAAGGTAGGAGGAATTGAAAATCAAAAAATTATTACACATCGTAATTTATTGATAATAATAACTTTGTTTAAACAACAATAATAATAACAGTATTAACCTATCACTAATAGTATAAATTCATTTCAAAACAAACAATTTAAAAGGAAAAAAAAAACACCTAGATATACAGGGTGTTCCACCGAAAACTGTCAATGGCCTATATCTTCAAAACCGTAATCGAAAAAAAAGAAATGAAAAACCCGTTTGGAGGGTTGGAAGGGGGAACTAAAACAAGGTACTTTTCAGGTCTCCTTGAATCACCGGGGAAGTACGAGTTGGGTCCCAATTCTAGCAGGTATATTTAATTATGGTCCAGTTGGGTTCGGCCTAGGGCCTAATTGGGTCCACGATATTATTCAAATAATTGAATAAAACTGAATTTTAATAGGACAGTGTTGCCGATTTAGGATAGTTTTTTAAATATCATGGTAGGTAGGTACCCCAAGTAATTAATTCGAGGCTCGTAAGAATAAATAGTGTTCCCAGCGTTACAAAAGTACACAGCCAAAAAACTAAATTAAAAAGGCAGTTTATTGATGCAAAAATTCAACAGCTACGTGAAAATAAGACAAATTTGAATTTGTTAAAACGATATCATATATATAAACTCTGTATAACCAAAGTTGAACGTTGAAGGTCACTACTCGAATATATCACAGACGTTGCTTTTTGCTGCTGTCTTTATTGCACGCGCACTGTGTTTATCAAACCAAAATAGGTCCGACCGTGGGAATCCTATGGTTACAAGGATGAGTATAAGTGACCTACATATAAGGATATAAAATACAAAATAAGATCAAAATAAATTTTTCCAGGTTCCTTGGAGCAAAATTAAGCATTTTAACTAATTCATGGCGCTCTAGATTAAAAAGTAAAAATTTAAATCATTTGTAGCTGAAATGCCAAAAAGTGACAAATGAGGTGTCATTTTACTCGTAATGTAATTTCCAATTGAAATGAGGAAAAATATACTTGGCGTCTCATTTAAAATTCCGTGAAACCGGAAGTGATAACGAATAATTGAATACGTCAAATAATGCACATCCGGGTCATAGATAAACACACCAAATTTCATTAGTTTATTTGGAAAAATAAAAAAGTTATAGGGTTGAGCGGGTTTTGAAAAACACCCGATATTTTGTTAGGAATTTAGAAGTGCGGCAACAAAGCCATTTTTTCCCAATTTTTTCCTAGAATCTAAGATATCTTCTTCGGTCCCAATTCGGCCCACACCTTTTTAAAGGCAGGTTACTGGATAGGGTTTGGGACCCAACTCGGATGCGTCCGAATCACCCCTCCGGCCGTAGCTACCCTAACCTCAAAATCTTAAATGGCACTATGGGTCATGTGATGGTTTGTTTGAAAGGTCTTTTAATTCTCTAAACAAATCTGCAAAAAAAAAATCATTTAGATACAAATTTAAATTGTCACAAAATGGCTCATGCTTCGAGTTAACAACTTTGCTCTCTTGAGGAGGTGAACACTGTCAGGTACAGTGAGGGGAAAAGGTTCAAAAAAATAAAATCTTGATGATTTCTTTAAAAATATTCATGCTGTTAATCGATTTTAAATCACATTTACCTGTTCCACCTGATAAAATCAGGTTTTCATCAAAATGAGAGTCACATTTAAATCTGGATATTTTTTTTTTGCAGATCCATTAAGAGAATTATAAGACCTTTAAAACAAGACATGACCCATAGTGCCATTTAAGATTTTGAGGTTAGGGTAGCTACGGCCGGAAAGGTGATTCAGGAAGACCTGAAAAGTACCTTGTTTTGGTACCTTCCAACCCTCCAAACGGATTTTTCATTTTTTTAAAATCGATTACCGTTTTCAAGATATAGGCCATTGACAGTTTTCGGTGGGACACCCGATATAAAATATCTGTATGTTTTTTTCAAGAGAGATTCACACATATACTCATTCACTCATATCGTATGACAATCCCACCTGGAAAAGAGAATATTGCAGACACCAATACTAATAATAGTTACCCATATAAAATTACATCGGTAGTTACATGCCAATACCAAAAGGAAAATATACTAACAAAATCAAGTCACAATCAGAACAAGTGAGAGAAAAGTATATAATTATCATACAAAAATTAGAAAAGTAGAGAAATTTAAATATTATTTTTGGTATATAGTTTTGAATCACATTAAGTGTATATGGAGTTGTTCTGTATGTTCCACCCCACACCAACATCCTGTATCTCAATATAGATTCGACAAAGGCTTTATACACAGAAACCAGAACTTTTTCATTCAAAATATTAGTACATAAAATTCATGTATTAGATTTTTCATTGATTTTACCAATTTAGTTATATGTGAAATAAATTTTGAATATTGGTCAATCATGATGCCCAGATATTTAGGATGTTCGACCGATAAAATTTGATTCATCTATCTGTAAAGCATTTAAGGTTGGTCTATTTTTCCGTGTTAATGGGAAAGCAATAAAGTTTTTTTTTTGAAATTTGAGGAAAGTTTGAATGAATCAAACCGCCTCTTTACTATTCGTGTGCCCTTTTCTACAGTATCCTCAACTTCATCCCAATCGTTACCTTCAAAATCCGGGACAGTGTCTTACCCCCCCATCTCAATCTCTTTGAGAAGAGGATTCATCTAAACAATGAAAAGATTAGGCCCAAGAATTGTTCCTTGAGGTATACCCATTTGAATCACTGATTGTACCATTCAGCCTTACAGCCTGTAACCTATCACTTAGATAAGATGCGAAAACATCCAAAACAGGGCCATGAGTCCCAGATTTAATTTTCCCAACATTACATTTCATTATTTAGACAGGATTCGTCTCGTCTATCAGCAAAATGTCTCCATAGTTAAAGTGTTCTTAAGATCGTCCCATGAGGAGACGTTCTGTAGGTTTACTCCTAGTCTAGCATTTCCTGATAATTTGCCAATCAATGTATTAATTAAATAAATATTTTGGCAGCAATTTGCGTTTGCAATATCGTAAAAATTGTCGATTAAAGATTTACAGGTTGCTTAATACCTGTTCAATACGCATGGATTTACATCGAATTGCGAATATTCAGGTTTAAAGGTTATCATATTTATAGGTAACAGTAAAAATATTATTTTCTGGAATATTTTGTAGATTTGAAAAAACAAGGTTTACTTTTTACGCACGCACAGACACTTTAAGGTATTAACAGTCAAAGTCCTGATGTCCATTCAAAACTTTTATTTCTTGACTGTATGTTCTTTTGGATGGCCAATAAATCGTTAGACGAAAAATTGATGCTCGATGTATCAATCTTTGACCATCCTCCCGACTACGAAAATTACGTATCGACAACCAACACTTTGTTTTTAATAAAAAAAAATTATTACTGAAACAAAATATTTAAAATACGGGTTAAAATACGTTGTTAACAATAAGAAAGCGTAGCTCTGACTGATTATTGCGAGAGCGAAATAAGCTTAAATGAATATAATATGCTGCGTACGCGAAAATAGAATAAAATATATAGTAATATTATCCTAAAGGGAGTATCATCTAACTCATGCGACAGGATAAATATCTCAGTGTGTTAAAATGTGGCGCTTTAAATTGAATTTTCGTTTAAATTTTGCTTTGCAGGTGTCACACTCAAAAGGATAAATATCCGAATGTGTTAGTTTGTGATTCTTTAAAACGAATTTTTGTTTAAATTTTGATTTGCAAGTAGTACATGCGAAAGGATAAACATCTGAGTGTGTTAACATGTGATTCTTTAAATTGGATTTTCGTTTAAATTTTGCTTTGCAAGTATTACATGCGAAAGGATAAATATCTGAGTGTGTTGACATGTGACCCTTTAAATTAAATTTTTGTTTAAATTTTGCTTTGCAAGTGTCACATTCAAAAGGATAAATATCCGAATGTGTTAGTTTGTGATTCTTCAAATCAGATTTTCGTTTAAATTTTGCTTTGCAAGTATTACAAGCGAAAGCATAAACATCTGAGTGTGTTAACATGTGCTGCTTTAAATTGAATTTTCGTTTGAATTTTGCTTTGCAAGTTTCACATTGAAACGGATAAATATCCAAATGTTCCACTAAATATTTTTTTAAGGCTCCCCTGGTTTTAGATTTAGCTCCGCATGTATCATTTTCAAAAAGAAGAATATCCGAATGTTTGATTAAATGATATTTCAAACTTGTTTTGGTTCTGAATACAGCATTGCAAGTATAGCATTGAAACTTCCTAATAACATCTGGTCTTGATGAATTTCCGACACTTGAATATTCCTCTCCCTTTATGAATATTCCTTTAGTGTCTATTAGTGCAATATCTGATTCTTCTATTTCGTTTTTAATGTCATCCTCTAGATAATAATTTTCTATTATAAACCTAAAAAAAAAACAATCTTTTAGATTCTTAGTTAAATTTCGAATTTTGTTGGTGGATTGAAATTCCAAAAATCGATACACAACGTAATTTATTGATATAAAAGTTTTCATTATTCATACTAATCTGTTCGTTGTTGGTTTACTTAAATGAAGTAACCGTTATCATCGCAGTGCAGTATATGGCAGTAGGCAGTAAGTTTTTAACAGAAGATTGGAGTAGAAATACTTGCTGTGATATCAAAAAAACTTTTGGAGCAATAGATAGAAACAGTCTTATGGAAAACTTTGTCAATTTGGCTCCAGGAAGAGCGTAGGCGCCGGCTATCTGGAATCAATATGGGTGCTTAACCAAAGGCGGCATAAAATAGCTTAAGGTTTTTTTTTTCTTGCCACTCCCGAAAATGATTTAAAGCTTTCGAACCCCTAAACTACGCAAAGATCTACAGAAAAATTTCCTTTATCAAATTATTTAATTAATATCAACTGACGAATCGCAGTTTGGGAAATTATTCTAATAATAACATACCATGAAAACCCATATGAAAAACAAAAAAATAACTGGTTGAATAAAAATAATAATAATAAAAATAGATAGATAATTTACAGTTTTTGCCGATGGCGTCCACTTATATATCTACTTCTACTAAAATTTACTAGAATAAGAATTATTGATTTAATGAGAACATGTTTCGCCTGCGAGTATTTCGTTGTATGAATATATTTGCAATTATATTGTGGTCTAGTTCCTTTAACCTTCGTCTTCCCACGTCAAAAAAAATTACGTAGATTCCCACGTGGGGTACATTCGCACCCCATGATAAAACTGATACTTCTGATAATTAAACATGATTTTACTTAATTTCGAAATACGTTTCGAATTACACTTATCGCTCAAGTTTCACAACCATGGACACAGGAGCCCCGCAAGGGTCACTTTTGTCTCCACTCCTCTTTATCATTTTTTGCAATGATTTAAACAGTGTCCTTAATGACCCTGATCTTTCACTTGCTCAGTTTGCTGATGATAAGACATGCGTAAGATGAAAAAATGGCTGTTGATCTTGCGAATTCCACTGCACTGAAAATGCAGAATTGGTGTGATGAAAAGCATTTAATTTTGAACCAAACAAATTTAATTTTGAACCAAAACATAAAACAAGCAGAGGAAATGAAATTCCTAGGACTCACTATAACTAGGCTCTTGAACTGGCAGAGTTACGGAAGTGAGATCTGCAAGAAAATTACATCAGCCAACTTTGTAATTTATAATATAAGAGACATCGTTGGCAGGAGATCTGTGATTCAGCTTTATTATGCCTATGTACATTCACGCATGGCTTATGGTATCCTCTTTTGGGGCTCCCATAAGGAAACCATGCAGAGAATATTTGTTGTTCAAAAGAGAATAATCAGGACTGCATGTTGTGCCCCTTATCAGGAGCACTGTGCCCCACTGTTCCGGAGACTGGGCATAATGACACAAACTCAAATAAGGAAACAAGAAATAATCAGAGCCTTATTACACCATTGCACAGGACCAAATTGTATGAAGATAGTCCCTACTATGTGTGTGTTAAGATTTACAATGCAGTGCCTGGTGAGGCGCAAAGGTTAGAGGTTTACGGGAAGTTCAAAAAGAAAATAAAACAATTTTTTTCACAACATCCATTCTATTCAGTAAATGAATTTTTCGACCACACAAATAAATTAAACAGATATGGATATAACTGTGCTTAAAGTTGATTCTCTTCACAAATTTTAAAACTGCATGTTGAGTGTGATTTTAGTGGCCTACTAAAGAAAATAATGTCAATTAGGAAAATTTGTTTTCTTCTTGTCTGTGTTTGAAAGAACTCTAGTATAGGTATATGTATGTATATAGGTATATGTGTGTGTGTATGCTTATATTATATTGATTGTATTTTTTATATTTTATATTTTTTAGTGACAAACTTATATTACTATGTAATCAAAAAAGGAATAAATGAATTGAATTGAATTGAATAGTTATAATAAACAGTTATAATACATAAAATCAACCTATAGAGTACAGTTAGGGGAAAAAAAATAGTTAGGAAATGGTATTTTCGACCAATGCGTGCCATCTTTCGATTTATAAATCAATTTTCCGCCTTCTACTTCCCGTAAACTTTCGTTCTCTTCCTGCTGCACAGATACTTTTTGATTAGCTTTATTATCTTAATTTCTATTTTTTGCAGTTTAGAAATTTATTTCCAACCTGCAAATTTCCTGCAAGGTGACTAGTTGATAGAGTAGCCACAGATTCCCACGTGGGGTATGTCATTGGGTAAATGTGCCCCACGCTATGCAAAAATTATTATTTCTAAAAAAATAAATAAATTGAAAATTTTTGATGATCACTAATTATGTGCAAAGCCCTCACTGACACAGAATAAAATTAGTCACAAAAAATATGCAATTTTTGGGAAAATATGCTAGAAAAGTTGTTTTCTGAGGTACATTTGTACCCCACCCGGGAAAAGGAAGGTTAACAGATCTCTGTAAGAATTCAAAAGAATACAGTCATTCAGTCTGGCCTGAGACATCGTCCTTAAATATGTTTTTAGCCTTCGTAAATTTGAAAATTTTCTTTCAGAAGTACATGATATTATAGGAATAGTGAAAAATTATTTTAGAACTTTAACGTATTTCGAAATTAAATTTCTGTACACTGTGATTGAAATATGAAGATGGTGTGTCTCCGATTTTTTTTATTTTATTTTTGGATTCTACGTAAAAATCTAGTCTTATAAGAAAAATTTAATTCAAAATTATTTAAATAACCAAATATTTACAAACACAGATGGCAAATTAACGAATGTAGCGTAGGTAACACAATTAGTATTTATTCATCGTCAATAGAGAGTTATTGGACGTGCAATAAGAACAAGCAGTATTTAAATTAGTCTTATTTTGACATCTACGCATGCGCATTTGGGTCCGAAAATAAGAATTCGCTTAATAAGGTTACTGCTTGTCTTTATTTGTGTATGGTTAGTGCAAGGCAGTAAACTTCCCTTATTTCAAATTTCTGACATTTTGGACGACTTTGACGTTTCGCTTCTTGACGATGACGTAATTTTACTCAAAAAATTTATTTTCTCCATAAGTCAACGACTCTGGCGCGTCAAATATGGAGTAATTCATTCCAAGTATCTACAGCCCACAGCAATAGATTAGTGGACAATTTTTTGAAATATATTTTTTAATAATCTCCATAACAAAATAAATAGTAGTTGATGATTCTTTGATTTTAGAAAATAAAAATGTACCTAAAAAAAAATAAACAAATTTGTACTTATTTTAAACGCTATAATTTACCGCTCGGAAATTACGTCATAGCTGTTATGTCTTATAGCGTCAAGGCATTCCGACATTAATAAGAGTCCTTGTATTTCACATGCTTCTAGAAAAAGATGCCCATTATCCTAGCAATAACATGACACCGACATACATCGACCTTGCCATCAGCAAAGGACTCAGGGACCTTTCAGATCTAGTAACGATCAACGCCCTGAGCTCGGACCATCTACCCATCTTTTTCACCTGAGGCGAACTTGATCCTCCTCGCCCACAAGTTCGCCTGAGTTACAAGAACTTCAATTGGCCCCTGTTTCGGCAGACACTCAACACCCTAACCCAAATTCCTGGTCAAATTGACACCATTGAAGCTCTTGAGCAAGAGGTTTCAACCTTGACCAGGAATGTCCAGCAAACCCAAACTTCCCTTGCAACCAGGGTGACTGTTCACCGAGGCCGAGACGAGCTCCCACGAGAGCTCATTGCACTCATCTCGTTGAAGAATCGCACCCGGAGGAGGTGGCAACGCCTCCGAAGGGACGAGGATCGCCTGCGCGTTCGGGAACTCGAAGGTGCCATCAAAGATGGCATCAGCGAGTTCAGGAACCACAAGTGGACAGAAACTCTCCAAAACCTTCGTCCTCAAGATAACTCTCTGTGGCGCCTTCAGTCAAAAATGAGGACGCAGCCTGTGCGTACCCCTGCCATTACTAGTAATGGAAGGGATTGCGTCACTGCCCCAGACAAGGCGGAGGCCCTGGCCTCATTCATGGAGAGTATTCATTCCGGTCTCCCACCCAACTCCCCTGAACAGGAGGAGATCGAGCATACAGCGGCAGCCTTTGCCATTCGGAAATACCCCATCCCCCAGCACTTGCTCGCTGAACTCATTGTCACGCCCGGCGAGATGACAAGAATTATCCGTCGGCTCCCAAGCGAGAAGGCCCCCGGACCAGATGGCATCCCATATCGAGCCCTTAAAAACCTCCCGCGGAAAGTTATTGTCCAGATGGTACAAATAACTAACGCTATCCTAAAACTACAGCATTTTCCTTTTCAATGGAAAAAGGCTATAGTGGTTATGATCCCCAAACCTGGGAAAAACCTCACACTCCCATCCTCTTACCGCCCAATCTCCCTTCTAAACTCCTTTGCCAAGCTCGTGGAGAAGTTAATCCTGTCCAGGGTCAACAGGTTCGTCGAAAACTTCTCCATCCTCCGAAACGAGCAGTTCGGATTCCGCCCCCGTCACAACACAACACTTCTTGCAGCCAAAATCTGCTGCGACGTCTTCCAAGCGTTCAACAGGCGCATGAACACGACTCTTCTGCTCCTAGACATGGAGCGCGCCTTCGATAGGGTCTGGCATGCAGGCCTTATCTACAAATTACTCGCAATCTTCAATTTCCCACTGCACATCATCTCCCTGATACAGTCTTTTATCAGCGGCCGCACTTTCTGCGTCAAACAAGGAGACGCCCTCTCAAATCCCAAACCAATTCAGGCCGGAGTGCCGCAGGGGTCGGCACTCAGTCCGTTGCTGTACTCTCTGTACACAGCGGACATTCCAAAATTCCAAAATACAAATCTGGCGCTGTATGCAGATGACACCGCTGTTTACGCCCAATCCTTCTACACACAAGCAACAAAATTTCAGCTAGCCCATCACCTTGCAATCCTTCAACCATATTACGATAAGTGGAAGCTTGGTGTTAATGGTCAAAAGACGGAGCTCATATGCTTCCACAAGAAGCATACCAATAGCACCATGCCCACCCCACTTATCGTCAATAACGTCCCCGTTAATCTGTCCCCAAAAGCGAAATACCTTGGAATCCTTTTCGATCAGAGAATGAAATTCCATCACCACGTTTCCCATGCTCTGGCTCGCACCTTCAGTGCGCAGCAAAAACTCTACCCCCTCATCGGCCCTAATTCGCCCCTATCGCCAGGTAACAAACTGTTGATATATAAACAGGTCATAAGACCTATGTTAACCTATGGGGCCCCTGTCTGGAACATAATCTCAACAACGCAGCGAAATCGGCTGCAGCGTTTTCAAAACCGAATTCTGAGGGGAGTGCTGTCCGAATCCAGGTACGCCAGGATAAGGGATATGCATGCGGAAGCATCCATTCCTTATATCTCTGACTACCTGGATGAGGTCAGCGAAAAATTTTACAGGCATCAAGTTCAAGGCTCCCCTCTAACACGCAGAATGACTGCAACAAGATATGATCCAGACAACCCCATAGTTCACGGTCCACCATACAAGAATTTGCCAATCTATTTTGAACCCCCATGAACACCCTCCTATCCCAACCTGCTACTCACACACCCGAATCAAAAAACCCTCTCCAATGCACAGCTAAAATCTCAACGACAAGATAAAATTAGACAAGAAAGTTTGGCGCAGGCGCCAACAGCCTTAGTCTGAAGCAGGAGACTCTGGCAATCCCATCAAGGTCTAATTTCCACCCTCAGTTCTTCGGAAAATTCCAACTGGCCAGCCAGTTAGTGTGCGATAAACTCCTCTCTCGCTGACCATGAGGAAACCACTCTTGTCTAATTAAACATCAGGCACCCCAATCTGACCAACAAACATAATGGCATAAATTGCCCAATGTAGCTGAAAAACGCATGTCCTAATCCCGGTAAATTCTTGCACCCAATCCCTCCAATCCTCATTTTCTGACATCCCATACAAACTTCCCCACCTGCACCCAAACCATCACCTAGAGACTCATCAGGTCTCAGGATTGGTCGGGGTGCAGGGTTGTTCGAACCCATTTAATCCGCACCCGCGCTCATGCGCATATACCCTAAGCTCACAATTGCTAGTGAGGACGCGTCCAGTGAACCCGATCGCCCAAGGGCACAACATTTTGTTTTTGTTTTTTATATAAGTTAATGAAAAGTGGGGTTTTTCATGGCTTTTCCCCACAAAAGAGCGCTGCGCGCTCTACACTCCAAATCAGAGCATCCCACCAATATTCTCGAGGCAGGCCAATGTAATGGCCTAGTGTGCGCCATCCGTGGTATTCACCATCGACTCCAGGGTCAATTAATCGGCGTTAAAGGGTAACCGGGGAGCGTCGTGGAAAGTGGTAATAGTAATAGGTACAGGGGTTTGCGGTCAACAACATCGACCAGGCTAAAGCGCCAACATGCTCGCTAGGCGAGTAAGTGAGCACAACGTGCTGCGCACGTTGCAATTTTAGTTTAAGAAGTCCTGTCCTAGAATTAAGTAATTGTTGTATATTTGTAGTTTGAGGGGGGCCTAACTCCCCTACCTGTAAATGTTAACTGTTGAATTTAAAAATAAAGATGTTTGAGTTGAGTTGAGAAAAAGATGCAGATAAGCTCAATGCGCATTGATTGACAAATGGAAATCTCTCAAAAAGTGGGGTTAAGTTGAGGGTGCGCCTAGAAGGAATGACACACAGACGCTGATATATCTCTCTTTTTTGCACTAATGAGTAAGTGTGTGACGAATATAGGACGAAGGTTTGATTCATTTCATACTCAAATACAGCCAGCTATGAAGTAGAATCAAGGCGCGAAATATTTTCGTTTGAATAGTGCGTCCCGAAACTCTTTTACAATCGTTTTAAACAAAGTTAGCAATTTTTTCTGAAATTTCTTCCAATAGGAATATTTTTCATTTACTCCATAGATGAACAATAGATCATCGATTTCATTGAAATTATACCTTGTCCACTACCCTATTGTCCCTTACTTATTTATAAGTCCGTCATTGAGATATTCGTATTTTTGAATTCACAAAAGTTACAGTAAAACCCCCTCCATATTTATGGAGGCTTAATGAACATTGAATTTTTTTTTCACTTTCAAAATTAGCGGAACAAAAAGATGTAATGGAAGTCTGTTTTTTTTTTAAAGATAATTCCCCAAGTCAAAAATTTAGTGACTATGTTGGCAACACAAGCCTTTTCTACATGAAAAATTTGAAAACATTGACAATTTTACATTGTGCTGCCAACATAATGTGAGTTTGACTTTTATCTTTTAAAAAAAAAAACAGGCTTCATACAAATTTTCACTCAAGTTGAATGCGTTGAATTTGATGTTGAATATGTTTCGTCCCAGTGTGTGTGTGTGTGTGTGTGTGTGTGTTTATGTTGTTTCAAATAGCATTTTTGTTTATGTTGTTTCAAATAGCGTTTTTGTTTATGTTGTTTCAAATAGCGTTCTTCTTTATATTTTGCTTTGCAAGTTTCACATTCAAAAGGATAAATATACGAGTGTGTTAATTTGTGATTCATCAAATCGAGTTTTCGTTTTAATTTTGCTTTGCAAGTTCTACATGCGGAAGGATAATTATCCGAGTGTGTTGATAGGTGAGTCGTCAAATAATATTTTTGTTTAAATTTTGCTTCGCAAGTATTACATGCGAAACGATAAATATCTTAGTGTGTAAACATGTGAACCTTTAAATCGTATTTTCGTTTAAATTTTGTTTTGCAAGTATTACATGCGAAAGGATGAATATCTGAGTGTGTTAACATGTGATTTTTTAAATTGGATTTTCGTTTAAATTTTGCTTTGCAAGTGTCACATCCAAAAGGATAAATAACCGAATGTGTTAGTTTGTGACTATTCAACTCAAATTCGCGTTTAAACTTTGCTTTGCAAGTGTCACATTCAAAAGGATAAATAACCCAATGTGTTACTTCATGAGTCTCCAAATCGAATTTTCGTTTAAATTTTGCTTTGCAAGTATTACATGTGAAAGGATGAATATCTGAATGTGTTAACATGTGATCCTTTAAATTGGATTTTCGTTTAAATTTTGCTTCGCAAATGTGACATTGAAACGGATAAATATCCAAATGTTTCAATGAATGATTTTTTAAGGCTGCCTTGGTTTTAAATTTAGCTTCGCATGTATCACATTCAAAAAGAAGAATACCCGAATGTGTCATTGAATGATATTTCAAGCTTGTTGCGGTTTTAAATACAGCATTGCAAGTATAGCATTGAAACTTCCTAATAACATCTGGTCCTGATGAATTTCCGACACTTGAATATTTCTCTCTGTTTATCCCTTTATTTGGATCAATTAATTCAATAGCTGATATTTCTATTTTGTTTTTGATGTCATCCTCTAGATAATCATTTTCTATCATATACCTAAAAAAAAAGTGTTTTAGACTCATAGTTAAATTTCGAAATTGGTTGGTAGGTACATTAGGTCGGTGGGATTTAAATTCCAAAAATTAATACACAACGTAATTTATTTATATAAAAGTTTTCATTAATTATACGAATCTGTTCGTTGTTGTAAAAACCGTCATCATAAATATTCACGCAATAAAAATTTCAACAGAAATTGCATTGCAGTGCAGTCTGGCAATGGCATTAGGTACCTATGTAACAGAAGATTGGAGTAGAAATTTTGAACAAAATGGCATTATAACTGATGTGGTTTGAAAAAGAAAAATTGACTCAAGATGATCATTTTGAGTTCGAAAAAATTTCTGGCTATGCCTCGGCTATGAAACACCAGCCGCGGCATTGAATCTTGTACTTTTCTGCCTAGTAAAGCAAATAATTATTTTTGTACGTTCACGGAACGCGCGGACAAAAAAGTAACCAAAAAAATGACGTCTGTGAAGTCAAACTTCAACATTAAGAATTGAGGTTAAAAAAGACATTTTTTGACGTTTGCGGAAAAAAGCATTTAAATCAGGGTGACAATTTGAAAAGTAGCAATCGTGAATATCTCTTAGACAAAATATACTATCAAGAAGATTTCAAATACGTATCGGGAGATTGGAGGGGGAACCAAAATGAGGAACTTTTTGAGTCACCCCGCCAGTTTTTGAGATATCGGTGTTTAAAAGTAAGCACACTGTGAAAACTAGTAGTTTTGACTATCTCATAGACAAAAAAATTCTGTCATAAAAGTCTCGAATACACATTGGCGAAACCAAATAATGTGTTTATCGTAATTCTATCTCCTTCTGCACCTCTCTAAAGACGAATAAAAAACCTTTCAATCACACAGGGTAGGTTCTCATTTTAGAAAAATTATTAGGAGCTGTTAGCTCCCACAACAAGAGGAGTGGGGGTTAGGCAATAAACACATTTGGTTTCCCCGATGTATATTTGAGACTTTTATGACAGAATTCTTTCATCTAAGAGATAGTCAAAATTACTAGCTTTCAAAATATGCTCACTTTTAAACACCAATAACTCAAAAACTAATTTTCCGATTTAAGATTTTGTTATATGACTATGAAGGGATAGTAACGAGCTATCCAACGATGTGCAACACAAGGTAGCTTCGTGTTTAAAAAAAATAAGTTGGGGTAGCTACCCCTTAAGGGGTGAGGCGGGGTGACTCAAATAGTGCTTCATTGTGGTTCCCCCTCCAATCCCCCGATACGTATTTGAGATCTTCCTGATAGTATTTTTTGTTTAAGAGATATTCACAATTGCTACTTTTCAAATTGTCACCCTGTATGAGCGTTCATCTATAAATATAATATCTGATGCATATGATAAGTACAGTTGGTATCTACATAAAAATATAATGATAATTTTTTTGGCAATTTTTGTCACTTGAATAATGATTATTCTCAAATTTCAAAATCAGAATTATTCCAGGTTTTTCAATACATTTCCGAAACAATCTGAAATTGATGTTTTGTGCATTTTAGCAAGGATTTATTTATCTCAATAGTACCTAATTAATGAAGCATCACTATGAAGTAATGAAAAAAAGGGACCAGGGTTATATAAACAAGCCTGTTTCTTTTTTTGTCATATATATTTTAATATTCGTCATTGGGCAGTAGAGGAATAATCTATTCAAAAAATAATATTGATAGTGAGCTCTTTATAGCCTTCTGATCCTGCCCTTCAGTCACGCCACAAGTCCTAGAAAAGTGCTTTTATGCACTTATAAACTTACCAAAGGAATTTACCTTCTGTTTGTTTTTTAAGGGTGATAGGTACAGAAATCAGAACTTTGGTAAGCTACTTCTAGTTGAGCAAGTTTGGTATTGGGTTTTGGGCATTTGGCTGTAAATGTTTTTGTAATGATCCCACCAATGTAATGATTACAATACCGATCACAATAATACCGACCGTAATAAAACAATACCGTATAACTTCTGTTTAACATACTTCTTATTATGAAATAATACTCAGTTGTTTGAGGAGAGAGTCTTACGAAAATTTGTCTCTAAACAAAGCTGTCTTCTCACTGAAAATTGTGTCTTAACTGATATTTTCTTTTCCAAATCTTTCCTAAATTGAATCCAACATCCCTTCTAAAAATCTATTACCATAAAATCTATTACCTACTTAATCTAAGAAAAACCCTCAATAAATGTCCGCGAATTAAGTGACACACCCGTCGAACTGTGTTTTAAAAAACCGTTTATTTTTGCATAGAGCCTTAACTAAGTTCACAACTAAATGTCACAAAACTATTTCTAAGTTGAACAAAACTACGAACAGCGATCTGGCTTTGACACGCAATTAATGTTACTGTTTACGTTTCTCCTCCACCCTTAGAGGTTTCGACGTCCTCGTTGATAATTTTTAGAAGTGTGTCCACTGGAATAGATTTAATGTATCGCCTTTTCCTATAATAAAGTATGCTTAATCCTATATTAAAAATAATACATATCATAATAATAATAATTGACAAAAAATAATGACCTTTGGACATTTTCAGCTCTTCGAAGTTAATTGGTTCAGTTAGATCTTCTTGTATTTTACTTGGATTCTCTAAATGCCTAATTTGTAAATTCAAAGATAAATTTGTTATTACAATATTCGAAAGTTCTGGATAGATGGTGGATATATTATTTATGGCTAGGAAATACTTATGTTGATTGATAATGACATCGCACCGACTCTGTATAAGATGACAGTCTTGTAAAATGATCTTCTGAAATTGGAAACAATTTTCATAAATGGTTTCTGGCGATCTTGTACAAAAGATAAGAGAGTTCTTGTGCGTTAGTGTGTAATTACTTTGCACAGTGGCATTTAGACAATTTTTTTTTCAAGGTACAGCTATTAAGGATTGGATATCCATTTGGAGTTAATTTCCTCGCAATTTTCGTACCATAGGTTATTGCAATAATATTTACTGGGACTTATAAGTATTCTCGAGCTGTTGTTTGGTATTGGGTATACATATTGCAAGTTACAGATAACCTTGTCGAAAATCGGTATTTTAATCACTAGAATTGCTATTTCTTTGAAAATTAAAAGTCCGGTTTTGCAGATTAAAGTTAGCTCCGAGATGTGAGTAATATTCCATAAGGTGTTTTTAGGATAATGTAATTCCAAATATTGCCAAATATTATTTATATCTTCCAAGCTGAGAATGTCGAGATCTAAAGTTTCTAAATGGGCAAACGAAAAGATGCGTAGAAGCTTCTCTAAAAATTCATTCAAATTACTTATTTGTATATACAAATCCTGCAGCCTTACCAGAATAAGGACTGAATTGCTCAAATTTAATATTTCAGAACTAATTTTTTCGGAATTATCGTTTATAATCTTTACGTTTTCTGTGAATTTACTCATTATATTGCCGGCAAATGAACTTAGATCATTGACTTTGTGCATCGCGTTTAGCTGATTATGCTTCAAAATTTCTAAGTTTTGCGTTAGTGTTTCTAGGTCAGTATTGTCTAAGGTTCCTGTAATAAATTTGATTCCGCTACCAAGGAAGTTCATCAACCCGCGTTTCTCGCGAGTGTTTGTTCTATAGGTATCTAATTTTGCAAAAGTGTCAAATGTTTTATTTAGAGCTTTGTAGGCTTGCAGAAAATGTGTTTTGCAATAATTATTGTTTCCGTTATTCATAGTAGGTTCTAAAATTAAAATATTAGGTACTTAATAAATTATGTAAGGTTAACTTAATACTAGTTATATTAAATGGAATATATGTCGAATGGTGGTGACCAACTATTAGGGATGATGATATTTCTACTTGGAAAAAGCCATTATTTGGTAGCTTTTGAACTTGAAGGGCCTGGGACCGGTTCATCTGGTTCTGGAGGAACAGGAGTGGGAGGCTGTGAAGAAATAGGATTTTTTCTAATTCTTTTAATTTTTCTGAGAGGGGTATTTATGGGGATTTTTTTCGAAATTCCTGTTATTTTGTTTTTGTTTACTTTCGTTACCTTCGTTGGGATGTACTGTGGGCTACTTTTGTTTCTAAGGTTACTTTTCCTGTAGATTGTTTGATCTACTTGAATATCGGGGGGGTTCTTCTGATGCATTTTTGTTTTGCTTTTCAGTATTTTTCTGTTGTTTTTGATAAGCATTTTTGAAAATTTGATCATGAAATGGAATCAACTCTTTTTTTCTTTTCTCATTGTATTGTTCAAATATCGTCAAGTCATTGTTAATATTGGGTTCATTCAAGTAAGGGCCGTACAGTATAGAAAATGGGAAATGGCCAGTGGTGGAATGGATACTTTGATTGTAGATCAAAACTGCTGACGTCATTAAATTTTGAGGAGTCTCGTCGGGATTTTGCATTTTTAATATTCTTAATTTTTCCAGAAGAGTTGAGTGTAGTCTTTCAACTGGGCTATTTGATGAAGAGTTTCCGGGGGTGGTAAAATGCATTTCTATACCAAAGAGTTGGCAGAACTCCTTAAGGAGATTGTTTTGAAATTCTCTTCCCTGGTCACAAACAATTTTTGAAGACGTATTGAGATGGGAAAAATAGTGTCTCATTTTATTTAAAATAGTGATCGCATTTTTGTCGGGAATATAGTATGCTTGTGCATATTTTGAGAATGAATCGATTATGGTTAAAAATTGACAATTTGAGAAATGAAAAATGTCAATATGTAAGGTTTTGAATGGTTTTTGGGAGAGCAATGGACCTTCATATGCAATTTGATATGGATGCCTTTCGTATTTGTTTTGGAGACAGAGCTCGCACTTGTTTATAAATGTCGTGATTGAATCTCTCAAGTTTGGCCAATAATATTTTTGTTTTAGATGCTTGTACGTTTCTGTGATGCCATTATGGTTTTGTTGGTGATATTGTGCGATAATTTCCTGCTGATGTTCATGGTCAAGAACATCGTTTACGTAGTTGTTGGTGAGGACAAGCTTTACGGATTCATTGAGATTTGCAGCTATTAACCTTCGAAATTCTAGCTTAAGTTCTGTATTGTGGATGAAGATGGTGAAGGATAGGTCAGGTCTGATTATTTCCTTCATTATTCTCAAAATATCAATCTCTTGGTTTTTTTTTTGAAATTTTCACAAAATGGTGATTTTTTTTGAAAGGTCTAGTGAGGCTATGTTTAAAGTTATTGCCGTATTCAATCACTAGCCGGTTTGTGGCATAGTTTAGAGGTAACTCTGAAATTGGTAGAAATTTGGCTTGTGGTTCGTTATTAGAGTGAATGGTATTATCTGATGCGTTATCGATTTGATTTTCATTTTGTTGAGGTTGAGGTAGGTCATTTATAGTCTTGTTTACTACATCGTTGTACCGTTCGTTCAGTACGAAATCGGCGAGGTCAAAGTCGGCGAGGTTTACCACGGTATTATCCGCATTGAGGAGTTTGGATAACGTATCGTTTTCTTCGCCGTTATTAGTATCATGGGTATTAAGTTCTATGCGGGATAAGGCGTCGGCTACTACATTTTCTTTCCCCTTTTTGTACTTTATTTCGAAATTAAATTCCTCTAACTTGATTCTCCATCTAATTAATCTGGAATTAGGTTCTTTTACTTTGGATAACCACACTAGGGGATTATGATCGGTCTCGATGACGAATTTTTGGCCATATAAGTATGGACGAAAGTGTTTGGTGGAATCTACTATTGAAAGGAGTTCCTTTTCAATAGTTGAATACTTTCTCTCTGCACTGTTAAGAGTGCGAGAATAGTAGGCAATGGGGTGTTCATTTTGGGAGAGTACGCTTCCAATAGCTATGTTGGAGGCGTCCGTGGTCAGTTTGAAGGTTTTTGAGAAATCAGGGTATTGTAGGACTGGTGAATTCGTAATAAGTTCCTTACATTTTTTGAAAGCATTTTGAAATTCTTGGTTCCCAATATATGTTTGGGAACCTTTCCGGAGACACCTGGTTATCGGGAATGTGATTCGGGAAAAGTTTTGAATGAATCTTCGATAATATCCTACTAGACCAAGGAATGCCTTGATTTCTTTTTGTGTCCTTGGCATTGGAAATCTTTGGATTGCTTCGATTTTGAGGGGATTTGGTTTTATTCCTTCGGGTGTTATGATGTGTCCTAGGAATGAGACTTCTTTGCATAGAAACTCCGATTTGTCTGGTTGGATTTTAAGGTTGACTTCCTTAAGTGTTTTAAAGATTTGTCGTATATGGTCTATATGTTCGGAGAAAGATTTTGAAAATATTACGTCATCCATATAAACAAAACAGAATTTATAAAGATAGTCTCGGAGAATTTCGTCCATCATTCTCTGGAATGTGGCCGGGACGTTTTTGAGACCAAATGGCATTCTACGGTACTCGAAATGGCCGTTATTAACGGTGAAGGCTGTTTTTTCTATTGAGTTGGGATCCATTTCTATTTGATGAAATCCCTGAGCAAGATCCAAGGTTGTAAAGTAAGTGCATTTGCCTAGGTTGTCCAGAATTTCCTCAATTCTTGGGAGTGGGTATTTTTCTTCACGTGTGACATCATTGAGACGGCGGTAATCGATAACCATGCGGAATTTTCGTTTTCCGGAGGCATCAGGTTTTTTTGGAACAATCCAGACAGGGGCAGAATATGGAGAAATTGATGGTCGAATTATTTTGTTGTCCAAAAGTTTTTGAATTTGGGACTGAATTTCAATATTCATACTGGGAGGGTGTCTGAATGATTTGACATAAATGGGTTTTTCGTCTGAAGTTCTGATAACGTGTTTTGTTTTACTTGTGAGCGAAAGGTCAGAATCTTCGTGATACATGATATCTTAAAATTCGTGGCAAATGGGCAAAATTTTCGATTTTTCAAGAGCAGTTAAATGGTCAAGCCTTAGTTGTTTATCTGGGTCGAATTTATTTTGAGTTGTAGATGGTGGGTCTAGAAGTTCGAATTGGTCCTGTGGGATTACTTTTATCCTTTGATGGAAATTTATGTTAACATTTGGTATCGGATTTGGAATTGTGCAGAAGCCGTTGGTTACTTTTACTAGGGAATCTGGGATAACATGTTCCTGGATACCAAACGAGGGTAAAATGGCATTTCCATTCTCAAAATTTACAGGAATTGTCAGGAAGTTGTTATTGAAATTTTTTACTGGTTGGCTTAGAGGCTTATTGTAAGCTAAAGAAAATGGAATTTTTATATTTTTGAGAGTTAAAGTTTTGGTTTCGTAATCAATAAAAGCCCTTAAATAAATTTCTCAGATCTTTCGTCCCTATGAGGGCATCAAAGTCATTATGCCAATTTAGAACACGCATCTTAAAGTGTTGATTAATGCCGAGTTCTTCTAAAAGGGTAATATTCAAGTTTTTGTTTTCCTTGTAAGTTTTCTTACAAGCGGTGACCTCAAAAGGCTCAAAAAATATATCTTTTGGGTATTGCTCAGCAACTCTAGGAGATATAATAGAATCGGAGGCGCCTGAGTCAATAAGTATGGTCATTTGTTTCTGAGGGAGGTAGAAATAGGGCAACCCAATTTTTTGCGCTGTTATTTAGGTTAATGTTGCATTTGAGGCTTGTATCAAAAAAAATTCTTGCTTGCTTTCAGGGTTTTGAGAGTTATTAGGGGTGAAATCTTGGATTTCTGTATACGCCTCAGGGTTGTGCGTCTCATCTTCATATTGAGGATATTCTTCGTATTGAGCCATAGTGGATTGCTCGTCGTAGGGGTTATAGATGGAAAGTTCCGGTTGAGTTTCCACGTTTGAGAGCTCTTGGGAGGTGAAATTTGCAGGCCCTGATGGCTGAAAGAGACTGGGGTATCTAAAAGGTGGTTGTCTTTGCTGAGTCATTCTGGATGGACCGGCAGTCGAAATTGACATAGGGGCAGGCCCATCTTGTCTGGGAGGTCTATTGGATTGTTGCGATTTTGCTTGATTACCAAAAACTTGGGAGTTTGTAGGGTAATTTCTTTGAACTGGTCGTGGGTTTACGAATATGGGTTGACTTGGAAATGTCTGTTGAGCTGGTAAGGGGTAATTCATGGGAGGGTGTGGAATATCAGTTGGGGATCGATTTATAGAATGGTTTGAATTCTTATGTGGGGCGTTATATTTTTTTTGTATGGGATTCTGTAATTGTGAATATTTGTTATATTGTTGAAAGTTGTTGTTTGAAAAATTCACTTGAGATTCAATCATGTTATAATTCAAAACGTGAGTTAAAGCATCGTTAATTTTGTCTGGGCACTGAAGCATAAGCATGGTTTTCAAAGTTTGGGGGGAATTTGCCGTTAGAATCATAACTGCTATTTTTTCTATCTGATTAACAAGTAAAATTTTTGAATTTTGCTCTTCCACTTCACACTGGATTTTCGAAATTATTCTTTGAACAAAAGTTTTTAGTCTGTAGACGAATTCTAAAAGGCCTTCGTTTTTATTAATTCTAACATATTGCAACTGTTGCATCAAAATGGGGTACGTGATCGGATCCCCAAATTTTTGACTTAACGCTTCCTTGATAGGCGTCCAGTCGATTAAGTCTGGACGAGAAAGTAAGAAATTTTTTGCATCATCAACTAACTTGGATTTTATTGCAGCTAGAACCAATTTTTTCTGAGCTTCTCCGTTATTAGAATACAATGAGTAAAATTCATCGATAGAAAGAATAAAACTTTCTAGGTGATCTTGATTTCCAGAAAAAGTTGGCAAAAGAGTAGTGTGAAATCTTAAACTTTCCATGTTTGAGTTTACGTTACTTAAACTTAAATTATCTAATAAATTGACTAATTCGTCCTCAGTTTCAGAAGGATTATTTTCTGTTAGATTGAAACTTCTAAAACCTTTAGAATCTTCGGGACTATCAGATTCGTTAGAGCTGTCAGTTTCGTTATTTTCACTAATATTTGTTAAATCTAATCCTAAGGTAGCTCTATTTCTTTGCAAAATTTTTCTTTAACGTTGAGAAGGACCAGACATTAATAAAAGGAGCAAAAATCAAAACAAAAAAATGGCAATTTCAGCAATTACTTACATTACAAACAAAGTAAGCTCCATAGAGTTGTATTGCAGAGGTACAGCACCAAGGGTAATCCTATAAGGTGAGGCTGGAAGTTTGCTGGCTTTCTTCTGTTCGTCTGGATTTTTTCTGTTCGTTCTGGCTGGGTTGTGGTCGAAGGTCGAAGGATGGGCACCAGCTTGCTAGTGTTCTGACGACACGGCAAGTTTCCTACAGCTTTCAATTTCTTCTTCGATATTCCAAAATCTCCAACCTCTTTAGAAGAGGTATGCACAGAGTACACAGTTATATTACGAAAATTCCTGTTTGGTTATTGCAATAACTCGCGACGACCGGCGTTTACTTGTCACGGATAGTTCTGGAGTTTTTTCCAAAAATATTCAGAATAGCACACTAAGATTGAAAAATCACTTTCGCACAACGGAACCGATAAAGGGCGAATTTGTACTATCCTGTTCGCAGCGCCAATTAAGTGACACAACCGTCGAACTGTGTTTTGAAAACCCGTTTATTTTTGCATAGAGCCTTAACTAAGTTCACAACTAAATGTCACAAAACTATTTCTAAGTTGAACAAAACTACGAACAGCGATCTGGCTTTGACACGCAATTAATGTTACTGTTTACAATGGTAATACCTAATTTATAATGTAATAATGCGTATTCAGCATTATTATATTATATTGTTTAGGTTTTCGGACGTTTCTCGCGAAATATCTCAAAGAATGACCCTTCGGGATACTTGGAAGGTTTGAGTATTTATTGAGGTATTTATGGTTTACAATGATTAGTTTATTTACAATAATTACGAGCAGTATTTTTGGTTCACAAAGAGTCTGCAGGGTTTACAATATAATACCTACTACTTAGAATTAACATCCTTTTTGCTTGGGAAAGGTCTAAACAATATAATAAAATTACCTTTATTTGATACCGAACCGAACCATTATTTAGGAAAAGGATAGGAGGTACCTGATATTAAATAAATGTCTTCTAAAATAATATAATTGATCAATTTCATTGCAAAAATAGTATGGGGAAAACCGAGGGGAAAACACTACATTTTCAATAACTTCCTCTTTAAATGATTACCATTTTTTACCAATTGAAGTTGCGTTTCACTGACATCCAGGACAACAATTCGTGGTTTGATTATTTCTGTTTGGTAATTAGTGTCCCCTGGGGAGGCCGTTCGCCATAATAGGTTAGGATCCCATTTGTTGCACGATTATACTATTTAAGGTAAGTGTAGCAGTGGGACACTACCGAATGCCGGCGAGAATTGGTTGAATTTTGAATTGCTGTTGGATGTCAGCTGTACAATGTGATTCCAAGTGGATTAAACTTACTGTAATACTCTTATAAGAAGAGCCGAATGCTAAAGAACTTTGCCAGGCTAACTTTAGGATCCAGTTTAGGATTTAGATTTCTGAAAACTTTGAAAGGTCATAACTTTTTTTCTATTATAGATAGAAAGTTGAAATTTTCAGAAATTCTCATCAGAGTTCTTTCCTAATAGAGGCAACATTTTTTTTTTATAGGACAAAGAAACGACAAATTATACACTCAATAAAACTTCTGTAGGAATATCGGTTGACGTTGATAGTGCTAACTTAATATCAAATTAGTACTACCAGGGTATTTAGGGAAAAAAAAACGCAACATTTTTTTTTGCACTACAAAAAAGCGACATATTTAACGCCATTTTCCAGCGTGCATGTGGTATTGCTAACTTGATAGAGGTAAAATATCAGTACATGAGTAGTAGGAATGAAAAATTAAAGATCTATTTCCTCGCCTATTCCTAATATATGTCCCATTCCTAAAATATTGGAGAGTATATCGCAGAACAGTTGGAACTGAATTTCAGTCATTTAATAGTTCCTAGCCAACATGGATTTTCGAAACAAAAATCAATTCAAACTGATTTTCGCACTTAAACTAAATTTCTCTATAATAACTTAGAAAAAGGATTTGAGGTAGACTCAAGGGTAGACTCCGAGGTAGACTCTATATACCTACACAGATTTCTCCAAGGGATTTGAACATTCGTTATTATTAAAGAAACTATATTATTATGACATTTCAGGTGGTGGTTTGTTAAATTGGTTGGACTCTTTTTTAACCAACTGAACTCAAATTGTTAAAATAAATAATACTTTCAGTAAACCCTTTATAGGGTTACATCACATCTAATCCTCAGGGTGGGCACCTCTTTACCATTTTTATTTAACATTTTTATAAATGATGTCAAGTCCCGCTTCAAGTTCTCCAAATTTGCACTGTATGCTGATGAATTGAAGGTTTATAAGGCCATCACGACTGAGCATTGCGCTAACAATCTTCAGATTGACTTGAACAGTTTTCATAGTTGGTGCATTTCAAAAAAAAAATGTTTCTTAATGTTGAAAAGTGCAAGTTTATCAAGTTTTTAAAATTCCTAATGAAAAAAAAAAAAATTCTTATCCGAGTTCTTATCATATTAGCACCAGCAGGTTGGTGCCAGAGGTAGATATTATCAAAGTCTATATTATTAAGGATTTGGGAGTATTAGTTGACTCCAAACTAAGTTTTTCATATCATATCGATGATTGTAGGAATAAAGCGCTAAGGACATTAGGTTTCATTTCGGGTTTCATAAAAAAAAAAGAAATACATACCAAAGATTTTGATAATATATTTGTCATAAAATTTTCATACACCGCCCTTATCAGACCTCACCTAGAAATTGTTCTGTAATCAGAAATCCTTACTATTCAACTCACATTGATAGTTTGGACAGTGTACAAAAAAAGTTATTGAGATATATTGCCTAAAAATTACACTTGAATGTCGAAAATGCGAGGGATGTCTCACGGTTGGAAATAGGTGTACAAATCTCAAAATAATTTCCAGAAATGTTGAAAAATTACAGAAATTTCCTGTAAATAGTCACAAATTATGTTGATTCTCAGAAATTATAGGAAATGTTTGGAAATTTTGGCAAATGTCAGGAACTGTTAGGAAATTATTTGAAATATTGGGAAATTTTTCGAAATTATAGAAAATTTACTGAAATTATTAGGTATAGGAAATTAGGAAATTTTCACCAGAAATCTTTGAGAATTTTTGTGTATCGCATATTGTTTAGTTCCTGTTCAATATTTTGTGAATAAAAATACCTAACTGCTAACAAAATAAAGGTAAGTAAGTAGGTAGGTACCTATGTATAAACACATCTCATGAACTATAGAAGTCAAGCTTCATGTTGTTATTTTCTACTGGAAAAAATATAAAATTTTGAGAAAATGAGTTTCTAACCTTCCTCACTAAATGCAGAAAGTTTCAAATTTGTCCCTATCTGTACTAGTTTTCCAGAAAAACTGTGAAATGTGTGAGACTTTATTCTCAATTAATTCAGTTATTATTAGTTCATTTTCAATATTTTGCATGTTGTAATTTTCCACTGGAAAAATTTGAAATTTTGGGAAAATGAGCTCCTAACTTTCCTCTTCACATGCAAAAAGTTCCAAAATTTTGCCTCTATTGGTTCTTCAGGAAAACTTTAAAATGTGTGAGAAAGTATTTTCAAATAATTCAGTTATTTTAAGTTTAATTTTCAAAATTTCTCATGTTGATATTTTCCATTTTCCACTGGAAAAATTTATAAATTTTGTAAAAATGAGCTCCTAACTTTCCTCTTTACATGTGAAAAGTTTCAAATTTTTCCCTTCATCAATCTTCCAGAAAAACTTTAAAATGTGTGAAACTGTATTTTTAATTAATTCATTTTTTTGTAAGCTGATTCCCAAGATTCTTCATGTTGTTATTTTTCACTGGAAAATATTTGAAATTTTGGGAAAATAAACCTCTAACCTTCCTCTTTACATGCAAAGAGTTTCAAAATTTTCCCTTCACTAGTTTTCCAGGAAAACTTTGAATTGTTTGAGACTGTTTTTTAATTTAAATTTAGTTTTTGTAGGCTGATATCTAAGATTCGTCATGATGTTATTTTCCACTGGAAAAATTTCATATTTTCGGAAAATGATGAGGAAAATGAGCTCCTAATTTTCTTCTTCACATGCAAAAAGTTTCAAATTTTTCCCTTCACTAGTTTTCCAAGAAATTTTTGAATTGTGTTTCAATTAGTTCAGTTTTTGTAGGCTGTTTTCCAAGATTCTCACCATATTGTTATTTTCCAATAGAAAAATTTGAAATTTTGAGAAAGTGAGCTCCTAACCTTCCTCTTTACATGCAAAAAGTTTCAACATTTTTCCTCAATTAGTTTTCCAGGAAAACTTTGAAATGTGTGAAATTGTATTTTCAATTATTTCACTTTTTCTAAGTTGATTTCCAATATTTTTAATGGAAAAATTTGAAATTTTGGGAAAATAACCTCCTAACCTTCCTCTTCAAATGCAAAAAGTTTCAATCATTCCCTCAATTAGTTTTTCAAAAAAACTTTGAATTATATGAGACTGTATTTTCTAAGGGGCAAACCACCTAGGAATTTTTTTGCCAAAAATGTGGGGAATTGAGGTAAGTATAGGGAATTTGAAAAAATTTATGGGGAATTTGGATAAATTTTCAGTGAATTTGGAGGAATTTATGAGGAATTTGTGAGGAATTTGAAGGAAATTGTAGGGTCATGACGTCACTGAGGTTCACATTCCTATTCGAGTTCCTATTATAAGAAATACTAATAATTGGAAATTTTTGAAAAAATTGTAGCAATTATTTTCCTGATTCTTTCTGATTCCGAAAAACAACCACTTGTTAAAGTTTCCTAACTAGGGGCAACCCTAACAATAAATTAATACACAAAAAGGTGGCTGAGGTACTCCAATAACCAAAATCGAGCAACTGGAGCTTCGTTTTTAGGGTGTCCGACTAACTCACACAGCGGAGAGTGGAGTGGGTAAACATCAAAAAGGCGCCACCTGTTTTACTATACCCTACAGTCAAACGAAGCTACCGATTATGAACTAAAAACAGGAAACACTCAATCCTAATTGGAAGTACTGCAAAAACCTAAATATGCATAAAATAAAATGAAATGAAAGCGCTTTAAAATTCACTCCGGTGCATGATTTTTATTTGCCCAAAATAGTTATTTATAATTGTTTATTGTAAATGGCAGCAAACAGCTGATAAGCACCAAAATTTGAATTATTTATTTAATGACCTTTGAAAAATAATAATAAATGTTGGTCAATGACTTTTAATAATAAGAATCTATCAGTTAACTCAAATTAGACTGCGATAAAATTGGCCATAAATACATTACATAATCAATAAACATAACTAAATGCAGTACCTTCGTAAATGACCATTTAACCCCAGTGTACAAGTATTTACCTGTATTCAGTGCCGCATTAATCAAAGTTGTAACAATACGTAACCTGAAGGGCTTTAATATTATGTAACAATATAGGTAGGATAAGTACCTAGATACCTACCAAAATTTAAGTACCTAACAATACCCAACCGGAATGGTAAATTTCATATAGTAAAGGTAAGATATATAATTGATTAAAACTGAAATAATAACATCCAATCTGAAGGATAATTTTAAGATAGAAGAACTGCGTTGTTGTGGTGATTTACTCCAACAAGGGGTTGGTAAGGTTTGATATTAAGACAATACAACACACTTATCAAACCTGAGTAGTCCCTAAACTCTTGGAGGAACCTGACGGATGGAACTAATATCTTCCAATGTTTCCGATGGCCTGGGTCTGGATCAAGGCCGCAACAAGAAGCAACTGGCCCTGGGCACTGAAGTTCAGTAATTAGGAGTCACTAAAGCTTCCAATGGTGTAGAGGAGGCTGAAGATTGAAGGTACTACTTGAAACACACAGTAAGCTCAACGTTTAACCCTTTACTCAAGTTAAGGACTAAGCGTGACGAACAAAAGGTGACGATTAAAACGTAACGTCTAAGACTGAAGATTAAAGGCCTGAAACAAATGGACGTTATGAGACAGGGCATGGAGCAATAGAGGTAGGTATGTCCGATATTCGGAATTTAACCGTATAATTAACAGAAAACTATGCTTTTACATAGGAAATAGAGAAACACAGGTAAGATTAATAAGAAAAACCACTTACCAAAATTACTTTTGGCCTTTGGGAACAAACAATTGACCACGTTGCTTTTTCGACTCACAAAAAAAATCTGCACAAGGCGATTGGGTGCTAAAATAACGGATTAGCCACCCAGATCTATGAGCGAAAACTAGACAACTCAGAAAATCGGCAAAATGTGCCTAAGGAATTTTCCCGAACACTTAATCGTGGAAAATCCTCAACCTGAATGACCTCTGATTGTCCCTGCCAGGTCCTTTAAAAAGTCACCGGTGTGAAGTTAGCAGCCTTTTTGCAGCAGCCAAAAATGTGAAGTTAGCAGCCATTTGTAGCAGCCAAAATTGTGAAGTTAGCAGCCATTTTTTGGCAGCTCTTTTTTTTTAAATGGTTGATTTACAAACTTTGTGTACATTATTATTATATACCCTCGGGCAAAGTACAACAGAAAAACAAAACAAAAAACTACCCCTAATAAAACATCAAGTAGAACATTAATATCTACAAAACAACTTTTTTAAAATAAAATGTGACACCATGAAATTTAGAATAGTCTTTAACATAGCCCTCAAGTACGTCTAGTTCGAAGAACAACCCCTTATTGCCGTCAGGCTGGGATCAACCCTTATTATTAAAATAATTGGAAAAGCACATTTCGGAAAAATGTAACACCATCAAACTCAGTGGGACGATCATCAGAACCATTTCTAACATTCCCACCAAAGGATAACCCCTTACCTGCCGTCGGAGTGTGTCAAAAACTACCCTTAGTGTGAAAATAATATAAAAAAATTTTTTCGGAAAACTGTAACGCTCTGAAACTTGATTGGGACGATAACTAGAACCATTTCGAACATTCCCACCAAAGGACAACCCCTTACCTGCCGTCAGAGTGTCTTAAAAACTACCCTTAGTACGAAAATAATAGAAAAAAATTGGAAAAACACATTGCGAGAAACTGTAACGCTCTGAAACTTGATTGGGACGATAACTAGAACCATTTCGAACATTCCCACCAAAGGACAACCCCTTACCTGCCGTCAGAGTGTCTTAAAAACTACCCTTAGTACGAAAATAATAGAAAAAAATTGGAAAAACACATTGCGAGAAACTGTAACGCTCTGAAACTTGATTGGGACGATAACTAGAACCATTTCGAACATTTCCACCAAAGGACAACCCCTTACCTGCCGTCGGAGTGTGTCAAAAACTACCCTTAGTGTGAAAATAATATAAAAAATTTTTTTCGGAAAACTGTAACGCTCTGAAACTTGATTGGGACGATAACTAGAACCATTTCGAACATTCCCACCAAAGGACAACCCCTTACCTGCCGTCAGAGTGTCTTAAAAACTACCCTTAGTACGAAAATGATAGAAAAAAATTGGAAAAACACATTGCGAGAAACTGTAACGCTCTGAAACTTGATTGGGACGATAACTAGAACCATTTCGAACATTTCCACCAAAGGACAACCCCTTACCTGCCGTCGGAGTGTGTCAAAAACTACCCTTAGTGTGAAAATAATATAAAAAATTTTTTTCGGAAAACTGTAACGCTCTGAAACTTGATTGGGACGATAACTAGAACCATTTCGAACATTCCCACCAAAGGACAACCCCTTACCTGCCGTCAGAGTGTCTTAAAAACTACCCTTAGTACGAAAATAATAGAAAAAAATTGGAAAAACACATTGCGAGAAACTGTAACGCTCTGAAACTTGATTGGGACGATAACTAGAACCATTTCGAACATTCCCACCAAAGGACAACCCCTTACCTGCCGTCAGAGTGTCTTAAAAACTACCCTTAGTACGAAAATAATAGAAAAAAATTGGAAAAACACATTGCGAGAAACTGTAACGCTCTGAAACTTGATTGGGACGAGAACTAGAACCATTTCGAACATTTCCACCAAAGGACAACCCCTTACCTGCCGTCGGAGTGTGTCAAAAACTACCCTTAGTGTGAAAATAATATAAAAAATTTTTTTCGGAAAACTGTAACGCTCTGAAACTTGATTGGGACGATAACTTAAACCATTTCGAACATTTCCACCAAAGGACAACCCCTTACCTGCCGTCGGAGTGTGTCAAAAACTACCCTTAGTGTGAAAATAATATAAAAATTTTTTTTCGGAAAACTGTAACGCTCTGAAACTTGATTGGGACGATAACTAGAACCATTTCGAACATTCCCACCAAAGGACAACCCCTTACCTGCCGTCAGAGTGTCTAAAAAACTGCCCTTAGTACGAAAATAATAGAAAAAAATTGGAAAAACACATTGCGAGAAACTGTAACGCTCTGAAACTTGATTGGGACGATAACTAGAACCATTTCGAACATTCCCACCAAAGGACAACCCCTTACCTGCCGTCAGAGTGTCTTAAAAACTACCCTTAGTACGAAAATAATAGAAAAAAAATTGGAAAAACACATTGCGAGAAACTGTAACGCTCTGAAACTTGATTGGGACGATAACTAGAACCATTTCGAACATTTCCACCAAAGGACAACCCCTTACCTGCCGTCGGAGTGTGTCAAAAACTACCCTTAGTGTGAAAATAATATAAAAAAATTTTTTCGGAAAACTGTAACGCTCTGAAACTTGATTGGGACGATAACTAGAACCATTTCGAACATTCCCACCAAAGGACAACCCCTTACCTGCCGTCAGAGTGTCTTAAAAACTACCCTTAGTACGAAAATAATAGAAAAAAATTGGAAAAAACACATTGCGAGAAACTGTAACGCTCTGAAACTTGATTGGGACGATAACTAGAACCATTTCGAACATTCCCACCAAAGGACAACCCCTTACCTGCCGTCAGAGTGTGTTAAAAACTACCCTTAGTACGAAAATAATAGAAAAAAATTGGAAAAACACATTTCGAGAAACTGTAACGCTCTGAAACTTGATTGGGACGATAACTAGAACCATTTCGAACATTCCCACCAAAGGACAACCCCTTACCTGCCGTCGGAGTGTCTTAAAAACTACCCTTAGTACGAAAATAATAGAAAAAAATTGGAAAAACACATTTCAAGAAACTGTAACGCTCTGAAACTTGATTGGGACGATAACTAGAACCATTTCGAACATTCCCACCAAAGGACAACCCCTTACCTGCCGTCGGAGTGTCTTAAAAACTACCCTTAGTACGAAAATAATAGAAAAAAATTGGAAAAACACATTGCGAGAAACTGTAACGCTCTGAAACTTGATTGGGACGATAACTAGAACCATTTCGAACATTCCCACCAAAGGACAACCCCTTACCTGCCGTCAGAGTGTGTTAAAAACTACCCTTAGTACGAAAATAATAGAAAAAAATTGGAAAAACACATTTCGAGAAACTGTAACGCTCTGAAACTTGATTGGGACGATAACTAGAACCATTTCGAACATTCCCACCAAAGGACAACCCCTTACCTGCCGTCAGAGTGTGTTAAAAACTACCCTTAGTACGAAAATAATAGAAAAAAATTGGAAAAAACACATTGCGAGAAACTGTAACGCTCTGAAACTTGATTGGGACGATAACTAGAACCATTTCGAACATTCCCACCAAAGGACAACCCCTTACCTGCCGTCGGAGTGTCTTAAAAACTACCCTTAGTACGAAAATAATAGAAAAAAATTGGAAAAACACATTGCGAGAAACTGTAACGCTCTGAAACTTGATTGGGACGATAACTAGAACCATTTCGAACATTCCCACCAAAGGACAACCCCTTACCTGCCGTCAGAGTGTGTTAAAAACTACCCTTAGTACGAAAATAATAGAAAAAAATTGGAAAAACACATTTCGAGAAACTGTAACGCTCTGAAACTTGATTGGGACGATAACTAGAACCATTTCGAACATTCCCACCAAAGGACAACCCCTTACCTGCCGTCAGAGTGTGTTAAAAACTACCCTTAGTACGAAAATAATAGAAAAAAATTGGAAAAACACATTGCGAGAAACTGTAACGCTCTGAAACTTGATTGGGACGATAACTAGAACCATTTCGAACATTCCCACCAAAGGACAACCCCTTACCTGCCGTCGGAGTGTCTTAAAAACTACCCTTAGTACGAAAATAATAGAAAAAAATTGGAAAAACACATTTCGAGAAACTGTAACGCTCTGAAACTTGATTGGGACGATAACTAGAACCATTTCGAACATTCCCACCAAAGGACAACCCCTTACCTGCCGTCAGAGTGTGTTTAAAAACTACCCTTAGTACGAAAATAATAGAAAAAAATTGGAAAAACACATTGCGAGAAACTGTAACGCTCTGAAACTTGATTGGGACGATAACTAGAACCATTTCGAACATTCCCACCAAAGGACAACCCCTTACCTGCCGTCGGAGTGTCTTAAAAACTACCCTTAGTACGAAAATAATAGAAAAAAATTGGAAAAACACATTGCGAGAAACTGTAACGCTCTGAAACTTGATTGGGACGATAACTAGAACCATTTCGAACATTCCCACCAAAGGACAACCCCTTACCTGCCGTCAGAGTGTGTTAAAAACTACCCTTAGTACGAAAATAATAGAAAAAAATTGGAAAAACACATTTCGAGAAACTGTAACGCTCTGAAACTTGATTAGGACGATAACTAGAACCATTTCGAACATTCCCACCAAAGGACAACCCCTTACCTGCCGTCAGAGTGTGTTAAAAAACTACCCTTAGTACGAAAATAATAGAAAAAAATTGGAAAAACACATTGCGAGAAACTGTAACGCTCTGAAACTTGATTGGGACGATAACTAGAACCATTTCGAACATTCCCACCAAAGGACAATCCTTACCTGCCGTCGGAGTGTCTTAAAAACTACCCTTAGTACGAAAATAATAGAAAAAAAATTGGAAAAACACATTGCGAGAAACTGTAACGCTCTGAAACTTGATTGGGACGATAACTAGAACCATTTCGAACATTCCCACCAAAGGACAACCCCTTACCTGCCGTCAGAGTGTGTTAAAAACTACCCTTAGTACGAAAATAATAGAAAAAAATTGGAAAAAACACATTTCGAGAAACTGTAACGCTCTGAAACTTGATTGGGACGATAACTAGAACCATTTCGAACATTCCCACCAAAGGACAACCCCTTACCTGCCGTCGGAGTGTCTTAAAAACTACCCTTAGTACGAAAATAATAGAAAAAAATTGGAAAAACACATTGCGAGAAACTGTAACGCTCTGAAACTTGATTGGGACGATAACTAGAACCATTTCGAACATTCCCACCAAAGGACAACCCCCTTACCTGCCGTCAGAGTGTGTTAAAAACTACCCTTAGTACGAAAATAATAGAAAAAAATTGGAAAAACACATTTCGAGAAACTGTAACGCTCTGAAACTTGATTGGGACGATAACTAGAACCATTTCGAACATTCCCACCAAAGGACAACCCCTTACCTGCCGTCAGAGTGTGTTAAAAACTACCCTTAGTACGAAAATAATAGAAAAAAAATTGGAAAAACACATTGCGAGAAACTGTAACGCTCTGAAACTTGATTGGGACGATAACTAGAACCATTTCGAACATTCCCACCAAAGGACAACCCCTTACCTGCCGTCGGAGTGTCTTAAAAACTACCCTTAGTACGAAAATAATAGAAAAAAATTGGAAAAACACATTGCGAGAAACTGTAACGCTCTGAAACTTGATTGGGACGATAACTAGAACCATTTCGAACATTCCCACCAAAGGACAACCCCTTACCTGCCGTCAGAGTGTGTTTAAAAACTACCCTTAGTACGAAAATAATAGAAAAAAATTGGAAAAAACACATTTCGAGAAACTGTAACGCTCTGAAACTTGATTAGGGACGATAACTAGAACCATTTCGAACATTCCCACCAAAGGACAACCCCTTACCTGCCGTCAGAGTGTGTTAAAAACTACCCTTAGTACGAAAATAATAGAAAAAAATTGGAAAAAACACATTGCGAGAAACTGTAACGCTCTGAAACTTGATTTGGGACGATAACTAGAACCATTTCGAACATTCCCACCAAAGGACAACCCCTTACCTGCCGTCGGAGTGTCTAAAAACTACCCTTAGTACGAAAATAATAGAAAAAAATTGGAAAAAACACATTGCGAAGAAACTGTAACGCTCTGAAACTTGATTGGGACGATAACTAGAACCATTTCGAACATTCCCACCAAAGGACAACCCCTTACCTGCCGTCAGAGTGTGTTAAAAACTACCCTTAGTACGAAAATAATAGAAAAAAA
This sequence comes from Ceutorhynchus assimilis, assembly GCA_917834065.1. Lineage (NCBI taxonomy): Eukaryota > Metazoa > Arthropoda > Insecta > Coleoptera > Curculionidae > Ceutorhynchus > Ceutorhynchus assimilis. Next base: position 9,720,907 of record OU892286.1, on the reverse strand, counting down.
TTGGAAAAACACATTTCGAGAAACTGTAACGCTCTGAAACTTGATTGGGGACGATAACTAGAACCATTTCGAACATTCCCACCAAAGGACAACCCCTTACCTGCCGTCAGAGTGTTGTTAAAAACTACCCTTAGTACGAAAATAATAGAAAAAAATTGGAAAAACACATTGCGAGAAACTGTAACGCTCTGACACTTGATTGGGACGATAACTAGAACCATTTCGAACATTCCCACCAAAGGACAACCCCTTACCTGCCGTCGGAGTGTCTTAAAAACTACCCTTAGTACGAAAATAATAGAAAAAAATTGGAAAAACACATTGCGAGAAAACTGTAACGCTCTGAAACTTGATTGGGACGATAACTAGAACCATTTCGAACATTTCCACCAAAGGACAACCCCTTACCTGCCGTCAGAGTGTGTTAAAAACTACCCTTAGCATGAAAATAATAGAAAAAAAAATGTTTTCTATCATTTTCTTACTAAGGGTAGTTTTCAACACACTCCGACGGCAGTAAGGGGTTGTCCTTTGGTGGGAATGTTAGAAATGGTTCTGATGATCGTCCACTGAGTTTGATGGTGTTACACTCTCCCGAAATGAGCATTTCCAATTATTTTAATAATAAGGGTTGATCCCAGCCTGACGGCAATAAGGGGTTGTTCTTCGAACTAGACGTACTTGAGGGCTATGTTAAAGACTATTCTAAATTTCAGGGTGTTATATTTTATTTTAGAAAAGTTGTTTTGTAGATATTAATTTTCTACTTGATGTTTTATTAGGGGTAGTTTTTTGTTTTGTTTTTTCTGTTGTACTTTGCCCGAGGGGTATATAATAATAATGTACACAAAATTTGTAAATCAACCATTTAAAAAAAAAAGAGCTGCCAAAAAATGGCTGCTAACTTCACAATTTTGGCTGCTACAAATGGCTGCTAACTTCACATTTTTGGCTGCTGCAAAAAGGCTGCTAACTTCACACCGGTTAAAAAGTCTCTGTCAAAACTCCAAGGTGGAAGGTACTGGGGATTTTGATGGTAGTTGGGGCATGGTACTTATTCAAATTAAGTTAGTACCGGTCACTGACTCTATTTGGAGTGCTGTCAATCTAGACAATCTACTCGGATCAGACAATCAGCTGTTCTAGTGTAAATATTGTGATTTTGTTTTATTAATAAATTAATTGTCTATTTATTTTAACCTACTAACAAGAAAATCAATTCCATTAATAGACCTCTAACTTAATGATTCTGGGAAAAATAAAAAGTTTAATGAAAAGTTTGGCTACAACTATTGAAAAGAAAACAGTGGCTTGAGGAAGGTATGCTATTCAGAGAATTCAGGTGAATAAGCTTATTTCCTTTAATTTTGGTGGCATTGGGAAATGGGTTCAGATAATATTTGCTTGATTTTGACCTTGCCATTTGGACGCCACTAATTTTTTTAAAGTGAAAGATTACTTGGTTAGTTTGTTGTCGATCCCTTAATTGTAATTGGTTGAGGTTTTATTTGGGATTGGATCGAAATAAAACAACAGAAGTCTGTTATTTCAGATTGTCGACGTTTCGCAATATATTATTGCATCTTCAGGACACTACAAAATGGTAAGACAATGTTATTGTGCAGAGTCCTAACAACTCCAGTTATGTTTTATAGTATTGGGTACTTACATTTGATATTGACTTTCTATGTCATAACATGAACAATATACGAAGTTGTTAGGTAGGTACAGATTCATAAGAGACGTTACATTCACATACATGGTACAGTTTAAAACTTATCAAAAAATATCACAAAAACGTTATAAAAATAATCACACATTAAAACTTAAAAAGTAAATGATTTTAAAATAAAATATATAAGACAGACACAGTCAGCTGTTACTATTACAATAATAAATTAAATAGTGTTATCGTTCGTGAGAGCAAACAAAGAAAAACCAAGTAGGGAATGGCATCCGAATCAAAAAACACTAATATGAAAGCTTTTTTGTGATGATTATTTTGTTGTTGATAAAATGTTAAAATAGGCGTTACTTAAATTTTGTATATCTGTTCTTTTATTGACGCAATTTTTATCTTTTTGTATTTCGATCATCTCAGCAATTAGTCTTTTTCCTGTAGTTAAATTGTGTTTGTAATATTGTGGTGTTGTCAAAGAAGTCGAAGTTATGTCCTGTCTCTAGTTTATGTTCTACTAATGCTGTTGGGTTAGTCTTCAAGAGAAAGTTTTTTTGGTCATTTTGGTGTTCCTTCAGTCTTTGTTTCAAATATCTACCAGTCTGTCCGATATAGTTTTTATTACATTGAGAGCAAGGAATATTGTACACCAAATTTGATTTTAATTCCTTTTTAGTCTTTGATTTGGTTTTCGAGAAAAATGCCTTTTTATGGTATTTTGGCACTTAAAGGTGATTTCGACTTTTTCTTCTTTCTTAGATTTATGGCCCTTGAATGTTCTTTTTATTCGTTCGGAAAGCTTTCCAATATAGGGGATTTTGCAAAAAAGTTTCTGATCACTTTGTTTTGTTATATTTTTTGAATTTGTTTTTTTTAGAATTTTTCTTATTAGAGATAATGAATAATTATTATTCAATAACATCCTTTCTATGTACTTCAGGTTCTTACTATGAAATTTTCCAGAAGACAGTGCGAGAGCTCTAGTTTTCAAATTATTAATAATATTAATTTTTTGTTGAAGAGGGTGTTCAGACCAATAATTTTAAAAATCTTTCGGAAAAACTAGGTTTGTGAAACCAATCAGTCTCTATGTTCTCTCCATATCTTAATATTAGTACATCTAGGAAAGCTATACTTTGTTGGTTTTCTTTCTCGATGGTAAATTGAATTCTGGGATGATAACTATTAAAAATATTAAGTATGGTTGCTTCTTGATGTTCAGGGATCGATGTTTTGAAAGATTACTTTCATAATTATTACTTACAGTTTATTAATAAGGTTGAAATGTCAATTAAGAAAAAAATTAAAAAAACTTAATTTGAAAAGTACCTGAAACTGTGACCTGAAAATAAGAAAGATTTTCCAAACAAATACTCAGTAATCCTCAAAAATGAAGCTTTATTTTCCTGGATGACAGAAAAAACACACTGTACATTGTACAATTACAACGGTATAATATATATAACTTTGTAAAAATTAAAGTTATGGAAATTGTAATTACTTAAAGTTATGAAAATTTAAGTTAAAGGTAAATTTTGATATCGAATATTATTGTTAAATATATAGCACTATTTGGTCAAATTGTATTACTTTAAATAATTATATCACGGAAAACCTGGGGAAAATTCATGAATCTTCGGGGTTTTGGGGTCTTACTCAAAAAAACCTGAATAATATACGCAATAAATATACACTAAAAAAAATACCAAATCGGCCATTGACATTATACCTAGATATAGATAAATAAATCAATATTTCAAAAACTAAAAAATATAAGAAAATGTTTGAAAGTTGAAGCATATTTTTTTATTTGGTTTTCACTGAGCTGCCTTAATCTCTAGCAAACCTGTTAGATTTTCTGTGTATCCATAAAGTCTTAAATCTGGTTTATTGGGCTCTGGATGAATTCGAAGCTGGATATATTCAGGTAAGACTTAGGGATCAATTAGACGCAAAGTGGACCAGAACTACAACGGACCAGTTGGTACTTGCACAGGTTGGATCTTCGCTATAAAATTTATATCCCTTGGGCTTGACTCTGTACTTAGACTTGGATCTGAATTTGGACGTGTATTTGGACCCTTCAATAAATTAGGAAGTGAAAATTCCAATGCGAACATCAGCAGCAATTTAATACCAATCGAAAGCAAACTGGATAATCAAAAATGGAACTATAAAGATAAAAAACCATTAGGAGATGTTAATTTCTTATCACGAGGCACGTGCAACTTACGCGAAGTAATCATCCCAAATAAATCATATCGCTCGAGAACCATAAATCTGGAAACTGGATCTAATGAGCTCACAAAATATATTGTGGTCTACGCCAACGTCTACAAATCTTGATAAAAATCAAAAGGGCGATACGGACGGATTTTAGAGTTTTCAAAGGTTCCGTGACCACTGGTACCAAAACGAAACCTCCCTGCTCCAACAGTGAACCAAGTTCAAGGCGGTGGAAGAAGCACCAAAAATATTCGCTGAACGATGACAAGGCCAGCTGTAAATTAAAATAGGCGAAACACCAGGGTTGGATTTAACTTTGATGGAAAATTAGAAAAACTTGGAAATGGGTGAACAAAGAGAACCTTCACAATAGCGGAATCTTAATTAGTTTTGGAATAGATTCAGGTAAGTTTTCATATCACAGAAGTAATTAGTGATTTATCTCATTTTCCTCTTTTTTTTTCTCTCTAGGATCTTGTAGACACCCAAAAGAAAACAGAAGTTGATGCCGGAGATTTCCCAGCCAGTTGCCAAGACGAACATATTATTTATCAAATAATTTATTTAATTATAATTAATAAACATTCTTGGATCTAAAATTGATTGTTTTAGGTACTATTTGTTCTAAAATTGTAGCATTTTATATGAATTTAAATTAGAGGAAGCTAAAAATGCTACAGTATATTGGAAGAGCTGTACAAGTGTTTCTAAATAAAACTGGCCACGAAAAGAGGATATTAGAGACATCAAAAAATAATTTATTTCAATTGGCCAGATACACAAAACTCAATATTGATAAAAAGTACAAGGAGTTCAAGAGATCCAGTAACAATGAGTAAATCATTAAGGCTGAATCGAGGGTTGAATGTTGTATATTTTTTGAAAACCCAAAACACTTATTCCTTTAGGAGGTATGTTAAATGTTTTGTGGAAATTTTTGGTCCAAATAAATTGAAGAGTTCAGCATTTACTTTGCATTTTATTTCTTATATAAGTAATACTTTGTTGAACAACTTATTTTAGTTAGATATTATTATACCTATCCTCCTAAAAAAAAGACTCACTAGAAGATTCATCCTATGGACAACAATTATAAAAACATTCAATTAATAAAAGTGCAACAAATACTAAAATATTTTACATGATAGAAGATACTAAAAATCATTCACCGTCTAAGACAATAATTTAAAAATACTGACAATATGGGGACAATACCATGATATGACATGCAGTAATACACAAATACCTTACAGTACTAGATCTTATACTGACAGTACCTCACAGTACCTTACAGTAGTAGAGCTTACACTGACAGTACTTGCAGTACCATACTTTCCGCAATATTTGTACATAAATTTAGTCAGTGGAACTTTCCATCTTAAAATACAAAAATTATTCTCCCAAGCACTAGAAAATCATCTTAAAACACTACAAAATATACAAAAATACAGTTTTTTGATGAAAAATATCACAGTTGTTTGTTGTTTGAATTAAATTTATGGCGCCAATATTTTGGCATTGACCATCATTTTGTTTAGATTACCCTATTGCTAAAATACATAATACTTTCAGCGAGGGGTCAACCATTCTGTAAAAATGTGTACACATATTGCGAAAATGTCGGTATTTCGCAAGTATTTCGCGAAATTCAGAGTATTTCAGTGGTGGTAATTCGAACCTAGTTTTTTGTGGTATTGCCGAGTACTTTCAAGTATTTAGAGGTAATTCGAAGTATTTCGAGGTCATTCGAAGTATTTCGCGGTAAGCCGAGGAATTTCGAGCCACATATTTAAAAGTAGCTTTTTTTATGTACTGAGAATAATTAATTCTCTATCACCTAAAATTGGAATATTATAGAATGCAAATTATAGTTCATCTTCGATCAGGTTAAACATGTTGAAATAATTTGGATTTACTGCAGATTAATTGGAACAAATGGAAATATATACTAAACTCTTTCTAACGAATGTTGAACGTTGAAGGTCATTTACTCGAATAAATCACAGACGTTGCTTTTTGCTGCTGTGTGTATTGCACGCGCACTATGTTTATCCAGCCTTGATAAACACAATGCGCGTGCAATAAAGACAGCAGCAAAAAGCAACGTCTGTGATTTATTCGAGTAGGCGACCTTCAACGTTCAGCATTCGTTAGACAGAGTTTACGTGATATGTATAAGTAATCAATGTCAGTTAGTTAATAGTGAATTTTAATAATAATTATAGTCCAGGGTCATCCAACAAGGACTGAACAAGGGATTATTCCCTGTTTTTTTGAGAAAATTCAAAATAGCCAGTTGGAACATTTTTTATGGAGAACCCTTATCACCTATAAACCAATTAAATCCAACAGGTATAGCTAAAACTATTAAGCATAGAATATTAAAATAAAATAAAAACAGGTATCGGAATAGCATTGTAGAACTGACAGTCACCTGCATCACTAACTATTGAATTGTCTATCCCTCAGTCTATCCTGTGTGTCCGAATAAAATCCATCACATCAAAAAACACAAAAATCCGTGCAAAAATTCTTCACTGCAATTCATAAGAATTGCGGGAGTTCGCGCGGTAATTCGAGGGTATTTCGCGTACTTCGACGGTAATTCCATGGGATTTCGCGTACTTCGATGGGAATATCTGGTATTTCAAGGTACTTCACGGTATTTCCAGGTACTTCGAAGTATTTCGGAGGTAATTCCGGCCAAATGTACACATATTTCGGGAAGTGGTTAACCCCACGACTTTCAGTAAACCCTTTATAGGGTTACATTTATTTAACATTTTTATAAATGACGTCAAGCCCTGCTTCAAGTTCTCCAAGTTTGCACTGTATGCTGATGAATTATTGAAGGTTTATAAGGCTATCACCACTGAGCATTATGCGAACAATCTTCAGATTGACTAGAGGATTGACTTGAACAATTTTTATAGTTGGTGCACGTTTCTTAATGTAGAAAATTGTAAATTTATCAAGTTTTCAAAATCCTTGACAAAAAAATTAATTCTTATCATGTAAACACCAACAGATTACAGCGGGTAGATATTATTAGGGATTTGAGGTGTCCAAACTGAGTTTTTCATATCATATCGATGATTGTAGGGATAAAGCGCTAAGGACATTATTTTTGATGGAAAGAAATGCCCATAGACTAAAATGTATAAGGGGTAAATAGACTGGACTCTCCAATGTTAACGTATCATGTTGTATTTTAGCACCCTCTGCCAACTGAGAGTGAACTATAAATAGTAGTTCGGTTATTCTCCGAAAGATGGCACTTTGTTATTGATAGTTCACTGTAATTTTTACAACTCGACAAGACAACCCTCTTTAAACAGTGGCATAATGGAGGTCCCGCTGCCATATTCTTTCAAATTTTTGATATGAATAATAGGATATAAATGAATATCCCCTCGGATATCCATATCTATCATAAAAAATTAAAAATAACGTATTTGAATTTAGTCAGAGAAATATGTTACCGGGTGTGAAATGCTTTAGTGCAACAAAAATTAACAAATTTTCTATAAAAATTAGTTGATATATCCTTTATACAGTTGGTTTTGTATCAATTTAAGTGCTTGAGAAAACATAAAACAAAGAAATACCTCCAAATAAAAACCCAGAATTTATTTCTATGACGTGGCAGCTCGCAATTTGACCGAGTTGCCGCTAATTGTCAACATTGAAAATTTGTAATAGATTTAATTCTGAAATGTTGGCAAAATCTCATGAAAAGTAGTTAAATTAATTAGTTATAGATTCAAGATTTTATAATTTTTTTTTTTTTAAATGTTGCTTAAACACAATTTAATACAATTTTTTATGTTTAGTTTTATTTATTTATTTTACGCTACACTACATTTAGTCACAACCGACAACAGCGCATTCGAACCTTTACGTATCTTTACAGAGCGCAAACACAGCCGAGCCGGTCCTCCTTGCAACAACATAAGCGAAATGAAGAATATTTATGTGACGTCAACAAATCGGCGCGTTTAAAATTAATTTGAATTTAGCCACATTTGATTGCCAGTGAAAAACTTATTGAACCTTGTAGAACATTTTTTTTTTGGTATACAGAGTGTCCCACAGTGGATGGCGTATTAGACGTTAATGGAAAACTAAAACGCGGATCATTTTGAAAATTTGGCAACCGGGATAAACAACCATAATCTAGGTACACTTTAAAAATATTTTTGTTGATGCGGTGTTGCCGCTTCTACTCTAAACCAGTGGCAACATAGCTATTTTAAATGGAACACCCTGTATTTGATTGCATATTTGGATTCTACGTAAAATTCTGAGCAGATTTCATGTGATATACCCTATACCAAAGAATATTATAGTTAACACTTATAGAAAACCCACTCTTATGGGCGACGGCAGGCCGCTAGAGGCGCTGCTCCGGAGTTAAATTTGAAATAATTTATAATCGCGCTAGCTTTCCGGCAAATAAATTTTAACAGCGTTGCGCGCTTTTCATCTCGGCATTTATTATTTTCTGTGATTTTACCTTGTAAGATGATAGACTAACATTAGATGATATGCTCGATAATATGTGAAAAAAAAGCAAAAGTTACAATAAATCATATAATAGACATTCACAAAATAATACAGTTGCTATACTAAATACCTAGTTGCTACGTCTAATTTGCTGTATTTAGGAAATAAAATCGGTCTTCTAAATAGGTAATGTAATTTAATATATAAAAAAAAAAACATCTATTTTGATTAATATTAGGTAGGTAGGTACTTAAATATACATAAAACAGAAAATATATAAACTAAAACAAAATTATGCTGTAATCTTCTTAACACTATTTATTAATAACAAATGGGCAAATAACAAACAAAGTTATTTTCTAAATTAAACACAACATCTCAAAGTTTTACAAATAAAAATTTTGTTAATAAAGATAGGGAATGTTGAGTGGAGTCATTTTTTTTGTCTGGCATTTTCAGGATGTGGCTCGTTAATAGATGAGAATATGGGTAGTTATAATGCCAGCCTCCTGTTCGAAAATTTTTCGAATTTACATGAAAATCAAATTCTTTTAAGATCTTAAATTGTCTGGCGTTTGAATAGAAGATTGACATTGAAAAATAAATCACAAATAAAAAATGCCTGACGGTTTTCAATGTTCGAAAAAGTGAGGCATAGGGGGTCAAATTGCAAGAAAAAAGCAAAAGTTCCACATTTTCTTTCTGTCTGGCAATCGAGAGAATGAAATATTTTATCATGAAAATAACGCTGAAAAACTGCCAGACGCCTAATTCCAGTTTGAAATCGAGTTTCCCGCGGAAAATTGTTTGGAACATTCGAAAAATTTTTGATATTTCTGTAAGAAACTGAAGTTCGAATTGCGATTATCGACTAGCAATTTTTCAGCGATATTTTCAAGACAAAACCTTCCATTTTCTCGATTGCTCGAAAAAAAAAAATATGGAATGTTTCACTTTTTTCTTGCAAGTTGACCTTCATCCCCATCTATTCGAACATTGAAAACCGTCTGGCATTTTCATTGTTGAAATTATTTCCCAATGTCAATCTTCTATTCAAATGCCAGACAATTCAAGATTATCAAAAAACAAAAAGTTTCATGTAAACGAAAATTGATTTTTTGAATTTCCGAACAGGAGGGAGATATTGAAACCATCCATCATCAGCGCGGTCACCGTCGTTCGTGCAAACGCCGTTGCGTGCGAAAAAGTAAAACTTCTGCACTTGTTAGGTAAATAACTATTTTCTATGAGCGTGCGGAAAAGTGTACTTATTTTAGGTATACAGGTACTTACAGGTAAACCGGTATACTACAAAAAAATATCTTAAATTGATAAATATGTAGATAAAAAATATTATCTTTCATCTCGTAGAAAAAATAGTGTTCCTAATTCGTGCGGAAAGTCTCTTTTTCGCACTTGATCGCTTGCCGACCGACGCGCAGTCGCGTGGGGAAAAAGCGGTACTTTCCGCAGTAGTTAGGAAATATACTATTTTAACTTAGAATAAAGTTTATTCAGTTGTAGTGTTTTATTCAGTTATCCGAAAATATATAAATAAATTTCTCCTGGAATGATTTTTCACTGGAAAATTTTGAAATTTTCCTCTAATGAGCTCCTCACTTTCCTCTTTCTCCTGTAGAAATTTCAAAATTTTCCCGTTGCCAGTTTTCCAGAAAAAAATTAAAATGTAAGAGGGTGAATTTTTCTCAATTTGCCTTAATGAGTCAATTGTCTTTGAATTTTTTCCTGGAATGATTTTTCACTGGAAAATTTTGAAAGTTCCCTCTAATAAGCTCCTCACTTTTCTCTTTTTCCTGGAAAATTTTCAAAATTCTCCCTTTGCCAGTTTTCCAGAAAAAAATTAAAATGTAAGAAGGTAAATTTTCCTTAATTTTGCTTAAATAAGTCAATTTTCCAGAATTATTTCTCGAGTGATTTTTCACTAGAAAATTTTAAAAATTTGCTATTATGAACTCCTCGCTTTCCTCTTTTTTCTGGAAAATTTTCACAATTTTTCTTTTGCCAGTTTTCTAGAAAAAAAATAAAAAGAATGAAAATTAATTTTACTTAAGATAGTCAATTTTCCAGAATTTTTCCTGGAATGATTTTCCACTGGAAAATTTTGAAATTTGCCTATAATAAGCCTCATTTTCGTCCTTTCTCCTGGAAAAATATCACAATTTTTTCTCTGCCAATTTTCCAGAAAAGAATTGTAATGTAAAAGAATGAATTTTGCTTAAAAAAGTCAGTTTTTCTGAATTTTTCCTGGAGTGAATTTTCACTGGAAAATTTTGAAATTTTGCTATAATGAAATCCTCACTTTCCTTTTTTTTCTGAAAAAATTTCACAATTTTCCTTTTGCCAGTTTTCTAAGAAAAAAATAAAATCCAAGAAAATGAATTTTGCCTAAAAAAATCTATTTTCCAGAATTTTTCCTGGAATGATTTTCCATTGGAAAATTTTGAAATTATCCTATAATAGGCTCCTCACTTTCGTCTTTCTCCTGGAAAAATTGCACAATTTTTCCGTTGCCAGTTTTCCAGAAACAAATTAAAATGTAAGAGGGTGAATTTTCCTCAATTTTGCCTTAATGAGTCAATTGTCTTTGAATTTTTCCTGGAATGATTTTTCACTGGAAAATTTTGAAAGTTCCCTCTAATAAGCTCCTCACTTTTCTCTTTTCCTGGAAAATTTTCAAAATTTTCCCTTTTGCCAGTTTTTCCAGAAAAAAAAAATAAAATTAAGAAGGTAAATTTTCCTTAATTTTGCTTAAATAAGTCAATTTTCAAGATTTTTTCCTCGATTGATTTTTCACTAGAAAATTTCAAAAATTCTCTATAATGAACTCCTCGCTTTCCTCTTTTTTCTTAAAAATTTTCACAAATTTCCTTTTGCCAGTTTCCTAGGGAAAAACTAAAAGAATGAAAATGAATTTTACTTAAGAAAGTCAATTTACCAGAATTTTTCCTGAATGGTTTTCCACTAGAAAATTTTGAATTTTTCCTATAATTAAGCTCCTCATTTCGTCTTTCTCCTGGAAAAGTATCACAATTTTACTCTGCCAATTTTCCAGAAAATAATTGTAATGTAAAAGAATGAATTTTGCTCAAAAAAGTCAGTTTTCCTAAATTTTTCCTGGAGTGATTTTTCACTGGAAAATTTTGAAAGTTCCCTCTAATAAGCTCCTCACTTTAGTCTTTTTCCTGGAAAAATTGCACAATTTTTACTTGGCCAGTTTTCCAGAAAAAAATTGAAAAACTATGATATTTCTGTAAGAAACTCGAGTTCGAACTGCGATTATCGTCTAGCAATTTTTCAGCGATATTTTCAAAACAAAATCTTCCATTTTTTTCCCGCATATCGTGCTTTTTCACATCAGCGCGGTCACCGTTTTAAAGTTATTATACATATTTATATGGACATATGGCAACGCCGACTAGCCATCAACTGGAGCCCCGTTGATTACGGCGAGCCTACCTCTCCGATGGAGCCCGGCTCGAAAAGTCTGGCTCCATTCAGGGGTCAAAAAATATACATGGAATAGGTTTTCTATAAGTGTTAACTATAATATTCTTTGCCTATACCTAACTTCAACTGTTTTGGATATATTGACAGTTGACTTTTTGCAACTTTGACAGGCTGTCAAACCTGAATGGTTAATTTTAGAGAAAAACCGATTTTACATTAGATTTTTATAAACTATCATTTGACACCAACTTTGAATTTAATCCATGATTAAAAATTCCAATTAAATTTAATCTCCGGTTTAATTCAAAGTTGGTGTCAAATGATAGTTCATGAAAATCTAAGATAGCAATGTAAAATCGGTTTTTCTCTAAAATCAACCGTTCTGGTTTTACAGCCTGTCAAAGTTGCAAAAAAGCAATTTTCAACTGTCAATATTTCCAAAACAGTTGAACTTAGGTATAGGGTATATCACATGATATCTGCTCAGAATTTTACGTAGAATCCAAATATGCAATCACATACAGGGTGTTCTATTTAAAATAGCGATGTTGCCACTGGCTTAGAGTAGAAGCGGCAACACCGCATAAACAAAAATATTTTTAAAGTGTAGATCATGGTCGTTTATCTTGGTTGCCAAATTTTTAAAATGATCTGCTTTTTAGTTCTCCATAAACATCTAATACGCCATCCACCGTGGGACACCCTGTATATGCCTAAAATAGTCCCTCCTTTGAGATTTTATACTTAAATTACGTATTTAAATTTTAGTGAAAGAGCCCATTTATATCACACTATCACTTTCCTGGATCATTCCTGAATTTTGCACTGCTATCTTTAACGGGTAGCTAGCAGTGCAGGCCATATCTCGCAAACTACAAGAGCACAAAATTTGTGAACTTGGCATTTAATTAGCACTAATTTTTCCAGTCATCATGCACTGCTAACTTTATATACGTTAAGTATTCAAGTTATAGGTTTTTTTTTCACTTAAAACTCTGTAACTGCTTGGGTTATGCTTGTTTGCTTGAAATAAATAAATAAATAAACCACCAGTAGTTAATTTGTTGGCCATGAAATTTTTGTTGCTAACATGGGTTATTTGAGAAAGATGTTAGCTCAACAAAAAATGTCTGTACAAACTTCTCTTCATGAATATACCTCAAGAATCACCCTTAAAATTTCTATCATAATTATTCATGATTAAAATAATAGACAAATTTCCGAGCAAATTTCATAAGAAGCTCTTAGACTACTGTAGCAAAAACAATTTTCTTAGGGCTAATTTAGGACTTTAGGATGTGAAATGCAAAATGCTTTGCCTCATAGAATTCACAATTTCTACTCTATGGTATAATCTTGTCCTGGTAGCATAAATTGTTGAATACTTCAAATCGAGCATCAAATTATCAACTAGTTCTTACCTTGCCACTGTTGATCATCTTACACAAAACTATCCAAACACCCAGTTTTAATTAAAATTACACCACACTTTCAGAATAATAACTTTAATGTAAAAAAAAGCCGTAATATATGTTTATATCCGAAATGTCTTTAACTCGAAGAACTCGTCGAAGCAACACCGACTTTGTTTAATTAATATTTATAACCAGAACCAACCGCGGAACCAACATAACATTCAATATATGGAATTCCTTGGGTTGTCGGTGATTACTCGGGTGATTAGGTACCAAACAAAACAAAAAATATCAAGAGATTCACTATCACTATCACTACAAACGACGCCAATTATTCACGGTATTGTTTTTAATAGTTTCTATTTTATGGAGACCGGAGGGAAAAAGTTTGGTTGCTTATTTGCTTGATTATCTTTTTTGTTTTGATACTGAAATTGTATGTTGTTTACTTTGCAACACGTGGTCGGCTACGTTCGATAATTTGGTGTGTGGTATAAAAAAACCCGATTGACTTTTATCTTAAAAAAAAAAAAACACACTTTAGGTAGGACGTCAAGCTACAAGAGCACTCCACTCGACGCCTCCGGAGCAGGGATGTGCGTCTACACGTAGACTTTCATTGTCTACTTTACGTGTAGACAATAACCCTTTTCACGTGGCTCCGGTTTAACAAACCGCAACATACCGCTCAAATTCGAGTGGTAGGTATCCATCACGTCACTTTGTAACCGGGTTAGAAAACGGTATGTCATTTCTCTAACCGTTTTGTAACCCGGTTAGTTAAACCGGAGCCACGTGAAAAGAACTAATGGGTGAGTTCGGCTTACTCACTCCGTGCACTCGGAGTGACTCCATTCGCACTCCTGCCGTTCGGGTTAAGGTTCGGGTATTGCTTTTTACGGTATTAGGGGTGACTCCATTCGCTCTGTTCACTCCACTCCAACTCCGCGCTGAATAGCCGAACTCAGCTAATGTAGACAATAGTTGTATTCCTTTCACACCTAGGAGGAGCTCTGGAACAGCTCCGGGGCTTCACGCGCTTATTCCTTTCGAAAAGCGTTTGTTGCACCACGCATATGTTCCCTGCAAATCGGGGGCGAACCGTGCGTTCGTTATTTTGGTCCGAGTTCTCCGAGCTTGACTTTACCGTTCGTTTATTCAAAAAGTGTACTCGGTGTATCCTCATTCGCGTTCGTTTATTAAAATTTCTGGCACTTTTATACAGCGTTCAACTGCTCTGTTCACTCGCTGGTCACGTGATTACGGCTCCGCTCTGCACGCTCTGCTCTTCGAGCAAAATACCGAACGCAAGGTAAGCACCGAAGCGAGTAGTGATAGGTATAAGCTACTTAGGTAGTAGCAATTTTGGAACTTTTTTTTAAATTTTCTAGAATAAGTTTGTTGTTTACGTCACATGTAGACAATAGACACTTTAAGTTTGACCAACCACGTTAACGTAATCTTTAAACGTAAACCCTATTTTTTACTATAGCGTCGAGTGATCGTCGGTACTCACAAATCAGTTTAAGTTAAATTAGAGAGATATCGGTAACCCAAAAAGGTTCATGCAGTATTAGCGCCTACGGTATTTTGACATTAAACCTATGCGCGATTCGATTTTTAACACAACGTACTAAAATAACGTTACCGCATAACATACCCAGCATTTACGTCAAGCGCTATTTCGAATAACGTCTAAAAATAACGCCGTGGAATAATAGGTTATGTTATGTTTATTGTTTTTTTTTTTTTTTTTTTTTGATGTGTTCAAGTGCAGGGATGTTCCAAGGTGCACAATTGTGCATATTATGCACAATTTGATCTCAATATGCACCATATGCACAATCTTCATAAAATATGCACAATTTTCTTTCACAATCCAGCCAAAACAAAATTATTTTTCTTAAGCAAACTTTTGGCAACCTCGCCTTGGGCGTGCGTCTGCGGATCACACGGAGGCAACGCCACGAATATGATCGAAAGTGTACGAACGAAACTTTTAAAATTTGGCGCGACGCGACAAACGGAGGTTCACTAGCATTTTTGTTTACCGCCTCTTTATTTATTTGACACAAAATTATTAATTATAATTCGATAGTTTGTCTTATTATCATTATCAATGACATGAGAGGGAGTTTTCGAGCAATTATCACCTAAAAAAACACATGGAGAGCACAATTCACAACAAAAATACATCTACAAAAATAATGAAGTCCATAAGATGCCCATTAAACTGTCATTTTATTACCGACAGCAAAGACATTATTGTTTTACATATTACAAAAGTTTTCACGGAAACAACTAGGTATGGTACAATAATTATTTATTTTATTTATCACCAAGATAGAAATTTACATAAACGCATTAAATTTACATTATGTAGGTACTGGGTGTTTGTTCATAACTGGAACACTCAGTAACTTTCTTATTATTGAAAATGAAGGGCATGTTTAAGTTGGAAAATTTCTTTGTAATTTGCAACCTTAAACGCTACGACGATATTTTTTTGTCGTAAAAGGTAGGTATACAGGGTGCGACAAAAAGGTATTTTTTTCTAATGGAACGCCCTACATATTTTGGTTATTCAAATAGTGTTTGATATTTTTGTGAAGCTAATTTTCTAAGAATTTCAAAAATGCAAAAATATACAGGGCGTTCCATTTAAAAAAAATGACTTTTTTGGCGCACCCTGTATACATGGCAAAAAAAAATAGTTGTAGCGATTGAGATCGCTGCAATTTATCAAGAAATTTTCCAATTTGAACATGTCCTTTATTTTCAATAATAAAAAAGTTACTGAGTGTTCCATTAATAAACAAACACCCTGTACCTATTACGCTTACATAAACAGGCTTTATTGAATATTGACTTATTATTTAATAGCCTCGCTCGCAAGCTCGCTCGGTCATAAAATTATTCGTACAATAAAGCCTTTCTTTATTGTACTTGTTATTTAATGCTATTTATATAAATAGCTATTATTTAACAATCTAGACTAAACACTGTGTCTTTCAAAATCTTACAGAAACAGCTTGGTTGTGATACAGCCTACAAATCAACTGTGGAGGGCGAAGGGCCATGTATCATTGGATTGTTTCACCTGACTTATCAATTATTTTTTTGTACGCGGGTTCTGGCTTGGGCTTGATACCCCATCCCAAAAAAATTAATTCTTATCAGTCTTTCTAAAATTTTTAGTTAAATATTATCGATAATAATCGATATTTTACGAAATGGAAATTGCAAAATAATCCTAGAATATAACAATAAATATTCATCAGGATTCAGGACAAGGAGGTGGAGGCGTCAATAAACAAGAAGCAAAAACGTTATGGGCGCTGTATTCGTGGCGTTGCCTCCGTGTGATCCGCAGACGCTTGTGCGTTGGTTGTGGTTAATCAATTACTCATACTATTACTACAGAATAGCCTATCTTCATAAGGCCAGTGTAGAATAAAGTGACCAGATCTTGAAAGTCCAAAAGCGAGACAAAGTCACAATGTTCTCAAAAATCTCGTTATCAGTTTTAGTTTTTGAGAGAGGTAGGTTGCCTGATAACTTTATGACGTCATCTGAGGTGCTTCAACATAGTGCAAATCTCCAAGGTACCCCAGGGGTGCGTTCGAAATCGCCCAAGGAGTGACACCGAGTGCACACCAGCCATGAATATTCATGGCTGGTGTGCACTCGGTGTGACGCCTAGGGTGATATCGAGCGCACTCCAGATGCGTCATCAAGTTACCCATTACCAGGCAATCAGAGCAGCAGAGTTCAATGCTAAATGCTTGTGACTATTATGTTATGTGAGCCTGAGATATGCGAAAACCTATAGATTTGAATGTTATTTATATTGAACGAAATAGGTTTTTAATTTGAATAAAAATAAATTGAATAATAAAAAGTTGATAGTTGGAATTTATTAAATCGGGACTCGTAGCTCGAAATCGGGACTGTCCCGCCTAAATCGGGACGGATGGTCACTTTAGTGTAGAGTGAGTAGGGTGACCATACGTACAGCATTTCGCTGTATTGTACAGCATTTTGAAAGTCTGTCCAGCATTTGATTTTGTACAGCAAACGTACAGCGATTCGGATCCTAATTGAGTTTTTCTTAAAAATGGTAAAATTGTACGAAAAATTGTCCATCGATAATTAATGCCACATCTCTACATTTGCGATTTACGTCATTTACACGATCATCTTCAGAGTATGGTACTAAAGCCAGAAGTCTTCTGCGTCCGTTTTCCGACATCCGATGTCCAGAAAACCTTCTACTGACATAGTCGTATAAAAAAATATATTAGAATAGAAGGTTTTTCAGAAATCGGACGTCGGAAAATGGATGCATGAGACTCCGGCTTAAAACGAGCTATAGTTGACAAAATTTGGCCAAAAAAACTTTTTTTGGGCGTGGCACCGTTTTTTTTCTTTGGCATTTAGTGCTTTCTCCACTCATCTGTCCCAAAATTTCAGATGTCTACAGCATTCCTACAAAAAAAATATGGTCACCCTACTTCAGTGTAGAACAAATCTGAAGCTCCCCACCACGCTGTAACGGGTTTTCTTTGGTGCTTGTCAGCTGTGGCAAGCTTATCGGTCAGGTAATACTTTTCGGTCAATTTTCCATCGGTCCCTGCTCGGGCGCCAAATTTGTAACGGGTTATCTTTGGTACTTGTCAGCTGTGGCAAGCTTATCGGTCAGGTAATACTTTTCGGTCAATTTTCCATCGGTTTTCTCGGGCGCCACCCTCGGGATTAACGTGGTCGAGGGTCCACGGGCACCAGGTAGCTTGTTACAGTGGAGAAAGAAAAACCAGGGGTCAATGCGCAGTCAGTTCAGAAATAAAACTCATGATGATGGTTCACAATAATAATATCCATAATTTATTCTCTTTAAATCGGTACGGTACGGAATAAACAAGAGAAACCAATTAATAACAGCTCTGGCTAAATAATAATTATCGGACAGGTAGAGAGAGAAGGGGAGTAGAGTGTGTAACGAGTGAGCACGAAGAAAAGCGTGGACTACGGTGTCTCTGCGAAATAGCGAAGTTCGGACGGCAACGGCAACGGTAACGGTAACGGTTTAATTAGAAAGAGAGAGAGAGAGAAAAGGCTCCGGACAAACCATGTTTAATTATACGCTCGCCCTCTTCCAGTCGTTTGTCCATGCTAATACAGCGCATGCGCGAGTTATGAATTCGGCTAGGATGCAAGTACCTTTTTGTCGGACACGGAGAGAGAAAAGCGCCAGGATACATCGCCGTAACCGGGATCCAGCACGATGGATTCTGCCGCTTGGCACAGAAGGTATGACTCCACCCTGTAAACGGGACGCTGTGGTGGCGCCATACAGTCCGTGTTTATTAAACGGAGAAAAAGAAGGCAATGGGAAACATCGCGGGAACCGAAACACAGCACGATGGTTCCCATAACCTGGCACGGGCAGAATAGCTACACCCTGTAAACGGGACGCTGTGGTGTTGCCATTCAGCCCATGTGATGACGAGGTCGAATAAGGTTAGCGAGAAGCATCGCGGGAACCGCAGCACAGCACGATGATTCTCACAACCCGGCACGGAAAGAATAGTTCCACCCTGTAAACGATGTCCGGAGATGGAACCATTCAGCCCGTGTTCTGGTTAGCGGGGTACGGGGGCAAACGGTAATACCTGCATCCTTAAAGAGCGGCGTCGGGACGGCTGAAGACGGCGGCGGCGGTCGGTCGGTCGGTAGGTCTCACCTGAATGACTCCAGGTGAGCGGGATCGGTTTTCGGGCTCGACTGGTTGGTTTCGGGTCGGTATCGGTAATGATTCTCACTGTCCGCTCGTCTCAAGAGCTAAGCTGCTTCGATGCTGCCTGGCCGACGGCAGGCAAGAGTGGGGTTGCGCGTGGTGTCTGGTGCTGTAGATGGACTGGGTTCGCGCGAGATTCATTCGACACGTTGTCGAGTCGCACGGTTAAGGTATAAAGGAAAATTATTTCCACAGGGAAAACCAATGTTTTCGCGACAGAATAAATCCACTGATAATAGCGTTATAATTTAACCATTTAAGCTCGAAAAACAACGACAAATTTCTGATGCAAAATACGGAAGTTCCGGAAAAAGGTAAAAATAAAGTAACGGTCGTTACACACCCCCTCTTCTTCGCAAAAAAAAATTCCGAGACGGAGTCGAACAGAATTTTTTTTCAAATATACATACATGGCTTTAATAAATTCCCTAAGTCCCAAAAGAAATATAAACAAAAGAAAAAGCTATTCACTTAAATCTAAATAATAATGAAAATAACTAAAAACAAATAATTCTTGTTACCCTGGTTCCCGTTCGTCTCATTCCATGTCATGGTGGTTCCTGGAGTGGGTTCATTGCCTAAGTCGCCCATACGGACATCCACAGGTTGGGCACGGGCGGTACATAAACGTATGCCGGCAGCATTGGACGCCTACTGACGCCACTGATGCTTGTCTTGGCGCAACGGTCCTTTCGGGAAAACGGTCGGGGAAGCGGTCTGGTAAACGGTCGGGTAAACGGTGGTCGGAAAAATGGTCGGAAAACGGTCGGATAAACGGTCGGAAAAACGGTTGGGTTCGTACTAAAATAAAAGAAAATAACAACTGAGTTACAGATATGCCGGTTTAAGATCCTTAATATGGATATGCCGGAGCCTTTTCCCGGAAATGTCTTTTAGGTCATAAACCACAGGCGATACGACTTTAGTCACGGTGTACGGTCCGGAATATTTTAGTGCTAATTTAGCAGCAAAGCCTTTAATAGCACAGGAAAGCGGATTGTCCTTCTTCATGACTTTGTCTCCAACATGACATCGCCATTCACGGCGACGGAGGTTATACTGATGGCTTTGAACGGTAAAGGCTCTATTCAGATTCACTCTTACTAATTCGTAAGCTTCTTGGAGCCTTTTTAAACGGGAATGTGCGGCAGTTTGAACGGTTTCTTCTTGATCGGTTTCCTCAGGATCGGCTTCATCTCCAACTTCTGCTGGTTCAGATTCGGTGTCCCGATACATTGCTTTTGGTGGGTCTAACTCCCTACCGAAGTTCAAGAAAGCCGGTGAAAACCCTGTGGAGTCTTGCCTAGAGCTATTCAAAGCAAAGATTAGTTCGGATAGGTGAGAGTCCCATTTTCGGTGGTCACCTTCGCAATATTGAGCAATCATTGTTTTGATCGTTTTGTTGGTGCGCTCTACGGGATTTGCCTGCGGGGTGTAGGCTGGGGTAAGTCGGTGCGTGATACCCATTTCTTGTAGAAGCTCCTTAAACGGTCGGCCGGTATATTGGGTGCCGTTGTCTGAAAGAACGGTACGGGGACACCCAAACTTGGTGATAATGTGCTCATAAAAGGCTTGCGAAACAGCCCGTGAGGTGGCTTGGCGGATCGGTCGGCATTCGACCCATTTGGTAAATCTATCTTGGAACATTACCAGATAGTTATTGCCTTTTGATGATCTAGGTAAATGTCCTATTAAATCGGTCGTAACAGTTTCCCATGGTTGTTGATTGCGGGACGGTTGCATCATACCAGGCGTGTTCTGTTGTGACGGTTTATATCGCTGGCAGGAAAGACAGGATCGTACATATCGAGCTATGTCTCGCATCATGCCGGGCCAATAGTAGTTTCGGCAAATTCGGGCGGTGGTTTTGGCAATGCCTCGGTGACCTGCTGTAGGTGTGTCGTGATTCTCCTTTAGAACAGAATCTCGGGAATTTTTCGGTACACACAGTTTCCACGGGTCTGCCATCTCGATGTCGGTACAGTCTGAGAGATCCCAGAAGTGACGGTACAACTTTCCGTCTTTGATGCAATAATCGGAAAAAGCAGTGGGGTTATTCTCAACGGAGGCCTTCTTGGCTTGATACCATGAACACGGTTCAAAGTTGTCCAATATCAAAATGGCATCGGTCTCTACTAGTGTTTCGGTTTGCAACGGATCTCGGGACAAAGCATCTGCGATTCGGTTCAGAATGCCTTTTCGGTACTTTATTTCAAAATCAAATTGTTGGAGGTAGATACTCCAACGGGCTAGCCTTCCGGCTGGACTTTTGATTGAATGGAGCCACTTCAGACTCTGATGATCGGTTATAACGGTAAAACGGTAGCCTTCCAAATACGGTCGCATTTTCTCTACACCCCAGACAATAGCAAGGCATTCTTTCTCAGTTACGGAAAACTTCTTTTCCCCCGGGCTCAAGCTACGGCTGGCATATGCAATTATATGATCGCCATCAGAGCTGTGCTGTATCAATGCCGCACCTAACCCATTATCGGATGCATCGGTTTGCAAAACGAAAGGCTTTGAAAAATCAGGGCAAGCCAGTACTGGGGCTTCGGTGAGACAGGTCTTTAGTTTTTCGAAAGCAAGTTGTTCAGTTTCGGCCCAGGTCCAACGAACTCCTTTTTTTAATAAACGGTTAAGGGGACTAGCAATCTGCGAAAAATTCTGCACAAATCGGCGGTACCATGATGCCACCCCCAGGAATCGACGGAGGCTGCGCAACGTGGTGGGTGCAGGAAGTTCACGAATTGCCGCTACCTTTTCCGGATCGGTGCGGATGCCCTCGGATGTCACGAGATGGCCCAAATAGCGGAGTGATCGCCGTCCAAATTCGCATTTGTCGGGATTTAACCTCAGGTTTGCCCTTCGGAGGCGTTGGAATACCTCTCTTAGGTTATTAAGGTGTTCCGCAAATGTTTCGCCAAGAATGATTATGTCGTCCAAATAGGCAAAGCAGAAGTTGTCCAATTCGGGGCCGATGATTCGGTCCATCAACCTTTGGAAGGTTGCTGGGGCAGAATGGAGACCAAAAGGCATAACACGGAACTGAAAAAGGCCCATGCCTGGTACGGTGAAAGATGTGATCGGCTTACTCTCTTTGGACAGGGGTACTTGCCAGTATCCTTGTTTGAGGTCTATACTGGAAATATATCTGGCTCCCCTTAACTTGTCCAAGATGGCATTGATAAACGGTAACGGGTAGGCATCTTTTCGGCTAACGGCATTCACCTTTTGAAAGTCTATGCAGAATCGGTGTTTTCCATCCTTTTTCCGAACGATGACTACGGGAGAGCTCCACGGACTATCGGAGGGCTCTATGATTCCGTCAGCCAACATTTTATGCACCTCGGTATTTATTATCTCCTGCATTTTCGGGTTTTGCGGACGGTACCTCTGTTTTATAGGCTCGGAATCCAAAAGATGGATGGTATGCTCTACCAGAGGGGTAGTGCCTTTTATCTGGTCAAATTTCGGTAATTCGGCGGACAAAAATTCTTGCAGGCGGTGTTCTTCCTGAGACGTCAGGAGTAAACTCGGTTTAACGTCTATCGGTCCTATCGGATTAAGTGGCATCGGTGGTGGAATAAATTGTTCTTTCAGGAAAATATCTCCATTTCCCAAGTCCAAGTAAAAATCGTGTTTACTCAATATATCCATGCCAAGGACAATTTCCGAAGTCATATGCGGAAAGTAGCTTAGGGTTTCGGTCAGGACATTACTCCCTATTTTTAACGGTACCTGGTATGCTTCGGAAATTTCCACCATACCTCCATTGGCTACTGTGGCATTTGTAACTATCGGTCGGACTTTCGGATACCCATAGGATCGGCAGAGTTCCACGGCCAGATCTCCAATGTAGGAGCTCACGGCTCCTGTGTCTATCAAAGCCAAAAACGGTGCACTTCCAATATTGGTACGCACATGCGGCCTAACATCGGGCAAGCGCTGCGGACGGGAATTTTCCCGCGGTCGCTTCGAGGTACTATTCGGGCGGTGTTGTTCGGACCTCGAGCCGGTGCAACACCTCTTTAGTTTCCCGATCGGGTGCAGGTGCAATTTCGGGATAATGTGCCGGTTTTTCCGCATTTGGAGCAAAATAATTTGGCAGGGTTCCTGCATTCGGTCCGGAAATGTCCACTTTCCCCACATCTCCAACAAATACTTTCGGGTCGGTTGGTTCTGTTGGATTCTCCACTCCGTGTGTTGACAACAAAACGTCTGTCTGGCGGCGGTGATTTCGGAGGAGTGGTAACAGAAATACTGCTCGGTGGACGGTAAGGAGAGCGGGAAGTCGACGTGCTGGTTTTTAATTCGGACAGTAGAAGTTCCACTTCACGGACGGAGCGGGAGAGCGATACAACGTCGCTGAGGTCGCTCTTCCGGATATGTTGTCGATACTCCGGTAAAAGGTTTCGGTATAACCAGTGGAGCTCGCTTTCGGGTGTAATGTTCCCATGTCTTCTAATAAGGGTTTGTAAATCGGTTATGTAGCGGTGTGGCGGTTCATTCGGTTTTTGAAGGCGACGACTTATCTCGATTTCCAGATCCGCAGCATAATTAACTGGAAAATAAAAGCTGCGGAAGTCGTGCATGAATTCGGGCCAGGTTGTCCAGTGATTTCGGTTGTTACGGTACCAAAGGGATGCATCGCCCTGTAGAAGTTCAGGCATGTGCGGTAGCAAACGGTCAATTAAAATTCCCTGGGAGGCACAAATTTCCTGGAGCCTCTCGATGAATGTCACTGGGTCGGTTCGGCCATCAAAATGGACATTCCATTTCTGTACTTTCAGCGGTGTTATCGGAGATCCATAGGTGACGGGAGAAGACAGCGGTGGTTGAAGGGTAATAGACGGTATCGGCGGGTTAAGTATCGGAGTTGTACCCAGCGTACTGGCATTCGCGGTACTGGTCTGAGTTAGGGCAGCAGTACTGGTCGGAAAATAGAACCCTGTCATCGTAGTCGGTGCTGGGGAGGCTTTTCCCTGGCGATAAAAAGTTACCAGCCGCTTTTTCAACATGTCAACGGTACCGGTAGTGTCCAGTCCAAACTTATTTAGTTCCAACAGCAGCTCGTCCCTCTTTAATAGATAAACCCAACCGACACGGCCGTCGTTGGGATCATACCAAGCGGGGTAAGTAGTTACGGGTGTATTAACGGTCGGATTTGTCGGACTGGTTGTAGCCACGGTTGAGGCTGTGGTATTCGGAGTACTGGTAACCGGTGGGTTGATAATGTTGCCTGTGCCTCCTGGCATCGTGAAGCGGTAACGGTTTTCTTCCTTGTTTTTTTTTTTTATTTTTTTTTTAACGGTAGCGGAATACAGATGAGAAGCTCAAACGACAACGGCTTTCAGCGGTTCGTTATCAGCGGTGCGTTAGCAGGTTTACGGTTACACTCGGCTGTACGGTACGGTACGGAGAAGGATTCTTGCTGACGATTCGGATCT
This sequence comes from Ceutorhynchus assimilis, assembly GCA_917834065.1. Classification (NCBI taxonomy): domain Eukaryota; kingdom Metazoa; phylum Arthropoda; class Insecta; order Coleoptera; family Curculionidae; genus Ceutorhynchus; species Ceutorhynchus assimilis. The sequence goes on along the minus strand of OU892286.1, from coordinate 9,696,367 downwards.
AAGAGTCGGATGTCGGTATATTCTAGGCAGCGGTGCGAATAGGTGTCGGAGTATTCAGGTGGATGATCGGAACTAGAAATCCTTTGGTCCGGTAAAGCGGTATAAAGGATCGGGTATACGGATCGGTTATACGGTTGGGTTATACGGTTCGGTTATACGGTTCGGTAAAGCGGTATATTTCTCTCGGAACGGTGTACTAGATGTTGCTCCCTCAAGAGCTCGGTCGGATCTCTTTCGGAACGGTGTACGGTGAACGGATGTTGCTCCCTTGAGCGTTCGGTCGGATCTCCTTCGGAAACGGTGGAGGAGATGTTGCTGCTTTGAGCGTTCGGTCGGATCTGCCTTTTAGCGGCGTGTTGTAGAGATCTTATACTCTCTAAAGATGGTGGGGAGTCGCGCCGCGCACACTCTCTTCCTCCCCCCTCAGACGGTATGTAGGTTAAAACGGTGAAAAAAACGGACTCTCTTATATTTCTGGACAGGTGGAACTGGTCGGTGAAAAAAGTAGCAGAAAAAATGTTGACTATCTTCTAAATTGAAACGGTTTCGGAATATTGCAGTTGAAAAATGAAATCAGCGACCTCGGATTAGTCGAAAACGAGATACAACTCGAAATTTTGGAATGCGCATGCGCTTACCAATACTTCCCAAAAACGGAGGCCTCCGGACCAATTCGGTACGGTTTACAGGAACTCTTTTCCACGGTCGGCCGGTATTGGTTGAGACGCTCAACTCATGGGGCGGATGATAAGACAGGCGCCGAACGGTACAATGTCCAATAGGAGCGGTTCATTCATTCCGGCGCTATGCGGTCTGGCATTAACATAAAAAAAACGGTACGGTACGGTAACGGTCAGACCTACGGGCGTCGCCAAAACAAACGGCCTCTCGGTGAAAACGGGGGACGGATGATGACGTAGTCTCCTCGGTCATATGCTGATGTCATTGACTTGCGCAAAACGGTCCCTGCTCGGGCGCCAAATTTGTAACGGGTTTTCTTTGGTGCTTGTCAGCTGTGGCAAGCTTATCGGTCAGGTAATACTTTTCGGTCAATTTTCCATCGGTCCCTGCTCGGGCGCCAAATTTGTAACGGGTTTTCTTTGGTACTTGTCAGCTGTGGCAAGCTTATCGGTCAGGTAATACTTTTCGGTCAATTTTCCATCGGTTTTCTCGGGCGCCACCCTCGGGATTAACGTGGTCGAGGGTCCACGGGCACCAGGTAGCTTGTTACAGTGGAGAAAGAAAAACCAGGGGTCAATGCGCAGTCAGTTCAGAAATAAAGCTCATGATGATGGTTCACAATAATAATATCCATAATTTATTCTCTTTAAATCGGTATAACATATAATAACAGCTCTGGCTAAATAATAATTATCGGACAGGTAGAGAGAGAAGGGGAGTAGAGTGTGTAACGAGTGAGCACGAAGAAAAGCGTGGACTACGGTGTCTCTGCGAAATAGCGAAGTTCGGACGGCAACGGCAACGGTAACGGTAACGGTTTAATTAGAAAGAGAGAGAGAGAGAAAAGGCTCCGGACAAACCATGTTTAATTATACGCTCGCCCTCTTCCAGTCGTTTGTCCATGCTAATACAGCGCATGCGCGAGTTAGGAATTCGGCTAGGATGCAAGTACCTTTTTGTCGGACACGGAGAGAGAAAAGCGCCAGGATACATCGCCGTAACCGGGATCCAGCACGATGGATTCTGCCGCTTGGCACAGAAGGTATGACTCCACCCTGTAAACGGGACGCTGTGGTGGCGCCATACAGTCCGTGTTTATTAAACGGAGAAAAAGAAGGCAATGGGAAACATCGCCGGAACCGAAACACAGCACGATGGTTCCCATAACCTGGCACGGGCAGAATAGCTACACCCTGTAAACGGGACGCTGTGGTGTTGCCATTCAGCCCATGTGATGACGAGGTCGAATAAGGTTAGCGAGAAGCATCGCGGGAACCGCAGCACAGCACGATGATTCTCACAACCCGGCACGGAAAGAATAGTTCCACCCTGTAAACGAGGTCCGGAGATGGAACCATTCAGCCCGTGTTCTGGTTAGCGGGGTACGGGGGCAAACGGTAATACCTGCATCCTTAAAGAGCGGCGTCGGGACGGCTGAAGACGGCGGCGGCGGTCGGTCGGTCGGTAGGTCTCACCTGAATGACTCCAGGTGAGCGGGATCGGTTTTCGGGCTCGACTGGTTGGTTTCGGGTCGGTATCGGTAATGATTCTCACTGTCCGCTCGTCTCAAGAGCTAAGCTGCTTCGATGCTGCCTGGCCGACGGCAGGCAAGAGTGGGGTTGCGCGTGGTGTCTGGTGCTGTAGATGGACTGGGTTCGCGCGAGATTCATTCGACACGTTGTCGAGTCGCACGGTTAAGGTATAAAGGAAAATTATTTCCACAGGGAAAACCAATGTTTTCGCGACAGAATAAATCCACTGATAATAGCGTTATAATTTAACCATTTAAGCTCGAAAAACAACGACAAATTTCTGATGCAAAATACGGAAGTTCCGGAAAAAGGTAAAAATAAAGTAACGGTCGTTACAACGCTAAATCACCAGTTGTGATTTCTACTAGGCAAGATGACGTTTCTCGCCTTGACGTAGGCTGTTTGCACCACAGGTTATGATTCCGCCTCTTAACTACAACCGCTGGCGCAAACAGCTGACGTCGCTGATGACTTAGTTAATGACGTCGGCAATGGTGATAAACCAATATGGCGCCGATTACCAAAAACGAGGCCGATAAGCAATCCTTAGTAGTGTGTATTATCCTTGGTGGTTACTGACATCTGTTATTTATTTTGAAAGCTAAGTTCAAAGTTTTTTTTTTCCCGCTTAAATTGGTTAAACGTTGAAACTATTTCGCGTTGAACTAATGACGTCATAACAAAACTGTTTGAAAATATTTTGAGACAAGATTTCGCATCGGTTCAAAAACAAATGCATGCGCAATAGTTTAAGAAAATAAACTGTTTTTTATGTTTGTTCGTGTGTTGTGGATTGTGCAGGAGGTTATGGTATCATGAACACTCTTACATTTTTGGAAAATAAAAAATTGATCATTCGAAAATATCAGTAGGTAATTGATTAATTACCATAAAAAAAAAAAATTAAAAAAATTCTAGGTTACGTATGGTTAAATTCTTGGCCGTGGCTAAAGTAACAGAGGTGTTACTATAAATATTTTCTTGAAGTAACATCAATTACGATGTCACTGACACTAAAGGCAGAAGCGAGGTTATAAGTTAATAATGGCAATGGCTAAATATAAACAACAATATTATGATGCTAAACTCTGGTATCGCGAAGGTGTTAAGTCGGCGGTTCCATATTCCCATTCCTCACATGCCCTTACTTAATAGTTATTTGTAAACCAAAGGGAGGGGAGTATGTGTAGGTATAGTTCTCTCCTACAGGTGAAATTCGATTACTTAATTACCAAAGAGAGAAACGGAACTTCACTACTCCAAGGGAATATACCTACTTAAGTATATTATGATTTTTCCGAGGATTTTTCATACGACAAGATAATAGTAATTGATAATCTATTCCTAATACCTGCTTTACACATGAGGAGATATACGATACCTATCATAAAACTATTATCTACAGCGAAAAAACTTCTGCCTGGGAAGGAAAATAATTTCCTTTCCTCCCTAGGGAGGGGAAATAACTATTTTCCTCCCTGAAAAGAAGGTAAAAAATTGTCACTTTCTGACAGGGTCATAGGAAAATGTGTCTTTCCTGCCTTGCCCATAGTGCCTGTTTTATAGGTACCATCGTCACCAAAAGTATCTGGGACACAAATAATGCATAATAATCTCCCGGACTAATTCCGCTGTCATTCATTTCAATGCATTTAATTCAAGTTTGACAAATATTTGACAATAAAATTCATATAATAGGACAAGAGCTGTGATGCTGTCCGAGTTACTTTTGGTGACGATGGTACCTATTCCATTCTATCCTTCAAAGTCAGGTTATTTTTTATATATTTCCATTTTTACTCTAAAACAAATGCCAAGAACCGATATTCTTGGTTCTTCGCATTTGTTACTTTAAATTGCTAAAGAAAGTACCTATCTACATATTGCTATATTGACGTTACTTCAAGAAAATAATTAGAGTAACACCTCTGTTACTATAGTCCCTATTAAAGTAACGTTGTCATCAGTGACGTCATTGAACTGATGTTACTTTAAATTAATAATTATACTAACACCTCTGTTACTTTAGCCACGGCCTAAATTCTTCTGGTTTGAAAACCTCATTTTTTCTTGAATGAAAGTAATGACGTCATTTTTAAACAGATTTTCAAAACATTCCGAACTGCTGGGGTCAGGAAAAGAGAGCCAAATGAGCCACATAATGGCGGTTACTTCCATTATCATCACTGTTTCTGTAAAACCCAAGAGATGGGGCTATTAATGACGTCAGTTACGTCATTTTTAAGCATGTGCACAATCTCGAACGAATATGCACAATTTTCCATTGGTTAAATGCACAATTGAAAATTTTCTTGGAACAAGCCTGTTCAAGTGAATATGGATTGTTCAAAAAATAGTAAAAAAGCAAATCCTCTGTCCCTGACTATGAACAACAGACAACACAAATCAAATCACAACAAGATACAAGTTAGGCTACGGTTATGAAATAACGAATGCAAACAGGCAAATTTTACGTTAAACTGTTTTCCGATAACTCTAATTTGAAAGTATGATACCGCTTTACTTTAAAAAAATAACTCCTGACGTTATTACCGTCCATACGCGCTATCTGATTCACCGATATCTCTCTATTTTCACGTAAACGTTAACGTTATATCTCACAATCATGACCTAACCTCTAAATTTTGTTGTGAAAAGGACAAATTAGGAATAATTTTTCGTATTTTGATTATTTTGGATTACATGATAACTTTTTTTTAAGGTTTAAATACATTTGGCAAAGGTCGACATCGGCAATCTGGCTTTCAGGCCCACTCGGTTTAACGAACGTTTACGAATAAGGTATACGCAAAGACCCGTTAAATAACGTGACACGTAGCACGCTATTTTTGGTGAAAAGAAACTGCGCAAGCGCAGCTGTCAAATCTTACGTTAGCGTTAACGTATTTTGTCTAACTTAAAGTGTCTATTGTGTAGACAAATGCCCACGTAAACAATTCGAATTGTCTACACGTAGACAATCAATTGTTTACGTTGACATTGTCTACAGGCACATCACTGCTCCGCAGGGCCGGTTTAACCGGGGGTCTTTTGGGTGCAGTAGTACCGGGCGGCAAAATCTTAGGGGCGACGCGCGAAGCGCGTAACGACCCTTAAAATTTCAATGTATTGAACGATAATACGAAAAAGCAAAGCAAAAAGCTACAAGTTAGTTTAGGGATTACTACCCATACGTATAGAAAAAATAAGTAAAGTAAGTACATTACGCCCGTCTCTATATAGCCATGCCCAGCTCTACTTAAATTCCTGGAACCGTATTAAGGTCTGGACACACATGACCGCACCGTATCCGCACCGAGCCCGCACCGAGTCCGTGCAGTAACACGGCAGTGTGTCGCTCAATAAGGTAAAAGCCACACATTTCCAACACACGGCCGCATGACGGTCGTACTACGAGTGCGGTCGGTAGTTTGTCACTTCGTCAGTTGGCTTCCTGCCTGTACGTGTGCGTGAGAGAAAGTAAAATGTTCGCCAGCTTCAGTAACAGAGAATTGGCAGCAATAGCTATTGCTTTGGACGATGAGGAGGAAAATGAAGAAAATAGGGCAAAACGACGGAAAATTTGGGTACACAACGCTTGGAAAGCAAGACACGTTGAAGGCGAATTCCGCACGTTGCTTCCCCACTTAATGGACGATGATACCAAATTTTACGAATATTTTAGAATGACACAATTTACCTTCCATCAGCTACTGAGTAACCAAAAAACTCGGGGAGTCTCTACTGGAAATATATCCTTTTGAAAATAAAACCTCACTTTCAGATTCACCCTGTATAGTAGGTATAATCAATTTCAACCTATTTTAACAGGATTCTTAATTGAAAATAAAACATATGTATTTTGACTTACCCTTTATTTCTAAATGCGTAGCAATTAAAGTCCATACCCTTTCCTTATATTCAGCATTCCTATATTTTTCATTTCTTTGGTCGTACAATACAGGATACTTTTTGACTTCTTCTATCAGTTTCTCCATTTCTGCAACGCACCGTGCCCGTCAAAAATTAAACAAAACTAATCTCGCACGGTACGGACGCGGTGCGGTGGTGTCACTCGGGCTCGGCGCGGGCACGGTGCGTAGATGTGAAGACTACGACATAAGAAAACACGGTACAACTATTCACCGAGACACGGCCGTGTCTCGGTGCGGGCTCGGTGCGGACTCGGTGCGGTCATGTGTGCCCAGACCTTTACTCGGGCGTAGGGTGTCCCTGGGAAAACAGTCTACCCCGATTTTTTCGATTTGGAATGAAAATCGGGAAAAACATTCGGACACGCCGATTTTTGATTTGAGGGTGAAATATCTTTCATTTTTTTTCATCCCCGTAGCTTCAATCCCTTAGAGCCACTGTACCCTTAGCTAGGGGGAGAACAACCCCCCAAATTTAAATAGGGGATATGGGTCGTGTCACACCTCTTTTCAAAGGTCTCATCGAGTTCTTTATGGCCCTAGAATTTCGTCTTATTATTTTCATCCGCAACGAAATGACAGCTTGTCAAAATCTTGGAAATAGACTATTGTTTTAGTAGGAGTAAAATTGATACTTGCCTCCCATGAACATACTTACAATTTACAATTCACGTGTTCACCTGATTAATAATAATGATAAAAAACTTCAATTTCAAGTATTTATATTAAGGGGAGGTAGGTATCGCTTTTACTCCCACTAAAACGATAGTCTATTTCCAGGATTTTGACATTTCGTTACGGATGATAATGATAAGACGAAAATTTAGGGCCATAAAGAACTCGATAAGACCTTTAAAAAGAGGTAGGACACACAGGGTTGGACGAACTTCTGGAAGTGGTCCGGGAAATTTCAGTCTAGTGGCGGCCATTACATTGATGGATTTATGGGGCACATCCTCACATTTAGATGTATTCTAATAAGAACCATGATGAAACAATAAATGCTGAATGAAAACGCAAAATAAAATATTAGAAAATAACTCTCATATTACATCTCTGGTTTATTTATTTCAAACAATCAAAATGATAATATTTTCTTTAATAGGGGCCTAAGTTAAACATTTCCATGAGAATCTTCTTGAAAGTCAACAATCCTAAGATGTCTTTATTGAAGTTCATAGGCCTTAAAGATGACTGCAAGCACGGATGTATAATTTGTATTTATACAAAACAATAAAACAGCAAACCAAACTTTGTTTGCAACATGAATGTGATGATCACTTTTTTTACAAAGTTCTAATTCATTCCCTGCATCCAACCCTGTGTCATTTTACATCATCTTCATCTCCATCGTTGGATTCGGAGAGATCATACAACTCCGTCCTTTTCGAGTCAGACCTATTCTCTTCCAAAATCCTTTAATTCTTCCAGCAAAACAGCCCCGTCATCATATCCTAGTTTATGCAAATCATAGTCTAGGACTAGTTCCGAAAAATTGTTTGGATCCAAACATGAAAAATCAGCACAAATATAAAAATATTTGTGCTGCGAATAAGATGCCTCTATTTTTGTTATTCATGGTTACATTCTTAGAGCAGGTAAAGGTAAAGAGGAGTAGTAACATGGAATTGCAAAATGAAGCTGTTTTTTTTTTCCAGGTAATTTGGCACCAAAGACATGGTGGTATAGGAAATTCAATGCTTTACCTATATTTTGGTGCCAAACACCTGCCAAAAACTTGGCTTCATTTTAGTTTCATAGGCAGAATGGCGCGTTCCTACTCCTTATGTCCGTAGGATAGCGCTTTACCTGCTCTAAGGTTACATCGTATACTTCCACCTCAAATCTGAACATAGTAGTTGCTGAAGGAGTATCATCTGCTTACACCCCTGGCCTGTCATCTTCTTGTTTTTACGAGAACAAATTGCGGATAATGAGTACTGATGATGAATGATGGATGGAAGCACCTGACATGAGACAGGCTAAGGCTCATATTGATGGGCCCTCTGCCTGTCTCACCAAACAACTACTGCACCTAAGACGCCATCTCCACAACATGGGCATTACGGCTGACCACGTCATTGGTGAGTGCCCAGCAATCACGCGCGCGAGGTTCAACCACCTGGGCAAGTTGTATTGCTTTCCTGATGACGTCAAAAGGATGAAGCCAGGGTGCCTGATTGGCTTTTCTAAGGACATAGGCCTCTAATAGAACTCAGTGGGGCACGACAGGTCCACCACAGGAGACCTATGTGCACTACGGTCACGGCCGCCCACACTTTCATTTATTCATTCATTCATTCATTCATGAGTCCTGAATTATTACATCACTTCATACTTCTTTCAGGTTGCCTTATTCCTGAGTGCGTCATAAGTTCAATTGACTATCATATTCTTTGTACTTTCATAATGCAGCGGCCGTCCGTTTGATCTTGGACTTTGGTTTGAAGGTATCTTGATAAAGATTCTGTTTTTCTAAAGATCGGCCCATACTCCGATCGGCCCACCGGGAATTTCCCGGTATCACGGTGGGTTCATCCAACCCTGAGGACACGACCCCTATTCCATATTCAAATTTGGGGGGTTGTCCCCCCCCCCAGCTAGGGTTAAAACTACTGGGGTTAAAAAAAAACAGAAAAATGGTTTCCCCTCAAATCAAAAATCGATGTGTCCGAGCGTTTTTCCAGATTCTCATTCCAAATCCAATAAATCGAGATGGACTGTTTTTCCTGGGACACCCTGTATAAAAGAATTAAATACATTTTTTGTCATACGCTCCCAAAAACAGCTATTTTGCGGACTCATTCAGACATTCAAGTCCGTAAAATGCTTCTTTTTAGGATTTTTTTTTCTTTCTGGATGCACCTTTATGATTTCAAAAATTAAGGAAATTTTGCAAATTTTAGCGTTCTGAAGAATTCTAAAAAGTGTATGATCATCTGCTATTCCGGACTCGGCTAACGCCTCGTCCGGAAACAGCAATGATTCGTCCTGAAAAACTTCATTTTAGGTACTTGTGACAAAAATAACTATTTTGAAATATATGCTCCAAAAAAATTGTTTTGTTTTTTTCCGAACGAGCGGGGGGCGCTGCGTTTTTGTCGCACCGGGCGGCAAACTACCTTAAACCGGCACTGCTGCTCCGGAGTGCGAAATCTGCGCACACGAACGGGTCAAAGCGCAAAGGACGAAGTACTCCAGATCAGAGTAACTCCGGAGTGCTCAAACCAGATATTAATCAAAGTTTTATACTATGAAAAAATGCTATGATACAAATATACCTGTAAACATTATTTTATTAGTGTACAGCGTTTTACCACAGGATTGCACAGCATAATTTCACTACACCATGTTGGCTAGATTGGGTTCGGCTATTCAACATGGGGTTGGAGTAGTTTTTTGTCACTCATCGCATCGTTCAGGCCTTAGCAAGGTTCAGGCAGTGAAGAAATCGGTAACTTGGGTAAACTTATACCCGAACAATCTGTAGCTATAGAAGCACAAAAATTACAAGTAGTAGAGTCGAGTTCGGTTTAATCCTACAAGAGCTCAAAGATTACAAGCTCACGTCATCGGCTCCTATAACTCCTAGTGAAAGATCTTAACATAATACACACGAGGATTGCTTATCGGCCACCAAGAACGATAAACCACAGGTCACATCGGCATTTTTTTTCCACCAGTGCAGCGCTAGCACGCGCTGCTATAGTGACGTCACCTGGCCCACTCGAAACAAAATTTATGCGTTATTGGTATAGGAGGATATGGTTTAGCCATTAATGATGTTATTTTGGCTTCTAATGCATTAAATTTCGACAAATTTTATGTTAAACTTCTCGAATTCATTACAGAGCAATGTAACTAATACAAATCTTTGGAGTTCGTCACTCGCCGGTCTTAGACGTTTGCGGTCGGCTAGAATATGGCGAACGCGGCGCTTACGTGAAGCGACTATCCTCTTTCGTTTATCGTTCTTGATCGGTCACAGCCTCGTTTTTGAATTCCCGCCATATTGGTGACTGGTGGGACAGTCAACGTCATTGGCTGCGTTCACCAGAACCAAAACAGGATGTAAACAGTTTACAAATAGTTGTATTCCTTTCAAAAGTTTAAAACACTCGAGCTACTCGCTCCGGTGTTAGTCGCCCATGATTTGAAAGGAACATAAAGTCTGTTTTTTTTTTTAAATAAAAGTCAAAATGACATTATGTTTGCAATACAATGTAAAATTGTCAATGCTTTCAAATTTTTATGTAGAAAAGGCTTGTGTTGCCAACATAGTTACTAAATTTTTGATGTGGGGAATTATTTAAAAAAAAAAAAACAGATTTTATGCATGGTGCAACAAACACTTTTCGGAATAAATAAGCGAGTTGCGCCCCGGAGCTGATCCAGAGCTCCTTTAGGTGTGAAAGGAAAGGAATACAACTATTTATATCAACAGACTGGATGTTCGGTATTCTGATCTGAGTTCTCCGAGCTTGAATTTGCCGTTCGCTTATTCGAAAAGTGTACTGGGTGCAGGCTTCTTCGCGTTTGTTTATTGAAATTTCGGGCATTCGTAAACAGCGTTCAACTACTCTGTTCGCTCGCTGGTCGCGTGATTACAGCTCCGCTCAGCACGCTCTGCTCTTCGAGCAAAATACCGAATGCAAGGCGAATACGTTGGGTAAACTGTTGGTTCTGCTAAACGATTTTTCACCCTCTGAATGTCATGTCACTACGGAGTGTCATACAGACAATTCGACTCGATTCGTAAAATAGAATTCGGCCGATCCATTGGCAGATCGATCTAAACTGAATCTGCGGTACGAATCGAATACAACTCTGGACAAAGGACCCCGCAATATTTAAATGGAAATTGGTTACCCGTGATATTTGGATGAAATTTAAATATGTTATTGGGGATGCCGTAAGAAATATTTTTTACCATGGGCACAACTCTGTATATATGACAGGTGAGGCGTGGTTAGCTGTCAAATATTGGAATCTTATATCCAAAAGCAGAGTAACTATGGCAGATTTTGATGAACAAAAAATCTATCTCTACTAAGTCGACCAAGTTAAGTCGAAAAATGTCAACCGTTTTAACACCTGTCAAAACCCTGCCAAACGGCAGCACTCATTTTTTCCAGTTTTCAATATTTTATGTTGTCATTTGACATTTTTAACTTATATGTAAATTCTAAATTCAAAAATTGAAAAAAAAATGACAGAACTGTCAAAACCTGTCATTTGTTTTAGTAGAAAAAAATACTCTAATTTGGTCCTTTCTCGTTTTAAGGTAGTTTATTGGTGATAAAACATTGAACAAAGTTCATGCACGTCACATTTTGACAGCTGTCAGTTTTTTTTTTTTTTTTCAATTTTTGAATTCAGAATTTAAATATAAGATAAAAATGTCAAATGACAACATAAAATTTTGAAAACTGGAAAAGATGAGTGCTGCCGTTTGGCAGGGTTTTGACAGGTGTTGAAACGGTTGACATTTTTCGACTTAACTTGGTCGACTTAGTGGAAATAGATTTTTTGTTCATCAAAATCTGCCATAGTCACTCTGCTTTTGGATATCAGATTCCAATATTTGACAGCTAACCACGCCTCACCTGTCATATATACAGGGTTGTGCCCATGGACCATAGTAAAAAATGTTGCTTACGGCATCCGCAATAACATATTTAAATTTCATCCAAATATCACTGGTAACCAATTTCCATTTAAATATTGCGGGGTCCTTTCCCAAATCCAAAGGTATAAAAAAAAAGAAAGCTTTCTACACTAAACGAACAGCTGACAGTTGACAATTATCGAGTTGAACATTTAAACCTACTTTTTCCATTGATCGATCTGAACTGACCATGGAGATTCTAAAATCACGATTCGACAACCGACACCGGACCCTGTCGCCTCGAGCTGGGTTCGGCTATTCAGCGCGGAGTTGAAGTGGAGTAAGAACAGAGGTGATGGAGTCACCCCTATACGGTAAAAAGCAATACCCGAACCTTAACCCGATCGGCTGGAGTGCGAATGGAGTCACTCGGAGTGCACAGAGTGAGCAAGCTGAACCCACTTTGGAAAGGTTGATTGCAATGAGTTTTCAACCTAGGATCGTCGGAAAAATCGTCTCGTGTGTCGAATCAAGATTTTAGAATTTCCGGCCTTAACTGCATTGCAAATTGAATACGACTCTGGAATGACTGGAATTGACGTCATTCCAGAAGTTAACTTTCAGTTTTCAAAGCTATTTCGGCAGAATAACTAGAAGTTAACTTTTGGAATGACGTTACTTCTCAGTAATTCCAGGGCTGGGATCACGACAAGTATAAGATTTTCACGTTATATTTGGGATGACGTCACATTTAGTAAATTTCTGCTGCCAACCTAACAAAACTAAAAGTACTTTTTACTAACTCATTTAAAGTAGGGGAATTTCGGATGATTTTGGTTGGCAACGGCGCGTGACGTTGCATGACTTGTATAAGGCGGCGTTCCGTATCTTAACGAGAGTTACCGACTGGTATGGAGCGATTCGTTTATGGTGACAGTCTGGGTTCCTGAATATATGGTTTATGTGTGGAACCGCGTTTCATAACCTAACCAGATTTCAGGGTGGTTAGGTTACGGAGCGTTTACCGGAAAAACCAAGAATCTTGGTTAACTTACGGAACGTCCCCTAAATATTTTCATTTTGTTATTTTTAGCGGTAAATTATAAGAAAAAAAAATAGGCAATGATATTAACCGAATTTTCGCGACGAATGTAATTCATCATTAGGTCTGTTTCTGCAGAAATCACAAACCACTCAGAGCGAAATTCATTGGTTGAAAACAGTCAGAAACAATCACTGAAACAATCAGCAAACTAGTTTCAACCAATGACATTCACTCTGACTGGTTTGTGATTTCTGCAGAAAGACCAATAGTTCGTCTTGTGACGTCATCAGTTTGAACGCTGGCTAGAAGCTATGTCGATGCTTTCGGCGAACTACGTTCAATATGACGTCATGCGTTTCTCGCGAAAGCGTTTGTGTTCATCAAATCATGGAAATAGTTACATCGATTAAACGCGATTAACCAATTGGTCATAAATGACAGATAACCAATGAAGCAAACGTCATTTGTCAACCAATCGGTAATAAATGACGTTAAATGCATTATTCATCTGTCAATATAACCGACTGGTTAATCGCCTTTAATTGACTTTAGTCGCGAAAATTTGGTTATTGTCTGTCCTTGTTCCATGATGTCATCCTAAATATAACATAAAAAAACCTATAGAATTCCAATTTCATGACGTCATCATCGCCTGTACTGTTCGCGAGTTAACTTTTAATTATCTATCAAAATAGTTTTATATCCGCCATTAGGCTTTTGCGTTTTTTGTTGGCAATAAAGAATATTGATATTATTGTTATTATTATTCTGGTTCGGTTTTAATTTAACGAGAGAGTCTGTTCAACGTTTAACAAGTATTTTGATATTGCTGCTATCTCCTTCATGTGGATCTCTGTGTTATAGGGTTTATCGAAATTAAGGTAGAAAAGGTACTATGGCTAAAATGAAGGAAGGTTTTCAAAAGGCCGATTCACATAAACTGCCAACTGTGGACGTTATCTATTATTTTTTTGTTTATTTCGTTATCTACTATGGTATCAGAATGTTTGGTCAAGTGTCGACTTGAATCAGCTCCAGTCCATTGGTGTAGAAGTAAAACAGTCGTTATTAGATGTAGGTACAGTTGCATTTGAACAATGATATATAATTATTTACCTGTAACAAGGGCGGAAAGTTATACTTTCCTGCACGCAACGGCATTTGCACGAAGGACGAGCCAGCGGAATTCGTGCAAGCCGCAAGTGCGGAAAACATACTTTATGCTCGTGTCAGGCCCATTTTTTCTATGAGCGTGTGAAAAACGCGTCTTCACGCAACGATTTGCGTGCGGAAAGTAGCACATTTTCGCACCTCGTAGAAAAACATGCACGTAGATAGCACTCTTTTCGACTCGGTTCAACTTTGTTTGAGTCTCCCATCATTACACAAACACAGATAATTGGAGTGAATGAAGCTTCTTGGGATAAAGCAACAGTCAGCAACACAATAAATCCAATGTAAACTTGTAAACAAATCTCGCCAATGCGCCAACTGATTTTTCGCTACGCACAGTGACGTCACAAGAGGTACTCTCGCCGCAGGGGGTCGTTTTGCTAGCCTCGCTAATTTCGTTCTTTTGTTTTCGATTTATCAGAAAAAATAAAGGGTTTCTAGATATTTTAACGCTTAATACGTGTTATGTGGATCTAAAACCACCACTTTTTATTACAACTGAAAAATAGTGAACATCCCTATTAGCAAGAATATTGTCATTGTCGTCACTGTTTGGAGAGGTTTATTGCGTAACTGTGGATTTAGGTACAGTGACTAAATAAACCTTTTCATAATGTGACATTGTGATTGGTGACAACTATGCTGTTCATTTGTATTACTTTTCTTGCTTCAAGGCAGATAGCCTCTCCTCATAAGTCAATAAGTGATAAGGCCTATGTAGATCAAATCTCAAGCCCCACACCACGCCAAAGTACCAGTGATGACGCAGGCAGCGTGTCATTTCTCGCCTCGAGGTAGGGTTTTGGTACCTTATTTACCATTCTAAAAAAAACTTTTGTTGATCTCGTTTGCATCTTCTTCCTTTCCCTATTATATTTATCAAAATTAAATTATATTTTTCATCATAAATGTTTTAGAGCAGGTAGAGGTATAGTTTTAATCACGATAGAAAGTGAAGTTGACAGTTCGCATTGACATTTATAGTGAACTTTTTCTTTATGTTGCCAGCATGCGTTAGTGCTTCGATTCCGTCAGCTGGGATAAACGACAGGGTCATATTTAAAAGTCATACACATTTCAGAATAAAAATTTATTTTCAATTTCTTTAAAGGAAGTTAAGTTATTAAAATCCAAAAATCCTAAAATTAGAGTCCAAAGTAAAAAGTAAACACTTATAAAAAGAGTAAACACTTAAATCCAAACTAAAACCAGGTTTGAAACGCAACACCGAAACACAAAGGCACAGAACACTACATAAAAAACCAAAAAACCGATTTCGATAATAACAAATAAAAAAGTAATGCAGAAAACGACAAAAAACTGAACGATTTTACCTCGGATTTCATATCATATTTTTTTTATTACATATTCTAAAAGAGCGTATTGAATTTAGCAGTTGTGCAAAATTTCATAATTTTCCGAGCACTTGTTCATATTTAAATAAATTATCAAAACGCTCCAAATTTAAAACACACGGTGACGCACCTGGTACGCCCGTCACTACGACATTACGGGCATTGTTTTGAAAAGTTTTAGTTTAGCATTTTGGATAGAACTGGATGTGTTCGATGTTTTTCTTTCGAATATAATAATGTATATTTGATTAATTCCCTGACTTTCAATATTTTATGAGCACAATTATGGAAATAGCATGCAAAAAGTAAAATTATAGATAATTCCGCGAAGTCGGAAACTGTGTCCCAGTTGACATTGCGTTATGCAAAACCGTGTGTGACGGCCTTTAGCCTATCTCGACTCGAGAGATGACGTCATACCATCTCTCAGCGATGAATTTCTGAGGCATAATGTTTTAATATTCAAAGACGCAAAACTTTTTAAATATTTATCCAATTGAGCTGAAATTTTTTTGGTGTGCTATATGTGAGTAATACTCCATAAAAATATGAAAAAACGTGGTTAATGAAACTTCACTGAACGACCCTATTCTGTAGTAATGTGTAATATCCTTGGTGTAGCGTAACCGAGTTCAGAAATGCGCACCTTCCAACCACTGATCTCTAACCCTTCGGGTGGATAAGCAATCGGTTAGATGCGCAAAGCGGAAAAATGTCTATACATGGGTGAAAAAACAGGTAGAATGCGCAACGCGAAACTGTCAAATTCAAGAAAACCGGGTAGCATCGTCAGATGCGCAGTCATGAAAATCAATAAAATCATCCATCACTCTTACCCATAGATAACGGTGGGAACGGCTGAGCAGAGCCAGATTTCGGAATCGTTAAATTAAAATTACTGGAAATATATTTCCTACTGAAATAAAATTAATCAATCATAATAATGTATTATTACTGATTATTCCACTCATGTGTTAGAAATCCCATAAGACAAGTGACGATTTTCAGAATTACAGCGAAAATTCTCTTTTCCATTTGTTTAACTAGAGAGAATTACAGCGATAGTTCTCCCATGTTATTGTATATATGGTTGTCATGCTAATTTTTGATACAAACAAACGGTTCCTGATAGCAACCATTTTTTTTGTATTGATTGTTAAGATATTCAAATCGTTTAATACATATTTATTTCCATATTTTTTGCATTCTCATACGTGAAATAATCCTCTAAATACCACTTGAGCTTTAAAATGAACCAGATAATTTTTCACTCATGCGTGTTCTCTCTGCAAATTTAACTCGTCCTACGGACTCGTGAAATTATAGAAAACACGCAATCGTGAAAAATTACCGGTAATTTTGAAGCTCTCGTGGTATTATCCCCGATAATATTTATAGTAACTAATATTACCTAACTGTGAGAGCGACCATTCTTCCAGCTAGGTACCTAACAATGGACTCCTATTTATCCTTTCTAATGACGATACTTTTGATACCTTAAGATAAGTTTTAATGAACTATTTTACTATTTAATTTGAATAATGCAATAATTGGTGAGACCTCCTAAGAATATAATGTATTACATTGGCTTTCAAAAATAAATTCAAAATTGAAAGAAATTATTTTTATGGAGTTAATTTCAACCGATAAAATAAAAACGAACCTGCAAAATATCAGGTATTTTTAGTTTTATCATTGTATAAAAAGTCTGTTTATACAATGGTTTTTATGAGTATATTTATATTAATCCTAAGAACGGGAGGGACTGGATTTATTATTTCGTGTTCGTGTTTGATAGTTGGTGTTTTAGTGGTTTTTCTTGAGTTTTCGTGTGGCTGTGCTACTTTTAAAACTGCTGGATTTTTGAACTTAATTTCAGCAGTGTTTCGACCTCGTAGAAATTGTAAGTTCCTACTGGCTATGACCATGGAGTCGAAGGGAGCGCGTCCCAATTGTATGGTTTTGTTTTACCAAAATAAAGGTAAAATACCGGGAATTAGCTATTTCAAGTAAGTAAAACAATAAATATAAAGCTTAAAATTAAGCTTGTATGAACATTTTCAAACACTGCTTGAAAATATTTAAATGCGGTCCTGTCTACTCAACCTTGATTCTGAAATGATTCCAAACAGTGAAATTGTAATGCGCACGTACAACGGCTACCCGGTTTGGCGCAGGTTTTTGGTCCTACAGTTTGCCATTTTTCGAATACGCTAGTGCTTATCCATTTATAGAGGTCAGTGAGCCTACCTAATAAATCGCTGAAAAGGGATCGTTCTCTTTTAAATTCGCACGTTGAGCAAACAACAAGTTCTTGGCAGATTTTACCAGCGGTCCTCTTGGCAGCGTTCCTTGGAACATCCACGCTGGGATTTAGTGGTTGCTGGCTTAATTGGTTTTGGGGTGAAAGCTTTGGATTTGGTCGTACCCGTATTTGTAAGCCAACCACACAGAATTTTCTGGAAACGAAATCTACGCCATTTTGTTGGTTTGTCGTGTGAAGCACTAGAGCACATTTGTTCAACTAGCCCAAATTGTAACCAGGTAATTTTAAACGTTTTTACTATTCTCAAATTTACCTTTTCGTTATCACTATTTAGATTAGCTTATCTGAATTTTTGTAAATATTTGGGATCCTATAAAAAAAAGAGCAATTTGACCTCCACGAGGCCATGTGCAGACTCATTAATCGTTTAAGGGGCATTAATGGGCTTATTAATTAAGGGGTTTTTTGTTTAAAATAACCTACAGGTTTCAGGGGATTTTGCTATTTAATTCCAATCATTTATATACTATTTGAGGGTTGGGATTTTTCATTTTTTTATAAGTATGAAGGAGTTCTAACCCACTAAGCAAGAAACATCCTTGCAACGTTTAGTAACGTTAATTTAATGGAACTTAAATAACGATTTTCCTATACATTTCTGGGCTGTAACAATTACGACTTTTTTTAACGTTGGAATAATTAACGTCTCTGTGAGGTTAATTTCATGCGTGGCTTTGTTACGTTGTGAAGGAAACATGCTAGTAACGGAGCAGTCGTGTCAGTATAGAAACGTTTTATTTTTAACATCAAAACTATGTTCTTCGTGAACATTTTTGTTACATTTACAGTGAACGTTGTAAAAACGGAAAAATCTTGTGGTTGAAAAATAACGTTGCCTTGTAAATATTCTTGAAACGTTTTGCTGTGATAAAATGATGACGTTAGTTAAGGGTACATGAAGTTTCGAATGAGCGATGAGCGAAGTTTATTTAAAATATCGCAACGACTGAAACAGACGTGGAAACAGAGCTGTTTATGTGCCATCAAAAAATACAGCCTAATGCGGGGTAGGTATTGGCTAAAAAAGAAAGGTTAAAGTTAACTGGTGAGAGTCGAAAGGAAAAAGCCACGCCGCGCGCCTGCACTGTCCTAATAATACCTTGAATTTTTGTGTTTTGTGTCTTTAATTAAAAGTGTCTCGAGTGATAATAATTATAAGGGAAAGCTGCTAGAAATCATGGAAAAGGTAAGCACATTTCCACTTATATTTTTGATCCCAAGCCCTAGGATTATTTGTAAATTCTACGTATTCTACAATGTATTCTGTTAATCAAATAATCATTGGGCTGGTACTTTTGCTGTTGCTTTAACATAACGCCCATCACGGTCTAAGTAGTACTAGCAGGAGGTGATGCTGAGTGATGCATGTGTATTTCAGGAAATCCCAAGTAAATTTTGAATGGATAATTAAAATAGGCTCCTCTAAAATATTTTCACAAATACATCAACACACAATAATATGAACAATTGATGTCACTAATAATTTTTCCAAGGAGGCCTCGGTCCCTCAAACGCAAACCATTAGCTGGTATAAGGGTGTCCGGAAATAAATGCAACAAAATTTGTTCAAAGATTCTTAAAAAAAATTGATTTTTTCAAAGATTCTTTAAAATAATTGGTATTTTTTATTGCTAGGAGCAGTTCAGAAAACTTTCAAAGCTACTGCTAAACAGTTAGAAGCTACCATGATGGACTGGTTTCGCCACGCTTCTCAGCGTTTGAAAAGGAAGGTCAATAATGAATAGAATACCTACTATATTATTACTTTCAATTATAAATCAGAAATAAAATGATTTGTCACAATAGTACATTAAAATACAAGTTTCATAAGACGTCATTTTATCGCACGAGCCCTATATTAGAAAACGAGCCGGAGGCGAGTTTTCTAAAGGGCGAGTGCGATAAAATGTCTTATGAAACGAATATTTTATACTATTTTTTCTATTTTGGGATTGTTTAATTAAAAAAAACAAATTTTTCTTGGAAATTTTATTCTCATATTTCAATTTCATATATTTAGGTTGGTAACACTACATGCCAAATATAGAAATCTTCTATTATAAAATCGCGAATGACAGTTCGATGGCCATCAGTCAGCCAGTGTTACCAACCTCCGATAAGTAAAAAAGGAGTGTCACAAAGAGCTTCTTTTCGAAACTACTTTTAGTGTCGAAAAGACTTCGATATGACACCAAAATAGAAAAAGATTATTATAGCTGTGTCTCACTTTTTATTTATATTTACAGGTCATTGCCAATAAGTTGTAGTAGAAAAAGATTTTCGCCAAAAGGATAAGTATGGAAACAAATTCCTTTATCGAAGAACGTTGCCTAACTCAAAAATTGGAATTTTTGAGTTAACATAAAATCAGTTCAAACATATATTTTTATGTGCCTAAAACATCACTAAAACGCTGTCGTGTTAATAGACAAATAGTACTGATGACGATTTTCCACATGGAATTATGAATAAATGTTTGGAATGTTTTTATGTTGGCTAAAAAATTCAAATTTCTGACCTAGGAGGTTCTTCCTAAATTGAACGACATATCAAAAACGTTCTAAGAACGTTATTTTCATAACGTTAATGTTCCGTTTAATGGTGTCGTTGTTATCAGCTAGTTTAAAAACTTCACAATAATGTTATTATTGAACGTTAATGTTACGTTTAGTGGCGACGTTTCTGTTACGAAAATGTTACGTTTTTGTGATGTTTTTTTGAACAAAACAGCAACGTCGGTTTTTTTAACGTACCTACCATAAAGTCCCGTTGCAGGACTTATAACGACTATGTGATGCAACTAGAACGCAAATGTTTCAGCTTGTATAACGTAACAATGAAACAGACAAACATGATTTTAACGAAATTGGGATGTTTTTTTGCTTAGTGGGAAGACTTTTGTACTCTTTCAGGGTTTTTGGCTTGTTAGCGAGGGTTTTAGAATCTTTACCATTAACCCTTTTCACGTGGCTCCGGTTTAACAAACCGCAACATACCGCTCAAATTCGAGTGGTACCGTCATTTGGGGTGAAGTCGGACGATTTTTGCAGTTTTTTGTCAATAGAGAGTTATTGGACGTGCAATAAGGACAAGCAGTATTTAAATTAACCTTATTTTGACATCTACGCATGCGCATTTGGCTCAGAAGATAAGGATTCCCTTAATAAGGTTACTGCTCGTCTTTATTTGTGTATGGTTAGTGCGAGGCAGTAAACTTCCCTTATTTTAAATTTCTGTAATTTTGGACGACTTTGACGTTTCGCTTTTCGACGATGACGTAATTTTACTTAGAAAATTTATTTTTTACAATAGTTTTCCATTTTACTATAAGTAACATCAGAAAATGGGTATCAGCAGAAAATCACAAATGAAAATAAACTCTTTTTGAGGCTGAAATTTATAAACATAGCTATCAGCTGTCAAAATTATAAATACAAAATAAGGTAATACTCTAGCACCTACTACGTCTTCCAATACCTGTTTTTTTCTTTGAAAAATAGTGCTGATGCACTAATAAAATAACGTAGATCCTTAATACTGCGAGGCAGTATTTAATAGTTCCAATAACTCTCTAATAAAATCTACAATTAAAAGAAAAAAAATCCTAAAAAAATAATTAAGAATCTTCCATGTCTCCTTTATAAAATTACTTACTAAAAGTAATGACATTTGTATCCCCCCCCCCCCTTTTTTTTTAGGTAAGTTGTGTGTCCGCCATCACCCCTATGTGTGGGGTAAAGGCGGACGACCATTAATTAAGCATAACAAAGTGTCTTAGCCCCTAGTACGGGGTGCAGTCGGACAAAAAAAATAAAAAAAAATAATATTTATAGCAAAATATTATAAATTTTAGGTAAAAAAAAATGCAAACATGCAAACGCCATGATTCTTCGTTTTTATTCCCTTTTTCTTGTCATGTAAGGTGGATTTGGGAACCCCATAATACTCAGCAGCTTGTCTATACCTTTTCTGCCTCGTCTAATATCTTCGAGTGCTCTAGCGACGTTTTCTTGATTGTAATTTTCGAAATTAATGCCGATTTTCTTCTTATAGCACCTAACCATAGTGTCCGCTTTCCCCCCTATAAAATGACTTTTTTTACTAAAACACCATTATTTAACAAAAAAATAAATATTTTTTCACCAAATTGCCATGGGTTTACTAATGATGGAGCACATAACAAATAATAGCTCATTTGAAGTACATAGTTTCAATATTCCCTAGTGCCCAACAGTTTCTTTTTTGGTTTTCAAATTCTAAGAAAACAATAAAATGTATAAAATTCTGACCACGTGCTCTACGGCGAATTTTTCCAGCAAAAATGCACCACTCTCAACGCCGCTCGAGCTAAACTAAGCGGAATATGTTGGTCGGTGGATTTTTTGGGTGTCTCGATACCCGATATCGTAAAAAACGCCGGCCAATACCTGTCTGTCCGAGTTCACCCCCACAGTCCGACTACACCCCAAATGACGGTATCGATCACTTCACTTTGTAACCGGGTTAGAAAACGGTATGTCATACTTGACATACCACTACTAACCGTTTTGTAACCCGGTTAGTTTAAACCGGACCACGTGGAAAGGACTAAAGGGTTTTTCTCTTTGACGGTTTGCCGGTCTCGAGGCTGAGGTGTCAAGAGTGCCTACAGCACTGAATTCAAACCGTAATGCACATTTTTAAGAGGGAAGTTTATGGAAGCTAATGGATCTGTTATCAGGGCTGTGATGCTGTCAGGAGGCAGTTATGCAAATGGGTGTCTAAACTGCAGAGAGGACTACAAGGGGTGATGTACCCGTAAATTTATTAAAATTTCTCAATTAATATTATTGATTATTATTAATGGTATTTTCTTGTATTTACTTGGCATACTTCCAAGGTTGTTTTACTGCCTTAATTATTACGAAGGGTGTATAGTACCGATGATTTTTAATGTACTATATTTAAGGTGACATTTTGTACAAACCCGCCCCGGTATACCATGGTATAAGCGTGCACAGGTTTTAATTATTATCATTAACATCTTTAATAACTATTTGTTCTCTTGCACTCTCATTGAACTAAGGTAGTCAAACATTTATTTCATTGGTAAATCTTAAATTTATTGCATTGTCTTTTATAAGGCCACATTGGTCCTTACTACATTTTGGTAATTCTGACATTCACTTTTAATAATAATATATTATATTGTGGTATTTTATATATTGCCTCCTATTGGCCCTTTTAAAATGTCTCTACAGGTTTGAACTTGAACATATACCCCCCATTTTATTAAATAGATTTATAATCATTGTTTTTAGATTTGACTCTTATTTTATCCCTACTGACATCAACCAAACCAAGATAAAATTGTTTTATTTTGAAGGATAGGTACGTTGGGTAGGTACATTTTTATAGGAATTTTTGGAGATCAGGGACTTTCTGGTTTAAGTCCGCGGATTGTATTTCATAAACCAGTGGCGCCCTATTTTAACTTTTAATATTGAACCTACTCCCACACCACTGAGTAGCCGCGAGCACTTTGTTGCGCTGGCCGCATTCCTTAAGAGTGTCTTACTGTACCTAGGCCTATTGTGGGTTATTAATTTAAATTTAGTATTCAAACAGTTTAAGGGTAATTTTACGCGCAACAAACTTCACTTTCTATCGTGATTACAACTATACATTAATTCTTCTTCTGGCTTAAGAATCGACGAACGTTTTGATGTCATAAATTTGTTTCAGTCAATTTCTATTTATTCAAAAAGGAAGGCAAATTTTTTCAAAAGTATGAACCCTCGTGAAACAAAGTTTACGTCAAGGTGAGCAAGAACATGCTGCCTACGTCACAACTGGTGATTTAGCGTGGTGGGTGGCAAACGCCTGCAGAATCGTAACCAGTGGTGTAAACAGCCTACGTCAAGGCGAGAAACAACATGCTGCCTACGTCAGAAATGGTAATTTGGCGTGGTGGGTGGTATGAGACTTCAGATTTGTTCTACCCTAGCGTAGCTCTAAACCGTTCATATTAAAGCTGGGTTCGGCTATTCAGCGCAGAGTTGGAGTGGAGTGAACAGAGCTAATGGAGTCACCCCTAATACGGAAAAATGCAAAACCCGAACGGCTGAAGTGCGAATGAAGTCACACGGTCAACTTTTAGCTTTTAGGGCGGGTATTATAATACTGCTTTGACAGTTAACTTGAAGTTAACTTTTTGAATTACCTACATGTAATTCCAGAAGTTAACTCTCAAAGTAGTTTTTTAATACCCGCCCTAACTAAAAGTTAACTTCTGGAATGACGTTACGTCTCTTTTTTATTTCTAAATATTTCTGTCTCAATTTTTGTCTATTCTTGATTTTTTATTTCTTTTAAATTTCTTCAAACAAAGAAAATTCAAGAAATACGGAAAATACAAGAACCTTGAATCAGATAAAATATTTTTTTTTTTTTTCAATTTGCTTTAAATTTTTTTTCCATTTCTTTTTTGGCTCTGTTTTTTTTTTTTCATTTTAAACTTTTTTAAACAAATGAATTTAAAATAGAAAAAAAAGCAGGAGCCTGGAATAGAACAATAAATAATTATCATGTCTTACTATTTTTTTTTTCCTAATTTACCTTAAACTTGTTGGGAAATGGACTAAGAAATAAAAGAACTTGTTAATTATCGATATTCAATATATTAATTATATCGAACACAGCGTGGAAAGCAGAGCGTGTGAACTCATATAAATAACTATACGAACTGACTCAACATCAAGACAAAGAATTACAAACCCTTTCTTAAGTAAACGATTCCTCATCTGTTTATCTTACATATAAAAACTATTATAAACACATTCAGTCATTCATAGCTGCGATATAAATTAGCAAAGTATAGGCTAATAATCAAAGTTTAATTTATTAATTTTTGTTTCACTGATATAAATATCAGTTTATCCAACACGCCACCTCAAAAATTTGATCAATTATACTAAAAGTGTAAACCTAGTATAACATAAATAGGCCTGCTTTCCTTATGTGTGTCTTTTCTGGGGAAAATTACGGTCCAGCATTTGCTGCTCGGGATTAGGGAAAACCCAGAAAAACCTAATCAAACCATTGCCTAATTCCATTCTAATTTCTCAAATTTCACTTGCATTAATGGTTTAGTAAACATGTCTGCTGGTGGTTTCTCTGTGGACAAATTAATATTTTATAATAATTACGATCAATTCAATATGATTTGATCTTTTGTGATTTGTTGGATTATTTGTAATACTTATTGAGGTCTATTGTTATCCTCCTAGGTCATAATTGACTTTGATATTAATATTTATGCATATTTTCTGCTAATGATTTTAACCAAAGAGCCTCTTCAAAAAGAAAAACCATATATTCGGCTTCAGTAGATGATGCCGTTACTGACAACTGCCTTTTTGTATTCCAATATATCACAGAAATTTCAAACAGTTTAAATAAATATCCTGTTGTGCTTTTATATTGTTTATATTATCATCTCCAGGTTCCTAGTCAGGATTAATAGAATCACTCAAGAAAATGATACATTCACAAGTGAAATATTGTGTCAACTTCACATTGATTTTACTCTTAAGATATCTAAAGACCCTTTTCAAATATTGCCAAAACTCTTTATTATTCTTGTTTTAATACCTGCTCAAAATATTAACAGTGGTACTTGAATCAGGCTTGATATACATAACATAATATACATTTAAAGACGATTAGATTCCGGCAAGGGCTATCACGTTTTTCTCCTGAATTTAAACCAATAAAATTCAGTTTACTAGGAAGTGGAGTGCTGACACAGCTGATGGCACAACAGTCATTCATATTAAATTTATGTAAAATAGTTTGCATGTACATTTGAACTGTACCTATATGAAAATTGATCAAGACTAATTTTATTTTTGATTATATACTTTTCAATTTTATTACCCAAAAATAGTTTACTGTCTTTCAAATAAAACATAGAACAGTTATTTGCCAAATCCCTTTTAAACTATTCAATCTATTATTATCTGCAGTGGCAAATACCATCTACAGAACTACATAAATAATTTACACCCATATGATGTATTAAAAGGGTGAACTGATTAAAAAGGTTATTATAAACCAGAAACCTACGATTCTCGCCACCTGTGCAAAGGTTTCATTATAATCTACCAAGTAATGTTGACTGAAACCACGAGCAACTAAGTAAGCTTTGTATCTAAATGGTTTTCCAATTTCATCATTTTCAATGGAAAATATCCATTTACAATCCACTATATTTTTATATTCGGGTCTTGATACTAACGACCACGTTTTATTTACCAATAATGAGTGAATCAATATCATTTGGCAGATCTGTTTTAATCACAGATTTACTATACTTATTATTTAGTTTAATGAGTTTATTAGGGTTAACATTCACCTACTTTCTTGGATTGTTACTCATCTGATTTAGCTATATCAGATTTATTAACCAAACCCCCGATCTTGACAAACTGGCACTTTCAGGGGAAAGGTTTTATTAGACTATCCAAGATGCTGTCGAACTCAAATTAAAATGTCCACCAAGAGGAACACAAACCCTTTGTTTGCTTGTCAAAGTCACGTCTTTTGGATAGGCTAATTACTAAAGTGTTACATTCATTTTTGACACTTTTTCAGTTCAGTTCAGTTCAGTTTATTAATAACTACTGATCTTGACAAACAATCAGAGGAAACAGCTTTATCATCAAAGTGTTTTACATTCACTTTTTCATAATCACTATTACCTACTAATATTGACTTACTCGAAACCCTGATTGAAAATCACTGGATAGTTTATTTCTATCTACCTCTCAACTCAACTCAACAAGTTGCATATACACACCATTTTCTCCAAAATTTTGTCAATAGTGCAAAACAAATTTATTGGATGCAATTCACTGGAGGATTTTAATTTAACTACTTTAGGAATCGTGATTATAGTGGAAACTGAATGAATATCATTTGGCAGATTTGTTTTAACCACAGATTTACTATAATCATTCATTACATAGTTTGATAAGTTTGTGTGTTAACAGTTAGCTACTTTATTGGATTGCTTGCTCATCTGATTTTGCTTTATCAGATTTATTAACCAGCAATCTTGGCAAACTGTCAAAGGAATCAGTTTCATCACCAAAGTGTTATGCATTCACTTTTTCAAACTTATCATTAACTAACCACTGATACAGTAGTGTCGCGATAATCCGGATCAATTAAAACCAGACCAATCCGGATTATCAAATTATTCGGATTACTGAGGTATTTTACAGTCCGCTTTAAAAGTTTTGTGTCAGCCCACACAGTCAGGAAGGACGCTGCGTATTGAATGATGCATGTAGACATGTAAAAACTACCTATTCACTTGAACGCAGTTACAAAACGACAAGTGAAAACCTGCCCAGAGGGGGCCAATTTTTGACAATGCACGTTAAATTGCGTATTCGAAGATTTGCGAACAAAAATAAACGATTACGTATCTATAAACCCAGTTTTGACCGGTGTGCGTAAATGGATAAACGTAGATATCGCGAATTCGTAAACATACGTATAATTGATTTGGCAACGACGGAAATTTAAGAATGTTTGACAAATTTTTGACGTGTTTTTGCCTTTTTGAATTATATTTGATAAATTGTGAATGTTTACGATAGTGGTAAATTATGGAAGAAAGCCAGTGACAAAAACTAAAAGGAAAGGGGTGCGAATGCCGCTGAAAAGCAAAAGAAACTTGTGAAGTATGTGAAAAGCAAGCTACAGCTAATCCGGTTGATAGCTACCGCTAACCTTCTAAATAACATTAATTCCCTACTTTAGTCAAGACATCTAAATCTGTTGGTCGTTGTGCCCAGGGACTTCGTGTCAGGTAGAATTCTACATTTCGACTTTCGACAGGATTCTATAGATTCGGCACACTCCGCGTGTGGCTAAATTCAGCTGGTGTAGGCAGCGTGGTGGAATAGTAGACGAACCAGTGTTGGTAAATTAAACAAGGTTTGACAAACCTGTGGTTTGGCATTGGCATTAGTGAATCGTAATCACCGCATCCGTGGCGGTGCACCATTTTGGTGAATTTAGCCACACGCGGACTGTGCGGCATGCGATATGTTTCGATATGGCGAATTCTACATGGCACGGATTCCACCACTCTGTGCTTTCATTTTCAAGAGTTATGTAAATGAATTCGGATTACTGAATCAAGTGAAATCCGGATTACAGAGTACATCAAGGGAACGAAAATGCGATGCGGATTACAGAAGCATACGGATTATCGCGGGATCGGATTATCGCGACACTACTGTATTGACAAAGAGTCAGAAAAATTAGCTCTATGACCAGAAAAGTTAAACATTTACTTTTCAAGCTTATCAGTAACCACTGATCTTAACAAACAGTCAGAGAAAGCAGCTTTTACAATTAAAGTGTTCTATATTCATTTTTTTCAAACTTGTTAGTAATTACTAATCTTGACAAATAGTCAGAGGAATCAGCTTTATGACCATAAGTGTTCTGCATTTACTTTTTCAAGTTTATGATTAACTACTGTTCTTGATAAATAGTCAGAGGAATCAGCTTTATGACCATAAGTGTTCTGCATTTACTTC
Organism: Ceutorhynchus assimilis; assembly: GCA_917834065.1. Classification (NCBI taxonomy): domain Eukaryota; kingdom Metazoa; phylum Arthropoda; class Insecta; order Coleoptera; family Curculionidae; genus Ceutorhynchus; species Ceutorhynchus assimilis. The sequence goes on along the minus strand of OU892286.1, from coordinate 9,668,117 downwards.
TTCAAGCTTATGATTAACTACTGTTCTTGACAAATAGTCAGAGGAATCAGCTTTATAATCAAAGTTTTCTACATTCACTTTTTCAAGCTTAATATTAACTACTGATCTTGACAAATAGTCAGAGGAATCAGCTTTATGCAGATTAAAAGGCTTGGAGGACAAAAACAAATTTGTCATATCTACAATAATATCCTTAACTACAACAAACTTATGACTAACCACATCCGACACTTCATATTCATTTGGTTCATAACCAACCAGTACAGCTTTCCAGGATTTGATATCAAATTTTGTTTTCTTGGTTTTTATGTAGGTACCTATAAACGGTATTATGGAACCAAACACTTATGAATATTTTACTTGAGGCTTTTTACTAAGCCACATTTCGTATGGTGTTTCAAATTCTTTTAAAGTTTTAGTAGGGGTCAAACTAAGTGAGAATGTTGCAGTTAAAACTGCCTCAAACTTTTTTTTTCTATATAGCTGCATCATTTAATTTGTGGGGTTCATGGAATTGTCAAATGATGACTTATCTTTTTGCATACCAAAAATCTCTCATTTCAGTAGCTAGATATTCACCTTCATTGTCACAGAATACATTGAAAATCTGTAAAATTGAAATGTGCCCCACTTTCAGCAACTGAATCTTGAAATATACAAAATACATATGACTTATGACTCATCAAATATGTTACACAATAGTAAGTAAATTCATGCACAAACAGTACAATGTTTTTGAAATGGAAGTCGCGCTTGTTTATGCACGCTCCACATAAATACTCATTGTATAACCTGATCGATTTGCGCCCTAAGTCCTCGATCTCTATTTTTTTTTTTTTTTTTATAATAATATAATAATTTAATAATTTAAACCTCACCAATGTGGACCAAACGTTCAAACCACAATTGATAATTTTTATTTTTTATTTAATCGTCACTATTTGCTTGAATAATAGTGTTTTTTTTTTAAAATTTCCAATAACAGTGAGTATTCAAGAGCAATTATTATTAAAGTGTTCAAAGACTTACCCATAAATTATAAGCTTACCGCCTTTGTAAATACTACCACTTTTTTTTTTTTTTTTAAACAATATTCATACTACCCTTTGCATTTTTCTTATGGACAGCAAAAATACTCCTGAGTGCCCATATTACTGGGAATACTAATTGTGCCCTTTTTGATTACTGTTATAAGGGTTCCATTTTTTTTTTTTTTTGATGGAATTGTTTTGTTTCACTTTTTTTCATTGTGTTTCAGAGACTTGTTCGAAATTGCGTCTTTTAAAATCGATTTTAAAATATCCTCAACGATAATTATTTCTAAATTGCTGAGCTCTGATGTTCTTATCTAAGTTCAAGCTCTGTTAGCATAAAGCCTTTTGTTTCTTTTTAGTTTCAAATTTTCCATTGTCACATTAAACACTCCCGGTTTTCACAACCGCAATGAATACACGTACACTGGTCCCATAACCTGTTGGGAAATGGACTAAGAAATAAACGAACTTGTTAATTATCGATATTCAATATATTTATTATATCGAACACAGCGTGGAAAGCAGAGCGTGTGAACTCATAGAAATAACTATACGAACTGACTCAACATCAAGACAAAGAATTACAAACCCTTTCTTAAGTAAACGAATTAAGTTTCAAATAAGAAACTTTACTTTTTTAAAAACTTTATTTTAATTAAAAGTAAAAGTAAAGTAACATATGAAGACTGGTGGAACTAGTTGCTGCTGCAAAGCATGAAAGCAAAAGAACAATTGTGCATGGCTGCACCGCTTTTTATAAACAATAAATGCAAGTTAGCAATATTCACTAAAAACGTCAACAATTGTGATGTCATCGTGGGCGAGCAATTAGTATGCTCCTTTAAAGCAATAGATTGATTAACTAATTAACATTAGTTGATATGGGAATCGTTCAATATAACTCCTCCCACCTTAAGATGTTGCAAATTCGGGTTGTTTTGATTGATGACCCAAATCTGACAATTCGATTTGCACATTTGTTGAAGTTTTCTTCTTTTTACAAAAATAGTATGCTGAAACTAAAAATATGATTACAATGCTTAAACCTATGATTATATAAGTATTAGTATAATTGTAAGAATAGTTAAGTTCTTTCAAAGGTTGAACTTCTAACTTCTTTGCTTCTTCAAAGGCTTCTTGAAGTGTCTCGTGGTTTAATTCTTTGATCTTGAGCGTAGTAATATTTTCTGCTAGATCTGGTATGTCCATTTTTGGTATTTTCAACTCAAAGTTGAAATTTTCATTTATCTTTTTAAATGTCTGATTGTTTATTGTTATCCGACAAGTATCGAGAGTGATTAGAGTTGGTTTCATCAATATGTCCATGTGACTAATTTTATCACATTTGGTAACAATGGTTTGACTCTTTTTGGGTATGATCAATAGTTGACCATTTGCGAGTTGTTTAGTTGTTGGTTCTTCGTAATGTATTTTTACGAATGAGCACTTTTGTTGTCCGTCAGTAATTAGACTGTAGACGCATGGTTCTTCTTGTTTAAGCATTTCTTCGTTACACAAGTATATGTTTTCGACTCTTGGGCATTCCCATTGGATATTATAATATGAGTCCGTAGTAAGTATCAAGTAAGGGAACTTAATTCTAACCGTGAGGTTTTGGATTGGGATAGGATATAATTTATACAAAAGAAAAGGTCTTGGGTCAATAATAGGTGTATAAATTACAAATATTATAAGTTCGTTTTGGATTTTAACTTGTGTTTTCATAGTTTCAAAATATTTGATTACGTTGTCAAATGGAATCTGCTGTTGTTTAGGTATATTATGCAGTATTTGATTCAGTTCATTATGTTGAAGGATCGTATAATGCATAACTCCTAGCTGTGCGAAATTAATAGCAAGTTGAATATGATCTATTAAATTTTGTATCTTATTACTTTGCATGTTTATGTTGTTCAATATCAAATTGAAGTTTAACATGGTGTGAAAATTATGATTTTCATTAGTAATATTATCAATTTTCTCTGCTAAGAGCTTTTGATTAGCTTCAACATTTAAGAATTGGTCATGGAATGTTTTTGTGACTTTCTTTAGTACTTGTGCTTGTTTTTCTAGATTTTTATTGATAGTACCTTGATTTTCATTTAAGATTTGAATATATGAATCGTATCTAGCACCATCTTCTGAATCTAAAGTACCATAGAGCCATTTCTGAGCTGTTCCCATAAAATTGAGAAGTCCTCTTTTGCTTCTTTTATTACCAATAGTCTTAACCGTTTGTTTCATTAAGTCTACTTGTAATTGACTTGTTTCAATGTTTGTTTGGAACAGAGTGGACCATGTTGTTTTATTCAACATCTGTGTTAATTGATATAATGAACTCAATGTTGTTTCTAATTTGTGTATTCCTTGTAATATGATAGTTGTATTGATATGATAAAACGCAGTATTGTGTTGTATGGTCATATAAGTATTTCCTAAGGAAATTGGTAAAATTGGATTTTCCAACGAGGTCATCGTATAGGCGTGGGCAATTCCTATTACCATAAGGGGCGTTAGGACGTTCATTGTCTTTCACCTGAAATAGGATATTGTCTCTTTACATTTTGTTTACTAAAATGTCTTTGTGTTTGTTTATCGTATCGTGGACTTATTTTGTTTCTATTGAATTGCTTTACATAGATTGGGTTTTGCAATTCGGGTTCAATTTCTCGATTCTCATTACGTTTTTCGAGTACTTTAGTTTGTTTTGATGTTAATTTATTCTGAATTTCTCTATTAAGAGTAGCCAATGAGTCCGCTAGATTATTAATATAATCAGTAGTTATTTTATTTTCTGTTTGTTCAATTGGAATTGCATAATTTAAATCACCCTTAATTATTTGAAAAGGAGTAAACTCAGTTGTACTGTGCGTACTATTGTTGTAATTTAAAATTGCAATTACCATTAAATCGATAACATTTTTTGTTGGGTTTTGAAGTTTAAGAGTTGTTAAACTTTCGCGTAAAGTTGAATGAAATCTCTCGATTTGGCTATTAGAGTTGGGATTTCTAGGTGTTATGTAATGAAATTCAATATTGTGTAGTGTACAAAGGTCAGTTATAATAGTGTTTTTGAACTCAGTACCATTATCTGAAGTTATTTTCTGGGGGATTCCGTGGTCACTAAAATATTTTAGGAGTTGTGATGTTATTTCAACAGCTGTTTTAGTATTAACGGGAAGGGCTTGGCCAAATTTTGAAAAACTGTCTATAATCGTTAAAAATTTTTGATTATTACTTATGTACGTGTCAACATACAAATGTTCAAATGGTTTTGAACCAATTGGTGTAGGTTTGAACATTATTTTGTACGGGTGTCGTTCATATTTGGTCTTATTGCATATCTCACATGCTTTAACGTATGTTTGTACATCTTTCTCGATGTTCGGCCAATAAAATCTTTTCTTTAGTGCCGCTACGTTTTCAGTTATTCCTCTATGGGATGTCTTTGTTTCATGATACAATTTTAGTTTCTCTTGTTGTTCATCAATTTCGGCTACGTCTTCGACTAGCGAGTTAGATATATACAATTTAAATGAATTTGCATTAAATGCTGACTGCAAGGCTCGTAATATTATAGGTTCTAGTGTCTTATTTAGAAAATGAAGACAGTATGTGTCAGGGGCCATATATTCTTTAACTAAATTGACTATTTGGTCATTTGATGGATTGTTCGGTAGAAAGAATATGATTCTCTTTTTATTAGGAAAAGGCTTAATAATTTCTTTCCTAATTGTATTATTATTTGAGTAGCGAAATATTACTTGATTAGGGAAGAGATTCACATGTTTCTTCGTATATGGAGCACCTATAATTGGATTTTCCAAGGATGTATGTATAGTTTGCTCTTCTGAAGGTGTTGATATTGTTTCTTCATCTTCTGAGTTTGCCCTTTGTTTAGGTTTTATTGTAAGGGTTTTTTCTTCTTTATTACACATTTTTGAAGATTCTCCCTGTTCTATTGGAATTTCTTTCTTCTTCTTTGGAGGGATAATTACTTGTGAAATTATTTTAATCTTTGGTGCATTTTCTTTTTCAGATGCAGTTTTTGTTGATTCAGTGTGGTCTGATGTTGGTTTGCGCATATATGGTTTTGATTCTGTGAAATATTTCCTAATTATTTCATCATTACATAAAGGTGTGTCTCTTAACATATCTCCTAATTTATTGTGAAATTCTTCATCACTTTGTGCTGTTACTTTCGCATCAGGATCTGATGATGATAAGGTTTGAAGTGTATTTATTTGTAAAGGTGGTCTTGATAAAGCATCCGCGTTCATGTTAAGGGTTCCTTTTTTATATTTAATTTCATAGTCAAATTCGGATAACTTAAGTCGCCATCTTACTAATTTAGAAGTTGGTTCCTTTACGTTGAATAACCACTGTAGAGGTTTGTGGTCCGATAAAATAGTAAATTTTCTTCCGAAAAGATACGGTCGGAAGTATTTGGTTGCCCAAACAATTGCTAAAAGTTCCTTCTCTATGGTTGAGTAATTGCATTCTGCAGGGTTCAACGTACGACTTGCATATGCGATAGGAAGGTCAGAGCCGACAGGGCCTTGAGATAACACTGCTCCTATGGCATAATTTGATGCGTCAGTTGTTAAAAGAAAAGGTCGATTAAAATCGGGGTGTTGTAATACGGGATCATTTACCAGGATATTCTTGCATGTTTCAAAACTTTTTATAAATTCCACATCATGAATTATCTTCTTGTCCTTTTTCAAGCATACCTTCATTGGTTTCGTTAATTTAGCGAAATTCTTAATGAATTTTCGGTAGTAACCTACTAATCCTAAGAAAGATTTTATCTCTTTGACAGTTCTTGGAATTGAAAATTCCTTTATTGCCTTTATTTTGTTCGGATTAGGTTTTATACCGTTTGGCGTTATCACATGTCCTAGAAATTCTACTGTTCTTTGTAAAAATTCAGACTTATCGAGTTGAATTTTCAAATTATATTGTTGTAGTCTTTCAAATACTTGTTTGAGGTTTTTCACATGTTCTTGAAGTGAAGTCGAAAATATGATGATGTCATCCATATATACAAGACATATTTTGTTTTGCAATCCAGATAACACATTATCCATCGCTCGTTGAAAGGTTGCTGGTGCATTTTTAAGTCCGAATGGCATTTGAGTAAACTCATAGTGTCCATATTCAACATCAAATGCCGTCTTAGGTATAGAGTTGGGGTGCATCTCTACTTGATGGAATCCAGATGCGAGATCCAATGTTGTGAAATAATTGCTTCGTCCTAATTTATCCAGTAAATCTGAAATGTTCGGTATTGGGTACCTATCGTCAATAGTTTTCTCGTTGACTTTGCGATAATCCACTACCATTCTCCATTTCTGTATGCCAGAAGCATCTTTCTTTTTTGGCACTATCCATACTGGTGAGGACCATGGGCTGCACGAGGGTTGAATTATATGTTCATCCAACATTTTTTTTATTTGTTGGTTAATCTCGTTTTTATGTATATGAGGATACCTATAAGTTTTTGTATGGACGGGTATTTCATCTGACGTTCTGATTTCATGTTTAACCTGATTCGTGAAGGTTAACTTATCATCGGGTTTATGAAAAATCTCCGGAAACGCCCGTACTACATTCTGTAATGCATTTAATTCCTCTTTATTTAAATGCTGAGTACGTAAAAATTCTATTGGATTATTATCATATTCATGTGGGTAAAACGACGTTACTTGTTCTATATTAAATGTCTCAAAAGCTTCTTCATTATAAATAAAACTTGCTTCTGCTAGGTCATCTATATGCGTAGTAAGAACAAAAGGTTTATCTGTTAGATTATGCACTTCTAACAAAGCTGTTCCATTTATAACCTTAGCTATTGTTTCTGGTATCATGTATTTATCCGTTTTCACTTGAGGTATTAAAATCTCAGTATTTTCAAGGATGTCTGTATTAAAATGACAAAGTTGAATAGTTTTTGCTGAAATTTCTAAATTTTGGGTATCAAAGTCTGTTCTAAATTGAAATGGAATTGTTATTTCTTCATTACTAAGGCACATATTTGTAAAGTCGATATTTAAATTATTTTCTTGTAAAGCTTTAATTCCTATAATACCGTCAAAATAATCATGAAAATTATACATTATCATGTCAATATCCTGATCAATATTAAATTCATGTAAAATTGGAATTCTCACTTTACCATGGGCTTTTCTTGTTCCCATACATGTAGTAAGTTTATTTAAAGAGTTCACTATAAAATCTGGGAAGTATTCTTCCGCTATTGAAGGTCTTATTAATGAAGCATAACTACCTGTGTCTATTAAAAGCTTACAAGGTGGATCGAAAGTTTCAATAAAAGGTAGTTGATTGACTTGGTATGCATTTAAAGTCAATGCTGATTGTTGGATTCCAAGGCTAGTGTCTGAAAATTTTCATCAGGGCTTTCTTGGTAATCTTGACTTATTTGATCGTCATTTATTTCTGAGTTTTCGGGTATTTCTCCGAATTCTGAACTTTCATAGTTCTCAGAAGTTTCGTCTGGTTCTTGTAATTGAATTCCATATATATTATTTATTTCCTCAATGGTGTATTTTGAAGGACCTGCATTGGGATCTGGTCGAAAATAATTTGATTGTTGGGGTTGAAAACCTCTTGAAAAATTTCGTCTATTAATTTGGGAATCTTGTCTTCTTGGTTGAATAGATACACCAGACATAGGTGTCGGTTTTGTTAAGGGAAGGTTATTGTTTGGTTTAAAAACATTTGTTTTGTTGTAATTTTTACCAAACGTACCCGAACTAGTAGGGAATTTATGGGTTATTGCTTTTGTCTGTAAGTTTATTGGTTGTGAAGGAAATTGTGGCTTCACATGGAAATACGGGTTTTGTTGTCTTTGTTGTTGTTGTGTATTGTTTTGTTGGTGTTGAAATGTTTGGTTATTTTTTGTCTTAAAATTCGAAAAGGAATTATTTTGATTTTTGTTAAATTTCATATGATTCTCAGCCATCTGATAGTTTAGTACAAAAGATGTTGCTGCGTCTAATGTTATAGGATTCTGAACCATTAAGATTGTTCTAAGCTCAACTGGTGAATTTGTTATCAAATTCTGTACTGCTGTAACTTCATTTTGAGCTACAAGAATATTTGCAACTGCTAACAAATTACTGTCACACATTATTTTTGAAGTAATTCTGTGATTAAGAGCTTTCAATCTTTCTAAATATTCATAAATTGATTCCTTTTGGTTTCTTGATGCATACATTAATTCTTGAATCAAATTTTGACGAGAATAAGGATCTCCATATTTAATTCTTAGAGCTCCTTTAATATCTAACCATGATTTTAAATCTGGACGTGTCATCAAAAAATTTCCAGCATCATTGATAAGCTTTGATTTTATCGCAGTTATTACATATTCTTTTTGGGCAGGATCCCCTACATAATAAGTGTGGTAAAATTCATCAATATTACTAATGAAATACTCCAGATATTGAGTTTCGCCACCAAAAGGCTTCAAAAGTTGAACTATGGATTTCAAATTTTCACCCATGTTTCTGTTTTGTCTTGTTGATTGAATATTAGGTCTTAATTGATATAATTGACTTAGATATTCTTCAGTATCTGATTCAGATTCAGACATAAAAGAAAACTTTAATTAAACAAGTTTTATTTTAGAATTAAAAATTAAAAATTAAAATAATAGGATTAAAGAATTTTTTATCCAAAAATAAAAAGTAGATTTTCTTGAAAAAAATAGGTTAAAACCTTTGCAAAAGAATTCAAGAAAAATCCAAAAATAACTCTTAAATATGAAACACCAATAACAAAATATTAGGGAAAGGTTTACTTACTAGGCTCGATGCTAATAACAGTAACACTCTCACTATTTATACGTTGGTTCTCAATGTCTCTTATGTCCAGTTAACGCCAAGTGAAGTGGACAGGAATTTCCTCAAATTTCACTCCAATGATCACTGTAATCCAGGTTTCACTGCAATCCAATTTTCACTGTAATCCAAGTTATCACTTATAGATTCAGTTCGATTGTCTTTAGTAATTCGCGGGTCACGATCTCGAAATTCGGAAAAACTTGTGCACTCTGAACATCCGGTTTTTTTACGAAAAAAAACTGTAAAAAATTATCCGCACGACTGCGCCAATTAAGTTTCAAATAAGAAACTTTACTTTTTTAAAAACTTTATTTTAATTAAAATAAAAGTAAAGTAACATATGAAGACTGGTGGAACTAGTTGCTGCTGCAAAGCATGAAAGCAAAAGAACAATTGTGCATGGCTGCACCGCTTTTTATAAACAATAAATGCAAGTTAGCAATATTCACTAAAAACGTCAACAATTGTGATGTCATCGTGGGCGAGCAATTAGTATGCTCCTTTAAAGCAATAGATTGATTAACTAATTAACATTAGTTGATATGGGAATCGTTCAATATAACTAACGATTCCTCATCTATTTATCTTACATATAAAAACTATTATAAACACATTCAGTCATCCATAGCTGCGATATAAATTAGCAAAGTATAGGCTAATAATCAAAGTTTAATTTATTAATTTTTGTTTCACTGATATAAATATCAGTTTATCCAACAAAACTTTATTCCCATTATTTCTCCATTCGAATTTTTGTTCACTCCTGAGGCTCAATTCTTGAAAAATATCGCATACGGAATTTGAAATGATTTCGAACGCTTTCCATTTAATTAACATTGCTGGCAATGAAATTCGAATCAAGTTTCGTATGCGAAATTTTTCAAGAATTGGGAGCCTGGGGTCGTATTTTCGAATTCATTCGAGTACATTTCGTACACGAAATTTGACTGACAGCAATGTAGCATTCGAAATCGTGTCAAACTTCGTATGCGAGAATATTCGAAAATACGACCCCTGCTGACTCTAGAATTTTAGTATCAAAACTGTTTCAAAGAAAATCGAAAAAAGGAAGAAGACGTTTCATCTTTTTCAGAGGCAGCATTTACAAAATTACAAGACAGGTAGGTAACTATTTATTTTTTATTTCTAATTGAACCATAAATGAAAACCTACATAATAATAAAATAATGAACTTATAATGGTAAATAAAAACATTTAATTCCAGAATAAGAATGGACAAGACAAAGCAGTATCTATAATAGCAAACTTAAATTATGTAAATTAAATATAATTGAAAATACTTTCTATTGATATTTTTACATCAAATGATTCAATATTCATTTTGTATATAGTTTTACCATGAACAGATCTGCCATTAAGGAAAAGAAACTGTTATAAACAATTTGAGACAAAAATTTTAACAACATCAAAATTACCAAAAAGCAAAAAACTTAAATAAAACCAGGAGAATAATTTTGCCTAGAGACTTTATTCTTGAGTGATATTCGGCTGGACTATTTCACGAGAAAAAAGAGCCAAATTTTCATTTAGAATATTAATTTTCTTTTTTTGAAACTTGTCAAACTGACTAGTTTCTTACTCTAACCTAACTAAATTTTGTCGTTGAAAAATCATAATGTTGTTTTGTCCAGGTAGGAGTTTCGTCAGTAGGAAACAGGCCGTTTCTATGACACTTTTCCAGTGTAAAACAATAGCACAAAATAACACTAGTATTTTCAATACCCATTTGGAATAACCTCATCCTTGTGTATCAGTCACGAATCTGATGAAACAAAAAATTACAAACCAATCACAAATCACTAAAACGACTAGTACTTCCAAATAGGTATTAAAAATTCTATAGTCACTCTCAAATTTATCGGAGCAAAGGTTACATCCAAATTTTCACTCAAGTTGAATGCGTCACTAAATGCTGTTTTAGATTACCCCTAGTTCTGAATTTGGTGTTTCATATGTTGCATTTGAAATTATTCTTTTTGTCCGAGTGTATGTGTGTATGCTGTTTCAAATAGCGTTTTTGTGTAAATTTTGCTTTGCAAGTGTCACATTCAAAAGAACTAATATCCGAGTGTATTAATTTGTGATTCATCAAATTGCTTTTTCGTTTAAATTTTGCTTTGCAAGTCCCACATACGAAAGGATAATTATCTAAGTGTGTTAATAGGTGTTTCGTCAAGTAATATTTTAGTTTAAATTTTGCTCCGCAAGTATTACATGCAAAAAAACGATTATCCGAGTGCGTTATTATGTGAGAGTTCAAATCGGGTTTTCGTTTGAATTTCGCTTTGCAAGTGTCACATTCAAAAAGACGAATATCCGAATGTGTAATTGAATGATATTTCAAACTTCTTTCGGTTTTAAATACAGCATTGCAAGTATAGTATTGAAACTTCCTAATAACATCTGATCCTGATGAATATTCCTCTTCTTTTATCTCTATATTTGAATCTATCAGTTCAATAACTGATACTCCTATTTCGTTTTCAATGTTATCCTCTAGATAATCATTTTCTATCATAAACCTAAAAAGAAATTCGAAGAGCGAATCTTGATCTTAACGCCATCTAGGACACGATAATCAACACTACACGCAATTTTGCTGTGCAAAATGGTGAACGTTCCAAAGGCAGACCAAAATTCAGTTCGTTTGGGTTTCACCCAAAAGTACCACTGTTTGAGAAAAGTTTTTGGTATCAGTATGGCTAGCCATACTGATGAGACCTGATATAGGTCGAAACGCGTCTATGGATGGAAAAGCGGAGAAAATTAATCCAAAAACTTTTCTCAAACAGTGGTACTTTTGGGTGAAACCCAAACGAACTGAATTTTGGTCTGCCTTTGGAACGTTCACCATTTTGCACAGCAAAATTGCGTGTAGTGTTGATTATCGTGTCCTAGATGGCGTTAAGATCAAGATTCACTCTTCGAATTTCTTGCATTTGCCTTTAGGCGAAAAATTGGATTGGTTTTCTTCGCTTTTCCTAGCCATACTGATGAGACCTGATATAGGTCGAAACGCGTCTATGGATGGAAAAGCGGAGAAAATTAATCCAAAAACTTTTCTCTAAAAAAAAATGTTTTAAATCCATAGTTTAATTTCGGAATTGGTTAGTACTTAGTAGTAGGTACACAAAGTAGGTGGGATTAAAATTTCAAAGATTAATACACATCGTAATTTATTAATACAAAAGTTTTCATTATTCATACAAATTTGTTCGTTGGTGGTTTACTTGAATGAAGTAACCGTCTTTATAAATATCCACTCACAAAACTTGGAAATTTCAACAGAAATTGCATCGCAGTGCAGTAACTACATATAGTACAGCGCCTATTTATCGTTTCACATGGGTAATTTTCAACAAGTTAGAGACAAACTGAAATTTGGTAAGAGTATTTATTTTAGGGTACTACGTTGAAGCGTTGAGCTCGTTACCGGAAATCTACCTTTTTTCACATTTTTTCAAATATCTCCAGAATTAAGCACTTAAGGAAAAAATGTCAAGACAGACAAATTGTAGAGAAAAAGAATTTCTACTAAATAGGCATACATAAGTTTTTTTTCAGATTTTCAGTGGCGTAGATATTGGGTATTATAGTGGGGATTGGGATCTTCTACTATATTGTGTTTTTTCTATTGAACTATCTTCTGAGTGTCTGAATGACCAAGAATTTGCAGATGGATGTGCAGAATATCGATTAGGGAATATATTGAGTAAAAGTGAATACAAGATTAGAAATAATGTGACAACTTGACAAAAGTTTAACACACACTGACATCATAGACTGACATTAACATTAAAAAACCTGACATTGTAAAAACAGGTAATAAAGGTCCTTTTACAAAATACAGCAGGGATAATAGTATAGGCAAATTAGCACGAAAAATGGGCTAACTTCAAACGTGATGTAAAATGTGTAAAATGCCTGACCATTATTTGATACATTATACATCTTTTGTGTGACAAAAAAAATAATGCATCACCCCATAGAAATATAAATATTTGTTAACCAAATTCTGTAGATATGCCTGGGCTATTAAAAGTGAAATTTAATTCAATAAAAAATATAAAAATAAAGTAACATTTAATCAATAATTGTTATTTTTTACACAATTAACATATATAGAAAATTTGTTCGAAAATATACACTTTTAATAAGTGATGCGTTTTTTTTTTGTCACATGGTATATATTAGAACTTGGAATTGAAAATCCAGTCCGTGAACGATCAACACAATAGACAATAATGATTATATGGAAGAAGGCTACATACAGTTTTAACATTTTTGGAGGACTGGGCGAATTCGGTGCATGGATTTTGAAGAAGCTATGACACATGTAGCTTGTTGCTTGTTTCCTGGGCAGCATGTTTACATAGGTTGAAAAATATTCCAGAAACTTGTTATATACTGCACAAGAAAACAAGATTTTTGAGTCATAGCTTCCCCAAATTGGATGCCCCTGTGGAGTATATAGAGCATTATACAATTTGTGAGTAATAATTGTAATAGAAATAAATACTCCAGGGAAATTGGACTTTCTCTGCGGTATGAGACCAAACAAGTTGAATTTTTGCAGAAACCTTCGTTTTGATGTTCTAATGAAGCACAACAAAATCTCTTGTGCGTCTTGAGATATTGAACCTCAAAGGTCATGAAAATTGATTTTTCGTGAAAATCTCGCTTCCAGTGCATCTGACGTCAAGCAACCTCAAATAAAACTTATGTGAAATTGTATTATCTACAAAATTGCTCATAAACATTTTTTTCGGACGACCAACCGTTTTCGAGATATAGCGTGGTAAAGCGGAAACGCGCATTCAAAATAGGTGATACTGCCAAGCTGTAAATATGAATGTATTTTTCGTAATCTGTCAATCTGGAAAATAAAACTTTCAAAAGTAAAATTGTTACAAATTTGTTTATTATTTATAGTTATAGCTTCGCAGTACTACTGTATTGTACCTATTTTGAATGGGCGCTCCCGCTTTATCACGCTATATCTCGAAAACGGTTGGTCGTACAAAAAAATGTATATGAGCAATTTTGTAGAGAATGCTATTTTACGTAAGTTTTATTTGAGGTTCTTCGACGTCAGTTGCACTGGAAGCGAGATTTTTGCCAAAAACCGACTAGGCATACGAGATTTTTTTGTGCTAGATAAGAACAGCAAAACGAAGGTCTCTGCAAAGATTCGGCTTTCTGGGACTCATTCCGCAGATAGCCCATTTTTTATCTTATTTCCCTGGGGTAAAAACATTCACTTAGAATTCACTCATTTAAAATACTTTTGAGTTCAAAATATTTGTTTATTCAGTTTCAATAATAGTTTTCTCTCAATCATCGTCCATGTCCACTTCCATAGAATTGCAACAGCTCATTCCACTTGCAAACTGTGCACGCATCTGGGCGCAGTATTGAGCCAGACACATTTTACAAATTTCAATAAATGGTGCTTGACTCATTCTAATGGGAGACAAGCGTCCATCCTTTACTTCAAATCCTCACTGTAATGGATTCATATAAATACCCATCTATTGTTGCACTTGATGATATATCCTGAAGGAATGAAATTTGCTTGCATTCTCTGTAGGAGGCAAAACTTGACATGAATTGTTAATTTTGTTGCCTCTGAAGTTTCATATCATGTTATGTGCTGTCTCCTGTTTTTCCTTCATACAAATATATAATGGCATTCAGACCAGCTTTTGAGATTTCTTCTGTGAATTCTGGAGAAGTTTGGAAAATGGCACTTTCTTTGAACGTGTCTGATTTTTTTTAGCAGTTTTATGAAGTCACTTTTTCCCGATCCAACTGGTTTCGAGGGGGTATCACATCCAAATATGGCATGAGCAACTAAGATGTGAGTGCAGACGTCACTACTCTGTATGCATTTACAATTTTTCTGATATCATAGATAGCTATGGTTTTGGAAGATTTGTAGGCTCCTCCAACAATAGCTGTAGGATGACTTCTGGCCGACTCTCTAGCTTCCATAATGATCAAGACGTCTGCATCACTCTGAAATTGTTCTGTTTTACACCCAGCTTCGTGTAACTTTTCTGATAATTGTGCAATGAATGTTCAAGTAGTGAAATTTACTGTGCGGTAACTACCACTTTAATGCACTAGTGTTTTCAAAATATCTTTACCGCACGAGTGCGTGAAATGATAGTTACCAATAGATAAAATTGAATTGTATTCACATCCCACGTGGTGAGGTTTTAAGTGCACGCAAAGTGAAGTTTGAAAAACTCTCCTGCGGCTCGTTTTGTAAATTTCACTTTGCGTGCGTTAAAATTCTACTTATCACACTTATTGTGTAATATACTATCATCGAACGATAACAGAAAATATCAATATTCACATTATCAAATGTGATAACTGTCCTGGTTATCATCAGATTAAAGTTAATTCTGAATCTGTGGAAAAATTGGCATTTATCACACCCGATGGCCAGTATGAATATTTACGCATGCCTTTTGGCCTTCCCAATGCTCCTTCAATTCTTCAGCGTGCAATTATTATTGTATTACAAAATGAAATACAAAAAGGATTAATAATAATAATAATAATAAAGACATTTATTTGCACTTAAAACCTACAAAATTACAAACTTACAAAAACAATTTAAAATAAACTATTTCCAGTCCATATTTGTGCAAACAAATACCATAGTATGCCACAAAGACAAAACGTCGCGCGTGGCCCAGTATAGCACTTATCAGTACCTATATAGGCTAACAATCCAATTTATCCTTAAAAAGAAAAACTTACATCACTTAAAAACTAAGAATAATTATTTTATTTTATTTTAATTTTTTTTTTTTTTTTTTTTTTTAATTTTAAATACATATATATTTTTTTTTTCCTTAGAAGATAAATGACACACGAAAAGAGCAAATTTTATTAGTTTGGTTTTATTGCCGTTTACTTAAATTAAGTTGTGAATTTCTTTTCTATTGATATTCTTTGTGAATTTCTTGAGTTTAATTTTAAAAGTGTTTAGAGATATGTTTGAAAGCATTATTTCTTTTTGTTCCATGGGAAGAAAATTAAACATTTTTTGGGAATGAAAGATAAAATATTTTTGGCCTTTTTGTTTATTTGCCTTATTTGTCACAACACTGAGGCTTTTTTGTGTTCTTGTGTTATAATTATGGTTAACAAAAGTCAAACTGGTCTTATTTTTAAAAGTAAAAATCATTGTTTGGACAAAATATAGTTGTCTTAGATCGAATATGTTAGATTCTTGATACAATCTTTCTGTAGGATATCTACGTTCTTTTTTCAACAAAAGCTTTAAGAAATATTTTTGAATAATTTCCAACTTTTCCATGTGCGCATCCAGGATTCCACCCCACGCTAAAATTCCATACTGCAATCTTGATTGCACAAGTCCAAAATAAATTATTTTTAACTGATCTTTGCTCAAAAATTTCGAAAGATATTTAAACTTATACAGAACAAATCTTAAGCTGTTTAGTAAATTATTTGCGTGTTGATCCCACCTGAGATGCTGATCTATCCAGACCCCAAGATATTTGATTTTCTCAACGGAATCTATTTTGTATGTTGTATCATCATCATTTATTATAGAAAGTGTTGAGAAAGTCGGTAAAGATTTAGATGTACATGAGAAGGTTACAAATTTTGTTTTAGAAAAATTAATTGACAATTTTTTGTGGTGGAGACAATCTGTAATAATTTTTAAAGATTCCTCTGCTGATGCCTTTACAATATCCCATGATTCCCCCACCACGAAAACTGCGCCATCGTCGGCAAAACTTATAATTAGACCCGGAATAGTAACGGATAGAATGCTGTTGATATAAAGTATAAACAGAACGGGACCAAGAACAGTTCCTTGCGGTATGCCACATTTGACAGTTTCAGAGTCGCTTAGTTGATTTTCTATAAGTACGTGTTGCGTTCGCCTAAAAAGATATTCTTTCATTAGATTGTATGATGTGCCTCGTATTCCAGAATCTTGCAAGACTTCCAACAGTTCTGTATGACTTACAGTGTCGAAAGCCTTGGCCAAATCAAGAAATATACACAATGAAGGCTTACTTCTGTCCAAACTGTCATATATTTTTTCTGTTAAGTATGTTATTGCATCTTGCGTGTTTTTATTTTTCCTAAATCCAAATTGCCTTTCCGATAATAATTTATATTTTTCAAAAAAAGTGACAAGCTTATTTCGCAATATTTTTTCAAAAATTTTAGCAATAGTAGAAATTAGTGATATGGGCCTGTAATTGGTTAATTGATTTTTATTACCACTTTTAAAGAGAGGTTTTATTACCGAAACTTTAAATAGACTGGGACACTTTTCTTCCTTAAATATTTGATTAATCAAATGTGTCAAAGGCAGAACAATTTCGTGGCAAACATGTTTAACAGTTTCTGACTTTATTTTGTCCATACCAGGAGCCTTACCATTTTTTAATTCATTTATAGTTTCTAGAACTTCTTGTTCAATTGTATTGTTTAGAACAAAACTATTCTCCAACACTTTTCTGGGTGCCGGAAGACCTTTAGGTTTTTCTATATTTTTTGCAAGATTTTCCCCAATGTTCGTAAAATAGCTATTAAACATATTTGACACTTCTCTAGGGTCAGTTTTTAGTTGATTTTCTCCATCCAATATCTGCATCTGGCACATCTCCTTATTTTTAGCGCACACCGAGTTTACTATGTTCCAGAGTCTTTTTGTGTTTGTTTGGTTATGTTCGATTTGCAATTTATAATACATTAATTTCGCTCTGTTTATTATTATATTAAGGCTTGTTCTGTACTTTGTAAATTCAATTCGATAGTGTTCGTTTTCCGGATATTGTTTTTGTTGAATGTATAATCGATTTTTTTCTTTTAACGAATTTATGATAGCAGTAGTTATCCAAGGTTTGCGTTTTTTCATTGAATGTTTAATCTTTATGGTACTCGTACACATGTCTACTTTATTTTGTATTTCTTTAATGAAAAAGTTTGCTTTTTCTTCAATGGTACGAATTCCATAAAAATAATCCCAGTTGATCTTATTTATCTCGGTTTTGAACTTTTTAAAATCTAGTTTTTCAATTTTGTTATTGTTGTTTTGCGTTTTTTTTATTTGGTCCGGTATATGCAAAGATGTGCCATAATGGTCAGTAATTTGGGTTTGATAAATAACCGGAAAAAAAGTGTTTCGATGAGAGTCATTATACTGGCTTTTTACAAATATGTGGTCAATGCAAGTTCCTGATCTTGGTCGCGTTATTTTATTAATAGTTGAGATGTAATTATTTTCGCTCAATATGTTAACGTAGTTTACTGCTATTTGATCTGTTCTGTGGATTAAATCAATATTTATATCTCCCAAAATTATGTGGAATTCGCAAAAGGGCCCAACTTGATTCAGATATGCTTCAAATGAATCTAAAAATATATTTTCATCGAAAGATGGTGAGCGATATATTCCGGTAAGGATAATTTTTTCATTTTTTTCTGTTCGAATTTCGAGTTCTATTGCTTTACAATATCCGATATTTATTATTTTATAGGTAAAATTTAACGATTCTCTCACGTATGCAATTACACCATCATGAGAATTTATGTTACCTTCATTGTAGATTGTATAATAACCCCTTAATGAATGAACTGAAATATCTTCAATTTTGAAAGTTTCTGTTAAAAAAATGCAATCAAACGGCTGTATTTGGGTAAGAAAAACTTCAAGTTCCGCAAGGTTTTTTGATATACTGCAAATGTTTTGATGATAAACTGAGAAAAAGTTTTTTAAATCAAGTGACGTAGAATGCCTTGTGAGTATTTGATTAAAATTTTCCAAATTGCTAATTTCGTGTGTATCAATTGGGATAAATTCATCCTGTAAAAAAAAATCCATTTTCTGTCAAATCAGAGGGATTAAATTCAAAATTATGAAAATAAACATTTAAAACATTACTAAATCTAAATACTACGAACCACTATGCTGAACTTTTACTTTCTTTGAATAGTTAGTTTTCTTAATTGCTGTTGCTGATTACTACCGCTAGTGGAACCCGATCTAGTTGTTCTTTTCGGAGTTTGCTCTGAGAAATTCTGGTTTTTGTTAATTCTACCCTTTGCCTTTGTTTGTGGATTTCTTGTTGCGTTCCTTTCTTCTTTTTTATCTGCCAGTATATCTTCCTTTGTTTGTATTACTTTTTCTTCTTCTACTTCTTCTTCAGAACCGTTCTCGAAACTTTTATTCAGAATGGTTGGGGTGGGAGGTGCACTATTGTTGCGAAAAAGTGATTGTTTATCAACAATGGGTTCTAAAAACGATCGCTTGTCTAGATTTTTCAATGTTTCCGCAGTATATTCGTCGTTGTTGATGATCAGTTTACTTTTATTTATTTTAGCAGAAAACTGTTTTTCTTTGGCAATCTTATAAAACTCATACAATATTTTGTTTTCAGCTCTTTTTTCTTGAGTGAGGTCCAGAGACACACTAATACCAGTGCCCTTGAGTTTTCTGACGTTTTTGAAGATTTCACGTACCGTTAACTCTCGAGTAAACTTGATTAAGATTGGTCTTGCTTCTCCACTTCTTTTTTCACCAATTCTATAAAAGTTATCGATGCCGTTGATGGTTATGCTTGTTTCGAGTGTTTTATTTAGGAAATCAAGAACCACCTTTTCCAACAACTCGCCCTCGATCTCCGCAATTCTGAACACCAAAATGTTCTTTCTTCTATTTAGTTCTTCTTGAAACGATAGTCTATCTCTAAGTTGTATATTTTCAGCTTCTAAAACCTCCACCAATTCTTTCAAACTTTCAACTTCTTTTTTGTAGTTTGCAACATCCTGCTTTATATCTTGAACATCTTGACTTGTGCGTTGAAGCTCGAAAATTTGTTCATTGGAAATAGCACCCATTTAAAAAAACTTTTTCCGGCCAAGAAGCGTCTATAGTAGGCGCGGTAGGTACCTACTGTATTTGTTTATCGGCAATTGCTTCTGGTACCTATCGTTTTTTTTTTTTTTGCGTTTATTGTTATAGCGGTCGTCGTGATCACAATGAAATACATGCAATTTCTAACTATATTTGTGACTTACGTGTTTTGTAATGTCTTGAATAAATAGTATTTTTTTTTAGCTATAAGCTAGTCACAATTTTATATTTAACTTTTAGCTCAAACTGGTAGAAAAACTTGAATTAAAGGGAGCCACAAAATTCACGTTGTTACCTTACTATGGTCTTGACCTTACTTTTTAAACTTGGTTTCTACTTCTATACATATCGGTATAAAGTACAGAGGACATATTTTAAAATACAACCTTCCACCCTGAGTTAAACAGACAGATTAGCTCTCGTTTACTTAGATGAAATTCTTATACCTTCGTTGACAATTAAACGAGGACTTTCTAGATTACTAATAGTTTCAACCACTTTAAAAGCTCATGGTTTTTCAATTACTATTAACTAATGTCACTTTTTAAAGGAAGAGGTTAAATATTTGAGTCGAGTAATATCAAATGGCAGTGTAAAACCCAGTCCATCAAAAATACAGACTTTGATGACTTTATCGCCTCCATCTAATGTTAGGGAAGTCAGACAATTTTTAAGTCTTGCTGGCTATTTTCGTAAATTTGTTCCAGAGTTCCCAACAAAAAAAAGAAAAATCACAAATCTTTTGAGAAAAAATGAACCTTGGGTATGGACTGATGAGTATACTGCGCGGTTTTACAAAAAAGTATATTGATGCTTGTTTAACCTGCTTCACCCGAAAACGAACTCCAAGAATATCTTCTCATGATATTGACTCAATACTCAAAATCGCAATCCCATTCCACACCCTCTACGTAGATTGTTTAGGACCGTTACCAAAAACTGAAGAAGGATTTACTCATATATTTGTGGCTATTGACTCGTACTTCAAATACAGTTTTCTCTATGGACTTGAAACTCTAAAAACTGATGATATTGCAGATTGTATCAACAGTGCACACACCCAAAAAACAAATACCACTTCAAACATTATTTGGTTGCGACAATAGACTACCTGAAATTCGTTGTATAATTAATAATGCCTCCAGTGATAAGCTCCCTGAGCCTCCCTTGGATCATGAAAAATGGAAAATTTGTTAGAAAAAGACTCGAGCCAAATACGGAGCAACAAGAAAAATACTCCAAAAAAAAATTGGAGTCACATAAACAATTAACACTCTTAGGTCAACTAAATTTAAATCGGATAGGTTGAACGTTAAAAAGTTACCAATGTAGTATTACCCAACCGATATGAACTGAGAAAAGTCGGCGATGAAACAGAGTCTAAAAGAGTTACATCGTCAGCTGCTTATCAAATGCGTATTTGGAATAAGAAATGGAATCCTGAAGATTGTTCTGATATTTTTGCTGTGGATGAATTCAAAGGAGCAAAAGTTACATCCAAATTTTCACTCAAACTGAATGCTTCACTAAATGCTGTTTAAGATTACCCCTGGTTCTGAATTTGGTGTTACATATGTTGCATTTGAAATTATTCTCTTCGTCCGAGTGTATGTGTGTATGTTGTGTCAAATATCGTTTTTGTTTGAATTTTGCTTTGCAAATTTCACATTCAAAAGGACGAATATCCGAGTGTGTCAATTTGTGACTCATCAAATTGCATTTTCGTTTAAATTTTGCTTTGCAAGTCCCACATACGAAAGAATAATTATCTGAGTGTGTTAACATGTGCATTTTCCAATCGCCTTTATTTCTAAATTTTGCTTTGCATGTGTCACATTCAAAAGGATAAATATCCGAGTGTGTTAACATGTGCTTCTTTAAAACGTCTCTTCGTTTAAATTTTACTTTGCAAGTGTCACATTCGAAAGGATGAATATCTGAGTGTGTTATCATGTGATTCTTTAAATTGGATTTTCGTTTAAATTTTGCTTTGCAACTGTCACATTCAAAAGGATAAATTTCCAAATGTGCTACATTGTGATGGTTCAAATCGATTTTTGTTTTGAATTTTCCTTTGCATGTGTCACATTGAAACGGATAAATATCCAAATGTATCACTGAATGGTGTTTTAAGGATCCCTTAGTTTTAAATTTAGCTTCGCATGTATCACATTCAAAAGGACGAATTTCTGAATGTGTAATTGAATGATATTTCAAACTATTTTCGGTTTTAAATACAGCATTGCAAGTACAGCATCGAAACTTCCTAACAATATCTGATCGTGATGAATTTCCGACAGTTGAATATTCCTTTCCCTTTATTTCTTTATTTGAATCTATCAGTTCAATAGCTGATACTTCTATTTCGTTTTTGATGTCATCCTCTAGATAATTATTTTCTATCATAAACCTAAAAAAAAGTGTTTTAGATTCATAATTTAATTTTGAAATTGATTAGTACGAACACAAAGTAAATGGGATTGAAATTTCAAAGATTAATACAGATCTTAATATATTGATACAAAAGTTTTCATTATTCATAGAAATTTGTTCATTGTTGGTTTACTTTAATGAAGTTACCGTCATCATAAGTATTTACTCACAAAACTAGAAAATTTCAACAGAAATTGCATCGCAGTGCAGTACATATAGTACAGCGCCTATTTATCGTTTTATATGGGTAACTTTCAAAGAATTAGAGACAACAACATTTTTAAATATTACTTTTTCCTTATAAATGTAGGTGTGTAACATAAAAAAATATTGAGGTATTTTATGTTGAAAGTCAAGATAGACAATATTGCAATTTTTTTATCCGCATTCTTTCTATAGTGCTAGACTCTTGAGGCAAACTATACCTCTTGTTTCAACTGTTTACAAAAGTGTTTACCCTTGCTGTGTGGACTGTATTGTATTTCCTGGAAAAATCGGGACTCGGGACAAAATGACACACGCACTCGTATCCACCACCCTTTTATTTATTTAAACAAACTTGTATAGTCCAACAAACACCATTTTAAAGTCACGTGATTTTTCTCTATCCTTGTTGAATACATCTCAAACAGCGGTGATAGTAAAATTGACAAAAAAATTGCTGTCTAATTATTATTCATAATATTCTTACCTGAAATAGAATCCGTCACTGTCATCAATTAGTTTGTCAAAGTTATTTTCTAAAATAATACAACGAACAAATACAGCTAATAATTTTGACTTATATTAACCTTTTTCCAACTCGAAAAGAAGCAAATAGAAAACGGGTACCCAGTTTAAGGTCAGAATTTATTACAACAGACAGCAGATGCGACAAAAGTGAGTCTCGCAACAATTGCAAGTATTAAAATGGCCCTCTGATTGGTCAATACTACTTCAGAAACGCGTTTGTAAAATGCTAGTGGGAACATATATTAAAATTCAATAGTAATTAACCACCAGTAGCTTTTTGTAGGTGATATCAACGACATTATCAATGGACATACGTTTTTTGCCACTAGTATCACGTGAAATGGTATTTGTCGGACTTTACATGAAATGAAAATTTGATTTTTTTTTAGAATGATAGAAGGTGGAAGGCATGCTTTTCAATCAGAGATAAAACATATTGTCGGTTCCTAGCCTTTTTTTACTTATACGCGCTCTTCACTCTTCTCTACAGCTGACTTGTCGCTATATACTGTCAATTTTATTTTAGTTCGATCGCGCTGTTGCCACCTCTGCAAATTGTGAACATGCCCCCCACCTTGAAAGAATGAAATTATTTCAAATATAAATTTCAATCCAAATACATGGGCCATAAGGACAACTCAAAAACCGATAACTAAAAACTACTTATCTTAAATACCCTAGGGAAATAGGACAAAAAAAATAGGCCATCTGCCAAATGAGGCCGAATAAGCTAAATTTTTGCAAAGACCTTCGTTTTGGTGTTCTAATGAAGCACAAACAAATCTCATATGCTTACCCGTGTGCGTCTTGAGATATCGAAGTTCGGAGGTCATAAAAATCGATTTTTCGCGAAAATCCAGTGCATCTGACGTCGAAGAATCTAGAACAAAACCTACGTAAAATAGTATTCTCTACAAAATTGTTCATAAACATTTTTTTTGGTACGACCAACCGTTTTCGAGATATAGCGTGATAAAGCGGGAGCGCACATTCAAAATAGGTAATACTAATCTGTTAGTCTGGAGCAGTGATTTTCGAACTGGGTTCCGCGGCACCCGAAGGTTCCGCAAAGGGGCGATTGGGGTTCCGCAAGCAATAAAATATTTAAAAAAAAAAAACAATTGTGGGATCACCCAACAATGAAATCGTGTCATGAACATTAAAAGGATATTCTCAGTACTCCCCTAAATTTCTTGGGGTACTTTAAATCCCTCTTAAGTACATAAAATAGTGTATGTCAGGACTAAAGTGTTTTTCAATCCCTCGACAAATTAATTATATATATTATTTATATAATATACAGGGTGATTTACGTTATTACGTAGCCCGTGCATTAGCTTTGCAGGTGGATCAGATGCTATTTGTACTAATCCACCTGAAAACTGAACAATTCCTAATGCACAGGTTACGTAAATCACGGCGTATATGGACGTCCCTACTAATGTAGGTAACTACTATACTATATTTTTTTAAAATTTACTCCTTATTTAGAAGCTTATTATGTGGGGTTCCCTAGAAAAAAAACTGCGCTCTAGGGTTCCTCACTCTACAAAAGATTGAGAACCACTGGTCTGGAGAATGAAACTTTCAATAATAAAATTGTTAGAAATTTACTGATTTATAATAATTATTATTTATCTACAAGCATGCGGTAACTAAGGTATCACACGATTTTGCGTGTATATGCGTATATGCATATTTTTTGTTATGCATGTTATGTTATTAATTATTTAACATAAATTTTATTATAAATAAACAAATTTTCAACAATTTTAATATTGTAAGTTGTATTTGCCAGATTAACAGATTACGAAAAATGCATTTATAGTTATAGTTCCGTAGTATAATACAGTACTACCTATTTTTAATGTGGGCTCCCGCTTTATCACGCTATATCTCGGAAACGGTTGTACGAGAAAAATGTATATAAGTAATTTTGTAGAGAATACTATTTTACGTAAGTTTTGTTTTGAGTCGTCTGACATCAGATGCACTAGAAGCGAGATTTTCGCAAAAAAACGCTTTTCATGACCCTCCGATATCTCAAAACGCACAAGGGTACGCGTATGAGATTTTTTTGCGCTTCATTAGAATATCAAAACGAAGTTCTCTGTAAAAAAGGAAGACAAAAAGTATGAACCCTCGTGAAACAAAGTTTACATGAGCCACAAAGCCAACTCAAAACCTATAACTAAAACTACTTATCTAAGGGCAAGGACACACTTTTACTACAGTGCGTTTGATAACACCAGAGCTTGTCTTTATGAAAACAACTCGTACAACCTTGTCCGTACCCGGATGAATTTCCACTATTCGCCCTAGCTGCCATTTCAATGGCGGCAAGTTATCATCGCGCATACCATTGTTCCAACCGAAACGTTTTGTTGGCTAGTCTTCCACTTAACTCTACACTGTAATATTGTCCTATATACTCCTTACTCCACCTTCACTAGAAGTGTTGTTTTACCAGTGTTTGTTGCTGTGTACTGTCAATTTAATTTTAGTTCGATCGCGCTGTTGCCACCTCTGCAAATTGTCAACAATACCCATTTAGAATAACTCTATCCTTGTTTATCAATCATGAATCTGATGAAACCAAAAAATTTCGCACCAATCACAACGACTGGTAAAGGACTAGTAAATAGGTATTAAAAATTCTATAGTCACTCAAATTTAGCGGAGCAAAAGTTACATCCAAATTTTCACTCAAGTTGAATGCGTCACTAAATGCTGTTTTAGATTACTTCTGGTTCTGAATTTGATGTTACATATGTTGCATTTGAAATTATTCTTTTTGTCCGAGTGTATGTGTGTATGTTGTTTCAAATAGCGTTTTTGTTTAAATTTTGCTTTGCAAGTGTCACATTCAAAAGAACGAATATCCGAGTGTATTAATTTGTGATTCATCAAATTGCTTTTTCGTTTAAATTTTGCTTTGCAAGTCCCACATACGAAAGGATAATTATCTAAGTGTGTTAATAGGTGTTTCGTCAAGTAATATTTTAGTTTAAATTTTGCTCCGCAAGTATCACATGCAAAAAAATGATTATCCGAGTGTGTTATTATGTGAGAGTTCAAATCGGGTTTTCGTTTGAATTTCGCTTTGCAAATGTCACATTCAAAAAGACGAATATCCGAATGTATAATTGAATGATATTTCAAACTTCTTTCGGTTTTAAATACAGCATTGCAAGTATAGCATTGAAACTTCCAAATAATATCTGATCCTGATGAATATTCCTCTTCCTTTATCTCTTTATTTGAATCTATCAGTTCAATAGCTGATACTTCCATTTCGTTTTTCATGTCATGCTCTAGATAATCATTTTCTATCATAAACCTAAAAAAAAGTGTTTTAGATTCATAGTTTAATTTCGAAATTGGTTAGTAGGAGTAGGTACATAAAGTAGGTGGGATTGAAATTTCAAAGATATTAATACACATCGTAATTTATTGATACAAAAGTTTTCATTATTCATACAAATTTGTTCGTTGTTGGAATGAAGTAACCGTCATTATAAATATTCACTCACAAAACTTGAAAATTTCAACAGAAATTGCATTGCAATGCAGTACATATAGTGCAGCGCCTATTTATCCTTTTATATGGGTCACTTTAAACAAATAAGAGACAAGATGAAATTTGGTAAGAGTATTTGTTTTAGAGTACTTAATACCCACTGAAACCCCAGCGTTGAGCCGTTGAGCTCGTCACCCCAAAACCAACCCGTTAATCGGGTAAAATCTACTTTTTTTCACATTTTTTCTAATATCTCCAGAATTAAGCATTTAAAGAAAAAATGTCAGGAGAGAAAAATTTCTACTAAATAGGCATACATCAGTTTTTTTCAGATGTTCAGTGGCGTAGATATTGGGTATTATAGTGGGGATTGGGATCTTCTACGTTATATATAGTGTTTTTTCTATTGAACTATCTTCTGATTATCTGAATGACTAAGAAAGCGGATGTGCAGAATATCGATTAAGACATATATTGAGTAAAAGTGATTACAAGATTAGAAATAATGTGAAAACTTGACAAAAGTTAATCGGGTAAAATCTACTTTTTTTTAAAAATATTCATTGACGTAGAGATTAGATATTCAATTAAAGGGGTTTTTCTAAAAACCTCACTTATTTATTTGTAACCTTAAAATGACTCAAACTCAAACTCAAAATCTCTTTACATAAAATAATTATTCATGTACAATAAATACCGAAAGCTAACCGGGCTGGGGCCCCTTAACTTATATATTCACAGACAATTACTAAACCTAGGACAAAGACTATTTAAAGCTAAAACTCCGGCGTGACGCAGCACGCCGCCGCACACTTGCACGCCTAGCGTACAGTGCGCGATCTCTAGCACCGGTCGATGTTGTTGACCTGTCGAGTCCCTGTACCTATTTTTGTTGGATACCTTTCTTCGACGCTTTCTGGTTTCCGCTTTTGTGACCCTAGAGTCGTTGGTGAATACCACGAATGGCGCGCACTAGATCACCACCGTGACCTGTCTGAGGGTATTGGTTGTTTGCTCAGATTTGGGTTGTAGAGCGCCAGCGCCCTTCTGCGGGGAAAAGCATAGAAAAACCCCGCTTATCATTAATTTTATGGTAAAACAAAACAAAAAAGTTGTGCCCTTTGGGCGTTCGGGTCCACTGGACGCAGTGTCACTAACAATTGAGTGAGCTTTGAGGATGGGTGCGCGTGAGCGCGGGTAAGAATAAAAGGGGGTTCCACAACCCTGCAGCCTGACCAATCCTGAGGCCTGATGAGCCTCCAGGTAATAGTTTGGTGCAAGTGATGTGGAATTTTGGGATGTCAGAGAATGAGGGTTGGGGGTTGGGTGCAAGAATTTACCGGGATTGGGATATGCATGTTTGCAGCTAGATTGGGCTATTTGTGCCTAGATTTGTTGGTCGAAATGGGGGTGTTTGATGGCTAATTAGACAAGTTGGTTTCCTCATAGCCAGCGATAGAGGAGTTAGATACACACTGAATCTCTGGCTAGTTGGAATTTTCCGAAGAACTGATAATAGAATTTTATACCGTTGTCAGGATTGCCAGTCTCCTGCTTTAGACTTGGCAGTTGGCATTATCGCCAGATTTCCTTGTCTAATTTTGTCTCGGCGGGTGGATTTTAGCTGTGCATTGGATAGATTTTTTAATTTATTTGGAGTGTGGTTAGCAAGTTTTGGGATGTGGAAGGTGTTCATGGGGGTTCAAAATAGGTAAATTCTTGTATGGGGGACCGTGAACTATGGGGTTGTCTGGGTCATATCTCATGGCAGTTATGCTGCGTGTGATGGGGGATCCATTGATTCCCTCTCGGTAAAACCTATCGCTGACGTCATCCAGGTAGTCAGTGATATAGGGAATGGATGCTTGCACATGCATGTCCCTTATCCTGGCGTACCTGGACTCCGAAAGGACTTCCCTCAGGATGCGGTTTTGGAATCTTTGCAGCCGATTCCTTTGAGCGGTTGATATGATATTCCAGACAGGGGCCCCATAGGTCAACATTGGTCTTATTACCTGCTTATAAATTAATAATTTATTTGCAGGTGATAAGGAGGAGTTAGGGCCGATGAGGGGGTAGAGTTTTTGCTGCGTACTGAAGGTAAGAGCCAAAGCGTGGGATACATGATGATAGAATTTCATTCTCTGATCGAATATAATGCCGAGGTATCTGGCTTTTGGGGATAGAGTCACTGGGATGTTGTTTACGATAAGTGGGGTGGGCATGGTGCTATTGGTATGTTTCTTGTGGAAACATATTATTTCCGTTTTTTGACCATTAACACCAAGCTTCCACTTATCGTAGTAGGGTTGAAGGAGTGAAAGGTGATGGGCAAGTTGAAATTTTGTTGCCTGAGTGTAGAAGAATTGAGCGTGAACAGCGGTGTAATCTGCGTATACCGCCAGGTTTGTATTTTGGAATTTTGGAATGTCCGCTGTGTACAGAGAGTACAGCAGTAGACTGAGTGCCGACCCCTGCGGCACTCCGGCCTGAATGGGTTTGGAGTTTGAGAGGGCGTCTTCCTGTTTGACGCAGAAAGTGCGGCCGCTGATAAAAGACTGTATCAAGGAGATGAGGTGCAATGGGAAGTTGAAAATTGCAAGAAGTTTATAGATAAGGCCTGCGTGCCAGACCCTATCGAAGGCGCGCTCCATATCTAGGAGCAGAAGTGTCGTGTTCATGCACCTGTTGAACGCTTGGAAGACATCGCAGCAGATTTTGGCTGCAAGAAGAGTTGTGTTGTGACGAGGGCGGAATCCGAACTGCTCGTTTGGGAGGATGGAGATGTTTTCGACGAACCTGTTGACCCTAGACCGGATTAACTTCTCCACGAGCTTGGCAAAGGAGTTTACAAGGGAAATTGGGCGGTAAGAGGATGGGAGTGTAAGGTTTTTTCCTGGTTTGGGGCAGTGATGCTTTAACCCTTCTCTGGCCCGTAGGTCAATTATTTGGTATGGCCTTTCATGAGTGATTGTTCTTTTCTATAGGGTTAAATAAAATCATTCAGACGATTTCAAACTACTAACCTGGCAGAATAGGAAGGAAAAAAATGTTGCCAAATAGTATTCGGTAAAATCAAAGAAAGGTACTACAAAATGATGGAACAGGAATGGTCACAAAACATGCTCTGGTCGGAACGTCCTAAAAGAAAATGATGGCATTGAGCTCCCAGCCTACCAATCACCACATATGGATGCCGGGGACTAAGTGTACTAGTGGGTGCTTCGGAAGAACAGCTGCATGGCTTGGGATCTAATCCACTAGCGAGGAAAAAATGCATAAAGAGTTGCAACTCTGAGGAAAATTCGGACCACGTTGCCTGTGCATGTCCTTCAAGCTCAACAACAACAAGGCACGACTTCGTGGTACACTGGACCCTTAAGACACTGCTCAAGTCCCTGGATGCTCCAGAAGAAGCTGAAAGAAACTTACAATTTGGCAAAACAGCGCAAACACTAACAGGTTCCTGCTGTAGTTGCCAGTTGCCACGTGCCCGTGCTGCGCTAATGACGCGACGGCGATTCAGCGCAGCTCGGTGACTGTAGGGCGTGTTCCGGATTGAGGCTCGATGGAGCAAGCGGAGCGATTCCAGAGCATCGTGACGTTAGGCAGTACACTCTGGCCAAACCAAATGTGCTTGTGCAGTGTGAATTATAAGAAATAAAAAGTATTGAAGTTTATGCTAGTCCTGCTATTAAACAAGTCGATGTTTTTAATATAGTGGGCTTTTATATTTTATACTATAAGTTAAAAGCCAGCAGTTGGCCTTTATTCTCTACTGGCCCGTAGGACATGACCTAATTGTCCTAACGGATAAAGTGTCCCTGGTTTGGGGATCATAACCACTACAGCCTTTTTCCATTGAAAAGGAAAATGCTGTAGTTTTAGGATTGCGTTAGTTATTTGTACCAGTTGGACAATAACTTTCCGCGGAATATTTTTAAGGGCTCGATATGGGATGCCATCTGGTCCGGTGGCCTTTTCGCTTGGGAGCCGGCGGATAAATCGTGTCATCCCACCAGGCGTGACAATGAGTTCAGCGAGCAAGTGCTGGGGGATGGGGTATTTCCTAATAGCAAAGGCTGTCGCTATACGCTCGATTTCCTCCTGTTCAGGGGAGTTGGGCGGGAGACCGGAATGAATACCCTTCATGAACGAAGCCAGAGCTTCCGCCTTGTCTGGGGCAGTGACGCAATCCCTGCCATTACTAATAAGTGCAGGGGTACGCACAGGCTGCCGCCTCATTTTTGACTGAAGGCGCCACAGAGAGTTATCTTGAGGACGAAGGTTTTGGAGAGTTTCTGTCCATTTGCGATTCCTGAGCTCGCTGATGCCATCTTTGATGGCACCTTCGAGCTCCCGAACGCGCTGGCGATCCTCGTCCCTTCGGAGGCGTTGTAACCTCCTCCGGGTGCGATTCTTCAGCGAGATGAGTGCAATGAGCTCTCGTGAGAGCTCCTCTCGGCCTTGATGAACAGTCACACGGTTAGCAAGGGAAGTTTGGGTTTGCTGGACATTCCTGGTCAAGGTTGAAACCTCTTGCTCAAGAGCTTCAAAGGTGTCAATTTGACCAGGAATTTGGGTTATGGTGTTGAGATTCTGCCGAAACAGGGGCCAATTGAAGTTTTTATAACTCAGACGAACTTGTGGGCGGGGAGGATCAAGTTCGCCCCAGGTGAAGAAGACGGGTAGATGGTCCGAGCTCAGGGCATTGATCGTAGCTAGATCTGAAAGTTCCCTGAGTCCTTTGCTGATGGCAAGGTCGATGTATGTAGGTGTCATGTTATTGCTGGGGTAGTGGGTGGGCGATTCAGTACTGAGGAGTATCAACTCCGGTCGGTCGTTGACGAAATCATTTAGGATCATACCGTTGGTATTTCCTCTATGATTCCGCCAAAGTCGGTGTCTAGCGTTTAGGTCTCCAAGCAACAAGGAGCGAGAGTTTTGGGGGAAGAACGGAGTTAGGTTGGCTACTGACAGGCGGGTCTGCGGGGCGTTGTAGCAGCCATTGATCAGACGCCATTCGCAAGCTGGATGCTCACGTGCTCAATGGCAGTTCGCCACTGTGGCATCCGCTTGTATGCGATTGAGTTTCTGATCAATATCGCCACACCACCCGCGCGGCGGCCGACTCTGTCAGAGCGTTCAACGGAGTAGTTATCCACCACGAGACGATCTTCATCCCCCAGCCATGTTTCCACGACTACGGCGATGTCGATCCTCTCGTGACGGAGGAAGTGGATTAGCTCACCTAATTTGCCATTGAGGCTATTAGCGTTCCAGTGGACGATTTTGACCATTGCTTATAGAGAACTTTTTTAGATCTGAAACGAAGAACTGGCGGCTGGCGTTAAACAGCTCCGCCTCATCATTGCATTTCTCGAGCATGGCAATGTAGTGATCTAGGGCGCGCATCATGCCGTCCATGTTTACCAAAGACTCTAGGCGGGCAAACTTAGTTTGAAACGCCGAAAATGTATCCTCTAAATAGGCAGGGGCTTGACGGTCGGGGCGTAGCACAGGCTCGCGATCGCGCATTGTATTCGCGGCATCCCGCACTCCGCTTTCGCGCACTAATCCCCGAGGGAAATTAACATCGTAGTTCGATGGATGTAGCTGCGGTTGTGGCCGCTGATTTGGAAGCTCTCTGGGGGGCTGGAATTGCACCTGAGGCGGTTGTCTGGGTTGCCGCGCCTGGACCGCTCTTCGGTCCCAGGCTGATATTTGGGGTCTCGGGGCAGGAACAAAGGTAGGTCTGGGGGCACTTCTGTCTTCTAGCATCTGCTTCCGGTATTTGTACACCGGGCAACTACTGGCCATTGCCCGGTGCGCTCCATTGCAGTTGGCGCACACCGACTGTTTATCTCTATTTGTACAGTCGGCTGTCATGCGCGCCCCTGCGCATTTGGAGCATCTGATCGCTCTATGGCATCCAGTCATAGTGTGCCCCCAGGATTGGCAACTTATGCATTGGGATATTTCCTTCCGGTTACGCCTCTCTTCCCACTGTACCCGTGAAGCGAAGACTGTTTTGACTGTGGCTAGCAGTTTCGCCACAGTCCATTCTGGATTTGTGATCACGAGGTACAGGGGATTGTCCTGCCCCGTGTGTTTCATAGGGTATACTTCCTTGACCCGCATATTGTACCTGTCGGTTAGGTATTCTTTTAGCTCAGTCGGTAAGTAGTTACCCTTCATTCCCCGCATGACAAAGACATGTGTTTTTTCTGCGGGCATCTGGTAAGTATGGTACTCTGCACCGTCCTGAGCTAAATGTCTTGTCATAGACTGATGGTCCTGCATATTTTTTGTGTATAGGATAACAGAGTTCCTGGCATACTTTATTTCTACTTGTTCAGTGGTTATCGTAGAAGCCATGCGCAGGAACTCTTTATGGTTACCTAGCTTGCCTCTTACCACTATTGGGGGTGGGAGGGCTTTTTTGCCGGTGGCTTTGGGGGTGGGGGTGGGGATGGTTTCCACCACTTTGGCCCTAATTTCCTCTTGGGATCTGTTTGGGTTTTCTGGCTCGGGCTCTGTCTCCCTTTCCTTGCTTTCAAGGACTTGAAACCTGTTGTTAGTGGGGATTTGAAACAGGTTTCCAAATCCCGTGGCCCTGATTATTTGGGGGTTGTTGGTCGGCGAATTTGCCCTCGATGAAGTAGCTGAAGGCTGGTTTAGCTGGTTCGGCATGGTCTTTGGTTTGATTGTTTTCATCGTTAGTTTTTTGAGAGCACCAGTGTTATTCTCTGGGCTGCTCATCGGACGCTTGGTAGCCTTGGTTTTAGCTTTTACTATGAGGGGGTGGTTACGTAATATGTGGCTGATGGTTAACTCCACCACGTCTTTTACCTCCTCCTCAGAGTGAGATTGGAAGAACTGTAAGTTCTTTGCACAGTCCTGGCATGATGGTGCATGCGATTTGAGCCTGTTAATGACTTTTGCCACACTTCTTCTGGTGGGGTTGTTAGAGGCTAGAGAGTTTGTAGATGAGAAACTCTGCACGCTCTCACTGTCAGAGTCCTCATTGGATTCCATTTTGGGATCCCCTCCTGAGGTATCCTTCGTATGGGTCACCCCCTCACTTATTGTGAGATTGGGCCCTCACTTGTTTCGGGGTCCCCTGGCTATGGGACGCTCCCTAACATTTATTGAAAGTGTTGCCCTCACTTTGGTTAGTGGCTTCCCTCACTTTTCGTGGGAGAGAAGGTACGGTCGATTTTGGAGACGTCCCCTCACTTTTGGACGTCTCTTTATATCAGTGCACTTATTTTTACAAGTTGTTGGATTTTGGTCGAAACCTTACTTGTAAAAAATTTTGAGATTTTTGCTAAGTCGCTGGTCCCCTTACTTCGCGACTTGCTAATAGCTGGGTGGTGCCCCAACTTTTGCGGTTTGGATTTTTGGCTGAATTTTTCCAAGTCCAAAATTCAGTAGTTTCGTGGTTCCCTTACTTGTGTTGGGTGTTGTGCAAATTTTCGGCAAAATTTGCAGGGTCCAAAAATTGGTATTTTGTTGGTTCCCTTACTTGTGGTTGGGTGTAAATTTTTACAAGTCCATGTACCCTGACTTGATTTTTGGTATTAGTGGTTTGGACGTGTTTTCTGCTGATTTGTTGGTGCCTCAACTTTTGGTGATGGTGTGAAATATATATATATATACGGGTGTGCCCTCACTTTTCCTGCCGATGGATAGATGGTATGGGTAGATGGGCAGGTACCCTTACTTATTTTTGTTTTCCTATTTGTGTGGAATTTGTGGTATTCCACACATAAAAAACACAAAAGTAAAAATGGACCAATAAGGTCGAAAAATGTATGGGGCGAAAGCCCCGAGAAAACTGGGTAGCTGTGCTAACTCAGCACTTACCCGGCGAACGTTTTGCGCGTGAAAACGAGGAAAATCTGGACACATTCAACTTGAATGTGCCGAGGTATAAAAAACTGTGTATACACGAAAGGAATGCACTGAAAAAAGGTTTGTTTGCTTTATAAGCGTATGCGACCGCACAGGACGAGAACTGGCAGGTCAATAAAATGAGCATTTAGGTACCTATAAAGGCAAAATCATTCCGTTTAAGAAGTAATTTTTGCCAGTTTACATGATGCGAAATTCTAGAAGCGAATTTTCAGGTATATTCAGGGTAGGTATTTCATATTATGTTTTATAGCCGCGTTCACCAGATACAAACGTTGGTAAACGCTTTGCAATTGTTCTGCTAAACGCTACGTTGAATTTGTGTTGAAACTAAACATGTTTTGCAGACGGTCGCCATTTTTGCAAACATAATTTGAGTGTTTATAAATTTCAACACTTTGTGTTTTGTGTGGTGACCTGTCATTCAGAGGGTGACTTTCTGTCATTGAAAAGTTGAATCGTTCAGCAGAACCAAGAGTTTACCCAACGTATTCTGTTTGTATTTGTAAACTGTTTACAATCCGTTTTGGTTCTGGTAAACATAGCTATTTTTATTAATGGCATATCATACATCTCACAGGAGACTCGCGCGAAAGTTAAAGATAGTTTAACTTGTTGTTGACATTTCCCCGCTGTGGTTCAAATTTTGAAAATTCCCCGTCCGCAACGCGATTTTCCGCTTCAGAGAACTTGACTTGTCTAAACAACCACGGCTTTTTTGGTACATCATTCTCCGTTTAGTACGTAGGTATCTACTTGTAGTAGAAATTTCCCTTTCCCGTCGCGTCGTATTTATACTTCCTCGAGAGAAAGTGGAGTACGTATGTGCGATTTGTGATTTTTCTTTGTGGGCCACTGATGCGGTTAGAGGTAAAAAGACTTTGATTGAAAAAAGTAAATATCTTGGCGATGATCTATGGAAGAAAATTGCGAATAATAT
Organism: Ceutorhynchus assimilis; assembly: GCA_917834065.1. Classification (NCBI taxonomy): domain Eukaryota; kingdom Metazoa; phylum Arthropoda; class Insecta; order Coleoptera; family Curculionidae; genus Ceutorhynchus; species Ceutorhynchus assimilis. Next base: position 9,632,734 of record OU892286.1, on the reverse strand, counting down.
GACGGTTAGAATACATAAAAAGTGTCAGAAAATTTATTTGATCAAAAAAAAAGAAGAGTTTGGAAAATATTGACTCTTTACAGCAAAGTGGTATGTCTTCAGGTGCTTCTCCACTACGCCATTGAACATTGCTGTAAACCTATTTGGTAGGAAATTTTCTTCTCTACAATTTTCATCTCTTGACATTTTTTTCTAAAATGCTTAGTTTTGGAGGTATAATGAAAAAAGTAAAAAAAGGTAGATTTCACACTCCCTAAGGGTTGATTTTGGGGTGACGGACTCAACGCCTCGACGCTGGCGTTTCAGAGGGTATTAAGTACCCTAAAATAAAGTATCTTGCCAAATTTCAGCTTGTCTCCAATTTGTTAAACATCGTCCTGGATGGTCCCTGTACATACTTCGAAATAATTGGGAAAAGGTCAAGTTTAATTGTTTAATTGACTCTTCAGCAATACCGAGCTTCCGGAGCTATTTTTCCCATTCTTCAGGGCTATGATAAAATTGTAAGATGTACAAAAGGTAACATATAAATTCCAAAATAAAAAAAAAGTCAGTAAGTAATTTAAAAAATAATAAAAAATGTGTACAATTTTTATACAAAATTTATACTTTACCTTGTGGTTAGTTTATAAATTATAGATTATAATGACTTATAAAAGACGAGTTCGGTTACTTACAAAATTATTTTAATTAATTAAAATCTATTCAAAATATTTTATTTGAAACAAAGCAAATTACAGTATTTATGAACAATTAAATTTATATAATTTATATCCTTGTAGTTTCTAACCTTGTTTTCAAATAAAATACGGAGATGCATTATAAAGTTCTACAAGGAACTTGTTTGCATTTGATCCATATTTAATTTTACTTCCTCGGTAGAATTAGGTACAAAGACATTTTGTGTATCGCAAATAATTCTAATAAATATTTTTAATTGGTACTCTACTAGTGCTACAACAATACAATCCATATTATATCTGCTTTTCCTTTAAGCCCTCATCAAAACTTAAAACTACCCCAACTTAACTTAAATTATTTTAAAAGCATGCATTTATTTTTTTTATTTCTTTAATTTTTCTTCAATTTTCTTTTTATAAAATAAATACATATAACAAATAATAAATATAATGATTTAACCCCCACTTCTTATCAAGGAGAAGAAAGTTTTTCTTTTGAATGAAGTTGTTATGCCGGTATTTTCTTTCTGTTTCCAGTTTTTTTTAAACTTTATAGCTACTGAAGTTTGTTTCACCAGGGTTCATACTTGACCTTGAAACTTGAAAAAAAAAGGATTGCCGTAGATTAATTCATATGACAAATTCAATTTTTTTGACAAATTAAAATAAATGACTTTTGGTTGAAGAACCAACGAACGTTTTTGACGTCATTGATTTGTTTCAATCAATTTGTGTTTGTTAAACAAGGAAGGCAAATTTTGGTGGCAAGTACAAACCCTGGTGAAACAAACTTTACATATTTACATTTAAAATTTATTTTTTATATTGAAATTAAATTTAATTTCACAGATTACTCAATATTTTATTTTTAAATTTTATTTTTTGTTATATTTGTAAATTCTTAATTTAATTGTAAGTATTTTTTATGTCTATCCACCTCTGCACCGTTTTTTCTATGTTTTTGATCCAGTTTTTAAGTTTGTCCCTAAATCAAATCAAAATACCTATATTGAAAATTTACACTTGTCTGAATACCTCACTGAATGTTGTTTCAAATTACCCTTGGTCCTAAATTTAGCGTTGCATATGTTGCATTTGAAATTCTTCTCATCCGAATGGGTTGATATATGACTTTTCAAATCGCCTTTTCGTTTAAACTTTACTTTGCAAGTGTCACATTCAAAAGGACGAATATCCGAATGTATTATTATGTGCTTTTTCAGAGAGTCTCTCCGTTTAAATTTTGCTTTGCAAGTGATACATTCAAAAGGGTAAATATCCGAGTGTGTTTGTATGTGAGACTTCAAAACGCCTTTTTGTTTAAATTTTACTTTGCAAGTGTGACATTCAAAAGGATAAATATCCGAGTGTGTTAACATGTGCGCCTTCAAATCGCATTTTTGTTTAAATTTTACTTTGCAAATGTGACATTCAAAAGGACGAATATCCGAGTGTGCTAACATGTGCCTCTTCAAAACGCTTTTTCGTTTAAATTTTACTTTGCAAGTATCACATTCAAAAGGATGAATGTCCGAGTGTGTTAACATGTGCATTTTCAAAGTGCATTTTCGTTTAAATTTTGCTTTGCAAGTGTCACATTTAAAGGGATGAATATTCAAGTGTGTTGACATGTGCATCTTCAAATCTCCTTTTCTTTTAAATTTTGCTTTGCAAGTGACACATCCGAAAGGATGAATATTTGAATGTGTTATCATCAGGTGATTCTTTAAATGGACTTTTCGTTTAAAGTTTGCTTTGCAAATCTTACATTCAAAAGGATAAATATCCGAGTGTGTTAATATGTGAGTCCTCAAACCGCTTTTTTGCTTAAATTTCCTTTCACAAGTGTCACATTCAAAAGGATAAATATCCGAGTGTGTTAACAGGTGCATCTTCAAAGTGCTTTTTCGTTTAAATTTTGCTTTGCAAGTGTCACATTCAAAAGGATGAATATCCGAGTGTGTTGATATGTGAGTCTTCAAATCGCTTTCTCGTTCAAATTTCGCTCCACAAGTGCTACATTCAAAAGTACCAATATTTGAATGTGATATCAACTGATATTTTAAACTTGATTTTTTGTCGAACCTAGCATTGTAACATTGAAATTTCCCAACAATATCTGCTCCTGATGAATTGGCGTCATTTGAATGTTCTTTTATAAATATTCTTCCAATTGGATCTATTAGCTGAATTTCTGACACATCTATAGCTTCATCGTCTAGATATTCATTCTTTACGGTAAACCTAAAAAAAAATGTTCGTTAGATTCATAGTTGGATTTTGAAATTTCACGAGCTAGAGAGGATTACAATTCTGAGAATATTCATGTATTAATTTAGTCATACAATATCTTGAAACAATGAAAGGAAAAATTCACCAAGTCTGGGTTTTAGAATATTTATTTCTTTATTTACTTAATAGTTACAGGTGTTTCGCTCATACAAGTATCATCAGACAGTAAAAATGAAAAACTACAGGGGTCGTATTTTCGAATATTCTCGCATACGAAGTTTGACACGATTCCGAATGCTCCCCATTTAATTTACATTGCTGTCAGTCAAATTTCGTGTACGAAATGTACTCGAATGAATTCGAAAATACGACCCCAGAACAATGATTGTGAAAAGTTTCTACAGTTTAGGGACGGTTTATCAATCAAGGAATAACTCGCAGAGTTGGTTGAATCTGTGTCAATACTACCTCTGGGCTAACTACCTAGTTGAGTCGAAAGGTGTTTTTCCAAGCTTTTTTAACCCAGGGCTGGTAAACTCTTTCTTTGAAGGTTGGCATTACTTATGCAACGTTGGCGTTCTGCTCATAACCCAATCAGAGCAAATTTCATAGGTTGAAAATGGCTATTTGTACCAATCAACAACGCTCTGACTGGTTTGTGATTTCTGTGAGAACAGACCTGAATATCTTCAATCGGATTTGACCGCAACTTCGTGGTAGTGGTAGTCCGCTCATGCATGTGTTACGTTTCAAATTCCCAAGTATTTTGGTTATGATTTCTTTTTAATTTAGTAATACATTTGGCTAACCAGTAACCTTGCCTACCAGGAACAATCTGATCATAGCGTTGACTCGGGCACTGATTAACAAATACCCTTACTAGTACTTATAATCCTGAGAAAAACGAATATCCCATCATTTCTATTGTTTTGTTTTTATGATTAGCTATTCCGTCAGCCAGCGGTGAACTCGTAATCTATTTGGGACATGCGTTACTGATTTATGTATCGTCTGTCGCAATGCAATGTTTTCCGTCACTCCCTGTTGTTTTAAATTTGGCTCAGGCAATCCTTGTCAGATTCGTGTTGAGAAAACTATCATTTGTTAAACGTTTAAATACGTTGTGAGATAGGTACCCCGTATCTAATGTTGCTAATCTTGTTGCATTTGATGCTGTCTTTCTTTAACGCATAAAGAATACTGCGATGCATTTTTCTTTTCAGGAACATACCAATTAAATGATTTTTCGTTGCCATCTTGAGAAACCTGTTAACCCTAAAATTTGAATTTTTTATAAATAAGATTGTTCCTATTTCGTTTTGAATTAAGTTGCCATTTTGAAATCCTTCGCTGATTTTGGGGAGGCTGACGGCAGCCATCGTTCTTTTTGCATCAGACCACCAAAGGGAAAACGTGCCAGGCTACTGTGGCTAGAAAAACTAGATTTTCTACCCTGTTTTGGGATTCTAAACAGTGCCTGGATAAACCTAAATTCTCTTTTCTGATCATTAGCAATACGACGGGAACAACCAGCTAAGTCAAAAACCATATAATAATTTTGAATTAACCTAGTAACCTAGTGGGAAATTGGTAGTTTACCAGGAGCCTCTTAGGTTTAGTTGAAGCCCCCTGCCATCGGAGAGAGGGCTTGAATTTCACATTGCAAGTTTCACATTCAAAAGAAAAAATATCCGAGTGTTTTACTGAATGACTCTTCAAATGGATGGCCTTTGCGTTTGAACTTTGCTTTGCATGTGTCACATTCAAAAGGCCAAATATCCGAATGTGTCATTATGATACTTTAAATGTGATTTAGTTTTGAATAAAGCATTGCAAGTCTAACATTTGAACTTCCTAATATTTGGTCCTGATGAATTGGCGTAGGTAACTTAAATATTTCTCCTTCTTTATAAATATCGCTTCATTTGTATTTTTTTGTTCAATATTCCATACTTCTATTTCTATCATAATACCATCATCTAGATATTCATTTTTTATCATAAATCTGAAAAATGTTCTTGTTAGATTTATAGATTTTGAAAGACTACACTACACTAGGTGGCATTAAAATTCCAAAAATTAATACATATGCTAATTTATTACCCCAATATCTTTGACAATTGTTGTTCTACTTAAATGTAAACTTTTTTTTCTGATTATTTGATATTTTTGAATAAATCCTTCACCAAAAGTTCTTAGTAGCTTTTTTTACGACTTAATTCCAGGTTTTTCTATTCTACTTAGAATACATGATTATGAATATTTTAACAAATAAAAATTCCTATTTTCTAATAGTAGGTTAGCAAAAAAAAACTATATTCCTCGGTAGAGAAAGTCATTATACATATATCTTGCGCATTATAAGCCTGGGCGCCTCGGGTTATAAAAGTACTCGGTATAATATATCGAGTACCAATAATAATAACCAACTTTTCTACATAGGTACATAATATATCTACTATAATTGAACAAATTGATATAAAAGTTTACTGATAACTTATCGCTAATTTAAACTGAATACAACATTAGTCTTATTTAACCCTTTGACGCCTAACGGGACTTATATGTCCCAGCAAGAGTCTAAAAAATTCTGCTGGGCTTATTACAGCTCTTAAATGTATAGTATGGGATCCCAGCAGTAGTTTATGGACTCATTCAAATATTTTGGCGAATGCGGTAGGAAATCTCACAACACTTTTTCGCGGAAGACTTCAGTCGTTTGTTTACCTCGTTCGCCGCCACATGTTCGTTGTTTATTTTCGAATTTTTGAGTGGTTTTCGTCACTATTTTGTGCAATAAATGAAAATTAATAGTGGTAAAGGTAAGTACCAACTAGTTTTGGGGTTTTGTATAAAAAAAAAATTGCCCTCTATTATATTTTATAAGAAATAAGACTGTGGGACATATATGTCCCATGAGTATTTTTTAGTGGGATATATTTATCCCAACAGTGACTTTCATTCTTATTATTTTACCCAGAATGAATCGAAGACCACTTTCTCAGAATGAGTTGGAGATGCTGCTAGAGGACCAGTCCGATGGAGAGGATCCTTTTCATGCTTCGGACGAGTCGGATAGCGATTATCTGCCATCTGATGAAGAAACAGATAGACCACAATCTCCGTTTTCTCCAATGGAGGAAGACGAAAACAGTTCTGACGATGAAGATCATGCTCTCAACCAAAACATGTTTGGCCGAAGAACTGATAGGAATTGGAAGAGAAGGAGCGAAAATAGTACGAAAGCGAGCGACAGGAAGACCGTCAAGCTCATCGAGACATTTATATAATGTAGGCGATCATCTGCCCGTAGAAGGACGCACTCGTCGAAGATGCTTTAGATGTGCGAAAAAGAAGAAAGAAGTTCGGACAAAAATCATGTGTACTACGTGTGATCTACTCTTCTGTAAAAAATGTTTTACACCTTTTCATACTTGAATGTATAAAAATATTTAAATAAAACAACTATTTTGAAAATATAGCATTTCATTCCACATGCCTTATGGGACACATATGTCCCATGTCCCAGTCCTGAAGGGACATATATGTCCCATACTCAAAAATCAATAAGAAAATATTTAAAAATTCCAAAATTGTAAATTTTACATGTTTATGGCATATGTTTTTGAATAGTGATACAAGATATGACAAAATTTAATTGAGCAAAACTCGGCGTCAAAGGGTTAAACTCGAATGGTGAAATTATGTACATTAGAATTCTACGGGAACTCCGCGGAATTTCACGTAACGATAATGTAATTGATCTTCAATATATTTATAAGGGAACTCGTTTGTAGCGTAGCAGAAATAATAGCTAATTAAAAGTGAACGAAAAATGTGGACTGATCTCAAGGTTCCTACAGTTCATAGGTTGTCTGGTAATGGGTAATTTGATGAGGCATCTGGGGTGCCTTATGGAGATTTGAATTATGTTGGGGCATACTGATGACATCATAAAAGTTATCAGGCAACCTCCCTCTTTTAAAAAAACCTTGGACTGGTCTAGGATTTGAACGTACTTATTAGATAACCAGTCTAAAGCTCTACCAACTGAGCTACCGAACTCTTCGGTTCATTTCTACCCAATCGATCAAGTGGCACAATCCTAAATTCTTACGTTTATAAATAGTTATGTAGGTACATAACAAACGCGGAAAGTAATACTTTTCTGCACGCAACGGCAGTTGACTGACTAACGAGAACCGGAATAAAGTCAAGCCATTAAGGGCGGTAAAGGCATTTTCCGCATGTGCTAGTACATAGTTTTACCTAATAAGTATCTAAAAATATGTATACAAATTTATTTTTATGGATAACGATTAACGACTGTTGATAATTTATGGTTTTTGAAATAATTGGGAAACACTTTAAGTTTACCATATAACAACAGCAAAATTACCAGAAAGCAACAAACTTGAATAAAACCAGGAGAATAATTTTGCCTACAAAATTTTTTCTTGATTGATATTCGGCTGGACTATTTCACGAGAAAAACGAGCCAAATTTTCATTTAGAATTTTTTTTTTTTTTTCTGACACTCACTAGCTGAAAAACCATCATGTTGTTTTGTCCAGGTAGGAGTTTTGTCAGTAGGAAACAGGCCGTTCCTATGACATTTTTTCAGTGTAAAACACTAGCACAGAACAACACTATTGAAATATAGTATTTTCAATACCCATTTGGAATAACGCCATCCTTGTTTATCAATTATGAATCTGATGAAACAAAAAATCACAAATCACTAAAACGACTGGTAAATGACTAGTACTTCCAAATAGGTATTAAACATTCTATAGTCACTCTCAAATTTAGCAAAGCAAAAGTAACATCTGCGGTTTCACTCAAATTGAATGCGTCACTAAATGCTGTTTTAGGTTACCCCTGGTTCTGAATTTGCTGTTACATATGTTGCATTTAAAATTATTCTTTTCGTCTGAGTGTATGTGTGTATGTTGTGTCAAATGGAGTTTTTGTTTAAATTTTGCTTTACAAATTTCACATTCAAAAAGACGAATATCCGAGTGTGTTAATTTGTGACTCATCAAATCGCCTTTTCGTTTAAATTTTGCTTTGCAAGTCTCACATACGAGAGGATAATTATCTTAGTGTGTTAATAGATGTCTCGTTAAGTAAAGTTTCTTTTTAAATTTTGCTCCCAAGTATCACATGCGAAAAAAATGATTATTCGAGTGTCTTATTATGTGAGACTTCAAATCGTATTTTCGTTTGAATTTTGCTTTGCAAGTATACCATGCTGAATGTGTTAACATATGATCCTTTAAATTGATTTTTCTTTTAAATTTTGCTTTGCAAGTGTCACATTGAAACGGATAAATATCCAAATGTTTTACTGAATGTTTTTTTTAAGGCTCTCTTGGTTTTAAATTTAGCTTCGAATGTATCACATGCAAAAGTGTAAATATCTGAGTGTGTTGAAATGTGACCCTTCAGATTGCCTTTTCGTTTGAATTTCGCTTTGCAAATGTCACATTCAAAAGGATAAATATCCAAATTTCCTAGTTTGTGACTCTTCAATTGGATTTCTCGTTTAAATTTTGCTTTGCAAATGTCACATTCAAAAGGATAAATATCTAAATGTGTTAGTTTGTGATTCTTCAATCCGATTTTTCGTTTAAATTTTGCTTTGCAAGTGTCACAATGAAACGGATAAATATCTAAATGTATCAGTGAATGATGTTTTAAGACTGACTTGGTTTTAAATTTAGCTTCGCATGTATCACATTCAAAAAGACGAGTATTCGAATGTGTAATTGAATGATATTTCAAACTATTTTCGGTTTTAAATACAGCATTGCAAGTATAGCATTGAAACTTCCTAATAACATCTGATCCTGATGAATTTCCGACAGTTGAATATTGCTCTCCCTTTATCCCTTTATTTGGATCAATCAATTCAATAGTTGATATTTCTATTTCGTTTTTGATGTCATCCTCTAGATAATCATTTTCTATCAAAAACCTAAAAAAAAAGTGTTTTAGATTCATAATTCAATTTCGAAATTGATTAGTGGGTACACAAAGTAGGTGGGATTGAAATTCCAAAAATTAATACACATGGTGGTTTATTGATACAAAAGTTTTCATTATTCATACAAATTTGTGTAAAGGTTTTAGTTTTCCGGGACTCAGAACTTAGAATATTAGAGCAGACAGATAGTCTCTTTTCCGATCGGGAAATCAATTTTCTGATTAAAAATATATAATAGGAAAATGATGTATATGAATCTAAAAAAGAAATATATATATATTTAAGGAAATTCTAATTGACATAGATAAAATAATTAACAACAAATATTCCAAGCACCAATATTTTCTGACGAAACCTGAATTCTTGGTTCTCTCAGTTCCAGTATCGCTTTCTGCAGTGGTGTATCTAAAAGTGTTTTCGAGACATTTTTTTGCCGACCTATTTTGTTGAATTGTGCCCTAATTGGTTTTGGGTAGCTGACGCCTTTTGTCTATTATCCTGAGCGAAAAATTGCTGATTTTGACCAAGCTTTTTGGACATAAAACCAAAAAAATTCCTCGATAGGAAATTATCACAATATGGCCGCCTGATATCTCTGGTAAGTGTCAATATTCTTTATCAGGTGTAGTGAAAAATATCATCCAAACTCCAATTTCAGGCCATTTTATTCTTCTTATTCTTTGTCTCTACCTCTAACCTCCATTGCTGTTCAACTCTTTTCGGTTGGCTACCTCCATCTGTTTCCTGAAGACCAGCAAAAGAATAAAAGAAAAGTGAGAAGCACGAAATTGGATTTTGCACGGATTTGTTGGTTTGGAGTTTGTTCCAAGTATTCGTGATTGACTCACTCATAAAACTACCCATGAACTATACCCAGAACTTGCAACTCGAAAATCAGGAGGGTTCGTTCCATTTATTCCAGCATTCCCGAGTTACTATATACCTACTTAGAAAAAAAATGCCTTTCTGAAAACAAAAATTTACAGACACTTATTTATTTTAAATTAATTTGTACTTTTATCAGTGTAGCTATAGCCACTAGTGTAATAACGCTAGTGCTAGTTGGTACTTATTATTTACCTTTTAGTTATAAAACTTATTTAGTACATATCTACCCGTAACATGTAAGCTGGCGCATCGATGCTAAGGTATCTTTTAATCATTGTTGTATTAATGATCATAATTATTAGATTAATTAATAAAAGATTTTTCAAGTAAATTTCAATACTTATATATTTCCACTGTTTTTTGTTAAACTTTTGACATGTTTCGCTAAACTTTAGCTTCATCAGAAAGATTAAGTATTGAAATCTACTTAAAAAATATTTTATTAGATAATGGATTTCCACCAAGTAAAAGCCGATTCAATTAAAAAAAATATATACAGGGTGTTTAAAAAAGACGCGGCAATATTTGAGGGGGTGATTCCTCAGGTCATTTTATGGAAAAAAGTTCCCATAAACATAGGTCCGGAAATGCATTCTTTCCAAGATACAGGGTGTTAAAGATTTTTTAAAAATAACGTTTTTTTTTAAATAATTCAAATATCTTCTCACCGATTTTTTTGAAAATTGGCAGCGTTGTTTTTTTTAGTAATTAGGGGCTAGTTTTGCCCTAACTAGATAGTTTTTTTTAACTCCAGTGGCGTTAGGGGAGGCAATTTAATAAAATTTATTGACGAAAAAATGTAAGCCACTGACTTTAATTGAATTTCGATTTTTTTTTCAGATAAATCAACTAAAACTGCAACTTTTTTGTCTCTTAAATTTTTCTCGTATCTTGCTTCGTTTACAAAATAAAAAATGAAAACTATTTTCTTGCTTGTCCATTATGATACAAAAACATTACAAAAACTGTTCAAAGTGACCACCCCTGGCGTGGATGCAGGAATCCAATCCTCTCCTCATTGACTGGTGAACTCTCTCAAAAATACCAGGGTCGTTTCTAATTGAGTTACACCCACCAATGATTCGAGCTCTTAGGTCTAATCTTTACCACCCTGTATCTTGCAAAAAATGCATTTCCGGACCTATGTTTATGGGAACTTTTTTCCATAAAATGACCTGAGGAATCACCCCCTCAAATATTGCCGTGTCTTTTTTAAACACCCTGTATATTAGATTCTCTTTCGAATCTACATAATTTTAATTATAATTGTTTTTATATCTGTACAATTTTAAGCTACAGAAAATACGTGGAAAGGTATAAGCTAGATTGATTATATACCCTGTAGATACAAAGTATCCCCGAAAGAATTATATATATTATATTTGTAATGCTCATAATTTAAAGGCTTCCGTGTTTTAATTTAGCTTGGCATTTGCGGGTGGCGGTTTGTAAAATTATATTTTTTTTTCTCCACGACCACTCCCGACTAGAGATAGTTAGGTGGCCTTTTTAGCCCAAAAAGGTAGATGTTTCTTGTGTTACTTATGCCAAGTGTAAGATTTCCACCCGGACTTTTGCCACATACCCTAGTAATTTTGTAACGAATTATTTAACACCAATTCGACGGTGACAGAATATCTGAATGTATTTATTTTATTTACTTATTTATTTCACCACAAATACAAATTATTTACATAGTTATGTGTAGCCATTAAATCCCTTAACCAAATCCTACATATTTTCATGGAGGCACCTAGATGTTAGATATATCTGTATTCTGTATGTGTCTCATTTACAACTAATCTGTATATATACTAAAATTAAATTTAAAATTCACACACAACTCCCAAAGCCCCAATTACAATGTTACAACAATTATCCCAGCATAACATCAAAACAAAAGGTTCACTATTTGAATACTCCACCAAACAAATTATTATTGAATATACAGGGTGTCCCACAATCAGCGTTACAGGCCATAACTTTCTTAATTTTAGAAATGAAAACTTGAAACAAAAAAATCGACGGCTAAGGTCCCTTCAAAAATATAAAAAAATCTTACCTTGACAATATCATCCCCTATTTACAACCCTTGACTTTTTTTTTTCCAAATAGCACCCCTATATTTATTTTTTATTTTTAAGAAGCTCATGAAATCGCAAATTCAATGATGTATAAAAAGTTGGTTTTTCTATGTTTCTTCGGAAAAAAATTCAAAAATGAATATAATAATAATGGGGTTCTATTTAGGAAAAAGGCAAGAGTGGTTCATATCATATCCAGTAGTGTATGGTTGGTTCGCAGAAACACAGCTGACAAACTTTTTGGTAGGATTGACACAGTTGGTCATTTCAACTTCTTCTAAGCAATTTGCACAAGCTTTTTTTGCCACAATTAGCACTTTTATGGTGATATTCCTGGCAACTGTAATACCTGGGAAGACATAGGTCCTCATAGATGGGGCATCGTTGCCAGTCCACAAAAATGTTCCCAGCTGTTATGGCCTTATGATAAAAGCTTGGAGAATATTCAATATAGTTTTGCATTTACAAAATTTACATTGAAACACTCGTTTATCTACATTTTTTTCACGTTTAAATTAAATGAAGCAAAAACTACCTACATTGAAATCTACACTAGGTACCACACAAAGTACCCCTGGTTCTAAACTTAGCGTTGCATTTGTTGCATTTTAAATTTATCTCATCCGAGTGTGACGATGTGATATATGCCTCTTCAAATCGTGTTTTCGTTTAAATTTTGCTTTGCAAGTGTCACATTCAAAAGGATAAATATCCGAATGTCTTAACATGTGCCTCTTCAAAACGTATCTTTGTTTGAATTTTACTTTGCAAGTGTCACATTCAAAAGGATGAATATCCAAGTGTGTTAACATGTGCATCTTCAAATCGCAGTTTCTTTTAAATTTTGCTTTGCAAATGTCACATTCAAAAGGATGAATATTCGAATGTATTATCATGTGATTTTTCAGAGAGTATTTTCGTTTAAATTTCGCTTTGCAAGTGACACATTCAAAAGGATGAATGTCCGAGTGTTTTAACATGTGCCACTTCAAATCGCTCTTTCTTTTAAATTTTGCTTTACAAGTGTCACATTCAAAAGGATTAATATCCGAGTGTGTTACCATGTGCAATCTCAAAAGGCTTTTTTGTTTAAATTTTACTTTGCAAGTATCACATTCAAAAGGATGGATATCCGAATGTGTTAACATGTGCACCTTCAAAATGTCTTTTCTTTTAAATTTTGCTTCGCAAGTGTCACATTCAAAAGGATGAATATCTGAATGTAATATTGAGTGACTCTTCAAATGGTCTTTTCGTTTAAATTTTGCTTTGCAAGTGTTACATTCAAAAGGATGAATATCGGAGTGTGTTAACATGTGCGTCTTCAAATCGCCTTTTCGCTTAAATTTCTTTCCACAAGTTTTACATAGAAAAAGATGAATATCTGAGTGTGTGGATATGTGAGTCTTAAAATCGCTTTTTCGTTCAAATTTCGCGTCGCAGCTGTTACATTCAAAAGTCCAAATATTCGAATGTGATATCAAATGATATTTCAAAATTGATTTTTGTTCAAACATAGCATTGTAACATTGAAATTTCCCAACAACATCTGCTCCTGATGAATTGGCATCATTCAAATATTCCTTTTCTTTTATAGATATTCCTCCAATTGGATCTGTTAGCTCAATTTTTGACACTTTTATATCTGGACCGTCTAGACATTTATTCTTTACGATAAACCTAAAAAAAAAAAAATTGTTAGATTCACTGTTGGATTTTGAAATTTTACGAGGTAGACTTAGAATTCTGAAAATAAGCACATGTGTTAATTTATTCATACAATATCTTAAGCACCCCTAAAGCTCAGTGAAGAGAGTTGCAATATTGGTTCTCAGATGATAATGAATATTAATACGGAACCAAATTACGTGTACCCAAAATCCTGCCTCCATTCCTACTCTTGTACTTGCTTAGACAATAGTATTAGATGGAGCATGTGCAAGCACATACACCTTGTCTGTGAATTCCTGAATAAGTCTGCAAATCAAGCAAATTCATCTGATGGTATGTAGGGACTTACTATGACTATGTAGGCATAAATTTGTTATCCAAACTCTTATTTTTACTTGTTGATAAGGATTTTTTTCTACATTGATGTTATGCAGAATTAGGCAATTATTAGTCATAAAGAAAATAGGGATATTTATTAAGTAATGTCATATATATAGTTCTGCATATTGACCAAAAAAATGAAAATGACACACTAGTCGAAATCTTGAATAAATCTGCCTACAACTCAGAACAATTGAACATTGAGAAAGAGAATCTAATGGAAATACACACGCAAATAATAAATAGCATAAAGCCTTTTCAGCAACTGATAGGTTTCAAAAATATCACCTCGTCTTTAGAGCCTAGGCTAACGATATAAGCACAGAGAGAAAAGCAAGAACTGTATTTGTCAATTCCTCAAAATATTCCCCACAATAAGAAAATAGTTCAACGGAGACGTTTCTACTCCACAAAAAAAAAGGCTGTAAAAATCTACTTGCAACGCCCGATCCTGAGGAACCTGATCTGATCGCAAATGAACTTTTGATTCCAATGTCCAGGTCACAATAAATAATAATTTTTTTAATTTTTCATTAAAATAAAATACATAATTGTGCTCGAGCAAACGTGTTTATCTCTTTTCAGAAATCTTAGACTTAAATATACCTACATAGATGAAGTTCACATTGCGGAGTTCCAGAAAAAACTGAATTCATTAATTGGATTTGAATTTGATAAACTCACATAATTATCTATACTTTAAACACAATATGAATTAATGTATTTCTTCTTTTCTTCAATTTTTTTGAGAGAACTCCGAAGCGCGAGCTTTATTCTGTATTTAAGCACTCGCATCTAGAGATTATAATAAACTAACCAAAACTAAACTAAACTAACCCGTCCTCTTTCAAAGCTTGAATTGTGCAAATAATAAATAATAATACTCACAATAAAAATATAACCTCGGAAATTATATTTTGTCCTTGTAGGATTAAGGGAGGCAAAGTATAGATATTAATATAGTCTCTATATGCGAAAAAGTGCACCTTAAAAATAGTTGTTTGTAAAGAAACAGCTGAGTCAAAACTAATGTTTAGGATTTCTCTATTAACAGTTTTTTTTTATATTAAACGTGTTTTATTCGAAAGTGTTGCTCCTGATAAAGCCCTATTCGTTGGAAGATTTCTAACAGGTTGAAAACAATCAAGAAATGAAAAAAAGAAAAACTCTCTGTATGAGTAATCACTTACATTAATCAATAGAAAATGGATGTACTGTATGTACATTACACATAATATTCAATACTCATAGAAAAAAGTTGTTCCTGCTTGTTAAGTGAATTTAAGTGAATCCCGGAATCCGGAACATTACATTATTATTACACTTTTGCTGAATGAGTTACCGAATGATGTTTTAAATTATTTTTGAAACTAAATTTAGCGTTGCATATGTTGCATTTGAAATTCTTCTTCTCATCTGAGTGTCTTGAAATGTGTCTCTTCCAATTGCGTTTTTGTTTAAATTTTACCTCGCAAGTGTTACATTCAAAAGAATAAATATCCGAGTATATTAATTTGTGATTCTTCAAATCGCCTTTTCGTTTAAATTTTGCTTTGCAAGTGTCACATTCAAAAAGATGAATATCCAAGTGTGTTAACATGTGCATCTTTAAAACGCCTTTTTGTTTAAATTTTACTTTGCAAGTGTCACATTCGAAAGGAATAATATCTGAGTATGATAACATGTGCATCTTCAAAACGCCCTTTTTTTAAATTTTTCAAAAGAATAAGTATCAGAGTGTATTAATTTGTGATTCTTCAATTGGGCTTTTCGTTTAAATTTTGCTTGGCATGTATTACATGCGAAAGGATACATATCCAAGTGTATTAAAATGTGAGCCTTTAATTGGGCTCTTCGTTTAAACTTTGTTTTGCAAGTGTTACATTCAAAAGAATAAATATCCGAGTGTGTAAATTTGTGATTATTTAATTCGCATTTTCGTTTAAATTTTGCTCTGCAAATATCACATATGAAAGCATAAATATCCAAATGTGTTATTTTGTGTATTATCAAATGGCATTTTCGTTTAATTTTTTTTGCAAGTGTCACATTCAAAAGGATAAATATCCGAATGTGTTAAAATGTGAGCCTTTAAAGTTCCTCTTCGTTTAAACTTTGCTTTGCAAGTGTTACATTCGAAAGAATGAATATCCGAGTGTGTTAATTTGTGACTATTTAAATCGGATTTTCGTTTAAATTTACACCGAAAATCCTTGTTACCCAAGTGTGTTATCAGATGTCTCTTAGAATCATATTTTTGTTTAAATTTCGCTTTGCAAGTGTCACATTCGGAAGGGCGAAAATCCGAATGTGTTATTAAGTGACGTCTCAAATTTCATTTGATGTTGAATATAGCGTTGCAAGTGTTACATTGGTACTTCCTAATAGGCCGACATAGACACACGTTCTTTCGCGCGGTTTATCGTGTCATCTGCAAAAACCTGTGAAAAATCATGTGCGTGAGTGAGGAGGGCTACACGCAATGATAGAATGGGAAGGGATTTCAGACGTGCTTTCATCTGGAATGTCACGTCAGTATTCAAGTACATGATAGTGCAGTTCACAACCGTATCCAAACGCCATTCCACGTCACAGTTTTGAGGCTAGTACAGAGACATAAACGCCGCGTAGCGAACTATCACGTTGAAAATTAGTACATGACAACATGCACTTCCAAACGACACGATAAGGGACACTTTTTACCCATACACATACGGTTTTTCCTTTCCAACTGATATGCCGCGCGTAATCACGTGCTAAATCATTTGAATACTTTGTCAAGTGTATGGAACATGACACTTTTTTTGCCACGCCGTTCTTTCGCGCGTGCAAACCGTTACATCCCAACACGCCATGATAAACCGCGCGAAAGAACGTGTGTCTATGCCGGCCTAATAGCATTTGGTCCTGATAAATCTGCGACACTTGAATATCCCTCTTCCTTCACCCCTTTGCTTGGATCAAATAATTCAATAGCTGATATTTCTATTTCATTTTTAATGTCGTCCTCAAGACAATCATTATAAGACATAAACCTAAAAAAAAAAAAAAATCAGGTTCATAGTTGGATTTTGAAATTAAACTAGGTAGGTGGGAGTGGTAGGACTAAAACTACAAAAAATTATAATCAATCCGCTTTTTTCCACTAGAATGTCCGACTGAAAAATATTTTTAATTTAAATTATTTCAGATCCAAAAAAATGATCTTACAATACAACCAAAAATAGACCAACGGGCAATTAACTCTTGAGGCCTGCAAACGAAATTGACGATAAGTTAAACTAATCTAAATCTAGCTACAGGATATAAAATGAGCATAAAGTAACAAGTAATTGTAATATCGATAACAGCTTCTCAACGTTACTACAAACTCAGAATTGATCAGATGTTCTAGAATCTAGAGATAATTATCTTGCAGAACTTGAAGTTTTACAAAAGTGGGTGAATAACTAAAATAATTTGCAATGACAAAAGACTATATTCAACAGACAGACTAAATAAGGAAACGCAAATTTTGGACATTAGACAGCTGTCCTTTTCGAAACTGATACATTGATAAATAAAAACAAGATAAGTCGCAGCATCACCGCACACCAACACAATACGCGACACAATGTGCAAGTTCCTTTAATTAAGTGAAGAGGTCGGGAAAATACACTTCATTTTTTTTTGCGCCGAAATTTTAGAATTCCTTCCGGAGGACGTCAAGCAAAGTATGAAAACTAAAAGATTTAAATTTTTTTTCCAAAAATTGACTTCATACAAACTGAGATAAGAAATATTTCCAATACTTTCTAATTAATATGGTTGAAATTATTCTAAAATTATATAAATATAGTTTTTCCAAAGTCATTTGGAACAAGGTAAACATAAATCATAACTGGTGTCTGACTAGTGGCAGTGTATTTCTTATGGAAATTACCAGTGACCAGTCAGCCACCAGTTAGTACCTGTGTCAGATCTAAAGTTTAAAATTTTAATTTTTTTGTATTTGGATCAATTCATGCATTATTTTTTTTATGGTAATTGTTTTCTCTTACTTAAATTTCTGCACTATCAAAATTGAAATTATGGTTTTCCTGTGCATGGTGTGTTAAAGCTGTTTTGTTTTCATTGTTTTGCCTCAAACTATATTTGTGCTGACAAGTTGGGACAAGCATCTAATTCAAATTCAGAGGGGAATCAATAGTTCGCAGAATGCAACTACAGGTTTACAACCGAGTGTATTGTTGTATGGATTTAGATCAAGTGCAGAAAACTAGATCCTTTAGCTCGGTAACCACCTACGAACCTAGAAAAACTCAGGACTTTAACCGAAAAGCGCTGCGAGATTAGGGCTAAGAATATGAAGCTTTTCGACGGAAACAAATTAAAACCATTAAAATTTAATATAGGGGATACCATGTTGCTGGAACGAATTCACCTTATCCAAGGATTTACCAGCGGAAAATTGGTCCTAAAATATATTGAACCCGTAAAAATTATAGACTGTTTGGGGAATGATAGGTAGGTTAGTGTCATTCTCAAAAGATGAAGACGTTTTAAAGGTGTAGTGGCCAGTGACAGCCTTAAACTATTTAAACCCCACTCCTCAGACTATAGACTAAATTAGGAAAAAAGTCTATGCAAATAAAATAAATTCATAGAGAAGATCGTAATTAGTTAATAGGGCCTTGTTATTTAGAACAGTTATAGTTCTATAAATAATTAATTGTAGCAATTTAGTTGTAAGCTGTTTTTTTTTTCACGTATGAAAAGATCTAGTGAACCTTTATGTGAGTATAATGGAATTGAACAAACTTAATATTACTGATCAGTAAGCTCTATTTCAATCACTCCTAGTTTGTAGAATGAATACCTAAGGTTTTTTGTTTCTTTTTGAAATAAAGTTTGAAAGTTTAAAATTATATTAAAACAAGTTTAATTTTGAAAATTGAATATATTTGAATAAATAATATGTAGTTGAAAGATCACCACGCAAGTTGCGTGGTGTAGGTTATTATACTAGTTACAATAGCCTAGAATGCTAAGAAGTTTATCGTGTTCAATGTACATGGTGAAGTTTAAAAGACCTCTAGTGTGCTTAAAATTCAAATGAAAAGGTTCAGTGAACCTTCCTTAAAAAGTCTAGTGAACCTTCATAAAACAAAGGTCCAGTGAACCTGCATGAAATAAAGGTCCAGTGAACCATCCGTGACATAACAATATCTTTACACTTTTGCTGAATGAGTTACTGAATGCTGTTTTAAATTCTTTCTGAAACTGAATTTAGCGTTGCATATGTTGCATCTAAAATTCTTCTCCTCTTCCGAGTGTGTTAATATGTGTCTTCTCCAATTGCATCTTTGTTTAAATTTTGCTTCGCAAGTGTTACATTCAAAAGAATAAATATCCGAGTGTATTAATTTGTGATTCTTCAAATCGCCTTTTCGTTTAAATTTTACTTTGCAAGTGTCACATTCAAAAGAATGAATATCCAAGTGTGTTAACATGTGCATCTTCAAAACGCCTTTTCGTTTAAATTTTACTTTGCAAGTGTCACATTCGAAAGGATAGATATCTGAGTGTGTTAACATGTGCATCTTCAAAATGCCTTTTCTTTTAAATTTTGCTTTGCAAGTATTACATGCGAAAGGATAAATATCCAAGTGTTTTGAAATGTGATCCTTTAAATTGCCTTTTCGTTTAAATTTTGCTTTGCAAGTGTTACATTCAAAAGAATGAATATCTGAGTGTGTTGATTTGTGTTGATTTAATGTGCATTTTCGTTTAAATTTCGCTTTGCAAGTGTCACATTCAAAAGGATACATATTCAAATGTATGGATGAATGTTTTTCCAAAGCTTTTTTGGTTTGAAGTTTAGCTTCGCATACGTTACACCGAAAATCCCTGTTACACACATGTGTTACTTGGTGATTATTCAAATTATGTTTCCGTTTAAATTTTGCATTGCAAGTGTCACATTCAAAAGATCGAATATTCGAATGAGTTACTAAATGATTTCTCAAATATGATTTGATATTAAATATAGCATTGCAAGTGTAACATTGGTATTTCCTTATAACATCTGGTCTTGATGGATTTGCGACACTTGAATGTTCCTCTCCCTTCATCCCTTTATTTGGATCAATTAATTCAATAGCTGATATTTCTATTTCTTTTTTAATGTCGTCCTCTAGATAATCATTATGAGTCATCAGAAACCTAAAAAAAAAGTATATCAGATTCAGATAGATTTTGAAATTAAACTAGGTAGGTGGGAGTTGTGGGACTAACACTGCAAAAAATTATAATCCATCCGTTTTTTTCATTAGAATGACTAACTGAAAAATATTTTGAATTTAAATTATTCCAGATCCAAAAAAATAATCTTACAATACAACTAGAAATACAGCAACAGGCAATTAAGCCTTGGGGCCTGGCAAACGAAATTAACGATAAGTTAAACTAATCTAAATCTAGCTATAAGATATAAAATTAGCACAAAGTAGCAAGTAATTATTGCAATGTCGATAACAGCTACTCAAAATTCGAAATTAGTTTGGCAACTAAAAAAAACAGCAGCAAGATGTAATAACTGGAGTGCGTTTAGAAATAGATGGTGAAGGTAAGGTGTGTTTTTTCTAAAGATAAAAGTCAAAATGACATTATATTGGCAATACAATGTAAAATTGTCAATGCTTTCAAAGTTTTTACGTGAGAAAGGCTTGTATTGCTAACATAGTTACTAAATTTTTGACTTGGAGAATTATCTTAAAAAAAAAAACATACTTTAGAGTAGTTGTTCGTCAGAGTGTTCTGACGTCATCACTTGGAGTGCGCTATTTCTGAAGGTTTTGGGCGTTGGTGAAGGTAAGGTGGGTTTTTTTTAAAGATAAAAGTCAAAATGACATTATATTGGCAATACAATGTAAAATTGTCAATGCTTTCAAAGTTTTTACGTGAGAAAGGCTTGTATTGCTAACATAGTTACTAAATTTTTGACTTGGAGAATTATCTTAAAAAAAAACATACTTTAGAGTAGTTGTTCGTCAGAGTGTTCTGACGTCATCACTTGGAGTGTGCCATTTCTGAAGGTTTTGGGCGTTGCGGTAATTGTCAACGTCAAACGCGATAGAAACTGCGGGTTTTTCAGCCCTGTCCCTGAAGTAGTGTAATTTGTCAACTCTCAATTTCTCAACGATTCCATCGTAATGCTCCGAGTAAGCACATGTATGCACATTTATGAACCGCTTAGAGTTACTCTAGGATCACTCTCACACGCATAGTGCTATTTCTGAACGCAACCCTGATATTCAACTAAAAGTTGACAAAAACAACAAATGCTGTATAAGTTGTATTCCTTTTACATCTAGGGGGAGCTCCGGAACAGCTCCGGGGCTTCACGCGCTTATTCCTTTCGAAAAGCGTTTGTTGCACCATGCATCTGTTCCCTGCAAATCGGGGGCGACTAAACACCGAAGCGAGTAGCTCGAATCTTTCAAACTCTTGAAAGGAATACAACTATATTATCCAATATATCTCTAGTTACGAAAACCCTTTGACACTGTCAATCACAATATATTATTAAAAATAATAGCTTCGTTCGCGGGTCCGATTCCGAATCGGTTCAGGGGCTATTCGCATGCACAGTGTGAAAAATGGCGTTCGCGGTGTATACAGTTCTGAATTTTCAGTAACAGTTTCATGTTCGCGGATCATGTCGGATCGGCCTATTACTGGTTCTGAATCGGTTCTAGCAGTTCTCGGATTTTTCTTCGGATTGTCGGTTCTGTTGGGTGGGTCATGCGCAGTTTCAATCGTTAGGGATCATTTTTGAAAGTTCTTGATTGTAACGTCAGCGTGGGGCCCTTCATCGTCTTTTAGTGGATACGCATTGGAAAAAAAAATTGTACATGAAATGACGTATCAGTAATCGACGTTCGTTTTTGTTGGTAATTTTTTGTTTCATCTGATTCGTGATTGTTAAAAAAGGTTAGGATTATTCTAAATTGGTATTAAAAATACTAGCGGAGCGAGATACACTTCTTGACAATATTAATAATGTAGAAAATTGTGACATAATACTTACAAGCGAAAACATCGTAATGAAACACTCATTTACCATGAGATACCTGAAGGACCTTGGTGTAGACTTATCTCATTTTCGAAATAAAGACTATCTACTTCTTGTTGATTATTATTCTAAATTCATTGAAATTACTGTAGTGGATAATTTAACGTCACACTGTGCGATAGAAAATTCAGAAACAATTTTTTCGTGACAAGGCATTCTTGAAGCTTTAGTTTCTGACAATGAACCCTGTTTTTCAGCTCTAGAATTCAGCAAGTTCGCAGAAAATTATAAGTTTAATCACATAACATCCAGTCCACATAACCCGCAGTCCAATGGACAGGTTGAGCGAATGATACAGAGAGTAAAAAATATTTAAAAAAGTCTTTGGCAGATAATTCTGATATTAATATCTGTCAATCTGTCTTTTAGAATTTAGAAACACACCTATTTCAGAATCAATACCAAGTCCATCTCAATTATTGTATAGTAAAATGATGAAATCAACATTATCAATACAAAACTAACTTTTGAAATCAGAAATAGTTCCTATAAAAAAATATTAAAAATAAGTTTCAAAAAAGGCAAGATAGAGTCAAACATTACTATTGCAGGGCTCATAGCCTACAGTGACTTCAGTGATAACTATGACTACAGTGATTGTGTGAAAGTATATGATTTCAAGAAAAAACAGTGGTATTGTGCTACTATTGTGATGCAAAAAAGACCTAGGACCTATGAAATTAAATTAAATAATAACTAATGGAAAAACTTTGATTAGGAACTGTAAATTTTTGAGAAAAGTTCCTAATAATCTTGTAAAATCCGGAAATGGTAAATATTATTGTAACAATGACTCATTCATTTTTGAGGATGACTTATCATAGAGCATAGAAGTGATTCACAAATTGAAGCTGCTAGGGATAATGAAGTTACTTTGATGCACTCTGAGCATTCAAGTGGTGCTGAGGATAGCTTTCACAGTCTGAATGAGCCACTGCCCAGATATGATGCCCCTCAGACTAGGTCTAGGCTTACGATCAAAAAACCAAAACGACTGAATACCAGGCTCTAGTTTCTTACTGCAAGTAAGTTTTTTGTTTGTTTTGTTTTAAGTTTGTAATCAATGTTAATTTTAAGAGAAATTTCAAAATCTCCTGGTCTATTATACTTTCATTTAATTCATAACCAAAAATGATATATTATTGGAATTCTTCGACAAGTTTTCAACCTAGAAAACTTCAGATATGTTTTCAATTTAGAATATGTCATTGCCTAAACTCAATATATTTTGAAATGTTTTACTGTCAAACTTTTGTATGTTACACCGGGAGCTTAAATTGAGGTTATTATTACTTGTAACTGCTTTTTTTTTATCGCAATAGTACCTAATAATCTTATTGTAGGTCTCGTTAGGAAAATAATATAACAACGATAAAACTTGCTTTTGTAAGCACCAAAAGTAATCTATTTTCAAAAAATATAATAAAACACCCTTTTCCAACGAATCAATATTTACTTCTTCAGTTATGTCAGGGCAATGTCACAATTGACAACATCCTCTATTGCACATATAATATATATACATACAGGGTGTCCCAAAAAGATACTGACAAACTTCAAAGAGTAGTAAGGGACATCAAAACAAGCATTTTTGTTTATATAAACATATGTCCGCAAATGAGCCATTTGGGCTGTAGAGGTACTTTTATTCTTCGGAATAATTAAATCACTGTTTACTTATTAATTTTGCTTCATTAACAAATAAATTATGGTTTACAATAATTGTTCAAGATGTTGACAGTTTACTTCAATACAAAGATGCAATTGCAGTTTGTCGGTATTATTTTTGGGAAACCCTGTATAATACCGTGGACCAAGTTTTTTACAAATTTTTCTAATTTTTAAGTGGATGTAAAGAACTTCCTATAGTAGGTACATGATCATTATCAATTTTCCGTACGTTAAGTTAATTTATGTGGATGTAAGTAACTGACCCTTTACATTCAAAAGAAAGAATATCCGAGTGTGTTAAATTTGTGAATATTTGATTCGCTTATTTGTTTTAATTTTGCTTTGAAAGTGTCACATTGAAACAAATAAATATCCAAATGTGTCAATATAAGTATTAAATCTTTGTTATAAGTATTTTACTATGTGTCTCTTCAAATTAGATCGATGTTTAAATTTAGATTTGCAAGTGTCACATTTAAAAGGATAAATATCCGAATGTGTTAGTTTGTGATACTTCAATTCGAATTTTCTTTTAAATTTCGCTTTGTAAATGTCACATGTGAAAAGATAAATATCCGAGTGTGTTAAATTGTGATTGTTCAAATCGCCTTTTCGTTTAAACTTTGCTTTGCAAGTACCACATGTGAAAGGATAATTATCCGAGTGTGTCAGTATGTGTGACTTAAAATTGGATTTTCGTTTAAATTTTGCATTGCAAGTATCACATGCGAAAGGATAAATATCGAAGTGTGTAGACATATGATCCTTTAAAGTGCTTTGTCGTTTAAATTTTGCATTGCAAGTACCACATTCATAAAGACGAATATTTGCGTGTGTCAATACATGAACCTTCAAATGGCCTTTTCGTTTAAACTTTGTTTTGCAAGTGTCACATTCAAACGGATAAATATCCAAATGTATGAATGGATGTTGTTTTAAAGCTCTCTTGGTTTTAAGTTTAGCTTCGCATACGTTACACCAAAACTTCCTGTTACACAAGTGTGTTATTAGGTGTCTTTTCAAATCATAATTTCGTTCAAATTTCGCTTTGCAAGTGTCACATTCAAAAGGGCGATTATCCGCATGTGTTATTAAATGATTTCTCAAATATGATTTGATATTGAATTGCACGTGTAGCATTGGTACTTCCTATTAACATCTGGTCCTGATGAATTTACGACATTTGAATATTCCTCTGCTGTTGGACTACAGCAAGGCGTTTGAGACTCTGGACCACCGAATTCTATGTGGAAAGCTGGAATATTCCGGGCTCTCTTCTGATGCTGTTAGGTTTATCAGTAAATACCTAAGTGGCCGACTTCAGAGAGTGTTTCTTGGTCCTGAAACTTCATCGTTTGTGGCAAATAATCACGTGGTGCCTCAGGGCAGCATCCTGGGACCCTTACTCTTCTCGGTCTACTCTCATCCCACCAATACGCGGATGATACGCAACTCTATTGCTCGTTTTCTCATGATATGGTTCATTCGACCGAAACTCGCATTAATGACGAGTGCCTCACATATTTTGCAACGGAGTTATTTTAAGTTTAAAGCGTTATATATTCATAGGGACCTTTTGAGCCGAGAGGTTATATTGAGATTGTGTGATTTTCTGATTCTCTGCATTGTTGCATATTGTGATGTTTAATTTTGGTCCGCACTCTTTAATAAAGATGAGGCCAATCTACAAAATTGCAAAATAATTGTTTAAGATTTTGCTATAATATTAGGAAATATGATTACATATCCCCTCTGTTTGCTGAGCCGGGTTGGCTAAACTTGGAAAAGCGATTTCTTGTCCACATGAATTCATTAATTTATAAAATTGACAAATGTGGCCAACCACAATATCTTATTGAAAAACAAAAAAGGATCTGGGCTGGTATTCTGGTTCTCAAAAACGCTCACCGCTTTCTAGTCGCTCAGCACTTTAAATACAAATTTACACTGGAAGTGCCGAGCGACTGAAAAGCGGTGAGCGTTTTTGAGAACGAGAATACCGGCCTGATGTACATACATGAGCGTCTAACTCGGCACGGCGACCAGTATACTGTTCCCAGATACAAGACATCATTATTCCAATTCGCCTTCTCTTATAATGCTGCTAAGTGTTAGTATACCTATCTTGTTATAAGGACTCAGTATGTATTATTAGGTTAAATTTTAGTCCTGTGTGTTTTTGTTAAACTACTTAATGTGACAATGAGTGGCACACATAATACGTGTGTTATGTCATGTGAGATAATTTATGACATTACTATTTACAGTAGTGGAATTGTTTTGGCTGATACCTTTGAATTTTTTTTTGTTCTATGTGGGGGTTAGATGAGTAGCTATGCTAGATCTCGCCACCACTTTCTGACAAATATGTAATCTTGTTGTTTTGAAATTTAAATAAAGTTAAATTTTTTTATTTATTTATCTATAAACGTTTATAATCACTGCTACAATTTTCACTTAGAAACTTATACTAATGATACAATTGTCAATACAACCTTTGACCTGTGTCCAAGCTTCTTCTAGCTCAACTTCGCGATAAATATTCGTGTAGTTATCAGAGAGAGCAAATTTTAATTAAATATGTCCAGAGCTTCAGGGATGCAAAATTGCATTAAATCAGCATAAATCAGAGCAACAACAATGAACCTGTTCAAGGGTAACGGTCACCTTGTCCGTATCGCGATAATGGATCAAGAAATCAGAGCAAAGGGTTACTTGCTCAAGAGCTTATCACAGACTGTTATCTCTTTAAAATAAAAAAAGAATTCTTCCGTACCTGCTACCAGGCACCCTTTTAAACACGAATGGGTTCGTCCAAAACCAATAATTCGGGTAGACAAAGCGTCGAACCCTTTTCCATGTTGGAGGCAAAAAAAAATTAAAACCAATATTTCTCACTGCTTAAACTTAAACTTGGAAAAGTTGTACCAGAGATAAATATGGTGTGAGTTTTTACGATAGCACGGATCTCCTGAAGTTGGTCCAACTTATCCATGTGTCACGTTAATTTTCCTAATTTTTAAGTGGATGTTAACAACTACGTATAGTACATGATCTTCAACTTTTCTTTATCATCAATTTTCCGTACGTTAAGTTAAGTGGATGTAAATAACCCTTTACATTCAAAATAATAAATAAGGAAATTTTGCTTTGCAAGTGTCACATGTAAGAAGATAGTTATCCGAGTGTGTTAAAATGTAAATCTCTAAGGGCCGGTATTATAAAACACTGAACCGATGGTTGACTTTCAACCTTCGGTTAAATCCTATCAATTTTCATGGACTCAACCATGTATGTATGTATGTATGTGTTGGAGATGTCAGTTGCACTGCGACCAAGGTTGATCTATTGTACCCCTCCTTCTGCTGTTAAGTTCGGGTTTCCTACTTAAAGCAGCCCCTCTAGTCCTAGGTCCTTTAGGAATTTTAGGATGTCTAGCGGTTCCAGGGCTGGAAGGTCTTCCAGCTGTATAAGGGGACTTCCCAGGTTCTTTATTCTTGAGCGGTTTACGGCATCGCAGTTCAGTAGAAGATGGTGAGGTGTTTCTTCACCGGCTTCACAGAATCTGCAAGTGTTACCTTCTTCCAACCCCCGATTAGACTCAACCATCGGTTCAGTGTTTTATAATACTGGCCATAAGTCGGTTTTTCCTTCAAATTTTGCTTTGCAAGTGTCACATTGAAACAGATAAATATACAAATGTTTCAATAAATGGCTTTTTAGAGTTCCCTTGATTTTAAATTTAGTTTCGCATATGTTGCATCGTTAAATCCTTTTTATCCAAGTATTTTAATATGTGTCCTACCAAATTAGATCGATGTTTAAATTTAGATTTGCAAGTGTCACATTCAAAAGAACAAATATCCGAATGTGTTAACAGTTGATGTTTATTAAATAGTTTGTTCTACTGGTGATACAAAACAAGAATTTTTGAGTCTGGCTAAAATTTTTGGATGGGTCCAGAAGATTAATGAAAAATCCAAGTACACTCATTTTCCCAGAGATAAATATTTCACATTTACTACATTAAAACATAAAGTATATGAAAATAGCAATTTGGCTTATTTCAGATAGTGGAAAGTGAGTCTGGCTGAAAATTTTGGTTCTTCAATTTTTCACTTGTCAGACATATTATCCATACTCACAGATTAGCCGGACTATTTTTTTACGTAACTTCAGTATACTTCTTATTAGTGCCCCATTTTTATCACTTAAAAAAAGGGGCGTGCATTCGTGAGCATTAATGCATTTTGCGCCTCAACCCATCGGAAAACCCCACCTAAAAATATATGAATTCTGCTTAGAATTACTAACCCTACAATTCTATCCATGTTGTCTGACTGGGAAAATCCTCACTGCCTCCTAGACTTATTACTTTTTTTAGGTGTATTTCTTAATTTTCACACTTCAATATTTTATACAGGGTGGCCAATTGAAAACGAAACAGAGGTGATTTTGGGCTCCCCAAGACATTTAAGAAAAAACAATCGTACCCGTCGATTTTTGATTTAAGGGGGAACCATTTTTCTGGTGGTTTCATCCCCTAGGGGGCAAAGCCCTAGCGGGGGTGACAAGGGCCCCCAAAATTTTAAATGGAATGAGGGGTCGAGTGATATCTTATTTTGAAGCTATTTTTATGTAGATTATAACCCCCGAGTCTTACATCGCTACTATGTACCTAGCCATTACAGGGGCTAATTAAAGTTACAAAAACATGTTAGAATATTTTTATTTAAAAAAATGCTTTAAAAACAAAATCAATCAAGTAAATGCTGAAAATGACCTCAGAAGAAAAAATCTAACGGACTTAAATCTGGAGAACGCGGGGGCCTCTCCTTCGAATCCATTGTCCTGGAAACCTTTGGTCCAAATATTGACGAATCACTGCAGCATAGTGGGGTGACGCACCATTTTGTTGGAATATTAGACGGTTTTCCATGTATCCGTTATCATTCTCTAGTATCTTCACCAATTCTGGATGAATCGCATCTTCTTATCACTCTAGGTACATTGCTCCTGTTAAATTTATAGGTAAAGGAGGGGTCTATTATACGGTTACCAAAAATGCTAGCCTAAACACTCTATTTCTCGGGATGTTGCGTATGTACCTCACGAAATATGTTTTCTGGGATTTGAATTAGCCCAATAGCGGCAGTTGAGACGATTCACCGTACCGTTCAAGAAAAAAGGAGCATTCATCAGAGAAATATACAAACTGCTGCTCCATTTATTGAAAAAAAAATAATTGGGTTATGAGTTTTTCAATGGTGAGGGAGGAGCGTCAAAAGGGGGTTAGTTTGGGTTAGCCAAAATACCATTTAATTATACTCCATTATTTAATACAATTTTTTTATATTCAATACAATATTTATTTAATACAATATTTCCAGGTGTACATACAATATTTTCAGGTATAATACGTACGAAATAACGTCCTAGGGCATTATGAAGATGTAGATTATTTGAGTGTTTGGGCTAGCATTTTTGATAACAGTAAATAGGCCCCTTTCTTACCTATAAATTTAACAGGAGAAATGTACCTAGAGTGGTTAGGAGTTGCGATTCATCCAGAATTGGTGGAGATACTAGAGAATGATAACAGATGCATACACCAATATTCCAACAAGATTGTGCGTCATCCCATTATGCTGCAGTGGCTCGTCAATATTGAGTGGCCCCCGCGTTCTCCAGATTTAAGCCCGTTAGATTTTTTCTTCTGAGGTCATTTTCAGCATTTACTTGATTGATTTTGTTTTTAAAGCATTTTTTTAAATAAAAATATTCCAACATGTTTTTGTAACTTTAATTAGCCCCTGTAATGGCTAGGTAGATAGTAGCGATGTGAGACTGGGGGGTTATAATCTACATAAAAATAGCTTCAAAATAGGGTATCACTCGACCCCTCATTCCATTTAAAATTTTGGGGGCCCTTGTCACCCCCGCTAGGGCTTTGCCCCCCAGGGGGTGAAAACACAAAAAAAATGGTTCCCCCTTAAATCAAAAATTGACGGGTACGAGGGTTTTTTCTTAAATGTCTTGGGGAGCCCGAAATCACCTCTGTTTCCTTTTTGAATTGGCCACCCTGTATAATTTATTTATCTATTTTTTGAAAATTCAGTGGCGCCCTTGCCATTCTGTACTTATTAAACTATTAACCCACCCCTAATAATTATTCGCTGAGCAAACTGAGCATATTATGGGCCTCCTGTTAATTTGTTAACAAAAGAGGTTACAACACTCCCAGTTCTTCCAGCAAATATCGGAATTCATCGGGTTCCATGGACAATTCTACTATACTATCATCCATACCATGTACATTTTTCTGCTTAATTTTCCATTTCATTAATTACATAGAAGTAGATAGTATGTATACACATAAATACCCTAAAACTGTAGCTGAAAATAAAAATTGCTTGCTTTCCTTCTAGAACTTCTCTATTTTTTTTTTTAGCCACTGACGTAGTTAAAGCAGCAAACTCACAACGCATTTGCTACTTGATTTTCATCTTGTAATCTTCTCTTCAAACATCTTCAAGATCAAATTGGCGAATGCAATGGCCATAAGCAATGAAAGTATTATCTTCGTATCTTTTGTTACATTATACTCTGTCCCTTGAACCATAATATGCGAATTTACTACGTTATTCTCCTGTAGGTCTTGCTTTATAGATATACTGTTGCCCATAAATTGGGTATCCTTAGAAAAACTGACACATTTTGCAGGTAAATTTCTCGAAAACGAAAAAAGATAACGAGATGCGGTTTGTCCTGGGAGAATGAGGATATTTTAAAGTTTCTTTTCACAATATTGCCGAATGCCAAAATTTGCTGAAATTTGGTTTCACAGACATGTGTTTTTTTGAAATAAAAATACTATGTTATTGTTAATGAAATGCTTTGTATATTTTGTCATCGTCAGAAAGCCTGTTTTCTCTACTTTACAAAAATGTTTATTTTTTTACTTATCTTGAACTTGAATCGTGAAAATTGCACTTCGTTAGAGAGAATACCATCAACTGGCCACAATATCGCCGATTAACCAAACTACATACAATTACAGAGGGTAAAAATATCTAAATTTATATAATTGAAAACCCTGATGCATTGCGCATGCGTATTATAACCAAAATAGTCAAGTCAAATTATATAGTTCTGTTTTCGAACTTGACGCATAAATTTCCTTAAGTTGAAGCTGACCCAACTTTTCCGTGTTTCACGTTAATTTTCCTAATTTTTAAGCAGATGTAAACAACTATGTATAGTAGGTACATGATCATTATCAATTTTCCGTACGTTAAGTTAATTTAAGTGGATGTAAGTAACTGATCCTTTACATTCAAAAGAAAGAATATTCGAGTGTGTTAAATTTGTGATTCGTTCGTTTAAATTTTGCTTTTCAAGTGTCACATTGAAACAGATAAACATCCAAATGTGTCAATAAATGGCGGTAAATCCTTGTTATAAGTGTTTTATTATGTGTCTCTTCAAATTAGATTGACGTTTGAATTTAGCTTTGCAAGTGTCACATTTAAAAGGATGAATATCCGAATGTGTTACTTTGTGAGACTTCAATTCGGATATCCGTTTAAACTTTGCTTTGCAAATACCACATGCGAAAGGATAATTATCCGAGTGTATTACTATGTGAGACTCAAAATTGGCTTTTCTTTTAAATTTCGCATTGCAATTATTACATGCAAAAGGATAAATATCGGAGTGTGTAGACATGTGAGCCTTCAAAGTGCTTTTTCGTTTAAATTTTACTTTGCAAATGTTACATTCAAAAAGACAAATATCCGAATGTGTTAGTTTGTGAGACTTCAATTCGCGTTTTTGTTTGAATTTTGCATTGCAAGTACCACATTCAAAAGGACGAATATTCGAGTGTGTCAATACATGATACTTTAAATGGCTTTTTCGTTTAAATTTTGCTTTGCATATGGTACATTCCCAAAAATAAATATCTGAGTGTATTAACATGTGAGCCTTCAGTTCGCCTTTTCGTTTAAATTTTGCTTTGCAAGTGTCACATTCAAACGGATAAATATCCAAATGTACGAATAAATGTTTTCTTAAAGTTTTCTTGGTTTTAAGTTTAGCTTCGCATACGTTACACCGAAAATCCTTGTTAGACATGTGTGTTCTTTGGTGTCTCTCCAAATTATGCTTTCGTTTAAATTTCGCTTTACAAGTGTTACATTCAAAAGGGCGAATATCGGCATGTGTTATTAAATGAGTTCTCAAATATGATTTGATGTTAAATATAGCGTTGCAAGTGTAACATTGGTACTTTCTAATAGCATCTGATCCTGATGAATTTGCAACACTTGAATATCCCTCTCCCTTCATCCCTTTACTTGGATCAATCAATTCAATTGCTGATATTTCTATTTCGTTTTTAATGTCATGCTCTAGACAATCATTATAAGACATAAACCTAAAAAAAAAAATGTATCAGATTCATAACTAGATTTTGGAATTAAACTAGGTAGGTGGGAGTGGTAGGACTAAAACTACAAAAAAATATAATCAATCCGGTTTTTTCCACTAGAATGTCCAACTGAAAAATATTTTTAATTTAAATTATTCCAGATCCAAAAAAATAATCTTACAATACAAGCAAAAATAGAACAACGGGCAATCAACTCTTGATTCTTGCAAACGAAATTAACGATAACTTAAACTAATCTAAATGTAGCTACAGGATATAAAATTAGCATAAAGTAACTAGTAATTATTGCAATTTCGATAACAGCTAAAGTCTGCTTCTTTTTAAAGATAATTTCCCAAGTCAAAAATGTTTCCAGGCGAATGACAAAATTTGGCTCTATAACCCTCAAAGGAAAAAAGGTAGTTCTCCCAAGCTAACATCAGTATGATAAGGCCAGTACACGATTACAAAGAAACTAAACAACGTGTGGTATCGAATCCAATGCAGCTCCAAAGGTGGAACATCTTGACAGGTTGAAGGCTTATCACGAGAATAAAGGGTAAGATCGGAATCATCTAATTTAGAACGGAGGCAGTGTTACCAAAATACACCGACATCGCGGCGTCGGATTTCAAGAAACTGAATTAGTCACTTGTGTACATTGGCCAGCGTGTTTTTTTTTTCGTTTCGATGTTTTTCTAGCTAAATTCCAGCTGCAATTTCGACTATATAAAAAGAACGTAGGGATTAATTCGATATTTATCGTGTATGTTTAGTTAAGTGATAAGTGAATTTTGTATAAAATCAACTAGTTCAATAACAGTTGTTACTATTTGTGAAGTGAGTTTTAATGAACCCCAGAATCCGTGACAATATTACACTTTTGCTGAATGAGTTACTGAATGCTGTTTCAAATTATTTCTGGTTCTAAATTTAGCGTTGCATATGTTGCGTTAATATGTGTCTCTTGAAATTGTGTTTTTGTTTAAATTTTGCTTTGCAAGTGTCACATTGAAAAGGATAAATATCTAGGTGTATGAATACGTGTTTCCTCAAATGGCGTTTTTGTTTAAATTTTGCTTTACAAGTGTTACATGCAAAAGAATAAATATTCGAGTGTGTTAATTTGTGATCTTTCAAATTGCTTTTTCGTTTAAATTTTTTTTTGCAAGTATTACATGCGAAAAGATAAATATTCGAGTGTGTTAAATTGTGATTCTTTAACTCGCTTTTTCGTTTAAACTTTGCTTTGCAAGTACCACACGGGAAAGGATATTTATCCGAGTGTGTTACTCTGTGAGCATTCAACCTGGATTTTCGTTTGAATTTTGCTTTGCAAGTGTCACATTCAAACGGATTAATATTCAAATGTATGAATGAATGTTGTTTTAAAGCTCTCTTGGTTTTAAGTTTAGCTTCGCATACATTACATCGAGAATCATTGTTAGACACGTGTGTTATTTGGTGTTTTTTCAAATTATGTTTTCGTTTAAATTTCGCTTTGCAAATGTCACATTCAAAAGGTCGAATATCCGAATGTGTTCCTAAATGTTTTCTCAAATATGCGTTGATGTTAAATATAGCGTTGCAAGTGCAACATTGGTATTTCCTACTAACATCTGGTCCTGATGAATTTGCGACACTCAAATATTCCTCTCCCTTCATCCCTTTACTTGGATCAATTAATTTAATAGCTGATATTTCAATTTCGTTTTTGATGTCGTCCTCTAGATAATCATAAGACATAAACCTAGAAAAAAAAATGTATCAGATTTTGGAATTAAACTAGGTAGGAGTGGTAGGACTGGAAAATTCAAAAAATTATAATCTACCTGCTTTTTTCCACTAGAATGTGAAACTAAAAAATATTTCATATTTAAATTATTTCAGATCAAAAAAAATAATCTCACAATACAATCAAAAATAGAGTAACAGGCAATTCACCCTTGAGTCCTGCAAAAGAAAAATCGATATCAAAATTCGCTTCGGGCCTAATTGGCTTTAACTCAATTTGTTTTAATCTATCTTCTAAATTTCAAAATATAGCATCTAAATACCCTTCTAACTCTTTCTGGAAATAGATTATGTGCGACAAGTTATTTGTTGATTGTGTTTAGTGCAAGCAGTTAACAAGACTAAAAAAAGACATAGTGCTAATTTTTTTACAAAATGTCTATTACAAAAAGGGAAAACGTTCAATTCCTTAAGTGCAGTAGAGGAATACATTGGAAAAGTTGAACATATAGAATTTATATGTTTGTATAAAATAAACACAAAAACTATAGCATCAACGAAAAAAAAAAAAAAATCACAATAAATTAGCCAGTGTTGTCACTCAGTATTATAATGAAAACTGGCATTCTTGTCGACATAAGTGGGTAGAATATTTTTAAAAAATTCATGGATCATGTGGAGTAACCACAACCAATCATCTCGAAGTTTTAATCAAAAAATCAAGACTATATGTGCTAAATTCAATTCACGTCCAGATTTTATTAGAGAATTTTCATTATTTCTGCAAATAAATATTTCTGACAAAAAGCACCGAGCTGTAGAAATCTTTAATAGAAAACCTGTTGAAGGATTTGAATTCAATAGTTGCGAGGAAAAATACTTTGATTCACTGACTCCTTCTGCATTCAAGTTATTCAAAACATCATTGAACAAATCTGATAAGATTAAATTTATTTTTAATTGCATAGAATATGGTGTAACAGCAAAAGATGAGTTGAGAGTTACAATGACAACTTGTGAATCTAACTTCTACAAAGACATGGCATTACCCTGTGCACATATTTTTAAATTTCGCTCCTTAAACGAAAACCATATGTTTCATGAAGAATTTGTCCCTCACAGGTTTGAAAAGCAAGTTTATGCTGACAATTATAATAACAATATTGACACTAGCCCAAATCTTAATGCATCTGGATTTTCTAATGGGGTGCCTCGTGTTAATATGGCACATCCCAGCATCTTCTTAGTATCCAAATTTTGACTTCAATAAAAAACAAATTATTTCACCACAGCATACAAACTATCTGTTTAATTTTTCATTCCATTAAATACATAGAAGTACCATCACCATAAATGCCCTAAAACTGTACCTAAAAATGAAAATTGCTTGCTTTTCTTCTAAAGCCTCTCTATTTTTCTTTTTTTTTTTTCAGTTACTGACGAAGGACAAAAATTTCTCTCAGTCCAAAGAGGATGCGCTCAATTCTGATGTCGTTTAATGCCAGTTTATTAGCCGAAAACGAGTTCTTTAGGTTATCTACACTGCGATTCATCTGTTGTATCAAGTAGCCAATCTCCACATCCGTCTTCAGCACAGAAATATCATCCGCAAACAGCAACACTGTGGAAAGAGGTATGGAGCGGTTCACATCATTTATGTAGAATAGGAACAAAAGAGGTCTCAAACCGCACCACTGCCTCATTAGATGTTTTTACCTTGTATAATGTGATTTGGCAACGTTGCGTTCAATGTTGAAGTAAGTGTGATTTTGTGCTCCAGCAAAATTTAAAAAATTATTGGTGATTATATGTGAAATAAATGTTTCAAACTACTGTTACAGTAGGGTAGTAGTGTCCTCGTTATTGTATGTGATTTTGGAAACTGAAAACTTGATTCTTACCACTAAATAGCTGTAACTATTATTGAATGCTGTTCTGCTCAATATAGTCGTATTCGGCGATAAAATAGCATTCCAACATCCAGTGTTGTCGGCTTGAACTACGTCAGTACCATGACTGGTAAGAACCTTCGCAGTGGATCACTTTCTGAGGATACCAACGAAAAACTGATCAACAAAGTCTGTGCAACCTTTGTGGCCCAGATTAGGGCTGATTTCGACGCCAGATTCGATAGATTGGAAGACCAACTCACGCAAGTTAATAACAATTTCAATTCATTAAAGACTGATGTTGATGCTAATTCAACTGCTATTAAATCACTGGATTGTCGTGATGACGAAATCGAGCAGTTCACCAAGAGAAATTCTCTCCGCTTCCTCGGTCTTTTAGAGAAAGATAACGAAAATACGGCATCCTTAGTAGTTGAATTTATCAATTCAAAATTTTATATTAACTGTTCTATCTCTGATATCGATAGTGCATTCCGCATCGGTAAATATAGTCCAGATGAGGTGACTGCGAAACCTCGAGTGATACTAGTGAATTTTACCCGGAATTTGAAGCGTAATCAAGTATTTGGTGCTAAGGCAGCTCTCAAGAATAGTGATTGCATGATTTTTGAATATCTAACGAAGAAAAGGTTTATGAAGTTGGACGATCTAAGAAGGAAATATGGCAAAAAAAAGGTATGGTCAGCTGGGGGTAAATTTTATCTTTGGGATGATACTAAAAATAGGAAGGTCATAGTGTCGGATTAGAAAGTCTTACTCCGATTAACTTCACTATTTCGTTGTAAAGATAGTCATTGCATTCCATACTATTTATTATATTGCATTATATTATTGTAGTCTGTTTTTTTTTTTTACTCACGTCTTACTGTTGTAAGTGAATATACCTACCTACCGTATTGTATTCCCCGATTTATTTTAGGTGTAGGTACTGATATGGGTTGGATTATTATTAGGAATTTTAGCTACTTAATACACTACCTACTGCTAATCGGTATATACATTTTCTTGAAGAAAAAATTATGAATATTGATTTAATTATTTTGCATTGCATTGTTAAGTTTTGGTCTTTTTTTTTTCCCCCTTGTTTTTTGTATGGGTACTCATTTAATTTAATAATGTAATTTAACTAATGCAGTTTTGCTGGTTATATCCAAAATGCATAACGGTCACATTACTTTCGCGCTTTTCAACGTCCGATCTCTCTGTGCTAAATTTAATGATTTTTCTGAATTTTTGAGTGATGGCTCATATGACGTCATAGGCCTCTCAGAAACTTGGCTTTCTGACAATATTATCAGCAGTGGTTTAACCATTAATTATTTCAATTTGGTTAGAAGGGATCGTAATGGAAGAGGGGGCGGCGTGGGCTTCTATATAAGAAATAACTTGAAATTTTCTGTCTTGGATGTTGGAAATGCTCACGGAAAGTATGGGTCTCGCTTAAAATCGCGGGCAGGCGCATTTGTTTAGGATCTTTATACAGGCCCCCTGATGCAAATTTAGTCCAGTCTCTTGATGAATTGGAGGACACCTTGGTGGGCATGATTCCTCAGCATGACTTTATTGTCTTCGGAGGAGACTTGAATGTTGATCTTCTATGTGGGCATAGTTTACACAATTCTCTTTTAAATGATTTACTCAAAAAGTATGGCCTTCATCAGTGTGTCACATAGCCTACCCGAGTCACTAACTCTTCGTCGACATTATTGGACGTCTTGGTTACGTCAGATCCTGAGATAGTGAGTGATATTGGTAATTTGGGCATGGATAACTTGTCGGATCACAAACTCGTCAGTCTTAACATTAAATTGTGTCAGAAAAGGAGTGATCCAATCTATCGTTGTTATCGTGATTTCTCTAAATTTGATTATAACATTTTCATGCGGGACCTGTATCGTGTCAACTGGGACTTCCTGTATTCCTTGTATAATATATACGACATGTTGCATTTCTTTTGTGATAATGTTTTAAAAATCTTTGATGTGCATGCACCCTTCATGACTTCTCGCTTAACTAAGGCCCCAGCACCGTGGTTGACTCCCAACTTGAAATTCATGATGAACCTACGTAGAAAGGCTCTCTCTAAGTATAAAAAAAATAAATCAGAAGCAGCGTGGAATTACTACAAAACCTTAAGAAACCAGGTGAATATTGCTGTACGGGCTGAAAAAAGGTCATACCTGCAGTTCACCTTCAAACGAGATCCAAAAAATTTTTGGCGAACCATTAAATATCTAAATATTAGCTCTAATTCAAAACAGTGTAACTCTGTTTTAGATTGTGGTACTGCAGGCGATTTTAACAAGTTTTTCTCGAACTCACTTCCATCCATCGCTAATGATAATACTAACCACGTCAATAATACTTACACTAATAAATGCGTTGGGCCTCGCAACCGCTTCGAATTCTCTACTGTTGAGCCTAAGGATGTCGAAAAAATCATCATTGGCTTAAAAACTAATGCAACGGGACAAGATGGCATTAATTCGAAAATGTTAGCTTTAATCGTGCCTCACCTGACGGATCACATACCGTTCATTATTAATCATTGTCTCTCTCTTGGTGTGTTTCCGTCAATGTGGAAAACTGGCAATGTCGTTCCTGTTCCCAAGGTATCGCGCCCTACTCAGTTGGCTGATTTCAGACCAATCAGTATATTGCCTACGATGTCAAAGATCCTTGAAAGAGTTGTTGCTGACCAACTTACAGCGTTTTTGTCAAGTAATAACTTATTACCATCTACTCAGTCAGGATTCCGTAAACACCACAGTACATCGACTGCTTTGTTATATATAACTGACGATATTTTTTCTGCATGGGACCATGGTCTTTGCACCTGCCTGATTTTGCTGGACTATAGTAAAGCATTTGATACTATAAACCATGACGTTCTGCGGATAAAACTTCAGTACTTTGGTTTGGGCGCAATGTCCTTGAATTTTTTCAGCAGCTATTTTACTGATAGGTCTCAAAGAGTGGTAATTGGCGGACAGGTCTCAGAAATCACTCACCTTAATAGAGGTGTTGCTCAGGGAAGCATCTTAGGCCCCCTACTGTTCTCTTTATATACCTCAGGTTTTTCAACTATCCTAAAATTTTGTCACAGCCACCAGTATGCAGATGACACCCAAATATATTTTTCTTTTAAACCTGAAAATATCATAAACGCCATCGAATATATCAACTCAGATCTCAAAACAATTGCTGAAATATCTAAAGCACATCAACTGTCATTGAATGAGACAAAAACACAACTTGTGATATTTGGAAAAAATAGAGACATTGTGATGAGAAGCCCTGAACTTAAGATTATAATTAATGATGTTGTTTTAAGGCCTTTTACTGCATGTAAGAATCTGGGTCTCACTATCGACACTGATCTGAGATTTTCTGCTCATGTTTCCAGTCTAGTTCAAAAGACATTCGGTAAACTGAGGCTTCTATATATGCATAGGGATAGCTTTAACACTAACTCGATGTTGAGATTGTGCGATTCCTTGTTGCTGTCTCATCTAGGTTATTGTGATGTAGTGTACTGGCCTGCCTTGACCCAACGGGATAGGTCCACCTTGCAAAAGATACAGAATGCCTGTCTGCGATATTCTTACGGTGTCAGAAAATTTGACCATATATCTCCATTTTTTATCCAATCTGGTTGGTTAAATTTGTCCGAAAGATTTTTTAGCCACATGTCAACTTTGGTTTATAAGATCAATAAGCTTAACACCCCTAAATATCTTGCCAAAAAACTGGTCAAACGATCTGACATACATGAGAGACACACTCGTCACTGTGACACACTTTCCATGCCCCGACATACCACGAGCCTCTTCCAACGATCTTTTAGATTCAACGCAGTTTCTGTTTTTAATTCCTTGCCTGATGACGTCAAAAAGGCTAACTCTCTAGAGATGTTGGGAAGGGAGTTGAGGGCTTTGGTATTCGCCCAGAGAGATCGAGATCGAAGATAGTTTAGAATAGTTTATTTTAGTATTTAGTATTAAATAAGTATCGGTAAAAACTCACCAATTGTTAGTATTAAGTTACAGGGTGGTTGTATGAGCAGCTCAAGTTGGATACCGCCACCCCTCAAATATTATTGTAAATGTTATGTTAGTTATTCTAAATAAAGGCATTTATTATTATTATTATTATTATTATTATATTTGGGTACAGTCTTCCAAGTAATGCATCAGCAGAGTAACACTGCAGTCATTGATACCATAGGCCCTAAGCTTGTCTAGAAGAATACAATGAGTGACACAGTTATAAAATGCCTTTGAGAGGTAGCAACATGTGACACTGCCCCCTCTCAAATGCCTCTGCCATACATCCTAGCAGCTCCAAGACAGCCTGAGCAGTTGACTTGTTGGTCCTAAAGCCAAATTGGTTTTCAGAAAAAAGTCTCGAGTTCTCAAAGTATGAATACAGTTGATGCTTGAGTAAGCATTCAAATACCTTGGATATCACTGGGACAAGTGAGATAGGTCGGTAGTTGTTTACAGCATCCACGTCACCCTTCTTAAATACAGGAACCACTCTTGACTTCTTCAAACAGATAATTTTAAGTGTTCTTAATAAAAGGAAAAAAGTAGGTACTTTCTAGACCGCCTTTTTTACAAATAACGAATTCCAAGGTCGAATTAAGGTGAAAGTTTTAAAAAATCACTGACGATCACCTTTTAGGGCAGAAACGTTGGCCAATCATACTTGAGAGGTATATCACTGAAAAGGGAATAAAGGGAGCTTTCTAAAAATGATATAAAAAATCCAGGCCGTATTTAAAAAAATGAACTTGATGATGGTAGTTCGATCACGAAGCGTCGAATTTGAAATTTGAAGAGGCCATATTGTAGAGCGATAAAAATTATAAAACTTTCAAATTCAAATTATTTTCCGAAAATCAATAGTTTTCGAAATAATTGATGAAATATTTTTAGGCGTTTCTTAGAAATCACCATGTATTTCGTAAACTAGAAGGAATTTGGCAACACTGTAAACCAGTCTTGAATAGGCATCAAAAATGGACAACTTTTTTCTAATTCAGCCGACCCCGTACCTCTTACGGTTCCGGAGATAACAATAATAGTATAACTTAAAACGGACACCCTGTATATATACAGGGTGAATCTGAAGGTGAGGGTTTTTTTTTTAACAGCCAAAATAAGTTGTTTGGCAAAAATTGTTTACATAAAAAATTTAAGATAACGGAGTTACAGGTATTTTAGGGTTATGTGCATTAAAAATCTAATTTCAATAATCTAAGATTTAGTAGAGAAAATATGATAAAAATTATCACAAAAATTGTTCAAAATTATTCCAGTCTGTCTGATGCTTCATTTCCGTCCTAAATTTTGCCTGTTTCATTTTAAAACGAAAATTGATAGGTTGAAAATGAATTTTTTTCTGATGGAATAAGGCAACTATCAAAATGTGTTACTATGTGAGACTGCAAATGCGATTTTCGTTTAAATTTTGCACTGCAAGTATTACATACGGAAGAATAAATGCGAGAGTGTATTGAAATGTGAACCCTTAGTTCGCATTTCTGTTTAAATTTTGCTTTGCAAGTGTTACATTCAAAAGGTCGAATATCCGAATGTGTTATCGAATGATGTTTCAAATTTGATTTGGTTTTAAATATAGCGTTGCAAGTGTAACATTGGTACTTCCTAATAACATCTGGTCCTGATGAATTTGCGACACTCGAATATTCCTCTCCCATCCTTTCATTTGGATCAATTAGTTCAATAGCTGATACTTCTATTTCGTTTTTAATGTCGTCTCCTATATAATCATTATGAGACATAAACCTAAAAAAAAAAGTATATTAGATTCACAGATAGATTTTGAAATAAAACTAGGTAGGTGAGAGTGGTGGAACTAAAACTACAAATTAACAATGTTATTAGACAAAAAAATCAACTTCAGACAATACAATTTCAAAGTAATACTGGAAAAAAATCTTTATTATATGATGGAATAAACACGTAAGTATAACAAATTACCTGTATCATTGAAAAAAAAATACAACATTTGCAAAACAATATTATTTATTTTAAACAAAAATATATGTATAAACATGTTAACGCAACAATATTTATTAATTTGGTTTCTTCTCATTCTTATTAAAGCATTACTTAAATGTCAATTTCGCGTAAAACACACAGGAGTGTATTTTCTACGACCCCGCGCCGACCGAGGCAGACAGACGTTGAAGATTTGCATTTACACACTAGATAAATGGTGCTTCATATGCACTTTGCATTTTTACCAGTTCCGTGTTTTACGCTCAAAAAGTTTATGTCTTGTGCTGTTAAAAGGGGACCTTGAGTGCCTCACGTCGCTGCTGATACGTTGGTAGTTGTGGAGAACTGTTTTCCAGGGGATCCCCGTACATATACGCAGCTTATAAGAAAACTCAGGTGAGTGGAAATATCTTTTGTGTGTTTCGAAAACCCTATGGTATCATTTCCATTACTATTTCTATTTGTTTGTGCGATTTTCCAGTCACTGTCCAGTTTACTGAATTTCAAATACTATTGCGTAAACAATACATAATTTTCTTTGTTGATATTAAGTAACTACTAAGTTTGCTGTTAAAGCTTTAATTAAATTTGATTTAGAATTTTCCTGTAATAATCCTTAAAGTTTGCTGGGAAATAAACGATTGGTCTGTAACTATACGACATAAAA
The DNA here is from genome assembly GCA_917834065.1 of Ceutorhynchus assimilis. Taxonomy (NCBI): domain Eukaryota; kingdom Metazoa; phylum Arthropoda; class Insecta; order Coleoptera; family Curculionidae; genus Ceutorhynchus; species Ceutorhynchus assimilis. The sequence goes on along the minus strand of OU892286.1, from coordinate 9,590,251 downwards.
ACAACTCACACACAAGACTCTGTTTCTTCAATTATAAAATTCGAATTCACTTATTCACTACGCCACTTTTCTGTAGGTCTTAGCTTTGCTTTGTGGATTTAATTTGTTCACATAGAATCAACACTATACAACTTTTTTTTTATATTACTTAAGGCATGGTGGCTATGTAATACTGTTATTGTAAATCTCGTCAGGAAAATAATACAACTTGCTTTTTCGAACACCAAAAGTGATCTATATTTCAAAAAGTATAGCATAACACACTTTTCCAAGGAATCAATATTTACTTGAGAGTTATATTACAGTTTCACAATTGATAACATCCTCTATTACACAGTATATTCATGAGCCCATAATATCATCAACTAAATAACTATCATACGGAGTGTTAAAATATTATGTAAATTTATATAATTAAAAACCCTATTTTAAACCTAATATTATAGTAATTTTAATCCGAATTGAAGCACTGAAAAAACATCTAGTCGGCATACATCAAACAAATAAAGGACATAGGCATCACATAATTTTTAAGTATTTCTTTAAATGATGATAATCAATATAAGACAACACAACTAAATAATACGTGGAATAAAACAGCAAATAATATATAAATTGGGATGACACTTGTTATAGAAATTGCGTAAGTCTAGGCAGCAGGTGCACCTCATCGTTTCCAGAAAGACGTAATAATTCAACCTATAGGCGCGTAACGACCGAAATTTTAATTTTGAGCTACTGTTGCGATATTTCCTCGCTACTTATATTTTGTACAGGGAACGGTATATAAACTTACAATAGATTTTCTATGAAGTTAATGGGAGAGAGCGACGTGATGTTGAAATAGCCTCGTATATTGCAATGTTTCAAATCAGAATGCTATAAAAAGATACAATGCAATCGCTGATATTGATATTGGTACGAACAAGCACCGACATCGAGGCGCCGGTAAGAAACTAAATGAGTCACTTGTTTACGTCGGCCAGCGTGCTTTTTTTCCTGGAACTCTATTATGACTACATTTATTTCACGCGCTGTATCAGGATACTCAGTGGATTAAGGATTATCAATCCATATTCGTATATTTCACAACTATTAAATGGATTAAGATTAGTGTCAATCCTTCCTTAAGCTTTGTTAAAAGCGCAAATTTCTTGGTGTCATTTGTGTGTAACTTCATTAAAAGCAACAATGATGAAAAATAGTTTCAATTACAAACTATGTCGCACCGGTTTTTCATCAAAAAATATTCAAATGAAACTAAATAACATTATTCCTCAGAAAAATTAAAAATGACAAACGTGATTATTTTTTGAAGTTAGCAACAAACTTCTTAAATCCGAAATTAAGGTATTTATTTCACATTTGAGATAATCCATTTCAAGTCCAATCCTACAAATTTGAAAGATTTAATTAAATACTCCGATCCGGATTATTTCTCAAATCCTGGGTATTTATTTCAGGATCATTGTTTCCCATTATTAATCTAATCCACTTAGTATCCAGGTATAACGCATGAAATAAAGGTGATCAATATTCGATTCGATGTTTTTCTAGCTAAATCCCGAGTGCAATTTCGACTATACAGGGTGTTGATTTTATTGTGAATTTTGCGTAAAGACTCATTCCCCCTCAAATTATAGTTTGTTGTGTTTCAGAGATTTTCTCAAACAATTTTCTCCTCCGAGATAATAGGAATAATAGGTTTTAAAATGAACACCCTGTATAAAAAGAGCGTAGGAATAATAGGTTAGTTTTAATTCGATATTAATCGTGTATGTTTCAAAAAGTGATAAGTGAATTTTGTATAAAGTCAATTAGTTTACTAAAGGTTGTTTCTGCTTGTGAAGTGAGTTTTAGTGAACTCCACAATCCCTGACATGACAATATATTTACACTTGACTGAATTACTGAATGCTGTTTTAAATTCTTTCTGAATCTAAATTTAGCGTTGCATATGTTGCATTTAAAATTCTCCTTTTCATCTGAGTGTGTTGATATGTGTCTTCTCCAATTGAGTCTTTGTTTAAATTGTGCTTTGCAAGTGTTACATTCAAGAGAATAAATATCTGAGTGTATCAATTTGAGATTCGTCAATTCGCTTTTCCATTTAAATTTTGCTTTGCAAGTATTATATGCGAAAGGATAAATATCCAAGTGTGTTAAAATGTGATCCTTTATTTGGCTTCTTTGTTTAAATTTTGCTTTACAAGTGTAACATTCAAGAGAATGAATATCAGAGTGTATTAATTTGTGATTCTTCAACTCGGCTTTTCGTTTAAATTTTGCTTTGCAAGTATTACATGCGAAAGGATAAATATCCAAGTGTGTTAAAGTGTGAGCCTTTAAATTGCCTCTCCGTTTAAACTTTGCTTTGCAAGTGTTACATTCAAAAGAATAAATATGTTAATGTGTTAGTTGGTGTTTATCTAATGCGCATTTTCGTTCAAATTTTGCTTTGCAAGTATCACATGCGAAAAGATAAATATCCGAGTGTGTTATTTTGTGTATATTTAAATCCCATTTTCGTTTAAACTTTTTTTTGCAAGTGTCACATTCAAAAGGATAAATATCCGAATGTGTTAAAATGTGATCCTTCAAATTGCCTTTTCGTTTGAACTTTACTTTGCAAGTGTTACATTTAAAAGAATAAACATCCGAGTGTGTAAGTTTATGACTATTCAATTCAAATTTTCGTTTAAATTTTGCTTTGCAGGTATTACATGCGAAAGGATAAATATCCAAGTGTGTTAAAATGTGATTTTTCAAAGTGCCTCTTCGTTTAAACTTTGCCTCGCAAGTGTTACATTCGAAAGAATGAATATCCGAGTGTATTAATTTGTGACTATTTAAATCGGATTTTCGTTTAAATTTTGCTTTGCATGTGTCACATTGAAACGGATAAATATCCAAATGGGTCAGAAAATGATTTTTTTAAGTTTTTTTTTTTGGTTTTAAATTTAGCTTCACATACGTTACACCGAAAATCCTTGTTACACCCGTGTGTTATTTGGTGTCTCTCCAAATTATATTTTCGTTTAAATTTTGCTTTGCAAGTGTCACATTCAAAAGGTCGAATATCCAAATGTGTTATTAAATGATTTCTCAAATATAATTTGATGTTAAATATAGCGTTGCAAGTGTAACATTGGTACTTTCTAATAGCATCTGATCTTGATGAATTTGCAACACTTGAATATCCCTCTCCCTTCATCCCTTTACTTGGATCAATCAATTCAATAGCTGAAATTTCTATTTTGTTTTTAATGTCATGCTCTAGATAATCATTATAAGACATAAGCGTGAAAAAAAAAATGAATCAGATTCATAGCTAGATTTTGAAATTGAACTAGGTAGGTGGAAGTGATGGGACTAAAACTACAAAAAATGATAATCAATCCGCTTTTTTCCACTAGAATTTCCAACTGTAAAATATTTTTAATTTAAATTATTCCAGATCCAAAAAAATAATCTTACAAAATAAGCAAAAATAGAAAAACGGGCAATCAACTCTTGAGGCTTGCAAACGAAATTAACGATAACTTAAACTAATCTAAATGTAGCAGGATATATAGTCTGCTTCTTTTTAAAGATAATTTCCCAAGTCAAAATTTTTTCTAGGCGAATGACAAAGTTTGGCTCTATAACCTTCAAAGGATAAAAGGTAGATCTCCCAAGCTAACAACAGTATGAGAAGGCCAGTACACGATTATAAAGAGACTAAACGACGTGCGGTATCGAATCCAATGCGGCTCCAAAGGTAAGATAAAGGTGGAACATCTTGACAGGTTGAAGGCTTATCACGAGAATAAAGGATCAGATCGGAATGATCTGATTTGGGAGAAAGGCAGTGTTACGAAGATGTACCGACAGCGCGGCGTCGGATTTCAAGAAACTGAATGAGTCACTTGTTCACATTGGCCAGCGTGTTTTTTCGTTTCGATGTTTTTCTAGCTAAATCCCGACTGCAATTTCGACTATATAAAAGGAACGTAGGGATTTATTCGATATTTGTCGTGTATGCTTCGTTAAGTGATAAGTGAATTTTGTATAAAGTCAACTAGTTCAATAAAAACTATTACTATTTGTGAAGTGAGTTCTAGTGAGCCCCAGAATCCGAGACAATATCTTTACACTTGTGCTGAATGAGTTACTGAATGCTGTTTCAAATTATTTCTGGTTGTAAATTTAGCGTTACATATGTTGCGTTAATATGTGTCTCTTGAAATTGTGTTTTTGTTTAAATTTTGCTTTGCAAGTGTCACATTGAAAAGGATAAATATCTGAGTGTATGACTACGTGTTTCCTCAAATGGCGTTTTTGTTTAAATTTTGCTTTACAAGTGTTACATTCATAAGAATAAATATTCGAGTGTGTTAATTTGTGATCTTTCAAATCGCTTTTTCGTTTAAATTTTTCTTTGCAAGTATTACATGCGAAAAGATAAATATTCGAGTGTGTTAAATTGTGCTTCTTTAACTCACTTTTTCGTTTAAACTTTGCTTTGCAAGTACCACATGGGAAAGGATATTTATCCGAGTGTGTTACTCTGTGAGCATTCAACCTGGATTTTCGTTTGAATTTTGCTTTGCAAGTGTCACATTCAAACGGATTAATAATCAAATGTATGAATGAATGTTGTTTTAAAGCGCTCTTGGTTTTAAGTTTAGCTTCGCATACATTACATCAAAAATCCTTGTTAGACACGTGTGTTATTTGATGTTTTTTTAAATTATGCTTTCGTTTAAAGTTCGCTTTGCAAATGTCACATTCAAAAGGTCGAATATCCGAATGTGCTACTAAATGTTTTCTTAAATATGCTTTGATGTTAAATATAGCGTTGCAAGTGTAACATTGATACTTCCTAATAATATCTGGTCCTGATGAATCTGCGACACTTGAATACCCCCCTCCCTTCATCCCTTTACTTGGATCAATTAATTCAATAGCTGATATTTCTATTTCGTTTTTGATGTCGTCCTCTAGATAATCATAAGACATTAACCTAGAAAAAAAAAATGTATCAGATTTCTCACTTTAACGTTCGGTCTCTTAAAACCTCATTTGATCTTTTTTCCGCCGCCATTGAAGATATGTCCCTAGACGTAGTAGGGCTATCCGAAACCTGGCTGAGTTCAGATATTTCTGACACACCATTTCATATTGAAAACTATGTCTTAAAAAGACGTGATCGATCTGGTCGGGGAGGCGGGGTAGCTTTTTATGTAAAAAACACTCTTAAATTTAAAGTTCTGGACGACATTGGAGGACCAGATGATGCCTTGGAGCAGCTCTGGATATCCTTCAAGCATAATGGTAAGAGAGTGTGCCTTGGAACAGTTTATAGGCCGCCTAATTCTAACTTAAATGATTGCATTCAAATACTTGAAAACACGTTAACTAACATAATTCCGGAATATGATTATGTAGTTTTTGGTGGAGATTTTAATGTTGATTTGTCTCCAGGTAATCGAAATAATATCACTGTCCTGTTCTTAAATTTTCTATCTAAATATGGCTTAACGCAATTTGTCACTGAACCAACTAGAGTTAGTCCCTATTCTAGCACTTTAATTGACATAATTGTTTGTACTTCTTCTGATTTTATAACGGAACCTGGGGTTATCAAGATGGCCGACATTTCTGATCATCACATGGTGCACTGCAAACTTAGGATTTTCAAAACAAAACCCAAACCATTTTTTAAGACATATAGAGATTTTTCAAACCTAAATTATGCTAGTTTTTTACTTGATCTAAATAACATTGATTGGGGTCCTCTTTATTTACTAACTAATGTCGACAATCAGGTTGAATTTTTGAACGAAGTTATTTTAAATATATTTAATCTTCATGCACCTATGAAAACATCTAGAATTACCAAAGCTCCAGCGCCTTGGCTCACAGACAATTTGAAACTTATGATCAAACTTAAACGCAAAGCTTTAACTAAATATAAAAAACAGAATACCGATCAAACATGGGAAGAATATAAAAATCTCAGAAATTTTGTGAACACTGCTGTTAAGTCAGAAAAGAGGGCGTTTCTTCAACATTCATTTCGAACTGATCCAAAAAATTTTTGGCGTGTTCTAAAATATCTAAACGTTTATTCTGGATCATCTCGGGGTGCATCTCTCCCAGAAGCAGTCATCCCAGACGATTTCAACAATTACTATTTAAGTAACATTGCTCAAGGTGACTTGGCGAATGAGGACTTTATCAATGATAAATATAGCAACAAAAAATTCAATCCTCCTTCAATTGATGGTTTTTCATTCTCTTTGGTTGATCCACAGGAGATTGAAAAATTATTAAATCAGATTAAATCTCAAGCTACCGGACCTGATGGGATTAATATTAGGATGATCATGTATTGTATACCACTACTTTTACCACACCTAACTTACATAATCAATAAATGCTTATCTTCTAACAAGTTTCCCAAGCAATGGAAGAACGCCAACGTCATTCCTGTACCAAAAATCTCTCAACCCACAAATATTTCACACTATCGACCGATCAGCATTCTACCAACCATGTCAAAAGTTTTGGAAAAGATAGTAGACAGACAATTTGGAAATTTTTTAGCTGAAAACAAAATTTTACCAAGTACTCAATCTGGCTTTAGATCAGATCACAGCACTACTACTGCTCTCTTGAAGGTAACAGATGACATACTTCGTGCCTCTGACAAAGGCCAAAACACTTGCTTAATACTACTTGACTACAGTAAGGCTTTTGATACCTTGGACCATAAGCTTTTGTTTACAAAACTTTTATATTTTGGTGTAGGAAATGATGCATTGGATTTCTTCAGAAGCTATTTCAGTGGTAGATCTCAAAGGGTATGTTTTCGTAACAGTTTTTCAGGCTTTTTACCAGTAGTTAAAGGGGTAGCACAGGGAAGTATCATTGGCCCAATGATGTTTTCGCTTTACACATCGGATTTCAGTAATCTAATTGAACATTGCTCCTCTCATCAATATGCTGATGACACCCAGTTATACCTCTCCTTTCCTTACTCTGACATAGAAGCTGCTTTCTATAAAATTAATAGTGACTTACAAATCCTTGCTAGCGTTTCTAGAGAGCACGGATTGCTGCTTAACGAAAATAAAACTCAGCTTCTAGTTTTTGGAAGGGATAAGTTAAAAGTAATGAATAATCCTATATTAAACATATCAATAAATAATACCACTATAGAGCCTGTTGATTCTTGTAGGAACCTTGGCCTTATTTTGGATAACAATTTACGCTTTGAGAGTCACGTTTCCAGCCTAATTCAAAAATCGTTTGGTAAGCTTCGTTCCCTTTACATTCACAAAGACATTTTAGATACTTCTATTAAACTTAAACTTACAGATTCCTTAATTCTCTCCAATATTTCTTATTGTTGCTCAGTTTACTGGCCAGCTCTGATCCAGAAGGACAAAACTAGTCTTCAACGCATTCAAAATGCATGCCTTAGGTATGCTTACAACGTGCGTAAATTTGATCACATCACCGAAAGCTTAAAACAGTCTAAGTGGCTAAGCCTAGAGGAACGTTATCAGTCACAACTATTAGTGTTGGTCAATAAGGTTGTTTTGCTTAATCGTCCAGAATATCTATATGAAAAACTAATCCGAGGTCATGACACTCATAACATTAACACTCGCCATAAAGATCTTTTCACTGTTCCTCGGCATTCTACTGCACTATTCCAGCGTAGTTTTTCTTACTGCGCGATCAAAGCATACAATAAACTCCCTACCGATCTAAAATCTTGTACTCTAACAAACTTTAAATATAAACTTAAATCTTTCATTCATCAATTAAGAGACCAACTGTGAAAACTTACATTTTACATAATATATTCTTTTTAGTTGTATTTCCACTTTTGTTTATCTCATGCAGCTGCTGGCATCACAAAATATGTACTTCTACTTGTAACTACGTGCTGTACTCTAATACTTTATTATTATATAATTTCTTATTTTGTTTTTTACTGGGGGTTGTATATAAGAGCAACACTGTTGGATACCGCCCCCATATGAAAATAATCGATGTAAAATTTGCTTTATCTGAATAAAGGCTATTTATTATTATTATTATTATTATTATTATTTATTGATAGATTTTAGAATTAAACTAGGTAGGTGTGAGTGGTAGGACTGGAAAATTTAAAAAATTATAATCTACCTGCTTTTTTCCACTAGAATGTGAAACTGAAAAATATTTTATATTTAAATTATTTCAGATCAAAAAAAATAATCTCACCAGACAATCAAAAATAGAGTAACAGGCAATTCACCCTTGAGTCCTGCAAAAGAAAAATCGATATCAAAATTCGCTTCAGGCCTAATTGGCTTTAACTCAATTTGTATCTAGCATCTAAATACCCTTCTGTCTCTCTCTGAGAATAGATTATGTGTGACAGGTTATTTGGTGACTGTGTTCAGTGCAGGTAGTTAACAAGACTAAAAAAAAAAGTTATTTTTTTACAAAATGTCTATTACAAAAAGGGAAAAAATTCAATTCATTTAGTGCAGTAGAGGAATACATTGAAAAAGTTGAATATACAGAACTTATATGTTTGTATAAAAGCGACACAAAAATTATAGCATCAACGAAAAAAAGTGTCCCAATAAATTATCCAGTGTGAGAACTTGAAATACTGTTTTATAGTATATGCTACAAAGGTGGAAAATCGTTCAAAACCCAGAGCTAAGGGAAGCGATAAAATAGATAAGTTTTGGCATAATTCTCAAAATGTATCTATTTCTTATGCAGAGTTTATATAACTTCTTAATTCTCAATTTTGTGTTCTCTATATTAAAGCATATTGACTTTTGATTTTTGAATTTTTATTCAAAACATCATTGAACAAATCTGATAAGATTAAATTTTCTTTCAATAGTATAGGATACGGTATAACAACAAAAGATGAGTTTAAGAGTTACGATGACAACTTGTGAATGTAACTTCTACAAAGACATGGCATTAACCTGTGCACATACTTTAAAATTTTATCCCTCACAAGTTGAAAAAGCAAGAGCTAACAATTTTAATAATAATATTGACACTAGCTCAAATCCTAGTGCACATCCAGCATCTTCTAGTATGCAAATCAGTAATGTTGACTTCAATAAAAAACAAATTATTTCACCACAGCATAGAAAGTATCTAAAAGCAAATTACTTGCTTTTCTTCTGGAGCCTTTCTATTTTTCTTTTCTTTTTTTTTGGTAGTTAAAGCAGCCAACTCACAACCCATTTGCTACTTGATTTTTTTCATGTAATCTTCTCTTCAAAAATCTTCAAGATCAAATTGGCGATTGCAATGGCCAGGAGCAATGGAAGTATTATCTTCAAATCTCTTGTGACATTCATTATATTCTGTTTCTTGAAGTAAAAAATTCGAATTTACCCTTGTAGATCTTGCTTTATGGATTTACTGTTACCCATAGATTGAACACTATACAGGATGTCCCTAGATAAACTGACATATATTGCAGGTAAATTTCTCAAAAAAAAAGAAAAAATAACGAGATGCGCTTTGTTCTGGGAAAATAAGGATTTTTTAAAATTTCTTTTCAAAGTATTGCTGAACTCAAACATTTGCTGAAATTTAGTTTTACAGACATGCGTTTGTTTGAAATAAAATTATTACTTTATTGTTAATGAAATACTCTGTATATTTGGTCATCGTCAGAAAGCCTGATTTTTCTACTCCACAAAATTTTATATTTTTATAATTATCTTGAACTTGCATTGTGAAAATTGCACTTTGTTAGAGAGGATACCATCGACTGGCCATTATATCGCCGACTAACCCAACTACATACAATTACAAAGGGTGAAAATATTATCTAAATTCATATAATTGGAAACCCCATTTTAAACCTATAATATTACGGTAAAGAGAAGTTGAAGGTTAAGGACGAAGTGGAATAAAACTTCTCTATTTAGAAAAAAAAAATTATTAAGAAAACAGAAAGCTTTAACATACCGCTTGAGTAAATAATATTCCTCTAATCAGTTTGTGGTTGGTCTGGTCTCTACATATTATTCGTTCACAATCCGATGTCCACAGGTACAGGGAAAATTTATCACCTTTCAATGCTATTTGATAGGGAAAGGTGATAAATTTACCTGCACCTGTGGACAACGGATTGTGAACAGGATATACATACATTTGCTGTTCCGATTCTAATTGGTTTTTTTTCAAATGTGACCTGATACACCCTGTACTTTGCTTCAATATCTTACAGCTGAAGCTGTCAAGCCATACTCACTACAATACAAGTCGAAAGAATTCGTCACAAATTTCTTTTCATGTACCGCCTCTCGAGCGAATTTTAAGGAAGGCAAACAAAGACGTTCGGTCATGTTTGTCGTGACATCCACATTAACAAATTTGATTGTACGACAGCATTCGTTCGCTGTATGAATACGCGCCTTTCGTGATGCATGACGCATGCGCATTTATAAGCTCAATTGTCAAGTCAAATTATATGAATGGAAACAGAACGTACAAATTTGAAGTTAAAGTTGACCCAACTTTTCCGTGTTTAACGTTAAACATCCAAATGTGTCAATAAATGGCTTTAGTTCCCTTGGTTTTAAATTCAGCTTCGCATATGTTGCATCGTTAAATCCTTGTTATAAGTGTTTTACTATGTGTTTCTTCCAATTAGATCGATGTTTAAATTTAGCTTTGCAAGTGTCACATTTAAAAGGATAAATATCCGAATGTGTTAGTTTGTGAGACTTCAATTCAGATTTTCGTTTAAATTTTGCTTTGCAAATGTCACATATAAAAAGATAAATATCCGAGTGTGTTAAATTGTGATTGTTCAATTCACATTTTCGTTTAAACTTTGCTTTGCAAGTACCACATGCGAAAGGATAATTATCCGAGTGTGTCACCATGTGAGACTTAAAAAATGATATTCGTTTAAATTTTGCATTACAAATATCACATGCGAAAGGATAAATATCGGAGTGTGTAGACATGTGATCCTTTAAAGTGCATTTTCGTTTAAACTTTGCTTTGCAAGTGTTACATTCAAAAGAATGAATATCCGAATGTGTTAGTTTGTGAGACTTCAAATCGCCTTTTCGTTTAAACTTTGCTTTGCAAGTACCACATGCGAAAGGATAATTATCCGAGTGTGTCACTATGTGAGACTTAAAACGGGATTTGTGTTTAAATTTTGCATTACAAATATCACATTCGAAAGGATGAATATCGAAGTGTGTTGACATGTGATCCTTCAAATTGTTTTTTCGTTTAAACTTGGCTTTGCAAGCGTTACATTCAAAAGAATAAACATCCGAATGTGTTAATTTGTGACTATTTAAATTGGATTTTCGTTTAAATTTTGCTTTGCAAGTGTCACATTGAAATAGATGAACATCCAAATGAATCAATAAATGAGTTTTTAGAGTTCCCTTGGTTTTAAATTTAGCTTCGCATACTTTACACCGAAAATCCTTGTCAAACACGTGTGCTTTTTCGTGTCTCTCCAAATTATGTTTTTGTTTAAATTTCGCGTTGCAAGTGTCACATTCAAACGGGCGAAAATTCGAATGTGTTTTTAAATGATGTCTCAAATTTGATTTAATGTTAAATATAGCATTGCAAGTATAACATTGATACTCCCTAACCACATCTGGTCGTGATGCATTTGCGACACTCGAATATTCCTCTTCCTTCATCCTTCCATCTGGATCAATTAGTTCAATAGCTGATACTTGTATTTCGTTTTTAATGTCGTCATCTAGATAATCATTATGAGACATAAACCTAAAAAAAAAAGTGAATCAGATTCATAGCTAGATTTTGAAATTAAGCTAGGTAGGTGGAAGTGGTGGGACTAAAACAACAAAAAATTATAATCTATCCGGTTTTTTCCACTAGAATGTAGCACTGAAAAATATTTTGAATTTAAATTATTCCAAATCCAAAAAAATTATCTTACAACACACTTGAAAATAGAGCAACAGGCAAATAACCCTAAACTGAAAACACTCTCAGTTCCTCCAGCAAATATAGGAATTCATCGGGTTCCATGGACATACTATCATCCATATCATGTATCATTTTTTTTCTGTTTAATTAAGTACCACAACCACAAATTGTACTTAAAAATAAAAATTGCTTGTTTTTCTTCTAGAGCTTCTCTATTTATTTTGTTCAGTCACTGACGTAGTAAAAGCAGCAAACTCAACACAATATTCTTCTCTTCAAACATCTTCAAGATCAAATTGGCGAATGCAATGGCCAGGAGCAATGAGAGTATTATCTTCTCATCTTTTGTTACATTATACTCTGTTTCTTGAACTATAAAATTCGAATTCACTACGCCATAATCCTTATAGGTCTTGCTTTGTGAATTTAATGATGCCCATAGCTTCAACCCCATATAAGTTTTTTTTTTTGAATAAGGCAGGGTCGCTATGTAATAATCTTATTGTAGGACTCGTTAGGAAAATAACACGATTGGTTTTTTTAAGCAACAAAAGTAATCTATATTCAATAGTCATTTATATTACTAGTACTAGTAGAAAAGGATTATACTCCGCCCTAGGCAGGACCGTCTTAGGTTGTTTTGTATTTCTCTTCTCTGAATATATTTCCGAACGAATTCCTCGGCGGAATCTGTTGAACTTGATATTGTTTTAATCTAAATTGCTCACATTAACAATAATTCACGAAACACTATTTAAATAATTGTAAAATACTAAGAAATAGGACACCAAAACTATTGACTTATATGACAACCTGACAATAATAAATGTCATTGGTTGTAATACATATTTTTGCAGTCCTTCTCTGAATTTTTAAGCTCCGCTTGTTTGTTTTCCTCTACTATCTCGTTTCGTGGAATGAACTTTAGAAATGTTACTCAAAATAATGTCACCAGGCACATAACCAGACATAATTTTTGTCAAAACCATATTAATAGTATAAGACCTGAAGTGTATAATATTTTTCCAGCAATTATTAAATTGAAGCCATACTCAATGTGTGAGAAAGATATTAAAGATTGGATTCTTTAAAGACACTATGAGATTCATTTTGTTATTTGGGGGAAATGTCAAATTTCTGAAAAGATTACATTAGATTATATGTATCTGTTGTAATTTTAATCCCATTTAGAATAACCCCATCCTCATTTATCAGTCACGAATCACATGAAACAAAAAATTACCAATATAAACGAACGTCGATTGCTAATACGTCAATTTCATGTACAAATAGGAAATTCCTAACCTAATTTTATTGGTGTGTTAAAGAAGCTACACTTTATTTTTTCCCAAGATAGATTTTGACATTGAAAACTTTGAAACATAAACAATAACGCTCGACCCTGATTGGTCGCAAAATGAGGTGTTTCTGCAGGTTGACATCAGTTTTAAAATAGCGACCAATAAGTGGCATTAGCCGCATTGTTTATGTTTTAAAGTTGACAATGCCAAAATCTATCTTGGAAAAAAATAAACCATACATACGTTTAGTCACTAGAACGACTGGTTCTTCCAAGTAGGCATTAAATATTTAACACCTACCTAATATACCTCATGTGATATATTATAGTGATAAAGGTGCACACACAGTACTCTAAGTACCAGTGTGCACGAAACTTAGCAGTATTATGTTTTGGGGGTAGTATAAGTATAAAGAAAAAAATGTTAATTTTATTATAAAGTTGTTTATGTATATAAAGTCAAATCATACAAAATCTAATTTTTTAAAACTTTTTGTGATAAATTTCGCTGCTGGATTAATAGATAAAAGTTGTTACTATTTGTGAAGTGAATTTTAATGGACCCTGGAATCCGTGACAATATCTTTACACTTTTGCTAAATGAGTTAATGAATGCTGTTTCAAATTATTTCTGGTTCTAAATTTAGCGTTGCATATGTTGCATTTAAAATTATTCTTCTCATCTGAATGTCTTAATATGTGTATCTTCAAATTGGTTTTTGGTTTAAATTTTGCTTCGCAAGTGTTACATTCAAAAGGATGAATATCTGAGTGTGTTGATTTGTGTCTCCTTAAATCGCCATTTGTGAGTGTATTACTATGTGACACTTTAAATGGGATATTCGTTTAAATTTTGCATTGTAAGTATCACATGCGAAAGGATGAATATCGGGGTGTGTAGACATGTGATCCTTCAAAGTGTTTTTTCGTTTAAATTTCGCATTGCAAGTGTTACATTCAAAAGAAAGAATATCTGAATGTGTTAGTTTGTGAGACTTCAATTCCCATTTTCCTTTAAATTTTGTTTTGCAAATGTTAAATTTAAAAAATTTAAAAAAAAAGATAAATATCCGAGTGTGTTAGAACGTGATCCTTTAAAGTGCTTCTCCGCTTGTACTTTGCTTTGCAAGTTTCACATTCAAAAGAATCCAAGTGTGTCACTATGTGAGACTTAAAATGAGATTTTCGTTTAAATTTTGCATTGCAAATATTACATGCGAAAGAATAAATATCGGAGTGTGTAGACATGTGACCCTTTAAAGTGTTTTTTCGTTTAAATTTTGCATTGCAAGTGTTACATTCAAAAGAAAGAATATCCGAATGTGTTAGTTTGTGAGACTTCAATTCGCATTTTCGTTTAAATTTTGCTTTGCAAGTACCACATGCGAAAGGATAATTATCCGAGTGTGTCACTATGTGAGACTTAAAATGGGATTTTCGTTTAAATTTTGCATTGCAATTATAACATGCGAAAGGATAAATATCGGAGTGTGTAGACATGTGATTCCTTAAAGTGTTTTTTTGTTTAAACTTTGCCTTGCAAGTGTTACATTCAAAACAATTAATATACGAATGTGTTGGTTTGTGAGACTTCAATTCGCATTTTTTGTTTAAATTTTGCTTTGCAAGTGTCACATTGAAACGGATAAATATCAAAATGAGTCCATAAATGAATTTTCAGATTTTCCTTGGTTTTAAATTTATCTTCGCATATGTTACACCGAAAATCCTTGTTATACAAGTGTGTTATTAGGTGTCTCTTCAAATCATATTCTTGTTTGAATTTCGCTTTGCAAGTGTCACATTCAAAAGGGCGAAAATCTCAATGTGTTATTAGATGACGCCTCAAATTTGATTTGATGTTGAATTTAACATTGCAAGTATAACATTGGTACTTCCTAATAATATCTTGTTTCGATAAATTGATGTCACTCGACTGTTCTTCTTTCTTTATAAATATTCCTGTATTTGGATCTATTAGTTCAATATCTGATACTTCTATTTCGTTCTTAACGCCATCCTCTAGATAATCATTATAAGACATTAACCTAAAAAAAATATATCAGATTTTTGGCTAGATTTTCAAATTAAACTAGGTAGATGGGGGTGGTGGGACTAAAACTACAAAAAATTATAATCCAACCGCTTTTTTCCACTAGAATGTACAACTGAAAAACATTTTGAATTTAAATTATTGCAGATCCAAAAAAATAAACTCACAATACAATCAAAAATCGAGCAGCTGGCAATTAACCCTTGAGGCCTGTAAATGAAATTAACGATAAGTTAAACTAATCTAAATCTAGCTACAAGATATAAAATTAGCATAAAGTAACAAGTAATTCAAAGAAGTAAGAAGTAGTCGGATAAGGACAAAGAATAAGAAGCCGATCAAATACTCGCCGATGTTTCGTCTTTTTTGTTTAAAGGCATCTTCAGGGCTATCTGTCCTTATCCGACTACTTCCTTCTTCCTTGAATCTATTGGGGGACATGAACTTTTTCTATAGTAACAAGTAATTGCAATGTTGATAACAGCTAGGTACTTAAAATTCGAATACAAATACCAGATATATATGAATAAGTGAGGCAACTATACGTCGTAAACGACAATTGAAATTGACAATTGTTCACGTCATTGTAGTTATTAACAT
This sequence comes from Ceutorhynchus assimilis, assembly GCA_917834065.1. Classification (NCBI taxonomy): domain Eukaryota; kingdom Metazoa; phylum Arthropoda; class Insecta; order Coleoptera; family Curculionidae; genus Ceutorhynchus; species Ceutorhynchus assimilis. Next base: position 9,574,340 of record OU892286.1, on the reverse strand, counting down.
TGATGGGAACCCAAATCGCGAAAAAGTGCATGCTAAATTGGCTACGTGACGTCACACGATCATTAACACCACACATATATCATAAAATGGAATACGCCTTAAAATATCTACTAGGTAATGCAAAAACAAATCCACACAAGAACAATTTATCCTAACAATAATTTTTCCAATAATTTTCAATAATAATAATAATAATAATAATTTATCGCATTAGAGATCTATGTTTGTTTGCTGCCGGCGTCCATGGTAGATACCAGAATTTTATAATGGTGCTCGTAAAATGTGATTTTTCGAAATACTTATGGGAAACACCTCGTAGCTAATGGACATATTATTCAAATAATAGGTAAAAATGTTATGATACTTATTCAACGTTGAGTTGAGTATTGTCTAGATATAACATTAATAATAGTCTATTGAAATAAGCTTTTCTTTATGTTTGTTTTTATTACTTTGGCCTTAGCATTCGAGCAGGCCCGGTAGACCTAGAACATTGGCGTAATGATAAAAATGTCTTATTTTGGTGTCGACTACAACCTATTTAAATATCAGGCAAAGGACATGGCACTAAATATTAGAATCCTGGTGATCGGCCGATTTTTTTAAAACTGCATTATGTTATTCTATACCTGAAAACAAGCGTTTTTGCTTATGGTCACTTCTTTGTACGAGTATGGGGTGTCCCAGAAAATTGAGTTCAAAGTTTTCATATGGAATATTTTGTTTGAAGCATGAACTATGTTTATCTGACCTGTTATGTGATTTTGCAACTTATACATTAAAGACAAAGATATTTATGTAGTTGAGAACAAAAATTATTATACAGGGTGTCTCAAAAATTATATTTTAAACCAAACTACACTCTAAAGAAAGCCAACCGAAATAACGGTTGAAAAAAATTGAGTTCAAAGTTTTTATATCAAATGTTTGATTTATCGGTTTAGTGATTTTGAATACGTATTGGTCTGCTGTATTAACAACACAGTTAATGGCATATTTTTGTATTTGTTGATCTATTTCTACAGTTTTAAATCCAAATAGTTTCCGAGGAACAGCAGCTATTTCAAATAGTCTCTGGTGATCATTGTTACAATGTTTGTTGTTATTATTGAAACATTATAGTGTTAATCGTTTTACACAAAGAATAGACAGTACATCATGAAAAGGATGAATACGATTGACGCTGAACTCGGAAATGCGTACTTTTTGGTGCTTTTATGTAAGTACAATCAGGATAAAGAATCGCACGTGCTTGTTTTGGTTCAGCATTATACAATAAATGCGGAAAATTGGTCACATGTTGATTAATAAAATGATGGCGATTTTCTACTTCTACAGAATGAAATCCAAGGTTCTGTGGCACAAACGTGACCATTAAACTAGCTCTTACGATTTGAATGGCTATACTTACGTTTTGCCTGGATGACCAACCCGTCAAAGATTTTATAAAGTTATCCGACAAACCTTGTCGAATTTTCATCAAAAAAGTGATAAGGTGCTTTTTGGTGACCCTCCGCAATTGATCTCCTATATTTACAGGATCACAATATGTGTAGAGTTCGCGAAACTGCTCTTTGGTTAACGATGTCAGAGATCGAAAGTCTTCGTCTTCAAAATTAGTTTCTTCCGAAAATCTTGAATTACATACATTCATCGCATAATTTCTCATGTTAGTAATCCATTGGGTAGCTTGCACACCAGTCATTCTTACTCCTATAGGTACGCTAATATGATTATTCATGAATTGGTGCTGAATTAATCCCGATTCACTCAAATGCTGATTACAACACCTTTTGTCGTCATTCAAATACTTTTCTGTTTTCATGTAAAAATCTACTCTTGCCTCAATACTTAATCGAAGCATACAATTTCGATTACAAATGAAACAATGTCCTCTGCGGCTACCCACCACAACTTCCATTGAAAGCGCGTTTGGATCTTCTGCCATTTCAATCACTGTGTTTATTCTGGCAGCGCAGTTAAGGCATATTCTTGTGTGGTGTTCTATTTCTGTAGGATTGAATCCAAACCGTTCTCTATGTAGAGCAGCAATATTTCTTCTTCTGTTGTCATTCACATCATTTATTCCGATTAGTCTCTGATTGGCATAGTTCTGATTACAAATATAACACTGCACCATAGCGAAACGACTGATTTATTATTATTAGTATTATTATTATTATTATTATTTTTATTATTATTATTATTATTACAGCAAAATCGCCTAAACCTGTTATACAAAATGTTAATAATACTTGCTTAGTTTGACACAATGACTTAAAAAAATATTGACATATTATGATGCATATAAACTTATTGTCTGGTTAATACGCATCGTGACGTGCTTCAAGCACACTTGATTTTTGGCAATAATACTTTTTCTATTACAAAGGTATTTTCATATGAATGTAAATAGCTATATCAATGAACTTGCTCTTTTGTTTGATAATGTGACCTGTAATATGAGCATTCGTTAGTGCGCTACGATAGATAAGCCAAACTTTTTGCTATTATAACGGTTGTTCGTTTTATGTCGGTACACTGTTTTTATCAATTTCTATCACTGCGAAGGTTTGTACGTTCTTCATCCTTTTTATGATGTATTGTCTATTCTTTGTGTAAAACGAATAACACTATAATGTTTCAATAATAACAACAAACATTGTAACAATGATCACCAGAGACTATTTGAAATAGCTGCTGTTCCTCGGAAACTATTTGGATTTGAAACTGTACAAATAGATCAACAAATACAAAAATATGCCATTAACTGTGTTGTTAATACAGCAGACCAATACGTATTCAAAATCACTAAACCGATAAATCAAACATTTGAAATAAAAACTTTGAACTCAATTTTTTTCAACCGTTATTTCGGTTATTGGCTTTCTTTAGAGTGTAGTTTGGTTTAAAATATAATTTTTGAGACACCCTGTATAATAATTTTTGTTCTCAACTACATAAATATCTTTGTCTTTAATGTATAAGTTGCAAAATCACATAACAGGTCAGATAAACATAGTTCATGCTTCAAACAAAATATTCCATATGAAAACTTTGAACTCAATTTTCTGGGACACCCCTTACTCGTACAAAGAAGTGACCATAAGCAAAAACGCTTGTTTTCAGGTATAGAATAACATACTGCAGTTTTTAAAAAATCGGCCGATCACCAGGATTCTAATATTTAGTGCCATGTCCTTTACAGAGGGCCAAATTATACTTAAATAGTGCCATGTCCTTTAGCGTTGCATATGTTGCATTTAAAATTAATTTAATATGTGTCTCTACAAATTGCATTTTTGTTTAAATTTTGGTTTGCGTGTCACATTCAAAAGGATTTATATCCGAATGTGTTATCATGTGGATCTTCAAATGGCCTTTTCAGTCAAATTTTGCTTTGTGTTGAGTGTGTTAATATGTGTCTCTTGAAATTGCTATTTAGTTTAAATATTGCTTCACAAGTGTCACATTAAAACGGAGGAATATTCGAGTGTGTCAAAACGTGATTTTTCAAATGGCCTTTTCGTTTAAATTTTGCTTTGCAAGTGTTACATTCAAAAGGATGAATATCGTTGTGTGTTGATATGTGATGAGATTTCAAATCGCCTTTTCGTTTAAATTTTGTTTTGCAAGTATCACATTCGAACGGACGAATATTCGAGTGAGTCAACACATGATTGTTCAAATAGCTTTTTCGTTTGAATTTTGCTTTGCAAGTGTCACATTCAAAAGGATGAATATCGGAGTGTGTTGATTTGTGACTCTTTAAATCGCATTTTCGTTTAAATTTTGCTTTGCAAGTGTTACATCCAAAAGGATACATATCCGAGTGTATAAATTTGTGCTTCTCCAAAACGTCTTTTCGTTTAAATTTTGCATTGCAAGTGTTACATTCAAAAGGATGAATATCCGAATGACGTGTTATAATGTGATTCTTCAAATTGTCTTTTCGTTTAAATTTTGCTTTGCAAGTGTCACATTCGAAAGGATAAATAGCTAAGTGTGTTGATAGGTGAGACTTCAAAGGGCTTTTTCGTTTAAATTTTGCTCCACAAAGGTTACATTGAAAAGGAAAAATATCCGAGTGTATTAAAATGTGATCCTTTAAGTTCCCTTTCCGTTTAAATTTTAATTTGCAAGTGTTACATTCAAAAGGATGAATACCCGAATGTATTATCATGTGAATCTTCAAATAGTCTTTTCGTTTAAATTTTGCTTTGCAAGTGTCACATTCGAAAGGATAAATATCTAAGTGTGTTGATAGGTGAGTCTTCAATGGGCCTTTTAGTTTAAATTTTGCTTTGCAAATGTCACATTCAAAAGGATAAATATCCGAGTGTTTTAATTTGTGATTCTCCAAACTGCCTTTCCTTTTAAATTTCGCTTCGCAAGTGTCACATTCAAAAAGACGAATATTCGAATGTGTCATTGAATGATATTTTAAACCTGTTTCGGTTTTGAATACAGCATTGCAAGAATAGCATTGGAACTTCCAAATAAGATCTGGTCCTGATGATTTTTTTTCTCCGTTTATCACATCACTTGGATCTATCAGTTCAATAGTTGAAACTTCTATTTCGTTTTTGATGTCATCCTTCAGATAATCATTTTCTATCATAAACCTAAAAAAAACATTTATTTAGATTTATAGTTAGATTAGTAATTTATTGGTGCAATATTTTTCTTTATTCATATAAATCTCTGAGTTGTTGGTTTATTTAAATTACCTAACCATCATCATAGCATAGATGTTCACTCACAAAAACTAGAAAATTTCAACAGAAATTGCATTACAGTATATGGTAGTAGGTATGTAACAGAAGATTTGCCGGGAAATTTCGAACAGAATGATATTTTAATTAATAATAATAATAATAATAATAATAGTCTTTATTGAGAAATGATATAGAAATTTACAATAAATCAGAAGAAAAATAATTAAACAGTTATCAAAGTCTCAAAAGGCGAAGTCTAGCTTAAAAGCTACTCAACATTAACCTAGTAGAAAATTGGTGTGATGGCGAAAGATATATGTTTTTTAGTTAATATGGAATTCACAAAAAAAAAAAAATATGGTTTAATATTCAGTGTCTTATGACAAACAGTAGGTACTTAAATTAAGAGAAGAGAATAAATAAATAAATAAGAAGTTTATTATATTATTTGTTGTTCAATGAAATATTGTTTTATATGCTGGCGAAATGTGACAACTGAACCAAGGGAAAAGTATCTATGGAATTCATTATAAAATGATACAGCATTATACGTAAAACCACGTGTAAAAGCATTGGAGCGATATCTGGGCATAGTAAGTGTGTTAGTCCTTATTGGTACATTGTGATGTTCATTACGAAATGTCAATTTGTCCCTTAAGTATGAGGGAGTAGATGTTTTCAGTAGCTTGTATGTAAGAACCAGAAAAAGATATGAGAATAAGTTTTTTACCTTCAGCCAGGATAATTCATTTATTTTCTGTGATACTCGATCGTATTTTCTAAGGTTCCAAACAAAACGACAACAGTTATTTTGAATTTTTTGTAGGCGATTGCAATCTAGACCCGTTAAACAAGGAGAGTAAACAACAAGACAATAGCTTAGTGTCGACATAATATAGGCTTCACATAGTTTTTTTCGTACTTTAAAGTTTAATATGTGCTTGTTTGAATACAAAGTTTTAAGCGCTATATACGATTTTTTACTGATGTTTGATATGTGTTGGCTGAACCTAAGTGACGTATCAAGAAGTACCCCTAAGTTTTTGGCAGTTGCAGTCATTTCTAACGTTTGTCCATCCAGTTCAAATAACAAGTGACTTTTCAAAAAATCTGAACAATTTGCTGGTGCAAAAAGTACAGTCTGTGTTTTGCCAGCATTCAGCCTCAAATTATGTTTGTTGCTATACTCAAGTATGCCTTGCAGATCTTCATTCACGTTGGCTGAAACTTCTCTGTAATACATGGGATCAAACACGTGTATTATTTGATTATCATCTGCATAGGCCTGAGATTCGCAAAATTTAAGAACCTTATGAAGATCAAACGTATACAATATATATAAAAGTGGACCTAATATGGATCCCTGGGGCACTCCTGAAGATACCTCGCCAGGTCTAGAGAGTCCTGACGAACATCTAACCTGCTGTTTTCTCTCAAATAAATAATTTTTAAAAAGAAGTAAGGGTATGTCTGTTAAGCCAAAATAGTGCAATTTTGCCCGAAGCAGATCATGGTCTACGCAATCGAAAGCGCGGGAAAAGTCTAACAAAATTAATACTGTTGCCATTCTATTATCTAAACCTTTAGCTATATTATCAATAACGTCCAATAACACTGTGGAAGTACCATGCCCAGGCCGAAAGCCTGATTGATTCCTTGGTAGCAAATCACACTCTGATACATACGAGTACAACTGTAAGTAGATTACTCGCTCCAATATTTTACTTAGCACAGGTAACAAACTTATTGGCCTCAAGTCGCTTAGAGATTTAGGTGAGTTAACCTTTGGTATGGGGCAAATTACTGCGGTTTTCCACGCTTCTGGAAAGTACCCTGTCTCGAGACAAGAATTTATTATGTGCGTAATATGATTTAACAGAAATGGAAGACTTTTCTTCACCATTAGCAAAGAAATATCATCAATTCCTGCAGCATTCGACCCAAAACCAAAGATTATTTTCCTCATCTCGTCCGGCGAAGGTAAACGAAATTCAAAACGGGCCAAGCTATGTCGGTTAGAATTAAAGTAACCCGTTAACTGTGCATCAGCCTTGGTGGTACTAAAAAGAGACAATAAATATTCATTTACATTATTACAGTCCTGCATGTTTATTGGTAGCTCAGGTTTAGGTTTGTTCATCACCTGAGCCACTTTTAGGCGTTTCCATAAGGCACCGGCATCCTGTGCACTTACATAATTCAGATAGGCAGCTTTCTCTCGTCTAAGAGACGTTAGGGCTATATTTCTAAGCTGTCTGTAGTTATTCCAGTTAAGTAAATTTTTTTGTTTTTTATATTTCAATAAAGCCTTGTCACGATCTTTAAAAATCTGTTTTAGTGTAGGAGTAAGCCAAGGAGCCGGCGCCTTCCCCAATCGAACTGTACAAACAGGAGCGTGAACGTCAAAAATACATTTCAGGTTTTTTGTTAAAAATCCAACTTTTTTATCAATGCTCTGAACGTAAAAAATATCATCCCAGTTAGTTCTGGACATATCCACAGCAAAATTTTGCTCATTAAAATACTTAAAACAACGATATGTGTACATTCTTTGCTTTGCGCTAGTTGTCGCAAGCGAGAGTTCACAGAAAGCTAAGTTATGATCAGAGATCAGGTCAGCATTTATGACGCCTTGTTTAGTGACATAGGATATGTCACTAATAAATATTGGATCTAAAAGATTTATAGCGGTTCTACAAACTCTCGTTGGCTCTGTTATAATCTGCGACATATTATATGAGTCAAAACACTCTGCAAGTGGGTTATAAGGATCCAACATATTGACATTCACGTCTCCCGTAACAATTACGCAATCTGATTCTAACATAATTTCGGACAAAATAGAATGATAACAGTCAATAGATTCCGCTATCGAACATACAGTATGCGAACGATAAGCAATGCATAATATTAATTTTACATTTTTTATTTCGAACTTAAATATTAAAGTCTCCAATGGATCACCACTACATGTATTCAGAACGTATTGATTCACCTTTATTTCATCACGTACATAGACGGCAATACCACCTCTTGCTCTCGTTATGCGATCATTTCTCACTAAACTAAATCCTTTTATATCGACAGCAGAAGAAGGTATCCAAGGTTTCAAACACGTTTCCGTCATACAGACAATATCGAATTTGTGATGCTCTATCAGTTCCCTAATATCATTGAAGTGTGCCATTAAAGAACTAACGTTGAAGTTAGCTATCTTCAAGTTTCTGTGAAAGGTAGCCATTTATAATGATTATGAAGACAAAAACAGATACCTATATTTAGTTGGTACAGTACAACGGTTTCTTAATGTTAGTTGTCCTGTAAGAGTTCATCCACATGCGCAATATCCTTTATCTTAATCGCTTTACTTTTATCCTCTTTTTTAACAAAAACAGAACCGTTTTTGCACCAAACATATTTATAGCCCTTATTACGAATTTTTTTAGCTTCCTTAAGCAATAAATACGTCTGCTTGTCCAATTCCTCATTGAGAAAAATCGTTTTTCCATTACCATCTATTTTACATACTGTTGTATCCACACTCTCTTTCTCTTTTCTTAACCTCAACAAGGTTTCAACAAGCTTTGTTTCTTTAAAAGAAATACCCACCAAGGGGTCTCTGTTCGCAGGTTTAATGATATGGAATTTTTCTACGCTCTGTTCTATTACGTCCTCCCCCTTTACAAATTTTAAAACTTTAAAAGTTTTTAATTTGATTTCATCATCGCTGTCATTGCGGTTATAGGGTCCATTTATCATAAGCTTTTTGCCATTTTGTTGTTGATCAATAACATGCAGTTTATTTTGCAAGAAAGTTACATCGGCCCTAAGCTTGCTATTCTCCTTTTTCACATCATCAATCATTTCTCCCAAGACCTTGGTTGTGTGTTTTTGGGATTCATACATAGCATTTATAAAATCAAGAGACTCTTTCATGGTGACAACCTCATCCTTAAGGCTCCTTACTTCACCCCTCAAATCCAAGAGTATTGATCGTAATGATGACACGTCTTCATTAGGCTCATCGTACTGAGAGTTCCGTTTACGCTGACTCGTACCAGCCTGTCCAGATTCGCCACAAGACATGGGGTGATTTTCACTTATTTGATACATTGTTTGTCGCCTGTTTTGCCCTGAGAACGAAAATTGGTTGCTAGCGCGGCTGTGCTGCGCCAGGGCTGTATCCAAAGATAGTGGAATCTGATCATCCTGTTGATTGAAAGATGTCCTCCTCAAAATATCATAGTTTGTACGAGACTGTTGTTGAGCTGGCTGGCACTTACTGCAGGTCCAGGGAAGTTTTTTCTCATACATCACGCGCACTTCAACTTCAGTCAAGTTTGCACAGCCTGGATGGTAATATCTTTTACAGACACCGCACTGTGATTTGAAAATAGACTTCGCAATGTTTGTGTTGCAAACTGCGCAAACATGACCTTTTTTCGTCATGCTTATCAATTGGCTAGAATAGTTTTCCTACCTTGAGAGACCTGTATTAATGATCGTGTGGTGCAGATCGTCTACTACCACCTACAGGCCCCAGGAATGCAAGGTCACACGTGCGATTAAGCAGAAAAATTTAATTGATACGCGTTAGATTGCACCGATAACACGTATATACAGTTAACACACTTCAAACTATATACTGGAACTAGTTTTGGTAATTAATTCGAGGTATAAATATCAAAAATCAACTTCAAAACAGATGATAAATAAACAACAGATGTTTACAGTTACGTTGCCCGCACCAAAAATCCATTGCTGTGATTTAAAAAAAGTTTTGGAGCGTACTATGAGGTAGACACCTTATTAGGCAATCTCATTACCTGTCAAACGAAATTCAATATGGAAGTTCAGAAGTTTATATTCTGAACAAACATCCAGATTTAAATTATAGGATTTTGTGTTTTTTTTGTATGTGTAGGTATTGTGTTAATTAAAATACCAGCGATTTGCATAGTAATTGGGTGTGGAAGTCGAGGTAACAGGGATTGCTGCAATTAAAAGAAAGAATCTAACAGAGAGAAATCTGAAAAACCAAACAGGTTGCAGCAAATATTTTATAACAGGTGGGTACCTAATTATTTTTTCCTACAATCACACATGAAAGTAACAAAAAATGCACTCTGGTTCTTTAGAAAATCCTAAATATCGCGCGTGCTGGAAGTACTTTCTGTACGCGTGTAATATTTAGGATTTTCTTCTTTCGAAGACAAACTTGTTTACATTGCTGGAAAGTGTCTAATAATTAATATCTTGTTTCAAGAAAACCTGCCTCCTTACTTAGAAAATAAGAACCATCCTGAATGAGTTCCTTCGCAAAATGTGGGGCATGATTCACATATTATCAAAAAATGAAAAGTAGATGTTCATAGAAAAGAGAGAGCTGATAAATGAAGATGTGAATTACAGGTAACTGAGCTGAGTTGTTTGATGTGACTTCTTCATATTTTCATTAAAGTTGTTTTTTTATTTATATGCAACACATAATAGGTTTTAATGCTTTTTGTGAAAATACTGTAGTATTTGTGGTTGTTCTCTCTATAGGAAAAAAGTCACAAGCTGTCAGCAGAAAGTATTTACACTTGTGTCATCTAAAATAGATCCACTTGAATTTCAAAATAATCAAATAATTCTCTGATTACAGAATCAGGCCGAAATAGCTGTAAGTGTTCAAGAAGACATTGTTAATCAATACACAGGCATCTCAACACAAACAGATATCACAATGAATGAACTGGCTATAAAATTTCAGCACCTAAGCTGACAGAACTTAAAAAGAAAACAAAAAATTCGCCTTATGGGATTATGGATGACATTACAAACGAAGAAAAATTGAAATATTAGACGGGTTTTTCATATAATTTTGTGAAATGTATCATTTATCCAATTGTAAAAGACTACATGCTATGCGCAAGTGTATCTGCTTTAAGTAGCTTTAATCAGTTGCTATGGATTCTGATTAAGCTAAGGTTGAATACTCATTTCAAAGATTCAGCATATCATTTTAAGATTCACTCGACAACCGTATCAAGATATTTTGATCATGTTATTGACATACTTTATAACAGACTAAAATCATTAGTGAAGAGGCCTTAGCATTGCTTTTTCCAAAATATAACGTCTTGCTTCAAAGAAGCTTTTCATTAAAAAAAAACTATAATTAATAGTTGGGGAGCTGGCGTCAAAAACATGCAAGAGTTTTCGCAAGGCGGATATTTTCAAAATAGGTCGTACTTTAGTGCTAGAATGCTAGTGTACAGTCAGCACTCACAGTTCCGGGACAGCTGGCTCTGGGACGCGGGCAAAGTTGTAATTTTAAGAAGCATCTAAACTGTTTTCTCAACGCTCAAAATTTATAGAAATTTTGCACATTATCTGTTTAAAGGTCACAGATAACGTATGTAAATCGTCAGACGTCTAGTTCGTTGCAAAAAGGGGGTCAGACGTCCTCAAAGTTTTTATTTTATGGCATTTTCTTCAAATATATTTGTCAAATACCTGCAAAAATATATTTTGACAGAACACCGAAGAAAATGCCATAAAATAAAAACTTTGAGGACGTCTGACCCCCTTTTTGCAACGAACTAGACGTCTGACGATTTACATACGTTATCTGTGACCTTCAAACAGATAATGTGCAAAATTTCTATAAATTTTGAGCTTTGAGAAAACAGTTTAGATGCTTCTTAAAATTACAACTTTGCCCGCGTCCCAGAGCCAGCTGTTCCGGAACTGTGAGTGCTGACTGTACACTAGCATTCTAGCACTAAAGTACGACCTATTTTGAAAATATCCGCCTTGCGAAAACTCTTGCATGTTTTTGGCGCCACCTCCTGGACTATAAAGATTGCTTTGGAGTATTCATTGAAAAACCTACTCCTCTGCTAGCACAACAGAGCTGGTCGAACTACAAATACCACAATATTGTCAAATTTTTAATAGGTATTACACTGCAAGGGACTATTTGTTATATGTACAGTGTGTCCACTCAAGTTCGCAGCATATGCAAAAAAAGTTATTCTTTATAAAAGTTTCTGCTTCTTGAAAAAATAGTATTTACGTATTAAAACTTGAATTAGGATATACAGGGTGATCATAAAATAGGAAAATATTCATAATTTTTTGGTAAAAGCAGTAAAAAAAATGCCACGTCACTTTTTTTTAAAACCTTTGATATTTTTTTCGGATTAAGCAAGTCATATTACAGTCAAAAGATACCTTTCCTTATTACAAACAGACCTGCCAAATTTGAAAAAAAAAATTGGAAAAGGGATTTTTGAGCTAAAAAAACGATATTTTTCTAAAACTTTGACACCCTGTATCTCAGAAACTACGCATTTCCGGACATATGTTTATGGAAACTTTTTCTCTTAAAATATTGTAAGGAATCACATATTGAACTTACGAACCGTACTTAGGAAACACCCTGTATAATTTTCTGTTTTTTGACCACCCTGTACATGCTATTTCAAGTTTTAGTAGTTTTTTATTATTTTTTCAAGAAGCAGAAACTTTTATGAAGAATAACTTTTTTTCGTAAAATTGATAATAAAAAAGTTTCCCATATGCTGCGAACTTAAGTGGACACACTGTATAATTATAAGTGATGCTTGGTGTGGGAGGGCCTCTGATAAATAAATTGTGAGGTTAAGTGGTTTTTACAATTTGATTGAGCCAGGAAATATTGTGTTAGCAGATCGGGGCTTTCTAATTGAAGATATTTTTGGAATTTTAAATCCAAAATTGGTAATACCTGCTGAATAATGATCATGTAAATCTTAATATTTTTAACAAAATTGTAACTGTTTGCTGTGCGTTAATTAACTTCAACTTGAAAGAATTGTGGAAATTGCAACATTATCAAAAAATACGCCCCTTAAATTTACAAAATCCGTACAGCGGATCCTAGCGGTTCCTACCATGAAAAAATAGAGAATAGTTTCAGATTTGTATTTTTGGTATTTTTTAACTTTTTGTCTTGGAAAGCTCAGCGCAATCTACAACACTATATTTTCACAATGTATATTATACAAAATCGCAGCCCGGTAGACCTAGAACTTTGTCGCAATGATAAAAAAGTCTTATTTTGGCGTCGGCTACAACATATTTAAATTTCAGGAAAATTAGGCAGCGTGCCAAATTATACTTAAATTGTGCCATGTCCATAAAGCGTTGCATATGTTGCATTGTTTAAATTTTCAATATCCGAATTTGTTATCATGTCAATCTTCAAATGGCCTTTTTCTTTTTGTTTAAGTTTTGCTTTGCTTTAAGTGTGTTGATATGTGTCTCTTGAAATTGCATTTTAGTTTAAATTTTGCTTTGCAAGTGTCACATTCAAAAGGATAAATATCGAAGTGTATTAATTTGTGATTCTTCAAAATGCCTTTTTGTTTAAATTTTGCTTTGCAAGTGTTACATTCAAAAGAATAAATATTTGAGTATGTTAATTTGTGATCCTTCAAATCGCTTTTCCGTTTAAATTTTGCTTGGCAAGTATTACATGCGAAAAGATCAATATCCGAGTTTATTAAATTGTGAATCTTCCACTCGCTCTTTCGTTCAAACTTTGGTTTGCAAGTACCACATGCGAAAGGATAATTATCCGAGTGTGTTATTATGTGAGACTTCAAATTGGATTTTCGTTTGAATTTTGCTTTGCAAGTGTTACATTTAAACGGATAAATATCCAAATGTATGAATGAATGTTTTTTTTTAAGGCTCTCTTGCTTTTGAGTTTAACGTCGCATACGTTACACCGAAAATCCTTGTTAGACACGTGTGTTATTTGGTTTCTCTCCAAATTATGTTTTCGTTTAAATTTCGCTTTGCAAGTGGCACATTCAAAAAGGGGAAAATCTGAATGTGTTATTAAATGACGTCTCAAATTTGATTTGATGTTAAATATAGCATTGCAAGTGTAACATTGGTACTTCCTAATAATATCTGATCCTGATGAATCTGCGACACTTGAATATTCCTCTATCTTCATCCCTTTATTTGGATCAAGTAATTCAATAGCTGATATTTCTATTTCGTTTTTGATGTCGTCTTCTAGATAATCATTATATAAACCTAAAAAAAAATGTATCAGATTCATAGCTAGAATTTAGAATTAAACTAGGTAGGTGGGAGTGGTGGGACTAAAAACTCCAAAAAATTATAATTTTATCCTCTTTTTTTCCGCTAGAATTTGGAACTGAAAAATATTTTTTGCCATACGCTCCCAAAAACAGCTATTTTACGGACTCGTTCAAGTCCGTAAAATGCTTCTTTTTAGGATTTTTTTTGCTTTCCGGATGCACCTTTATGATGTCAAAAATTAAGGAAACTTTGCAAATTTTAGCGTTCTGAAGCATTCTAAAAAACTTATGACCAAAAATAGTGTTTGTCACAGGTACTTGTGACAAAAATAACTATTAAATTTAAATTATTTCAGATACAAAAAAATATACTTACTCTAGATATTTCATTAAAATTTTGTACACTGCTTTCAAGCAGTAAGACAATTTTTTGATGTGATTTTTTTTTTAAATTACCAGTGATGTCCATAACAGATTTGTATGAAATATTTTTCAAGAAAAAAATGGTGCCCAATTGCTTTTTCCTAAAATTAAAATCACTTTTCGAAGCCCCATTTAATTTGGAACAAATTTGATCTCATTTTTATCCGAAGGATGCATTGTTTTCAAGTTCAAAAAAAAAAAAAAACCTTTTGGTACATGGTACAAATTATGATAAAAATGTTAAACAACTGAACTTTCAAATTATTTTTATCACGTCACTGCTAAGTGATTTAAAAAATATTTCACATCAAAAAATGTCTTTTGCTGCTTGAAAACAGTGTATGAAATTTCAATAAAATATCTAGTGGTTTAAAAATTGTGATAAAAAAAAAACACCCTGTATCTCGGAAAAGAAGCGTCTCCGGAAATGTGTTTATATAGGAAACTAGGGCTTATTTTAGACTTAAAATATGCCATAAAAATTTGGTGCATTAATTTCGGAACACCCTGTATAGATGAAATATCAAGTTTCTGAAAAGATTGCATTAGATTATATGTACCTAGTATATTTAACACATACCTAACAAACCTCATGTGGTATATTATAGTGAGAAAGATGTGCACACACAATACTGTAACCATTGTGCAGGAAGTTTAGCATAAATATGTTTAGGGAGCAGTATAAGTGAAGTATAAGTGTTACATTCAAAAAGATGAATATCCGAATGACGTGTTATTATGTGATTCTCTAAATATTCTTTTCGTTTAAATTTTGCTTTGCAAGTGTCACATTGAAACAGATAAATATCCAAATGAGTCAATAAATGAGTTTTTAGGTTTCCCTTGGTTTTAAATTTAGCTTCGCATATGTTGCATCGAAAATGCTTGTTATCCGAGTGTTGTAATATGTGTCTTTTCAAATTCGATCGTTGTTCAAATTTAGCTTTGCAAGTGTCACATTCAAAAGGATAAATATCCGAGTGTATTAATTTGTGATTCTTCAACGCACTTTTTCGTTTAAATTTTGCTTTGCAAGTATCACATGCGAAAGGATAAATATCTAAGTGTGTTGAAATGTGGTCCTTTAAAATGCTTCTCCGCTCAAACTTTGCTTTGCAAGTTATACATTCAAAAGAATGACTATTCGAGTGTGTTACTATGTGAGACTTAAACTGGGATTTTCGTTTAAATTTTGTATTGCAAGTATCACATGTGAAAGGATAAATATCGAAGTGTGTTGACATGTGATCCTTCAAATTGCCTTTTCGTTCAAACTTTGCTTTGCAAGTGTTACATTCAAAAGAATGAATATCTGAGTGTGTTAATTTGTGATTATTTAATTCGACTTTTCGTTCAAATTTTGCCTTGCAAGTGTCACACTGAAACGGGTTAATATCAAAATTAGTTAATAAATGAGTTTTTAGGTTTCCCTTGGTTTTAAATTTAGCTTCGCATATGTTACACCGAAAATCTTTGTTATACAAGTGTGTTATTAGGTGTCTATTCAAATCATATTCTTGTTTGAATTTCGCTTTGCAAGTGTCACATTCGAAAGAGCGAAAATCTGAATGTTTCATTAAATGACGCCTCAAATTTGATTTGATGTTGAATATAGCATAGCTGGTATTTCCTAATAATATCTTGTCTCGATAAATTGATGTCACTCGACTGTTCTTCTTCCTTTATAAATATTCCTTTATTTGGATCTATTAATTCAATTGCTGAAACTTCTATTTCGTTCTTAATACCATCCTCTAGATAATCATTATAAGATATAAACCTAAAAAAAAGGGTATCAGATTCATTGTTAGATTTTGAAATTAAACTTGGTAGGTGGGAGTGGTGGGACTAAAACTACAAAAAATTATAGTCCAACCGCTTTTTTTTACTAGAATGTACAACTGACAAATATTTTGAATTTAAATTATTCCAGATCCAAAAAATAATCTCACAATACAATCAAAAATAGAGCAGCAGGCAATTAACCCTTGAGGCCTGTAAACTAGTCTAAATCTAGCTACAGGGTATAAAATAAGCATGAAGTAACAAGTAATTGAGGTGTCTCGAATAAATAGGAAAAGAGAGCTTAATTTCAATAGATACAAGTTAGAAAGTGATAAAAAATTACAGGCGCGCGCAACTCGTCGCTGCAGTGAAGCCAGATTGTATAAACTTAAATTCTAATATAGGGGCTAGATTAAGTAATATCAGGTTGAGTAATAAACATTTTAATGTTTCAGGTTTCCCATTTCTTACTAGAAAGAACCTTATATATATTAAACCAATTGAGCTTGAGCTATCAACCATATCAGGAGAAGCTAGTGAAATATTGTCGCCTCAGACTGATTTATTAAATAAGCAAAATTTTTTAGATATTCTAGCTCCCGAGATAATAGGCTCAGTATGTTTTCAAATATTCAATCTATTAGATATAAACTTGAACTGTTTCTCTTTTTGGACATTGTAGATGTGTTACTTCTGACTGAGCACTGGTTAAAGGTTGATGAATCCGTATCCGTACCCAATTATTCTACCTTGCCAGTATATTCAAGATCTAGTTTTATTCATGGTGGTACAATGATAATTCGTCATAAGTTTTTGGATGCTTGTATGTTTGCGGACTTCGACCAGTTTAACTGTATGATTGTGGAAAAGGAATTCGAGTTTTCCATAGGTCATGCTCCCAGGTTAAATGTTTTTGTGATATGTTTATATAGACGGCCAAACACTGATGTTCGCGTGTTTGTATCCAGGTTAGAGTTACTTCTTTCGGGGTTTCCTTTGCATTCATGGATTATTCTGACCGGTGAATTAAACCTGAATTTCGAAGATAGAGATGCTTTCTAATGTATTGGAATCTTTCGATTTAACCATGCATGTGCAGAATCCCACTCGAGTTACAAAGACCTCTTCATCTATGATTGACTATGTCTGTTCTAATAAGGCTAGTAATTTTGTTGATTGTTCAGTAAAAAAGGCGGGCCTGTCAGACCACGAGACTGTTATCTCTAATTTTAATATTTCTTGTAAAAAAATCAAAAATCTGGATACAAGGGGTAGGATTTATTCACGGAATAATTACAGTAGGTTTTCGCAATCATGTGCCGAGACTGACTGAACACCTATACTGCACTCATCTAACCCCCTCAATCAGTTTCATAGTGTATTATCTTAAAATTTATATCTGGCAGCCGTTTTCCTGCCTCTCTTGCACCTCTAGCACCCCTCCTGCCAGCGCCCATGTTAGATACCATAATATTATAATGGTGCTCGTAAAATGTGAGTACCATTACCATTAAACGTTTATTTACAAAATTACATAATAAACTTAAAACTACCTTAGACTACTCATCCTATAAATTTAAACTTATCACTATGCTACATACTAATATAAATATAAATATTTACATGCCGCAGAGCTACACAAATTCAATTTAGCCGATGTTTTGACCCATTACCGGGTACAATTAGGGGTGGTAGCGGCAACCAGGTTTGATGCATTAAATGCCACTTTTAGCTCAATTTTTAATTTTATTATCCTGTATGTCATTCCATATTTGCCCTGTCCTTGATAAAGGGAAAAATTACCAAAAACCCTTTTTCTCGTTTCTTAATATATATTCGCAAAATGTGAATCATTTCTTAGTGCGTTGAAAAATAGCTATAGTGGGGGATAACTTTCTCTCTCTAGATCATTGCTGTTAGGTTTAGTAAATTCCTAAACTCAAATATAAGGTAAATAGAGATAGGTATCCCCCACATTCTGCATCTCAATTTGCCGCATTTTATAGATAGGCCAGGCTATTTCAGGTACATGTAGTTTATAGTTCATTGCGTACAAAGTCTTTTTTTTTTAAGATAAAAATCAAAATGACATTATGTTGACAATACAATGTGAAATTGTCAATGCTTTCAAATTTTTTAAAAATAAAAGGCTTGTGTTGCCAACATAGTTACTAAATTTTAGACTTGGGGTATTATCTTAAAAAAAAAAAATACTTTAGTAGATACATGATCTTCAACTTTTCTTTATTATCAATTTCCGTACGTTAAGTTAATTTAAGTGGATGTTTCTGACCCTTTACATTAAAAAGAAAGAATATACAAATGTGTTAAATTTGTGATTATTTGATTCGCTTATTCGTTCAAATTTTGCTTTGCAAGTGTCACATTGAAACAGATAAATATCCCAATATATCCATAAATGGCTTTTTACAGTTCCTTTAGTTTTAAATTTAGCTTGGCATATGTTGCATCGTTGAATCCTTGTTATCCAAGTGTTTTAATATGTGTCTCTTCAAATTAGATCGATGTTTGAATCTAGCTTTGCAAGTGTTACATTTAAAAGGATAAATATCCGAATGTGTTAATTTGTGAGACTTCAATTCGAATTTTCGTTTAAATTTTGCTTTGCAAATATCACACGTGAATAGATAAATATCCGAGTGTGTTAAATTGTGATTGTTCAAATCGCCTTTTCGTTTAAACTTTGCTTTGCAAGTACCACATGCGAAAGGATAATTATCCGAGTGTTTCACTATGTGAGACTTGAAATTGGATTTTCGTTTAAATTTTGCATTGCAAGTATCACATGCGAAAGGATAAATATCG
Source organism: Ceutorhynchus assimilis (assembly GCA_917834065.1). Lineage (NCBI taxonomy): Eukaryota > Metazoa > Arthropoda > Insecta > Coleoptera > Curculionidae > Ceutorhynchus > Ceutorhynchus assimilis. Next base: position 9,555,502 of record OU892286.1, on the reverse strand, counting down.
AAGTGTGTAGACATGTGATCCTTTAAAATGCTTTTTCGTTTAAATTTTACTTTGCAAATGTTACATTCGAAAAGATAAATATCTGAATGTGTTAGTTTGTGAAACTTTAATTCGGATTTCCGTTTAAACTTTGCTTTGCAAGTACCACATGCGAAAGGATAATTATCCGAGTGTGTCACTATGTGAGACTCTAAATGGGATTTTCGTTTAAATTTTGCATTGCAAATATCACATGCGAAAGGAAAAACTTCGGAGTGTGTATACATGTGACCCTTTAAAGTGCTTTTTCGTTTAAATTTCACTTCGCAAATGTTACATTCAAATAGATAAATGTCCAAATGTGTTAGTTTGTGGGACTCCAATTCGCGTTTTCGTTTAAATTTTGCATTGCAAGTACCACATTCAAAAGGACGAATATTCGAGTGTGTCAATACATGTTCCTTTAAATGGTTTTTTCGTTTAAATTTTGTTTTGCATATGTTACATTCCCAAAGATAAATATCTGAGTGTATTAACATATGAGCCTTCAATTCGCCCTTTCGTTTAAATTTTGTTTTGCATGTGTCACATTCAAATGGATAAATATCCAAATGTATGAATGAATGTTGTTTTAAAGCACTCTTAGTTTTAAGTTTAGCTTCGCATACGTTACACAGAAAATCCTTGTGCGTTATTTGGTGTTTATCCAAATTATGTTTTCGTTTAAATTTCGCTTTGCAAGTGTCACATCCAAAAGGGCGATGATCCAATTTGATGTTAAATAGAGCATTGCAAGTATAACATTGGTACTTCCTAATGACATCTGGTCCTGATGAATTTGCGACACTTGAATATTCCTTTCTCTTCATTCCTTTATTTGGATCAAGTAATTCAATAGCTGATATTTCTATTTCGTTTTTAATGTCGTCTTCTAGATAATCATTATAAGACATAAACCTAAAAAAAAATGTATCAGATATACTAAAACTACAAAAAATTATAATCATATCCTCTTTTTTCCACTAAAATGTGGAACTGAAATAGTATATTGTGCAACAAGTGTTGAAAATAGCACTTTTCACGCGCGTGGGGAAGTTTGGTGGCACGAGCCGCAGGCGAGTGGCACAAACCCCACGAGTGTGAAAAGTGCGTTTCACACGCGTTACAGACTATACTTTTTCTAAGACTGCGAAATAACTATAACTATATTCACATTGGAATTTATTTATTTATTTTTTTGTTGAAAAATTATTATTAGAAATTATAATCAACGAACAATTTTGGTACGTACGCTGAATGCACTCAGAGTTGCTTGTAGAACAAAAATTCAATGGAAGTGTCATTTTTATTTTAGCGTGCGAAAAGTACTTTTCGCACGCTGTGCGAAATAATCGATTTTCTAAGTAAGTTAGTAGTGCGTTTTTAATAGCTTTCTAGGCAGTCGTAGGAAAAATATTTTAAATTTAAATTATTTCAAATCGCGAAAAAGTGCATGCTACATTTGCCACATGACGTCACACATCACATCATCAATCAAAATCAATTTTTATCACAATCTAAATCGCATAAATTTTGCATTTCATTGCATCATTTTCAATATCCCCCCAGTTGCATTACATCTATGTGAAGGCCTGTGATTTTTTATTTATATAAACACCACACCACACCAATTTAAAGCAACAAATGGTACGATAAAATCCCCAACCTGAAACAATGAAAGAACTTCTATCAGGTTATGCAGAAACAAATCCACACAAAAACAATCTATTCTAACGACAATAATAATAATAATAATAATAATAATTTATCGGCAGAGTGCCCAATTATACTTAAATGGTGCCATGTCCTTTAGCGTTGCATATGTTGCATTTAAAAACCTTCTCATCCGAGTGTATTAATATGTGTCTTTCATTCTTTCATTCTTCACATTCAAAAGGATGAATATCCGAACTCGTTATCATGTGAATCTTCAAATGGCCTTTTCGTTTAAATTCTGCTTTGCGTTGAGTGTGTTAATATGTGTCTCTTGAAATTGCATTTTAGTTTAAATTTTGCTTTGCAAGTGTCGCATTCAAAAGGACGAATATTCGAGTGAGTTAATACATGATTGTTCAAATAACTTTTTCGTTTAAATTTTGCTTTGCAAGTGTTACATTCAAAAGGATGAATATCGGAGTGTGTTGATTTATGACTCTTTAAATCGCCTTTTCGTTTAAATTTTGCATTGCAAGTGTTACATTCAAAAGGATGAATATCCGAATGACGTGTTATGTGATTTTTCAAATAGTCTTTACGTTTAAATTTTGCTTTGCAAGTGTCACATTCGAAAGGATAAATAGCTAAGTGTGTTGATAGGTGAGACTTCAAAGGGCTTTTTCGTTTAAATTTTGCTCCACAAAGGTTACATTGAAAAGGAAAAATATCCGAGTGTATTAAAATGTGATCCTTTAAGTTCCCTTTCCGTTTAAATTTTGATTTGCAAGTGTTACATTCAAAAGGATGAATATCCGAATGTGTTATCATGTGAATCTTGAAATAGTCTTTTCGTTTAAATTTTGCTTTGCAAATGTCACATTCAAAAGGATAAATATCTAAGTGAGTTGATAGGTGAGTCTTCAAAAGGCCTTTTAGTTTAAATTTTGCTTTGCAAATGTCACATTCAAAAGGATAAATATCCGAGTGTTTTAATTTGTGATTCTTCAAATTTCCTTTCCGTTTAAATTTCGCTTCGCAAGTGTCGCATTCAAAAAGACGAATATTCGAATGTGTTATTGAATGATATTTCAAACTTGTTTCGGTTTTAAATACAGCATCGCAAGAATAGCATTGGAACTTCCGAATAAGATCTGGTCCTGATGAATTTTTTTCTCCGTTTATTACATCACTTGGATCTATCAGTTCAATAGCTGATACTTCTATTTCGTTTTTGATGTCATCTTCTAGATAACTATTTTCTATCATTAACCTAAAAAAAAAAATTATAGTTAGATTTTGAATTGGGTACACTAGGTAGGTGATAGGTGAAATTGAAATTCCAAAAATTATTACACATCGTTATTTATAGGTACAATATTTTTCTTTATTCATACAAATCTCTGAGTTGTTGGTTTATTCAAATGTAGTACCTAACTATCATCATAGCCTGACATGGTTACCCTGTTTTCTATCTTTGTTTTTCAAATACCAATAAGTGAGATGATTGGATATTGGATAAAAAGCGAACAAAAAAAGTGAGGATAGAAACTTGCACATTATTTGTTGGTATTATAATAATAATCTGTATAAAAATCAATGTTTGTTTGCTTGCTGGGTTTCCACCTTATGCGCTCCTACACCACTTATCCGATTACGATGAAACTTTGGTAGGTTGTTATGGCCATCCCAAGGAAGGTTTGTAGATAGGTTACGCATCTCGGAAAAATAAATTAATTTTGAATTAATTATTAATTTAATTGTAAACAAACTCATTCACATTACATAACAGCATAACCCAACTTTTTTTTGACAACATGAAACAACGTTGCCACATTTCATTTATTTAGGCTTGCCATTCAACCGACGTCATTTTATTATTTTTTGAATTCGAGAACGGCTGGACCGATCTTGAATTTAATACCACGTATCTCTATGTAAGCCGAATTCGATTGACCTAGATTAGATCGATTCGTGTTCAATTTAAGTGAACTTCTGATCTAGATCAATTTTTTGTTGATGAGGGTGCACTGATCCAACCTCAATCGAACACAGTGTAGGTCAGTTAAATTGAACCTGATCGATCTAATCCGGTCAATTGAATTCGGTTATAGAGGGGAGTGATATAGGCTATTTTTTATCCCGAAAAAAAAAAGTTCAGTTGCGCGAAACTCTGATACACTGGAACGCTTATAAACAGCCCGGGGCGCTCTAGAGTAGCTCTAGAGTGCTTAAAATGCGTCACTGAATTCACTGGCAAGCGACTCTGGTATCGGATTTAAAAAAAATAATTTAAATAGAAAATCAACAACAAAATTTTAAAAAAAGTGTATTTATTATTTCGAAATGTATTTTCACGCTGGCAACACAGCGGGTTTGAAATAAAACTCAAACACAAATGGTCTAAACTCTCGAGCGCGTGAATATAATAAAAATAATGAGATAATTTTTGAATCCAGAAGACTGCTCTGACGTCACAGTGTCTAGTCCTTTTTGTTTCGACGTTATTGGTTTTATTCGTCTTGCAGCAATCCTTGTAGTATCGCTATAATGTTCTTTTCCCAATTTTGGTTTCATAATGACTCTATTATGAAACGCATTTGACGTCATTTGCGTGTTATAATGAGAGTCATTATGCAACGCTAATTTTATTTATTTTTACATCGACAAGTTTTCCGTGAATTTCTTTGTGAATTAATATGGTTTTCTTCGTGAAGTTGGGTAGCTTTACTGTGGTGATAAATTTGGTGAATTTTACAGAAAATATGCATGGCACTACGGATTTCACGAAAAAATTGACGAAAAATTAGGTGTTCTAATTACGAAATTCACGAAGCGTGAATTTATTTGAGTTCCAAGTTGGTGTATCACATTTGTCAAGTTTTGTTGCGAAGAGACTTCGCAATGAAATTCACGAAAAAATTGTCGGTATAAAACAGGCATAGGCGTGAACGCACTATAGTTAAACTAGACGAAATGTAAAATTCTCCGTCATCTTAATTGTCTGTCTTGAAAAGTTCATAACAACAGTTTTTTTTTCACTACTAACCTGAGAAATAGTCATCATTCAATTTATTTTTCTAGGAAAAAAATTAACTTTTCTCCCTAGGCTAATAATGAAAATAATGAAAAAATACCTAAGTCCTTTTCACGTGGCTCCGGTTTAAACTAACTGGGTTACAAAACGGTTAGTAGCGGTATGTAAAGTGACGACATCTCAGCTGGCAGATTTCATTATGACAGGATTTGAAAGTTACTTTAAGCAAAGAATTTTAGATTTGTTGCACGGCCGTGTTACCAAAACTATTTCCAAAAGATACAATCACAAATACATTGACAAAAAATTAATGTCCGTTACAGATTTGGGAAATATGGAATTTGAAGTTTCAAGTTAAACTAAAAAATGTATGTCACATAAAGTCGATATGCTGGTTTGTAAATGCACTTGCCCTTTCGGATCTGATAGTAAATTCTGTAAGCACCAAGGTGTTATTCTTCAAAGGTTTAGTGATCTAAAGGCTTTTAATACCCTGTGTCAGTCAACAAAAATTGATTTGTACAAAGTTGCTACTGGTGTTTCACCAACCGAGGATTTATTTTTACCTCTACAGACAACAAATAATAATGTGTCGTCAAATCTTGACTCAAGTAAAGGGATATCCGATCAAATTGTAGATGATAATATCTTGATAAACGAAAATAGCGCAAGTCGCTCAAATATTCCCTCTGACCTTTCACCGAAACCTTTCAGTGAAAAAATACTTAATTTGAAGCAGCAATGGAATGAGTTTAGTGAAACAATTCTGAACAAATTAGAAGAGAATCCTGTAGTATTGTAGTATGTACCCAGCTATTCAATCATTTTCAACCAATAACAAAAAGTACGCTAGAACAGAAAATTCTTTGGTATCTGGTTTATTTACAGCGTTCAAGTATCAAAATTTTAATACTGTAGAGAAGTATAGGCACACCAAGAAAATAAAAGGGATGAAAATCTCCTTTCAGCCAACTTCTGTTAGTAGAAAGAAAACCAAGGTGATAAGTATACTTTGTTTAAACATTAGACAATATAAAGTTTACTAATTTCAATTTAAATTATTTTACATATACCATATAACAATATATTGGACCATATTTCGTGGATATCTCAAAAATTATTTATCAAGAAATTCTCAAAACAAAATGACTTTGCGCTACCCCAAAGAATGAGCATGTGAAACAAAAATAACTATTTTATGTGACTGGAAGTGGAAGACTTTCTGGATAGCAGAAAAAAGCGCCCCACAATTTGAAGGAATGTGTCGAAAAAAAATGTGAAATTAGGTGATAACAAAAGGAAAAAGTAGAGAGTTTGTCCATATTATATATTTTATTATTTAGGGTTTATTTCTCGAAACATATCTTTTCTTTAAACTATAATAATTAACCATTTTCATAGGCTCAAAAAATAAATGTTAAATCTTATCTTCCAACTTTTACAAGAATAAACATTATCTATCCTCACTAATAAATTAAAAGTTTCTATGTATAGTATAGTATAGGAGCAAATGTACCACTTGTTGGTTGTATAGGTTACCGACGGAATCCTAAAGTTACGTCTGTAACTTATATAAAATCAATCGGCTTTCCGGAGCGGTTGGTTGTGTCGGTAACATATGAATATGCGGCCCGGTAGACCAAGAACTTTGTCACAATGATAAAAAAAGTCCCATTTTGGAGTCGGCTACAACATATTCAAATTTCAGGAAAATTGTCCTTTAGCGTTGCATATGTTGCCGTTGCATAGGTTGCATTTAAAATGTATCTCTTTAAATGGCATTTTGGTTTGTATGTCACATTCAAAGGGATGAATATCCGAATGTGTTATCATGTGAATCTTCAGTTCGTTTAAATTTTCCTTTGCGTTGAGTGTGTTAATATGTGTCTCTTGAAATTGCCTTTTAGTTTAAATTTTGCTTTGCAAGTGTCACATTCAAAAGGAAAAATATCCGAGTGTGTCAATACATGAGTGTTCAAATTGCCTTTTAGTTTAAATTTTGCTTTGCAAGTGTCACATTCAAAAGGATGAATATCGGAGTGTGTTGATTTATGATTCTCTAAATCGCCTTTTCGTTTAAATTTTGCTTTGCAAGTGTTACATTCAAAAGGACGAATATTCGAGTGTGTCAATACATGATTGTTCAAATGGCTTTTTCGTTTGAATTTTGCTTCGCAAGTGTTACATTCAAAAGGATGAATATCGGAGTGTGTTGATTTGTGAGTCTTTAAATCACCTTTTCGTTTAAATTTTGCTTTGCAAGTATTACATCCAAAAGGATATATATCCGAATGTGTTAATTTGTGCTTCTCCAAGACGTATTTACGTTTAAATTTTGCATTGCAAGTGTTACATTCAAAAGGATGAATATCCGAATGACGTGTTATGTGATTTTTCAAATAGTCTCTTCGCTTAAATTTTGCTCCACAAGTGTTACATTCAAAAGGAAAAATATCTGAGTGTATTAAAATGTGATCCTTCAAATTCTTTTTCCGTTTAAATTTTGATTCGCAAGTGTCACATTGAAAAGGTTGAATATCCGAATGTGTTATTAAGTGACTCTCCAAACTCGCTTTTCGTTTGAACTTTGCTTTGCAAGTGTCGCATTGAAAGGAATAAATTTCTTTCTTCTTTTTAAATTTTGCATTACGAATATCACATGCCAAAGGAGAATTATCGCAGTGCTTTACCATGTGCGATTTCAAGTTGGATTTTTTCCTAAATTTTGCATTGCAAGTGTCACATTCAAAAAGACGAATATCCGAATGTATCATCGAATGATATTTCAAACTTGTTTCGGTTTTAAATACAGCATTACAAATATAGCATTGGAACTTCCGAATACCATCTGGTCCTGATGATTTTTTTTCTCCGTCTATCCCATTACTTGCATCTATCAGTTCAATAGCTGATACTTCTATTTCGCTTTTTATGTCATTCTCTAGATAATAATTTTCTATCATGAACCTAAAAAAAAAAATATTTAGATTCTGGAATTGGGTGGGTGATAGGTGAGATTGGAAATTATTAAACATCGTAATTTATTAGTATAATGTTTTTCTTTATTCATAAAAATCTTTAACCTGTTGGTTTATTCAAATATAGTAGCTAACTATCCTAATTAGATTATAACGATTATAATTCTTATAAGGTAATCAATGCGTTCCTTGAAAGCTCTCGGACGCAAGTGTCCCCTTTTCTCAATAATTTAACAAAGGAAACCTCAAAAAGAAAAAAAAAAGGGGTTTTTATGGAAATTTCCGTAGCAAGTAATATTTCAACTATGACTAAGAGCAAAGATATTTACTAATATTTCTATGGCTATCCTAAAACTAAGTAATACATCGGCCAGGGTACCAAAACATCCCAAATGCGCTAAATTCGTCTAGCAGCGGTGTCAAGTCGTCGACTTCATGAAAGTAATTACTCAATGCTCACATGTATATTTTTTGTTTGTTTAATTCTATTGGCATAAAAATAATACTCAGGGCAATTATTATAAACACATATAGCTTTAAAATATAAAAGTATGTTTATTTTCAGCACAAACTGATATTTAGTTTTCTAGATACTGTAACATACAATTAAGATTAAGTAATATTGAAATTTGTTTAAAATAAATATAATAATTGTTATTTATATAAATCTTTTGAAATGACTGAATGGAATGAATGTATTTTCATGCGAATCTTCAAATAACTTTTTCTTTTAAATTTTGCTTTGCAAGTTTCACATTCAAAAGAATAAATATCGGAGTGTATTAATTTGTGATTCCTCAAACTGCCTTTTTGCTTAAATTTTGCTTTGCAAGTGTTACATTTTAAAGGATGGATTATTGTTGTGTGTTGATTTGTGACTCTTTAAATCGCCTTTTCGTTTAAATTTTGCTTTGCAAGTGTCACATTCAAAAGAATAAATATCGGAGTGTATTAATTTGTGATTCCTCAAACTGCCTTTTTGCTTAAATTTTTCTTTGCAAGTGTTACATTTAAAAGGATAATTATTACTGTGTGTTGATTTGTGACTCTTCAAATCGCCTTTTCGTTTAAATTTTGCTTTGCAAGTGTTACATTCGAAAGGATATATATCCGAGTGTATTAATTTGTGCGTCTTCAAAACGTCTTTTTGTTTGAATTTTGCATTGCAAGTATTACATTCAAAAGGATAAATATCTGAATGACGTGTTATTATGTGATTCTTCAAATGGTCTTTTCGTTTAAATTTTGCATTGCAAATGTTACATTCAAAAGGATGAATATCTGAATGACGTGTTATTATGTGATTCTTCAAATAGTCTCTTCGTTTAAATTTTGCTTTGCAAGTGTCACATTCGAAAGGATAAATATCTAAGTGTGTTGATAGGTGAGTCTTCAAAGGGCCTTTAAGTTTGAATTTTGCTTTGCAGATATCACATTCAAAAGGATAAATATCTGAGTGTTTTAATTTGTGATTCTTCAAATTGCCTTTCTGTTTAAATTTCGCTTCGCAAGTGTCACATTCAAAAAGACGAATATCCAAATGTGTCATTGAATGATATTTCAAACTTGTTTCGGTTTCAAATACAGCATTGCAAGAATAGCATTGGAACTTCCGAATAAGATCTGGTCCTGATGAATTTTTTTCTCCGTCTATCCCATTACTAGGATCTATCAGTTCAATAGCTGATACTTCTATTTCGTTTTTGATGTCATCCTTTAGATAATCATTTTCTATCATAAACCTAAAAAAACATTTATGTAGATTTATAGTTAGATTCTGAAATTGGGACATTAGGTAGGTGATAGGTGAGATTGAAATTCCAAAAATTATAAGACATCGTAATTTATTGGTGCAATATTTTTCTTTATTTATATAAATCTCTGAGTTGTTGGTTTATTCAAATGTATTACCTAACCATCATCATAGCATAGATATTCACTCACAAAAACTAGAGAATTTCAACATAAATCGCATTACAGTATATGGCAGTAGGTATGTAACAGAAGATTTGAGTGGAAATTTCGAACCTAATGATATTTTAATTGTTGTGATTTTAAAAAAGCTTTTGGGGCGTGTTATGAGGTAGACACACATTACCTGTCAAACAAAATTTAATATGGAAGTTCAGAAGTTTATATTCTGGACAAACATCCAGATTTGAATTATAGGATTTTCTGTTTTTTTGTTTGTGTAGGTATTGTGTTAATTAAAATGCCAGCGATTTGTATACTAATTGGGTGTGGAAGTCGAGGTAACAGGGATTGCTGCAATTGAAAGAAAGGATCTAACCGAGAGAATTCTCAAAAACCAAACAGTTTCCAGCAAACATTTTATTACAGGTGGGTACCTCATTATTTTTCCTACGACCGCAAATAAAAGTAACAGAAACCGCACTCTGGTTCTTTAGAAAATCCTAAATATCATGCGTGCTGGAAGTACTTTCTGCACGCGTGTAATATTTATTTTCGAAGACAAACTAAATAGTTTACATTGTTGGAAAGAAAGTGTCTAATAATTAATATCCTGTTTTAGGAAAACCTGCCTTCTTAGGATCATCCTGATTGGGTCCATTCGCAAAATATGGGGCATGATTCACAGATTATCAAGAAACGAAAAATAATTGTTGATAGGAAAGAGAGTGCTGATAAAAGGAGATGTGAATTACAGGTAACTGAGCTGACGGGTTTAATGTGACTTCTTCATATTTTCATCAGTTTTTCATTTAGATGCAACACATAACAGGTTTCAATGCTTTTTGTGAAAATACTGTAGTATTTGTGGTTGTTCTCTCTATAGGAAAAAAGTCACAAGCTGCCTGCAAAAAGTACTTACACCTGTGTCATCTAAAAAAGATCCATTTGAATTTTTTTAATCTTAAAATATACAAATAATTGTTTGATATCAGAATCAGGCAGAAACAGCTGTAAGTGTTCAGGAGGACATTATTAATCAACACACAGCCATCACAATGAATGAACTGGCTGTAAAATTTGAGTACCTTAGCTGACGGAACCTAAAAAGAAAACAGAAAATTCGCCTTATGGAATCATGGATGACATTACAAACGAAGAAAAATGGAAATAGTACACAGGTTTTTCATATAATTTTGTGAAATCTATCATTTATCAAATTGTAAAAGACCACATTCCATGTACAAGTGTCTCTGCTTCAAGTAGCTTTAATCAGTTGCTATTGATCATTAAGCTAAGGTTGAATACTTATTTCAAAGATTTAGCATATCATTTTAAGATTCACTCGACAACCGTATCAAGATATTTTGATCACGTTATTGATATACTTTATAACAGACTAAAGTCATTAGTGAAGTGGCCTGAGCATAACTTTTTCCAGCATATACCTTCTTGCTTCAAAGAAGTTTTTCATGAGAAAAACAACTATAATTATAGATTGCTTATAATTATAGATTGCTTTGAAGTATTCATTGAAAAACCTACTCCTCTGCTAGCACAACAACAGAGCTGGTCACACCACAATACTGTCAAATTTTTAATAGGTATTACACCGCAAGGGACTACTTGTTATATAAGTGATGCTTGGTGTGGGAAGGCCTCTGATAAACAAATTGTGGAGTTAAGTGGCTTTTGCAATTTGATTGAGCCAGGAAATATTGTGTCAGCAGATCGCGGTTTTCTAACAAAAGATATTTTAGGAATTTTAAATAATACCTGCTGAATAATGATCATGAAAATCTCAATATTCTTGATAAAATAAACTGTTTGCTGTGCGTTAATTAACTTGAACTTGAAAGAATTGTGGAAATTACAAGATTATCAAAAAATACGCCCTTTATTAAAAAAATTACAAAATCCCTACAGCAGCGGATCCTAGCGGTTCCTACCATGAAAAAATAAAGAATGATTTCAGATTTGTATTTTTGGTATTTTTTAATTTTTTGTCTTAGAAAGCGCAGCGCAATCTACAACCGTGTATACATTTCGCTGCCAACACTGCAGCAACTGAGAGAAGTTGTGGGTTAAGGACGAAGTGGAATAAAACTTCCTTGTTTACAAATTCGCCGACGTTTCGACCTTCTATTTAGGTCCTTATCAACGCTCTTTATATAACAGAAGTTTCCGAGTCAAAAGGCTCACAATACAACTTCATGATACAAACGCGACAATTTTTTCCCAACATTTACATTTAAAATTAAAATAAATTAAAAGTAGAAACACGTTAACTAAAATTAAAATAGCAAATGCATATGCAAACCAAATCAAACACAGTTGTAAACAAGGGAGTTTTATTCCACTCCGTCCTTAACCCACAACTTCTCTCTACCATAATTATTAGTTTGTACGACACTATCTTTTCACAATGTATATTATACAGAAACGCAGCCCGGTAGACCTAGAACTTTGTCGCAATGATAAAAAAGTCTTATTTTGGTGTCGGCTACAACATATTTAAATTTCAGGAAAATTAGCAGCGTACCAAATTATACTTAAATTGTGCCATGTCCATTAAGCGTGCATATGTTGCATTTAAAATCCTTCTCATCCGAGTGTGTTAATATGTGTCTTTTCAAATTGCATTTTTGTTTAAATTTTCAAAAGGATGAATATTCGAATTTGTTATCATGTGAATCTTCAAATGGCCTTTTTCTTTTTGTTCAAATTTTGCTTTGCTTTGAGTGTGTTAATATGTGTCTCTTGAAATTGTATTTTAGTTTAAATTTTGCTTTGCAAGTGTCACATTCAAAAGGATAAATATCGGAGTGTATTACTTCGTGATTCTTCAAACTGCCTTTTTGTTTAAATTTTGCTGTGCAAGTGTTACATTCAAAAGGATGATTATCGTTGTGTGCTAATATGTGATTCTTTAAATCGCCTTTTCGCTTAAATTTTGATTTGCAAGTGTTACATTCAAAAGGATGATTATCGTTGTGTGTTGATTTGTGATTCTTCAAATCGCCTTTTCGTTTAAATTTTGCTTTGCAAGTGTTACATTCAAAAGAATACATATCCGAGTGTATTAATTTGTGCTTCTTCAAAACGTCCCTCTGTTTAAATTTTGCTTTGCAAGTGTCACATTCAAAAGGATGAATATCGGAGTGTATCGATTTGTGTCTCTTCAAATCGCCTTTTAGTTTAAATTTTGCTTTGCAAATGTCACATCCAAAAGGATACATATCCGAGTGTATTAATTTGTGCCTCTTCAAAACCTCTTTTTGTTTGAATTTTGCATTGCAAGTGTTACATTCAAAAGGAAAAATATCCGAATGTGTCGTTAAATGATATTTTAAACTTGTTTCGGTTTTAAATACAGCACTGCAAGTATAGCATTGGAACTTCCGAATAATATCTGGTCCTGATGATTTTGTTTCTGCGTCTATCCCATTACTTGGATCTATCAGTTCAATCGCTGATACTTCTATTTCGTTTTTGATGTCATCCTCTAGATGACCATTTTCTATTATGAACCTAGAAAAACATTTATTTAGATTTATAGTTGGATTTTGAAATTGGGTACACTAGGTAGGTGAAAGGTAAAATGTAAATCCAAAAATTATCATCATTAGACATTGTAATTTATTGGTAAAATATTTTTCTTTATTCATACATATCTCCGAGTTGTTGATTTATTCAAATGTAGTACCTAACCATTATCATAGTGTAACGGCGCATCCGCCAGTGTGTCTAGAATCCAACCTAGAATCTAGAAAAATACTGATTATTCCGCGAAAAGACTTTCATTTGTCACTCATTTGTAAAACGTCATTTATCAAGTCAAAACATAAACAACGAAAATTGATTTTTACTAGTTACTGGCTCTACTGACTTGTAAAATTGACAGCTAAAGTGTAAAAACTTTTTATTTTTAACCATATATGTAATGTAGACATTACAGTCTTTTTAAAAATTTGGAAATGTCACTTTACTGTCTTTTCATTTCCCTGCTCCACTTCCCGTCCCCATTTCCCGTCCTCACTTCCCGTCCTCGTTTCATTATATTTATGCGGCAGGTATTGTCAATTTTTTTTCAAAGTTGATAACAATGACATAAAATTCAAGCAAATAGCATGAAGCTACGTTCACATTCAATTTCATTTCTAATTTAAATTAGCAAAAATTATGGTTAAAAATAAAATAGTATACTATGCTCGACAGGAAATTTAATTACTGTCTCGAGATATAGCTAACTTCCGGTCTCGGATTGTCATATACTATTACAAGTCAGTAGGATCAGTAGAATTATTTATTAAAATTGTATCACCTATGTATCAATTTTTTATTTATTGTTTACAAATGAGTAACAAATAAATTATTGTACATCATACGCCAGGTATCAGTTTTTACTGGCTCTTGAAGGTGACAAGCTCGCCTGAAGGCTCGCTAGTCATTTCTTTCAGTCACCAGTAAAAACTGTTTTACCTGGCTAATAATGTAAACTACTATATCGCGTTTATTCTGGATTCTACACGAATGAATTACGGATATATAAAAGCCGACATTAGTTAGTAGTTTTTGAGTTCCAGATTGACTGTTATACGATTTAGATAGGGATTATTGTTGAGAGTTGTTGAGTTAATTAGTGAAGGAATCAGTGGTACAGTGTATAATAACGTGGAATAAATTATTATTGTGTTAATTAAACGAACCCAAGATTTATGTCATTGAAAATTAAATATTTAAGATAACATACATTAAAAAAATGAAAAACATGCAAACAACTACCTTGTTTGGCGAATGTTCACCAAACTTGTTTCATAAATTGATGTCAATTGAAGAAGTCTACATAGGCTGGGAGAGATGTACTTTATATGAAGATATCTCTATCCAGAGATGTTTTTATTGTCAAGAGCACTTTCACACTGACAGAATGCTTTCACGTAGCTTCCGAGGATCTATTCAGTATTAAGGGATACAACACTTACTATGATAGGGGTGATTTTAATAAAAATGACAGTATTCTTATCTAAATCAAAACGCTTCCAAGTCCATCAGTGAAATTTCTCAAATTAGAAAAAACACATTTAATAACTTTCACGCTTCTTGATCACACCTATGGAAGAACTGCATTATATAAATCTCCAAATTCAAATTCAAACCTATACTAATAGAAGACTTACATATATTTTTCTTATCAAACTCACAGAGAATTACAGAAATATTCACTGGGAATATCAATATAAACGTCAAGGCTTTAAATGACACTACAGTTAATGAATATCTATGCCTGATGGCAAATTTCGGATTCCTTCCTTACATTTTTAACACTACCAGATATAACTCGAATTCGTGCATAGACCACACTTTCCTAAAAACTAAAAATAAAAACTATGAACTATCGTCATTCATTCTACACACATTTGTAACCGATTACTATCCAATTATGCTAAATATAACATCAAATTGATTCTAAATTAAAATTTCTTCATGATGAATTTATAAATGATCTCGAAATATCAAACTATTGTAACAGGTACTTTACAAATGTTGGTTTAGTGCTCGAGAAAAATATTAAAATCCCACCACAGCCTTTTCAACTAAACCCTAATACCACATTGAATGCCTCGATGTATCTAAGAGACTAAGACCCATAACCGACAATCAAATAATAAAATATATATGAATTCTATTTATTACATATCTAAACTTTTTTCTAAGTTTCCAGATTGAGGGTCAGATCTCTTCATATGCTGACGATACTGTCTTGATACTTCCAGGGCAACATATGTGATGAAGCAAAACAAAAAGCATTATAAAACTTCAGCATAATTAAAAATTGGTTAAATAGTTTTAAACTCCCACTTATTCTGAAAAAGACTAACTACATAGCATTTTCTCCAATAAATATATACAGAGCAAACTTTAACAGAATTTGCACTGATGAATCGGAATCGATCTAAGCATATGAAAAAGTCAAATATCTGAGAGTGAATAGATTTAAAATATAAAAGTATATGTATTGTCAGCACATACAGATATTTAGTTTTCTAGATGCACTCAATTGAGATTAAGTATTATTGAAATTTGTTTTAAATTAAATATAATAATTGTTATTTATATAAATCTTTTGAAATGAATGAATGAAATGGATGTATTCTCATGTGAATCTCCAAATGGCCTTTTCGTTTAAATTTTGCTTTGCGCTGAGTGTGTTAATAGGTGTCTCTTCAAATGGCTTCTTCGTTTAAATTTTGCTTTGGAAGTGTCACATTCAAAAGAATAAATATCGGAGTGTATTATTTGGTGATTCCTCAAACCGCCTTTTTATTTAAATTTTGCTTCGCAAGTGTTACATTCAAAAGAATGATTATCGTTGTGTATTAATTTATGACTCTTTAACTCGCCTTTTCGTTTAAATTTTGCTTTGCAAGTGTTACATCCAAAAGGATACATATCCGAATGTATTAATTTGTGCCTCTTCAAAACGTCTTTTTGTTTAAATTTTGCTTTGCAAGTGTCACATTCGAAAGGATAAATATCTAAGTGTGTTGATAGGTGAGTCTTCAAATTGCCTTTTTGTTTAAATTTCGCTCCACAAATGTTACATTCATGAGGAAAAATATCCGACTTCAATCCGCGTTTCTGTTTAAATTTTGCATTGCAAATACTACATGCGAAAGGATAATTATTCGAGTGTTTTGCCATGTGAGACTTCAAATAACATTTTTGCTTAAATTTTGCTTTGCAAATGTCACATCCAAAAGGATACATATCCAAGTGTATAAATTTGTGTTTCTTCAAAACGTCTTTTTGTTAAATTTTGCTTTGCGTTGAGTGTGTTAATAGGTGTCTCTTCAAATGGCTTCTTCGTTTAAATTTTGCTTTGCAAGTGTTACATCCAAAAGGATACATATCCGAATGCATTAATTTGTGCCTCTTCAAAACGTCTTTTTGTTTAAATTTTGCATTGCAAGTGTTACATTCAAAAGGATAAATATCCGAATGACGTGTTATTATGTGATTCTTCAAATGCTCTTTTCGTTTAAATTTTGCTTTGCAAGTGTCACATTCGAAAGGATAAATATCTAAGTGTGTTGATAGGTGAGACTTCAAATTGCCTTTTTGTTTAAATTTCGCTCCACAAATGTTACATTCATGAGGAAAAATATCCGAGTGTATTACTACGTGCGACTTCAATCCGCGTTTCTGTTTAAATTTTGCATTGCAAATACTACATGCGAAAGGATAATTATTCGAGTGTTTTGCCATGTGAGACTTCAAATAACATTTTTGCTTAAATTTTGCTTTGCAAGTGTCACATCCAAAAGGATACATATCCAAGTGTATTAATTTGTGCTTCTTCAAAGCGTCTTTTTGTTTAAATTTTGCATTGCAAGTGTTACATTCAAAAGGATGAATATCGGAATGACGTGTTATAATGTGATTCTTCAAATAGTCTTTTCGTTTAAATTTTGCTTTGCAAGTGTCACATTCGAAAGGATAAATATCTATGTGTGTTGACAGGTGAGTTTTCAAATTGCCTTTTAGTTTAAATTTTGCTCCACAAGTGTAACATTCAAAAGGAGAAATATCCGAGTGTGTTAATTTGTGACTGGTCAATTTTGATTCATGTTTAAATTTTGCATTGCAAATACTACATGCGAAAGGATAATTATCCGAGTGTGTTAACATGTGCATATTCAAATTGCTTTTTGCTTTATATTTTGCTTTGCAAATGTCACATTCAAAAGGACGAATATCTGAATGTGTCATTAAATGACGCTTCAAATAGTATTTTCGTTTAAATTTTGCTTTGCAAGTGTCACATTCAAAAGGACGGATATCTGAATGTGTCATTAAATGAAGCTTCAAATGCTCTTTTCGTTTAAATTTTGCTTTGCAAATGTTACATTTAAAAGGATGAATATCCGCGTGTGTTAATATATGAGTCTTCAAAATGCTTTTTCGCTTAATTTTCTTTTCACATGTGTAACATTGTGTTAATATGCGCGACTTCAATCTGCGCTTCTGTTTAAATTTTGCATTGCAAATACCACATGCGAAAGGATAATTATCCGAGTTTTTTACCATGTGGGACTTTTGAATGAAGTGTGTTGGTTTGTGTCTCTTAGATTCAAAAGGATGAATACCCGAATGACGTGTTATTATGTGATTCCTTAAATAGTTTTTTCGCTTAAATTTTGCTCTGCAAGTGTCACATTCGAAATAATAAATATCTAAGTGTGTTGATAGGTGAGTCTTCAAACGGTCTTTTTGTTTAAATTTTTCTCCACAAGTGTTACATTCAAAAGGAAAAATATCCGAGTGTATTAATTTGTGACTCCTCAATTCTGATTTTCGTATAAATTTTGCTTTGCAAATGTCACATGCAAAAGAATGAATATCCGAGTGTGTTAAGATGTGATCCGAATTTGTTATTGCATGATATTTCAAACTTTTTTCGGTTTTAAATACAGCATTACAAGTATAGCATTGGAACTTCTGAATAACATATGGTCCTGAAGAATTTTTTTCTCCGTCTATCCCATAACTTGGATCTATCAGTTCAATAGCTGATACTTCTATTTCGTTTTTGATATCATCTTCTAGATAATCATTTTCTATCATAAACCTAAAAAAAAAACATTTAGTTAGATTTATAGTTAGATTTAAAAATTGGATACATTAGGTCGGTGATAGATGAGATTGAAATTCCAAAAATTATTGAACATAGTAATTTATTTTTTATTTTTTTTATTTATCATTACAATATATTCAAGCATACTAATGGGTGGTTCAATTAGAAATACTGTTTCCGGAAGCGATTTTTTGACAGATCGAACTGTCAAACTTCAAAACTGTCACGGTATTTATGTTCAGTATTGTTTGACAATTCATCATGGAGAGACTTAGCCCGCCACAACGTCTAAGAATTATTAAACTATATTACAAAAATCAGAGTTCTGTGAGGAATGTATTTCGTGGGCTTCGAGCCACTTATGGTCCACATAATCGGCCTACCCAGCGCACTAGTCACTGTACCATCATTAGAAAATTTGAAACTCAATTTTCATTATTGGGTAATACTCGACCAAATAGACCACATTCAGCACGTAGTTTAGAAAATATAGTGGCAGTAGCTGCGAGAATACACGATGACCGTGATGAATCCATTCGGCGCCATTCTCAACAGCTTGGCTTGTCTTATGAAACAACTTAGCGTAGACGTAAGGATCTTGGTTTAAAAGCATATGAAATTCAACTTGTGCAAGTATAGTAGTGGTCGCCTTTAGAACAAGTAACCTATTAAAAGAAGTCTCGTGAAAAATGTTAAATTTTACTAGTTTTACGTTGAATTAAATTACGAAAAGTGGCAAAAGTTATCAACAACATTCACTTGGTATGTACACATACTTTTTTTTGCACTTTGGCCTTCTATAAGTACCTAAATTGAATCATTGTTGCTAAATTGAAATAACCAGACATTCCGATCGGCAAACAAAAAAGCGTATAGGTGAACCAAAGATATTTGAGGTGAACATACACGTTAAAATTTTAATTTTAATTTTCTAAGTAAAAAGGAATATGCCAAATACAACAGGAGATTTAAGCAATAAGGATCAGTTAGAAGAGATTAAAAAGTTAATTATTGCTAGCAGCAATGATCTCAGCAGTAAAATAGAAAAAGTGAACGATGATTTAATTAAGGAAAATCATGTTTTAAAACACAAAATAAAAACTCTCGAAGACAAAAATCAAGATTTAGAATTAAAAATAAATGTTTTAGAAAATAGGGCTAGGAAAAATAATCTTATCATATATGGGCTTCCAAATAAAACTGAGTTGAAAGGAGAAAACTTAGTGACATGGGTAGTGGATAAACTTAAAAACCTGTTGGAAGTAGACCTTAATGCTAATGAAATAAATAATACGTACTATTTGGGCAGACCAGAAACCGAAAAAAAACCACTTTTAGTTGAATTAACAACTTACATTAAAAAGGACATCTTGCTTAAAAACGCCCGCAAACTAAAAGGAAAATCTGTCTTTTTATCGAACGATCTAACTAAGGCTGAAAGAGAGATTAATAAAGTTCTATATAGTAACCTTAAAGAAGCTAGAAAACTTGGACTTACGGCCTTCATTAAAAAAAAACAATTTACATGTGGGAAACGATATTTACACATACGAAGATCTGTTACAAAGTGATATTTTCAAATCGACATCTGGTGATTTAGACGAAGATGTTTTTTATGGGCCGCCTCCGAGGCGCTCTGTAAGCGTCCCAGGTTTATCTGCGTTATCCCTGACGGAAGATGATTCGAACGACTTTTTCGTAGCAGTAGACGATACCCCTGAACAAGTAGCCGCGACACCAATTGAAAAGCATAAACCAGCAAATCTGCAAGAAAATACAAAAACAGGAACAGACGATAAAAAAGGAGACAAACAAGACCCAAGAAGAAAAGTAATAACCAGAAATCCTGCTGCGGTAGATACTCCTCCTACGAAGGCAACTCGATCATCTAGTCGCTCAACTCGACAAAAGTAATTTAGTAAAATTTGGTATGTATGCTACTTATTGACATTCATGTGTTTGTGGCAACGTTTCTAAATAAAACATGAATGAATATATAAAGAAATTTACTCCTACAAATCATGAATGCTTGACAATTAACAACGTTAAAGATTATCAAAAAAAAGCTAAAAAGTTTAAACATTCACTAAAACTATTCCATATTAATGTTTGTAGCATTGCAAAAAATTTAGACGAACTTCTTATATTTATCAAAGGATTAGATGAACAGTTTGACGTTATTGTGCTAACTGAAACATTTATAATTTATGATCCAAGTCAATTTCACATTCCAGATTACGATTTTATTTACAATGATAGTAGGTTAAATAGAAACGATGGTACAGTAGTTTTTATCAGGTCAGATATTCGTTATGCTTCTAGAATATGCAATATTGGGCTTACACTGGGCATTGAACTGAACTTTAGCATAAATCAAACTGAATTTGATTTAACTGCACTGTATAGATCTCATGAGATTAACTGCTTAAATTTCATACAGAGTCTGGATGATTACCTACAAGAAAAACCAATAAAAACTTGTCAAATTATTATTGGAGACTTCAATGTTGACATTTTGAAGCAAACCAATGTCTCAGATGAATACCTTAATTGTATGTATGCCAACGGGTTCCTGCCATACATAAATAAAATAACAAGGGTCAGAGGTGATCAGTGTTCTTGCCTGGATCATATATTTCTAAGATCAAACAAGAAACAGCTAAAAATAGAGTCCATCATTTTCGAACACAATTTAACAGACCATTTTCCAATTATGGCTTTTATAGAATCTGAAAAAAGGCAAAAACGTTCTTTACAAAAGACTTTTAAAAAAATTTACACAAATTACAAGGAAGTGATTAACAAACTGCAAGCTCCTGAAACGTGGAACAATTTTTATAGAACCCAGAATTTAGAGAGCGCGGCAGAAATTCTGATTGAAAAAATTAAATCAACAACTGAGGCTTGCACAAAAACAGTTACTTCTAAAATAAAATCTGAAAACTGGATGACAAAGACATTGATAAATGCTGTCTCCCAAAAAAATAAAATGTACACACAAGTAAAGTTACAGCCGGAGAACAAAGAACTGCATAACAATTATAAAAAATATAAAAATAATTTAACAAACGAAATAAACAACGCTAAAAAGCGGTATTACGAAAAACAGGTGAAAAACGCCACAAATTCCTCTCAAAGGCTATGGAAAATGACGAACAACATAACAAATAACACCAAAAAAACAGATCTAGATATGAAACAAATAATAGTAAATAATAACACAACATACACAAATACAACAGACATTGTAGAAGCTTTCAATAAACACTACTCTGAACTTGGAGAAATCTATGCAAAAAAAATAAAACCCCCACATATGACACCAGAGGAACAACCCAAGACTTTAAATTCAATTTTTTTAACCCCAACCACACCCACAGAAATTCAAAACCTTATAAAAAAACTAAAATCAAAAAAAACTCCAGGACATGACCAAATTAGAGCGGAATCTTTAAAAAATATATCACAAGTAATATCGCCACATCTGTCCTTCTTAATAAACGAATGCTTTGCAACTGGATATTTTCCTAAAATCTTAAAAATTGGGATTATTAAACCAATATATAAAGGAGGGGACAAAAAGCATATCATAAATTATAGACCTATAACTCTCATTTCATCTGTTGCAAAGGTCTTCGAAATGGCAATAAAGGAACGACTTATTGGTTTTCTTGAAAAACATAAACTGCTCTCGGAAAAACAGTTTGGTTTCAGAGCTGGCAGATCGACTGAGGATGCAATAGTGAATTTAACTAAAAAAATTAATGATTCATTAGACAACAAAAAACCTTCACTTTGCATTTTCGTCGATCTTGCCAAAGCGTTTGATACGGTGGATCATGCAAGGCTTGTCAGGAAATTGGAACGGATTGGACTTAGAGGACCGTGCCTTGAGCTGCTTATGAGTTACCTAAAGGATAGAAATCAAACAGTGCAAATTGAAGATACTTTTAGCTCAATGAAAACTGTAAAGTATGGCGTCCCACAAGGAACGGTCCTCGGTCCATTATTATTCATCGTTTACATCAATGACCTATTTTCCGTAAAAACCAGAGGCGATTTGGCAAGTTTTGCAGATGATACAGCCGGATTTTTCAGTGCGGACAGTTGGCCGGAAGTAAAGCAAATAGCTGAAGAAGATTTCAAACAAATACAAAACTGGTTCAATCATAATTCTCTTACAGTAAATATAGATAAGGCATATTATTTGCCGTTTTCGTCTTATAAAACAGGGTTGCCTATCATTGGAAGCTTAATTATTGCGGGTTCTAGAAGTATAAAACAAGTGGAATCGGTTAAATATCTGGGAATTACTATAGACCAACACTTAAGGTGGGATTTGCATGTAAATAACCTTGTAAAAAAGCTCAGGTATTTGGTGTCTAGATTTCAATGTTTCAGAAAATATTTTAAGATGTCTGATCTCAAAACTTTGTACTTTGCACTTGTTCAGTCTCACTTGACATATGGCCTCTGCGGGTGGGGTGGCGTTAATGACTTTAATATTTCAAAACTAAATACAATTCAAAAATGGATCCTTAAAGTAATCTTCAACAAAGATAGAAAATATTCCACAGAAAAGCTATTCAATGAAAGCGGACTTTTAAATATCAGGCAGTTAATGTGTGAAAAGGTAGCTTTAAGGATTTTCAAAAATAAAGAACAAATTGAAGTCATGAGTCACCCGCACCAAACAAGAAATGTAGTTAATAAAAAGTCTAAACTTCCAAGAGCCAATAAAACAATAGGCACTAGACATATTGGCTATATTGCTCCTAGATTGTACAACATTATCCCAGATTATGTGAAAGGTGAAAGAAAAATTCAAAAATTTAAAAAGGAATTTAAAAACTGGATTAAAGGTGCAAATGACCTTATTAAAAATATAATCTAAGTGACTTGAAAAAAGTGTTCTGTAGTGATATGATGTGGCAAATATATTCTCGAATGTGACTTAAAAAACTCGAAATTGACGTTATCCTCGATTAAGACATTTTTACCGATCAAGACTTTTCTAACCGATTAAGACTATAAAACTGTGTATTCCTTCATATAGGCAACTTTAAAAGAATTGCTATTTGTATTATTTGAAATTGTAATGTTTGAATGTCAATAAACAAATTTATTATTATTATTATATTATTATAATTGAAGCCGACAGATCTTCCTAATCATCACCGTTTTAGTCTTTGGGCACTTGATAAGATTGAACAAGATCCATTATCCAGTAAATTGGCCGTCTAGGTCATGTGATATCACACCTCTAGACTTTTTCCTTTGAGGCTATGTAAAGTCCAAAGTTCACCAGGATAAGCCGGCTACGATTGAGGCATTGGAAGCCAACATTACTCGTGTCATTCGCCAAATATCACTCGAACTACTCCAACGCGTCATTGAAAATTGGAACTTCAGAATAAACCATGTTAGGCGCAGTCAAGGCCAGCATTTGGAAGGCATAATCTTTAAAAAATTATTGTAAAATATAGTTTTCTTGTATAATAATAAACATGACCCGAAAAAATTTAATTTTCCGATTTTTTTCTTATTTTTGAAAAAAGTACCTCTAAATGAATCACCTGTTATATCTATACCTAATCTAAAACTGTCATCGTATAAATTAGCTCCTAGATGCGTTAACATCCGTATGGGCGAACAAAAGTAATACAAGAAAAAGTGTCACCTATTTATTAAATGCGAAAATTAAAACATCATCACAATATAATCATTTGGAAACAACTTTAGAGCTCTCCACAATCTCAACAAATTCACCATAATACTCTACTACGTATGTTTTTGTCAATTTAGAAAAAGAATTTATGTTTTTAGTTTTAATATTATTTGGTAATAGGTTGTATAATTTGGAACTCAAGAAAGTAATGGATTTTTTACAAAACATCTAGTCATTCCTAGATGTTACAGTGACATCTAGGAATGACTAGATGTTTGCTTATATTTATTCTAGTGCCATAACTTTAATAAAAACTGTAACAAAGTTTCAGTATTTTTCATAAAATAAGTACGCCTTAATTAAATTATTAATTGCGTGACTTAATTTCATAAATTCACGGCGGTATTAATTAATATCCTCTTTATATTATTTGTAAATATTAAATACATTATCATGATTTCGCATGACCTCTGCTGGAATCTACAGATCCCGGCAGGAATTTCGGTCGGTATCAGCTAATTTGCATATTTCCGTTTACTCCGCCGCGTCCCTGACCCATATTTTTGGCTATAAATTGGACATAATTTGCTGCTAAAAGAGAGTCTTCCACCGGTCTCCGAAACACTAGTCGACCTTACTGCAGTGTTAGCAACATCCAACATCACCAGCTGAACCGCCCGAGGTAAGTCAACCTGCCGTAACCACATTACTAGGGGTCAGTTCTTGTAGGGCCGCGAATTAAACCCGAAGGTAAAAATCAATTATATAAGCTTCACTAAAAGATTTTCGCCCGGAACCTTGGACGGGCAAATCTTTTCCTGCAATAGGGGTAAGTCACTATTGCTCTCAGAGCTTCGCTCGGTACCCTGGACGGGTAGTTCTGTATGAGAAATTTTCGCCTGGAACCTAGGACAGGTATTTTTCTCCGAAGCTTATATATCTAATCTGTTAAATATATGATTCAAGAACTGACGCTTATGTAGTTGCAGGTGGTGTCAGTACATTTGCTTGGGTCACCGGAGTTTGTTTTACCGCTTTATTGCTATTTAACACTTGCCGTTAGCGTTAAACTCTTAGAGCTATCGGAAGGCTGACCGTTCTGTTATCGCTGCCGTTAACTTTTTATAGACACGCTTTTCACTGCCCGCATGATCACGCTTTTACCGCACGCACATAATTTTCCATCCATTTAATCATCTCTCTCTCACGCATCCCCGTTCATTCTTTCACAGGGTTAATTAAGGGTTTTTCCTGTAAATATTTTCCGGCAATATAGAGGGTTATATTTATTTAAATTTATCGAC
This sequence comes from Ceutorhynchus assimilis, assembly GCA_917834065.1. Classification (NCBI taxonomy): domain Eukaryota; kingdom Metazoa; phylum Arthropoda; class Insecta; order Coleoptera; family Curculionidae; genus Ceutorhynchus; species Ceutorhynchus assimilis. The sequence continues at coordinate 9,530,295 of OU892286.1, read as the reverse complement.
TGTTGTCTATTTCTTTTCCCCAAACCAAGGTTTTCAGAAAGTTTTCAGAGCGAGCGTCTGTGACCCCTGGATTACCGTTTCTCCACTGTAACAAGCTACCTGGTGCACGTGGGCCCTCAACCACTTTAATCCTGAGGGTGGCGCCCGAGGCAAACCGTTAGATAAACTGAATTACACTGAACCCGTGTTGATTACGCAACAAAAGCGCTTTACAAACTGTATTATTCTTATTATGCCTATGAATATGACAACATGTCATGAAAAAAAAATAGTGTTCTTATATTAATAATAACTTTTTTATACAGTAGCTGTGTAAAATATAATATATCCTCCTTGTGGATTATTTTCAATATTCTATTTTGCAAAACATGCAATTGTTTTAATGAGTTATTATACAAACTTCCCCATACTATTATTCCATAGCGTGATATAGATTCAACCAAGGCCTGATACAGAGAAATCAGTACTTTCACCCCAAGCATTTGCCTCAATGTATAAAATTTATGTAAAGTGCGTTTTTTTTTTAAAGATAAAAGTCAAACTGACATTAGGTTGGCAATACAATGTAAAATTGTCAATGCTATCAAATTTTTCATGTAGAAAAGGCTTGTGTTGCCAACATAGTTACTAAATTTTTGACTTGGAAAATTATCTTTAAAAAAAAACAGATTTTACCAGATACTTTACTTTCTGAATCAGATAAGTTACATGTATGTTGTATTTCAAGTACTGATCAATCATAGGTACTCAGTATCTGCGACAGAATGAATCCTATCCGCCATCAAATTCAATAAATGAAAATGATGGTCTGCTGACTTCTGTTTTTGTGAATGCAATTTAATGTTTTTTTTTTTTTTTTTTAATTTAATGAATATTTACGTGTATCAAACCATTTTTTCACCAACTCAACGCCATTTTATTTTATTTTTTAAATATTTAAAATAAGTTATCTTTACAAGTATTAAATAATTCTCTAATTACTGAGTTATATAGGGTTGAAAATCATAAAGGCCTTATAGTCCAAGAGCCCAGAGCCGCCAGTCGCAACTTATTTTCTAAAGGACAGAATATGTGGGATTGAGTAGCACTTATAGGTACTATGAACGTATGTTTACTCGCTAAGTTGGGTAGACGGCTAATTGACTGTTATTTGTAAATAATCCCATTTCTACTCAAGCCTGGAGTAGACTGTTAGTTTAAAAGCGGGAAATCAATTGACATAGATATCTCGCTCACTCTCAAACGCATGCATAGTACCCTCGCGCTCACACTCACGGAAAAATTATTATTGCGCCTGGGGGGATGTTTGGCCCGTGTGATTCGCCTGGCTGAGCACACATAGTTATGAAATAGTCTCCCCAATAACATATAGAAAAATCAAGCGTTAGAATAAAAGTTAAAGTTTTTCTCAGCCTTCGCACCCGGTGTATGGTAAATTGGCCGTCTACCCAACTTAGCGGGTATACATACGTTCATAGTGCTACTCAATCCCACATTTTCTGTCCTTTAGAAAATAAGTTGTGTCTGGCGGCTCTGGGCTCTTGGACTATAAGGTTGAAAAGTAAATGATTTTTTGATATGTTTTCATATACTGGGTAGTGTTCCCAACCAATATATAATTTCTTTTGGAAATTTTTTTTTTAAATAAATTTGGAGAGCACTCCGCAAAAATAATTTTATTGTTTGCTTTGGTGGTTTTTATGTAAGTTATCTTAAAAGTTTCAGTTTCCAAGAAAAACTGGTTTTGATTTTTTATTCAAGTTCCTCCACTGTAGTTTCCTGATTATTAGAATATCCTACGATTTTTATTTGGGGATTTGTTAATTTAGTTTTTTCTACTTCATAGAAGTTATCAAGTTTCTGTTCAATTTCCATTTTCAACTTTTCGATATTCGAGATAGCATAACATTTGATAACGCTTCCAGATTTTAGGACTCTGATTTTTTTAGTAGTAATTGTTGCAGGAACTTTGAAGGTGTCAACATAGATGACGCGGTGTGGCCTGGAAGCTGGCAACCCACAATACATGGCGCGCCGTCGTTTGCCGGTTGCGAGTGTTTTTGACGTATGAGGTGACTATGGGGCGTTGTGAAGATTCTATAGAGAGAGTTATTATTTATTGTTGTTCTGTTCGTTTTGTTTTTATTTAGAGAAAAGATTATATAAGAACACGGTTCAATTTTATTTATTCTCGTTACATATCGGAAGTAGGATAACCCATAAGCTTAAGTGAAGGCTTTCAGACAATGGATAGATCGCAAAAAGATGAAAATTCAAACAAAAACCTTAGAAAACGGCAAACCATGGCGAAGGAGATTGCAACAGCGATCACAAACCTGCAATCACAAGCTGCGTTAGCGTTAGTGCAGTCTCCGAGAAGTCACATCCAGGCGGAGGCACGAGAGGTAGTATCTCCATCAATATCGAGTAATCCGGAGAGAAATAGTCACAGCACAAGCGCACATACTCCAAGACAGGGGGATTGGAACCATCAAAGGCAAGAGGAGTGTTGTCCTATGGAAACATGTATATATTGCAGGGCGCCATATTTAAATTTTAAAATTTTGCAAAGCCTACTTTGTCCCTTGTCAAACAGTGTTGCCAACTACAACTTATAACAAATATTGTGTTAATCATTGAGGCTCGAATTTATACAAAAAAAAGCCCAAGTAGGCTTTGCAAATTTCAAATTTTCCATAACAGTAATTATATAAACATCGGCAACACTGTTGGGCAAAATGTCAAATTTCATTTATGACAAGCGATAAGATTACTACTTTCCAAAAACTAAGTGAACCTTTAAGCAATCTTGGACTGGGATCATGACAAGTAGAATTCTATTTTCATGACGTCACCTGCGATCTATTTATCGTGTATACTACAGACGATAATCACTGTTACTAGGCAGCGTGACGTCATGAAAGTAGAATTCTAGTGGAATTCTACTTGTCGTGATCCCAGCCCAGGTTTTGATCGATGTCGATAATACAGATAACTGTCTTTTTGAAAACATATTTTTGCTGAAACGTGATTTAAGTAACATTTTAATCTGAACAATAGTGTATGTGGTGTAAAAAAAAAACCTTCTCAATTTTATATTGTCAACAAAAAGTTTTGTTTACTTCAGGTAGGCTCCTTATCTGGGGAATGGAATTCCAATTATTCTGCACTCATTGATTTTTATTATAAATTAAAAATAATTTATACTGACGTCACTAAACGTATAACACAATATGAGGCAGGACCGGACCCATAGACAAACCGGACCTTCTGACATTCAAATTCAACATGTCACGTCTGTGTTGTTCTACTTGTCAGAGATTAGTCCAGGAGGTGGCGCCAAAAACATGCAAGAGTTTTCGCAAGGCTGATATTTTCAAAATGGGTCGTACTTTAGTGCTAGAATGCTAGTGTACAGTCAGCACTCACAGTTCCGGGACAGCTGGCTCTGGGACGCGGGCAAAGTTGTAATTTTAAGAAGCATCTAAACTGTTTTCTCAAAGCTCAAAATTTATAGAAATTTTGCACATTATCATGATTATCTGTTTGAAGGTCACATATAACGTATGTAAATCGTCAGACGTCTAGTTCGTTGCAAAAAGGGGGTCAGACGTCCTCAAAGTTTTTATTTTATGGCATTTTCTTCAAATATATTTGTCAAATACCTGCAAAAATATATTTTGACAGGACACCGAAGAAAATGCCATAAAATGAAAACTTTGAGGACGTCTGACCCCCTTTTTGCAAAGAACTAGACGTCTGACGATTTACATACGTTATCTGTGACCTTCAAACAGATAATGTGCAGAATTTCTATAAATTTTGAGCTTTGAGAAAACAGTTTAGATGCTTCTTAAAATTACAACTTTGCCCGCGTCCCAGAGCCAGCTGTCCCGGAACTGTGAGTGCTGACTGTACACTAGCATTCTAGCCTTAAAGTACGACCTATTTTGAAAATATCCGCCTTGCGAAAACTCTTGCATGTTTTTGACGCCAGCTCCCCAACTAGATCATGCATTTTCAAAGCAAGGCCTGTTCAGGAGGAAGTTTTTGGTTCACCATGTGATCTTTGCAAAAAACATTTTTGTAAAAAATGTGCAGACATTACGACCACCGAAGCACATGCTATTACAGTTTCTCAAAGAAAACTTATATTTTACTGCTCCAAATGCCGAGAAAGTATAAGGGACCTGCCTAACCTTGGAGGGATAGATGAACTACTCAGGAATTCTAGAGAGGCCTCCGTAAGGAAAGATGTTTTGATGGAGGAGATGGAGGCTAGATGTATGGATATCTCTAGAGAATTTCTGGAGTCACAGGAGGAGGTCACGAAATTGAGGGCTGAAAATCGTGCTAAGGACGATCATATCAAGAGACTGAAGCGCCATACCCAGGACTTTGAGGATGAAGCACTTAATGCAGAGGAAAGTTTCCTATCCAGCATGAAACAAAAAAAGGAAGAAGTTAAATCCTTGAAACAGAAAAGAATTGAACTAGCTGATATAAACAACTCACATTTGGACGAACTGAAGAAAGTCAAATCAAAGAATGAAAAACTCGAAAGTGATCTTAAGGAACTGTCAGAGATTAGGGACAGCATGCTCACAAGCATAGAAACTCTGACAGCGGAGAACGAACTATACCTTGAGGACCTGAAAAGAACGAAACAAAACGTATTTGAACTCAATAATGTTTTGAGTGAAGAAAGACACACGCAGACTGAGAACTCTGAAACAGCGGAATCTATTCATGGTAGTGGTACTACAATGGTAATTCATCGAAAACTAGTTGTGTTAACTGATGAATATTGTCGGTACCTTTATGAACCTTTAAAGAAAAAAATTGGCAACAATATCACATTGCAGCTTATATCTAAACCAGGTGCGTCTTTCTCAAGTATAATTGTAGACTCTGATTGTTATATTGATGGTCTAACAAGCAACGATTATGTACTGGTTGCAGTTGGCTCCAACAATGGGTCAATTTCATTACACGATGTTACTCTGTTAGCTAATAAGTGCTTTTATACTAACTTAATTTTTTGTACTTCTCCAGCGCGGTTTGACGGTTCAGGACGGTCTTTCGTTGTCGAGCAACTGAATAATAACTTGAGAAGATATGCTTCAAATTTAAGAATGTTCTCTAACACCATAGGTCTAATTGAGTTATCTAATAAGTTCTATGCTAGGCACTATTGCAGAAATAACTATTTTTTAAATAGATCAGGATTATTAAGGTTGGCGTCTGTGATCGAGAGAACTTCGACTGGTTTTAGGAGTACTTCTGACACTTGCAATTTGATACAGCTGACTCAGGGCATAAATTCGGTAAGGACGGATGAGAGCGCCACTGGGGGCTCTCATGTAACTACCTCTACGGAGGGTCATGCCTCGGGAACCAGTGGAGAAGCTCCAAATTCAAATCCTTTTTTAGGCCAGAATCTGTCTTTTCAAAACCCAACCAAGTACATTCAACGAATGCTGGCACGTCTTCCTCTTTATTTCTTTTAAATATTCAATCCATAAGATGCAAGGCTGATGAACTTGGTGTGTTGCTTGAGCATCATCAGAGGCCTGATTTTGTTCTTCTAACAGAACACTGGCTTAAGCCAGATGAACCTTTATACATTTCTAACTACGTTGTGATTTCATCGTTTTGTCGGAAAGAATCAATGCACGGAGGAGGTACTATGATTCTTGTGAACAAAAAGACCTATAAAAACCTTTCCTTGATCAAAGTTGTGAAGTATGAGGATTTGTTGGTGGAGAGGGAGTTTGAGTTTTCGATCATTTTTGAGGAGGGTTGCAACTTGTATATTTTATGCTTGTACAGACCTCCAAGCTCTGACGTCACGATTTTTCTGGACAGATTAGAGTGCCTCTTGTCGCAATTCCCATTACATTCTAAAATAGTATTGGCGGGCAATTTGAATATAAATTTTAATGATAAAGACTCAACATCAACTCAGTCGCTACGCAGTGTCTTTAATTCTTTTAATTTGAAAATGCATGTTTCTGAACCCACACGCATTACTCAGCAGTCAGCGACTCTCATTGATTATATCTGCACCAATTTTGATCTTGACTTGGACTGTGTCACGCTGCCTTCTGGACTCCCTGATCATGAGGCGATAGTGGCTCGTTTTCCCTGTCTGGGTCATCAGCGTGGTGAGGGGTCGAGAATGGGTAGAATATTTAGTTCGAGAAATTTGAGAGGTTTTCATGAACAGTGTGCGTTAGTCTCTTGGGAAGACACTCATCAATCTGGGGATCCCTTGACAGCGTTTCATGTGAAATTGAGCCTTGTTTTTAATAAGTGTTTTCCTTTAAAAAATTGAAGTTAAAAACAACAAAACCTTGGATTAGTAAAGGTATAAAAATCTCTGCTACAAATTTAAGATCCCTGCACACGATACGAAAATTTCATCTGGATAATATATTTTTTGTTAATTACTTCAACCGATACAGACGTACCTATAGACAATTAATTAAGCATGCTAAGAGAGAATACTATAATCAACGAATAGAGAGAGCGGGCAACAAATCCAAGGAGCAGTGGTCCATAATTAATAACTTGAGAGGGAAAAATAACTCCCTGCATTTCACAGTACCTATTGAACCGGACACGTTGAACCAATTTTTCTGCTCTATAGCATATCAGTTAACATCTAACCTATCTAATCGGGTGGATCCTCTTGATTGTCTCCGCGATGTGTGGGTTCACGAGGATTTCCGTCTGACTTGTGTTGACATTGATGAGCTGCACAATATCCTTGGCCAAATAAAGAACAAGCATTCAGCTGGGTTTGATGGTGTGTCCGTCAGGATATTGGAATGCTTGCCTTGGGAGGCACTTTCTGCTCTTGTTGATGCCATCAACAATTCTTTCCGAACGGGAGTATTTCCTCTGTGCCTGAAAAAAGCACTTGTAATTCCTTTACATAAGGGGGGTGATTCTGATGATCCCTCCAACTATCGGCCTATTTCTCTCCTAACCACCCTCTCCAAGGTTATCGAGAAGCTTGTAAAATCAAGATTACTCCTCACGACCAATAACCTTATAACACCCAGCCAGTTTGGTTTTCAAGCATCCAAAAACACCAGCGATGCTATATTCTCACTGCTCAAGAATATATATCTTGGTCTGAATGAGGGCGAGGCTCTTACCGCGGTGTTTTGCGATTTCTCTAAAGCTTTTGACTGTGTTAATCATCGAATCCTGCTGCAAAAGCTTCATCACTATGGCATCCGCAATGCAGAACATCGTTGGTTTGAGTCATATCTTTCAGAAAGGTCGCAGTTTGTGAAGACTGACGTAGGCTGTTCTGCTTTATCTGGTGTGGACTTTGGAGTGCCTCAGGGTTCGGTTCTAGGCCCGTTATTGTTTTTGCTCTACATAAATGATGTTACAAGTTTGGATATTGAGGGCCAATTTACCCTTTTTGCGGACGACACCTCCCTTATATGGCACTCGAAAGATCAGGAACATTTGAAAAATGCTGTTGATAGTGACTTAAAAAAAATGAAGACTTGGTGTGACTCAAATTTTTTGTGTTTCAATATAAGCAAAACTAATATTTTGACGTTTGGTTTTGCTCTTAACGATCTTACCATGGATGATCAACCTATAGAAACCAGAACGGAGACCAAGTTTCTTGGTTTTTATATTGATACGAAGCTGAAGTTTGAGAAACATATTACTGAGCTTGGCAAGAGATTGGCATCAAGTTGCTTCGCGATCGGGGTGGTATCTGTGGAGCTTGGTTCTTCAGCGGCGAAGATGGTATACCATTCTTTGCTCGAGTCTCGTCTAAAATACGGCATTGTGTTTTGGGGCTTTTGTAGTCTGCAACTTCTGAACTCTATATTTGTTATTCAAAAGAGAGCACTTAGATATATGTGCAGAGCGAATCCCAGGGATCACTGCAGACCATTATTTGTTAAATTCAAGGTTTTAACTGTGATATGTTTGTTTATTTTAGAAACGGTTTGTTTAATACACCGGAAGTACTCAGGTGGTGTCACTTGGGATAATAGACAGAATGTTTAGAATACCAGGCAGAGTTCTAATATTCGTCTTCCAATCCCAAAGTCTACCTTAACTAAGCGCTCTATAATGTACGAGAGTATCAAAATTTACAACCATCTTAATGTGATCGTTGCCATATAAACCATTTCGAAAGACCGTGGTGGACCTCCTTGCTGGTAAGGCATACTATAGCCTAGAGGAATTTTATCAAGACAGCTCTCGAGCTTGAATTTTTTTTTTTTTTTTTTTTTTTTTTTTTACGGATATGCGCACTCGCAAGGAAATGTCCTATCACGCTCGAGAAGCGGCAATTGTGCAGCTTTCAAATTAAATTACAATTTTTGTCTTGTGCTCAAAGTTTTGCTGTTTATATTGGTTTTCCTGCTGTGATGTACCTATTGTTGGAGCCACATCTGTATAGTTGTGATTGTTTTATCTAATTTGTTTTATCTAAATTTGTAATGTTTTTCTTTTAAGTTATTTTTGTATTTTAATTTTAATCTGTATTGTTTTAATTTTAAAATTGACGTGGAATGTAATCAAAAACGGAAAAAAAAGATAAACACTAAATTTAAGTATTTGTTTTTTATATTTTTTAGAAGTACTAGTGACATTTATACATACCTATAAGTAGTTATAAGGCTTTGTCAATGAATAGCCTGTATTTTAGACAATAAAGCATATTTGATTTGATTTGATTTTAAATTAACTGTCAAAAACTACAGGGCCTACTTTGAAACGTTAAATTGCGATAGTTTTCCTACATTTTTAGACTAGGGTTGCTACATTTTTCTTCCAAAATCTAATAATTTCGTGAATTTTCACAAATTCTTTGCTAAAACCAGTTCAGAAAAAATGTATTTTTATCTCTTTTTTATACAAACTAGTAAAAAAAGACACGAATACACTCAGTACACACTAATACCGTTGAAAATAATGCAAATTGAATAAAACAATTAAACAAAAATAGAGCTTCAAAAGATGTAATTTTAATTAAAAAAATCGTAAGTTTGACAGCAACACTTCGCAAGCCCATAGGGTCGGGGTCTTTTTAATTTACGAGCCCGAAGGGCCGGGGTTTACTTAAGTTACAGGCCCAGAGGGCCGGAATCTTTTTAAATTACGAGTCCGTAGGGGCGAAGATTTTTATGTGTGGTCACCTTCATCGTGTGGTCACCTGGTTTTTCAGTCTCAATTTTTTGGGATTTTTTTTTTATTTTCTGAATTGAGTAGGGAAGGAAACTCCAATTAGTTGAATTTTTGTTAACTGCTGGGAAAGATTATAATATTTGGGTTTGACAGTTTGACTATTAGACGACATTGTGGCCCATAGACAAAATGGCGGTTTCGAAATTCGATAATGCCATATGGTACAGGAGAAAATGTGGCTCATCGTTGCCACATTTTACACAATATCTTAATAAGCTTAATAATTGGATATTGTTTTGAGAATCAAATGATTGCTTAGAGGAAATCAGGTAATCAATTGAGAATGATATTGGAATCCCCAATAAATGGAAATCACCTGGTAAAATATTTAACAATCATAAGTAACTAGTTGTAAATCTTGGAAATACATAGGATTTATTGATCAGTGATTGTAGTAAAATTCAACGTTGAGACTCAATTGATCAAAAAGTATTTGAGCTACCAAATCCAATTTAGCACAGAATTATAGAAAACTTAATGCTCTTTTCAATGATATACGATTATGTTTTAGTTTGCTCAAATTTCAATGAAGATATGGGCAATTGTTCATGAACATGTCAGGATTTTTTTTAAAATTTAGATCCAAAGAATCTTCCTTTAAAATTGTCATTTTGAAATAATTTTAAATTTTTTTTCGACTAATTTAGACCCGCTCTATCGATTGGAAAAGTTAAAAAGACAAAAGTCTGAAAAATGAAAATTTTGAGTTTTTGAATTTTTTTCAAAGGGATTTTGATTTTTATTTCAAATATTTCAAATTCAATTTTTTCGGAACCCGTCAGAGATTTTGGATCAATTTTTTTTTTGAAATTGTAGCTCCTAATAAGGGCTTCAAAATGGTACTCAGTTGAAGTCGTTGACATTTAAGATTTTTGAGAAAATCGAGTTTGAAGTTTTTGACTTAATTTCAACTAAAATCCAACTTTGAGGCTCAATTGCTCTAAAAGTATTTGCGTTATCAAACTCAATCTAGCACTGATTTATAGATAATTTAATACTCTTTCCAACCATATATAATTTATTTTGATTTGCTCAAAATTTAATAGAAGTATTGGCAATTGCTCCTAACCTCGTCAGGATTTTAAAAAAATTTAAACCCAAAAATTGAGATTCTCTTTTTAATTTTTCTCTGTGTTGAAATCAAGATTTTGTAATGATGTTAGAGTTTTTTTCCACTAATTTAGATCCGCTTTATCGATTGGAGAAGTCAAAATTTAAAAAATCTGAAAAATAAAAATTTTGATTTTTTCAAAGGATTAAACCCATTTGGATTTTAATTTTAAAATTTTCAAACTCAATTTTCTCGAAACCCGTCAAAGATTTTAAAATCAATTTTTTTTGAAATTGTAGCCCTTGGTGAGGGTTTTAAAATGGTACTTGGTTGAAGTCGTTGGCATTTATGGTTTTTGAAAAAATTTAATTTGAAGTTCTTGATACTTTTTCGACTAAAATTCAACTTTGTGGTCTATTTGCTCGGAAAGTATTTGAGCTATGGAGCTCAATCTTACATTGATTTATAGAGAAATTAATGGTCTTTCCAACCATATATAATTTATTTTGATTTGCTCAAAATTTAATGGAAGTATTCGCAATTGCTCTTAACCTTGTTAGGATTTTAAAAAAATCAAATTTAAAAAAATCTGAAAAATAAAAATTTTGATTTTTTTAAAGGGTTTAAACCCCTTTGGATTTTAATTTCAAAAATTTCAAACTCAATTTTCTCTAAACTCGTCAAAGATTTTGGATCAGTTTTTTTTTTGAAATCGTAGTCCTTGATGAGGACTTCAAAATGGTACTTAGTTGAAGCCGCTGGCATTCACGGTTTTTGAGAAAATCGAGTTTGAAGTTTTTTACTAAATTACAACTAAAATTCAAATTTGAGGCTCGATTGCTCCAAAAATATCTGAGTTATCAAACTGAATCTAGCACTGATTTATAGAGAATTTGATACTCTTTCCAAATATATATAATTTATTTTGATTTGCTCAAAATTTAATAGAAGTATTGGCAATTGCTCTTAACCTTGTCAGGATTCAAAAAAAATTTAAACTTAAAAATTGAAATTTTCTTTTTAATTTTTCTCTGTGTTGAAATTAAGATTTTGTAATGATGTTAGAGTTTTTTTCGATTTATTTAGAGCCGCTGTATCGATTCGAAAAGTCAAAATTCAATAAATATGAACAATAAAAATTTCGAATTTTTTCCCTTTACATTTTTATTTCAAAATATTTGATCTTGGATATCTTAAAATCTATTAAAAATTTTGAATTAAAATTTTCAGGAAATGTAACTCTTGGCAAGGGCTTTAAAGTGGTGTTTGTTAAAATCGCTAGCTCTTATGGTTTTCGAGAAAATCGAGTTTGAAATTTTTGATAAAATATGGACTAAAAGTTAACTTTGAGATCCTATTGCTTAGAAAGAATTCGAGTTATCAGAACCAATTTAGCATGGATTTATAGAGAATTTAATGCTCTTCCCAACCATATATAATTTGTTTTGATTTATTCAAATTTATTTGAAAATATTGGCCATTTTTCCTCATCTTGTTAAGATTTGAAAAAATTTCCAGAACGAAAATTGAGAATTTTTAGCTTTTTGAAATCGCCATTTTGAAAGTGATGTTAGAATTTTTTTTTGACTAATTTAAACCCGCTGAATCCATTGGAAAAGTCAAAATTTCGAAAATATGAAAAATAAAAATGTCGAGTTTTTGATTGGTTTGAATGAAACCCCCCATAAGCTACGCCACTGGCCAAATAAAATACATGTTGCCAACTAGAAAAATAATCGGCCAATAGCAACAAGAGCCTGGAATAAACAGAAATTGAAATATAAAAAGGGAAACATATATAAATATATCAAAAGAAAAAATACAAATTTATATAAAAATCAAAGGACCTCACACACCACTTATGGGTATTTGGTTCTCTGTCAAACAAATGAAATTTGTATGTTAATGAAGTAAAATTTTATTACATTACGAGCGATGTTTATAAAGTGTATGCCATTGTTAAAAATATTCAAAATTGATGAAATTTCAAAATCACCAGACATTGACATTTTTGAAAAAGTTATTCACCAATCACCGGATTTTTTATAAAATCACTAGATCTGGTGAAATTTTACCAGACCTGACCTCACTGTGGTGGAGTCTCTGCTTCGTTATGGTATCACAGCCTGGGGGGCTACATATAAAACAAATCTAAGACCACCACAAACTGTACAGAACTACATTTTCAAAGCAATTTTCAAAAATATTAAATTATATCCCTCGAGAGTCCTATTTATTGAAAAAATAATGAATATGCAACAACTCTACATTTCATCAGCATGCATTCATATGTACAAGCAAGAAAAATCAGATATTTTTATAGACTATCAACATAAGACTCCAATCATTATATAAAAGTAATCAAACCTTAAACCTGAAGTCACTACTATTTACTGCATCAGAATTTTATAATCTTTTGCAGATTTTAAAAAATCAGGCAGCATAAAGCTATATTTAAAAACCGTTGCTTGTTTGAAAATGTTTTATACTAGTGTTACACTCATAGAGCATTTGTTGCACTGATGACGAACTTGAAATGGTCCTATATTTGGGTTCAATTGTTGCATTTTTTATATAGATTTGTATTTGTAGAATGTCTCTGTTTTATGAGTGTAAATCAAAGATTAGTTTTTAATAATTTATTATTTATTTATAATATTGTAAACAGATTGTTACCTGATTACATGGTAAGTAGAATTATATTTGTCAATGATGTACATCTGTACAATACCAGAACATCGCGTAATATATTCATTCCAACTGCAAAAAAGGCATTAACTCAGAAATCATTGTTTTATAGGGGTCTTACTATGTACAATGTATTACCATTACATATAAGAGAAATGAAACGTTTGAATGAATTTAAAAGAAATTTAAGTATTTTTGTTAAGCAAAATTATAGCTAAATTCGGAATTTTCTTACAATATAAGTTAGGCTAAGAAATGGGAAATTGTGATAATTTATTAGTTTATATATAATGATTTATTGTTGTTAATTGTATAGCACTGATGCTAAATAAACGAAGTTATTATTATTATTATTCTTGCTAGTTCCATAGTTATATGTGTCTGACTATTTATTATGATTAATTACAAAAACTCTATTATGATAATTGGTAAATTAAGATATGTATGTATACTGATGAGAAAATTTGGAGTAATTTTCTCTGCTATTCTATCCATAGACGCGTTTCGACCTATTAGGTCTCATCAGTATGGCTAGGAAAGCAAAAAAAAACCAATCTATGTTTGGTGCCTGTAGGCAAAATAGAAGTAGTACGACATATGTATACATATATATATTTTTTTAAATTTAAATCCATTGGCAATATTGGCATAGAAATAATACTCAGGGCAATTATTATAAACACAAATAGATTTAAAATACATATAAAAGTATGTTTATTTTCAGCACATACTAATATTTAGTTTCCTAGATACTGTAACATACAATTAAGATTAAGTATTATTGAAATTTGTTTAAATTAAATATAATAATTGTTATTTTTATAAATCTTTTGAAATGAACGGATGAAATTAATGTATTCTCATGTGAATCTTCAAATGGCTTTTTCGTTTAAATTTTGCTTCGCAAGTGTCACATTCAAAAGGATAAATATCGGAGTGTATTAATTTGTGATTCCACAAACTGCCTTTTTGTTTAAATTTTGCTTCGCAAGTGTTACATTCAAAAGGATGATTATCATTGTGTGTTAATTTGTGATTCTTTAAACAGCTTTTTCGTTTAAATCTTGCTTCGCAAGTGTCACATCCAAAAGGATACATATCCGAGTGTAATAATTTGTGCCTTTTCAAAACGTCTTTTTGTTTAAATTTTGCATTGCAAGTGTTACATTCAAAGGGATAAATATCCGAATGACGTGTTATTAAATGATTCTTCAAATGGTCTTTTCGTTTAAATTTTGCTTTGCAAGTGTCACATTCGAAAGGATAAATATCTAAGTGTGTTGATAGATGAGCCTTCAAATGGCCTTTTTGTTTAAATTTTACTCCACAAATGTTACATTCAAAAGGAAAAATATCCGAGTGTATTACTATGTGCAACTTCAATCCGCGTTTTCGTGTAAATTTTGCATTGCAAATACCACATGCGAAAGGATAATTATCCGAGTGTTTTAACATGTGAGACTTCAAATAACATTTTTGCTTAAATTTTGCTTTGCAAATGTCACATTCAAAAGGATGAATATTGGAGTGTGTTGGTTTGTGTCTCTTTAAATCGCCTTTTCGTTTAAATTTTGCTTTGCAAGTGTTACATCTAAAAGGATACATGTCCGAGTGTATTAATTTATGCTTCTTCAACGCGCCTTTTTGTTTAAATTTTGCATTGCAAGTAAAGCATTGGAATTTCCGAATAACATCTGGTCCTGAAGAATTTTTTTCTCCGTCTATCCCATTACTTGGATCTATCAGTTCAATAGCAGATACCTCTATTTCATTTTTGATATCATCTTCTAGATAATCATTTTCTATCATAAACCTAAAAAAACATTTATTTAGATTTTGAAATTGTGTACACTAGGTAGGTAATAGGTGAGATTGAAATTTCAAAAATTATTACACATCGTAATTTTTTTTTTATTTATTATTACAATATATTTAAGCATACTATATTTATACCTAATCTAAAACTATCATCGTATAAATTGGTCCCTAGATACGGTAACATCCGTATAAGCGAACAAAAGTTATTAAAACATCAACACAATATAATCATTTGAAAACAACTCTAGACCTTCCTACTTTGATTTAGCTCTCCATAATCTTAACAAATTCACCATAATACGTACGTTTCTGTCAATTTGGAAAAATTATTTATGTTTTTAGTTTTAATATTATTTGGTAATAGGTTGTATAATTTGGAACCCAAGAAAATATTAGATTTTTTACAAAATTCACTGTAACATCAAGGAATGACTAGATGTGCCATAACTATGATTAACAACTGTATTATTCTTATTATGCCTGTGAATATGACAACATGTCATGTGAAAAAATAGTGTTCGTATATTAATAATAACTTTGTTATACAGTAGCTGTGTAGGATATAATATATTCCTTTTGTGGTATATTTTCTATATTCTATTTCGCAAAACCTGCAATTGTTTTGATGAGTTATAACACAAACTTCCTCCATAGCGTGATATAGATTCAACCAAGGCCTGATACAGAGAAATCAGTACGTTTACCCCAAGCATTTGCCTCAAAGTATAAAATTCATCCACCATACTTTACTTGCTGAATCAGATAGGTTACATGTAGGTTGCATTTCAAGTATTGATCAATCATAGGTACTTAGTATCTGCCACAGAATGAATCCTATCCGCCATCAACTTCAATAAATGAAAATGATGGTCTGCAATGTAATGTTTTTTTATAAATTTAATGACAATATACGTGCAACAAGCAATTTTCCACCAACTCAACACCATTTTTTTTTTTTTAATATTAAAAATAAGTGATCTTTACAAGTATTAGATAATTCTCTAGTTACTGAGTTTATATAGGTTTGAAAACCATAGAGGCTTAAGGTTGATCTAAATTGTCTAATAAATATATGTTAATATCTCCCACGAGTATTTCAATATTATTAAAAATGTTATTCTATAACGGTTTTTGGGGAGCGGTTGATACAAGTAATAGCATATGATATATTATAGGATAATATTATTCTACTTATTTTTGTGGCATTGAGTTGATAAATTGCTACACTGGCATTTAAATTTGTTTGTATCAATATCAAAATACCATCATTCTTGTTTATGTCCCCATTATTGTAAAAAGTTGTAAACCCCTATATTGAAAATTCATTATAAGAATCTAATTGATAACATTCACTTGAGACAATTATGTCGGAGTAATAAATTTTGTATGACTCTAAAAAGGAGTGCATTTCGTCAAAGTTTTCACGAGCACATTAATATTAACATGTAATATATTGATACTTTTTTCACTAGAGTTATTATACACTAGATATATATTCTGATAGAACCCGTTACATTTGAAGTATTGTTTTACCGATATGTTTTCATATACTGGGTAGCGTTTCCATCCAATATATAATTTCTTATGGAACTATATTTTTTCTAATAAACTTAATAATAAAATAATTTTATTGTTTGCTTTTGTGGTTTTTTTGTAAGTTATCTTAAAAGTTTCAGTTTCCATGAGAAACTGGTTTTGATTTTTTATTGAAGTTCCTCCAATGTAGTTTCCTGATTATTAGAATATCCTACGATTTGTATTTGGGGATTTGTTAATTTAGTTTCTTCTACTTCATAGAAGTTATTAAGTTTCTGTTCAATGACTTTTGGATATTCGAGATATCATTACATTTAATAACAACGCTCCCAGATCTTAGGGGTCTTGATTTTTTTAATGGCAATTGTTGCGAAAACTTTGAAGGTGTCAACATAAATGGCGCGGTGTGGCCTGGAAGCTGGCAACCCACAATACATGGCGCGCCGTCATATGCTGGTGGCAAGTGTTTTTGACGTATGAGGTGGCGTTGTGTGGATTCTATAGAGGCAGTTGTTGTTTATCGTTGTGCTGTTGGTTTTGTTTTTGATTAGAGAAAGGATTATATAAGAACACGGTTCAATTTTATTTATTCTCGCTACATATCGGAAGCGGGATAACCCATAAGCTTTAGTGACTGTAAATTGCGGAAGACACGGATACAAGGCTTTCAGACAATGGTTAGATCGCAAAAAGATGAAAATTCAAACAAAAACCCTAGAAAACGGCGAGAGCTGGACTACAATAACAAGATATTGGAAGACGAGTGCGCTAAAGATGTTCTGAATTTGGAATTGAACGAAGGGAGTGACCAGCTACATGCCCTTGGTGCTCGAAGCTGAAATTCAGCAGGAGGTCCAACGTAGGGCAGAGGCTCAAATGGCAGCCTTCCAGAAAACCATAGCGAATCACAAACCTGCAATCACAAGCTGCGTTAGCGTCAGTGCAGTCTCCGAGAAGTCACATCCAGGCGGAGGCACGAGAGGTAGTTTCTCCATCAATATCGATTAATCCGGAGAGACATAGTGTCAGCACAAGCGCACATACTCCAAGACAGGGGCGATTGGAACTATCAAAGACATGGGGAGTGTTGTCCTATTTTGATCCTGATGCACTTAGTTCAACTAAGGCCTGTGATAATGTGGAGTGTGGAGGTGTGGCTGGCCCTCGTGGAGCAGCCAGCTCGTACTCATGGCTGGGACGACGATGGGACAATTTCACAGATTCATACATGTTTGCATGGTGAGGCTAGGCGATGGTTCAACAACCAGTTAGGCGGATTGGAACGGGAGGGAGTGCAAGAGTGTTCTTGGCAGAAGTGGAAGCAACGATTGCAGGAGGCATTTCCCCGTGTATACGGTTATAGGGAACAACTGAACGCCATTTCAAGGAGGTCAAAGCAACCTGACGAGACTTATACCTGCTACTACCGTAGTGTTCTACGAATGTGTGAAAGGTTTGGTGTCTCGTCTAGATACAACGTTGCTGTTCTAATAGGTAGACTGCCACGTCACCAGAGGATCAATGCGGAAGTGCTTGAGTGCATCACACCCTTGAAGCTATATAATCGCTTCCTCTGTAAGCCAGATGCTCGTACAGCGTTAAGGCAAGGAATTAACAGGCGAGGGGTCAGGATACCGGGCCAAACGTTTCTTAAATTCGCGTGCTCATGTAAAGGCAGCACGAAACGATTATAGCTTTAGTAGCCAGGCACGAACGACTGAAGTTCAACAGGGAGCAAAACCAAGCACGATCACGGAGGTTCAACTGCCAAGTAAAGGGACATCTAGGACGCGACTGTCTACAGCAACGGACCGACGACCGTTGCAGATATTGTAGAGCGGAAGGCCATTACATGCGGGACTGTCCTAAGAAGCGAGCGCAGCAGAAACGTAGCGGACCGAGGCCAATCAGAAAGGTGGTACGGTGAACTTAATACATAAAACAATTCCTTGTTACAGAAAATGAGCCGTGACTTCAGATGGTGCCCCGCTGGCTGTGTACATTGACACGGGTAGTGAATACAATACGCTCTCGAGTGGCTGTGTAGTATTGATTTAATTGTTCTTTTCATATCTGTCAGTCTGTGTGGCGATGGTTATGGAATCAAAAAAACTGTATTCCGAAGTATCATTCTTCAGTTCAGGTCGATATTGTATGCAGTATCTATTGAAGAATGTACGGATTTATACAATCATCTCTTAAATAAAAAAGGGAAAAATTCAAATTTCCTAAATTATGTTCAAAATCTTTGGAAAGGAGAGAATGGTGTTTATCATTTAGTACTCGAGGCCACAATACCAACAATATCGTCGAAGCATCAGTACGTGCAATGAAAGATATAATCTTACAAATATGTGAAACTTTCGATATGGTAGCTTTAACAGATTTTATAGTGAACGTATTGGAAAACTATCATATGAGACGACTGCTTTCCTATGCTAACAGTAGACATTCATACAATGATATATTTTATCAAAACATTTTCAGACGCTCACAAACTACTAGAAAGGTTGACGATTGAACATACATGGTGAGTTCTACGGACAATTCAGAAATATTGTCATGACTGCTCCCGCATTATCTGACTGTTATGAAGGTATAAGTGGGAAATATTGCAAGCACATCTGTGCTGTTCAAAATCATCTAGGGCTGGACTTATATACTTGTCCCAAACTAAGTTCTAAAGACACGAGAAATTTAGCGTATATGGCGACAGGGGAACAACTGAATCAATTTTATATGGACATGGACGCTGTTCAAACTAACAATCAAATTCTAAACAAATATACCGCACACAGTTAAAATTTAGAACTTCAAACTAGAAAGAATAGAGGTGAACATACGGATATGACAAGTTTCAATCAATACCCAGAAAAAGGAATGTATGTGTACATTTTGTGTCAAAAAATGTAAAAATTAATAGTTATTTATGGTGTGTTATGTTGAAAATAAGTCATGCGTAGACCTAGAACTTTGTTGCAATGATAAAAAAAGTCTTATTTTGGTGTCGGCTACAACATATTTAAATTTCAGGAAAATTAGTAGCGGGCCAAATTATACTTAAATTGTGCCATGTCCATTAAGCGTTGCATATGTTGCATTTAAAATCCTTGTGTTGTGTCTCTTCAAATTAAATTTTTGTTCAGATTTTGCTTTGCGTGTCACATTCAAAAGGATGAATATCCGAATGTAGTTATCATGTGAATCTTCAAATGATCTTTTCGTTTAAATTTTGCTTTGCGTTGCGTGGATTAATATGTGTCTCTTGAAATCGTGTTTTAGTTTAAATTTTGCTTTGCAAGTATCACATTCAAGAGGATAAATATCGGAATGTATAAATTTGTGATTCTCCAAATAGCCTTTTCGTTTAAATTTTGCTTTGCAAGTGTTACATTCAAAAGGATGAGTATCGGAATGTGTTGATTTGTGTCTCTTTAAATCGCCTTTTCGTTTAAACTTTGCTTTGCAAGTGTTACATTCAAAAGGATAAATATCCGAGTGTGTTAGTTGGTGAGTCTTCAAAATGACTTTTTGTTTAAATTTTGCTTTGCAAGTGTCACATTTAAAAGGATGAATATCGGAATGTGTTGATTTGTGTCTCTTAAAATCGCCTTTTCGTTTAAATTTTGCTTTGCAAATGTTACATTCAAAAGGATGAATATTCGAATGACGTGTTATTAGGTGATTCTTCAAATAGTCTTTTCGTTTAAATTTTGCTTTGCAAGTGTCACATTCAAAAGGTTGAATATCCGAATGTGTTATTAAGTGACTCTCCAAACTCGTTTTTCGTTTAAACTTTGCTTTGCAAGTGTCACATTGGAAGGGATAAATTTCTAAATGTAATACTGATATGTGAGACTTCAATCTGCGTTTCTGTTTAAATTTTGCATTGCGAATACCACATGCAGAAGAATAATTATCGGAGTGTTTTACTATGTGAGTCTTCAAATTAGATTTTTGCTTAAATTTTGCTCTGCAAGTGTCACATTCAAAAAGACGAATATCCGAATGTGTCATTGAATGATATTTCAAACTTGTTTCGGTTTTAAATAAAGCATTGCAAGTATAGCATTGGAATTTCCGAATAACATCTGGTCCTGATGAATGTTTTTCTCTGTCTATCCCATTACTAGGATCTATCAGTTCAATAGCTGATACTTCTATTTCGTTTTTGATGTCATCCTCTAGATAATCATTTTCTATCATAAACCTAAAAAAAACATTTAGTTAGATTTATAGTTAGATTTCAAAATTGGTAGGTACATTAGGTAGGTGATAGATGAGATTGAAATTCCAAAAATTATTACACATAGTAATTTTTTATTTTCTTTATTTATTATTACAATATGATTAAGTATACTATATTTACACCTTATCTAAAATTTTCATCGTATAAATTAGCCCCTAGATGGAGTAACATTCCTATGGGCTAACAAAAGTTATACATAAAGAAGTGTTATTTATTAAATGCGAGAATTATTTATTGTAATCATATTCATAAACGCACTTGTAATATAAATAACTATTGTTTTCAGCCATATTTGTAATTTTCACATTACTTATTGGTTTGAAGGTTCGAAAATGTCACTTTACTTTTCTTTACTTTAAAGCAGGCTGAAAGTGACTGTTCTCCTGTCACTTTCGGCCTCGAGAACTCACTTTCGACCCTGATAAATTGTTCTCTTACACCTAATAAACACAAATCCAGATGCAATGTTTGTATTTAGAAGTAGATGTCACATGTCCCATGTAGATATTTTGGATAAGTTTCATAAGAAACATACTATCCGTGTTATTCTACACAGTGGATCTCAGTCAAGCTTTATTACAAAGCAGACATGTTATAGGCTTGGAATATGCAAAGAACAAGTTAACATTTCACTAAATGGTATCAATGGTTCACTTTCAACTATAAATTATAAGTGTAATACAACAATATATTCAAAAGTCAACAATTTCCCTTTGAATGTGACATGTTTTATGATACCAAAAATAACTAACACTTTGCCTGCATCCATAATAAATATTAACCATTTGAAAATTCCTAGTAAATGCAAACTTGCAAATCCCAAATATACCGCAGGAAGTTGAAATGTTGATTAGCTCAGATATTTTTTGGAATATAATTTATAATGATAAAAAAAATTTGGGTGCTAATTTGCCAGTATTGCAGAATACATACCTTGGTTGGGTTGTATCGGGGCCTTTAAGTAGAACTAATGAATATAGAATTTCGAATTGTCATTTTAGTAGGTCCCTAGAAAACACCATTCAGGATGATTTAAAAAAGTTCTGGGAATTAGAATTCTGGTGCTAGGATTTTTTCAGTACTTGTGAGAAACACTTTGTTGAGAAAACCACACTTGATAAAAATGGGGCTTTTATCGTTACATTGCCTTTTAAGGTAGACATTTGTAAGTTTGGTGACTCTTATGAGCCAGCTAGAAAGCGATTTCTTAGTCATGAGCGTAGAACTCCAATGATAGTTATAAAATAATATATCATGATTTCATGAAAGAGAATATAGATTTAGGGTATATGACTAAGTTGAGTCATTCGAAACTAAATTCAGGTATTAACAATAATAATTATTACATGTGTCATCATGGGGTTTATCGAGAAGATACTTCAACCACTATTCTAAGAGGCAGTGCAGGATCCGCAAAGAATACGCAGCTACAAAAACTTCAACTGGACACTCTACAAACAACTTCTGAACAACACCACAACAGTCCCCAACCTCATAACCACCATACCCGAACTTGAGCAGCAAGTAGCACTAATTACGCACAACATTACGCAAATCAGAGATCAGCTAGCTCCAAAAATCACCCCCCAGCCAAGAACGGACAGAATACCAGACTCCGTCATTGCACTCATAGAGAGGAATAGAAGCGGACATGGCAAAGGCACCCAAACATACGGGACAAACGGTTACTCAACTTACTCAGCCGGGAGATAGAGAGGGGAGTACGTCATCACAGGAACACGATCTGGATGAGGTATATCTCCTCTCTGGAAACCCAAGACAACTCCCTGTGGAAGCTGGCCAAAAATCTTCGAAAATCAGGCACGACACAGTCAGACCTGGTAGTCGATGGCGCCAGCTTCTACAGGAAACAGGACAAAGCGAACATATTCGCTGACCACTTCGCTAGAGTGTACAGCGAAACACCCGACGCATCAAGAACTCACACAGACATCAACAACACAGCCCACGCCTTTATCGTGCGCAAATACCCTATCCCCCCAGGAGTTCACCAGCGGATGCTGGCCACGCCTACCGAGCTACCTGACGAACTGAGAAAACTTTAAAACAGAAAAGCACCCGGACCTGACACTATCACAAATCAACCGATCAAGAACCTCTTCCGGAAGGCTATTATGCATCTCCTGCAAATCATCAATGCATTCATGACACTCCAACACTTCCCGCAACCCTGGAAGCAGGCGAGCATAATAGTCTTCCCGAAACTCGGCAAAGACTTATCACAACCACAGTCCTTCAGACCAATTTCTTTGTTAAATTTCCTATCATCTCCCGAAGACTCTCCGCATCAATAGACTTCCCTAACTGCTTCCCCAACAAACAATACGGATTCCGCTCTCAGTACAATACAACTTTGGCAGTAGCGAGGGTGTCTCAAGATGCCTCACTCACATTCAACAACCGAGAAAGCACCTTCCTACTGCTACTCGACATAGAGAAGGCCTTTGATAAAGTATGGCACAAGGGCCTTCTCTACAAACTTCTAACTTTACACAATTTAACCCCTCCACCTAATTTTTCTTATTGCCTCTTACCTCAGCGACAGAACATTCAACATCAAATTCTAAAACTCTCTGTCCCCAAACAAACCGCACCATCCTCTCCCCAACCCTGCTTAACTTGTATATCGCCGACAAACCAATGACACTGAAGTCATGAGGTATGGCGACGATACTGCAATCTACACCGGTGCCTTTCTAGCAGAAGACGCAAGAAGGGCGCTGGAACGACACATCGACCTCTAGGTAGGGAGTTACCTTCAGACCTGGAAAATCACCCTCAACACCTCTAAAACAGAACTTCTTACGCTTACCAAGAAACATTATCATGAACCCTCCTCTGACGATTAACAACGTCATAATTGAACCCAAAACCACTGCCAAGTACCTGGGAATAGTCCTTGACAAGACCCCCAAAGGCCACCCCCAGGTAGCATATACCCTCAGAAAGGCACAGATCGCCGAGCGTCTTCTATCTCCCATCATGAAGACCAATTCTTTTCTGAGCCCTAAAAACAAAATCAGCATCTACAAGACGTCCAACTTTATTCTACGGAGCACCTGCTTGGAGCTTCATATCCAACACCGAGAAGAAAAAGCTCCAAGTATTCCAAAATAAAATTCTAAAAAACGCGCTTTCCTTGCCAATGGACACCCGAACAACTGAAGTGAATCGACTTGCTGGTATAAACACCATCCTCGAATACTTCAATGAAATCTCAATCAAATTCTTCAGTCGTTCCGCACACGGACCCACCCTGACCGCAAACCTTACCACCCTCAAGTTCGACCCACATAGCCCCGTTAACACCGACCCATACACCATAGGTTGCCAATATATTTCGAGTCGCCTTGAAGCGACGAGCGAATGTTATTATGAAATTAGGAACTTTTCACTAGAATAGTTCACTAGGACCACTGATCTCAAAAATAAATGGATAAACAAAGAACGCTCCTGATGCTGCTAATTTACGAGGTCATAATCTAAACGAAAACAACTGACTGGGACAGCTGTGAGCGTGCGGAGTAGATACATGTACTGTGCGTGCACAAGATCTGACCAATGAAAATGAACGAATTTCAAAATTTAGAACAGTTGTTCGAAAAATAGGACACTGCGCAGGCGTTAGGCTGTTCCGTTGCACAACTGTTCGTAGAATATTGACCACAAATTTTCGCACAAATTTTGCCAATCAAGCCGTATGATTGTTCATCCATTTACTTTTTAGATCAGTGACTAGGACCAGCAATACCATTGGAACGCCGGGAGTCCCACCCACGGCACGCCCACCTTATTTAATTACAAACGCTCTGCTCGGGAACTGGCGCAAGCTTCAAATATAGAATATACCAAAGAAACGTGAAAAAGGGTTTAAGTTTACATGTAAAATATTGAAAATAAAGACTAAATGCAAATGGGTAAATTTCAAGTTTGAGGTAAATGTTTTAAATGACATAAAGATAGAACGTATGCCGTATGTAGTAAGTAATGCCAAATATATTGGAATGCATTGCTTTTGTGATAGCTCTGAGAAAGCTTACGGCTCATGCATTTATCTGAAATCTGTCGATAAAAATGATGAACTGTTTATACATTTGTTAACTTCCAAAACTAAAGTAGCACCTTTTGCCTTTTGCAGTCAGTTACTCTGCCGCGTCAGGAGCTTTGTGGTGCTCTCGTTCCTGCCAGACTGGCGGATAAGGTTTCTAATGCTTTGAGAATTAATATTAGAGGAAAATTCTTTTGGACTGATTCTACGATTGTTCTGGGTTGGGTAACAACTTCTCCAAGAAGTTATATGGAGGTATGTTTCAACTGAAAACAATCCAGATGATTATTTTTTAAGTGGCGTCAAGTGCTCAGAAATTAAAAATCTGGACACTTGGTGGCATGGTCCTCAATTTTTAAAATCTGATGAAAGTGGATGGCCTTCGAAGGTCAACCTGAGGATCAATCTTTGCCTGATATACGGCAAGAAAAACTTTGTTGCGCCACAAGCTTCATTATGGAAGAAGAAGAACACTATCCTATTGAAAGATTTTCTGGTCTTGTGAAATTGAGAAAAATTACTGCTTTAATGCGCAGATTCACACATAAGTGTAAACGATCTAGATCATAAGGTAGGACACCAATCTGAAATTGAACATTCGTTTAATATATTGTTGAAACATGTTCAACATCAGTCGTTTAAATCATAAATAGATCAAATAAAGACCAAAAAGTTGAAATCAAGTGTCAAAATTATTAGTTTAACCACACCTATCTTTGAAGGCAATATTGTGTAAATTTACCGAAATAAGCAAAGTACCTATCATGTTTTAATTAGTTGTGAAGTAAATGACCATCAAGTATTGAGTGGGTAAAATTGACTTATGAGTGGGTAAAATTGACATATGAGTGGATAAAATTGACACATGAGTGGGTGAAAATGGTTCCATTTCACTATGTCCAATAAAGTGTTACTATTGACAATGAGTTTTGAGTCGATAAAATGATAATTTACCGTCCGCGATAGAATAAAGTAATGCCAATCCTAAGTTTTATTTCAACAATTACATGGAAGTAATTAGCAATCATGAGAATCTCCAAATGGCCTTTTCGTTTAAATTTTGCTTCGCGTTGAGTGTGTTAACATGTGTCTCTTGTAATTGATTTTACGTTTAAATTTTGCTTTGCAAGTGTCACATTCAAAAGGATAAATATCGGAGTGTATTAATTTGTGACTCTTCAAATGGCTTTTTCGTTTAAATTTTACTTTGCAAGTGTTACATTCAAAAGGATGAATATCTAAGTGTGTTAATAGGTGAGTCTTCAAATGGCCTTTTTGTTTAAATTTTACTCCACAAATGTTACATTCAAAAGGAAAAATATCCGAGTGTATCACTATGTGCAACTTCAATCCGCGTTTTCGTTTGAATTTTGCATTGCAAATACCACATGCGAAAGGATAATTATCCGAGTGTATTACCATGTGAGACTTCAAATTACATTTGTGCTTGAATTTTGCTTTGCAAGTGTCACATTCAAAAGGATAAATATGGAAGTGTATTAATTTGTGACTCTTCAAATGGCTTTTTCGTTTAAATTTTGTTTTGCAAGTGTCACATTCGAAAGGATAAATATCGAAGTGTGTTGATAGGTGGGTCTTCAAATTGCCTTTTCGTTTAAATCTTGCTCCACAAGAGTAACATTCAAAAGGAGAAATATCCGAGTGTGTTAATTTGTGACTCGTCAATTCCGATTCGTGTTTAAATTTTGCATTGCAAATACTACATGCGAAAGGATAATTATCCGAGTGTGTTAACATGTGCATGTTCAAATCGCTTTTTGTTTTATATTTTGCTTTGCAAAAGTCACATTCAAAAGGACGAATATCTGAATGTGTCATTAAGTGAGTCTTCAAATAGTCTTTTCGTTTAAATTTTGCTTTGCAAGTGTCACATTCGAAAGAATAAATATCTAAGTGTGTTGATAGGTGAGTCTTCAAAGGGACTTTTTGCTTTAATTTTGCTCCACAAGTTTTACATTCAAAAGGAAAAATATCCGAGTGTGTTAATTTATGGCTCGTCAATTCTGATTTTCGTATAAATTTTGCTTTGCAAGTGCCACATGCAAAAGAATGAATATCCGAGTGTGTTAAGATGTGATCCGAATGTGTCATTGAATGATATTCCAAACTTGTTTCGCTTTTGAATACAGCATTGTAAGTATAGCATTGGAACTTCTGAATAATATCTGGTCCTGATGAATTTTTTTCTCCGTCTATCCCATTATTTGGATCCATCAGTTCAATAGCTGTTACTTCTATTTCGCTTTTGATGTCATCTGCTAGATAATCATTTTCTATCATAAACCTAAAAAAAAACATTTGTTCAGATTTATAGTTAGATTTTGAAATTGGGTACACTAGGTAGGTAATAGGTGAGATTGAAATTCCAAAAATTTTAACACATCATAATTTATTTTTTTATTTATTATTACAATATATTTGAGCATACTATATCTATACCTAATCTAAAACTGTCATCGTATAAATTAGCCCCTAGATGCGGTAACATGTAACATTATTATACATCAGCTATGTAAAATGTAATATATTTCCCTTGTGGATTATTTTCAATATTCTATTTTGCAAAATCTGCATTGGTTTTAATGAGTTATGATACAAACTTTCCCATACGACTATTCCATAGAGTAATATATATTCAACCAAGGCCTGATAAAGAGAAATCAGTACTTTCACCCCAAGCATTTGCCTCAATGTATAAAATTTATCCACTAGATACTTAAGCTTTTGAATCAGATAGGTTACATGTATGTTTCATTTTAAGACGGTATTCAAATAGCCTCGGCTGCGCTTCGCTTCGTCTCCGCTATTTGAATACACCTCGCACCTTAAAGTACGCTTTCGCAGCTTGGAATATAAATAACTATTATTTTGAACCATATATGTGATTTTCACATTCCTTACTGGTTTGAAGGTTCAAAAATGTCACTTTACTTATCTTTAGTTTAGCAGGCTGAAAGCGACTGTTCTCTTGACTCTTTCGGCCTGGAGAACTCACTTTTGACCCTAATAAATTGTTCTCTCACACCTACTAAACACAAATCCAGATGCAATGTTTGTATTTAGAAGTAGATGTCACATGTGTTTATATTCTACTTGGAATTAACTTCAAATTAATTACAGACTGCAATGCACTGAAAACAACATTTTCTAAAAAGAATCTTCATCCTATAATAGGAAGATTATGGTTGGAAGTATTGAAGTTTACCTTTGATATTGAATATACACCAGGTTCAAAAATGGCACATGTAGATGCCTTAAGTCGCAAACCAATCAATACACTCATATGAGAGATAAATCAAAAAGATTTAACGCTGAATTTCCCCAGAATATAACACCGTACTTAACACGAAAATTTTGCTTTGCCAGTGTCACATTGAAACAGATAACTATCCAAATGTGCCAATAAATGACTTTTTAGAGTTCCCTTAGGTTTAAATTTAGTTTCGCATATGTTGCATCGAAAATCCTTGGTATTATGTTTGCGAATGTTTTAATATGTGCTTATTGAAAGAGGATGGATGTTTAAATTTAGCTTTGCAAGTGTTACATTCGAAAGGATAAATATCCGAGTGTGTTAATTGGTGATTCTTCAAATTGCTTTTTCGTCTAAATTTTGCTTTGCAGGTATTACATGCGAAAGGATAAATATCCAAGTGTGTTTGAATGTGATCCTTTAAAGTGCTCCTCCGCTTGAACTTCACTTTGCAAGTTTCACATTCAAAAGAATAAATATCCGAATGTGTTACTATGTGAGACTTAAACTCGACCTTTCGTTTAAATTTTGCATTGCAAGTATCACATTCGAAAGGATAAATATCGGAGTGCGTTAACATGTGATCCTTTAAAGTGCTTTTTCGTTTGAATTTTACTTTGCAGATGTTACATTCGAAAGGATAATTATCAGAGTGCGTCACTATGTGAGCCTTAAAAGGAGATTTTCGTTTAAATTTTGCATTGCAAGTATCACATACGAAAGGATAAATATTAGTGTGTCTTAAAATGTGATCCTTTAAATGGTCTTTTCGTTTGAATTTCGCTTCGCAAGTATCACATTGAAATGGAAAAATATTCATATGAGACATTAAATGATTTTTTAGAGTTTCCTTGGTTTTAAATTCAGCTTCGCATAGGTTACAATGAAAATCCTTGTTAGACATGTGTTTTATTTGGTGTCTCTGCAAATTATATTTTCGTTTGAATTTTGCTTTGCAAGTGTCACATTCAAAAGGTCGAATATCCGAATGTATGATTGAATGATTTTTCAAACATCTCTTGGTCTTTAATACAGCATTGCAAGTGTAACATTTGTACTTCCTAATAACATCTGGTCCTGATGAATTTGCGACACTCGAATATTTCTCTCCCTTCATTCTTTCATTTGGATCAATTAGTTCAATAGCTGATACTTCTATTTCGGTTTTAATGTCGTCCTCTAGATAATCATTATGAGACATTGACCTAAAAAAAAAGTGCATCAGATTTATAGCTAGATTTTGAAAATAAACTAGGTAGGTGGGAGTGGTGGGACTAAAACTACAAAAAATGATAGTTCAACCGCTTTTTTCTATTAGAATGTACAACTGGAAATTATTTTGAATTTAAATTATCCCAGATCCAAATAAATAATCTCACAACACAATCAAAAATAGAGCAGCAGGCAATTTACCCTTGAGGCCTGTAACAATTTTTTCAATAATAATAATTTATCGCGTTAAAAATCTATGTTTGTTCGCTGCCAGCGCCCATGGTAGATACCAGAGTATTAAAATGGTGCTCGTAAAATGTAATTTTTCGAAATACTTATGGGAAACACCTCGTAGCTAATGGAAATATTAATTAAATAATATGTAAAAATGTTATGATAGGTACTTATTCAACGTTGAGTTGAGTATTGTCTAGATATAACAATAATAATAGTCAATTGAAATAAGCCTTTCTTTGTGTTTGTTCTTATTACTTTGACCTTACTATTCGAGCAGGCCCGGTAGACCTAGAACTTTGATGCAATGATATAAATGTCTTATTTTGGTGTCG
This sequence comes from Ceutorhynchus assimilis, assembly GCA_917834065.1. Lineage (NCBI taxonomy): Eukaryota > Metazoa > Arthropoda > Insecta > Coleoptera > Curculionidae > Ceutorhynchus > Ceutorhynchus assimilis. The sequence goes on along the minus strand of OU892286.1, from coordinate 9,500,592 downwards.
GCTACAACATATTTAAATATCAGGCAAATTTCCAGAGGGCCCAAATATACTTAAATGGTGCCATGTCCTTTAGTGTGGCATGTGTTGCATTGAAAAATCTTCTCATTCGAGTGTGTTAATATGTGTCTCTTCGAATTGCATTTTTGTTTAAATTTTCGAAAGGATGAATATCCGAATTTGTTATCATGTGATCTTCAAATAGCCTTTTTCTTTTTGTTTAAATTTTGATTTGCTTTGAGTGTGTTAATATGTGTCTCTTGAAATTGCATTTTAGTTTAAATTTTGCTTTGCAAGTGTCACATTCTAAAGGATAAATATCGGAGTGTATAAATTTGTGATTCTTCAAACTGCTTTTTTGTTTAAATTTTGCTTCGCATGTGTCACATTCGAAATGATAAATATCCGAGTGTGTTAATTTGTGATTCTTTAAATTGCTTTTTCGCCTAAATTTTGCTTTGCAGGTATTACATGCAAAAGGATAAATATCCGAGTGTGTTTGAATGTGATCCTTCAAAGTGCTTCTCCGCTTAAACCTCACTTTGCAAGTTTCACATTCAAAAGAATAAATATCAGAATGTGTTACTATGTGAGACTTAAACTCGACCTTTCGTTTAAATTTTGCATTGCAAGTATCACATGCGAGAGGATAAATATCGGAGTGGGTTAAAATGTGATCCTTTAAAGTGCTTTTTCGTTTGAATTTTACTTTGCAGATGTTACATTCGAAAGGATAATTATCCGAGTGCGTCACTATGTGAGACTTAAAATGAGATTTTCGTTTAAATTTTGCATTGCAAGTATTTTAAAATTGGGTACATTAAGGTCGGTGATAGATGAGATTGAAATTCCAAAAATTATTACACTTGGTAATTTATTTTTTATTTTTTTTATTTATTAATTAAATATTATTACAATGTAATTAAACATACTATATCTACAGCTAATCTAAAACTTCCACCGTATAAATTAGCCCCTAGATGCGGTAACATTCCTATGGGCGAACAAAAGTTATACATAAAGAAGTGTTATTTATTAAATGCGAAAATTATTTATTGTAATCATATTCATAAACGCACTTGTAATGTGAATAACTATTATTTTGAATCGAATATATAATTAGTGCATTCCTCACTGGTTTGAAGGTTCGAAAATGTCACTTTACTTTCTTTACTTTAAAGCAGGCTGAAAGTGACTGTTCTCCTGTCACTTTCGGCCTGGAGAACTCATTTTCGACCCTGATAAATTGTTCTCTCACACCTACTGAACACAAATCCAGATGCAATGTTTGTATTATCCGTTCACAATCCGATGTCCACAGGTACAGGCAAAATTTATCACCTTTCAATGCTATTTGATAGGGAAAGTTGATAAATTTACCTGTTCCTGTGGACATCGGATTGTGAACGGATAATCAGGCCTATGATGTATCCAGTCCTGTTATTTTAACGGCTGTGTTATGGCTCAACATCTATTGCTGTTTCTATTTTGACGTATAGACTAAACAGTGACAGATAACTTAACGTTGCTGTTAAAATAACTGAGAATGATACATCATAGGCCAGATTATTTAGAAGTAGATATCACATGTATTTATATTGTTCAAATTTCATAAGATGTCAATGTCGGTGTCAGACGAAATTCTATTTTTGTCATATTTTTGACTTGTTTTTTTTTTTCAATAATTAAGGACTATTCACACACATCAGTTCCGTATCAGTGTCATGTGAGTTCAGTATCAGGCGCAGTGCAAAATAAAATATCGTTGCCTAGTCTCGTATGAACCTGTTTAGACAAGTCCGGCGCAATGACGTTTTTTACCATCAGTGCTGCGTCAGTGTCAGTTCCGTGTTTTTTATTAAAGTCGGCAACGATATTTTGTGTATTTCACTGACGGAAATCGATTGGAATTTGCGTTTGATCTCCGAATTCTGACATTTCACTGAAAGCATGGTACGGACTACAGACGAATTTGTGTGAATTGTCACCACTGATGAAGCACGGATAGCACTGATACTGAACTGACGCAGCACTAATACGGAACTGATGTGTGTGAATATTCCTTTAATGGTTCAAAATATATGGTATACATAATTCTGTGAAGTTTTCACATTATTGTCTCGAGAATTGGTTGACCGAGGTGCCCACTTGGAATTAACTTCAAAATAATTACAGACTGCAATGCACTGAAAACAACATTTTCTAGAAAGAATCTTCATCCTATGATAGGAAGATTATGGTTGGAAGTATTAAAGTTTACCTTTGATATTGAATATACACCAGGTTCAAAAATGGCACATGTAGATGCCTTAAGTCGCAAACCAATCCACACACATATTAAGGATAAATCAAATAGAGTTAACGCTGAATTTCCCCAGAATATGACACCGTACCTAACACGAGACTGTACATAGGCGTGATAATGCAAGTTACATTCAAAATAATAAATATCCGAGTGTATTAATTTGTGTTAAAATTTGGCTTTGCAAAAGGATAAATATACAAGTGTATTAAAATGTGATTCTTCAAATTACCTCTTCGTTTAAATTTTGCTTTGCAAGTGTCACATTGAAACGGATAAATATCCAAATGTGCCAATGAAAAGCTTTTTAGAGTTCCCTTAGTTTAAATTTAGTTTCGCATATGTTGCATCGAAAATCCTTGTTATTATGTTTGCGAATGTTTTAATATGTGTTTTTTGAAAGAGGATTGATATTTAAATTTAGCTTTGCAAGTGTTACATTCGAAAGGATAAATATCCGAGTGTGTTAATTTGTGATTCTTCAAATTGCTTTTTCGTCTAAATTTTGCTTTGCAAGTATCACATGCGAAAGGATAAATATCCGAGTGTGTTTGAATGTGATCCTTTAAAGTGCTTCTCCGCTTAAACTTCACTTTGCAAGTTTCACATTCAAAAGAATAAATATCCGAGTGTGTTACTATGTGAGATTTAAACTCGATCTTTCGTTTAAATTTTGCATTGCAAGTATCACATTCGAAAGGATAAATATCGGAGTGCGTTAACATGTGACCCTTTAAAGTGCTTTTTCGTTTGAATTTTACTTTGCAGATGTTACATTCGAAAGGATAATTATCCGAGTGCGTCACTATGTGAGACTTAAAATGATATTTTCGTTTAAATTTTGCATTGCATGTATCACATTGAAATGGAAAAATATTCATATGAGACATTAAATGAATTTTTAGAGTTTCCTTGGTTTTAAATTTAGCTTCGCATACGTTACAATGAAAATCCTTGTTAGACACGTGTTTTATTTGGTGTCTCTGCAAATTATGTTTTCGTTTAAATTTCGTTTTGCAAGTGTCACATTCAAAAGGTCGAATATTCGAATGTATGATTGAATGATTTTTCAAACATCTTTTGGTCTTAAATACAGCATTGCAAGTGTTACATTTGTACTTCCTAATAACATCTGGTCCTGATGAATTTGCGACACTCGAATATTTCTCTCCCTTCATTCTTTCATTTGGATCAATTAGTTCAATAGCTGATACTTCTATTTCGGTTTTAATGTCGTCCTCTAGATAATCATCATGAGACATTAACCTAAAAAAAAAAGTGCAACAGATTTATAGCTAGATTTTGAAAATAAACTAGGGAGTGGTGGGACTAAAACTACAAAAAATTATAGTCCAACCGCTTTTTTCTACTAGAATGTACAACTGAAAATTATTTTAAATTTAAATTATTCCAGATCCAAATAAATAATCTCACAACACAATCAAAAATAGAGCAGCAGGCAATTAAGCCTTGGGGCATGTAAACGAAATTACCCATAAGTTAAACTAATCTAAATCTAGCTACAGGATATAAAATTAGCATGAGGTAACCAGTAATTCAAGGAAGAAGGAAGTAGTTGGATAAGGACAAAGAATAAAAAACCGATCAAATACTGGCCGACGTTTCGTCTTTATTGTTTAAAAGCATCTTCAGGACTATCTGTCCTTATCCGACAACTTCCTTCTTCCTTGAATCTATTGGGGGACATGAACTTTTTCTACAGTAACAAGTAATTGCAATGTCGATAACAGCTAAAGTTTGTTTCGCCAGGGTTTGTACTTGCCACCAGCATTTAACTTCCTTGTTTAACAAATAAAAATTGACTGAAATAAATCAATGACATCAAAAACGTTTGTCGGTTCTTAACCAAAAGTCATTCATTTTAATTTGTCAAAAAAATTGAATGTGTCATATGAATTAATCTACGACAACCCTTTTTTTTCAAGTTTCAAGGTCAAGTATAAACCCTGGTGAAACTGACCTTAGGTACTCAACATTCGAATACAAATACCAGATATATATAAATAAGTGAGGCAACTATATGCAGTGAACGACAATTGACAATACTTCACGTCATTGTAGTTATTAATATTGAAAATGTTTCTGTTATTTTAGTATGGGACCCCAAATAACGAATAAGTGCATGCTGAATTGGCTACATGACGTTACACGTCACATCATCAATCAAAATCCATTTTTATCACAATCAATCGCATAAATTTTGAATTTTACTTCATCATTTTCAATGTCCCCCCAATTGCATTACATTTATATGAAGGTCTGTGATTATTTATATGAACACCACACTACGCAATTTAAAGCTACAAATGGTACGATAAAATTCCTAACCTGAAACAATGAAAGAACTTCTAGGTTATGCAGAAACAAATCCACACAAAAACAAACTATTCTAACGACACTTTTCTCAATAATAATATTAATAATTTATCAGCAGAGGGCCACATTGAACTCAGATGTTGCCATGTCGTGTTGCATATGTTGCATTTAAAATCCTTCTCATCCGAGTGTATTAATATGCCTTTTCAAATTGCATTTTTGTTTAAATGTTCAAAAGGATGAATATTCGAATGTGCTATCATTTGAATCTTCAAATGGTCTTTCCGTTTAAATTCTGCTTTGCGTTGAATGTGTTAATATGTGTCTTTTGAAATTGCATTTTAGTTTAAATTTTGCTTTGCAAGTGTCACATTCAAAAGGACGAATATTCGAGTGATTCAATACATGATTGTTCAACTGTCTTTTTCGTTTAAATTTTGCTTTGCAAGTGTTACATTCAAAGGGATGAATATCGGAGTGTGTTGATTTATGACTCTTTAAATCGCCTTTTCGTTTAAATTTTGCCTTGCAAGTGTTGCATTCAAAAGGTTGAATATTCGAGTGTTTCAATAAATGATTGTTCAAATCGCCTTTTCGTTTAAATTTTGCTGTGCAAGTGTTACATCCAAACGGATACATATCCGAGTGTATCAATTTGTGCTTCTCCAAAACGACTTTTTGTTTAAATTTTGCATTGCAAGTGTTACATTCAAAAGGATGAATATCCGAATGACGTGTTATTATGTGATTCTTCAAATAGTCTTTTCGCTTAAATTTTGCTTTGCAAGTGTCACATTCGAAAGGATAAATAGCTAAGTGTGTTGATAGGTGAGACTTCAAAGGGCTTTTTCGTTTAAATTTTGCTCCACAAAGGTTACATTGAAAAGGAAAAATATCCGAGTGTATTGAAATGTGATCCTTCAAGTTCCCTTTCCGTTTAAATTTTAATTTGCAAGTGTTACATTCAAAAGGATGAATATCCGAATGTGTTATCATGTGAATTTTCAAATAGTTTTTTCGTTTAAATTTTGCTTTGCAAGTGTCACATTCGAAAGGATAAATATCCAAGTGTGTTGATAGGTGAGTCTTCAAAGGGCCTTTTAGTTTAAATTTTGCTTTGCAAATGTCACATTCAAAAGGATAAATATCCGAGTGTTTTAATTTGTGATTTTTCAAATAGCCTTTCCGTTTAAATTTCGCTTCGCAAGTGTCACATTCAAAAAGACGAATATCCGAATGTGTCATTGAATGATATTTCAAACTTGTTTTGGTTTTAAATACAGCATTGCAAGAATAGCATTGGAACTTCCGAATAAGATCTGGTCGTGATGAATTTTTTTCTCCGTTTATCACATCACTTGGATCTATCAGTTCAATAGCTGATACTTCTATTTCCTTTTTGATGTCATCCTCTAGATAATTATTTTCAATCATTAACCTGAAAAAATATTTATTGTTAGATTTTGAATTGGGTAGACTAGGTAGGTGATGGGTAAAATTGAAATTCCAAAAATTATTACACATCGTTATTTATTGGTACAATATTTTTCTTTATTCATACAAATCTCTGCGTTGTTGGTTTATTCAAATGTAGTACCTAACCATCATCATAGCATAGATATTCATTCACAAAAACTAGATTATTCCAACAGAAATTGCATTACAATATACAGGGTGTCAATTTGAAAATTTCCCACCACTATTATCTCGGAATAGAAAATTTTTCGAAAAAGTCCCTGAAACACGTCAACTATAATTTGAAGGGGGATGAGTTTTTATGTAAAAATCACCTTCCCTCTTTCAACACCCCAGCCCCCAGAGCCACCACCTAGAAAATCTTAAATGGGAAGAGGGGTCAAATAATACCTAATTTTGCAGGGTTTTTGATTCCATACACTTTAGTCCCTAAGTTCAACTGTTTTGGAAATATTGACAGTTGATAATTGACTTTTTTTGCTCCTTTGACAGGCTGTAAAACCTAAACGGGTAATTTTAGAGGAAAACCGATCTCACATTCTCATCTTAGATTTTCATAAACTATCATTTGACATCATTTTTGAATTGAAACTGGTATTTTGTTTTTTTTTTTTTCATTGTTTTGGTTAATGAGTTTCTGTAGTTTTTATAGTTATTAAAGGGTGCGGTGCTATCAGGATGTAGAGTACATTGTTTTTTTTATTTGGCCACTCTTTTAAATTGATCTTACAAGACCATCAGTGATCCATGGCTTTAACCTCCATAAATTTGTCCGTTCGTTCGTGTTTGTGGAGGGTGACCGATACAAAGCTAAAATGTCTATCATAATGTTGCACTTGCAGATTGAGACCTTAGGACACTCAATATTATTATTCTCAACAATAACTACCGATAGATTTCTTCTCTAACGTACACCATACAGCCATCAAATTTATTTATGGCACTTTGATTCCAAGAGACATTATATCCAGGTATGTTGAAGTTATTGATGTCATGAATTGTATGCGTCTCCGACATTAAAACAATGTCGCATTTTTCACCAATTGATTCAAAAAAAACCAGGAATCTGTTAAAATTTTTCTATATACTGCGAATATTGACATGGGTCATATTCAGGTCTGTTTTATTATCACTAAAGAAAGGAACCTGGATTAGGTTATCACATATACACATATCACAAGAATGTTGTTAAGAGGTGCGAATGTTTAATACCTCAAGATCCTCCTCTGAAACCTGAAATAATTTTGATAGGTCTGTCTCTTTCCTTCTTTTTTGCAAATATTTTTCCATTCAGAGTGTAGGCTGCCTTGTAGCTTTTTTCCCTCTGTATATTCCTTGCCTTTTGAAACAGTTTCCTTTTCATGGTCGCCATATCGTCGTTTAGATAGATTTGTCGATTCCTGCCTTTCAGTCTGCACTCTTTTAGTGTTATGTCTTTCAACTTTTTAATTCTTCTATAGAATACTTCCTTTTTTCTTTCCTTTCTAATTTAACTAAAATTATACTGTCTTCCCATTTGTTTACTCGATAACTTTCCCTGAAGTCATTTTCATTCATAACTATTTGCAAGGATTCAAATTTTTTTTTGTTGCAATTTCTGTTGTGTTAGATTCAGTTTGTTTGGGTATTCCAGCAATACCTTTTTCATTGAATTCCTTTCTCTTTCAAATTTTTTCTCAAGCAGTGATATTCTGTTTTTTAAATCTGTGTTTTCCCTTCTAATATATTATATTTCCTCCAACGCCTCATCACATGATTTTCTCTGGTCTTCAAAAGAGTCTGACATGAATTGTATGTACTTTTTGATCTCCGCTATGTTTTTCTCTACATCCTTATCATAGGGGCTGATTAAGTCAATTAGGGTGCTTTTAATAATCGACATGAGTGTTTTCCCATTCACTTTATCTATGTTTAAGGTGTGGGTGTTGTTCGCCAATGCACTAACCGCACTTTTCGATTTTTGTTTACAGCAGATTTCGTCCTTATCTGCCATCTTCGCTTGAAAAGAACAGCCTCTATGATAACTAGACCCGCATTTCTCACAATCTAGGGAAGTCTTGACACTTTTTTTGCAATATTTGCAATATTTTTCTCTCTCCAAATTATTTACGTTCATACCCGACATGACCTAATAAATTGTATGTGTACAATGTGTCCCATTTTGGTTGTCCATAAAAGGATAACTTCATTGCTATTGGAGTTAGGAGGATGCGGTTTCCGCGAACGTTGGCTACTTTTTTGTCAAACGAAAGATGGCGCCAACAGAATTGTCATTGCTTTTTTTGTTTTTCAGATACAAGAGGGGATTTTCCGCGCTCTAACCACATAACATTTTTACTCGTAGTTACATCATACCATATTCTCTTTAATTTATGGTTACCTCATGCCACATTTTCTTGAGTAACTAATCCTTACATGATGTCAGTGATGACGTTTAACATACCATGATAGGTTACTATCTTCCTGACATGGTTATCCTGTTTTCTATCTTTGTTTATCAAATACCAATAAGTTAGATGATTGGATATTGGATGAGAAGCGAACGAAAAAAGTGAGGATAGAAACTTGTACATTATTTGTTGATATTATAATAATAATAATAATATTTATTTCCAGCTATACATATGTATATAAGTTCAATATTAGTGAATTTCCTATTCAGAAGTCGCAAATAAATATTTCAGGCAGTTTAAAGCTTTAAGAAGCTTTTTTGCCTATCAGCATAGTCCGTTTTTATTACTTTGGCCTTACTTTTCGAGCAGACTCGGTAGACCTAGAGCTTTGGCACAACATATTCAAATTTCAGGAAAATTAGCAGAGGGCCAAATTATACTTAAATTGTGCCATGTCCTTTAACGTTGCATATGTTGTATTTAAAATCCTTCTCATACGAGTGTGTTGACATGCGTCTGTTCAAATTGCATTTTTGTTTAAATTTTCAAAAGGATGAATTTGTTATCATGTGAATCTTCAAATGGCCTTTTTTTTTGTTTAAATTTTGCTTTGCTTCGAGTGTGTTAATATGTGTCTCTTGAAATTGCATTTTAGTTTAAATTTTGCTTTGCAAGTGTCACATTCAAAAGGATAAATATCGGAGTGTATTAATTTGTGTTTCCTTAAACTGCCTTTTTGTTTAAATTTTGCTTTGCAAGTGTCACATTCAAAAGAATAAATATTCGAGTGTGTTAATTTGTGATCCTTCAAATCGCTCTTTCGTTTAAACTTTGCTTTGCAAGTATTACATGCGTAAAGATATCCGAGTGTATTAAATTGTGAATCTTTAACTCGCTCTTTCGTTTAAACTTCGCTTTGCAAGTACCACATGCGAAATGATAATTATCCGAGTGTGTTACTATGTGAGACTTCAAATTGAATTTTCGTATGAATTTTGCTTTGCAAGTGTCACATTCAAACGGATAAATATCCAAATGTATAAATGAATGTTTTTTTAAAGCTCTCTTGGTTTTAAGTTTAACTTCGCATACGTTACACCGGAAATCCTTGTTAGACACGTGTGTTATTTGATGTCTCTCCAAATTATGTTTTCGTTTAAATTTCGCTTTGCAAGTGGCACATTCAAAAGGGGGAAAATCTGAATGTGTTATTAAATGACGTCTCAAATTTGATTTGATGTTGAATCTAGCATTGCAAGTGTAACATTGGTACTTCCTAATAATATCTGATCCTGATGAATTTGCGACACTTGAATATTCCTCTCTCTTCATCCCTTTATTTGGATCAAGTAATTCAATAGCTGATATTTCTATTTCGTTTTTGATGTCGTCTTCTAGATAATCATTATCAGATTTAAACCTAAAAAAAAAAAAATTATCAGGACAAATATCTGAATGTGTCATTAAGTGAGTCTTCAAATAGTCTTTTCGTTTAAATTTTGCTTTGCAAGTGTCACATTCGAAAGAATAAATATCTAAGTGTGTTGATAGGTGAGTCTTCAAAGGGCCTTTTTGTTTTAATTTTGCTCCATAAGTGTTACATTCAAAAGGAAAAATATCAGAGTGTGTTAATTTGTGCCTCCCCAATTCTGATTTTCGTATAAATTTTGCGCTGCAAATGTCACATGCAAAAGAATGAATATCCGAGTATGTTGAAATGTGATCCGAATGTGTCATTGAATGATATTTCAAACTTGTTTCGGTTTTAAATACAGCAATGCAAGTATAGCATTGGAACTGGTCTATCCCATTACTTGGATCTATCAGTTCAATAGCTGATACTTCTATTTCGTTTTTGATGTCATCTTCTAAATAATCATTTTCTATCATAAACCTAAAAAAACATTTATTTAGATTTATAGTTAGATTTTAAAATTGGGTACACTAGGTAGGTGATAGGTGAGATTGAAATTCCAAAAATTATAACATATCATAATTTATTATTTTATTTATTATTACAATATATTTGAGCATACTATATCTATACCTAAAACTGTCATCGTATAAATTAGCCCCTAGATACGGTAACATGCTGTGCCATAACTATGATTAACAACTGTATCATTCTTATTATGCCTGTGAATATGACAACATGTCATGTAAAAATGTTGTGGATTATTTTCAATATTCTATTTTGCAAAATCTGCAATGGTTTTAATGAGTTATGATACAAACTTTCCCATACGACTATTCCATAGAGTAATATATATTCAGCCAAGGCCTGATAAAGAGAAATCAGTACTTTCACCCCAAGCATTTACCTCAATGTATAAAATTTATCCACTAGATACTTAAGCTTTTGAATCAGATAGGTTACATGTTTGTTTCATTTTAAGACGGAGGTATTCAAATAGCCTCGGCTGCGCTTCGCTTCGTCTCCGCTATTTGAATACACCTCGCACCTTAAAGTACGCTTTCGCAGCTTGGAATATAAATAACTATTATTTTGAATCATATATGTGATTTCAGCCGTGATTTCCATATTCCTTACTAGTTTGAAGGTTCAAAAATGTCACTTAACTTATCTTTACTTTAAAGCAGGCTGAAAGCGACTGTTCTGTCACTTTCGGCCTGGAGAACTCACTTTTGACCCTAATAAATTGTTCTCTCACACCTACTAAACACAAATCCAGATGCAATGTCTGTATTTAAAAGTAGATGTCACATGTGTTTATATTCCACTTGGAATTAACTTCAAACTAATTACAGACTGCAATGCACTGAAAACATCATTTTCTAAAAAGAATCTTCATCCTATAATAGGAAGATTATGGTTGGAAGTTTTGAAGTTTACCTTTGATATTGAATATACACCAGGTTCAAAAATGGCACATGTAAATGCCTTAAATCGCAAACCAATCAATACACTCATATTAGGGATAAATCAAATAGATTTAACGCTGAATTTCCCCAGAATATGACACCGTACCTTACGCGAGACTGTACATAGGCGTGATAATGCAAGTTACATTCAAAATAATAAATATCCGAGTGTATTAATTTGATTTGCAAAAAGATAAATATACAAGTGTATTCTGTGTATGTGATTCTTCAAATTACCTCTTCGTTTAAATTTTGCTTTGCAAGTGTCACATTGAAACAGATAAATATCCAAATGTGCCAATAAATGGCTATTTAGAGTTCCCTTAGTTTTAAACTTAGTTTCGCATATGTTGCATCGAAAATCCTTTTTATTATGTTTGCGAATGTTTTAATATGTGCTTCTCGAAAGAGGATGGATGTTTAAATTTAGCTTTGCAAGTGTTACATTCGAAAGGATAAATATCCGAGTGTGTTAATTTGTGATTCTTCAAATTGCTTTTTCGTCTAAATTTTGCTTTGCAAGTATCACATGCGAAAGGATAAATATCCGAGTGTGTTTGAATGTGATCCTTTAAAGTGCTTCTCCGCTTAAAACCTCACTTTGCAAGTTTCACATTCAAAAGAATAATTATCAGAATGTGTTACTATGTGAGACTTAAACTCGACCTTTCGTTTAAATTTTGCATTGCAAGTATCACATGCGAAAGGATAAATATCGGAGTGCGTTGTCATGTGATCCTTTAAAGTGCTTTTACGTTTAAATTTCACTTTGCAGATGTTACATTCGAAAGGATAATTATCCGAGTGCGTCACTATGTGAGCCTTAAAATGAGATTTTCGTTTAAATTTTGCATTGCAAGTATCACATACGAAAGGATAAATATTAGTGTGTCTTAAAATGTGATCCTTTAAATGGTCTTTTCGTTTGAATTTCGCTTCACAAGTGTCACATTGAAATGGAAAAATATTCATATGAGACATTAAATGATTTTTTAGAGTTTCCTTGGTTTTAAATCCAGCTTCGCATACGTTACAATGAAAATCCTTGTTAGACACGTGTTTTATTTGGTGTCTCTGCAAATTATATTTTCGTTTAAATTTTGCTTCGCAAGTGTCACATTCAAAAGGTCGAATATCCGAATGTATGATTGAATGATTTTTCAAACATCTCTTGGTCTTTAATAAAGCATTGCAAGTGTAACATTTGTACTTCCTAATAACATCTGGTCCTGATGAATTTGCGACACTCGAATATTTCTCTCCCTTCATTCTTTCATTTGGATCAATTAGTTCAATAGCTGATACTTCTATTTCGGTTTTAATGTCGTCCTCTAGATAATCATTATGAGACATTGACCTAAAAAAAAATTGCATCAGATTTATAGCTAGATTTTGAAAATAAACTAGGTAGGTGGGAGTGGTGGGACTAAAACTACAAAAAATGATAGTCCAACCGCTTTTTTCTATTAGAATGTACAACTGGATATTATTTTGAATTTAAATTATCCCAGATCCAAATAAATAATCTCACAACACAATCAAAAATAGAGCAGCAGGCAATTTACCCTTGAGGCCTGTAAACGAAATTAACCATAGGTTAAACTAATCTAAATTTAGCTACAGGATATAAAATTAGCATAAAGTAACAAGTAATTCAAGGAAGAAGTAAATAGTCGGATAAGGACAAAAAATAAAAAGCCGATCAAATTCTTGTCGACGTTCCGCCTTTATTGTTTAAAGGCATCTTCAGGGCTATCTGTCCTTATCCGACTACTTCCTTCTTCCTTGAATCTATTGGGGGACATGAACTTTTTCTATAGTAACAAAAATAATTGCAATGTCGATAACAGCTAGGTACTAAACATTCGAATACCAATACCAGATATATACAGAGTGGTCCATTGAAAAGTATCCACCTAGATTTACCGGTTTTTGTGAAATTTAAGAAAAAAATGCTCGGACACGTGTATTTTGTTTCGGAGGGGGAAATATTCTCTGCATATTTTTAGCCCTGTAACCTTCAACCTCTAACGGGGGTGGGCTCCAACCCCTTAATCTATAATGGAACGATGGGTCGAGTGATACCTCGATTGAAAGGGCACGAAATTAGCTTTCCAATGGTGCCCTGTTTGTCGGATTTTACTTCGACAGTTAATGCGAAAACGACGCTAAGAGCCTCACCCCTGTATTTTTGGAATCAATAAAACAAAGGACTTAAATTTCACTTATTTCGAGACAAAATAACTAGTAACAATATTTATTTGATGAATTCTCTTTATTAGCTTTCAATCATGGTCAGTTATTTAAGAATACGATGTTCTCGAAAACATAAACTGTTAATTTTTTTAGTATAACGTTAATTTAACAAGTTTTGATAATGTGACCCGTTTACTTCCATACAATAATATAAATTTTGTTCAAATCTGTTTCGGACATTTTGCAGCACATCAGGTGTTATGCTTCTGCACTCAGCTATTATTCGCTGGCGAAGATCTTCTATAGAATCGGGTTGCGTGGCAAAACATTTATTTTTCAAGTGTCCCCACAAAAAATAGTCTAAAGGCGATAAATCGGGTGACCTGGCAGGCCATTCAATTGCGCCTCTTCTTCCAATCCACCGTCCAGGGAAACGTAAATTTAAAAAATCTCTAACAGCAGCAACGTAATGCGGAGGCGCTCCATCTTGTTGGAAATGAAGCCGATCAACATTATGATTTAGGTCATCTTCTATTATTTCTGTTATCAAAGGGTCAATTGCATCCTCAAGCATGTTTAGGTACACTTCGCCAGTTAAATTACCAGGGATAAAAAGTGGTCCTACAATATGATTTCCTAAGATGCCACACCACACGTTTATTTTTTCAGGGTGTTGGGTATGGGCCTCACGGAATAAATGTGGGTTACTATCATCCCAGTAACGGCAATTATGTCTATTGAATGTACCATTTAAATAAAATGTACACTCATCAGAGAAGCAAATGTTAAATAATAAGTCCGGTTCTTGCATTAAACGCTAACTCATTTCTTCACAAAACTGCATCCTTCTATCAGGATCATCCTCATTAAGTTCCTGTACTAATCTAGTTTTGTATGGATGAAATTTGTGCACTTTTAAAATCCTTAATAGGGACGAACGGGGGGACACCTGAGACTTGAGCCAGTTGACGGGTACTTTGGGTATGATCCAATGCCACATGTCCCAAAACAGCTACTTCCACAGCTTCATTTCTGTTGTGTTGCGGCTGGCGTTTCACATTAGCAACAGATCCAGTATCGGTAAACTTTTGCACTAATTTCGCCACATACGAATGATTGACATTTTCGTTGGGATGAGCGTCATTAAATAAACGAGCAGTAAGCCTAGCACAACTATTATTTTGAAAATAAAGCTTGATAATTTCCACTCGTTCTGCAATGGAATGAATCATTTTTGTCAGTAAAATTTAGATCGTCTCGAAATCAACCAAACTAAATCAATGAACGGAATAAACCTAAATTCTCTTCCTTCATTCACCAAGTGTGTATCTGCTTACTTATTATTACAAAAAAAAACGCACACAATAAATGAATGCATTTTATTCTGATAAAAGATAACAAAACATTTACCTATTTTGTCGTATTTGGCTTTTTGTATTAAAATAGGGCGGATATTTTTTGGCGTTGAAACAATGAGTTTTTACTTAAATAAGTAATTTGAATTATGATTGTAGCTCTTTTGAATCGCGATAACTGAAATTTAAGTCCTTCATTTTATTGATTCCAAAAATACAGGAGTGAGGCTCTTAGCGTCGTTTTCGCGTTAACTGTCGAAGGAAAATCCGACAAACAGGGTACCATTGGAAAGCTAATTTCGTGCCCTTTCAAACGAGCTATCACTCGACCCATCTTTCCATTAAAGATTAAGGGGTTGGAGCCCACCCCCGTTAGGGGTTGAAAGTGACAGGGCTAAAAATATGCAGAGAATATTTCCCCCTCCGAAACAAAATACACGTGTCCGAGCATTTTTTTCTTAAATTTCACAAAAACCGGTAAATCTAGGTGGATACTTTTCAATGGACCACTCTGTATATAAATAAGTGAGGCAACTATATGCAGTAAACGACAATTGACAATTCTTCACGTCATTGTAGTTATTATCATTGAAAATGTTTCTGTTATTCTAGTATGGGAGCCCAAATCGCGAATAAGTGCATACTAAATTGGCTACATGACATCACACATCACATCATCAATCAAATCAATCGCATACATTTTGAATTTTACTTTATCATTTTCAATCTCCCCCGGTTGCATCTATGATATAGTGGAATTAATTAAACAGTGTATTCACGTGATCAAAATTACTGACATAAGCACGTCGCAATGTTGCCGCTATTAACTTTCGTGTTACTTTGACATACCATGTCTAGTAAAAGTTGTTATCACTTAAGCAAACAAACATCGATTTTTATATGTATAGATAGTGTATTATGAACACAATCTAAAAAAACTACTCACTTTTCGTCGTAAATTTGATTGCGAATAGAGCTAACATCAAGGTGATCTTTATTCGTAACCCGCTTCTTATGTGGACGTTTTTTCTTTGGTGAATTTAACTCTAAATTATCCCTAACTTTTTGAGAGATTTTACATTGGATTTTACTCACAGTGGTTATAGGTACCAATATTCAGTGCAGCTGCAACAAGCTAGAAAAATATTCCCAATTAAAGCCCCAGAAAATTTATATTTGATAGTATCAATATACTTCACCTCTCTAACGCTATTTAATGGCAAAAAGGGGCCCCCATTATCTCGTTCCTGTTCAAAGAAACTAATTAGAGACACAACAAGTTTCTGACTCTGACTATTCAATGGGTTTGGCATTTTATAGATACACAAATAGAAATAATTTCAAATTATTAAAATCAGTAACCGCAGATTTGCAGCAATATTTGGCAACATAACCCATGAGTGCCAATCTAAATGTCATTTTATCGGCCGATTCGGTTAAATGCCAACAGTGTTCTGTCTTTTTTTAACTAAGGTTAAATAAAAAGGAGAATGAGCTCTCAGCTTGAAACGAATTTTAATTTTTTACAAACTGCAATTGGCAATAATTTCGACATCATCACGTGCATACACTGTTTAAATAATTTCACTATAATAACACCACACTACGCAATTTAAGGCTACAAATGGTACGATAAAATCTCTAACCTGAAATAAATCAAAGAACTTGAAAAAAAACTATAAGTTCTAAACATAAAATGAAATAAGCCTTAAAATATCTACTTACTAGGTAATGCAGAAACAAATCCACACAAAAACAATCTATCCTAACAACAATTTTTTCAATAATAATAATTTATCGCGTTAAAAATCTATGTTTGTTCGCTGCCGGCGCCCATGGTAGATACCAGAATATTAAAATGGTGCTCGTAAAATGTAATTTTTCGAAATACTTATGGGAAACACCTCGTAGCTAATGGAAATATTAATTAAATAATATGTAAAAATGTTATGATAGGTACTTATTCAACGTTGAGTTGAGTATTGTCTAGATATAACAATAATAATAGTCAACTGAAATAAGCCTTTCTTTGTGTTTGTTCTTATTACTTTGACCTTACTATTCGAGCAGGCCCGGTAGACCTAGAACTTTGATGCAATGATATAAATGTCTTAGTTTGGCGTCGGCTACAACATATTTAAATATCAGGCAAATTTCCAGAGGGCCCAAATATACTTAAATGGTGCCATGTCCTTTAGTGTTGCATGTGTTGCATTGAAAAACCTTCTCATTCGAGTGTGTTAATATGTGTCTCTTCGAATTGCATTTTTGTTTAAATTTTCGAAAGGATGAATATCCGAATTTGTTATCATGTGAATTTTCAAATAGCCTTTTTCTTTTTGTTTAAATTTTGCTTTGCTTTGAGTGTGTTAATATGTGTCTCTTGAAATTATATTTTAGTTTAAATTTTGCTTTGCAAGTGTCACATTCAAAAGGATAAATATCGGAGTGTATTAATTTGTGATTCTTCAAACTCCCTGTTTGTTTAAATTTTGCTTTGCAAGTGTTACATCCGAAAGAATAAATATCATTGTGTGTTAATTTGTGTCTCTTTAAATCGCCTTTTCGTTTAAATTTTGCTTTGCAAGTGTTACATCCAAAAGGATACATATCCGAGTGTATTAATTTGTGCCTCTTCAAAACGTCTTTTTGTTTAAATTTTAAATTGCAAGTGTTACATTCAAAAGGATGAATATCCGAATGACGTGATATTATGTGATTCTTCAAATAGTCTTTTCGTTTAAATTTTGCTTTGCAAGTGTCACATTTGAAAGGATAAATATCTAAGTGTGTTAAAATGTGATCCTTTAAATTCCCTTTCCTTTTAAATTTTGCTTTGCATGTGTCACATTCAAAAAGACGAATATCTGAATGTGTCGTTGAATGATATTTCAAACTTGTTTCCGTTTTAAATACAGCATTGCAAGTATAGCATTGGAACTTCCGAATAGCATCTGGTCCTGATGAATTTTTTTCTCCGTCTATTCCATTACTCGGATCTATTAGTTCAATAGCTGATATTTCTATTTCGTTTTTGATGTCATCCTCTAGATAATCATTTTCTATCATAAACCTAAAAAAAAACATTTGTTTAGATTTATAGTTAGATTTTGAAATTGGGTATACTAGATAGGTGAGATTGAAATTCCAAAAATTATTACACATTGGCGATTACAAAAATCTAGACGCCCTCTGGGCGGAAAAAATTTGAACTAAGAAAACGCGTATAGCAATATCGATGGCCCGTTTGTTTACGTTATGCGATGCCGGTATTCTGTTGAATTCGTGCCGTTTTTGAGATTGTGCTGTGTTATTATTGTGATTATATTGTGAATTTATCTTCTTTAAGGACTATTTTAGTTAAAAATTAGTGATATGAGTTCTATGCCATCAACGTCTGGGTCGTCTGGAGCCGTTAGGTATAACAACACAAATTGTTGTGTCTATGATTGCCACTCAAAAAAAGGCAGGGAACCAGAAATTCATTTCCACTATTTTCCTGAAAAAAATAGTGGCATTCGTGTCAAAATTGTTAATGCTCTAGGACAGGAAGAGCTTATAGATAAAAGAAAGGCTTGGGCAAACGCAATATTGATGGGGAAGTCCCTTACAAAACATATGCGTGTGTGTTCAAAGCATTTCCGAAACGAGGATTATTGTGCAAAAGGTAAATAAATTTGACATCCTTAATTTGGTGTAGAAAGAGTTGCAATATTTTCTATAAATTATTTGATCATTATTTCAAGATAAAAGACACTCCAGGTACTTGCAATGGTTGACCCTTCAGGTACCTGCAGTAGTTGACCCTCCACATTGCTTGTTTTTGTAAATCCTTGCTATTATTGATTTTCAGGGTGTAAAATATTCAGGGTCTCAGGTACTGGGAGTAATTTACCCTTCGAGATGCAAACAACAAAATAATTAAAGGTCAATTTTATAGGTTCAGTTTATGCTTCAAGCTATGGTTAAACGTTAGACTTAGGATTGAACATGGGTTGCGCCTATCTTTAACCACAGCTTAAAGCTTAAACTGAACCTATACATGCGACCCTTAACCAAATCCATCAGCATTGTTACCAAGGATATAAAACCAAGTATAAAACAAAACAATAATCAACAGTGTTTAAAATCTTAATTAATAGAAAGATTAACAAAAAGAAAATTTCGTTTATTAGGTGAATTGTTTTGATTATTACTAAGTTTTTTTTTTTTAATATTGTTTCAGGACCAGCAATAAAACACTTGAAGCAACCAAAATTAATGAGATTTGCTGTGCCCTCCTTAAACTTACCGAAGAAAAGACCATATTTTAATTCAGATGACCGCAAGGAAACAGCCAAGGCAACAGTTAGTTCTCGTGAAGACCGTTTGTCAAAGAGACGGAAAGTTCAAAATGCAGAAAATGCATCCATTAGTGAAGCCCCGGTGTGTGAAACTGTGGAAGACACTTCAATTGCCCAAGAAATTACACCAAGGTCCTATCAAGACTTATCAGAAGAAGAAAAAGTTGTGGTACAAAATTTGCTAGTTTTAAACAATCAAGCAGGACGTGAATATGTTGATAAACAAGTGCAGGTGTTGAGTGGGGATATTATGATATCATTTAGTTCAACAATTAAAGAAGACAAACACCTAAATTCTTTAACTGGAATAAATTCATTTAGTGTTTTAAACTCAATGTCCTCACTTGTGCAGAAATTCTACCCTGATAAAAAGACACATAAATTATCAACCACAGACAGAATTATTTTAGTTTTTATGAAGCTCAAAATAGCTCTCAAATTAAATGTTTTATCATTTCTATTTAAAGTATCGCCTTCATTATGCAAGTTAATATTTGTTGACTATATTTCAAATTTGTCTAACATTTTAAAACGTTTAATTCATTGGCCATCTTTAGAAGAGTGTAGCCAAAATATGCCCAGTTGTTTTCAAAATTTCAAAACAGTAAGAATAGTTTTGGACTGTTTAGAGATTCCCATAGAAAAACCCAAATGTTTGTGCTGTAGAGTTAGGACATATTCACATTACAAGGGTAGGCAGACTTTGAAAATAATGACTGGTGTAAGTCCAGCAGGACTAATAACATTTGCTTCAAAAAGCTATGGAGGCAGGACTTCTGATAAGGCCATTTTTGTTCAAAGCAACTTAATCAATAAATTGGAGCCTAGACATGATAGTGTAATGGTTGATAAAGGTTTTCTTATTGACAATATCTGCCAAGAATATTTCATTAAACTGATAAGACCTCATTTTTTTAAAAAAAAATCACAGTTTTCTGAGAAAGAATCGAAAGATAATGTTTTAATTTCTAAAGCCAGAGTACATATTGAACGTGTAAATCAGAGGATGAGGATATATAATATACTCAATGTGCCATTGGCGAATAGTTTAATACCTTTGGTGGATGATATTATTATAATTATTTGTGGAATGGTTAATTTGCAAAATCCTTTGCTTGCTGATAATAAATTTTAGGAAACATTCATTGTCTACTTCTAGCCATCACTACATAAACAGAAGAGAACTTCAATTGGATTTTCCTGAATAAATAGTTTCTTGATAATTTTTTTGTTTTATTCAAAGACCCAGTTTTTATCTTTTCCAGGACTTATGGCCGTTTCCACCAACCATTCCAGGGGAGCCCTAACGATAAGTATTCCCTAAAATGACATTTTTACATGGAGAAATGTCAGTTTAAGGCATACCTATTGTTAGGGCTTCCCTAAAATACTTGGTGGAAATGGCCATTAATTATTTATTTTTTAAAAATGCTGTAGATATGGAGGCTAAAGTTCCTGTCCTATTTTATAGAGAATTTCATTTACAATCAGAGATAATATACAATGAATTGACATGTTTTAAGTTTTTGGTCCCGATAATTGCATGCTAACGGGTGTTCCAAAATAAAATTATCATTTTATTATTCAATCATGAAATTCTCCATAAAATACAACTTGTGCAATGGAAATATATCCATAATTTTTTGACAAATTTGTACTCATGCGTTTTTAACCTGTATTCGTGCTCTTTTTCAACTAAAAATGCATTCGGGCAAATTTCCCAAAAAACTAGCGATAATTTCCATTGCATTCGTTATTTTACTATTGAAAGAAAGCAACAACTGATATTTGGAACTTATAATATAATGAACGGCAAACAAATTTATTTACAAAAAAAAATTAAGAACTTTCAGTTCCACGCTTTTTACAAATAAAATGTAACATAAACCTAAAATATTTGTCAGTCACATTGCAGATCATATTTTTAGTGAAATCTTCATCGAAGGGTACAGATATATTTAAATATGTTTTTGATTTGGTGGAGTAAAGGATCAAATCACAGGTAGTCAGGTTCAGTATTGCCATACCTAACTGAACTTGGCCATAATAGGCATGTTTCTTTTTCAATTTTATGCCTTCTTCTTCGCTAATTGCCAAATAGGAACAAGAATGTGCGAAATTTATGGCATCATTTTCCAAACCTAAAAATAAAAATCATTTTTAAATTGATCAGTGACATAATACCTAGGTACTACAAATACTTATTGTTTAAAAAAAGCTCTTATCATCATAAGGGCATTTGATCTCTACTAATTTTGTAGGTAATCCATCAGTCATCACAACACCATCTGGTGAATAAGCCAACCATGGATATTGTTCACAAATTAGAAGGCCCATCTCAGCAACATCATAGCCAGTATTTTTCCTGTACATATCCAAAGTCTCCTTTTCATATTTTACGCCATGTTCTATGTACTTATTTGTAAACTTTTTTGGCCAAAAGTAATTATTCGCTTTGGTGTCCCAATTTTCTTTTGAAAATGTATAAGGAGAATAACATCTAAAACCTAAGAGAAAGTTTTCCAATTTACACAGCATCTCAAAAAAATATAGTTTTCGTACTTCCGGGACTAAAGTGACAATTTCACTCTCTTATGAAATGTCACTTTTTGTCCCTTTGGGATATTTGTTCATATTTAATCCCAGGGGGATTAAATTACAAACTAATCGATTTCCAATATCAATCTTACCTGTAATGCGGAACATTCTTTCTTGATTCCAAATTTCTGACTTTTGATCACATGTTAAAGCATTCTTTAAACTTTCGATATTTGAAACATTCTTCAATACACCTTCACAACATGGTTTTAGCTGGTAGGATGTTAGATCGATATTGATGCTGGCCAGAAACTCATTGTTTGAAGCATTTGCTAAAATGCTTTCAAAAGATGAGGAAATTTCTTTGATTTCTTCCCTTGATTTGGTACTTGGAACACGACCCTTTCTAAAAAGTAAAATGCATGATGTATTATGTATTCATCTTATATTTTCAAAAATAATTATTGAAAATAGAATGTCACAGTCTCATAAGTACTTACAAATGAAGAGACAAACTTGATCCTAGACAAGTTGAGGTCAAAACAGTAAAACATTCTAATTCTTGTTCTGGAGTTAATGGAGGTTTCCTCTTGACTTTTGACTCAAAGCAAGCAGTTTTTAGGATTGGTTTAGCCTCATAATCTTCTTCGACTACTCTTTTCTTATTGTTCCAGTAACACTTCATATCTGTACTGGAGAGTTTTTCAAATGAAGAAATACTGGACCTAAAAAAATAGAGAAGATTATAGAGCTGAATATAGTTTTATGATATTAGTTTTATTAAACAAATTCATTAAAATTTAAAAAATAAATGGTAGTCCGCAAAATAGCCCAAAATCTTGTCACTATGTGGTGGAGGTCCCTTCAAGGTACCCCAGAAAAATAATTTAAAAAATCTGGTGGCATTCTTGAGAAAATTATTAGCATTTCAATGTTTACTAAATTTGGCAACAATCAAAATACTACCTTGTGGTAACTTAGAGCTACCTCTATTCCAGTAATCATGTACCTACTTGCAACAGGTAAGACATAGCAGGTACTCCGTAATCCGTTTACCTACAGGGAGCAATTTGTCACAGAATTAGGTTGTTGAATATGTAATTACCTTGGGAATTAGATACTGTAAATGTTTGCACTGAAAAATGTTTTCAGGTCAATTTTTAGAGATTTTGCAATTAAATTAAGGTAATAACAAACTTCCATAAATCATTATATTTTAAATCAAAAAAAAGATAGCTATTTTTTTGTAGCAAATAAGTACTGCAATTTGAAAAAAAAATTAAAAATAAGGAAGTTGAATCTCCACATTTACTACTTTATAATACAAATAATGATCAAGAAGGATTTTTCAAATTATTTTTATGGGGGCTCTAAAAGGATGCCCTACAATGTAGTTGAAGGCTTTCAAGCTATTTTCGGACACCCTGTATTATGTATTCAATTTACCTTGTACATTGTAAAAGAACTGCAGCAATATGCTTGCAAGTCCCAGATAAACCTGCTTTGCAGCTGCATATAAACTTAGCAATGTTTATTTTGTCGTCGTCTTTGACCAGTTTTCCTTTGATTTCATGGGGGCTACTCTTGATGGCACTTGTTTGAAGAAAAAGTGCAAGTATCTCCACATAACTCTCTGTTTCACCTGTCGTACCATTCAAAATTACATGTTTGGCATTCATCAAAGCTTCACCTTCTACAATGCATCTGCTATCTGCAGTCGATTGAAGATAGGAAAACACAGACGATAAGGTTACAAACACTTCCTGATTCATGTTGGTGGAAGAATCACTACACTGATTTCACACAAATTAAAGGACACTAATCGACAGTTTTCAAATGAAAATAGTGTGGGAACTTGCAAAAATTAATCTCAATACACAAAAAGCTGGTAAATAATAGCGGCCCTTCACACTGAATGGGAGCAAAATAACAACTGCGGCGTGGTCCGCATGCAGGCACGTAGAAGGAGCCGCAATTTTATACGCGCTTTCCTCCATATTTGTTTACGTTCCGCAGCGCCCTCATCGGCAGTTATAATCGCCAATTGTAATTTATTAGTACAATATTTTTTCTTTATTCATACAAATCTCTGAGTTGTTGGTTTATTCAAATGTAGTACCTAACCATCATTATAGCATAGATATTCACTCACAAAAACTAGAAAATTTCTACAGAAATTGTTTAACAGTATATGGAAGTAGGTATGTAACAGAAGATATGAGTAGACATTTCTAATAGAATGATATTTTAACTGCTGTGATGCTAAAAAAGTTTTTGGGGCGTGTTATAAGGTGAACACCTTGTATAATGGGTTACTTTACTAATGACACCGTCCCTATAATAATTACTTTTTGGGTTACGTTTAGGTACTAGGCAACACGGCATAATTAGTAACTGATCTTGATGTATGATGCTTAAGTTTTTGATTAAAATACTTTGTATCAAATGTATACATAATAAGTCCTATAAGAATGGAACAGATTGGGTAACCGGTGAGGAAAACCCAATCGGCTGGGACCATGGCCAGGCTAACAAAAACTCTACGGCGCACATGCGGCTACGAGCTTATTTCAATATGGAACATAGCCTTTATTAATTTTTTGCTAGTTTTTGGGTTGTTGATAAAAATGCCAATGGCAACGTCAATCGAGCAGAAGTGCGTGATGTTTGATTTTTTATTCAACACTTGCTAGTTATAAGAGATATTATTTGTTCCAATTTAGACAGGTTAACTATCAAATAACACACAAGTGTGTTAATAACCATAGCTCACTAGTGGGTTATTGTTTATAACTCATTCTCTTATAACGTCAACGCGAAACGTCAGGAAATAAAACATTATAAGTCCTACTTGACAAAAGTCGACTTTTTATTTAGCCGAGTGGGTTCTTGTGGCTATATATTAGGAAAATCCAAACCAAAATGATTATAATAGCTTCAATTTCAATATCTTTTTATTGATCATTAGAGGGACAATATCCCCTAATATTCATCATCAAATATTTGACAAAAATAAAAAAAAAAAAAACGATGGTTTGTAAGACCAAAATCAAAAAAACTTGCCTCAAAATCCCTAACTACCAAATAAAAACGAACAAGCAAAAAATTCAAATGAATCTAGAAATATAGGAACATACAACATGAAAATTCTGCTGCTATCAGGATTTTTTGTTTAAAATCTAATAACTAAACCTTGATTCCAATAATTGCTATTATTCAAATTCTAATGTTCCCCAAAATAAACACAAATATAAATTATCTCCCTGAACTAAACACATTCAGTCACTGACGACTGACGGCTCAAAATTTCGGAAAGTCAAATTTCACAGTTTTGGGCCCGTAAAAAAAGTGTTTGTGCAACTTACATGTTGATAGAAGCACTTACGTACTTCTGCTGAGGTATCCCTAAATTAGGTGGCTTTCTCCACACACACACACACACACACACACACACACACACACACACACACACACGAAGAAATCCAAGAATACTTTTCTTGTTTTCACTTTTTGAAACCACACAAGTTTGCCTGTTGGTCGCTAATCGGAACCGCCGCCCTTTAATAAGTACATCATGATGTTCCAACAGAAGTTTTATTCTGAATTCCCAAATCCATTGCCATCGAAAGGTTTAACTGTAATGTACTACTCATTCCAGTCGTCATGTTTACCTTTTTCTGAGCCTTTTTCGTGTACCAAACTCTACCACTTTTTCACCACCAAAACCATGTTTTTACATTAATAAATGCTTGTAGACATAAACTATACAAACGATTTTATATACAGGATGTACCGTACGTTACAATTTAATTTTTTTTGGCCAGTTTACCAAGATCATTTTGACATTCATGCGTTAATATTCTTGCATTGTCTCGAGAATTCGAAAATTTTTATTCAATCATTCGAGGCAACAATCGAAAACTGCTTCAAAAGATGATATGATTGATGCACCGAAAGTTTTTACTCTTTTGAATTTTGAGGTACTTTCTCTCAATAAAAGCAATAGCTACTGGTAGCTGAAATTCTAAATTAAATAATAAGTTAGCGAAGGAGGTTACATGCTCTCTAATGAATTATTCGCGATGCATATGATCATATCCTAAGTTTTTATCTACACCTTTTTTTATTCTTTTAATTTTATCAAACTATAAATTACATTAAAATTTACACCTATCTGAATGTTGTTTCAAATTAGCCTTGGTTTTAAATTTACCATTGCATATGTTGCATTTAAAGTTCTTTTCATCCGAGTGTCTTAATATGTGTCTCTTCAAATTGCCTTTTTGTTTAAATTTTGCTTTGCAAGTGTCACATGCAAAAGGAAAAATACCCAAGTGTATTAACATGTGATGCTTCAAATTCCTTTTCCGTTTAAATTTTGCTTGGCAAGTGCCACATTCAAAAGGATAAATATCCGAGTGTGTTAATTTGTGACTATTCAAATCCGATTTTCGTTTAAATTTTGCTTTGCAAGTGTTACATTCAAAAGGATGAATATCCGAATGATGTGTAATTATGTGACTCTTCAAATAGTATTTTCGTTTAAATTTTACATTGCAAGTGTCACATTCGAAAGGATAAATATCTAAGTGTGTTGATAGGTGAGTCTTCAAATTGCCTTTCTGTTTAAATTTTACTTTACAAATGTTACATTCAAAAGAATGAATATTCGTGTGTGTTAAAATGTGATTTTTTAAATTCTCTTTCCGTTTAAATTTTGCTTTGCAAGTGTCACATTCGAAAGGTTGAATATCCGAATGTTTTACTGTGTGAGTCTTCAAATTCCCCTTCCGTTTGAACTTTGCTTCACAAATGTCACACTGAAATGGATAAACTTCTAAATGTGATGATATATGAGATTTCAATCCGCTTTTTTGTTTAAATTTTGCTTTACAAGTGTCACATTCAAAAAGACGAATATCTGAATGTGTCAATGAATGATATTTCAAACTTGTTTCGGTTTTGAATACAGCGTTGCAACTATAGCATTGGAACTTCCGAATAACATCGGGAAAAGATGAATTTGCGACACTTGAACATTTCTTCCCGTCTATCTCTTTACTTGGATCTATCAATTCAATAGTCGATACTTCTATTTCGTTTTTGATGTCATCCGTTGGACAATCGTTTTCTATCATAAACCTAAAAAAAAAACATTTGCTTAAATTTATAGTTGATTTTGAAATTGGGTAAATTAGGTAGGTGAGATTGTAATTCCAGAAATTATTACACATCCTAATTAATTGGTACAATATATTTCTTTATTCATACAAATCTCTGAGTTGATGGTTTATTTTTTGGTAAAGACTGGTATCAAGTCCAAATATTAAACAACAATAAAAATTTTATATACAACATTTTTTTTTTTTTTTAATGTCATCCGTTGGCAGAAAGAAGGTGCAGTCTCACCAGCAAAAGATTACCCCTAAAATGTCCCCTGGTAGTTTATTGTAGAATCCTGAAGCGCGACTGATAATGCTGCTCTTGCCTATATTGGTTCTTGATTTTGGAACATGCATTAGACCACAGAATCTTGTCATATGATTATGTAAATCGGAGTTTGTCCTTGGTTCAATTTTTGTTTTAATTTGTTCGTGCAATATTCTTTGTATTAATTTACATTCTTCTAATTGAATTATTTGGTCCACCTTTAGATTTTTGAAGTCTCTTCTATGATAGAGTCGTGAAAGTTTAAGTAGGTATTTAACGACACAACTCTGAAGTCGTTGCAACTTTTGTTTAGCTATCACGGATGCAGCTGTCCATATAGTACACATATATTGTAATTATGATTTGAATAGCGATTCGTAGACAGATGTTTTAATAAGATTCGGAAGATAGTTTGTACATTTTTTTGATTGCTCTACAAGCACTTGCAAGTTTTCTCTATAGTTTCTCTATATGCGGTCTAGATAAAAGGTCCTCGTCAACAGTTAAACCAAGGTATTTATAAGATTGCGCTTTATTTATTAATTTCGTTCGCATTATCATTTTCATACAACATTTCTAACAACAGGGCATCTTCCAAGTCCCTATCAGATTCGGAGGATTCTAGTGCTAGGAAATCCTCATTCAACATTGTAATATAGTACTATAATATGATTATACTAGAGCTGGCATAGAATTCTTTGATTCAAAATAGTAATGGCTACCTGCGCATCAAAAACTGGCTACTCTATTTGCTATCAATAATAATAATATTTATAATTACAGATTTTATATAAGACTTCAAAACATAAACAACACAACTCACCAAAATAACAATCTAAACTAAGTTAACGTATACGCCTATGTTAAGCGTCAGAATAAGTATATCTTCGAAAACTGCCTATCAGATTATCCAAAACACGTGACTTTAACAAGCAAAGCACATAAACAAACAGTTTGTGTGCCTCTTGGCCAGACATTTTAATTTAGGTTTGACAGCATCTTGGATAGTCTAATCAATCTAAAACACATGACTTTGACAAGCAAAACACATAAAGAACATAGACAAATGTCTGGGGACGGTCTTATATTTCCAGAGCGACTTGAAATAGAATTAAGAACTTTTCTGCAGAGGGGTAATCGATTATGCACGATTTATTGATGACATCGACAATGTTGCCAAGTTTACCGGTTTTAAGATAATGTAGGTACTTTGTTTTTTTTTAAATAGGATTCCAGCTTAAATTTTTTTAATTTAAAATTCTGTTGACAGAAGCTTTACTAATTTCTTGATTTAGATTTGACTTTGCGAGTGTCACATTCAAAAGGATGAATATCCGAATGTTTTATCATGTGACTCGTCAAATGGCCTTTTCGTTCAAATTTTGCTTTGCACGCAATTCAAAAGAATGAATATCGGAGTGTATCGATATGTGATGAGCCTTTAAATCGCCTTTTCGTTTAAATTTTGATTTGCAAGTGCCACATTCAAAAGGACGAATATTCGAGTATGTCAATACATGATTCTTTAAATGGTCTTTTCGTTTAAATTTTGCTTTGCAAGTGTCATATACAAAAGGATGAGAATCCAAATGTTTTATCATGTGACTCGTCAAATGGTCTTTTCGTTCAAATTTTGCTTTGCAAGGTCACATCGAAAAGGATGAGTATCCAAATGTTTTATCATGTGAGTCGTCAAATGGTCTTTTCGTTCAAATTTTGCTTTGCAAGTGTTACATTCAGAAGGATGAATATCGTTGTGTGTTGATATGTGATGAGTCTTCAAATCGCCTTTTTGTTTAAATTTTGCTTTGCAAGTGTAACATTCAAAAGGACGAATATTCGAGTGTGTCAATGCGTGATTCTTTAGATAGTCTTTTCGTTTAAATTTTGCTTTACAAGTGTCACATACAAAAGGATGAGTATCCAAATGTTTTATCATGTGACTCGTCAAATGGTCTTTTCGCTCAAATTTTGCTTTGCAAGTGTTACATTCAAAAGGATGAATATCGTTGTGTGTTGATATATGATGAGACTTCAAATCGCCTTTTCGTTTAAATTTGGTTTTGCAAGTGTCACATTCAAACGGACGAATATTCGAATATATCAATACGTGATTGTTCAAATGGCTTTTTCGTTTAAATTTTGCTTTGCAAATGTTACATTCAAAAGGATGAATATCGGAGTGTGTTGATTTGTGAATCTTTAAATCGCCTTTTCGTTTAAATTTTGCTTGGCAAGTGTTACATTCGAAAGGATAAATATCCGAGTGTGTTAATTTGTGATTCTTGAAAATGCCTTTATGTTTGAATTTCGCATTGCAAGTGTTACATTCAAAAGAACGAATATCTGAATGTGTCATTAAGTGACGCTTGAAATGGTTTTTTTGTTTGAATTTTGCTTTGCAAGTGTTACATTCAAAAGGATGAATATCATTGTGTTG
Source organism: Ceutorhynchus assimilis (assembly GCA_917834065.1). Taxonomy (NCBI): domain Eukaryota; kingdom Metazoa; phylum Arthropoda; class Insecta; order Coleoptera; family Curculionidae; genus Ceutorhynchus; species Ceutorhynchus assimilis. Next base: position 9,470,902 of record OU892286.1, on the reverse strand, counting down.
ATATATGATGAGACTTCAAATCGCCTTTTCGTTTAAATTTTGTTTTGCAAGTGTCACATGCAAACGGACGAATATTCGAATATGTCAATACGTAATTGTTCAAATGGCTTTTTCGTTTAAAGTTTGCTTTGCAAATGTTACATTCGAAAGGATGAATATCGGAGTGTGGTGATTTGTGAATCTTTAAATCGCCTTTTCGTTTAAATTTTGCTTTGCAAGTGTTACATTCGAAAGGATAAATATCCGAGTGTGTTAATTTGTGATTTTTCAAAATGCCTTTATGTTTAACTTTTGCATTGCAAGTGTCAAGTCAAAAGGACGAATATCTGAATGTGTCATTAAGTGACGCTTGAAATGGTTTTTTCGTTTGAATTTTGCTTTGCAAATGTTACATTCAAAAGGATGAATATCCGATTGCGATAGTAAATGATATTTTAAATTTGATTTTTTTTCAAACATAGCATTGCAATTGTAGCATTGAAATTTCCTAATAACATCCGTTCCTGATGAATTGGCGTCATTTGAAAATTCCTCTTCTTTTATAAATATTTTTAAGTCCATGAAGTCAATGTCTGACATTTCTTGTTTAGTGTTATCCTCTAAACATTCAATTTTTAAAAATTTTTGTTAGATTTATAAATAACGGGTGATTCATCTAGAGGTAATTTGTTCAAAAATAGAAAAAAATCGGAAAATTCAATTTTATCGGGTAATGTTTATTATCATACAAAAGAACTATATTTTACATTTATTTTTTAAAGATTATGCCTTATAAATGTTGGCCTTGACTGCGCCTAACATGGTTCATTCTGAAGTTCAAATTTTCAATGACGCGTTGGAGTAGTTCGAGTGGTATTTGACGAATGACAAGAGTATTGTTGGCTTCCAATGCCTCAATCGTAGCCAGCTTATCCTGCTCGTTATCCTGGTAAACTTTGGACTTTACATAGCCCCAAAGGAAAACGTCAAGAGGTGTGATATCACATGACCTAGGCGGCCAATTCACTGGATAATGGATCTTGTTCAATCCCATCAAGTGTCCAAAGACTAAAACGGTGACGATTAGGAAGATCTGTCAGTTCCAATTTTTACACAAGTTGAATTTTATATGCTTTTAAACCAAGATCATTACGTAAAATACGCCAAGTTGTTGCATAAGACAAGCCAAGCTGTTGAGAACGGCGCCAAATGGATTCATCACGGTCATCGTGTACACTCGCAGCTACTGCCACTATATTTTCTGCACTACATGCTGAATGTGTTTTATTTGGTCGAGTATTATCCAATAATGAAAATTGAGTTTCAAATTTTCTAATAGTACAGCGAATAGTGCGCTCGGTAGGCCAACATAAGTTGCTCGAAGCCCACGAAATACATTCCTCACAGAACTCTGATTTTCGTAATATAGTTTAATAATTTCTAGACGTTGTGGCGGGCTTAAGTCTTTCCATGATGAGTTGTCGAACAATACTGAACAAAAATACCGTGACAGTTTTGAAGTTTGACAGTTCGATCTGTCAAAAAATCGCTTCCGGAAACAGTACCTCTAACTGAATCACCCATTAGTTGGATTCTGAAATTTCACTATGGAGATAGGATTAAAATTTTGGAAAAAAATACATGTGTCTCAATTTCCCACATAACAGTGATAGAACATTAATATTTTCAGAATATTTTTGGAATGTATAATGATTATTCTCAGATTTTTTCGATTAAAATAATTTTCGCTGAATGTTGTTTCTATGAATATACCGCAAAACTGTGCTAAAAGCCTACTTTATTTCAATTTTCTTATTTAATCTAATCTAATTTTTTTATAATATTCTGAATACATATTGTCATATGAACAATATTATAATGTAATGAGAGGGGATATTTGAGATAAAGAGTGGTTCGGAATCTCTTAGTCAGTGTTCAATAAGCAAGACTATATTATGAGGAAAATGTTGACTTTCTGGCCGACTGGATGTTAAGAAGCAAAAAATTGATGCAGTTTAGTTTTTGGGTCAAGGGGGACCTTTTATTAACAGATTACAGTTGTTGTTCCTTAGCTCTTCAAATAGAAAAACAGAATAAGTCATATTATTCAGTTCGCAAATACTTATGGTTCTCTTTGGTGCCTGTGGAGATTAATTAAGAGATAATTCAGATTCAGATTGGAGTTTTAAGGATTTGAAAGCTATCCATTTTGTCGTAGAGGTGATAGCACTTTATTCGGAAATTTCACAATCTGAAATATATCGTTCGTCCACGGTCGAAGATTTCCATCCTCCATGTTGCTTCAAACTAACTATATCGCCCCCAGCATTAGCGAGAAGTGAAAATGAAGTTACCCGAAAACAACGACCAGTGTAGGCATCGGAATTTGGTAATTTTAGGTATTTTGCTATCGAGCTAGGCATCTTTGCAATATTATTTATTCCGATAGCTTTGTTGAAACATCTCATATTTTTATATTTCAAAAACAATCGGCGATTGCTAGTATAAGTTGGACGAAGAGCCACATATTTCCGGTAAATATCAATGTAATCTAAATTTGAAACTATAAAAATTCGTTGTGTATCTGTTTTCGTATCGGGTATTTTAACAATCAAAATGGAGTCATTATCTTCTATGTCATCGATCGTCATTCTAGTGAGTTCCTCGCGACGGCAAGCACCCAAAATCCCCAGTATTAAAACGAGCTAAAAGAAAATCAATAACAACAAGTTGAAAATAATCTTTAAAAATGTACCTTATTCATCAAATAGGTGTCATCATCTGCCTCTGTTATGAATTGGTCAACTTCCTCTTGAGTAAATGCCTTAGATTTCATAAGATGTTTTCCAGCTGACATTTTTTTCAAATATGGAACCAACTTGGTAAATTTCTTGAAATCCACGCTTTCTCTAACACTTAATATTGGTTTCAACATAAAATATATTGCCCATAACGTGGAAGGCTTTACCTTCCTAGATTTTTCTGCAAAATATGCTAACAGCAGATTTTCGGATATTTCGCTTGCTTTATTTGTTTTACACCACTTTTTAAATAGCTGATATGCATTTTCATACTGGCGCCTCGATTTTTCCGGTGGAAGGGTACTGCTTAGTTCATCGTCGGTCGGAATTTCACAGCTAAAAATATCAGGCACTGAAAAACTAACCAAACTATGTTTTACATTAAACTAAGCATATACCTAAACTAATTTTAGATATACCTACATATTTTAAAGTTTGTATAAAAAAATACTGTTGGCAACTCGTGCGCAAAATACTTTGGTGATCCAAACTATTTTTTTAACTTGGCTGCGATAACTATTTTTTCTACTAAATATGATAAGTATATGTTTTAAACTTGTTGATATTCATTATTATATTGTAGCCTAAAATATTGGCCGTGGTAATATTTCAAGAGGCTCCATCAAAAGTTAACGACACTACAACTAGGTAACCCAGTTTCTTCAAGCAAATTCGCACGTTGTGCCACAAGATTACTTTTTTGTTGGTCATTTAGGCAATCTGTAAAAAAATACCCTACCGGTAATTTCCATCGCCCATCAATAGCATTCTCTATTAAAACAAAAGCTTCCTTTTAAAAGAAACTTATGTCCAACCCACCAACAGGGACCCTACAAATAAGTTTCAAACCATCGCAAACCAAATGGTAACTGTGCTAAGAGCATAGAATCAGAGAGTGAAAGAAATTAAAATGTCACAACTCAGTTGACTACTTGAGAAAGACACATAAGCCTGATTTACATCTTAGGACAGTAGTAAGCTGTGTCAACTCACCGGGATACAATATAGCTAAGTATCTTCAGAAAATACTAAATTTTTTAATATGGTTGTCTAATTTGGGCACTTTTGATAGAAAACGTTCATTTCTGAGCCAGATACAAAAAAATCAACCTCCACTCTGAGGCTCAAATTTTATGATATCTTGAACCGCTTTGCGGCCAGAAAACCCAGTGATTTTCTCAGTTCTTTTCTATTTATTTCCAAATTCGAGATATTAACCAGAGTCCAATTGCTTTGATGAAACACGGACATCGGACACCCTATATATCAATAACTGATTGGATAGCTCTGCTTTTGCTGCTTTCAATGATTTGTTTTCCAGAAAAAAAAATTATAACTGTTTTTGTCATAAGAAACGAAACAATGTGGTAGAAGAGGACTTTATATCTATAAGGAAAATGAGATAGGTCTCTTTCTGACACATTGGTTTTTTTGACTGACACATCTATACTTTTTTTTCTAAAAAACTGTTAGACATGAACATATTAAACCTTGTGTGTATCATTAAAATAAGCAATATTAATTTTTTTGGCTGGAAAACTTTTCCAGGAAAAGTACCTCTAGAAAGTTTATACAGAAATCAATTACTTTCATGAATAAAAAAGTTAGGAAGGTTTCCCCTTATTGCTCAAAATCGAGAAATATCCTGTAGCGGCAAAACGGTTGAGGGTATCAAAAGGCGGTTTGCAGTGTTTGCACTAATTAAGATTTCATAAAATTTGAGCCTCAGCAGAATGGGGGGTTAATTTTTTTGTATCTGGTTCAGAAATTGACATTTTATATCAAAATTGTCCAACCACCCTGTACCTTTAGGCCATGTTCCGTTATCAACTGATCGTGATTCTAGAATCCCCGTCCAGTAAATATCAATGACGTTACTGGCGCATTTAAAACGTCATTCAGTACTGAAAAAATATCGGAACGACGTCCAGTAAATTCAGTACTGACAGTTGTTATCGGAACATAGCCATACTCTTTAACGTATAAGTAAAGTAAAAATAAATTTTCAAAAAATCATTATTGATAATTCTAAGCCTGCGCCCCCCCCCCCTTAAGAAAATCCTGGATCCGCCACTGATATGTGCTGATTTAGGAGATAGTTAAACTGATCTTCAAGAAAGAAAGAAAGAATTTGCTTTATTGTCAGAAAATTTCACAATTTTGTGGACAAAGCTGAAAAAATAAAAAACAAAACATACAAATCCAAAAGCACAGACAAAACCAAACACTTGAACAAATAGTTCATGGTCAAAATTTGATTAAAACTAATAAACAAACATCTAGGTCTAACTGCTTATACTGTGCGAGTAAGCATAATATAGGTACTAAAAAAAACAAACAAACAATAACTTATAATAACCTATCATGATACAGGAACAAAAACAAAACCTGTGAGTAAGCTGCTCAAAATTTAGAATTAGGAAACCATAAACAACTCGCTTACTGTGTACAAGGCTCTCCTCAGTAAATACACCCTCAACGCCCGGCGAAATTCGAGAAAAGATGCAATGGACCTGATGTTAGGCGGTAGATGATTATGCATCTTTTTAGCATTATAAAGTATTGAACTTTTAACTAACTCTGAGCGCCGGATTGGCAGATAAAGATCCAACTCTGCGTTCCTCAGTAGATAATTGTGAGATGGCCTCTCTGAGATAGCTGATATTAAGTGCTTACGAATTAAGCAGACGGATTCGAAAATAAATAAAGATGGAAGAGTCAATATACTAGACTTGATAAAAAATTCCCGGCAGTGAGTTCTACTACCAAGTCCCAAAGAATAACGAAGAGCTCTCTTCTGCAGTCTAAAAATGCGTTCAAATTGAGACGTACAACACGTGCCCCAGAATGGAAGGGCGTAACGTAAATGCGACTCAAAAAGAGCATAATATACCATCCTGCAAGTTGCCGAGTTAAGCTCCCTGGAAACAGATCTCAGTGCAAAACAGGCCGAACTTAATTTCTTTGCTAAGGCGTCGATATGCATGTCCCACTTTAGAGATTTATCAACAACAAGCCCCAGGAATTTCACGGAATCAACGGCCTCCATGGTATTGTTATCCAGCGAAGCTCTGTAGGATAAAACTTTGGTTTTAGAGAGGTTGAGGCACAGGAGATTTGAGTCACACCATGATTTGATGGTGATTAAGTCACTAGATACGGTTCTATGGAGTTCCGTAATATCCGGGTTGCTCCAAGTGAAACTAGTATCGTCTGCGAAGAGACAAACTTTGCCGCTAATATCCAGACTAGCAATGTCGTTAATAAATAGCAGGAACAAAATAGGGCCAAGAACTGAACCCTGAGGCACACCACATTCAATTGGTTTACAAGAGGATATGGTCGAGTCCACCCTCACAAGCTGACTTCTGTTACCAAGATAAGACTTAAACCATTCGAGAGCCATTCCTCTGAAACCGTAGAAATGTAATTTGTTAATTAAGATATTATGATTAACACAGTCGAAAGCTTTGGAGAAATCACAGAAAATTGAGGCTGTAGAGTGGTGGCAGTTCAGGCTGGAGTATACATTATTGAAAAGGGAAAACATTGCATCATTAGTACATTTGTTACTTAGGAAACCGAATTGACTGGTAGTTAGAATATTATATTTAGAGAGAAATGATAGAAGCCTCTTTTTAACCAATCTTTCTATGATCTTTGATAGCGTAGGAAGGAGTGCAATGGGGCGATAGTTTGAAGGTAGCTCCTTATCACCTCCCTTATGCAGTGGGATAATTATCGCCATCTTAAGACAGTTTGGAAAAGCTCCATTTAGAAACGACTTGTTGATCAGAGTAGTAAGATGTTTTTGATGTGCAATCAGGAAGATAAGAGAACATTTTGAGGGTGAGTCCATCAGTCCCAGATGAAGATTTGTTTTTAATATCTTTGATTGTACTGCGAAGCTCTGGAACTACTACAGGCGTGAAGAAGAAACTGTGTAAGTTCACCTTAGCATTCGGGAGATATGAAAGTGGGTCCTGGGAAGGAGTTAAGGTATTCACTAAATTCGTAGCCACATCAACAAAGTAATCGTTAAGGATCTCAGGTGAAGTAGGAATTTTGCTAGATGAAGAAGCCTTATTCCTCAAGTCATTAACAATTGACCATGTTTCTTTTGCAACATTTTTGGAGTTTGCCAGCCTCCTATTATAATAAATGTCTTTGGCGGCTTTTATGGTTTTCTGATAGACTTTTCGGTATAATTGTACGTAATCATTGAAGAAGACGCTATCCGAGAATTTTTTTAGATGAGACAAGGATCGCATATTTTTCCAGAAGTACGCAAGCCACTAGTGGACCATGGTTTATGCCGTTTGACTTTGATGGGTCTGAGAGGAAAGGATTTAGTCGCCAGGTCAGATAGGGTATTTATGAATCTAGAGAACTTGGAGTCAACATCATCTGAGTGGACGACCCAGTCAACTGATAAGCAAAGTTGACTGAAATTTAAAAAATTTCCATCCGAAAATATTATGCCCAATTTGCGGGAAGCACCCTTACGTAGGGAATTCAATGAGAAATTTGTTAATACTGCTTCGTGGTCAGAAAACCCTGCACTAAAAATAGAACAGTTGACCAATTCTGGATCAAAAGATGAAGCGACATAGTCAATGGTAGTAGAACTAGTTTTGGTTATTCTGGTTGGGGAGTTTACATGCATCACAATCCTAAAGGAGTCGAAAATGGACTGGAGAGATTCTTGAGCAGCGCACACACAGGAAAAATTTATATTATAGTCACCACATAAAATTATTTTGCAATTCAAGGGCAAGGAGTCAAGCAAGCTCAGCAAATTCCGACAAAACATGTGCGCGTCTGTGTCCGGTGATCGATATAAACAAACAATATGAAGGTCAAAGCCACTATGATAGACGATGGAAAATTCAAATATTTTTTCCGATAATAAATTATCACACTTGGTTATTGCCGTAAAGTCATTATTAGTGGACATTATCATAGTGCCTCCGTGAGATAAATTACTTCGATTAAATCTAGCTATTGAGGTGTAATTTTTGACAAACACAGGTTCATCCATATTTAACCAGTGTTCAGTAATGGCGATGATTTCTGGAAAATTAAGCTCTTCTAATAAAAGAAATAATTCATCTGTTTTGTGTCTTAAGGACTGAATATTAATAAGAAATACACTAAGCTTGCCATCGTCCAACCTTACAGAGGGTGCTTGATCCTCTGGTCGGGTCACCTTATCTAAAAAATTTTATTATTACGTGGAGAGCCACTAGAGAAATATTTGCTCTGACTTTCCCTAATATTCTGTAACCGGAGAAGTTTCTCGGACGAGAAGTAAGACCTGAAGGCGGAGAGATCAGCGTCAACTTCAGCCAGACCGATGCCATACGCGTTGTGGAAACGGAAATATAACTTCCGCAATGAGTCCAAGTCACTAGGAAGTCCCTCCGAAGCTAACATTAATTTGATGCTGGTGTTAGTGTGCTTATCAAAACACACGGTGGATGGTTGGTCATGGAGATAAGCCAGGAATAGCCTAAGAGCTTTAAGAATGGCAGGGTCTCTTAGTCTAGCCAATAAATATCGACCATCATCTGTATCGGAAGCTCGCGATAATCGCACAATGGGTGGAGTCATCGGGTCCATGATTGATTCATCTTTTTTTCTACTTGTATCCATAACAATTTTTGTGCTGTCTAGTGCCAGGGACTTAGAAACAGCTATAGCCTCCCTGTCAGTGGTCTACTTCGGCCCTCCGCAGTGTTGGATTTGAAATGGTGATGAGACTGATGCTGTGGATTTACTGTAATTGCTGCCGACGGTGGCGATGCCTTTAAAAGTGTTGCAGATGAATTAGCAGTCTCTATACCCGTACCTGGAGGCCACATGCTTCTGTCCAAAAGCTGCTTTAGGTGATTTTTGTTTTGAACACCAACTTTGAAATCAGTGTGAAAGCAGTCTTTATTTTGGAGCATTGGAAAGCATCTGATAAACTCCGTGGTTCCAAGTTTTTCCTTTACAAAATGAGCAAGCTGTTTTGCTGTAAAAGGATGGGGGATTTTTGACACTACCACATAATGCCAGTTTTCTTTTAGGGCGGAATTCTGAGGTGGGGGACAGACTCGGGAATCAATGACCACTTGCGTAACAGGGGATGTCTCTTCACTATCGGTCTGGGTTGAAATCGACGCTGTAATTGACTTTTTTACAGGTGGCGGGCTGCTCCTAGTAGACGGTTTCTCTTTGCCTGCTAACTTTTCCAACGTAAGCGCCATTTGGTTGACACATTTCCTCAAATCTGCCATTTCCCTTGTTAACTCTTCTTTTGAAGAGTCATGTACCTGAACTTTTATAGACTCATCATGACCGTCCATGAAGATCGACGAAATGTTGCACAAGTCTCGTTTCATTTCCCTAATTGAATGGAATAGAGATTGTTGTCCACTCTCAGAGTACTCAGAATGGTGGTTGTGTATGTCATCCACTTTCTTGGATAAGTCGCTCCACCTGGAATCATGAACGCTTAAGGTGTCGTAGATTTCCGAAATGACCGGATGAAGTTTTTCACTGTTCTTAAGACATGCACCCAGAGCCTCTACAATTTCCAGGGGGATTTGGCCTTTCTGTAGCTGAGACACTTTATCGTGAAGATATTTTTTACGTTGGAGAATCACAGACACTACAGAAAAATCTAATATTGTGATACTTTTGTTGGCAGAGCATCTTTGTTGTCGTTTTATCCAGACCAGTGCAGCTCATACAGAAATGCCGGCGACATTCACTGCTACAGCGAAGTTTATACTTGTCCTCGTCAGAGGTGACTTTTTGACAGGAGTCACACTTAAACTCGGCCATTTTCGCACAGAGAAAAGCAACGACGCAAGGCTGAAGTTCAATACACGCAAGGTTCAAGTTCAATAATTTCACGGGAACATTACCGGTAAAACAGGAACTAGTTTAAAATTAATTTAGCGAAAGTACACGCACAGCGAACAATAACACTTCGATGTGTTGTTGGTTCAAAACAAAACATCAAACAAATCAAATCAAAACAAACAAAACAAACATTCAACACCCGCAGAGCCTACGAACGGAAAAACACAACCGTCCCGTACGACTGCTGAGAATAGAATGAATCAATCAAATGATTACAATATGCTTCATGGTCTTCATCCAGCTAGCCCAGATAAAATTATTTTTTTCTGCGTGAAACGCATTTTAGATCGTGTATTTACACATCTTCTTCTTGTTTTTCCATGTCTTCTGCAATTCTTGTAACAAAATATCCATAACAACATTAAAACCTGCTCGAACCATTCCAGTGGACGCCATTTTTCTACTGCGCCAAAAGTGTAGTGTGTGTGTGCGTCATTGTATATCATAACACTTAAAGGCAACATAGAGCCATTTAATCAAGTCTCAGGGGACTTTGTTGGTTGGAACGCTTAGATCAACTATTTATCTGCAATGAGGTGCCAGATCAAAGAAAGGTAGTTATGCTTATAAGATTGTTAAATTTTGAAAAACGAATACGGTTTGTTCGGACTTGGTTCAGTCAGAATCAATTCTGAATTCAACTGCGCTTGCGCATTTGTTCATATCGAACATAAATAAACAAATGCGCATTTGCAGTTCAATTCAGAACTGATTCTGAACTAAGTCCGAACAAACCTAATCCTATTAGCACCTGAGTTGCCAAGGAATAAGGATTTTGATACTCAACCACATTGAAAGATTACTTTAGTCCTGAAACGATTATTATTGCTGAGCTCAAAAAGCTAGGGGCACTATTCAAAGCGCCACAACCACGGAACAAGCTTCCAACCAAAGGTCCCCTACGAGAAACAAGGTCCACTACGAAAAGCAAACCACGGGCCAAGAATCCACGACATTGGATACACGAGCCCAGATACCACAACATGCGGAAGACAACGCCAGAACATCTACAAAAGCAATTGTTTGAACCAAGACCACATCTTTAAGACCAACCTAGGCCAATCGCTAGCCTAGATCCACGACATGGGATCCAACAACCTAGATACCACGACATGCGCGAAACGTCAGAACATCTACAAGAACAATTGTTTGGACCAAGACCACGAGATCTACAAGACCAACCTAGGCCAATTGCTAGCCTAGACCCACAACGTAGATCCACTACCTTCAGTCAAAGTCTGAGCCAATAAGCCTAGGCAACACAGCAGAAGACGTTGTCAGAACACAAGGAGTCCACTGACATGAAAGCAAAACCAGAACATCTACAAGAGTGATCCAGGCAAACAAGCCTTGGAACCACCAAAACGCAGAGAATCACCAACGAAGTAGAAGCAAACCGCAGACACTGTTCTAGTGTTCGAAGCCATGGAAGAATGGACACGCACAAAGAACCAATCACAAAGAAGAAGACGCCCGAAGATGAATAATGCAGTTTTAAGTTTTATTTAAAGTTTTTGTATTTTTTTTTAAAGTTTTTGAAGTCAGATACGTCTCCTCGGGCATTGTGGGGCCAATGCCTTCATCGGGAGGGGCATGTGTCAACCCTACATGGGACCACGGGCTATAACCAAATTCAAAACACTGAACCACGGGTTATAACAAATAACTGCAACTAAACAAGAAAACACAAATTATCCTAATCATAGTCAGCAAATATTGAATATAAAAGCCCGGGCCACACTATGGCAAATTAGTCGTGTCTCAGCGCTTCGCTGCAATCAGTAGGTGTTTAGAGACGACTCAAAGTTGGGGAACTATCTGGACTGATAAAGTTAATACGCTATCGTATCTCTATCAGGGCAGATACTCCCTGACGACCCAGGCTTTGACCTACAGTGAAAAGGCTTTCTAGATTTTCCTGTAGGGCTGGTTTGGTTATTTAGCTTTGCAGTGGTATACCCGACGTTTGACTGTCCGCCCTTTTTTTAGTCTCACCACCCGAAGGGACGTTATCTGGTCCCAGATGACGATGATGTGGTAATAACTAAATATTCAAGTTTCCGTAATCTCCGTCCTGTAACAATATATATTAGCTATTTAAAACTGTTCTGGTCCTCCCTTCCCGTTCTGCCTTTCAGGGTGAATAGTCGAGCTACACAGCGAAGCAGAGACGTTTCGTGACAGATGAGAATCCCCTACACCGCAAGCTACTTCTTATTTGTTGCGCTTATGGTTCTTGGAGTATCTTCTTATAAAACAACTTTACGGCCATGAGAATTGAGGCAACCCATCCATTTGGTTTAAAGATTACTATAAACTATCGTTTTATGTAGAAATTATCCATTGCAACGATCACATACCCGTAAGTATTGCCGGCTCTTGGACTATACGGAATTAGGATTTTTTAGCGACTAATTGTTTGTAACCATGTTATAAACGGTAACTGAAAATACGATGTACTTTCAGTTACCGTTTATGACACAATAATTATTATTAAGGATTTTTTTTTTATCTGTTTAGACCTATTTGGGTATTTTTGCAAAACTTCTAAAAAAGCACACGAGTAAGTATGCAAGCAAAAGCCAAAAAAATGACATTTCTGCATACTTTCAAACCAAAATAATTCAGGTAACATTAAAAGCGTCAATGGGGTAGTATACAAGTGATTTTCAACTACTGCGTAGTGATAAACTCGACATATCATAGCTATTTAGTGTAATCAGTTGCTCTGTGAAAACCGCAATACACTAGAATTTTGTTTTTTAAATTTCCTCTCAGCCCCGCCCCTACATGAAAATAAAAGTTCGTGACGTCGTTAGTTTTTCCAATCTGGCAACACATCACGGAAACAACGTGAACAAGTTACTGTGACAATGTCACATGTCGCACGATTCACACGATACCACACGTTGTTGAAACGTTGGAGTCAGCTGTCGTTTAGAGGCATTTTGAGCAGCGTTGCCAGATGGTCAGCGGCTCGAATACTATTGGTCGCCACTGTGGCGCTAAATTCAAATTACAATTGTTGTTCTCTGACTAATTCTATAGACACTATACTGGAAAATAATTCAGTATCCTACTATACCATCACCATTTAGCCTATAGAATAATATCAAGCAGTTATTTTACTTATTTTCATACATAGTATACAACCCCATCATTTTATCGCACGAGCCCTATATTAGAAAACAAGCCGGAGGCGAGTTTTCTAAAGGGCGAGTGCGATAAAATGTCTTATGAAACGAATGTTTTATACTATTTTTTATAAAGATAAGTAAAAAAGGAGTGTCACAAAGAACTTCTTTTCGAAACTACTTTTAGTGTCGAAAAGACTTCGATATGACACCAAAATAGAAAAAAGAAAATGCTGCCAAATTGATTTGGGAAAAATTGGAATCAACACCAAAATAGTCTAAAAGAAGTCAATGAATACATTGTTTAAAAATTAAACAATGAAAAACAACTTCGTAAATAAGTTATAATTGCAAAAAAAAAATCGGTCAAACGGACATTATCGTACCGGCCCTAAATGCTTTGATTGATTGACAAAAATAAGAAAAATATCACTGTGTGAAAGCAAATTAGTTGAAAAAACAATTGTGTGTCCTGAACTATCAAGGGTAAAAGGAGAATAAAATAAAACAAATACTTACGGTGTTTCAGCTCCACTCCTGCCAAGGTCTGATGGTCCAGGTTGATCATAGGCACTATTTTCAGGTACTGGAAGATCGTTGTAGCTTTCATTTTCTGATTTTGCAATGTCTTCATCATTGTCACTTTCATATTTTAGATTTTCAATCGTATCAAATTCATCTTGATCATGGACGTTGTCAGAATCAGAGGCAATACTAATCGGAGATTCTATGGCAGCAAACCGACGCGGCCGTTTTGCTGGTGGTTCCTCAGCTTCCTGTAACTGATAATCATATTAATTTTTGAACTTATTTTAAAATGTGTCAGGGTGTACCTCATCAAAAAAAGAGAATTGAGCAAGATCCGAATAGGAAGTATCTTCCTTAATTTCAACTTTTTCTTTGACTGCAGTCTCTGCCAAGGCGTTGATGATTAGATTATCATCTTTGAGCCAAGACAATAAAGTCTGTTCCGAGTCTAAGGCGGCATTCCGAAAATCGTAAAAAAGGTCCAACTTGTTTGAACATCCATTACAGATTCTCTTTGGCAGTCGGTCTTCTTCGGATATCTATTATTGAATAAATAAAATATGGTTAAAGATGAAGTTGAAATTTAACTGGATATTTTAATATTATGTATTTGAGTAAAAATAAATTTATGAAGAACTATTTTTTGATTCATTCATTTACAAGATTTTTAAAATATTGTCCAACAAACCTAAGGAGCACTATGGAGTGTGACAAAGTTAAAATGGCGGCCAGGTTTATACCTTGGTTTATATCTACCACAAGTTTACATTGCACAAATAACTAAAAATATTTTATGAAAACCAGATCAAAAAATATGCTATTGTCAACTACTTGAGTAAATACCACTCTGTACATCAATTTTAATAAAGTGTGTCGACGAGTCAGCATTAATTTGGTATAAATACCGCGCCGAAATCCATTACCGGCAGACTAAGGCTAGTGCAAAGTACCTCTAATGGGAAAAGCCCCTCTAGCTCAAGGCGTTTTCTCGCGTCCAATTTTTTGAAACTGGTTCAAAACTGTTTTGAAACAGTACATTCTCGCGATAAATCCATGACGTCACGTCAAAATTGGTTCAACCCGTTTCGAAATACAATCCAATCCACGTTTTCAAACTATTTTCTCGCGCCGAGAAATTATGACGTCATGGTGAAATTACTTAAACCAGTTTTGAAAAATGTTCTGAAACATTTGAGACGCGAGAAAACGCCTTAAGTCTCCTCCCAGCGCAAACTACCTTTAATGGGAAACGCCCTTCTGGGAGTATTGAACGCAGCAGACTAGGTCCAGTGCAAACTACCTTTAATGGAAAACGCCCTTCTGGACCTGTCTCAAACCCAGCTTCAATCCGTCAGTCACGCCAAGTGTACATAATACAGTGGCCTATAAGTAGTACGTCCCTCCGTAGAAGAGACGTCATGATACTATTTCTAGGGTAATATTATTATTATTCAACACATTATCTTATTATACCTATACCAAGCGAGTTTCTCTCTACCTGAACTCCACCGACGCCCCCAGGTCACGCTCCTGTTGTGACGTGTGACGTCCCAGGACGAAACGTATAGGGGTTGTGACACTATACCTACAATTATTTTAAAAAGCGCTCGCACAATCTACTATGCGCTCGCAACCGCAACAGAATTGCGAATTCGAATTAATAACCTGTTATATGCCATTTATTTACTTCAAAATCTTACAAAACATCGCTTTATCTGCGATTGACAAGAAATGTCATCATTTTTTATCGTTTGACAGGTGACAGGTCGCAAAACTTGAAATGCTAGTATTTTCAATGGTTGCTAAGAAATCGCTGGATAACAGTACGGGAATCATTTTTCCGGCCAGATAGTGATATGTTTCTATTCCAGTTTTTGAGCTGGGGCAAATACCTATATTAAAATAATGAAGTTTACAGCCCTCTACCAAAAAAGTTTACAAACATATAATTGAGTTTGTATTTTTCTGATAGTGAGTAAAATATGTTGAGTGAATTTAGGATAATCATGGCGCTCTAGTTGAGAAATTAAAATTCAATTTAGAAATAAAATTTGGACAAAACTCAATTTGAACGTGGTGCATTAGGACGTAAAACGATCTGTAGAATCCGAAAAACGATAAATATACAGGATGTGTCATTTGAAAACCAAAACTGCCGGTCATTGCCAATGAAACCGGAAGTCGGGGAAGCTTGTCAAAGATGCATAAAAATGGCGTTTCGTTGGAATATCAACCCTAACAAGTTTCGTTGATACCGATAAACAAATGAAAAAATGGCAGCTGGAAAGTAATTTCGTGGGCACCCGGTATATTCTTATTCTAACTCAATAAGGGTATTATTGGGTGGTATGAATAAAAACGAAGTATTTGCTACTACTACAAATAGAAGTATATTCTACGAAGTATTTACTTCACAAATAAGCATTCACTAATTTCCGGTAGTTTCGAAATGTAGTTCTACTTCATTTTGAAGTAAATTCTACGGAGAATATACTATTACTTGAAGTTATAACCTAAATTTCCCAGTTATAACACCAGCTAGCTCAAAAATATAATGATAAAGAAAGTAGTACTTACTAAACATGGGTCTCTTGGACCTGGGCATTGTTCTCAGCAGAAGGAATCAATAAAAGTCAGGTTCAAAACAAAGGACAATATTTAATTACTAAACCTATGTAGCTTTGGGCAATAGATCAGATAACAGGTAACAGTTGAAATGTAAGTAAATGTCTAACAATAATAATCAACATCAAAATATTACACTAAATAATAAAGTCGTGTTCACATAAGGTCAACGTATTGATTACATGAGGGCAATTAATCAATTACGCTAGACATTTAAACTTTAATTATAAATATGCAAAATCATCCCCTAAAATACCAGGTATACCAGGCGCAAGACGATTATATTTATAGCATGACAATGCCAAGAAAATATGTAACTAGATATATAATAAAACACTCTACCTTAGTAACATTCAACTCTTGAGCATCATTCTAATTATTATGTAAGAAATAAAATAGAGCAGTTATACATTACTCAATCCTGCTCGTAAAATGAAATCAGCAACCAGCCTGGAAAGGATGAGAAACGTTCAGAAGCTACATCAGCTGCTACTGCTACCCATTAGCTACGTGCATTGTGCACCAAACACTAGACTTGATTTAGACATCAACATCAGACACCGGAACAAGACACCAACCAAAAACAACGCCCTAGAAAAGGTATTCAGCCTTAGTTCCAGAACTATATTAAATTATAACTAGCTTTGACAGCACAAAGACTAGCACTAGACGGCCTCGACAAGCCGGGTCTACGAAGTCTGCACATTTAGAATGAACTTAACGTCACACAAATGGCGCTTTCATAATAGCCCATCATCTAGATTTTACTAAGCAAAACCCTATATTTTATTCCCTCCCTAATATATAAAAATAGATAAAAACATACCTTCCAACAATCACATTCCTACAACGCCTAAGGACATCATTTCCTCATCCGGCAACACCGTAATTGTCGAAAGGGCATATCTCCCTAATATCACCATCAAGGCACACGTATAAGACGGCGGAAAGGCAGGACAAAAATGGACATATAAGCCCTTGGGACCAACTCTCTATAAGTGACGAGAAACTAGGTAATAGTATGGAAATGTGTAGCCAAGAACCATGTGGTTCTTGGGCAGCAAAAGTAAGATAACTTACCAGTCACGTGGTCAAAAATCCCTTACAAAAAGGTTTGTGGAAATCCAAAATTACACGTGCCTCCAGCACAACTTGCGGTTTATCCAGTAAACCAAAGAAACGGATTCCACGCGAAAACTGTAGCCAAAATCCCTTAAGTACAAAGGCGAATCCTAGGACTCAAGCAGGCTTAGCAGCTAAAACGACCATTCAGGCTGAAAGTTGGGGTAGAAAAGACCGAAGAAAGAACTTGAAAGGTTCAATTTCCCCCCCTAATGACAAAACTGCAATGTCATGGTCAGAACCAGGGACGACTCGTCTCTCTGGGTCCGTTGCCAAAACTTAAAATAATTTCCATACAGTCCCAAAACACAATAGAACTCTTCAAAATCTCAACTAGTTGTTAATTTCCTCAGCTAAATTATAATTTACACAGAAAATTTCAATTCATGAACAAAACGAAGAAAACTTGATGTTGCTACAGACAACAACACAGTAACAATTCTGTGAACTACGCCAATGACTTTGATTTATCGGTGAAACCTTGACCCATTTACTCCAAGCACCTGTGCGACATCCCAAGACCGCTAAATAATAAAAACCGAAGTGTTCGGAGCACACAGCTGTTCAAGATCAAGTTCAAGTGTCAAAATAATAAATCATAACCCAATAATTAACGGATGGTAAACAAAGCACTGGGCCCCAATTTTTAATAAAGGTAAGTATTGAAATTAAATTCTATTTCATCTTAAGTCATCCTTTTACATTTCAGACGCAGTCCCACAAGGAATATTTCCCCAACAAAACAAGAATACAGGAAAACAGAAGCCCCCTGCCAACCTGTCGGAAAATGAATTGTTTATGTCCATGAAATGATTAAAATAAAAGGATATTAATTAAAAACAATCTTAGAGCTTTGGAATACA
Source organism: Ceutorhynchus assimilis (assembly GCA_917834065.1). Classification (NCBI taxonomy): domain Eukaryota; kingdom Metazoa; phylum Arthropoda; class Insecta; order Coleoptera; family Curculionidae; genus Ceutorhynchus; species Ceutorhynchus assimilis. The sequence continues at coordinate 9,452,938 of OU892286.1, read as the reverse complement.
ATATTAAATGAGAATTTATATAAAACTAGCAAATTGATACAGTGAATTTTGAACTGTAACAAAGTAGTAGCAGATACTTCGTTTTTATTCATACCACCCATAGTAAATTTCCGCTGCAAATCTAACAAAACTAAAAGTACTTCCTAACGCATTTAAAGTAGAGGAATTTCACATGTTTCTGGTTAGCAACTGCGCGCGATGTTGCATGATTATAATGAACATTTTCAAATAAATAACCCGTGTCGGCTCATCAGTGGTCTTGATAATTCATTATGACATTCTGGTAAATTATAAGAAAGCAAATAGGCATTGACAACATTGTCATTCCTTGTTCTCTGACGTCATCCTAAATATAACGTAAAAAACCTATAACAAAAAAATAAATTCCAAAAGAAGGTGAGGAGAAAATAAAGGAAAAAAAAAACAAAAAAATTTAAAAAATAAAAGTTAGAGAGTTATTGGACGTGCAATAAGGACAAGCAGTATTTAAATTAGCCTTATTTTGACATCTACGCATGCGCATTTGGGACCGAAAATAAGGATTCCCTTAATAAGGTTACTGCTTGCCTTTATTTGTGTATGGTTATTGCAAGGCACTAAACCATCACTAAACTACCCTTATTTCAAATTTCTGACATTTTGGACGACTTTGACGTTTCGCTTTTCGACGATGACGTAATTTTTTACTTATGGCGTTTCCGATTGGTAAATTCAGTGCGCACTGAGTGTATTTGCATCCTTTTAATCGACCTGTAGAAGAAAAAGACAGAAATAGAAAAAATTGCACTAGTTCCGCACTTTATTTACCAATCGGAAACGCCATTAGAAAATTTATTTTTTACAATAATTTTCCATTTTACTGTGGGTAATATCAAAAAATGGTTATCAGAGCAAATCACAAACAAAAATAAACACTTTTTGAGGCTGAAATTTATAAACATAGCTATCAACTGTCAAAATTCTGAATACAAAATAAGGTAATACTCTAGTACCTACTACAGTCTTCCAATAACTGTTTTTTTCTTGGAAAATAGTGCTAATGCACTAATAAAATAACGTAGATCCTTAATACTGCGAGGCAGTATTTGATAGTTCCAATAACTCTCTATTAACTTTAGTTAAAAATAATTGATAATTTAATAACTAGAATTTCCTCCTTTTTTTTGAATAACAGCAAGGCGGCGATTATTTATGCTTAAAATTACGAGCCTTATCTTGTTTTCATCATTTCATCCAAATTATTGCTTATTTGGACAATAGAGAGTTATTGGAACTATTAAATACTGCCTCGCAGTATTAAGGATCTACATTATTTTATTAGTGCATCAGCACTATTTTTCCAAGAAAAAAACAGTTATTGGAAAACTGTAGCAGGTGCTAGAGTATTACCTTATTTTGTATTCATACGTACTAATACCCATTTTTTTAATGTTACCTACAGTAAAATGGAAAACTATTCTAAAAAATAAATTTTCCAAGTAAAATTATGTCATCGTCGAAAAGCAAAACGTCAAAGTCGTCCAAAATGTCAGAAAGTTTATTGCCTCGAATCTTTATTTTCGGGCCCAAATGCGCATGCGTAGATGTCAAAATAAGGCTAATTTAAATACTGCTTGTCCTTATTGCACGTCCAATAACTCTCTACTATCTCCAGTAAGCCCATTCAAAGTGTTATTAAGTCCAATTTATAAACTTGCTGTCGAGATTCCGTTTGCGTTTATGTCGCGCACGTCGTTACCAATTGACGTTTTCAATTAAAAGAGATGGACAATAAAGTATGAAAACATCCATTTTCCCGCCAAAATTTGCTTGCTAGTCAATAGTCAATATGTATTAGATAATGACCTATTAACACAGATAGACAGAACAATAAACAATAATATCGGTTGACTACATGCCAGGAACCGCATCTCTCCCCACTACTTATTAATTCTTGTGTTATTTTGTATCTTTCTCTAACATGTGGAAAGCGATTAATTTTCCAAAGTAATTAGAGAAGCTACAAATGATTATAATATTGGATCAAAGATAAAAAGTATAGTCAGTTCTGATAACATAGAGCTTACGAGGGAAAAGCAAATAGCTGATGAGTTTAATAATTATTTTTCAAAAATAGGTAAAAAACTGGCTCAAAAAATAAAAAAACTCTGGGGTGACGGTGGGAGAGCAGGGAGGTAAAAGGGTTACACAGTCTTGCTTTTTAAGTCCTATCACTGACATTGAGCTTATTAGAGAAATAAATAACCTAAAAAACAACGTAAAAGGGGGAAAAAACGGTATTAGTTCGGATCTTGTAAAAAAATATAAAGATTACTTGATGCAACCACTATTACATTTGGTCAATGTTGTTTTGGGTACTGGAATTTTCCCTGAATCTTTCAAAACTGCAACTATAATAACATTAGATAAACAGGGAGACAAAAAAAGTACAAATAATTATAGGCCAATTGCCCTGACGAGTACAATAAGTAAACTTCTTGAAAAATGTATTAGACTAAGACTGATGAACTTTTTGGAAAAAAATAAGTTACTAAATGAAAAACAGTTTGCATTTCGGGAAAATTCCAGTACAGAAAACGCACTCTGTAGGGTAACTGAAACAGTTTTAAAAAAGCTGGACCAGGGGAAAAAAAATATAGGTATTTTCCTGGACCTTCAAAAGGCCTTTGACACTGTGGCCCACCAAATTCTACTAAATCGACTTGACAGCATGGTGATTAGGGGAACGCCAAATAACCTACTTAGTCAAATCGTATTTGAAAAGAAAGCAAAGTACAAAAATAGCGGCGGAAGTTAGCAACGAGGTGGATGTAGAATTTGGTGTGCCACAGGGTACAGTCCTTTCAACATTATTATTTAATATATATATCGATAGTCTGATGCAAATTCTGGCGGAGAATGGAGTGGTGTTCTGTTTCGCTGACGACTCTGCTATATTAATTTGGAGCGACGACTGGGAGAGTGCAAAAAATCTAGCGGAGAAAGCCATTCAAAAAATTAAAAGATGGTTAGACAACAGCCTTCTATCCCTAAATGTAGACAAAACAAAATTTCTCACTTTTGCACTTTCCTCACGTTCGCTGCCAAATTTCCAAAACCTGAAACTCCACAACTATGACTGTGATTTAAGCCAAATCTGTGTATGCAATAAATTAATAGAAAGGGTGAAATGTATAAATTACTTAGGGATCTATCTTGATCAATACTTTACATGGAAAGAGCAAGTTAACTATGTGACAGGAAAAATAAGTAAATTAATATATAAATTTTATGAGCTGCGAAATGATTTAAGTCTGAAGTCTGAGTACATTAAAGATGGTTTACTATGCTCTGGTTGAATCAATTTTGAACTGTGGGGTGGTGGTTTGGGGTAGTGCCGGGGTGACAATAATAAATAAGCTTCAGAATTGGGATGAAATTCTTGGCTCGGAAGATATTAAGGAAAATGTTATGAGTTTTTATGATTGATACATGTTTCAATAGATTTGTTCCGCAAAAAGTGTTAAGGTCAAATTTTATATTTCCTATATACTTCAATTGAGAATTAAAAAGTAACATATTCAAAAAAAAAGAAGCTCATAAAAAATTTAAACAAACTAGAAAATCAAGCGATTATAAACTATTTAGTGATTTGAGAGAATTATGTAAAATACAAACTCAAAAATGTTTTAGTGATTATATAAAGAATGTGGAAGAAAGTATAACTGGAAATCCAAAATATTTTTGGAAATTTGTACAAAATAAAAGAAAGGACACATACATACCCAATACAATGAAATTCAATAATCAAATAACTTCAGATGGCAAAGAGATTGCTGATTTATTTGCAAAACATTTTCAGTCAGTTTATGAGCCTACATTGTCTAATAATAGATATAAAAATTTTAATGACGTTCATGGGAATAACCTTAATATAAATTTAAACATTGGTTCACATATTATAAAGATTTCAGATATTCTTACAAAACTTGAAAATATTGAACTAAATAAGTGTAGTGGTCCCGATAATATTTCACCAAAATTTCTTCGTAATTGTGCTTTTTCATTGTCGAGACCTTTATGGCTAATTTTTAACTCCTCGTTATGTAAGGGTGTTTTTCCTGCAGTCTGGAAAACATCATTTGTTTGCCCTATATTTAAAAATTCAGGAAATAAGGATGAAATTGTTAATTATCGTCCTATTACTAAGTTTTCTTTGATTCCAAAAATGTTTGATTCTATTATAACAGATTTTCTAAATTCGCAATTGAGTAATATTATAATTCCGAATCAGCATGGATTTTATTCAGGGCGGTCAACTAACACCAATCTCATTATATATCATGATTGCATTGTCGGTGCCTTGGAGCAGGGTATGACAGTAGATTCTGTTTATACTGACTTTTCCAAGGCATTTGACAAGGTCAACCATGATTTGTTAATAGCAAAATTGTCGAATATTGTTATTCATGGTACATTTCTTTCATGGATTACTTCTTATTTACTAGATCGAATACAGATGGTTAAAATAAAGAATTTTTATTCATGTCCCATAAACGTAACATCAGGTGTGCCTCAAGGGGCGCATATTGCTCCAATATTATTTAATATATTTGTCAATGACATTTCAAAATGTTTTCACTTTTGTGAATTCTTAATGTTTGCGGATGATCTGAAGATTTTCAAGTCCATTAAAACCACTCTAGATGTTTTTGAAATGCAGAAGGATCTGGATAGATTTTGTGCGTGGTGCATTGAAAATAATATGTTCATGAACACTGGTAAATGTAAATATATTTGTTTTTCAAGATCCTTGAATGTATCAGTCAATGATTATTATTTGAATAACAGTCTGGTTGAAAATGTTGAATTGATTCGTGATTTGGGTATCGTGTTCGATTCTAAGATGTATTTTGTTAAACACTTTCAATTTTGTAGGAGTAAGGCTTTAAAATTGTTAGGATTTATTAAGCGCAATACCAAAGATTTTTATAATATAAACGCCTTAGTTACTTTATATACATCGCTAGTAAGATCGCAACTTGAAAGTTGCACGGTTGTGTGATCTCCATTCTTCCAGGTTCACATTAACCAAATAGAATCAGTTCAAAGAAAATTTTTATGTTATATTGCTTACAAATTGAATATCCCTAGAGATAATATTGTTTATAGAGACTTGGAAATTTTACTTAAATTACAAACATTGGATAAAAGAAGGCGGAATGCAGACATTATGACCCTATATAGGGTTGTTCATGGTTCTATTGATTGCTCTTATATTTTGGCAAAACTTAATTTTCATGTGCCTCCTAGAACTTTGCGTGGACACAAAACTTTTGAAGTCAATCAACATCGTACTCGTTATGGCCAAAATGCGGCAATTGATAGAATGATGAAAAATTTTAATGAATTGCAAATGGAGTTACAAGTTGACTTATTTAATGTATCCGAAATGAAACTAAAGAATTGTCTGAAACAACTGTGATATTATAGGTAGATTATCAAAAAAAGCAAGGAAAAAATGTAAAGATAGGAATCTTAAATTTGGAAGTTGTATAGGTCTTTTTTATATTTTATATTTTGTGTTTTATATTTTATATTTAATACTTTATATTTTATATTTTGTTGGCAGATGTGATAGTCCAATTTGTAGATGTTTCATGTAGTATATTAAATTGTTTAATTGTTAGAATCAGCTTTAAAGCTGTAAAGTTGTAAAATGGGTTGCCGTTGATAAATAAATAAATAAATAAATAAAGTTGCACAATGTGTTTGACAAATAAAAAAAAAAAAAAAAAAAGTTGCACAAAATTATATTATCAAAATTATGCTATTCAAAAATAAAAGGTTTCCTACTGAATTGCTCTTCAGAGAAAGCCAATTATTGGATATCAGACAGTTACACCTTAAAGCAGTAGCTAGATTTATGGTAAAAATACCATACTATAAAGAACCCATCAACCACGGAGGAAATACAAGAAATGCAGCGCAAAACCATGTCACAAGGCAAAACCCCAAGCATACTGCTTGCCAAAATCATATTTACTGTCTAGGTCCAAAAATTTTTAATTGCCTTCCAAATAATATCAAATATACTCCAAATGCAAAAAAGAAATTAGAAAATGGATCCTGAAAGTAATTATGTAATTAATTATGTAGTCTAGATTAGATACTATCTACACATAAACTTATCTCTATTGTTATTTTTACATTAACTACCACTGTTACAGTATTGAAATTAGTCATAAGTAGATGATTTATGTCCTGTTACTTTTTATTATATAAGGTTTAATATAAAAACCTCATAGCTACTTGTATAAGAAAATTAGTGCACACACAGTACTTTAAGTACCATCGTGCACTAAAGTAGAAGATTTTATATTTTGTAGTATATTATTATATATATTATTGTACGCTTTGTGCTATAAAAATGTAAACTGCTACAACAACAATAAATAAATAAATAAATAAAATAAATAGTGTATACAGGTGAAAATGAAAAAGAATTGGAAATTCTAATTAATGAGGATCTAGATAAATATCTCAGGTGGCTGTACTCTAACAAATTGAAAGTAAACATCGATAAAACTAATTTTATAATTCTCAGACAAAAAAATAAAGTAGTAAGTGATATTGATTTGAAAATTAATAATATTAAACTGGAAAAAGTATCAACTCTAAAATATTTATGTTTAATTGTAGACGAACATCTACATTGGCAATTACATATAAAAAAAAATTAAATAAAGTGAATCCTATGATACCTATAATTTATAAATGTAGAAGTTATATTTCTCAAAAAACAAATATATACTGCATTTTTTTTGTCACACCTGAGATATCTATTACCCATTTGGGGAACCTGTGGGAAAACCAACTTCAGTGAAATGCAAATTATGCAAAATAAATTCCTAAAAATTTTATTTAATTATGAGTATCTTACACCTACGAATGATTTTTATCAAGAATTAAATGTACCTAATTTAGAAAAAATATTGGAACTTGAGCAGTGCAAACTTGTATATAAAATACTCGATAAAATACTTAATGAACTACAAAAATCCAATCCATAAGCATAATTCATAATCATGATACAAGATCGCAGTCAAGTTTATATCTGACACATCAATTATTACCACCTAGATAACATACCTAACACTATTAATAGTGTTAATATAAGTTATTTAAATCTTGAGGCCAGAGATATTTAAGCACTGATTTGAGATGCAAAAAAAAATATTCAAAAATTGTTATATTTTGAATTGTTGATAAAGTTGTTTCAAAAAAAAAAAAAAACTTATCGTTAAGGCTTTCCTAAAATGTTTGCTGGAAATGGGCATGAACAACTTAGTTAGATATATAACGAGATATATAATACGTATCCTCCTAAAAAAAAAACTCACTTTCAAATTCATCCTATGGACATCAATTATAAAAACATTCAATTAATAAAAGGCATTGGATAGAGGTCCGAAAATTCGGATCTTTAGTGTCCATACTAAAGATCCGATAATTTTCGGATTTTCAATTTGTATATTAGGGGTACGAAAATTAATGAAAATGGGTGGTGCCAGAATTGAGTAGCGCTAAGTGGTATCACCACGTTCCGCTACTGCGCTGGCAGTCCGGTTCCAACAATGAGTAACAGATAGCATGATGGCGCCTCCAGGATCAAAATATTCCGGAGGTAAAATACCCGACCACTCGGATCTCCGGGCGTCGGGTGATCCTGGGGGTCCTTCATGCAAAGATATAAAGAGAAGATCAAAAACTCAACTCAGAATTGATTTTAGCAATATAAGAGGAATAAGTACAAATATGAATTCAGTTCACCAACATCTTGAAGAACAAAGACCTGACATCCTTGTTCTCACTGAAACTAAAATCAGTTCTGCAACACCTATTGTGAACTATCTTTATCCCGGCTATGACCTACACCACCGATTTCGACATAATTTTGGGATCTGTGTGTACATTAAAAATGACCTTTCATGTCATCGAGAGGAGAAGCTAGAACCAGCGAACCTTGATATCATATGGCAAAAATTCATCTCAAAGTCATCGACCAAGTTTATCTGCTGCCTCTACCGACCGCCATCTAACACCGAGTACCAAAACTTTTTCGCGACATTATCCGAAAGCTGTGATAGTATACAGTCAAACTATCCACAGGCGGAAATTGTCTTTTTAGGCGATTTCAACGTCCACAATATACCCTGGCTGAAACACCACAACAAAACAGATAACGAAGGCAGAGAAGCAGAAGCTTTTGCCATAAGTTGTGGTCTAACGCAGCTTGTCGATGAACCTACCCGTATCTCAGAAAGGGGCGAATTTGCAGCGCTTTTAGACTTGTTCCTAACCACAAATCCTGACTCGTACACAATTCAAGTAGATGCTCCACTTGGTTCGTCCGATCATAAACTTATAATAACAAAGTGCGAAATGCTCATCCCACCAAGCCAACAACCACTTCCTCGTAAAATGTGGCACTATAAATCGGCAAAATGGAATGACCTAAAACAGTTTTACCTGGATTTTCCATGGCAAGAGGTCTGCTTTAAAACAGCTGATCCCACTATTTGCTGTAATGAAATAACACAAGTAATCTTATCTGGAATGGATGCATATATCCCACATACAACTAAACATAGAGCTAATGCAAAACCTTGGTTCAACAGCCAGTGTCAAACGGCTGTACAGAAAAAACACAGAGCATATAACCTTTGGAAACGACAACAAACCGCTCAAAACCACACAGAATTTATAGAAGCCAGAAATAGTTGCAAAATTACTATTGACTCCGCTAAAGAAACATACAATCAAAGAATAAAAAACAGGTTGCTGAATTGTCCAAGTAGTTCTAGGTCCTTTTGGTCTCTTGCAAAAGCTGTTGGATCTAACTTCACCAAGTCATCCATACCACCACTTACAGATAAAAATAATCACTTAGCCACAACATCAGAGGAAAAAGCCAATATGCTGGCCCAAATGTTTTCCTCCAACTCCAACCTAACAGTGCCAAACGGAAAAACTCCACCGTTCATTGAAAGGGTTTCCCATAGTATGCCAGAGGTACCCTTTTATCACAGAGAAATACGAAAATCCCTTAAAAAGCTAGATACAAACAAAGCAATGGGTTCGGATGGCATTCCCGCAATAGTACTCAAAAATTGCGCCAACGAACTCACCCCAACTTTCGCAAAATTATTCAATTTGTCTTACAGGCAAGGAGTATATCCATCATCATGGAAGTCTGCCGCAGTACAACCCATTCCAAAGAAAGGAAAAAAGACAGATCGGTTAAACTATAGACCAATTGCTCTACTTCCGGTGATATCAAAAGTAATGGAAAGAGTTGTGAACAATCACCTAACCAAGTACTTGGAAAAGTACAAAATTATCAACGATAAGCAATACGGATTTCGAAAATATAGGTCAACTGACGATTTACTTACATACGTCACTCACTTATGGCAAAAAGCGATTGAGTTGCGGGGTGAAACAAGAACAATTGCCTTAGATATATCTAAAGCATTCGACAAAGTTTCGCATGAAAATCTGCTCAACAAGCTCAAAGCAATGGGATTATCGCCGAAACTTTGCACTTGGTTTGAAAGTTACCTAAAGGACAGATCCATTTATGTTGCACTGGATGGCCAGAACTCCAACTCTTACCAAATAAATGCTGGTGTGCCACAGGGAGCAATCCTTTCGCCAACTCTTTTTCTGATTTACATAAATGACCTCATAGATAAAACAGTAAATCCACTTTATTGCTTTGCAGACGATGGCAATGTAGTCTCCTCACTCATACCACCCACAGGTCTATCCGCACGTGAATTCCATCATCTTACACTAACTCAAATATCGCAGATAAATAACGACCTGGAGATAATAGACGACTGGGGTAACAAAAACCTTGTACAGTTCAACGCGCAGAAAACCCAAGCAGCTCTGTTTTCAAAAAAGACCAGCACCGGTGAGCCAAACATCATGCTATCTGGAAGTGCTGTCACATTACAGAGTCAGTTGAACATCTTGGGGGTTACTGCAGAGACCAACATGTCTTGGCACAGTCACGTGGCAGATATTGCTAAAAGGGCGTCCCAAAAGCTGGGGGTGCTATTTCGTACAAGACATCTGTACACACCAAGCCAATTGCTGACACTCTACAAAGCCCAGATTCGACCAACTATGGAGTACTGCTCACATTATATGGAGTGCAGCACCCAAACATACCTTAATGCTTTTGAACACCGTGCAAAAACGAGCTATCAACCTGATCAATGACCCCGCACTTACTCGTAACTTGGATGGTCTCGAACATCGCAGATCTGTGGGCGATTTATCTCTCTTCTACAGGTACTATCACGGAAAATGCTCTGAAGAGTTGGCACGTATGATTCCACCGAGAGTAGCACCTACCAGGCGAACCCGTCAAACAGACGGTAACCATGAATTTACTGTCAAACTAGAGGCACCAAGAACTTCATTATATCAGAATTCATATCTCTGGAGAACAGCATCGCTGTGGAATAAACTCCCTGCGACGGTTTTCCCTGCAGGTTACAACCTGAACCGTTTCAAGACCAACATGGCTGGAGACCCACTGGAAACATTCCAAAACAATATAATAAAAATTTATAATAAAAGTTTCCCACTGCGTAAAATTAAAAGAAAAATTAAGAAGTGTTGGGTAACACAAGGTATAAAAATATCTGGGAATAATTTACGATCTTTACATACAATACGCAAATATATAAATAGTGAAACATTTATCATCTACTTTAACAAATATCGGTCCACATACAGAAAAGTTATCCGACAAGCTAAAAATCGTTACTATATGAATAGGGTTTCAAGTGCCAGAAATAAAACTAGAGAATACTGGAGCATTATAAACGAATTGCGAGGAAAACAGAGCAAATTCAGCAACATTCCTGGACTCAGCTCAGAGGAGTTAAATAGTTTTTTCACAACAATAGCAGGTAACATCTGTCAAAACATACAGTCAAATGTCGATCCTACCAACTATCTAAACCCTGTGACATATGAAGATACATTCTCTTTCTCTCTGACAAATATAAGTGAAATAAAGCAGATACTGAAGGACTTAAAGAAACATAACTCTTCTGGATATGACAATATATCAGTAAAAATTGTAAAGAATTTACCAGAACAAGCATTACAGGTGTTAACATCAGCCATAAATAATTCACTGATTACAGGAGTATTTCCTAAATGTTTGAAAACATCTGTTGTGGTACCAATTTACAAGGCAGGAAACAAAAATGACCCATCGAAATATCGTCCCATATCATTGCTGAGCACAATCTCGAAAATAATTGAAAAGGTTGTAAAAAAACAGCTCACATTCTTTCTGGAATCGAATAAAATCATTGACAAGCATCAATTTGGATTCCAAAACAATATTGGAACAAACGATGCCATGTTTTCATTCTTGGAGGAACTTTTTCTGGGCCTAAACGATGGAGATGTGGCTGCGGCGGTGTTCTGTGATTTTTCGAAGGCATTCGACTGTGTGGATCACGGAATACTGCTGCGGAAATTGAGTCACTATAGGTTTTCGGGAGTGTGCTCGGGGTGGTTTGGGTCGTACCTTTCAGACAGGGAGCAATTCGTAAGAATAAACGGAAAAGAGTCGCAGATGGCAAGAATTACCTGTGGAGTACCGCAGGGATCTGTACTTGGACCCATTCTGTTCTTGCTTTTCATTAACGATTTAGCTCAGCTCCCAATCGCTGGGAAATCTACAACTTTTGCTGATGACAAAACAGTGTTGTGGAAGGGCAAGAATCTGGAGGAGCTTAAAACAACTATTGAGCAGGACCTTATGCAGGTGAAACGCTGGTGCGACTCAAATAGGTTATGCTTTAATACAAAAAAAACTAATATTTTGACATTCAAATGTTCTCTGGGCGAGGTGAGATTAGACAATATTCCCCTTGAACAAAAAACAACTAATAAGTTCTTGGGATTATATATAGATACACGATTAAAGTTCGACACACATATTGAACAACTAAATAAAAAATTAGCACAGAGCTGTTACATAATCAGATCTCTTGTTCAGGATCTGGGAAAGCAAGCTGCTAGAGCGGCGTACTTCTCTCTTATGGAGTCTCATATACGATATGGAATTGCTTTTTGGGGATATTCCACCCAGAAATCGGTCCACTCAGTCTTTGTTCTCCAGAAGCGGGCAGTGCGCTATCTCTGCAAGAAAAGTTGTAGAGAATCGTGTAGACAACTCTTTGTGCAGGAGGAAATACTAACAGTACCATCGTTATTTATCTTAGAATCAGTGTGTCTAATCTTTAGAAAATATTCTGGGACCACTCAAGAAAGAAATTATGACCTAAGACACAATAATCTTCCAGTTCCAATCCCAAAGTCTTCCTTAACAAAAAGTTCGGTGATTTTTGAAAGCATTAAAATATACAATCATTTACCAGGAGAGTTGAAAAATATTCAAAATTATAGAATGTTTCGAAATTCTGTGAAAAGCCTTTTAGTGCCTAGAGCCCTCTACAGTATCGCTGAGTATTACGACACTGGATTTTAAATTTTAAATTTAAATCTAAACTTATGAATGTTTCCGTTGTTATTGATATTTGCATTTTTTTATTTATTTTTTTGTTTTGTGTTTTATATTTGGTTTTTGTATTTTGTGTTTTATAATTTATATTATTTTATGTTTTATACTTTGTATTTTATGGTTATGTTTTTATACACTACATGTTAATGGCTACATGTCCGCACCATCCATAGTGGTGATTGGATAAAGATTTTGGTGAATTTAGTTTGTTTTTTTTTGTGATTTTATTTTTGTTTTTTATTCTTTAATAATATTATGACATGTACTTAGTGTAATTCTAGAATTAGGAAATTGCTTTGTCAGTGAGATACATATTTCTGGACAATAAAGCTTATATTATTTTGATTTTGATTTTGAACATACACCGACATTTCCGCACACTTGCCGCTTCTCGAGCGTGATAGGACATTTCCTTGCGAGTGCGCATATCCGTAAAAAAAAAAATGAAAATGGGTTATGTGCGACAGGTTATTTAGTGATTATGTCCTGGATCATGTTTAGTTCAGGGCTGCAGGCAGTTAACAAGACATAGTGCTTATTTTTCTACAAAATGTCTCTATTACAAAAAGGAAAAACGTTGAATTTCTTTAGTGTAGTAGAGGAGTACATTGAAAAAGTTGAACATACAGAATTTATATGTTTGTATAGAGAGACACAAAAACTATAGCATCAATGAAAAAAAAATGTCCCAATAAATTAGCCAGTGTCAATGAGAACTTGAAATCAAGGGACATCAATTAACTGCAATTGGACTAAAAAGGTCTAAGAAAAATAGAATTGTTTTATTGAAAAATAAAGTTCCTAAACTAACGCACCAGATAATGCTTAATGCAATTTTTAATACAGAAGATTTGGTAAACAAAGCATTACATAAAAACTTTAAAATTGAGAAAGAAAACATTCCTCATCACCAACAAATTGATCCACTTGAAGTAATACATGAAGATTGTTTACAGTACAATTCATGTCTTTGGTGGAAACATAAAAGTGTGCTGTTCAGTAACAAAGCTGCCTTCTAGTAAGAAAGCCTGGTTTTGCATGCAGTGCAGAAGGAACTAAATCACACCTCTTACCCTATCAACACTTATAAAAAAAAGTTATTTTGATTTATGTAAAGTTTTGGAAAAATAAAAAGGTTCTTAGTTTTGTTTTTTGTAGGTACTTTTCTTGTTTGAAATTGCACCAAGCAAATATTTTTGAGTAAACTTGATTAGCTATTCCACATAAAAAGGATTAGGGGATCCATTTTTTTAGTAATCCCTAAAAATACAAGCATTTTATCAGTTTTAGTAAAATGTTATACTATTCCTTATTTACAACAGGATTAGAAATAAACGAGGAAATAAAACATCAGATTATCAGAGTTCTCAATGTGCGAATGTCGTTGGTTTTTGTTCTCAATAAAATAAAGTTTAAATAGAGTAATAGTTCGAAATAATTATTGAAATTAGTGTCAGATTAAAGAGAAAGTTTTTCTGTGTTATACCCTAGTGAAATCAAGTTTGAAGAATTATTATTGATGGTGGAAATTCCGTTTTATAGTTTTTCTTGGTGACTATAATGTAGTAAAAAAAACCATATTCCTTATCGATTTAATTTGCATATCGCTTGAATTTGTTTATTTATTGGACTTCACTTCAACTGGATTATTGTTGACCTCACAAATGTACTAGCTATTGTACAATTAATTCTCGACAAGAATTTCAAATTGACGTTTTTTTTGTCCTACTGCTGAAATGGCTCTTACCTTTAAATGCTGCAAGAAGACACAGAACAACTGGGTCTGCATACTGTGCCACAATGTTTACCATAAGAGCTGCAGATCAAGACTTGCCAGAGATGTGGACATAATAAGGGATAACCTGGTTTTGTGTTCTGCTCAGTGCTCAAACCTGGCAAGAGAGTCAACTGACTCAACTGACTCAGATCCTGACGTAGTAGCAAGTCTAACGCAAATGATCAATGAGCTTAAAACTGAAGTTTTTGACAAAACAAACTACATTGATAGGTTGAAGCGGGAAAAGCAAACTCTACTGGATGAGGCGGAATATTCAGAAGATCGATTGGTTCGTGAAAATAGCGCCCTTAAACAGAGGCTGTCTCAGTTGGCAAGAAATTCGCTAGAACAAGTAACCAACGCTCCAAGGAAACTTGCTTCTTCATCAACTCAAACTCTTTTTCAAGAGGAAATTCTACTTCAGAATGACTCTCAGACTGATCCTTGCCTTGCGGGCAGCTCTGATGAGAAACAACAAGCCCTCATGATTGAAATAGCCGAAATTACGAATCTCAATAAACAAATGGCTACTTCAATTGAGACCCTTGATAATGAGAATCGATTTCTTTCGAGCGAGCTGGAAGACTTGAAGGAACAACTTGCCTGTTTACATGTTTCCCATGGGAAGCCGAGCGGGGTACCCTCTTTAAGCAGTAAGAGTGCACAATTTAATGTATCTTTGTTCGACGAACTATTAGACATAGATCCGCATGTGACTGAATCATCTAGCTCTATTACATATGCGCCGACTCCACAAACTGTACATGTTCAAGCCAACCCCAACAAAAAAAACAAGATACTGGTTTTTGGTGACGCAAGTTCTAGAGGTGTTGCTGATGGACTGCTAGGCCTGACTAATGAATACCTGATTTATGGAGAATGCCACCCTGCTATTGCAACTTCCCATATGACAGCCAAACTCCTTGGTCTAACGGCGGAATATGGTAATATGGATAATGTTGTAATAATTATTGATTTGGGTTCTTTTGATTTCCTTGATGCTTTTTATTTGGGGATACTATTTTCTATTGGTAAATGTACTAATTTGATTTTTTCTTTGCGATATTCCGACTGGGAATACAACAAGTATGTAAGGTTTGTTTCTCTTTGTCAACATTTCCTCAAATGCCAAAGTGCATCAATTAGAGTTCTGGATAACAATAGGGTAAATGGCAGATATCGATTGTCAAGGCATTCCTTTTTAAGTAATGTTTTGTATTATGTAAAGAGTAGCATGATTTCAAATCGCGTCCTCACACTCTCTGACTCCGGTGCCAAATGTGTGCAGGGCAACATTGTCAAGCTGTCAAATAGTGTCAAGTTGTCAAATAGTGAAGAACTTACGTGTGTAGAACTTAATGTTCCAATTACCCCTGTGGGTCTTGTAGATGGTATTGATCATGTTTTTTCATCTACTGGCGGTGAAAATGTGCCCAACAACCTAGCAATAAATATCTCGCAAAAATCTGATAGCTTGCCTTTTTTATGTCCCCCTTCAATAACAATAGAAGAAGGGTAGATTCAAATTCTAATTCTGTGTCAATACTTACCTTGAACATCCAATCTGTTCGCAATAAAATCAAAGAGTTTGAGGTTTTCTTGGAAAACTGCAACAGACCAGACTTAATCTTGCTCACAGAACATTGGTTAAAAAACTGGGAGCCTTTTCACTTGCCAAATTATTATATTGTCTCAAACTACTGTAGAGACTCCTCCAATGGGTATGGAGGTACAATTATTTTAATGAAATAATCATTCTCTTTAAACTTCAATATGGAGGAGGTTGACAAGTATGACTTCTTGCGTGTGGAAAAAGAATTCGAATTTTCGATTGCATTTAACAGAAAACACAATTTGTATTTAATTTGTATATATAGACCTCCAAGAACAAATGCTACAGGTTTTTTAGTGAACTTAGAAACCATTTTATTGGATTTACCGGTTAATTGTAAGGTCATTTTGTCAGGAGATCTAAATATTAACTTTATTGACAACCAATCACCAGCTACTCTGGCATTAAAGGACCTACTGTGCTCTTATGGTTTGTCCATGCATGTTGACTCTCCTACCACGGTGGCTGAAGATTCTGCTACTGTTATTGACTATTTTTGTACTAACTTATCCGAGAACGGGGTTAACTGTGAAATGGTTTCCACCCCTGGACTGTCAGACCATGAGGCATTGTAAGCCAACTTCTCTCTACTCTGCACAAAACAAAAAATACCCCAAAGATATGGGAGGGTTTTTTCAAGTCGGAATTTTGAAAGATTTAATACTTGTTCTTCCTTGGTGGACTGGGAGTGTGTGCTTGCTTCAGAAAAACCTCTGGAATTGTTCCATACACTGTTGCACAATACGTTTGCCAAGAGCTTTCCAGTGTGCAATATGAGAGCAAAAAAGCCCAAAAAAAACTGGATTACGAAAGGCATTAAGACTTCCTCAAGAAATCTTAAATCTTTACATTTCATCAAAAAGTTTGCCGATAGTCAGTATTTTATAAATTATTATAATGAATATCGGAAAATTTATAGGAAAGTTATCGGATCAGCAAAATTACAATACTATCAAAATAGAATCTCTAATGCAAAAAACCCTTCAAAAGAGGCATGGTCCATTGTGAACGACCTAAGGGGCAAGCATAGCCATGCACAAAAGTCAGCTGATATTCAGCCAAACATTCTAAATGAATTCTACTGTTCAATTGCGAAAAAAATTTCAGACAAGATAGAACCCGCCTTAGATCCCCTCAGTTATCTTAGCCATTCACACATCGATGAAACATTCACTTTAACAGAAACAACTGTAGAGGAACTTAAAATCATAATCAGAGACATAAAAAATAAAAACTCTGCTGGAATAGAGATGTCTGTCAAAATCTTTCAAAACTTAAATGATAATAGTCTCTATGTGCTGTCACAGGCCATCAACAAATGTTTTGAGGTTGGTGAATTCCCCGACTCACTTAAGGTTGCCTTGGTGGTCCCCATACATAAAGGTGGCTCCTTCAAGGACCCAGCTAACTTTAGACCCATTTCACTTTTAAATACCCTGTCAAAAATAGTGGAGAAGGTGGTGAAGAATAGACTGACTGTGTTTTTATCACGTAACAATATAATTAGCGATTGTCAATTTGGATTTCAGTCATCTAAAAGTACTAGTGATGCTGTATTCTGTTTCCTGGAGCAATTGTATTTGAAACTGAACGATAGAGAGGTTGCAGCTGCGGTTTTCTGCGATCTCTCTAAAGCGTTCGATTGCGTTAGACATGACATACTCTTGAATAAAATGTATATTTATGGAATTCGGGACACTTCATTGAAATTCTTTACCTCATATTTATCAAAAAGGACCCAAATGGTTAATAACAGGAGTTCCATATCATCAGCCTTAGCAATTGACACAGGAGTTCCACAAGGTTCTGTCCTGGGACCTATTTTGCTTTTGATGTATGTTAATGACCTTTTTGAATTACCACTTGAGTGTATGTTCACTGGTTTTGCTGACGATATTACGCCCCTTTGGCACCATAAGGACCCACTGCTCTTGAAAGAGATTGTTTCTAATGACCTCCATCAAATAAAAGCATGGTGTGATTCAAATTTTCTAAGTTTTAATATTGAAAAAACCAAAGTTCTCAGTTTTAAATTTACATTTGATAATCTTCAACTTGGAAATCAGTCAATCGGTCTCAGTCAGGATACTAAATTTCTTGGAATTAATATTGACTGCAATTTAAAATTTTTCCAGCATATAATCAACTTAAATAAAAAAATTGCAGCGGGAGGCTATGCTGTACGCCAAACGTGCTATGAATTGGGTCAGTCTATGGCTAAGGCCACTTATTTTGCTCTTGTTGAGTCCCACTTGCGCTATGGAATTGCTTTTTGGGGGAACTGCAGTAAGTGTTTGTTTCAATCAGTGTTTACTCTTCAGAAACGTTCTGTTAGGTATATTTTTGGAGCAGGTCTCAGAGATCACTGCCGAGAATTATTTAGGAGGGGGGGAATGTTAACCTTAGTGGATCTCTTTATCTTAGAGACTGTCTGTTTAGTTCACAAGAGGTACCAGGGTACTACACATGCGCACTCCTATCCAACAAGGAACTACAACCTGATACCTTTGCCTATACCAAGGTTCTCTCTAACTCAGGATTCTCTGATTTATAAAAGTATACAAATGTACAATAAACTACCATTAAATTTAAGAACGGATCAAAATTATAAATCTTTTAGAAATAAGGTTAAAAGTTTATTGGCAGATAAAACATTTTATTCTCTTGACGAGTATTTTGATGACAACCTTTAACAGGATCTTGTGTCTGTATCGTGATGTAAGTGTCTAAAACTCAACTTTATGTTTTATGTTTTATACTACTTGTAGGACAGGGTCTACCTGATTTAGTAATAGATTCACAATGCCATAATAACTGATGTGTTCTAAATTTTAAAAATGTTACAAATTTACTAATAAGTACTGAATTTTTCTTTTATTGTTAGTCATTTTACCACTTGCTAGTGCCACTGCTGTAGTGTCTTTTTTACTTGTTATCTGTTCTTATATTTTATATTATTAAGGATGTTGCTTTGTCAATAGAATGTACTATAATTTTCTGACAATAAAGCATATTTGAAATTTGAAATTTGAGATCTATTTTCGGATCTTCAATATTACCACTTAAAGATTCGCATTTTCGGACAAATTGAAAATCCGAAAATTATCGGATCTTTAGTATGAACCTCGGTATGAACACTAGAGATCCGAATTTTCGGACCTCTATCCACTGCCTTAATAAAAATTTAGCAAATACTAAAATATTTTAAATGATAGAAGATACTAAAAACTCGACTAAAAATCTTTCACAGTCCAAGGCAATACCTTAACAATACTGACAATACCATGATATTACATGCAGTAATACACAAATACCTTACAGTATTAGACCTTATACTGACAGTACCTTACAGTAATAGAGCTTACACTGACAGTACTTGCAGTACCATACTTTCCGCAGTACTTGTACATACATTTAGTCAGTGGAACACCCCTTGGTACAGGATGCCCCATGCCAAAACCTAGGCGAAACCTCGCCTTGCATCTATCGACTAAAACCGTATAGAATAAATAAAATAGCAACTTACCTTAATGGGTAATAAGCCACTAATTTTAACTAATAGTTTATCACTTCGATCTTCGAAAATTGGAATATTCACTTGCTTTTGATCTTCCAGTAAACAAAGTCTGCACATTAGAGACATTTCACTAAGACTAGCCATTTTCGCTCAGGCTCGGTGAAATTTCCTCGGAGAAAAAATATAAAAGTTGTTGATTGTTGATCTATTCTATTCTTACAACATCAACTGTTGATCAACAATGCAAAAGCAAAATAATTTAAAAAATTCATTCATATATTCTCAAGACAAAACGAACACGAAAACACTTGTTGGACGTAGTCAAGTGACAGACGAGTGACAGTGACAGTGTATGTGGTGTGTTCCGTTTCCAACCATTAACCCTTTTCACGTGGCTCCGGTTTAACAAACCGCAACATACCGTTCAAATTCGAGTAGTATCGATCAAGTCACTTTGTAACCGGGTTATAAAACGGTAAGTCATTTCTCTAACCAGTTCGGCGATATGGTTACGTTTAAAGGTTAGAACAAAAATAATAGAAAGTTTCTACCTACCTATAATAATCAATTGACGAACATGGAAGCAATTAAAGTAAAAAAAAATAATAGGAAATTTTTTTTTCAAGATACACGGAAAATTTTAGTGCAGTTACTAGAAGGTAAATCAACTTATTATAAATATTTGACAGGTAGTTGGATTGCTTAAATTTTAAAATACCATTTTTTTAACCGTTCGTTTTCAAGTGGCATTTTCACGAAACGTCATCAGTTGACATACCGCTACTAACCGTTTTGTAACCCGGTTAGCCACGTGAAAAGGACTATTAGTTATTCGTTCTGTAAAGTCGGTTGTCCGAAGAACCGGTCTATGGAAAGAGGTTGCTGTCGTTGTAGTTGTTGAAAATGGGTACGTCAAACTTGTCACCGAAGCTACCAGTTACTTACAGTACCAACTTGGTACCAACTACGCTGAAATGCATTGTCCGAGTTCAAAACACTATAGGTCAAAAAAACGAATCCCCAAACGTTGAAATCATCTTTTTCACATTTAAAAGTGACGAAAAAAAACTTACACACAAAAGCAATCTTTTAAGGTCTACGAATGACGTCGCCATTATCGGCTGCTAATAGTTATGGCGTCACTCGCAGACCAACAGCCGACTCGAGAATTGGCGAACGTGCGCCTATTAGGGTAAGAAATCCAGTCAGTTAACGATTCTTGAGAATCACAAGCAATAAAGCAATTATTTTTCGAATTAAACTAGTGACATTGCAACTAACTTTAAGGGTCGGTTTCTCAATGACTGTATTCCTTTTACATGTTGAGTTTCTCGAAGCTGCTCAATGT
The DNA here is from genome assembly GCA_917834065.1 of Ceutorhynchus assimilis. Classification (NCBI taxonomy): domain Eukaryota; kingdom Metazoa; phylum Arthropoda; class Insecta; order Coleoptera; family Curculionidae; genus Ceutorhynchus; species Ceutorhynchus assimilis. The sequence goes on along the minus strand of OU892286.1, from coordinate 9,432,083 downwards.
CAAAAACTTGAACGTTCCTTTTAAAAGTGCGCTAAGCACTCGAGTCGCTCATAGTGCGTTCCTCTTTCCCCTGATGCACCTAAGTTGCAATAGTTCTTTTCACGTGGCTCCGGTTCAACTAACCTGGCTGCAAAACAGTTAGAGAAATGACATACCGTTTTCTAACCCGGTTACAAAGTGACGTGATTGATACCTACCACTCGAATTTGAGCGGTATGTTGCGGTTTGTTAAACCGGATTAATGGGCGCAAGAAGTCCCTTCAGGTAATGACGGTAATGGGAATATTAAGGCGATTTTCAGCCTGGAATGATTATTATTTGGTTATAACCAATGCATTTCCGCCGTCGCGGTTTTAACCAAAGTAGGGGAAGTTGTGATGTCACATATCAGCTGATTTGCTTTTGGTATTTACCACTTATAACCGATTATAACCCAGCTTTGGACTTGGGTTAATCTTTTCGTTACAGCTTTTTGATGTTATTGTTATTATTTTTGGAATTTGTATTGGTGTTTTGTGATTTTGCAGTTGCGTTGTAGCCTGGCACAATGAAAAAAGTATACATTCACTCACTCACTGCAATTCACCATGTTTAGATCAAAGTTTAGATCATCCCCAAAGAAAAATCTGTTCGATAAACGAGACTAACGAAAGATTCAGCTCTATTTTTTGTACCTAAACAAAAAAATATTATTGAAACGAAAAAACAGATGAGAATAATAAACAAAATCCTACACTGCTATAACCAAACCATTTCAGCGGTCAGTTCCTGGGGTTATGATTCTTCAATGGTGGGGGGCTATGACGTCACACTTGGCTGTCAAAGTTGTCAACCAAAAGAATAACCACGGTATTTACCGATTAATAATCATTCCAGGCTGAAAATCGCCTTTAAAAAAAAATGGTAAAATCTGAATTGTGTGTTTTGGAGTGAGTCCGAGGAGCTCGTTTGGTGTAACTCGATGTATAAAAGGAATACAGTGAATAGCGAGTCACCCCGGTTAAGCAATTCAGGGGTATAATAGGTGGGTTCGGCTTGCTCACTTCGTGCACTCCGAGTGACTCCATTCGCACTCCAGCCGTTCGGGTATTGCTTTTTGACGTATTAGGGGTAACTCCATTAGCGTTCGACTATACGGAGTGGAGTTAATGGAGTTCACTCCAAAAGTTCCAGCTCGGAAAGCGAATTTTTTAGAGTAAGCATGCGCAGAAGTGAAATGTGGAAACTGTCAAGCTTGTTGGGTCGTCACGTTGTGGTTATAGTTATAAAAAATTAAAATCCTTTATGTGTGGATGCGGGAATTGGTAAAATCATCGAATAAAATAACTGATCTTATTTCAAAATTTAATAAACATGATGGAAAAATTTCCTTGACAAAGTTAAACAGAGGCAAAAGCATCATATTTCTCATTATTTTCGAAGAATTGAAGTTAATTTATAATACACGAAAGACCAAAGATTAGCGAAGACAAAAGTGAAGAAAAATTTGGAAACACCTGCAACGTTGTAAAGTCACGGTTGACTGTTATAATAATGGCAGTGGATAGAGGTCCGAAAATTCGGATCTCTAGTGTTCATACTAAAGATCCGATAGTTCTCGGATTTTCAATTTGTATATTAGGGGTCCGAAAATGCGAATCTTTAGTAATATTGAAGATCCGAAAATAGATGTTTATTTCTAAGGCCGGAGTTTCATGCATCCGTTTTCCGACGAAATATGTCCGACAAACCTATTTTGACATATTTTTATACGATTAAGCTTTGTTTTGGTTTCACTCAGAACTAGTTCGGAATCATTCTGCACATGCGCATGTTATAAAACGCGTTTTCGTTTTTTCAGAATCGTAATCGAACTGTGTTGACAGTGTTTTGGTTTATTTAAAACTATTTAAGAACACTTCTGCACGCACGTACATGAATCTATAGGTAATTTTTCGTGAGGATAAAGCCTAGTACTCATAACAGCAAAACTCGCTCTTTTTTGGAATTGCTTCGACAATTTGACGTTTGATATACGTATAAAACGACAAATTGTAGAAGCAATGTCAAAAAAGAGCGTCCCGCCTTTTTTTTATTATTTTCAGGTCCCGCTTTTCACGTGAATTGTTCCGGTTTTCCCGCTTTTTCCACCCAATCTTCACATTTAGTGCAAAAAACGCTCATTTAAAATCAACGCAAAAATAAAAATCGAATAACGAGCCTGAATCGCAAGCATTTTATCAAGGTCTGCGGCTGACGTAGTGATGTCACTCGCAGACCATGTGGCAAAAACCATATTATAACATGGTCATAGAAACAGTATAGTGTTTTACTCGTCAAAAATCATTTTTTGCAACTTGCAAACATTACCATGCTGTTTTCGTCACTCGGTAAACAATATACTATTATTAGAAGAAATTACAAATATGTATCACTATTAAAACTTGATTTGCATGATATGACTTTTTATATTTTTCCCGTCATTTTTTTATTTATCATTCCATTCCTTTTTATTTCAATCATTCGCCTTAATATACAAATAACAATAACCTGTTAATAATACTGATAAGATCTAACAAACTAAATTTGGACGTGGCTCCAAAAAATTTGTTGCGCTTCTGTTCAAGGGGGTCCATAGGGGGTGGAACACATTGGACACTTGCCCCTCCACCCGTTGCACTCTGGATAAGAATAGTTCCACTTCCCACTTTTTCATTTCATAGATCTGGCAACCCTGATCAAGCATAATCGATTATGCTGGATTATGTGATGTGTCAATTGCGTCATACTCCCCCGCCATCAAATTCAGGGATACTCGAGGATCAAGAACACTTAACTTCTGTGAGAACAGACCGAAAATCACCTTTTCTACATTTAAAATCGACGAAAAAATTAAATAACAATAACACAGCCTGAATCGCCAGCATTCCATGGAGGTCTGCGGGTGATGTCACCATTATAAGCTGTCTATGGTGACGTCACTCGCAGGCCCAAAATTTGATGGGGAGGCAGTTGGGGGAGTATCACAAAATTGAAATATCACATAACCCAGCAGATTATACACTTGGCCAATTATAAAACTGGTACGCATTTTCCTATTGTGTTATTTTGCGTAAATCGGCCTTTTTCATCACCTCAACAATGACAAAAAAAGTCAAGTCAGTGTCAAATTTAAAACAATCACATAAAAACATGTTGCATTTACATTTGTTCAGCTTTGACGTTGTTAAAAACTGTCTGATCTAAGTTTTTCAGAACAGACTTTTTGTTGTTAAGCTTGATTCACATTAGGCAAATTTAGAAAATATATATAGCCTGTACCAATTTTATGTTTGGCCAAGTGTACTTGAGCTGCTTTCGGGTGCCACCCTTCGAGCGCTTCCAAGTTACTCCGGCTACAGTTTGACCTGTTCGGATTCATGCGTTCGAGCGCAAAACGCATAAAGTATGACAAGTCACTGACAGGTGTGAAGTTTCCTAGGAGCACCTGAAAGCGGCTTTTGGTGCGTACGATTTGTCTGAACCAATGAACTATAACCAAAAACTGGAATGCGAACACATATTGACGAACGTGAAGCCTAGTGCCGCTGCTGCGGAGGGGATACCTGTTTTTGTCGCACTCATTATGTTAAATGGCGGAAATTGCTTCCAACACGTATTCCAATTGATGAAACATGTGAAGGTAAATATGACAAAACTTTCCAAAACGTCGTATGTCAGCGAGCAACAGAAAAAAACAACATTCCCCTTTGTGGCATCTGTCTTTCATGGCTAATTTTTTTTGGCAGATATGGCAATGTGTGCGCATTCCAGTTTTTGACTATAGTTCTTTGGTCTGAACCGGTTAGCGTTAGTGCGGTGCAGTTATGTTTTGGAACGCAACCATCTGAACTACACCGGAAAATGTACGCTGCACGTGTACGGTACGAATGGTGTAAAAAGTGCGTCATTAATGAGGTCAGGGTAAAAAGTGTCAGTAGTTCGGACTTATCGTACTCACCATTTGATTAACCCTGCGCTTTTATTCTCATCAAATTTTACCGATGGATCCACCCTTCTATGGCCGTCATTGTCATTTTCCATTCACTAAACAAAGATAGCTAACTCATCGGTAAAGTCACCGATGAGAATAAAAACAAGAGGTTATCCTCAAAGTTGATTATCCTTGCGAAAAAATGCCTTGTGTCACAAACACTGAGCGACGAATGTTTTTCTTGACGCATTTTAATATTGGGACGTGCAATGTTCGCTACATGATACAAAAACGTGGCCTGTGCACAAGGAGAATACTCACTTAAGGAGTGCTTAACGGTTTCGTTTTTGTTAAACGCGGCCATATTGGTTTTCAACCACTGCCGACGTCATAACTAAGTCGTCAGCTATTTAAACAACCTACGTCAAGGCGAGAAACGCCATGCTGCTTACGTCACAACTGGTTGTTTGGCTTAGGGGCGTAGAGGGGGGTTTGTTACACACAGGCCTCATGAAAATAGGCCATCCTGTAGTAGTAGTGTGTATCATCCTTGGCGTGTGCAGCTTTACGTGGATTGCGTCGCGTCGCATGTGTCTCAATGTGCGCCTTACCTTAGGTCAATTTATTGCAGGTTTTTGATTTGCACTGAAGCTACAGTAGCAGACTTTGGTATCACCAAACAACCTTAAGTTTGGGTAGCACCTTTCGCCCGAGTGTCTTACAGCCATTTGTATTGTTTTGATCCTTTTTTACCATTTTTTTTTTCCGTAAAGTCAAAACTCAAAACGGTAAAGAGTAGTACATGCATGTATGCAGGTGCAACTCTTGGCAGAATTTGTTCCGCTGAAAGTTTGTCTGTGTATATACAGGGTATACCATTTAAAACGAAACAGGCTAAATATCTGATACCACTTTCATTTTTTTAAAAATCGCTCGTACACGTTATTTGATTGTGTGACTATTTAGAACATTTTCAGCACTAACTTAATCATGACATCAAATGAAAGATCAGGGATGTGCCGTAGACTATGAAATCTACTTTACGCGGTTTGTCTACTCGTTGTCTACGTATTGTTTACATCCACTTTTTTCCATGTAGACTATGTAAAACAACAACAAAAAATTTGAAATTTGAGTAATTTTTTTGAAAGTTTGCATTACATTAAATTTATATTGTATGAAATAAGACATTATCTGCAGTTTAATTAACATTACAAAGCAAAAAACAAAACAAAGCAAAAACAGAAACATAACCTTAAAGGCCTGCCAACTGTCAAAAATTGTATACTTCACGCGTTGTCTACATATTTTACACGTTGTCTACATAGATTACATAGTTTACATTGTCTACGCGTTGTTTACACCAGACGTAGACAATCTTTGTTTACGCGTAGATGCCCATCTCTGTGAAAGATAATCGAACGCTCTTTTAAAAGAGGTATCACTCGACCCCTTGTTCCATTTGAAATAGTTGGGATTGGTCCCACCCCGCTTAGAGGATTAAAATTGAAGTGCTAACAATGGTTGCAGAAAACTTCCCTCTTTGAAAATCAAATTACGTCTACCAGCGATTTTTTTGAAAATATACGTGACTTCAGATATTTAGCCTGTTTCGTTTTAAATGGTACACCCTATATATGTAATTGCCAGTACGATTTAAAATTACATTAAGGATTTTTTAGCAAGTAACCGTTTGTAACCGTGTTATCACAAGCTATAGCCGTACTATTTACCCTCACCCCTAGTGTTCTATCAAAATTACCTCCACTAATGGGGGGATTATCAATTCAATGATCAATACGCATAAAGTGTGTTTTTTTTTAAAGATAAAAGTCAAAATTACATTACGTTGGCAATACAATGTAAAATTGTCAATGCTTTCAAATTTTTTATGTAGAAAAGGCTTGTGTTGCCAACATAGTTACTAAATTTTTGACTTGGGGAATTATCTTTAAAAAAAAAAAACAGACTTTAAATTGAAATTCAAAACTGTTAAAAATTTACTCTTTGTGTAGGTACCTATATAAAATGAAACAAGTACACATTATTTTTTTATCATTAAGAAGTATATTTGCTAGGCCCAAGGGAACACAGACTGTGTAATCCTCCCCTTCATTGTTTAAAGTTACTTCTGTTAAAATTTCAATATTTTCTGCCATGTTGATCCCTAGGATCTCCGAGGAATGGATTGGATACTATACGTTCTACCTTACTGAACGTTTTTTTCACCTTTTACGTTTAAACTAACAACCAGAAACCCACATCCACGTTTCGCAATAATATTTCCTTATTTTTGGTTTTGACGTTAGAGTAAGGTAAACAAACCCAAACCGTCCATTTCCATCCGAATATAGAACTATCAAATGTTTTATAACCGCCAGTAACTCTGAAAATATCTAACCGTTGAACTTTTAGCAAGGCAGCGGTAATAGGGGAAGTTTTTATGACGTCAATAGGAGAAATCAATGACGTCACGCATTTACAACTCGGTATTAAATTCAGTTCCTTACCTATGTAGGACCTGGGTTACTGCATATACATATACAGGGTGTCCCACGACGTTTCTCCCAGGTAATAACTTCGGAACGCGTCATCCAATATAATTGAAATTTTCAGGATCTAGGTGACATTATTATCCAATTTCACCAGTTTTGCTTGAATTTCGGTCAAGTGACGTCATCTTTAGAATCTTAAATGTAACTCATGGTATATTCTGGCATTTTTCGTTAAAAAATTAAATTATTACAGTTGAACACCCGATGATGCGTTCTGAAGTTATCATTTGGAAAAAACCTCGTGAGACAACCTGTATACTAACGTATACCGCTTAAAAACGAATGCGCACCATTCTGTGCATCGGAATAAAAGAAGATAGAAGAATCGGCCATTTTGACCTAAGCTTTGACATTAATGAAATAATATAGCGAATTCCATTTTCCATTGGTAGAACCAGTGCAGAAAAAAATGTATTTTTACTTAGATCAGGAAAGAGAGTGGATACCGCGCATCCTATAGGCGCATTGATTCGATTCTGGTACTACGCCGCCATTGTTTATGTGGCAGACAAAGCGAATGCAGTGTTTGTTATTTTTCGTGTAGTTTCCAGAGATATGTGAGGGAAATAGGATGCGCCTAGACGACTGCGCATCCGATTTATTGGTAACGCATAGGCGGCCGCCATTTTTATCACTTTTGACTAGTTTTTACTTATGCCATTTTCGATTGGTAGACCTAGTGCAGTTTTTTTTTTATTTTTGTCTTTTTTCTCTACGGGTTGATGAAAAAGGATGAAAATACACTCAATGCGCATTAAATTTTTCAATCGAAAAACTAATAGTTTTTACGTTGACAACTTTAAACTGACAGATTTTTCACAACATAACCTTACTTTTGGTCGGTTACAGAATGTTGTTTTTAGCGATTTTTCCTGCTTTTCCTGAGATATTTTTATCAGAATGGTGTTTTAAAAGATTTCTTTTTGTTATTTCTGCTTATTTTTAAACATTTTTGGAGTTATGAGTTGTTCATAACCTATTTTTTTCAAATCCGAATTTGACAAGTGATAAAAATGGCGGTCCTTCAAATTCGGTCAGTTGCGCAGGATGGACGCTTATCCTATTATAACCAACAACTCTCCCATATCTCTGGTATTTTCCAGTGAAAATCAGCAGTTAATTGAACAAAAGTGAATTTTACGATGGTGAATTGTTCAGCCTATGGATTTAAAAGTCGCAGCGAGAAAAAGGAAGCAGGATATTTTTCTATTAATAAAACCTGTTTAAAAAAATCCTGTCTTGTCATGTTTTATTTTATATATCAAATTGTCGCGAAAAATGATTAAGAATGCAGAAAACTATTTAAATCGCACCTCATAAGGTATTTTTATTAATCTGTAAAATTAAATTTGTTATTATTAATACCTTAAAATTAAAATAAATCGATAATTGAAAATTATCGGCGATGTGGCAGGTGGTAAAAAATGCCCTTGAGTTGTTACGCATCCACTCTCTTCCCTAATCTAAGTATTTTTATTTCGTTCTTATACAAGCTGGTAGAAAAAGAAGCCAATACACCCAGTGCGCATTAACCCTTCTAATGGAATTCGTTATGAAAGTTACAGATCACTGTGTAATAATAGGTCTGTTTCTGCAGAATCACAAACCAGTCAGAGTGAATTTCATTGGTTTAAACTAGCTTTCTGACTATTTTCAAACAATGAAATTAGTTCTGTCTGGTTTGTGATTTCTGCAGAAACAAACCTAATGGGTACATTCAGGCGGTCCCAGCGGCTTAGCTTAGCCTCTCAGCAGGAACTTTTGTAACGAACTTACATAATTTTCCGAGTATTTTAATGATTACTACCGCGGTTCTAAATTAATTACTTCGACCGGATTAATTCTACATGATAATTTATTTAAATAAAACTCGTGACCGTTTGAAACCGTACGATCCAATAGAACCGAACACCGAACGCTTCACGCATTCGTCCCGCATCGCAGTGTCTCGGATTTCCCACTGCGATTCCCACCTTTGATGCCCGACGACCGATTATAAAAGGAGGAGCGCGTCCACAAACGGACACTCTTCTTCTTCTGTTTCAGGTACCAGTAGCCCAGACCACCAGCGCCTAGACCACCGACCACCGAGGTGAGCGCCGGCTTGGATTCCGCTCCGACGTCGTCAGTGCCGTCGCGACGCTTCAGTAAATCGTACGATCTGGGTGAGTGGAACTACTTTTTATGAGCCTGAACCGATTTTAAGCCTGGAAGCCTTTGAACCGTGTAGCTGGTATAGTGCTAAAAAGGCCTCCGTGGAGAACAATCCTGCCGATTTTCCTGATTTTTGCATCCGAGACGGACAATTATACCGCCACTTTTGGGATCTGTCCGATTTAACCGAAAATGAGATGTCCGACCCGTGGAAACTTTGCGTACCCAAAAGTGCCCGAATGTCTGTCCTGGAGGAAAATCATGACTCTCCTATATCCGGACACCGAGGTATTGCTAAAACAACCGCAAGGATTTGTAGAAAGTATTACTGGCCGGGTATGATGAGGGACATAGCTCGATATGTCAAAGCCTGCCTCCGCTGCCAACGCTATAAGCCATCACAGCAGAAAACTCCAGGCAAAATGCAACCGTCCCGAAATTCCCAACCGTGGGAAACCGTTACCACCGATCTGATAGGACCATTACCCCGATCCTCAAAGGGAAATAACTGGTTAGTAATGTTCCAGGACCGTTTCACAAAATGGGTAGAATGCCGACCGATTAGACAAGCAACAGCCCGAGCTGTCAGTCAAGACCTTTTTGAGCAAATAGTCACTAAATTTGGATGTCCGCAAACCGTTCTAACCGACAATGGCACTCAATATACTGGTCGACCATTTAAAGAGCTCCTACAGGAAATGGGTATTGCTCATCGCCTTACCCCAGTCTACACGCCGCAGGCAAATCCTGTAGAACGCACAAACAAGACCATAAAGATTATGATTGCTCAATTTTGTGAAGAAAACCACCGTAAATGGGATGCACACCTGTCCGAATTGGTCTTTGCTCTGAACAGTTCAAGACAGGATTCAACCGGCTTTTCACCAGCTTTTCTGAATTTTGGCCGGGAGATGGACCCACCGAAGGCTTTATACCGTAGTTCCGAACCGGAGGATATCCCCGATGAGCTATCACCTGCCCATGTGGTAACTCATTCCGATCGCTTGAAACGACTACAGGAAATCTACGAATTAGTCCAGGTCAATCTCAGTCGCGCTTTCACGGCCCAAAGTCATAATTACAACCTTCGCCGACGTGACTGGAGATGTCATATTGGAGACAAAGTTATGCGAAAGGAAAACCCACTCTCCTCTGCCGCCAAGGGTTTCGCAGCAAAACTGGCACCGAAATATTCCAGACCCTATACCGTAACTAAGGTCGTTTCGCCCGTAGTGTATGATTTGAAAGACGGTACAGGCAAAAAGCTCTGCCGTGTTCATATTAAAGACCTCAAACCGGCGTATGTTCGCGCATAATCATCGCTTGTTTTTCTGTTGTAGAAAACCATGGATCGAAGAAATTTCGTCCCGACCCGGCGACACTTTTCAAGCCCCGACAAGATGGCCTACTTCGACCGGATTAATTCTACATGATAATTTATGGACCTGCAGAGTTTTTCACCCCCGCGTACCGTTACCGTCCCGCGTAACCGTTCTGTATAAGCTTGCGCGTCTACCGCCGCATAACCTAAAAGGCACGCTAGTATTCGTTTACACACTCGCTCTCTCTCTCTTTTCGTCATTCCTTTCAATATTACCTTTTTATCATTCAAATTACGTATTGCATCTATTATTTTCCGACCTAATAAACTTAATATGTTGGTTTAATTTCTGTGTTTCATTTTGGGGAAAATGCGCATATTGACCTCTGGTTTTCCGTCTCCAACTGTTTAAAAGCTACCTAGAGCACGTGGGCCCTTAACCACATTAATCCTAAGGGTGGCGCCCGAGTTTTCCGAAAATTCCGAAATCTCTCTCACCGGAAAACCAAAGTAGCGCTACACTTTATTCTCGAAACCAAGGAACAGCGTTCTCATAAGAACGATTACTCTGTCATTGTCAATGATATGCCGGACGATAAAGAGAGAATCTTCGTTCCAATGAGAACGCTGTTCCTTGGTTTCGAGAATAAAGTTCCTGCTGAGAGGCTGAGCTTAGCCGACCTGTACCCTATGTCTTGCGTTATTGACATTTGACAATGTGATTTGACATTAATTTTAAATAATTATTTATTATTTTGTTTATAAATATGTTGATTGTGGTTTTCAATTGCACAAAACCTTAGAGATTTCAACGTATTTTTTCGAAGTTGGATTATAAAGTTTGTGTATATTATTTTGAAAACATTATTCAGAGGTGCTCGACATCTCAATTTATAACAATGTTACTTATAAAGATGTCATTTTTGAAATTCCCGCTAAAAATGTGGGGGATAACTATCTCTATTTATCTTATTGGCGAAATATGGAAATCTTTCCTTGTCTAAAAATTATTATATTTGAGGTTAGGAATATACCAAACCTAACAGCAATGAACTGGAGAGAGAAATGACAAATGACAAATGCCATACAAATGCCATATGCCATATCCGACAACCGTCGGTGCAATTCCTGGGGTGCGATTTTCGAAACCATTCGAGTACATTTCGTACACAAAATTTGACTGACAGCAATGTAAATTGAATGAGGAGCAGTCAAATTTCGTGTACGAAATGTACTCGAATGTCGAATGCTTTCGAAAATCGCACCCCAGGTACGTGTAGTTTATACTACAGTGACTCTATTACCCACAGTGGCGACAATTGCTGTCCTATTTTTGATTGGTTCTAAAATCCCATATATTTATATTGAAAACGCGGCCATCTTGTTACCACCTATCGCTTATTTCAAATATAAATATATGGGATATGGGTGAACATCCATCATAAAACATGGAAAACAACGTATTTGATAGACCTAAATAATAGTCATCAGATACGTCGATTTCAATTTTATATGATAGATGTCCATTTAAATCCTATATATTAATATTTAAAAGTAACAAGAGATTGGGAACAAAATGGCGGCGGGACCTCTATTGTCGCCACTGTATGTAAAGGTTTATTTAGCCACTGTAGTTTATACTAGTTTATAGTTCAATGAATTAGATACATGATGTACTCAATTTGTTGCCAGTCTAGTACAATTGTACTAGATCTAGTACCTTTTCAAAGAATCTGGTATGTTAGTACGTTTGACTTCAAATCTGGTATCTTTTTGTACAAATTTCGACACATAAACTTTCAGATTTTATGATTTTGGTATCGATAATGTCTCGCTCGAACCCTAAATATGTTTCGAGGGCGCGTTCACAATTACGGGCTTCGGCTTTATTTGCCTCTCTCTTTTTTATTTTCTGAACAAAGAACGAAAATGTCTTTCACAACAATTCTCCCAAAACCGTGTTTATGAAAATATGTGGATAATATTTCAAAATTTACTATAGGCTTTTTCGGAAACGCTCATCCGATAAACCAGTTGATGTTTTGTGTCTTTTTTTCAATCGTATTCATTAAAAAGAGATTAAAGACTGCTGATGATCGGGTTAATCAGATAAGCGTTTCCGAAAAGGCCTTATGTTTCGATTTGTATTATTTTTTGAACCCAACCTCAACATAGAAAAAAATCTAGTACATTTTCACGAAATTCAGTACATTTTTCATAAAATTTTAGTACGTAACGTGAAAACATTCTGGCAACGTTGCGGACATCTACTTCAGGCTTCCATTCCCATGATCGATTTCATATGCATGAATTTTTGAAATTCCCAACTTCAACGTCAAACTTAATTGGGATTGCTCCAGTGTATGTTGAAGTTGACGCAATACAATATTTCGTACTTGGGCTTTTTGCCTACCAATCCCTCCATAAATCTCGAGTACATAGGTACTATCACATTTTTCTAAAGCCTGTTTTGAAATACGAGACCGTTTTCATACATTTCAACAAAAAAGCTGAATTGCAATATTTCAAAAACTAAGTTGAATGGAGGTTTGGTATTGAGGGGTTTTAATAAAGTTGGGACGCTGAATTAATTACGATAAAAATAAAAATGGACTTTCATTTAAAAAAATCAAGTTACTTACAACATCTTAGAATTGGTAAAGTTGGCAACATTGCAAATCCCACCATTGAAACGAGAATTCCCAAAAACCCTGGTAGGAAATATGGTACATTGCTCTTAAGAGCGTTCAGAAATATTAAGCTGTTTTCACACATAACGACAACCCTGTAAAGAGATTTTTTAAACTGAGGGAGGTTGCCTGATAACTTTTATGACGTAATCTGTATGCCTAGACGTAATGTAAATCTCCATAAGGCACCCCAGATGCGTCATCAAGTTACCCATTACCAGACAACCTATTAATTTTGGAAACCTTGAACCCTGCATATGTTCGATATGAACAAATGCGCCAGCGCAGTTCAATTCAGAACTGATTCTCTGAACCTGAACTAAATCTGAACAAACTAGCGAAGTACCTAGTTACCTTTAAAATGAAATTAAATTTTGAATGAATTTTATTTCGAATATTTTGTTTCAAAACAAAAATATTGGTTTCTAAACAAAAGTTTTTTTATTTGAAATTATAATTATGCAATCGAAAAATACAAAACACTGCAAATTATTAAGTAGGAAAGCAGTAGTCGCATAAGGACAAGTAAAAGCCGATTAAATACTTACCGACGTTTCGCCTTTTTAGTAATGGTTCATGGCTTCTTGCTATACTATACAATGTACATTAACAAATTCAAAGATATAGTGGTAATTTCGAAATAGATACCTGCAATCTTAGTGCCAACTATTGGAATTTACTTGAATGATTCAATTATCTATTTTTAAAACAAATCTTCTGAACAACGAAATAAAAAACAAATAGGACCTACTTTGTGGAAACCTAATCAATTTTACTTACTTGACATGCGCCTGACAATAGCAAATACTAGGGAATTTTAACAGAAGTTACAATATGTAAAATAAGCGATTTTTTTTTAAAACGTCTACTTTATCGTACTGTTCTAGACCCGGAACTAACGAGAGGAAAGAACACGGCAGAGAAACCCTCGATCTAACATTCTTCAAAAATCAGAACATATTGTGTCATTTTAATAAATAATAATTGTCCATAATCAATAAAAGTTGAAATTAGGTACCGTCTTTGTCCTTGTGCTAAAGTTTTAATTCCACACACTATATTCAATCAACACTATCTATATTCAATACTGATGAGCTTTTGGTTAGTTAGCCAGTCTGCCAGCAGGTACTGAGGTCCCGTAAGGGATGCTACTCAGCTACAATTATTATTTTGAGCCAATATCTCTTTGCTTTGTTTGCTAGGAAAATAATCGCTCGTTAGGGTACACTTTTTGTTAAATACATGAAGAATACACATGTTATAAGTGGTCGGTATTTGTGGGCAGAAATAGGAGAGCTAGCAATAGTTTTTGATATTCATCCTGATGAAAATGGTTAAAAAAACTTATTCAAAACTACTGAGTTTTGCTTATATTTTTATTTATAAAATTAAGGATAATTTACTGCCTAATGATTAGAATATATTTCCCAACATTTCGCGTTTATGGATACAAAAACAGAAAATAATTTCTATCTTAATATTAAATCAAAAATATTTGCATTCAAGTATATATTCAATGAAGGATTGTATTCTTTTATACAATAATTTTGAAAATTCCATCAAAAATCAACAAAATTTTAAAATATGGATGTGAAACCTCTTGAGGAACTATAAATAAATATAGTATTTTTACAATAAACAGTTCATAAAAATTAACACTAAATACTTATATATTATATTTAAATATTTAAAAATATTCATAATAATTGTAGGTATATGTATATGTAATAGAAGTTGCTAATAAATGCCTATCTTATCTTTATCTAATACTTGAAGTTTTACACTTTCAAGCTTAAATATTTAATGATTTTATATACGGGGTGTCACGCGAGTTTTAATTTAATCTTTTTTAGCCAGATTCCTAAAATTATTTCAATATTTCAACATTCATGCGTTAACATTCTTGCATCCTTACGAGAATTCAGAAATTATTATTCAACCATCCGAGGCAACAATTAAATCCTGCTTCAAAAGATGATGTGATTGATGCACCAATAATGCTCTCAAGAGAACCTACTCTTCTGAATTTTAAAGTACCTACTTTCTGTCAATAAAAGTAATAGCTTTTGGTAGGTGAGGTTCTGTATCAAATAGTTGATTAGCAAGAGAGGTTACATGTTTTCTAATGAATTATTAGCGTTGCATATGATCATATCCAAAGTTATTATCTACACCTTTTTTTTTTCTTCTAATTTTATCGAACTATAAATTACATTAAAATTTATCGAATGTTGTTTCAAATTAGTCTAGTTTTAAATTTACCGTTGCATATGTTGCATTTAAAGTTCTTTTCATCCGAGTGTCTTAATATGTGTTTTTTCAAATTACCTTTTTGTTTAAATTTTGCTCTGCAAGTGTCACATGCAAAAGGAAAAATACCCAAGTGTGTTAACATGTGATTCTTCAAATTCCCTTCCCGTTTAAATTTTGCTTGGCAAGTGTCACATTCGAAAGGAAAAATATCTAAGTATGTTGATAGGTGAATCTTCAAATTGCCTTTTCGTTTAAATTTTACTTTACAAATGTTACATTCAAAAGAATGAATATTCGTGTGTGCTAGAATGTGAAGTCCGAGTGTGTTGACATGTGATTCTTCAAATTCCTTTTCCGTTTAAATTTTACTTTGCAAGTGTCACATTCGAAAAGTTAAATATCCGAATGTTTTACTATGTGACTCTTCAAATTCCACTTTCGTTTGAACTTTGCTTCACAAATGTCACATTTAAAAGGATAAATATCCGAGTGTGTTAATTTGTGACTGTTCAAATCCGATTTTCGTGTAAATTTTGCTTTGCAAGTGTCACATTCAAAAGGAAAAATATTCAAGTGTATTAAAATGTGATTCTTTAAAGTCACTTTCCATTTAAATTTTGCTTTGCAAGTGTCACATTCGAAAGGATAAATTTCTAAGTGTGTTGATAGGTGTCTCTTCAAAGTGACTTTTCGTTTAAATTTTACTTTACAAATGTTACATTCAAAAGAATGAATATCCATGTGTGTAAATTTGTGACTGTTCAAATCCGATTTTCGTGTAAATTTTGCTTTGCAAGTGTCACATTCAAAAGGAAAAATATCCAAGTGTTTTAAAATGTGATTCTTTAAAGTCACTTTCCATTTAAATTTTGCTTTGCAAGTGTCACATTCAAAAGGATAAATATCTAAGTGTGTTGATAGGTGTCTCTTCAAAGTGCCTTTTCGTTTAAATTTTACTTTACAAATGTTACATTCAAAAGAATGAATATCCATGTGTGTTAATTTGTGACTAATCAAATCCGATTTTCGTGTTAATTTTGCATTGCAAATATCACATGCGAAAGGATAATAATCCGAGTGTTTTACTATAATATTATTAAAATATGGATGTGAAACCTCTTGAGGAACTATAAATAGGTATAGTATTTTTACAATAAACAATTCATAAAAATTAACACTAAATACTTATATATTATTTTTAAATATTTATAAACATTCATAATAATTGTAGGTATATGTATATGTAATAGAAGTTGCTAATAAATGCCTATCTTATCTTTATCTGATACTTGAAGTTTTACACTTTCAAGCTCAAATATTTAATGATTTTATATACTAACGCGAGTTTTAATTTAATTTTTTTAAGCCAGTTTCCTAAAATTATTTCAATATTTCAACATTCATGCGTTAACATTCTTGCATCCTTACGAGAATTCAGAAATTATTATTCAACCATCCGAGGCAACAATTAAATCCTGCTTCAAAAGATGATGTGATTGATGCACCAATAATGCTCTCATGAGAACCTACTCTTCTGAATTTTAAAGTACCTACTTTCCGTCAATAATAGTAATAGCTTTTGGTAGCTGAGGTTCTGTATCAAATAGTTGATTAGCAAGAGAGGTTACATGTTTTCTAATGAATTATTCGCGTTGCATATGATCATATCCAAAGTTATTATCTACACCTTTTTTTTTTCTTCTAATTTTATCGAACTATAAATTACATTAAAATTTATTGAATGTTGTTTCAAATTAGTCTTAGTTTTAAATTTACCGTTGCATATGTTGCTTTTAAAGTTCTTTTCATCCGAGTGTCTTAATATGTGTTTTTTCAAATTAGCTTTTTGTTTAAATTTTGCTCTGCAAGTGTCACATGCAAAAGGAAAAATACCCGAGTGTGTTAACATGTGCTTCTTCAAATTCCCTTCCCATTTAAATTTTGCTTGGCACGTGTCACATTCGAAAGAAAAAATATCTAAGTGTGTTGATAGGTGAATCTTCAAATTGCCTTTTCGTTTAAATTTTACTCGATCAAGACACCCAAACCTAATGTAAAATATTTTAGATTTCCTTTCATAAAGGGTTTGTCACAAAAAATAAACAGATGTCTTAAGAGCAATGACATTAAATTAGCATTTTATAACATTAAAACAACAAATATTTTTTTCACACCACTAAAAGATAAAACACCCCTTGATAAAAAGAGTAATGTAATTTACAAGATCCCTTGCCAATGTAATAAGACCTATATTGGCCAGACGAAGCAATATTTACACAGTAGATTGTTACAACATAAAAATGATTGTAGGAGTGATAGACACTATGACGCAGATAGAACAGCATTATCAAAACATCGTTTTGATACGGGTCACCATTTTTCATTCGATAGTACAGAAATTGTGGATATAGAACCTAATTACTCTAAACGACTAATCAGTGAGATGATTCATATCACTCTGAATGATACGGTCAACCTCAGAACAGACACTAGAGGACTGAACACAACATATAATTATGTGCTTGATTTATATAAAAACAAAAATAGTTTGTGATCAAGGATATTTTATCTAATTTTTTTATATTAACTCAAAAACCATGTTAGTATTGTCATTTTATGAAAGGTATATTTTCTAGTCATCAAAGGTGATATTTTTCAAGCAAATAGTGATATTTTATAAGTTATTGTTCAATGTTTTCTTTGTTGTATTTCGGTTTCTTGTTGTGATATTATATTAATTGTGTAGGGATCTAACATGCCATAACATTGGGTTTCATTATTGTGATTTTAATGATAAGTACAACTCCAGTCAGGTTAGGTGGATTCGGGTAGTATAATAAGAATTGTGATAAATTCGTCCTTTTCTAAATGCTAATGAATAGAATCAACCATGAGGATTTTCGAGCGTAAAACCGGACGTCGGCTTTGACTGGTGTACTGTGGATTTCGCGTCGTTCAAGACCAATTGGTAATGTATGTGGTTCGTTGTTTATCTGTTGAAGGTTGTCGACCGGTCGAACGCTTGAAACCTCCTTATATTAACTGCTGACAAAATTCTAACATAACCTCACATTGCAATTGATATTTACTTATTATAATAATTGATTTGCTAGATTGGCTGATTTGATGATTTTTAATTCCAATCACCATATAATAAAACCAATTGGGTAATTAATAACACCAAGGATGTCTACATGCCTGAATTCACCAACACTAACATTGGTCTGGAGTTGCTTAACCGATTTCTAAGTAAGTTTCTTTTTTGTCTTATAAAAATTTATTTGGTTTTACAATTGTGTCCTGTTGCTCTTTCAGGGCTTGAAAAAGTATATATATTATACGAAACGTCGCCAAAAGATAAGTGGTTTTCTTTACTCCTTATTCCCATAACCCATGAAAAAACCAAATTTAAATTTTACCTTACAAATGTTACATTTAAAAGAATGAATATTCGGGTGTGCTAGAATGTGAAGTCCGAGTGTGTTGACATGTGATTCTTCAAATTCCTTTTCCGTTTAAATTTTACTTTGCAAGTGTCACATTCGAAAAGTTGAATATCCGAATGTTTTACTATGTGACTCTTCAAATTCCACTTTCGTTTGAACTTTGCTTCACAAAGGTCACATTTAAAAGGATAAATATCCGAGTGTGTTAATTTGTGACTGTTCAAATCCGATTTTCGTGTAAATTTTGCTTTGCAAGTGTCACATTCAAAAGGAAAAATATTCAAGTGTGTTAAAATGTGATTCTTTAAAGTCACTTTCCATTTAAATTTTGCTTTGCAAGTGTCACATTCGAAAGGATAAATATCTAAGTGTGTTGATAGGTGTCTCTTCAAATTGCCTTTTTGTTTAAATTTTTTTTTACAAATGTTACACCCAAAAGAACGAATATTCATGTGTGTTGAAATGTGTTGCTTTAAATTCTCTCTCCGTTTAAATTTTGCTTTGCAAGTGTCACATTCAAAAGGTTGAAAATCCGAATGTTTTACCATGTGACTCTTCAAATTCTCCTTTCGTTTGAACTTTGCTTCACAAATGTCACATTTAAAAGGATAAATATACGAGTGTGTTAATTTGTGACTGTTCAAATCCGATTTTCGTGTAAATTTTGCTTTGCAAGTGTCACATTCAAAAGGAAAAATATTCAAGTGTGTTAAAATGTGATTCTTTAAAGTCACTTTCCATTTAAATTTTGCTTTGCAAGTGTCACATTCGAAAGGATAAATATCTAAGTGTGTTGATAGGTGTCTCTTCAAAGTGCCTTTTTGTTTAAATTTTACTTTACAAATTTTACATTCAAAAGAATGAATATCCATGTGTGTTAATTTGTGACTGTTCAAATCCGATTTTCGTGTAAATTTTGCTTTGCAAGTGTCACATTCAAAAGCAAAAATATCCAAGTGTTTTAAAATGTGATTCTTTAAAGTCACTTTCCATTTAAATTTTGCTTTGCAAGTGTCACATTCGAAAGGAAAAATACCCGAGTGTGTTACCATGTGATTCTTCAAATTCTCTTTCCGTTTAAATTTTACTTTACAAATGTTACATTCAAGAGAATGAATATCCGTGTGTGTTAAAATGTGAAGCTTTAAACTCTCTTTCCGTTTAAATTTTACTTTGCAAGTGTCACATTCGAAAGGTTGAATATCCGAATGTTTTACCATGTGACTCTTCAAATTCCACTTTGTTTTAAATTTTGCTTTGCAAATGTTACATTCAAGAGAATGAATATTCGTGTGTGTTAAAATGTGAAGCTTTAAACTCCCTTTCCGTTTAAATTTTACTTTGCAAGTGTCACATTCGAAAGGTTGAATATCTGAATGTTTTACCATGTGACTCTTCAAATGCCACTTTGTTTTAAATTTTGCTTGGCAAATGTCACATTGAAATGGATAAATTTCTAAGTGCGATAATGCGTGACACTTCAATCCGCGTTTCTGTTTAAATTTTGCATTGCAAATATCACATGCGAAAGGATAATAATCCGAGTGTTTTACTATGTGAGTCTTCAAATTGGATTTTCGTGTAAATTTTGCTTTGCAAGTGTCACATTCAAAAGGAAAAATATCCAAGTGTTTTAAAATGTGATTCTTTAAAGTCACTTTCCATTTAAATTTTGCTTTGCAAGTGTCACATTCGAAAGGAAAAATACCCGAGTGTGTTACCATGTGATTCTTCAAATTCTCTTTCCGTTTAAATTTTACTTTACAAATGTTACATTCAAGAGAATGAATATCCGTGTGTGTTAAAATGTGAAGCTTTAAACTCTCTTTCCGTTTAAATTTTACTTTGCAAGTGTCACATTCGAAAGGTTGAATATCCGAATGTTTTACCATGTGACTCTTCAAATTCCACTTTGTTTTAAATTTTGCTTTGCAAATGTTACATTCAAGAGAATGAATATTCGTGTGTGTTAAAATGTGAAGCTTTAAACTCCCTTTCCGTTTAAATTTTACTTTGCAAGTGTCACATTCGAAAGGTTGAATATCTGAATGTTTTACCATGTGACTCTTCAAATGCCACTTTGTTTTAAATTTTGCTTTGCAAATGTCACATTGAAATGGATAAATTTCTAAGTGCGATAATGCGTGACACTTCAATCCGCGTTTCTGTTTAAATTTTGCATTGCAAATATCACATGCGAAAGGATAATAATCCGAGTGTTTTACTATGTGAGTCTTCAAATTGGATTTTTGTTCAAATTTTGCTTTGCAAGTGTTACATTCAAAAAGACGAATATCCGAATGTGTCATTGAATGATATTTCAAACTTGCTTCGGTTTCAAATACAGCGTTGCATGTATAGCATTGGAACTTCCGAATAACATCTGGTCCTAATGAGTTTGCGACATTTGAATATGTCTCCCCGTCTATTTCTTTATTTGGATCTATCAGTTCAATAGCTGATACTTCTATTTCGTCTTTGATGTCATCTTCTAAATAATCATTTTCTATCATAAACCTAAAAAAAATATTTGTTAAGAGTTATAGTTGATTTTGAAATTTGGTACATTAGGTAGGTAAGATTGAAATTCCAAAAATTATTATACAACGTAATTTATTGATACAATATATTTCTTTATTCATACAAATCTCTAAGTTGTTGGTTTATTCAAATTCTGTTATAATATTGCATGGCCTACTAGTCTACTGTGTCAAATGCTTTGGAGAAGTATTTGTTGTAAGGTTCTCTATAGCATCTTCCGTCGATCTTCCTTGTCTGAAGCCGTACTGATGTTCTGACAAAATATTAGTTTTTTGTAAAAAGTCTATCAAACATTTTTTAATTATTTTTTCAAAAACATTTGTTATAAATGATATGGGACGGTAATTGGACACATTTGTTTTTTTCACCAGACTTATACAAGGGTTTAATGATTGTTGTTTTAAAAAGGTTGGACATATTCCCGATTCAAATACTCTGTTCAATGAACTTTAGGGGTTATGTATATACATAATCTGAAATAGATTGGACTATTTCTGTTATTATTTTGTCATGACCAGGAGTTTTTCTCTTTTTCAGTTGCTTTATTGTTTTTAGTATTCCGTCATTGGTGGTTTGTTTGTTTATGTTATTTCCTAAATTTTCCCCGAGATTTAATTTTATCCCTTTGTTTTCATTATGTAATATTTGAATTTCAAAAGAGTTTTCTTCAGGAAGTTAGAAGATCTTTTGCGCGTAGAGTTGATCTGTGTTTGGAGCAAAATGGCAGACATTTTGAGCAGTTGTTGCGTAAGCGTTGGATATTTTTACATTAATTATTAATACTTATTTCATTATTAATATTATCATTATTCTTATTGGGTTTAATAATTATTTATGAACGGAGAGAGGACAAAAGAGAAATGAACTGTGGAGTGGCGCAGCCAGGGGGTCCGCCGCTCCCCCCCAAGGCTTCAGAGAAAACTAGAACAATAATGAAGTAGAGGAAAGCTGAAAACTGCTCATATCAGAGAAAAAGTTTAAAGGAAAGTAGATCTGTGTTTTTTCTTATAATTTTTTCTGCACCCCCCTCCCCCCCAGACAAAAATTCTGGGTGCGCCACTGGAACTTTGCATAATAGCTTTATAGGTACATACACCGTAAAAAAATCCATGATTGATTTGTGTTCGCGTAAGAGTCGTAATGAAAAAATGAGCAATTCTTAGTTCAATATCAATTTTTGAGAAAACGGTTGGAGATAAAGATACACATATTGATATCAAATTAAAGATAAGTAAACACTTTAACGGAAAACGTCACTAGATATAGGGTGTTCCATTTAAAAAATTAGCGTAAAGCACAATGGTAAATATCAATATTTGAATAACGATTTTGACCACCCTGTATCCGAAAACTTAAATCTCAGGCCGAGATAAAATGATCCCAGCTAAGTACTTCCATAAATTTTTACAAAAAAAAATGAAAAATGGTGGTGCAGATATTAAAATTTAATTCGGTAAAAATTTCTCTAAAATATTAATAACTTGGCAACGTCGCATTTGAGGGCAACAAATATTTGGGGCTGAAGAGAGAGTCCAATGAGGCTCCAATTCCGGTAAAAAAATATAGGACATTCCATATGAAAAAAAAAACAAATTATGTGCCATACTTTTTTGGGACACCCTGTATTAGCTTAACTAATTTTGAAATGAAGCCCCTGTAACCTCATCAACATCCTACCCATTAAATTTTTTATCCGCTCAACGACGCAGCCGCAATCGAACACCGGAGTATTAAATGTACACCCTGTATATTTTCTAAGTTTTGATCTACACTTATTTTTTGTTCTTTGAATTTCACCAAACTATAAATTACATTAAAATTTACTCCTATCTGAATGTCGTTTCAAATTAGCCTTGGTTTTAAATTTAGTGTTGCACATATTGCATGTAAAGTTTTTCTCATCCGAGTGTGTAGACATGTGTCTCTTCAAATTGCTTTTTTGTTTAAATTTTGCTTCGCAAGTGTCACATGCAAAAGGGAGAATATCCAAGTGTGTTAAAACGTGATCACTTAAAGTCACTTTTCGTTTAAATCTTGCTTTACAAATGTCACATTTAAAAGGATTAATATCTGAATGATGTGTTATTATGTGACTCTTCAAATCCGCTTTGCGTTTAAACTTTGCTTTGCAAATATCACATTGGAATGGATAAATTGCTAAATGTACTGATATGTGAGATTTCAATTCGTGTTTCCGTTTAAATTTTGCATTGCAAATATCACATGCAAAAGGATAATTATCCGAGTGTGTTACTATGTGAGCTTTCAGAAAACATTTTCGTTTAAATGCTGCTTTGCAAGTATCACATGCGAAAGGATAAATATCCGAGTGTCTTGATATATGCAAGTCCAATCCGGCTTTTCGTTTAAATTTTGCTTTGCAAGAGTCACATTTAGAAGGACGAATATCCGAATGTGACATTGAATGATATTTTAAACTTGTTTCGGTTTTAAATACAGCATTGCAAGTAAAGCATTGGAACCTCCTAATAAAATCTGGTCTCGATGAATTTGCAACACTTGAATATTCTTGTCCCTTCCTCTCCATATTTGGATCTATCAGTTCAGTAGCTGATATTTCTATTTCGTTCTTAATATCATCATCTAGATAGTTATTTTCCATCATAAACCTAAAAAAAATGTTTTTTTTAGATTCATAGTTAGATTTTGAAATTGGGTACACTAAGGTCGGTGAGATTGAAATTTCAGAAATTATTACACATCGTAATTTATTGGTACAATATTTTTCATTATACATATATACAAATCTTTGATTTGTTGGTTTATTTAAATGTAGTTACCCTCATCAGCAACAGAAAACAAATAAAATAGTAACGAGCAAAACAAATTAGGAGTATCATTCTCACTTATATCTATCTATAATAAATGTTCAAATTGGGCACCTTCCTGTTGAATGCAAATTAAAAATAACAGAATTAAAACTGTTTATTAGTTCGACAGGAGAGATTGCTGCAAAAGCTTCTCTCGTAGTTACTTTTAATTCTTCTCTCGTCCCTACAAAAAAAATCTAAAGGGATAAGGTCGCATGACTTAGCGGGCCAACCTACAGGTTCATTAAAACCCTTCCAATTTCTACAAATTTCCTCATTTAAAAGAGTAGTGGTATGTCTTGTTTTGTGCGGAGGAGCACCATCATACTGATAATGGATATGCTCTAAATTGTCTTAGGGGAAGATTATCAAAAAATGGTATAATATTATATCTGCAATATATTGATGTAATACTGGCCTTTTAAATTCTGAGGACCCACAAACCTACCCCGAAATATCCCTACCCAATGAACATTAAAATCAAATCGGTCGATTTTGTTTAATTGTCACATGAGGGGTTTTCAGTGCACCATTGATTTGCATTATATCTATTAAATATGCCTAAATTTCAAATCCTAACTTTACAGTCCATACAATATTTGATGGAAAATGAGCATTTTACCTACACTATTCCGTAAACCATACGCAGAATCTTAGTCTACGATCAAGATAATCATTGCAAAGTTCTGTAAGGCTGTTTTTCCAGAGTTTTCAAATCTTTTTCAGACCAATGTTTGTAAAGTTTTCCAAAAATCGCAAAGAATTGTTTGGGCGTTCTATTACCTTGAAAAATACTTAGTTATTTTCCAAATAAATTTAATAACCTAGTAATTTTCACCTCTCCTAACACATTTAGCTCTTGAATTTCATCTTCTTCAATGTTGTAATTTCTGGGTCTGGGTTGTTTGTTATTAAATAAAGTTTTACACAAGTATCATTTCGAGATTGATCCTGTCCTCCCTAGTTGCCAGAGTTTTTATGTTTTTAATGATTTTTTTAACCGCAAGGTCCCTGACCGCGGTAAACTGAGAAGAGGTCATGTTGCTTTCATCTGGTCTTATCAATGAGTTGTTTGAATAATGATTATCGATGAATTCACTTCTACTTGTGGTGAGCTATTCACAAAAAAATCTTGCGTCGTGCCTACTTTAAGCATTATTTGATGATAAAATTGAATATTTAAGTGTTTTCCAAAAGTTTTTTGAATCTGCACAAAAGGAAAATTTTAAAAAAGCTCTTTTTTTATTTTGGACGGCGATATTGATCATGTTTTTAAGACGCGTATATTCATTTCTAGAATTTTCAGTTTGGGCTTTTTCATATTTAGAAAGCGCCTTTTCTGAGTCTCATCATAAATTTTAAATTAGGGGTTTTACAGGGCAAAGTTTACTCCAGGGTGCTCTTTTTTTTGTGATTCTACAGGTCTTGGAAGCAGCATGTAAATTGAAAAAATAAAGTATTTGACGATTTAAGAAATTTATTTTATCATCAAATGTTGCTATTTGATATATACAAAGAGAAATTCCGATATGTCTTAGAAAAAGATGTCACTCTTGTTGATTAAAAATTAAGTTCGCAACATAATATCATGTGGTTGTCTGAAATAGGATGCATATCGATCACCCCAGTGCTGGATACAATATATTTTAGAGAAGTGATTATTAGGGTAGGTCGATTAATGATTGAGCTATATCAGTAATTCTAGTAAATTCTTGGATATGTTGAGAATGTTCGTATGTGTCTAGTAGAGATTGAAACATGTGATATCCAGGTGTGGTTTGATTTGAAAAATTAACATTAAAGTCCGCCCCAATAATGACATAATCGGATTCTGGTATCAGGATAAAAACACTATTTTCAAAATAATTCAAATGAATATTAAGGTTCGCTTCAAGTGGTCTATATGAGGATCCAAAGCATATTTTTTTCTCATCTATTTTAGTGGTCAACCAAAGCTGTTCTTATTCTGTTCCCAAATATTTAAAATTTTATAATTAATTTCTTCCCCTAAATATAAAGCAACTCCGCCACAATACTGTACCCATCTATTTGTAGACTATGACCATTAACACTCAGGTTTCCGACAGCCCAACAATGTCGAATGTCCCCCTACAAGAACGTCAAAAAAATTGTGGAAACCTGAAGAAATCGATCTTATGTTCAAATGCGCAAACGCCAATTTTGTTGCTATCTTTATCTTTATGCGTACAGGGTGATCTATTATAAATTTCACCCACTCCTAAATTTTTCATTTGACGTTTTTGACTGAGGTTGACATTTTTTTTTTTAACCAAGACAGTTTTAAGCATACAGGGTGCGTCAAAACAGTGTAGCATAGTGAAGTTATACTCTTTCAAATTAAAGACCATGTATATTGTGTGCCTATTTGTTAGTCCCCTTCAGCCTGATTTCAACGATATATGGTTTGATATCAGGTTGAAGGAGACTAATAAATAAACGCACAATATACATAGACTTCCATTCAAAAAAATGCAACGTCGCTCTGCTACATTTTTTGGTACACCCTGTATGCTTATAACTGACTTATCAGAACCACCAGTAAAAAACGTCTGACAAATAATTTGAATGAAAAATATCAATTTATGAACGATACGCACACAAATTACATTAAAATTTACACCTATCTGAATGTTGTTTCAAATTACCCCTGGTTCTAAATTTAGCGTTGCACATGTTGCATTTAAAGTTCTTCTCATTCGAGTGTGTTAACATGTGTCTCTTCAAAGTGCCTTTGTGTTTAAATTTTGCTTTGCAAGTGTCACATGCAAAAGGAAAAATACCGGAGTGTGTTACAATGTGATCCCTTAAAGTGGATTTTCGTTTAAATTTTACTTTGCAAGTTTCACATTCAAAGGGATAAATATCCGAATGTGTTATCATATGGCTCTTCAAATGGACTTTTAGTTTGAATTTTGCCTTGCAAGTGTCACATTCGAAAGGATAAATATCTAAGTGTTTTGATAAGTGAGTCTTGAAATTGCTTTTTTGTTTAAATTTCATTTCACAAATGTTACATTCGAAAGGATAAATATCTAAGTGTGTTAATATGTGAGTCTTCAGATGGCCTTTTTGTCTAAATTTCATTTCACAAGTGTTACATTCAAAAGGATAAATATCCGAGTGTGTTGATTTGTGATAATACAAATTCGATTTTCGTATGAATTTTGCTTTGCAAATGTCACATGCAAAAGAATGAATACCCGAGTGTGTTGAAATGTGATGCTTCAAATTCTCTTTCCGTTTGAATTTTGCTTTGCAAGTGTCACATTCAAAAGGTTGAATATCCGAATGTGTTATTATGTGACACTTCAAATTCTCTTTTCGTTTAAACTTTGCTTTGCAAATGTCACATTGAAATGGATAAATTTCTAAGTGTAATGATGTGTGACACTTCAATTCGCTTTTCCGTTTAAATTTTGCATTGCAAATAACACAAGCGAAAGGATAATTATCCAAGTGTTTTACTATATGAATCTTCAAATTGGATTTTTGTTTAAATTTTTTTTTGCAAGTGTCACATTCAAAAGGATAAATATCCGAGTGTGTTAGCATGTGTATCTTCAAATTGCCTTTTCTTTTAAATGTTGCTTTGCAAGTGTCACATTCAAAAAGACGAATATTCGAATGTGTCATTGAATGATATTTCAAACTTGTTTCGGTTTTAAATATAATGTTGCAAATATAGCATTGGAATTTCCGAAAAACATCTAGTCCCGCTGAATTTGCGACATTTGAATATTTCTCCTCGTCTATCTCTTTACTTGGATCTATCAGTTCAATAGCTGATACTTCTATTTCGTTTTTGATGTCATCTTCTAGATAATCATTTTCTAACATAAACCTAAAAAAAATTATTTGTTTAAAAATATAGTTAGATTTTGAAATTGGGAATATTGTGTAGGTGAGATTGAAATTCCAAAAATTATTACGCATCGTAATTTATTGGTACAATATATTTCTTTATTCATGAAAATTATAAAAATCCTGAAAAAATATGGAATACTATTCAGGAAGCTTATAATGAGTACCGTGATTGATCTAGTATTAAGTGCATTAAAAACGACAATGGACAGGCTGTCTCTGCACTGAAGAGATTATTGGCGCTAACTTGCACAACAAATAATACCAACCCAGCAAAAATATGAGACTATTTGCCATCATTCTATGTTTTTGAGAACAGTTAGTGAATCAGAACTAATTAATGTCATAAGCTCGTTAAAAAATACAAATTTTTGCGGAAATGATGGTATTATTTATAAAATAATAATATCATGCTTACCTCACCAAACCTTTGCTACATTCAATAATTTCATATTTACTACAGGATGTTAACCAAAAATATTTAAAAAATCCATAATTATACCTATTCATAAATCAGACGACAAGACTGATAAACAACTATAGGCCAATTGCCCTGTGCAGCAAAATTGTGGAAAAATGTATAAAAGAAAAACTTTGGAATTTTTTAAAAGAAAGTGTATCATTTCTCCGTATCAGTTTGGGTTTAAACCCTGAGTTGGGATAGACGATGCATTGCATAAGGGTAAATCAGTTTATTACAAAAACTATAAATAAAGGTCGTAAGCGAATCGCTGTCTTTTTAGACCCTAGAAAAGCTTTTGACACGGTTGCGCATCTAGTTCTTTTGAAGCGCCTCGGAAGCGTTAGCATATGAGGTTTAGTATACAATCTGTTTAAATCATATCTAGAAGGCAGAGTTCAGAAAGTTAAAATAAATGACGTATACAGTGATTCTCAAAGGTACTGTGCATGGGTTCAATTCCGTTTTCAATATACGTAAACAGCTTACTGTTGCTGAAATTTTCCAGTAAAACCGTTTGTTTTACAGACCATACTGCTACATTAATTTCTGGTAGCTCATGGGACGAGGCTTTTAGAAAAGCGGAATCGGATCTTCACAAAATAAAACATTGGTTAATTCGAACCAGTTGACATTGAATATAGATAAAACTAAATTTATTCCGTTTTCTATAGACAAGCGTAATGTGCCTTATAGATATTTTTTGAACCTACATAATTCTGACTGCGACTTATCTTTATTTTGCAAATGTAACCTAAAAATTGAATCGTGTAATTCTATTAAGTACCTTGGAGTATATTTTGATAGGTTTATGAAATAGAATGTACGTATAGATTATATAAGTGAAAAGGTTAGGAAATTAGTATATAGGTTTGCGCAGCTTAGAAGTATACTATCTTTAAAACTAACCTAACTAAGGAGAATCAATTTTAAATTTTGGTATTCTCTCGTGGGGATTAGCTTGTGAGTCAGTATTACTACCTTTAAATATCGCCCAAAAATATATTTTAAAGATTATGTTATTTAAACCAAAAATTTATCCCACAAAACTGATATTTTCAGAAAGCGAAATGTTAAATATTAGGCAATTATACCATAACAAAGTTATACAATTTCCATTGAAATTTAAAATTTACACCTATTTGAATGTTGTTTCAAATTAGCCTTGGTTTTAAATTTGCCGTTGCAAATTTTGCATCTGAATTTCTTCTCGTCCGGGTGTCTTAATATGTGTCCTTTCAAATTGCCTTTTTGTTTAAATTTCGGTTTGCAAGTGTCACATGCAATAGGAAAAATACCTGAGTGTGTTAACATGTGATGCTTCAAATTCCCTTTCCGTTTAAATTTTGATTGGCAAGTGTCACATTCGAAAGGACGAATATCCGAATGTGTTAACATGTGCATCTTCAAATCGCCGTTTCTTTTAAATTTTGCATTGCAAGTGTTACATGCAAAAGGAAAAATACCGGAGTGTGTTAAAATGTGCTTCTTTAAAGTCACTTTCCATTTAAATTTTGCTTTGCAAGTGTCACATTCGAAGGGATACATATCCGAATGTGTTATCATGTGACAGTTTACTCAATTTTTGTTTAAATTTTGCTTTGCAAATATCACATGCGAAAGGATAATTATCCGGGTGTGTTTCTATGTGAATTTTTAAATTTCTTTTTTGTTTAAACTTGTCGTGAAATGAATAAATTGCTAAGTGTGATGATATGTGAGACTTCAATCCGCCTTTCCATTCAAATTTTGCATTGCAAAAATCACATGCGAAAGGATAATTATCCGAGTGTGTTACTATATGAATCTTCAAAGTGGATTTTCGAATGTAATACCACAAGAGGTTTCATTATTACCGAATAATACTTTTACCTGTCACGAAACGCGTTACGCAGCAACACCACGACTCCGCTGATAACGCATTGAGTGTCAGGTAAAAGTATTAGGTAATCCTGAAACATCGAGTGATATTCAAAAGGTTATACAACGAACTAAACTTCCATACTTTATTGATTTTTATTATTATTAATAGCAAATGAACAATATTGCCACCAAGCGCGATAATCCCAAAAGGCTTATCACTTGTTAAGCCTCTCGTGTCATATGGGAATAATGAAAAGTGTGTTGTATAACCGTTTGAATGTTTTTTTGCAAGTATCACATGCGAAAGGATAAATATTCGAATGAGTATTTGAATGATATTTTAAACTCGTTTCGGTTTCAAATACAGCATTGCAAGTATAGCATTGGAACTTCTTAATAGCATCTAGTGCTGACAAATTTGCGAAACTTGAATATTTCTCACCGTTTACCCCTTAATTTGGATCTATTAGTTCAATAGCTGATACTTCTATTTTGTTTTTGATGTCATCCTCTAGATAATCATTTCCTATCATAAACCTACTAAAAAAAAAACGTTTTTTAGATTCATATACTTAGATTTCGAAATTGGTTACATTAAGTAGGTGGGATTAAAATTTAAAAAAAAAAAAAAATACACAATACACATCGTAATTTATTGGTACAATATTTTTCATCACTCATACAAATCTGTTAGTTATTAGTTTACTTAAATTTTGTATCCATTCACTCAGAACAACAACCAGAAATTGCATTGCAGTATATGGAGTAAGTCAGTTGGTTTGTTCCAAAAAGTGATAGCAAACTATGCTAGCAAAAATGACAGATAAAATTGTTGATATCGCCACAGTAATCAAGTTTTATGGTTGAGATTTCCAACAATGGAAATTCCAGTTGGAGTGTGATTTCCGAGCTAAAGGCATCATCTATGGGGTCATGAAGATGGACCTTTAATTTCAAAATAGAATAGATGCGCAGGCAATGTTTATTCTTACCTCGGCAATGAATCTCGAACAGATAACTTTAGTTGAATGTTGCAAATACATGATTTAAATATTAGAGTCTATTTTTGAACAAACGTCTGAGGCTGACAGGATCATGTTACACCAATATAAAATATATTTCTCTAATAGTGTAGCTCAACATGTTGCAAAGGTACGAAATTTGGCGAAAAAAATCAGGAATGCAGGTGATGATATAAATGAGGTTGTAGTAATGACAAAGACTTTGAGTACGTTGCCTCAAAAATTTAGAAATTTTACACACTTGAAAGTTCAAAACAAACAATAAGTACCTTGACAGCAAGATTTTTAGATGAAAAAATAACCTCACATCCTATAAAGAAGCCGAAAGTGCCTTAGGAGCCCTCTCTGGTAAAACAGAGAAATCTAGGGAAATTGTTTGTTATTATTGCAGAAAAATAGTTCACATATCACGAAAGTTTAAGGAAAACACATCTTTTAGCTCTAACAACAAAGGAAAACCGAATCAAATGGTTGACATTTTTCGATTTATTTTGTCGACCTTGTAGAAATCGATATTCCGTTCATTAAAATCTGCCATAGTTACTCTGTTTCTGGATATTAGGCTAAGTTCGTTAAAATTTCGCTTTACAAGTGTAAGATTCCAAATGTGATGATATATGATTCTTCAAATCAAAGTAACACATTCGAAAGGATACATATCCAAATATAAATCTTCAATTTGCCTTTTCGTTAAAATTTTGCTTTACAAGTGTTACATCCAAAAGGACAATATCTGAATGAGACATCAAATGATATTTTTAATACAGGACATAACTTCGACTTTGACAACACCACAATATTACAAACACAATTTAACTACAGAAAAAGACTAATTGCTGAGATGATCGAAATACAAAAAGATAAAAATTGCGTCAATAAAAGAACAGATATACAAAATTTAAGTAACGCCTATTTTAACATTTTATCAACAACAAAATAATCATCACAAAAAAGCTTTCATATTAGTGTTTTTTGATTCGGATGCCATTCCCTACTTGGTTTTTCTTTGTTTGCTCCCACGAACGATAACACTATTTAATTTATTATTGTAATAGTAACAGCTGACTGTGTCTGTCTTATATATTTTATTTTAAAATCATTTACTTTTTAAGTTTTAATGTGTGATTATTTTTATAACGTTTTTGTGATATTTTTTGATAAGTTTTAAACTGTACCATGTATGTGAATGTAACGTCTCTTATGAATCTGTACCTACCTAACAACTTCGTATATTGTTCATGTTATGACATAGAAAGTCAATCTCAAATGTAAGTACCCAATACTATAAACATAACTGGAGTTGTTAGGACTCTGCACAATAACATTGTCTTACCATTTTGTAGTGTCCTGAAGATGCAATAATATATTGCGAAACGTCGACAATCTGAAATAACAGACTTCTGTTGTTTTATTTCGATCCAATCCCAAATAAAACCTCAACCAATTACAATTAAGGGATCGACAACAAACTAACCAGATATTTTTAATTTGATTTTTTTTTTCAAAAATAGCATTCCAAATATTGTAATATTTAATAATGAAATTTCGTAATAACATTTTTTGATGAATTGACGTCATTCAAATATTTCTCTCCTTTCATGAATATTCCTCCATTTGGCTCTATAGCTAAATATCTGAGACACTTCTATTTTTATTTTGATGTCATCCTCTAAATATCCATTATTTACCATAAACCTAAAAAATGTTTGTTATTTCGAGTCCAGATTAAGAAGACAAACCAGTGACAAGACAGAGACGTTCATGTTTCGCGACAAATCCAAGATTCTGCGATATTTTTGTCTCATTTTTATTTTGTTTCCAAATCCGGAGACTTTTGCAAGTCCCGTCTCGATTCGATTAAGATCTAAGAGTCTCTGTTTTGTCTGTGTATTTTAGGACAAGTTGTCGGCGCAGTGTAATCGGTATCTGTTGACAGAAGTAGGAGGGCTAGCAATAAATCTTTATAGGTATTCATCCTGGTGAAAACGCCACATGGTTGATAAGTTGATTCAAAACAACTGAGCTTTGCTTATATTTTTATTTATGAAATCAAGAACAATTTACTGCCTAATCATTAGAATATATCTCCCAACATTTCGAGTTTATGAATACAAAAACAGAAAATAATTTCTATCTTAATATTGCATCAACAATATTTGTATTCTACTATATATTTAGTGATGGAATTGGAAGAATACAATAATTTTAAAAATTCAAATAAAACTCAACAAAACCTTGGAATATGTATGTTGTGAAACCTCTTGAGGAACTATATGTATATAGGTATAGTATTTTTACAATAAACAATTCATACTAATTAACATTAACTACATTATATTTAATTATTAAGAAATATTTACATTAAATTAAATTGTGGGTATGTGTATATATAGTAAAAGTTACTAATAAATGCTTATCTTATCCTTATCTTATACTTAAAGTTTTACACTTTCAAGCTTGAATATTTGAAGATTTTATAAACAGGATGTACCGCGAGTTTTAATTTAATTTTTTTTAGCCAGTTTCCCAAGATTATTTTAATATTTCAACATTCATGCGTTAACATTCTTGCATCCTTACGAGAATTCAAAAATTATTATTCAACCATCCGAGGCAACAATTAAATCCTTCTTCAAAAGATAATGTGATTGATGCACCAATAATGCTCTCATGAGAAACTACTCTTCTGAATTTTAAAGTACCCACTTTCAGTCAATAAGTAATAGCTTTTGGTAGCTGAGGTTCTGTATTAGATAGTTGATTGGCAAGAGAGGTTACATGTTAATAAATTGATCACGTTGAATATGATCATATCCAAAGTTATTATCTACACATTTTTTTTTTCTTCTAATTTTATCAAACTATAAATTACATTAAAATTTACACCTATTTGAATGTTGTTTCAAGTTAGTCTTAGTTTTAAATTTACCATTACATATATTGCATTTAAAGTTTTTTTCATCCGAGTGTCTTAATATGTGTTTTTTCAAATTGCCTTTTTGTTTAAATTTTGCTTTGCAAGTGTCACATGCAAAAGGAAAAATACTCGAGTGTGTTAACATGTGATTCCTCAAATTCCCTTTCCGTTTAAATTTTGCTTGGCAAGTGTCACATTCGAAAGGAAAAATATCTATGTGTGTTGATAGATGAATCTTCAAATTGCCTTTTCGTTTAAATTTTACTTTACAAATGTTACATTCAAAAGAATGAATATTCGTGTGTGCTAAAATGTGAAGACCGAGTGTGTTAACATGTGATTCTTCAAATTCCCTTTCCGTTTAAATTTTACTTTGCAAGTGTCACATTCGAAAGGTTGAATATCTGAATGTTTTACTATGTGACTCTTCAAATTCCACTTTCGTTTGAACTTTGCTTCACAAATGTCACATTTAAAAGGATAAATATCCGAGTGTGTTAATTTGTGAATGTTCAAATCCGATTTTCGTGCAAATTTTGCTTTGCAAGTATCACATTCAAAAGGTTGAAAATCCGAATGTGTTATTATGTGACTCTTCAAATAACACTTTGTTTTAAACTTTGCTTTGCAAATTTCACATGCAAAAGGAAAAATATCTAAGTGTGTTGATAGGTGAGTCTTTAAATTGCCTTTCCGTTTAAATTTTACTCTACAAATGTTACATTCAAAAGAATGAATATTCACGTGTGTTAAAATGTGTTGCTTTAAATTCTCTCTCCGTTTAAATTTTGCTTTGCAAGTGTCACATTCAAAAGGTTGAAAATCCGAATGTGTTATCATGTGACTCTTCAAATTCCCCTTTCGTTTGAACTTTGCTTCACAAATGTCACATTTATAAGGATTAATATCTAAGTGTGTTGATAGGTGAGTCTTCAAATTGCCTTTTCGTTTAAATTTTACTCTACAAATGTTACATTCAAGAGAATGAATATTCGTGTGTGTTAAAATGTGATGCTTCAAATTATCTTTCCGTTTGAATTTTGCTTTGCAAGTGTTACATTCAAAAAGACGAATATCCGAATGTGTCATTGAATGATATTTCAAACTTGCTTCGGTTTCAAATACAGCTTTGCAAGTATAGCATTGGAACTTCCGAATAACATCTGGTCCTAATGAGTTTGCGTCACTTGAATATTTCTCCCCGTCTATTTCTTTACTTGGATCTATCAGTTCAATAGCTGATACTTCTATTTCCTTTTTGACGTCATCTTCTAGATAATCATTTTCTATCATAAACCTAAAAAAAATATTTGTTAAGATTTATAGTTGATTTTGAAATTTGGTACATTATGTAGGTAAGATTGAAATTCCA
Organism: Ceutorhynchus assimilis; assembly: GCA_917834065.1. Lineage (NCBI taxonomy): Eukaryota > Metazoa > Arthropoda > Insecta > Coleoptera > Curculionidae > Ceutorhynchus > Ceutorhynchus assimilis. The sequence goes on along the minus strand of OU892286.1, from coordinate 9,396,824 downwards.
AAAATAATTATACATCGTAATTTATTGATACAATATATTTCTTTATTTATACAAATCTCCAAGTTGTTGGTTTATTCAAATGTAGTACCTAACCATCATTATAGCATAGATATTCACTCACAAGAACTAAAAAAATTCAACAGCAATTGCATAACAGTATATGGCAGTAGGTATGTAACAGAGAATTGGAGTAGAAATTTTATCGGACCAAGGAAAGTCCCTTATGTTATTGTTGTTCTACACCTTTTCCATAAGTATTTCAGAATGTATTACTTGTATTTCAGATTCATCAATTCTAGTCCAGAATGCGTCAATTGTATTTCAGTTGTGTAAGTTCAATTTCAGAAAGTGTTATTTGTATTTCAACTTTGTCAGTTGTAGTTCAGAAAACATCATTTGTGTTTCAGATTTGTCAGGTGTATTTCAGAAAAAGTCATTTGTATTTCAGTTTGGTCACTTGTATTTCAGAAATCGTCATTTGTGTTTCAGATTATTTATTTGTAGATCAGAAATTGTAAATTGTATTTCAAAATTCGTCAAATGTATTTCAGATATTATCAATGTACACCTTTTCCATATGTATTTCAGAGATCGTCAGTTTAATTTCAGAATGCGTCAATTGAAATTCAGATTAGTAAATTGTATTTCGGAAAGAGTCAATTGTATTTCAGAATAAATAATTTTATCTGGGAAAGAATCAATTGTATTTCAGATTAGTTTATTTTATTTCAGAAAGTGTCAATTGTATTTCAGATTGGTTAATTTTATATCGGAAAGCATCAATTGTATTTCAGATTAGTTGATTGTAGTTCAGAAAACGTGAATTGTATTTCAGAAATTGTCAGATGTAGTTCGGAAATTAGTAGGTATCTACGCAGATTTCCCCAAATCAACACAAGTTAGGTGTATAAGTGACTCATTATAAATTTTATTTAATACAACTACATTGATAATATCTGAAATACATTTGACGAATTCTGAAATACAATTTACAATTTCTGATCTACAAATAAATAATCTGAAACACAAATGACGATTTCTGAAATACAAGTGACCAAACTGAAATACAAATGACTTTTTCTGAAATACACCTGACGAATCTGAAACACAAATGATGTTTTCTGAACTACAACTGACAAAGTTGAAATACAAATAACACTTTCTGAAATTGAACTTACACAACTGAAATAGAATTGACGCATTCTGAACTAGAATTGATGAATCTGAAATACAAGTGATACATTCTGAAATACTTATGGAAAAGGTGTAGTGTATTAAATAAAATTTATAATGAGTCACCTATACACCTATCTTGTGTTGATTTGGGGAAATCTGCGTAGATACCTACTAATTTCCGAACTACATCTGACAATTTCTGAAATACAATTCACGTTTTCTGAACTACAATCAACTAATCTGAAATACAATTGATGCTTTCCGATATAAAATTAACTAATCTGAAATACAATTGACACTTTCTGAAATAAAATAAACTAATCTGAAATACAATTGATTCTTTCCCAGATTAAATTATTTATTCTGAAATACAATTGACGCTTTCCGAAATACAATTTACTAATCTGAATTTCAATTGACGCATTCTGAAATTAAACTGACGATCTCTGAAATACATATGCAAAAGGTGTAGTGTTAATGACACTATCCATCTTTACTATTCGTGTTCTATTAGATGATTAGTTTTGGAATAGATGTAGCAAATTGCTGCTTACTCCGATGCTCTTCAATTTCTGTAATAATATTGCATGGCCTACTAGTCTACTGTGTCAAATGCTTTGGAGAGGTCAACAAAAACTGCGAGAGAATTTTTGTTATCATCTAAAGCCTTGTACATATTTGTTGTAAGGTTCTCTATAGCATCTTCCGTCGATCTTCCTTATCTGAAGCCGTACTGATGTTCTGACAAAATATTAGTTTTTTTGTGAAAAGTCTGTCAAAAATTTTTCAATTGTTTTTTCAAAAACATTTATTATAAGTGATATGGGACGGTAATTGGACACATTTGTTTTTTTCACCAGACTTATACAAGGGTTTAATGACTGTTGTTTTAAAAGAGTTTGGACATATTCCCGATTCAAATACTTTGTTCAATGAACTTTAGGGGTTCTACTATATTCATATTCTGAAATAGATTGGACTATTTCTTTTGTTATTTTGTCATGACAAGGAGTTTTTTTCTTTTTTAGTTGCTTTATTGTTTTTGCTTCCCTGAGAACCTGAAAGTTTCTACTCTTTTGAATTTTGAAGTACTTTCCCACAATAAAAGTAATATACCGTGTATTTTGCAAAACTCACTCACCTTTATAAGTGTTTTGAGGTTTTAAAAAACCCCCGGTAGCTTTTGGTAGCTGAGGTTCTGAATTAAATAGTTTATTAACAAAAGAGGTTACATGTTCTCTAATGAATTGTTCGCGTTGTATATGTATGGATCATTTCCTGAGTTTTTATCTACACTAATTTTTTTTCTTTGAATTTCATCAAACTATAAATTACATTAAAATTTACACCTATCTAAATGTCGTTTCAAATTACCCTTGGTTTTAAATTTAGCGTTACATATATTGCATTTAAAGTTCTTCTTATCCGAGTGTGTTGATATATGTCTCTTGAAATTGCTTTTTTGTTTAAATTTTGCTTCGCAAGTGTCACATGCAAAAGAAATAATATCCAAGTGTGGTAAAATGTGATTCTTTAAAGTGGATTGTCGTTTAAATTTTACTTTGCAAGTGTTACATTCAAAGGAATAAATATCCGAATGTGTTATCATGTGATTCTTCAAATATTCTTTTAGTTTGAATTTCGCTTTGCAAGTGTTACATTCAAAAGGATAAATTTCTAAGTATGTTGATAGGTGATTCTTCAAATTGCCTTTTTGTTTAAATTTCATTTCACAAATGTTACATTCAAAAGGATAAATATCTAAGTGTGTTGATATGTGAGTCTTCAGATGGCTTTTTTGTCTAAATTTTACTTTACAAGTGTTACATTCGAAAGGATAAATATCTAAGTGTGTTGATAGGTGAGTCTTCAAATTGCCTTTTTGTTTGAATTTCACTTTACAAATGTTACATTCAAAAGGATAAATATCCGAGTGTGTTAATTTGTGATTCTTCAAAACCGATTTTCGTATAAATTTTGCTTGTGATGCTTTAAATTCTCTTTCCGTTTGAATTTTGCTTTGCATGTGTCACATTCAAAAGGTTGAATATCCGAATGTGTTATTATGTGACACTTCAAATTATTCTTTCGTCTAAACTTTGCTTTGCAAATGTCACACTCAAATGGATAAATTTCTAAGTGTAATAATTTATGAATCTTTAATCCGCGTTTCCGTTTAAATTTTGCATTGCAAATATCACATGCGAACGGATTATTATCCGAGTGTTTTACTATGTGTGTCTTCAAATTGGATTTTTGTTTAAATTTTGCTTTGCAAGTGTTACATTCAAAAATACGAATATCCGAATGTGACATTGAATGATATTTCAAACTTGTTTCGGTTTTAAAAACAATGTTGCAAGTATAGCATTGGAATTTCCGAAAAACATCTAGTCCCGCTAAATTTGCGGCATTTGAATATTTCTCCTCGTCTATCTCTTTACTTGGATCAGTTCAATAGCTGATACTTCTATTTCGTTTTTGATGTCATCTTCTAGATCATCATTTTCTATCATGAACCTAAAAAAAAAATTGTTTAGATTTATAGTAAGATTTTGAAATTGGGAACATTGGGTAGGTGAGATTGAAATTCCACAAATTATTACGCATCATAATTTCTTGGTACAATATATTTCTTTATTCATGAAAATTATAAAAATCCTAAAAAAAAAAAAATGGAATACTATTCAGGAAGCTTATAATGAGTACCGTGATTCATCTAGTGTTAAGTGCATTAAAAAAGACAATGGACAGGCTGTCTCTGACACTGGAGAGATTGCCAATGAATTTAATTCCTTTTTTAGCTCTATTGGCGCAAAACTTGAACAACAGATTATACAAACCCAACAAAAATATGAGACTATTTGCCATCATTCTATGTTTCTGAGACCAGTTAGTGAATCAGAACTAATTAATGTCATAAGCTCGTTAAAAAATACAATTTTTTAAGGAGATGATGGTATTACCTCTAAAATACTAAAAAAAAAACTATTATGCTTACCTCACCAAACCTTTGCTACATTCATTAATTTCATATTTCCTACAGGTTGTTATCCAAAAATATTTAAAAAAATACCTAATTTTACCTATTCATAAATCAGACGACAAGACTGATAAAAACAATTATAGACCAATAGCCCTGTGCAGCTCTCCGTATCAGTTTAGGTTTAAACCAGGTGTTGGGACGGACAATACATTGCACGAGGTTAATCAGTTTATTACAAAATCTATAAATAAAGGTCGTAAGCCAATCGCTGTCTTTTTAGACCCTAGAAAAGCCTTTGACACGGTTGCGCATCTAGTTCTTTTGAAGCGCCTCGAAAGCATTGTCATGAGAGGTTCAATATCCAATCTGTTCAAATCACATCTAGAAGGCAGAGTTCAAAAAGTTAAAACAAATGACGTATACTGTAGTATATTGGATAACTGCTCTTAGCATTTCATAGTTTTTATATTGTCATATCAGGTTTTTGTTATTATTTTTATCAAGGTACATTTTTATTATATTCATTTTCTTTTGTTATCTTCACTAGTTACTAGCCATGGTTACTGGTTGTCAGAAAAATAAACTTGGATAATTTTCCTATGATAATTCCAGAAATCCTCTTTGTTCGAATTCCCAGTTATCACATTTTTGGCGACGAGGGAAAAAAATATTATTGGATTATCCTTGCCTTTTCAAGATGCCGAACGACGCTTACAATGATGCTGAGGTTACGGGCACGGCGAATGTTACTGTAGTAAATACGGGCAATATTTCTAATTTGACTATTTTCAAGATTGGGGATGATTGGGAAATTTTTAGCGAAAGACCAGTTTTTTTTAGCCAACCGTGTTGAAGATGGCAGAAGAGTTTCAGTGCTTTTAACTTCTATAACTGAAGAAGTTTATATTATTTTGCGAAACATTTGTCATCCGGAAAAACCCAGTTCCAAATCTTTTTTGGAGTTAGTTGATTTGTTGTCAGGCCAGTTTATACCAAAAGTATCTGTTTACCGAAAAAGAATTGTTTTCAATTTATTGAGGCAGAAAGAAGAGTCGATTAATGAATGGTTTGTTCAGTAAAAAAAGCAACTTCCGAATGTAAATATGGAAATTTGCTCGAGTCCAGGGTTTTAGATAAATTTGTAGTTGGATTAAAACCAGGACCTATTTTAGACCGTCTTTGTGAAGAGAAAATAACAAGATCTTTGAAGGAAATGGTGGAGATAGCTTTAGTAAAGAGTCAGCCCTTAAGGACACAAGACAGCCTTTGTCAAATGTTGGTAACCAGAAGAAATTTGATGAGGCGAAAGGAAATTTTAAAGGTGAAAAACCTAAAGAAAAGAAGCAGGTAAATGAACAAGACAAGGTGAGAGATAAGAAATTTTTGTGCTTTGCCTGTGGAGAAGGTAACCATGTTTTTAAAATATGTAAATTTAAGAAATACACTTGTAGTGTATGTAAAAAAAGGGTCATATTGCTAAAGTATGTAAAAACCAGGGGGCGGATTACGAACTCTCGATTCGAACCGAAACCGCCATGGATTTCGAACGCATTCTGATGCATTTGCATGGAGTGCGTTCGAAATCCATGGTGGTTTCGGTTCGAATCGAGAGTTCGTAATCCGCCCCCAGGTTGATAAAGTCAATTATTTAGGGAATAACGATCTTGAAGTAGATTTTTTTAATCTTGAGATAGATATTTTCAATTTAGACAATGATCACATTGCTCCAGTTACTTTAAATGCTTTTGTAAATGGTATTCAGCTTGTTTTTGAGGTTGATACGGGGGCAGGTTTCTCTTGTTTACCCTTTGAGATATACAAAAAATTATTCCCTTCGGTAGATTTATTTCCAAGCAAAATTTTAATTAAAGTCTATCATGGACCTGTGGTAAAGCCAAAAGGTCAGATTGAAGTAAATTTTTCTGTTAATCATATTACAAAAAGGTGCAAATTTTTAGTTGTAGAAGGAGCAACAAAGGCACTTATAGGAAGATATATCTGGCGTCAATTTTCATGTACTCTGAATGAGAGGAGTGAAGTTTTTTTTTAAATGGTGAGCCAATTATGCAGACATTCAAAACCGAGCCAATTTTTCAAGTAAGTCAGGATGAGACTAAAATTCGGCTTCAAAGTATTTTAAATAGGTTTTCAAATTTATTTAAAAATGAATTAGGTACTTACAAGTATGATAAAATTAAGTTAGAAGTAGAAAAAGGTATTTTGCCTATTTTTAAAAAGCCCATACCTATAGCTTTTGCTTTTGAAGAAAAAGTTCTAAAAGAATTAGATAAACTAGAACTAGAGGGTGTTATTGAGAAAGTTTCTAGTGCTAGTTTTGGTACACCACTCGAACCAGTTGTTAAAGCTAACGGGGTAGATGTTAGGGTTTGTGCCAATTATAAAGTGACAATTAACACATTTTTGAAAGATTTCAATCATCCGATTCCACGGATAGAAGAGATTTTTGTTGCTTTACAGGGTGGACAGCAGTTTACAAAATTGGACTTTTTGAATGCTTACAATCAGTTAGTTTTGGACGATGAGACGTCTGAGCTTCTAGCTTGGAGTACGCCATTTGGTATTTTCAAGGTTAAGCGTTTGCCTTATGGAACAAAACCGGCTTGTTCTATTTTTCAGAATATTGTTGAGAAAGTATTGCAGGGTTGTAAGGGTACTGTTAATTATTTAGACGACACTGTTGTTACTGGTAAAAATGAGGCTGAGCATTTGGAAAATTTAACTGAAGTTTTGACTAGGTTAGAAAAAGCTGGATTTAGATTGAATGCAAAAAAAATGTGTTTTCTTTCAAGATAATTTTTTTTATCTAGGTCATACTATTACAGGGTTTGGAGAAGGACGATAAGAATATCGAGGCTATTTTAAAAACCCCAAGACCACGTGACAGAACGGAGGTTCGTGCTTTCGTTGGTATGATTAATTATTATTCTAAATTTATTCCTAACTTGGCTCATAACTTAAAGCCTCTGTATAGACTTCTAGAAAAAGAGCAAGAATTCATTTGGACCAAAGCTTGTTATAAGTCTTTCGAATTTGCTAAAAGTAGTATTCTTTCTGATAGTATATTGATACATTTTGATCAGAATAAACCTTTACGTTTAGCTTGTGATAGTAGTGAGTATGGCATTGGAGCGGTTCTGTTGCATGTTATGCCGAATGGAGTTGAAAGACCTATAAGTTCATTTCTCGCGTATTAACTAAGGCTGAGAAAAATTATAGCATGGAACATAAAGAAGCAGTAAGTATTTATTGGGCAGTTACTGAATTTTATGAATATTTAGCTGGTACAAAATTCGAGATAGTAACTGATCACAAATCTTTACAAACTTTGTTTGGGTTAGTGGAATATAAAACTTTACCTAAAATGGCAGCAGGGAGACTTCAGAGGTGGTCTTTGTAGGGATATCACGATGAACAGATAAACTCTAAATTAGAGTGGGATTGCCTGCAACTCCTTTTAACTTTAGCCAGTCATAACAAGGTCTCTTTTGGGTCCTGAACCCGTATTCGGATTCAAGAGAAACACAAAAACCACTGGTATCGAATACCGAAGCACCACAACAGTAAGGCAATGGTGAACTATCCTACGACTTAGATCCCAAAGTTCACAAGGAACCAGATCAGAATTGTGACGGGACACTTAACCGGTTACTGTTTACCAAGATGAACCCATCTGTAGATTGTGCGACGAGGAGAAGAATCAGCCTCTCACATTTTATTCGAGTGCCCTATAGTCGCTTACTGGAGAACTCGGCAGGAGGAATCTGTCCAGAATTGGGTCACTTTTTAGACAAGTGTTCAAAACCCAAGATAGAGTATACAAATTGTAATAGAATGGGTCACTCAGCCAAGGATTGCAGACACTCAGTGAAAAATCACGTGGTTGAAAATTATTTAACAACAAATCAAAACTACTTCTTCGATTGTTGGGTAAACGGAAAGCCTACGAAATCGTACGTTAACACTAGGTGCGGAGCAGTCCTAATCAAAGAAGAAACAGCATACCAGCTTCAGCTAAAAAGGAATCCTTGTACGATTTCCATATTGGGATATGGAGGGTTTTGCATCAAAACTTTGGCAAAATTATTATAAACCTGAAAGTGGATGAAGCTGAGGATAACGTAGAAACTTTGATCATGCCTGACGAAGCTCAGCATATTCCTGTGTTGGTTGGCCAGTTATTTTTAAATTCCGAAAAGACAACAATGGTTATTAGTGGCGAAGCTGTGCGAATCATGAGAGGTCAAGATAGCTCAGTGAGCATAAAGTCAGGGAAGATTCTTTTATGGGCTAAGGAGTTAACTGTCATACCATCAAGAACAACTGCTTTGGTTGCGGTAACCTCAAGGGGTGCCCTAAATGGCGATGTCTTTGTCCAGGGGCCCGATTCTCGTCTCAGAGAGAGGAGAGCTCCCCGAGAGTACAAATTCTTCTTCTTTTCCATTCTCTACTCCCTAGGGACGAGAATCGGGTCCCAGGGCGGCTTACGCTCACTTCCGCTTAGAAAGTACACGATCAACGACTGTGTAACGAATGCACAGGATGATTACATCAGCGTCACCAACCTATCTTCAGAAGAACTAACGGTAAGTTACGAAAATGTTTAAGTTAGGGCAGTCGCATGTTTTGAAGACTTATCAACTTGTCAATATTTGCATACGTCCTCTATCAGAGAAAGTAGTTTAAATGTTGATGAAATCACAGCAAATAAGAACCTAGCCAAGCCCGAACTAGATTTATTGGTTAATACAGTTAACGAATTCAAGGATTGTTTTACTCAAAATACAAGTCAGCTTGGCAAAACAGACATTTTAAAAATGTCAATTCACCTAGATGACGATCGACTTATAGTATATAGACGATATCGCCTCTCTTAAAATGAACGGCAAGTTGTAAGAGACATTGTTGATGATTTGCTGAAAAATAATATTATACAGGAATCTGACTCTCTCTACGCAAGTGCAATTCTTCTAGTCCAAAAAAACAAAAAAAATGGAGAGCAGAGGTTATGTGTGGACTATAGGGCATTGAACGCCAAGAGAGTTGAGGATAGGTGCCCTCTTCCACGCGTTGACGAATTTTTAGAGAACCTCAAGGGATGTAAATACTTCAGTAGCTTGGATTTAGCCAGCGGATATCACCAGTTGCAACTGGAATAGTCTTCAATTCCAAAAACCGGTTTCGTAACGCCAGATGGGCACTACAAATATCTGAGAGTTCCCTTTGGTTTGTGTAATGCACCCTCAGTATTCGTCAGGGTCATAAACAAAGTACTGGGCAATCTTAGACACGACAAAGCATTGGCGTATATGGATGATGTCCTGCTACCATCCTCAACCTTTGAAAGTGGATTGTCGAATTTGAGAGAAGTTCTCGAGTCGATGAGAAATGCTGGTATTACGCTAAGGCTATCCAAGTGCCAGTTTTTCATGGAAAAAGTTGTAGTAAAAGTAAGCCACGCCGTTGCCAACATATTCTTACTCATTTTCAATTTGAATACATTAAAATTTCACCACTCTGTAGATCAGTAACAAAGCATTTGCTGACCTATGTTTATTAGAAATTTTAGTCATAAAATAAATCAAAGAATCAACCTTTTCAGTTTGGACCGTGACTTATGGGACACTCTGTATATTTGCATTATAGAGTCATTAGTTTATATAATCAAAATAATTTCGAAATTTACCAAGATCATTTTGATACGCATCAACATTCTTGCATCGTTACGAGAATTCGAAAATGATTATTCAGCCATCCGAGGCAACAATTAAAGCCTGCTTCCAGAGATGAGATAATTGATGCGCCGGAAATGCTTCCCTGAGAACTTGAAGTATTCTACTCTTTTGAGTTTTGAAGTACTTTTCGTCAATAAAAGTTATAGCTTTCGGTAACTGCATACGTTTTTGAATTAAATAGTTGATTAGCGAAAGAGGTTATATGTTCTCCAATGATTTGTTCGTGTTGCATATAATCATATTATTATCCTAAGTTTTATCTACACCAATTTTTTTTTCTTTTGATTTTATCGGACTATACATTACATTAAAATTTACACTTATCTGGATGCCTCACTGAATGTCGTTTCAAATTAGCCTTAGTTTTAAATTTTGCGTTGCATATGTTGCATTTGAAGTTCTTCTCATCCGAGTGTGTTAATATGTGTCTCTTCAAACTGTATTTTTGTTTGAATTGTGCATTGCAAGTGTTACATGCAAAAGGAAAAATACCGGAGTGTGTTAAAATGTGATAGTTTAAACTCGATTTTCGTTTAAATTTTGCTTTGCAAGTGTCACATTCGAAGGGATATATATCCGAATGTGTTATCATATGACTCTTCAAATAGTCTTTTATTTTGAATTTTGCTTTGCAAGTGTCACATTCGAAAGGATAAATATCTAAGTGTGTTGATAGATGAGTCTTCAAATGGCTTTTTTGTTTAAATTTCACTTTACAAGTGTTACATTCGAAAGGATAAATATCCGAGTGGATAAATTTGTGACTCTTCAAATCCGATTTTCGTATAAATTTTGCTTTACAAATGTCACATGCAAAAGATTGAATATCCGAGTGTGTTAAAATGTGATGCTTTAAATTCCCTTTCCGTTTAAATTTTGCTTTGCAGGTGTCACATTCAAAAGGTTGAATATCTGAATGTGTTATTATGTGACTCTTCAAATTCCTTTTTCGTTTAAACTTTGCTTCGCAAGTGTCACATTGAAATGGATAAATTGCTAAGTGTAATGATATGTGAGACTTCAATTCGTATTTCCGTTTAAATTTTGCATTGCAAATATCACATGCGAAAGGATAATTATCCGAGTGTGTTACTATGTGAGTCTTCATATCGGATTTTCGTTTGAATGTTTTTTTTGCAAATATCACATGCGAAAGGATAAATATTCGAATGTCTTGATATGTGCAACTCCAATCCGGCTTTTCTTTTAAATTTTGCTTTGCAAGTGCCACATTTAAAAGGACAAATATTCGAATGTGACATTGAATGATATTTCAAACTTGTTTCGGTTTTAAATACAGCATTGCAAGTATGGCATTGGAACTTCCTAATAACATCTGGTCCCGATGAATTTGCGACACTTGAATATTTTCCTCCTCTCATCTCTTCATTTGGATCTATCAGTTCAGTAGCTGATACTTCCATTTCGTTTTTGATGTCATCCTCTAAATAAACTGATGGAACTTCGATACGCATAAAGAAATTTTTTGCCTATTTTTGAAGTAAAATATCTCAGAAAGTATGAGAGATATTTGATTGCGGTTTGAAGCATATTGGAGCGCATTGTTTCGTGTTCAAGGTATATGGTATCGTGCTGATAAACAGAAACGTTGCCTTCAACATACAGGGTGGACAATAAAACAGTGCAAATTTTGACAAATTTCGGGGCGTCGCCATTTCTTTTCAAACATACTCCTGCTTTTTTCTGGGTTTAAGAAGAATCAGTAGTTCAAGGGTGAAAAACCACTTGAAGGGTTTTTGAATACATCTCGTAGTTTTGCAGAAATTTCAGTTTAACTAAAAAACGACTTTCATCACCCTGATTCTTTGTCTCAGTTACTCAAAACAATTTTCTTCATTATTGTTGGTTCAACGTTTTCGTGTTTTTTAAAGAAGATTTTATTCAGGGTGAAAAAAAAAATTCATTTTCAATACTAATTATTGGGAGGTCCGTAAAGATAATTGAGCCTCAGAGTAACTAAAGATAGCACGCATCGTAATACGTAACATAAACTGCAATTTATAGGGGGCACAGTTTTCTTTGTTAATTGATATGGCACCAATCTTTCTCTGCTTTATTGTATCACGCAAAATATGATTATATTGTATTTCCTAGGTGGAAAAGCTACTCTGTTCTCGAGACGCCGAGATATTTGGTGAATTATTAGCACGTACCACGTCATAAGGGGGCTACTTATATAGGGGTGGTAAAAAGTACCTGAACGGTTGAATCTCTTCAAACCCACTTATGCTGCTTTCCCAGATTTCTTTATCTGGAGGTTTCTAGGCAAACGAAATTGGACAATAATGTAGGGTAAAGCTGGTAGATCTGACAGCAGCGCCGATATCATTGATCATTTAATTTTGTATGTTCGAAAACCTCCAGATAAAGAAATTTGAGAATGCAGGTTTTTTTAAGCGGGTTTGAAAGAGATTCAACTGTTCCGGTACTTTTTACCACCCTTGTATAAATAGTCCCCTTGATGACATGGAACGTTGTAATAATTCACCAAATAACCCGGCGTCTCGAGAACAGAGCTTTTTCACCTAGGAAACATAATATAATTATATTTTGCTCCTAAATTGGTTATACAATAGGCAATTTTTCGCGAGGATAATCAAACATAATCTGATTATGCTGAGTTATTTGATGCGTCAATTGTGTCATACTTCCCTTACTCCCTCCCCATCCAATTCTGGGCCTGCGAGTGACGTTACTATCAGCAGCTTATAGTGATGACGTCACCCGCAGACCTCTATGGAATGCTTGCGATTCAGGCTGTGCTAGTGAGTTGATTTTTTCGTCGATTTTGAATGTATAGGAAAGGTGATTTTTGGTCTGTTCTCACAGAAGAAATTAAATGTTCATGATCTTCAAGTCTCGAGTATTCCAGAATTTGATGGTGGGGGAGTTAGGGGAGCAGGACACAATTGACACATCACATAATCCAGCATAGCATAATCGATTATACTTGATTATCCCCGCGAAAAATAGCCTTATAAAGCAGAGAAAGGTTGGTACCATATCAATTGACAAAGAGGACTGTGCCCCTTATAAATCGCAGAAGGTACATGTTACGTGTTTGGACGCGTACTATCTCTAGTTACTCAGAGGCGCAATTATATTCACGGACCATACAATAATTAGTATTAAAGACTTACTTTTTTTCCACCCTGTATGAAATCTTTTTGAAACAAAAAAAGACGAAAAGGTTTAACCAACAATAATGAAGAACATTGTTTCGAATAACTGAGACAAAGAATCAGGGTGATGAAAATAATTTTTCAGGTAAACTGAAATTTCTGCAAAACTACGAGATTTATTCAAAAACCCTTCGAGTTGTTTTTTACCATTGAACCATTGATTCTTTTTAAACCCAGAAAAAAAGCAGGAGTATGTTTGAAAAGAAATGGCGACGCCCTGAAATTTGTCAAACTTTGCACTGTTTTATTGTCCACCCTGTATGTTGAAGACAACGTTTCTGTTTATCAGCACGATACCATATACCTTGAACATCAAGCAATGCGCCCCAATATGCTTCAAACCGCAATCAAATATCTCTTATACTTTCTGAGATATTTAACCCAAAAAATTTCTTTATGCGTATCGAAGTTCCAGCAGTTTAGTAAGTTTCTATCATAAACCTAAAAAAAATATTTGTTAAGATTTGTCGTTAGATTTTGACATTGGGTACACTAGGTAGATAAAATTGAAATTCCAAAAGTTATTACGCATCGTAATTTATTGGTACAATATATTTCTTTATTCATACAAATCTCTAAGTTGTTGGTTTATTCAAATCTGGTACCTAACCATCATCATAGCATAGATATTCATTCACAAAGACTATTGCAATATGGCAGTAAATATGTAACAGAAGATTGAAGTAGAAATTTCGAACAGCTGTGATTCTAAAAAAGTTTTTTGGGCGTGTTATAAGGTAGACACCTTATTGTATAATAGGTTACTAATGACACCGTCCCTATAATAATTAATGTTAAGGTTAGGTTTAGGTATCTACTAGGCAACACGGCATACCTAATAAGTAACCGCTTTTGAGAAGATGATACTTTTGCCAGGCTTGTCACGCACGTTGTTTCTTTACTTTAAAGTAATAAATAATTTGTTTTGAAGCAATCCTGAAATGATTTACTAAATTAATATATGGCGCAGTTGAGAAAGAATACAGGAAGAGTGAAATAAAAAACTGTAAGAAAAACAAAAATTATGGCTTCAAAACTTGCTCAAAAAGTGTAGTTTTAGTAAGTTTTTACTAAGTATACAAAATGGAAGGAAGATTACCAGGATTCTATGAAATTTGAAGGAAACCTTATTGATAATTTCAAAAGGTTCCTATAAAACTTCTCGACATAGGTACAGATAGGCAGAATGCAACTTCGATAAAATTGAGAAGGTTCAAAAGCGTTTCCTCAGATATCTATTTTATAAGAAGTATAATATATATCCCCATCTAGTATCTTATAAAAGTATGCTTAACATCTTCAATATTCAATCACTAAAAATAAGGCGTAGACCGAATTCTGTGTTATTTATATATTATGTAATCAATAATATTAAGTATAAATCATGTCCCTTCATTAACTATATAAATTTCATGTTTCTAAGATAAATTTACGTATAAGTAATGGTAATCTGTTTCACTGTGATATGTCTAATTGGTCTCTAATCATGTCAATGCAGCCAGTGCAATATACTAATTAATAAGCTTGATATTGATATGTGCAATGTGGATATTAGAAAACTTAAATCCCTCTTCTAACTTTATTGATGTTTTCAACTACACAGAGCGTTATGTAAATATATTATTGTTGTTTGTTAACCATCTATCTCATTTTGTACTTTTTTTTTGCAGTGTTAGTAATAACTGTAGTAATGTAAGCTCTAGGCGTAGATTTTATTAAATATAAGGCATCTCTTGCATGTTGTTATCAATATTATTTGATGTTTGTAAGATGTACCAATAAAAAAAATAGCAATTGAGAGAGAGGTCAAATAAAGTAAAAGTTGCAACGCTTTCAAATACAATTGGAAGTAATGGTTTGAAATATTCAATACTTTCAAAGCTTGAACTGATACAGTCCTGCGCGTATGATTTGCAAGAAGATTCTATTCTTGTTGATAGAATCATTCTTGGAAAAGATGATTTGGGGCTTCAAGAAAAATCGTTAAACATTCAGAACTCATCGTTACAAGAAGCCACCGAATTATGTAGAAATGCAAAAGTAACAGAAAAATATATTGAAAAAGTTAGAAACAAGGAGGATTTCAGTGTCAATGCACTTGTCGAGGCTTTGAAGGAAAAAAATATATAATGTAGTTGAAAAAAGAAAGCCTGAAAGTTTCTACTCTTTTAACTTTTGAAGTACTTTCCGTCAATAAAAACAATAGGCAATAGGTTCTGAATTAAATAGTTAAAGAGCGAAAGAGGTTACATGTTTTTAATTGAATTGTTCGCGTTACATATGATCATATCCTAAGTTTTTATCTACACTTATTTTTTGTTCTTTCCATTTTATCAAACTATAAATTACATTAAAATTTACACCTATCTGAATGTTGTTTCAAATTAGCCTTGGTTCTAAATTTAGCGTTGCACCTGTTGCATTTAAAGTTCTTCTCATCCGAGTGTATTAATATGTGTCTCTTCAAATTGCCTTTATGTTTAAATTTTGCTTTGCACGTGTCACATTCAAAAGGATTGATATCCGAATGTGTTATCATGTGACTCTTCAAATATACTTTTCGTTTAAACTTTGTTTTGCAAGTGTCACATTCGAAAAGGTAAATATCCGAGTGTGTTAATTTGTGACTCTTCAAATTCGATTTCCGTATAAATTTTGCTTTGCAAGTATCACATTCAAAAGGTTGAATATCCGAATGCATTATTATGTGACTCTTCAAATTCCCTTTTCGTTTGAACTTTGCTTCGCAAGTGTTACATTGGAATGGATAAATTGCTAAGTGTACTGACAAGTGAGACTTCAATTCGTGATATCGCTTAAATTTTGCATTGCAAGTGTCACATTTAAAAGGACAAATATCCGAATGTGACATTGAATGATATTTTAAACTTGTTTCGGTTTTAAATACAGCATTGCAAGAATAGCATTGAAACTTCTTGATAACATCTGGTGCTGATGAATTTGCGACACTCGAATATTTCTCACCCTTTACTCCTTGATTTGGATCTATCAGTTCAATAGCTGATACTTCTATTTTGATCTCATCCTCTAGATAATCATTTTCTATCATAAACCTAAAAAAAAAAGTTTTTTAGATTCGTTTACTTAAGTTAGATTTCGAAATTGGGTACACTAGGTCAGTGAGACTAAAATTTAAAAAAAAAAAAAATTAATATACAATACACATTGTAATATTTATTGGTACAATATTTTTTTTTATGAAATCATCTTCAGGACTCTAAAAGTTTTTTTAAAATTAATTAATTAATGTTTATCTCCTCTATACTCAGACATAATTATGAACGAATTCCAGAAAACATGCATAAACTAATTGCCCTTTAAAATAAACTTTTTCAATTATAACTCTAATCACTCATTCAAACAAAAAGTCAACATCATACAAAACTCAAAAGGTAGAGCACCCCAACTGTCTCACACCGACTATCACAGGGATAATCTTCTTAAAATTAAAAGCTTTCTCTTGATAAATAACTAATCTCACAAATTAGTCAACAAAATATTATTCAAACCTAGTGCGATGACTGCGAAACAAGCCAGAACAAACAACAGTTTTTTTTATAAAATACCATATATTGATGGTCTTTCTGAAAAACTTGCAAGAGAACTCAGTAATGACAATGTCAGTATCGCATTCAAGAAAACACGCCACTGCAGCAGTGTTTTTCAAAATTGAACTTCTGTTCTGTTCTGTGTGTAATGGAGTTTATATTGGCCAAACCTCTAGATATCTAAAAATTGGAACTTCCGAGCACAAAAGAAGTACGAAATCACATGTAGTTATCAACAGTAACTCAAAAACTACTTTTGCTGAACATTTTAAAAAGTTTGAACATTCTTTTGATTTCGAAAAGACCGAAATCCTGCCAAGACAACATAAATACAAGAAGAGATTATTGAGTGACATAATAGAAATTGAAAACACCCGAATCATGTCAACAAAAAGCAAGACGTCGAGAATCTTAGTAACTCTTATTTCAACTTAATTAACAACATAAAAAAGCCAAGAACACCTTTTTAAGCATAGTGAAACACCCTACAGTAGGTAGTTGGTTCCCTGGTATATCTATTTCGATGGCATATCGGTAGGTTATATCAAGTGGAAAGAAAAAGTTTATGGAATGCATCTCATTTATGTTTGGTTGTTTTTGTGTTTTTTCGCATATTATGCAACAAATAGGAAAAGTAGTTGCTTGAAAACGATTGTCTCGCAACTTTGAGCAGTGTTGTCAAATGTTAAATTCAAAATTATCAGGATTTGAGAACAAAATTCTCAGATTCCAAGAAAAATTATCAGAAAAAGTTTCTGATAACTTTTTTGACTTTTTATCTCTATTTTCATTTTTCGGGTTCTAGCTGGGACTCTGGCAGTTGTAGCTCTTGATAAGAGCTTCAAAAAAGGTTATTCAAGACTTCGAGCCCAAGGGCTTCGTTTTTCAAGATAATCGGTTTGAAGCTTTTGCAAAATTTGAGACAAAGTTTTAAGTTTGAGCCTCAATATCTTCAAAAGTATTCAAGATATAGAATTGAATCTTATTTTATCTTGAAGGATATTTAATTTTGATTCAGAACATATAATTTTACATCATATTTGTTACAATAATAACCGAGTAATCAGCAATTTTGTGAAAGAATATGTGATTATTGAAATTTTTGAGCCCAAAAAATGCAAATACGGTTTTTATTTTTTTGCAACCCTTAAAACCCTAAAAACAAAGTTGCGTAAATGCTTTTCCACTAATTTTCATCTCCTCTCTTGATAAGTGAAGTCAAAAATTGCAAAATCCAAATATTTCAAAATTCGAACTTTTCCAAAGGGGTATGCATGGAAATTTGATTTCCAAATATTTCAAAGGGCCATATTCTGGAAACCAGTGAAGTTATTGGCATGAATATTTTGTCCAATTTTAGCTTTTAATAAGGGCTACAAAAAAGGTTATTTAGGACTCCAAGCCCAAGGGCTTCGTTTTCAAGATAATCCGCCTGGAAGCTTTTGCAACATTTGAGGTAAAGTTTCAACTTTGAGCCTCAATATCTTCAGAAGTACTGGAGATAGAGTATTGAATCTTATTTTATCTTGAAGATAATTTAGTTCTGATTCAGAATATAGAATTATACATTTGTTGTTTGTGTAATAGTAAGTGAGTAATGAGCGATTTTGTAAGGCAATGTCGGATTATTGAAATTTTTTGAGCTCAAAAATTACAAAAATCGTCTTTATTATTTAACAAGCCCTCAAGCTTGAAAAGGAAAGTTGCAAAAATGCTTGTCCACTGAATTTTACCTACTCTTTTGATTGCTGAAGTCAAAAATTCGAAAAACAAAAATTTAAAAATTGGAATTTTTCCAAAGGGTTATGCATGAAAAATCGATTTTCAAATATTTCAAAGGGCAATATTTCTGAAACCACAAAAGGTATCGATTAAGACTCCAGGCCCAAGGGCTTCGTTTTTGAGAAAAACGGCTTTTAAGCTTTTCCAAAATTTGAGACAAAGTTTCAACTTTGAGCCTCAATAGCTCAAAAACTATTTGAGCTATAAATTTAGATGTTGTTCTATCTTAAAGAGCATTTAATTCTGATCAGGAATATATAAATGTGCATTGGAATTTGGGGAATGTTAATTGAGTGATGAGCGATTTTGTGAGGCAATATCGGATAAACAACAATTTTCGGCGCCAAAAATGATAATAAATATAAATTTTACATTTATTTGAGCATGACATTATGTGTTAGGTACATTTAACATCTATTTGAGCATCATATTATGCGTTACATTTAAGTTAAATTTTACCTTATTTTGACTTGAAAAAAACTCATAATTTATATAATTAGGAAAGGTAATTACGTAAATTTCTACTTTAACTTTATAAAGCTGTGTTTACTGGGATGCTTGGGAGGATGTTTGTACCACCATTTTAAACAATGCACCAAGATACTATCACGTCCACTCTTCTTCTAAAAACGTGAAATACGTGGATGTATAATGAAATACAGACAGATGGCTCTGATTTCGCCTTTAATTTAATTTTGCAATTGCTTACTAGTGTGCCATCTAGCGGAATTTATGTCATCGCAAGAATAAGGGAGAATTTAACACATGAGAATTATCTTACTAGAGACTGTTTATATAGGAAAATTAATTAAATAATGTAATGTCTGCCCAGCGACTCTGTGTCTACGGGGCAACGGTAACGAGAATGCAGTTGTAAAAAAAAATGGCTGATTTCATTCATAAAATACCCAGCTGCATGCGGAACTTTTTGGAAGTGTTATCGTATTGCAACTCGTACACGAAAATCAGCAATGATGGGAGGATGAAATGACGTGAGCCCTAGCCAATAGCGAGACGTAAGGTGACGTTAGCTTATTGACAACTGTATGGTTCTTCATGAAAACGGCGATCCTGCCAAAAACTCCACCAATCAGGTAAACGGATGCTTGCCAAATTGTCAAAAGCTGATGGTATCTTTAGAAAATGTTTATTTTTTACAATAGACCTAATTGAAGAAATCAGGATTAAAATAAAGATAGATCTAACAACCACGTTAAAATATTTTGCGTTTTATTATTGTTATCAATATTTTGTTATTAAAAAATGGATTTTCAAATTAACTATACTTCATGCCTAGTACACTTATCTAGAATGCTTCACTGAATGTTGTTTCAGAATAGCTTTGGTTCTGAATTTAGCGTTGCATGTTTTGCATTTAAAGTCCTTCTCATCCGAGTGTGTTAACATGTGTCTCTTCAAAGTACACTTGTATTTGAATTTTGCTTTGCAAGTGTCACATATAAAAGGATAAATATCTAAGTGTGTTGATACGTGAGTGCTCAAATTGCGTTTATGTTTAAATTTTGCTTTACAAATGTTACATTCAAAAGAATAGTTATCCGAATGTATTATTATGTGATTCTTCAAACTCCCTTTCAGTTTAAACTTTGCTTTGCATAGTCCACATTCAAAAGGATAAATATTTAAATGTGTTGATAGGTGAGTCTTCAAATGGCTTTTTTGTTTAAATTTTGCTTTACAAGTACTACATTCGAAAGGATAAATATCCGAGTGTGTTAATTTGTGTTTCTTTAAATTATGTTTCAATTTAAATTTTGCTTTGCAAGTTTCGCATTCAAAAGGTTGAATATCCGAATGTGTTATTACGTGACGCGTCAAATGGTCTTTCCGTTTAAATTTTGCTTTGCAAATGTCACATTCGAAAGGATAAATATCCAAGTGTGTTGACAGGTGAGTTTTCAAAACGCCTTTTTGTTTGAATTTTGCTTTACAAATGTTACATTCAAAAGGATAAATACATTCAAAAGAATGAATATCCGAGTGTGTTAAAATGTGATGCTTTAAATTATGTTTCCGTTTAAATTTTGCTTTGCAAGTATCACATTCAAAAGATTGAATATCCGAATGTGTTATCAGGTGATTTTTCAAACTCCCCTTTCGTGTAAATTTTGCTTCGCAAATACCACATGCGAAAGGATAATTATCCGAGTGTTTTACTATGTGAATTTTCAAATAGGATTTTCGTTTAAATGTTGCTTTGCAAGTATCACATGCGAAAGGATAATTATCCGAATGTGTTGATATGTGAGCCTTCAAATTGCCTTTTTGTTTAAATTTCACTTTACAAATGTTACATTCAAAAAAATTATTATCTGAGTGTGTTAATTTGTGACTTTTCAAAACCGATTTCCGTTTAAATTTTGCTTTGCAAGTGTCACATTTGAAGGGAAGAACATCCGAATGTGACCTCGAATGATCTTTCAAACTTGTTCCGGTTTTTAATACAGCATTGCAAGTATAGCATTGGAACTTCCTAATAACATCTGGTTCCGATGAATTTGCGTCACTTGAACATTCCTGTCTTTTTATCTCTTTATTTGGATCTATGAGTTCAGTAGCTGATACTTCTATTTCGTTTTTAATGTCATACTCTATATAGTAATTGTCTATCATAAACCTAAAAAAAACATTTGGTAAGATTTATAGTTAGATTTTGAAATTTGGTACGCTACTAGGTAGGTGAGATTGAAATTCCAAAAATTATTACTCATCGTAATTTATTAGTACAATATTTTTCAGTATTTATACAAATCTCTGAGTTGTTGGTTTATTTAAATGTAGTAACTCTCATCACAAATATTCGCTTACAAAAACTAGATATTTTAAACAGAATTATAATTATTGCTATGAGTTTAAAAAACCTTTGGAGCGATTGATAGAAACTAGAAACAGACTTGTGACGTAACATCATTTAAAGTATCATCTAAATTTGATTTTTTGGTGTAACGTTGAAAATATTTGTTACTTGTTTACAAAAAATCATTATAGAAGGCTTATTTGGCCACCAGAATTTACCAGGAAAAAATGTCCTAATAGAAGGGCACCTAACGAAAGAACATTTCATTTTGGACGGCGATGTTGACTATGTTTCTATGACCCGTATATTCATTTCTAAAATTTTCTGTTTGGGCTTTTTTATACTTTAAAGCGCCTTATTTCTGAGACTCATCATAAATTTTTAATTAGGGGTTATCCAGGGCAAAGTTTATTCCAGGCTGCTGTTTTTTGTGATTCTACAGATCTTAAAATGAGCATGTGAATTGAATAAATGAAGTATTTGGCGATTTAAGAAATTTATTTTATCATCAAATGTTGCTATTTGATGTATACAAAGGGAAATTCCGATAAGTTTCAAAAAAAGATGTCATTTTTGTTGATTTAAAATTGAGTTCGTAGCATAATATCATGTAGTAGTCTGAAATAGGATGCATATCGATCATCCCAGTGCTAGATACAATATATTTTAGAGAAGTGATTATTAGGTTAGGTCGATTAATGATTGAGCTATATCAGTAATTCTGGTAGGTTCTTGGATATGTTGAGAAAGCTCGTATGTGTCTAGTAGATATTGAAACATATGATATCCAGGAGTGGTTTGACATAAAAAATTAACGTTAAAGTCCGCCCCAATAATGACACAATCGGATTCTGGTATCAGGCTAAAAAAAATATTCTCAAAATTATTCAAATGAATATTAGTCCAAGCAATGAAGGAAGTTTACCTCAACATAATTAGAAGTTAACATTTTTTGGAGGGGATCGGTTCATTTTCATGTGCTTAATAACATATTAAGTTTGCGACCTTGTACTTCCATAGCGTTTTCAGTTAGGGGTGGTTTTTAGGGGTAATTTGCAGTTTATGGAGAACGCTGCTCAAAAGGATGGTCCAATAGCAAAAAGTTTCAAATTAAAGTTGTAGCTGAAGCTTTTTGCTATAAAAAACTCAGCGACAGCACCCCTCTATCTTCTATAGTTTTTTTTCTGCAGCGTCTTGAATAGTAGCATGTTTTTGTTCAAGGTCACTGAATCAACGTTTTGCCATTTTGCGCGCATTTGTTGCAGCAGCGGCCGAATGCATAATCCGATTTCAATTTTTCAAACACCACATTATTGCTAATAAAATGCACTCTCCAATGCTTTTTTGTTTGAATTTTTTGCTTGAAAATTAAGCGAGCACGGACTTGTCTTATGTGCGAGGAAGTTGTAAATTGCATCGAAAACTACCCCTTTCTTGCATTCACTCTAATTTCTAAACGGGGCCAAATATTTGGTGACATTTTTCGACAATCGGCAGCCCATTTATTCCTCTCATAATGCCCCAGCGGATTTTTTTTTCGTTAATTACTTAATGACTTATTGGCCTGAAAACGTCGCGCGGGATTTTTCAAAAAGTAAAAAAAAATTAAAATTGTCGCATAGCGCTGAAATTTGGTACGATGGCTTTATTTATTGTTGTCATGAATATACTGCAATTTTATATCATGTGAAGCCATTAAAATTGCAGTATATTCGTAAGAACAATAAATAAGGCCATCGTACCAAATTTCAGCGCTATGCGACAATTTTATTTTTTTTTTTACTTTTTGAAAAATCCCGCGCGACGTTTTCAGGCCAATAAGTCATTAAGTAATTAACGAAAAAAAAATCCGCTGGGGCATTATGAGAGGAATAAATGGGCTGCCGATTGTCGAAAAATGTCACCAAATATTTGGCCCCGTTTAGAAATTAGAGTGAATGCAAGAAAGGGGTAGTTTTCGATGCAATTTACAACTTCTTCGCACATAAGACAAGTCCGTGCTCGCTTAATTTTCAAGCAAAAAATTCAAACAAAAAAGCATTGGAGAGTGCATTTTATTAGCAATAATGTGGTGTTTGAAAAATTGAAATCGGATTATGCATTCGGCCGCTGCTGCAACAAATGCGCGCAAAATAGCAAAACGTTGATTCAGTGACCTTGAACAAAAACATGCTACTATTCAAGACGCTGCAGAAAAAAAACTATAGAAGATAGAGGGGTGCTGTCGCTGAGTTTTTTATAGCAAAAAACTTCAGCTACAACATTTATTTGAAACTTTTTGCTATTGAACCATCCCTTTGAGCAGCGTTCTCCATAAACCGCAAATTACCCCTAAAAACCACCCCTAACTGAAAACCCTATGGAAGTACAAGGTCGCAAACTTTTCAGATCTCCGTTTCTTGGACTATATTTGAAGGTTCGCTTCAGGTGGTCTGTACAAGGATCCAAAATATATTTTTTTCCGATCTAAATATTTTCGTGGTCAAGCAAAGCTATTCTAATTCTGAGTTCTGCAGCCCAATGTTTAAAATTTTATCATTAATTTCTTCCCTTATCCTTATATAAAAAGCAACTCCGCCACAATACTGTACCCATCTATTTGTAGACCATGACCGTTAGTAATAGTAACCAGGTTTCCGACAGCTCGACAATATCGAATGTCCCCCGCACAATAAAATCAAAGAAATTGTAAAAACCTAGAAAAATTGATCTTATGTTCAAATGCGCAAGAGTCAATTCTATTGCTATCATTATCTTTATGCGTACAGGGTGATCTATTATAAATGTCACCCCCTCCTAACTTTTTCATTTGACGTTTTTGACAGAGGTTGACAATTTTTTTTAACCAAGATAGTTTTAAGCATACAGGGTGGGTCAAAAAAGTGTAGCATAGTGAAGTTATACTCTTTCAAATTGAAGACCATGTATATTGTGTGCTTATTTGTTAGTCCCCTTCAGCCTGATTTCAACGATATATGGTTTGAAATCAGGTTGAAGGAGACTAATAAATAAGCGCACAATATACATAGACTTCCATTTAAAAAAATACAACTCCGCTCTGCTACATTTTTTGTTACACCCTGTATGCCTGTAACTGACTTACCAGAACCACCAGTTAAAAACTTTTGACTATTAATTTGAATGAAAAATATCAATTTATAAACGATAGACACACAATTTACATTAAAATTTACACCTATCTGAATGTTGTTTCAAATTACCCCTGGTTCTAAATTTAGCGTTGCAATGTTGCATTTGAAGTTCTTCTCATTCGTGTGTGTTAACATGTGTCTCTTCAAAGTGCCTTTGTGTTTAAATTTTGCTTCGCAAGTGTCACATGCAAAAGGAAAAATACCGGAGTGTGTTACAATGTGATTCCTTAAAGTGGATTTTCGTTTAAATTTTACTTTGCAAGTTTCACATTCGAAGGGATAAATATCCGAATGTGTTATCATATGGCTCTTCAAATGGACTTTTAGTTTGAATTTTGCCTTGCAAGTGTCACATTCGAAAGGATAAATATCTAAGTGTTTTGATAAGTGAGTCCTGAAATTGCTTTTTTGTTTAAATTTCATTTCACAAATGTTACATTCGAAAGGATAAATATCTAAGTGTGTTAATATGTGAGTCTTCAGATGGCCTTTTTGTCTAAATTTCATTTTACAAGTGTAACATTCAAAAGGATAAATATCCGAGTGTGTTGATTTGTGATAATACAAATTCGATTTTCGTATGAATTTTGCTTTACAAATGTCACATGCAAAAGAATGAATACCCGAGTGTGTTGAAATGTGATGCTTTAAATTCTCTTTCCGTTTGAATTTTGCTTTGCAAGTGTCACATTCAAAAGGTTTAATATCCGAATGTGTTATTATGTGACACTTCAAATTCTCTTTTCGTTTAAACTTTGCTTTGCAAATGTCACATTGAAATGGATAAATTTCTAAGTGTAATGATGTGTGACACTTCAATTCGCTTTTCCGTTTAAATTTTGCATTGCAAATACCACAAGCGAAAGGATAATTATCCAAGTGTTTTACTATGTGAATCTTCAAATTGGATTTTTGTTTTAATTTTTTTTTGCAAGTGTCACATTCAAAAAGAGGAATATTCGAATGTGTCATTGAATGATATTTCAAACTTGTTTCGGTTTTAAATACAATGTTGCAAGTATAGCATTGGAATTTCCGAAAAACATCTAGTCCCTCTGAATTTGCGACATTTGAATATTTCTCCTTGTCTATCTCTTTACTTGGATCTATCAGTTCAATAGCTGATACTTCTATTTCGTTTTTGATGTCATCTTCTAGATAATCATTTTCTAACATAAACCTAAAAAAAATTATTTGTTTAAAAATATAGTTAGATTTTGAAATTGGGAATATTGTGTAGGTGAGATTGAAATTCCAAAAATTATTACGCATCGGAATTTATTGGTACAATATATTTCTTTATTCATGAAAATTATAAGAATCCTAAAAAAATATGGGATTCTATTCAGGAAGCTTCTAATGAGTACCGTGATTTATCTAGTGTTAAGTGCATTAAAAACGACAATTGGCGCTAAACTTTGTTACAGTTCAAAATTCACTGTATCAATTTGTTAGTTTTATATAAATTCTCATTTAATATTGTATTCCAAAGCTCTAAGATTGTTTTTAATTAATATCCTTTTATTTTAATCATTTCATGGACATAAACAATTCATTTTCCGACAGGTTGGCAGGGGGCTTCTGTTTTCCTGTATTCTTGTTTTGTTGGGGAAACATTCCTTGTGGGACTGCGTCTGAAATGTAAAAGGATGACTTAAGATGAAATAGAATTCAATTTCAATACTTACCTTTATTAAAAATTGGGGCCCAGTGCTTTGTTTACCATCCGTTAATTATTGGGTTATGATTTATTATTTTTGACACTTGAACTTGATCTTGAACAGCTGTGTGCTCCGAACACTTCGGTTTTTATTATTTAGCGGTCTTGGGATGTCGCACAGGTGCTTGGAGTAAATGGGTCAAGGTTTCACCGATAAATCAAAGTCATTGGCGTAGTTCACAGAATTGTTACTGTGTTGCTGTCTGTAGCAACATCAAGTTTTCTTCGTTTTGTTCATGAATTGAAATTTTCTGTGTAAATTATACTTTAGCTGAGGAAATTAACAACTAGTTGAGATTTTAAAGAGTTCTATTGTGTTTTGGGACTGTATGGAAATTATTTTGAGTTTTGGCAACAGACCCAGAGAGACGAGTCGTCCCTGGTTCTGACCATGACATTGCAGTTTTGTCATTAGGGGGGAAATTGAACCTTTCAAGTTCTTTCTTCGGTCTTTTCTACCCCAACTTTCAGCCTGAATGGTCGTTTTAGCTGCTAAGCCTGCTTGAGTCCTAGGATTCGCCTTTGTACTTAAGGGATTTTGGCTACAGTTTTCGCGTGGAATCCGTTTCTTTGGTTTACTGGATAAACCGCAAGTTGTGCTGGAGGCACGTGTAATTTTGGATTTCCACAAACCTTTTTGTAAGGGATTTTTGACCACGTGACTGGTAAGTTATCTTACGTTTGCTGCCCAAGAACCACATGGTTCTTGGCTACACATTTCCATACTATTACCTAGTTTCTCGTCACTTATAGAGAGTTGGTCCCAAGGGCTTATATGTCCATTTTTGTCCTGCCTTTCCGCCGTCTTATACGTGTGCCTTGATGGTGATATTAGGGAGATATGCCCTTTCGACAATTACGGTGTTGCCGGATGAGGAAATGATGTCCTTAGGCGTTGTAGGAATGTGATTGTTGGAAGGTATGCTTTTATCTATTTTTATATATATTAGGGAGGGAATAAAATATAGGGTTTTGCTTAGTAAAATCTAGATGATGGGCTATTATGAAAGCGCCATTTGTGTGACGTTAAGTTCATTCTAAATGTGCAGACTTCGTAGACCCGGCTTGTCGAGGCCGTCTAGTGCTAGTCTTTGTGCTGTCAAAGCTAGTTATAATTTAATATAGTTCTGGAACTAAGGCTGAATACCTTTTCTAGGGCGTTGTTTTGGTTGGTGTCTTGTTCCGGTGTCTGATGTTGATGTCTAAATCAAGTCTAGTGTTTGGTGCACAATGCACGTAGCTAATGGGTAGCAGTAGCAGCTGATGTAGCTTCTGGACGTTTCTCATCCTTTCCAGGCTGGTTGCTGATTTCATTTTACCAGCAGGATTGAGTAATGTATAACTGCTCTATTTTATTTCTTACATAATAATTAGAATGATGCTCAAGAGTTGAATGTTACGAAGGTAGAGTGTTTTATTATATATCTAGTTACATATTTTCTTGGCATTGTCATGCTATAAATATAATCGTCTTGCGTCTGGTATACCATGGTATTTTAGGGGATGATTTTGCATATTTATAATTAAAGTTTAAATGTCTAGCGTAATTGATTAATTGCCCTTATGTAATCAATACGTTGACCTTATGTGAACACGACTTTATTATTTAGTGTAATATTTTGATGTCGATTATTATTGTTATACATTTATTTACATTTCAACTGTTACCTGTTATCTATTGCCCAAAGCTACATAGGTTTGGTAATTAAATATTGTCCTTTGTTTTGAACCTGACTTTTATTGATTCCTTCTGCTGAGAACAATGCCTAGGTCCAAGAGACCCATGTTTAGTAAGTACTACTTTCTTTATCATTATATTTTTGAGCTAGCTGGTGTTATAACTGGGAAATTTAGGTTATAACTTGCACAACAAATTATACCAACCCAGCAAAAAGATGAGACTATTTGCCATCATTCTGTTTTTGAGAACAGTTAGTGAATCAGAACTAATTAATGTCATAAGCTCGTTAAAAAATACAAATTTAAAGGTAAAATTAATGACGTATACAGTGATCCTCAGGAAGTTGCCTCAAAGGTACTGTGCATGGGTCCAATTCTGTTTTCAATATACGTAAACAGCTTACTGTCTTTGAAAGTTTCCGGTAAATTCATTTATTTTGCAGACGCCACTGCTATATTAATTGCTGGTAGCTTATGGGACGAGGCTTTTAGAAAAGCGGAATTGGAGATTCACAAAATAAAACATTGGTTAATTCGAACTAGTTGACATTGAATATAGATAAAACTAAATTTATTCCGTATTCTATAGACACGCCTAATCTGCCCTATAGATATTTTATTAGGCCGAGTTCGTTTTTGTCATCTTTTCCGTCGCACGTGATTTGTAAATTGAAACTGTCTTATCCAGTCACGTGCCTGTCAAAATCTCGGAGCAAATCGACGAAAAAGATGACAAAAACGGACTCGGCCATAATTCTGACTGCGACTTATCTTTATTTTGCAAATGTAACCTAAAAATTGAATCGTGTAATTCTATCAAGTACCTTGGAGTATATTTAGATAGGTTTATGAAATGAAATGTACATATAGATTACATAAGTGAAAAGCTTAGGAAATTAGTATATAGGTTTGCGCAAATGTATACTATCTTTAAAACTAACCTAACTAAGCAGTATCAATTTTAAATTTTGGTATTCTCTCGTGGGTATCAGCTTGTGGGTCATTCTTACTACCTTTTAATATTGCCCAAAAATATATTTTAAAGATTTTGTTATTTTAACCAAAAATTTATCCCACAAAACTGATATTTTCGGAAAGTAAAATATCGAATATAAGGCAATTATACTGTAACAAACTTGATGTGGAGGAAGACTTGGTGTTTTTCTTTGAAAATTAAATTTCAACTCCACTTTGAGTCATGGCCTACTTCTTCAATTTGAAGTTTTTCTCATCCGAATGTGTTAATACGTGTTTCTTCAAATTGCATTTTCTTTTAAATTTAGCTTTGCAAGTGTCACATTCGAAAGGACGAATATCCGAATGTGTTAACATGTGCATCTTCAAATCGCCAATTCTTTTAAATTTTGCATTGCAAGTGTTACATGCAAAAGGAAAAATACCGGAGTGTGTTAAAATGTGACGCGTTAAACTCGTTTTTCGTTTAAATTTTGCTTTGCAAGTCTCACATTCGAAGGGATACATATCCGAATGTGTTATCATGTGACGCATCAAATAGAGTTTTAGTTTAAATTTTGCTTTGCAAATATCACATGCGAAAGGATAATTATCCGAGTGTGTTTCTATGTGAGTCTTCAACATGGCTTTCCGTTTGAATGTTTTTTTGCAAGTATCACATGTGAATGGATAAATATCCGAGTGTGTTGATATGTGAGACTTCAAATTGCCTTTAAGTTTAAAGCTTGCTTTACAAGTATTACATTTGAATGGATAGATATCCGAGTGTGTGAATTTGTGTTTCTTGAAGTGGCTCTTTTGTTTGAATTTTGCTTTGCAAGTGTCAAATTCAAAGGGATGAATATCCGAATGTGACATTGAATGATATTTTAAACTTGTTTCGGTTTTAAATACAGCATTGCAAGAATAGCATTGGAACTTCTTAATAACATCTGGTGCTGATGAATTTGCGAGACTTGAATATTTCTCACCCTTTACTCCTTGATTTGGATCTATTACTTCAATAGCTGATACTTCGATTTCGTTTTTGATCTCATCCTCTAGATAATAATTTTCTATCATAAACCTAAAAAAAAAACGTTTTTCAGATTCGTTTACTTAGTTAGATTTTAAAATTGGGTACACTAGGTCGGTGGGATTAAAATTTAAAAAATATATACACAATACACATCGTAATTTATTGGTACAATATTTTTCATCACTCATACAAATCTATTTGTTATTAATTTACTTAAATGTAGTAACCCTCATTATATATATTCACTCACGACAACAGCCAGAAATTGCATGCACAAATATTGGAATAGATATTTAGAAAAAAATGAGATTTCAATTCTTGTGATTTTAAAAAAGCTTTTGGAACGATTGATCTAAACTGAGTTATGGACATCTTTGCAATGTGACTTCGGACGGAGTGGTTTTGTTAGAAATACATAGTTTTGTAATGATTATTTTTTATTTAATAATATGTAAGGTTCATTTTATAAAGGTTTGTACTTATGACATTCATAAGGCCGAACATCTGAATGAGACATCAAATGATATTTTTGATTAGATTTTTTTTTTTTTGAAAATATCATTGCAATTATTGTAATATTGAAATTTAGTAATAACATCTCTCGATGAATTAACGTCCTTCAAATATTTCTCTCCTCTTATAAATATCCCTTCATTTGGATTTATAGCTCAATATCTGACACTTCTATTCCTATTTTGATATTATCCTCTAAACTTAAACATCTATTATTAACCATAAACCTAAAAAATGTTTGTTATTCCGAGTCCAGACCAAGCAGACAAAACAAATTAATTCTTTATTAATATAAAGATCATCAAAAAGATACACATGAGTTCATGAATGCAACATGCCATTTAACATTCTTGACAAAACATAAATTCAAACTATAATATCTGTAAAAAAAAGAAGTACTGTCAAAATCCTAACTATTCAAAGAAAAGAAAAGCTATGTTCTGTATTTACAAAAGGTAAAAAAGAACATTACTGCTATAAAGGCACTGGAGTGAATATATGAATTGTTATCATCAACACACCTCCTCAATTCTTAATCCCACAAAATACACACATCAAATGAACAATAAAAATAAACAAAAACAAATTTGAAAATTACCACCACAAAAATATATATAGATATATTTTCTTCTTTCAACATGTAGTTACATTTAGGCTATCTCTAAAATATTTATTTTTTACATTCGGTAATGCTTTAGTAAATATGTCTGCAATCTGCTCTGAAGTTGAGACATAATTTATCTTAATTTTATTATTATTTACTCATTCTCTCATGAAATGATGCTTCACATCAATATGCTTGGATCGCTTTTTTTCCAATGTACTAGCTATCTTTACAGTGGATTGATTATCCTCATATATGTCGATAGACAAAGTATTTTGCTTTAAAATTTCTGAAAGTAATTGGACAAGAAAAATACACTCAGTTGTACAGTTTGTACATTTCTTGGTGAGATCACTTTCCTGTCATTTGGATTCCATAACCTATATCCATTATCCGTGTATCCAACTAAATAGATACATTGTCTAACTTCTAGGATCTAGCTTATTTGTTCTATCTTCAACAGGAATATGGACATAAGATGTACAGTTAAATTTGGTTTTTGAGAGTACCACACTTCAGCAGGGGTCTTGTTTTCTGGCAATGTGGAGGTAAGGGTTCTATTTGTCGAATAGGTTGCTGTTGCTACATCCTCTTTCCAGAACTCCTTCTCCATGTTTGCATTGAATATTGAACATCTGGCCTTATCTAGCATCTTTGCCTTTTGTTATTCACCATAAAGGCTTGATTTGAGTCTCCCTGGTCTTTTTTCTGTCTTGCCCCTTCTGGTAATATTTTGGATATTACAAATTCTAAGGTTTTACTTTGACAGAAATAGATATCTATTGCTGTGGATACAGTTTGAATTTAGTAGTTTGAAATGATTCAGGCATACTGGCCAGTTTACCAAGATCATTTTGACATTCATGCGTTTACATCCTTGCATCGTAACAAGAATTCGAAAATTATTATTCAACCATCCGAGGCAACAATCAAAGCATGCTTCAAAAGATGATGTGATTGATGCACCGAAAATGCTTTCCTGAGAACCTGAAAGTTTCTACCCTTTCGAATTTTGAAGTACTTATCGTCAATAAAAGCAATAGTTTTTGATAGCTGAGGTTCTAAATTAAATATTTAATTATCGAGAAATGTTACATGTTCTTTAATGAATTGTGCGCGTTGCATATGATCATATCCCAAGTTTTTATCTACGTTTATTTTTTTTCTTTCAATTTTATCAAACTATAAATTACATTGAAATTTACACCTATTTGAATGTTGTTTCAAATTAGCCTTGGTTCTAAATTTAGCGTTGCACATATTGCAAATAAAGTTCTTCCTATCCGAGTGTGTTAAAATGTGATTCCTTAAAGTCACTTTTCGTTTAAATTTTAATTTGCACATATCACACTCAAAGGGATAAATATCCGAATGTGTTATCATGTGACTCTTCAAATAGTCTTTTCGTTTAAATTTTGCTTTGCACGTGTCACATTCAAAAGGATTGATATCCGAATGTCTAATTATGTGATTCCTCAAATCTGTTTTTCGTTTAAACTTTGCTTTGCAAGTGTCACATTCGAAAGGGTAAATATCCGAGTGTGTTAATTTGTGACTCTGCAAATCCGATTTTCGTATAAATTTTGCTTTGCAAGTGTCACAGTCAAAAGGTCGAATATCCGAATGTATTATTATGTGACTCTTCAAACTCGATTTTCGTTTAAACTTTGCTTCGCAAGTGTCACATTGAAATGGATAAATTGCTAAGTGTACTGATATGTGAGATGTCAATTCCTGTTTTCGTTTAAATTTGGCATTGCAAATATCTCATGCGAAAGGATAATTATCCGAGTGTGTTACTATATGACCCTTCAGAAAACATTTTCGTTTAAATGATGCTTTGCAAGTATTACATGCGAAAGGATAAATATCCGAATGTCTTGATATGTGCAAATCCAATCCAGCTTTTCGTTTGAATTTTGCTTTGCAAGTGTCACATTTAAAAGGACGAATATCCGAATGTGACATTGAATGATATTTCAAACTTGTTTTGTTTTCAAATACAGCATTGCAAGTATAGCATTGGAACTTCCTCATAACATCTGGTCCCGATGAATTTGCGACACTTGAATATTCCTCTCCTTTTATCTCTTTATTTGGATCTATCAGTTCAGTAGCTGATATTTCTATTTCGTTTTTGATGTAATCCTTTTGATAGTAATTTTCTATCATAAACCTAAAAAAAATATTTGTTAATATTTATAGTTAGATTTTGAAATTAGGTACACTAGGTAGGTGACATTGAAATTTTAAAAATTATTAAACATCGTAATTTATTGGTAAAATATTTTTCAATATTTATTCAAATTTCTGACTTGTTGATGAACCTTTCGAACCCACTCGATTGAGCTACCGGGTAGGTAAGGCCATTTCTTTTGGGCAATTTCAGCAATTGGTAGTTTTCCTGGCATTTCTTATTAGAAATCATAGTATAATATTTTCAAAACATAACATTGTTTACGGAGAATCATTACAAAATGCTTATTTGTCCGCCAGAATTTTCCAGGAAAAAATGTCTTAAAAGAAGGGCACCTAACGAAAGAGTACTTGCAGTATAATTTTAACATAATTTCACGGTAAACATTGCAACTGAAAACGTTTACTCTGGAGTTAAAACCAACCCGGAGATTATTGAAAAACCGACCCTACATGTACGGATGTTATGAACACTTAATTTTTTTTTCCACTTTCAAATAGATAAGCAAACATTTTTGCTTTGCAAGTATCACATTAAAACGATATAGGTTTTTTACGTTATATTTAGGATGACGTCAGAAAACAAGGACTGAAAATGTTGTCAATGTCTATTTGTTTTCTTATCATTTACCAGAATGTCATAAAGCGTTTTCACGAGTTTTGGTATGAATGTGGTAACATGAACCATAACATACCACCCGTTTTCACGAAGTGTTTAGGTATGTCATTCGAAAACCTGGTTTCAATTCGGTCCGTCAATCTTCTAACCATCTCGGGATGATGGTATGAAGACGCGGTATGAGGCGTTGAGTTTAGATTCTGGCTTATTTATGTAATTGAATGAATGAATGCCGAATTTCGGCGATTTGTTTTAGTTTTATGTTATTATAATTTAGTTATTTCAGTGAGTTTATTCTTCAATAATGCTCAAAAGTTAGCTTTTCCGACATGTGCACATATTTCGACATTGAACCTATCTGCATATGAAAATAGCGTTTCTCCTTTCGCCAACCACGATAATGCTAATAGAACTCCTTTTCCAACAGGGAGGTTGTTATTTTGCGATATTTCATTGTCACATTTGGTGCTTATTTCAAGCTGATTCATATTAACATTAACATCAACAAACAACGGTGGCGAAATGATACCAAAACATTTCATAACCTTCTGATACCGATTTGTTTCAACTGACATTAATGACAGACCAGAGAGTAACCAGGTATCAAATGGTTTCATGATACCACAACTCTGTGAAAATGCTTATAGTGAATTATCAAAACCCCTGACAGCTAAAAATAACGAAATGAATCGACACGCGTAATTTATTAGAAAATGTTCATTTAAATCATAGAATCTGTTTTTTTTTAAAGATAAAAGTCAAAATGACATTATGTTGGCAATACAATGTAAAATTGTCAGTGCCTCCAAATTTTTATGTAGAAAAGCCTTGTGTTGCCAACATAGTTACTAAATTTCTGACTTGGGGAATTATCTTTAAAAAAAAAACAGACTTGACGTCGCGCGCCGTTGCCAACCAGAAACATCTAAAATTCCCCTACTTTAAATGCGTTGAGAAGTACTTTTAGTTTTGTTAGATTTGCAGTAGAAACTTACTAAATGTGACGTCATCCTAAACATAGCGTGAAAATCCTATACTTAAATATTCAAATGTTTTATCATGTGACGCTTCAAATGATATTTCCTCTTAAATTTTACTTTGCAAGTATCACATTCGAAAGGACGAATATCCAAATGTGCGAAAATGTGATCCTTTAAATTGTTTTTTCGTTTAAATTTTGCTTTGCAAGTGTCACATTCGAAAAGATAACTATCCAAATGTGTGGCACTGTGTTTTATTAAATTGGGTTTTCGTTTAAATTTTGCTTTGCAAGTGGCACATTCAAAAGGATAATTATCCGAATGTGTTATTATGTGATTCTTCAAACTCCCTTTCAGTTTAAACTTTGCTTTGCATGTTTCACATTCGAAAGGATAAATATCTAAGTGTGTTGATAGGTGCGTCTTCAAATGACTTTTTTGTTTAAATTTTGCTTTACAAATGCTACATTCGAAAGGATATATATCCGAGTGTGTTAATTTGTGCTTCTTTAAATTATCTTTCAAATTAAATTTTGCTTTGCAAGTGTCACATTCAAAAGGTTGAATATCATAATGTATTATTATATGACGCTTCAAATGGTTTTTCCGTTTAAATTTTGCTTTGCAAGTGTCACATTCGAAAGGGTAAATATCCGAGTGTGGTAATTTGTGACTCTTCAAATCTAATTTTTGTATAAATTTTACTTTGCAAGTGTCACATTCAAAAGGTTGAGTATCCGAATGTATTATTATGTGACCCTTTAAATTTCCTTTTCGTTTAAACTTTGCATTGCAAATATCACATGTAAAAGGATAATTATCCGAGTGTGTTACTATGTGAGTCTCCAAAGAGGATTTTCGTTTAAATGTTGCTTTGCAAGTATCACATGCGAAAGGATAAATATTTGAGTGTGTTAATTTATGATCGTTGAAATGTTTTTTTTGTTTACATTTTGCTTTGCAAGTGCCACATTCAAAAGAAACAATATTCGAATGTGTTATTATGTGACGCTTCAAATCAGTTTTTCGTTTAAATTTTGCTTTGCAGGTGTCATATTTAAAAACACGAATATCCGAATGTAACATTGAATGATATTTTAAACTTGTTTCGGTTTCAAATAGGGCATTGCAAATATAGCATTGAAACTTCCTAATAACGTCTGGTTCCGATGAATTTGCGACACTTGAATATTCCTGTCCTTTTATCTCCTTATCTGGATCTATCAGTTCAGTAGCTGATACATCTATTTTGTTTTTGATGTCATCCTCTAGGTAGTAATTTTCTATCATAAACCTAAAAAAAACATTTGTTAAGATTTACAGTTAGATGTTGACATTGGGTACGCTACTAGGTAGGTGAGATTAAAATTCCAAAAATTATTACACATCGTAATTTATTGGTACAATATTTTTCAGTATTTATACAAATGTCTGAGTTGTTGGTTCATTTAAATGTAGTAACTCTCATCATATATATTTATTCACAAAAACTAGAAAATTTCAACAGAAATTGCATTACAGTATATGGCAGTATGTAACAGAAAATTGGAGTAGAAATTTCGAACAGAATGATATTTTTTCTACGAGCGTGCGGAAAAGTGTATTTTTCGGCACGCTTTTTAAGTCATAAAAGTATCACTTTTCCGTTTTTTTGTGCGGAAAAGTCATTACTTATCCGCACGGAGTACGGAAAAGTAGAATACCTGAAATTTTAGGTATACAGGTAAACAGATATACCACAGGTACAGGTACGAAAAAGTGAAAAAAACATCTTAAATTGATAAAAATGTAGGTAAAAATATCACCTTTCATCTCGTAGAAAAAATAGTGTTCCTAACTCGTGCGGAAAAGTGGTACTTTTCGCACTAGTTAGGAAATATACTTTTAATTGCTGTGATTCCAAAAAAGCTTTTGGGGCGATTTAAATTTGAATTTTTGATTCATTTTCTAGGTGAGTTTGGTTAATCTTCCGCGATGACATTGTTGACAGAAGCGAAGCTCACCTGGGGGCTAATTTTTGGGAATGTACGTTTATTTGCGTATGTTCGAAGATGCGCACGATATGAAACGTATACTTTTCTTTGTACCAATGGATGACATGCGCAAGTCAAAAAATGTCTAAGTAGGCATTCGCAACATTACGCAGGGTTGATCAGGCAACACTGCAAATTGAAAGATTTTTGAAGTATTTTGAACTACTGAGGAAAAAAAATAGGCTGTGTCAACTGTCGACTTTTGACAAATTTTTACTTTCTTATGAAAAATGTCATGAAAATGTCGGAAAACAAGAAGAAACGGAAAGCAAAAGAATCAGTGCATCTGATAAGCAGAAAAAATTGCTCGTGGAATATGTGAAGAAGTATCCGCAACTAATTAGCGATAAACAAACTTAGAGCCGGTTTCTCAATAGCAAGTCACTCCCAAGTTAAGCATAACTCCAGGGTAGGGGTCGATTTCTCAATAGCGAGTCACCTCCGGAATGGTTTTGACTAGAGGGTCAACGTGTCCAGTTGCAGTGTTTACCCTGGAGTTATGCTTAACCCGAGGGTGACTTGCTATTGAGAAACCGGCCCTCAACATTGCAACTGGACACATTTACCCTGATGATAACACCAACCCGGAGTTGATTCGCTATTGAGAAACCGACCCTCAAAGTTATACAATGGAGTCTACAATGCGCAGTGCTAGACGGATGTTGTTATAAACATTCGATCAAATATAAAACAAGATCTTTTCTTAATCGAAACAACTCAATAAATTGTTGATGGTTAGGCTTATGGATGGATCTAGAGGGTTATACTTGTTGTTTGGTCGATTTTGTCGCTTTGCTATTTCGATATTTCGTATTTCGAGCATCCACAAGATATTAGGTTTGTTCCAAAACGTCAAAAACCGTCCCATGAACGGTTTCGAAACCACTCTATATACAAATTTCGGGTTCTGCTGCGGAAAATCGTATCAGTACATTGTACGGTTTTCTGCTGTGTTGGAACAAAGCTATTAACAGCCGATAACACCACAATTGTAGGTACGTCAGCGGCAGGCAACACGTCGACAAGTTTCTCGTGTAGTCTCTCGCCACTCGCAGTGAAACGTATGAAAATGTGCGCATACGTAAAGATGCGAATACTCAGAAATGGGATTTCGTAGTCTTCGCACATTTATGTAGATTTTCTATAGTTACGAAAGGTCAAAAATTGGCCCCCTGAAAGTTTCTACTCTTTTGAATTTTAAAGTACCTACTTTCCGTCAATAAAAGTGATAAATAGCTTTTGGTAGCTGAGGCTCTGAATTAAATAGGTTATTAGCAACAAAGGTAACATGTTTTCTAATGAAATGTTCGCGTAAGTTTTCATCTACATTATTATTATTTTTTTTAATTTAATCAAACTATAAATTACATTAAAATTTACATCTATCTGAATGTTGTTTCAAATGAGCCTTGGTTTTAAATTTAGCCTTGCACATATTGCATTTAAAGTTCCTCTCATCCGAGTGTGTTGACATGTGTCTCTTCAAATTGTTTTTTTGTTTAAATTTTGCTTCGCAAGTCTCACATGCAAAAGGAAGAATATCCAAGTGTGTTAAAATGTGATCCCTTAAAGACACTTTCAGTTTAAATTTTGCTTTGCAAATGTCACATTCAAAAGGATGAATATCCGAATGACGTGTTAATATGTGTCTTTTCAAATTGCCTTTTAGTTTAAATTTTGCTTTGCAAGTGTCACATGCAAAAGAATGAATACATTCATTCTTTTGAATATCCGAGTGTGTTGAAATGTGATGCTTTAAATTATCTTTCCGTTTGAATTTTGCTTTGCAAGTGTCACATTCAAAAGGTTGAATATCCGAATGTGTTATTTTGTGACTCTTCAAATTCTCCTTTCGTTTAAACTTTGCTTTGCAAATGTCACATTGAAATGGATAAATTTGTAAGTGTACTGATGTGTGACACTTCAATTCGCTTTTACGTTTGAATTTTGCATTGCAAATACCACAAGCGAAAGGATAATTATTCGAGTGTTTTACTATGTGACTCTTCAAATTGGATTTTTGTTTAAATTTTTTTTTGCAAGTGTCACATTCAAAAAGACGAATATCAGAATGTGTCATTGAATGATATTTCAAACTTGTTTCGGTTTTAAATACAGCGTTGCAAGTATAGCATCGGAACTTCCGAATAACATCTGGTCCTGATGAATTTGCGACACTTGAATATTTTTTCCCTTCTATCTCTTCACTTGGATCTATCAGTTCAATAGCTGTTACTTCTATTTCGTTTTTGATGTCATCTTCTAAATCATCATTTTCTATCATAAACCTAAAAAAAAAAAATTGTTTAGATTTATAGTTAGATTTCGAAATTGAGAACATTGGGTATGTGAGATTGAAATTCCAAAAATTATTACACATCGTAATTTTTTGGTACAATATATTTCTTTATTCATGAAAATTATAAAAATCGTAAAAAAAAAAATGGAATACTATTCAGGAAGCTTATAATGAGTACCGTGATTTATCTAGTGTTAAGTGCATTAAAAAAGACAATGGACAGGCTGTCTCTGACACTGGAGGGATTGCCAATGAATTTAATTCCTTTTCTAGCTCTATTGGTGCAAAACTTGAACAACAAATTATACCAACCCAACAAAAATATGAGACTATTCGCCATCATTCTATGTTTTTGAGACCAGTTAGTGAATCAGAACTAATTTATCTCATAAGCTCGTTAAAAAATACAAATACTTGCGGAGATGATGGTATTAGCTCTGAAATAATAAAAAAACTATCACGCTTACCTCACCAAACCTTTGCTACATCTCATTAATTTCATATTTACTGCAGGTTGTTATCCAAAAATATTTTTAAAAAAAACTCATAATAATACATATTCATGAATCAGGCGACAAGACTGATAAAAACAACTATAGGCCAATAGCCCTGTGCAATGTAATTAGCAAAATTGTAAAAAAATGTATTTTAGGCCGCAACAACGATAAGAATGCAGTGCTCTGATTGGTTGATTTTTCGAAACTTATTTTAAGGTCTTTAAAAAAACGGGACATCAGAATGGCAGCAAATATCCAGTTAAGTTCCCCAAAATTTTGTAGAGGGCGCGAGTGAACTTGGAGCGCTTTCAATTTTGCCGGCAAATAACCACGAAAACTAGAAAGAGCTAATTGCAGATATTGTAGATAATATATCAAATAATGTTTATGCCAAAGGATTTTGGAAATTCTTGCGGATTTTTTTAGATGACCTTGAAATGAATTTTAAAGGTTAAAACAGTTCAAGCAATTTCAAGTAGATAACGCCACGGCAAAAAAGCTACATTGGGAGCATCATAATTGTATATTTGTCTTTCTCTTTCACCAAGTGTTTCACCGACAGACAGATTTTGTTTTGGACAAAAAATAAAATATTGAACCGTATGTGTAGAGTGGCGCAGACGTCATCTTCAAAAACTAAATTGAAACATGGCAGCCATGAACGCGGCCTTAATAAAAATGGATAATGGACAATGTTGGAAACGTCATATAAATCAAATGTTTCAAATGGAAAAATAAACTTCGATTAAACTTTATTAAATGACTTGCTTTATTATTCTTACAGTTCTCCAAATTTACCTGGAAGTGACGTGGTATTGAACTTCGTTGACTAGTCAGAAACAACTTCTCCGAGGGCAAATACCCCTACCGTCATGACGTGGTATTGCCTGAAATTTTAAGTTCCTCATCTCCTACTTCAGTTGAGAGGGAAAGCAGTGAAAGGTCAATTCCCGAATCTGATGTTTTATTATTACCCTCCATGCAAACTCTTGTGAGTGGACAAAATTACTTCCAAGAAAATTTTATCACCACACCTGTCACAAGAAGGTCAAAACCGAATAGAATTGTGCCAAGTTTAATAATTTCCAATTATATCATTAACTTTTGTTTATATGAGAGAGATGTTGGGTTAGATTTATCTTTATTACCTTTATATACCTACCTTTGTACCTTGCTAAAGTTATCAGTTGTTTCAGTTTTTTAGTTGTTGATTGTCAGGGAATGATTATTATTAAAAAATTATTGAAGCACAAAGGAATAATCATCTCTAAGTTATTTCCTACTGAAATTTATTATTAGATACATAATATTTTGTCTTGTCTGAATAGGTAACCAAATTTTTGCTGCAATTTTGTCTCAAAATCGTGTTTACTCTTTGTCTATTTGGTCTGGACCCAGCATTAGCTCAATATTTGACACTTCTATTTCTATTTGATGCTTAAAACATCCATTATTTACCATAAACCTGAAAATGTTTGTTATGCCGGATCCAGACCAAGCAGACAAATTAGCGACAAGACACAGATGTTCATGTTTCGCGACAAATTCAATCAATACATATATGCGAAATTTTTGTTTTGTTTCCAAATCCAGAGACTTTAGCAAGTCCCGTCTCGAGTGGGTAAAACATCAGAGAGTCTCTCTCTGTTTTTTCTGTGTATTTTAGGACAAAATGTCGGTGCAGCGTGGCCGGTATTTGTTGGCAGAAGTAGGAGGGTTGGCAATAATTCTTGATATTCATCCTGGTGGAAATGGTTAAAAACTTGATTCAAAACAACTGAGCTTTGCTTATATTTTTATTTATAAAATTAAGAATAATTTACTGCATAATCATTAGAATATATTTCCCAACATTTCGAGTGTATGAATACAAAAACAGTAAATTTCTATATAAATTTCTATCTTGATATTGCATCAAAAATATTTGCATTCAAATATATGTATATTTAGTGAAGGATTAAAAGAATACAATAATTTTAAAAATTCAATCATAAATCAACACAATTTTGAAAATATGTATGTGAAACCTCTTGAGGAACTATATATAGGTATAGTATTTTTACAATAAACAATTCATACAAATTAACACCAAGTACCTATATATTATATTTAAATATTCAGAAATATTTATATTAAATTAAATTGTAGGTATGTGTATATGTAGTAGAAGTTGCTAATAAATGCTTATCTTTATCGAATACTTAAAGTTTTACACTTTCAAGTTTAAAATGTAATGATTTTATATACAGGGTGTACCGCGAGTTTTAATTTATTTATTTTTTTAGCCAGTTTACCAAGATCATTTCAACATTCATGCGAACATTCTGGAATCGTTACGAGAATTCAAAAATTATTATTCAACTATCCGAGGCAACAATTAAATCCTGCTTCAAAAGATGAGTTGATTGATGCACCAATAATGCTCTCATGAGAACCTACTCTTCAAAATTTTAAAGTACCCACTTTCCGTCAATAAAAGAAATAGCTTTTGGTAGCTGAGGTTCTGTATTAAATAGTTGATTAGCAAGAGAGGTTACATGTTTTTTAATGAATTGTTAGTGTTGCATATGATCATATCCAAAGCTATTATCTACACCTTTTTTTTTTTCTTCGAATTTTATCAAAGTATAAATTACATTAAAATTTACACCTATTTGAATGTTGTTCCAAATTAGTCTTGGTTTGAAATTTACCGTTGCATATGTCGCTTGAAGTTCTTTTCTTCCGAGTGTCTTAATATGTGTTTTTTCAAATTGCCTTTTTGTTTAAATTTTGCTTTGCAAATGTCACATACAAAAGGAAAAATACCCGAGTGCGTTAACATGTGATTCTTCAAATTTCCTTTCCGTTTAAATTTTGCTTGGCAAGTGTCACATTCGAAAGGAAAAATATCTAAGTGTGTTAATAGGTGAATCTTCAAATTGCCTTTTCGTTTAAATTTTACTTTACAAATATTACATTCAAAATAATGAATATTCGTGTGTGTTAAAATGTGAAGCTTTAAACTTTCTTTCCGTTTAAATTTTACTTTGCAAGTGTCACATTCGAAAGGTTGAATATCCGAATGTTTTACTATGTGACTCTTCAAATTCCCCTTTCGTTTGAACTTTGCTTCACAAATGTCACATTTAAAAGGATAAATTTCCGAGTGTGTTAATTTGTGACTGTTCAAATCCGATTTTCGTGTAAATTTTGCTTTGCAAGTGTCACATTCAAAAGGAA
The DNA here is from genome assembly GCA_917834065.1 of Ceutorhynchus assimilis. Classification (NCBI taxonomy): domain Eukaryota; kingdom Metazoa; phylum Arthropoda; class Insecta; order Coleoptera; family Curculionidae; genus Ceutorhynchus; species Ceutorhynchus assimilis. Next base: position 9,354,029 of record OU892286.1, on the reverse strand, counting down.
AAATATCCAAGTGTGTTAAAATGTGATTCTTTAAAGTCACTTTCCATTTAAATTTTGCTTTGCAAGTGTCACATTCGAAAGGTTGAATATCCGAATGTTTTACTATATGACTCTTCAAATTCGCCTTTCGTTTGAACTTTGCTTCGCAAATGTCACACTGAAATGGATAAATTTCTAAGTGTGATGATATGTGCGATTTCAATCCGCCTTTTTGTTTAAATTTTGCATTGCAAATATTACATGCGAAAGAATAATAATTATCCGAGTGTTTTACTATGTGATTCTTCAAATTGGATTTTTGTTTAAATTTTGCACATTTAAAAAGACGAATATCCGAATGTGTCAATGAATGATATTTCAAACTTGTTTCGGTTTTAAATACAGCGTTGCAAGTATAGCATTGGAACTTCCGAATAACATTAGGTCTTGATGAATTTGCGACAGTTGAATATTTCTTCCCGTCTATCTCTTCACTTGGATCTATCAGTTCAATAGCTGATACTTCTATTTCGTTTTTAATGTCATCCTCTAGATAATTATTTCCTATCACAAACCTAAAAAAACATTTGATTAGATTTATAGTTGATTTTGAAATTGAGTACATTAGGTAGGTGAGATTGAAATTCCAAAAATTATTATACATCATTATTTATTGGTACAATATATTTCTTTATTCATACAAATCTCTAAGTTGTTGATTTACCCAAATATAGTACCTAACCATCATCATATCATAGATATTCACTCACAAGAACTAGAAAATTTCAACAGAAATTGCCTAACAGTATATGGCAGTAGGTATGTAACGAGGACTAGAGAAGAAATTTTATCGGACCAGGGACAGTCCCTTATGGTACACCACATGTTATTGATGTTTGAGTGTTAATGACAGTATCCATCTTTACTACTTGTGTTCTATTAGATGAATAGTTTTGGAATAGATGAAGTGAATGAGGAATTTGCAGATTTTTTTTTATTCTCCTAATCAATTTTCACATTGTAAAAAGTCACTTGCCACATAAATTTTCAACTAATAGTTTTTCTGTAAAAAAATATAGAAACTCAAAATAACTCTCTTCGCGCCAAAACGCACTCATAAATAAATGACGTCACAAGACGGTATCCGTCAAAACGAGTCTCTCTACTCCCTGTCTCTCTTAACCATTGGTTTATGCAACTATGTCGATCATTGTCATTCTCTATTCACTAAACAAAGAAAGTGTTACGATGATTTTGGAAATCAATTATCTTCCAGTGAACTCACACCTTATACATTAAGAGAGAGAAAGATATATATAGTATAGTAATAATAGTAACAAATATATGACTAAATAATAATTATAACAATAGCTTACTCATCGGTGAAGTCGCCGATTGAATAAAAATGAGGATATCTTTGTTTATTTAATGGAAAATGACAATGATCGACATAGAATGCTGAATTCATCGGTAGAATTCGATGTAAGCACAAGCGTCTGACAGCTCACGTATCACGTTATCATAACCACACTTTTGTTTGGTTACCGTTCCATGACGTCATAACCAATTTGAGAGCGTTTTCGCGCCCTTTGTTATATTCAATATCTGAATAATTAATTATTTATTAGTGGTTCAGTATAAAAAGGATTTGAATATGGAAATATACTTCTAGAGTATTTTGCTTCACTTTAAATACATTTTGCATCAAAATAAAATTTTATGCAACTTCCTCATTACCGAAATCCTACAATTTCTGTAATAATATTGCATGGTCTACTAGTTTACTGTGTTAAATGCTTTGGAAAGGTCGACAAAAACAGCGAGATAATTTTTTTTATTATCTCAAGCCTTGTAAATATTTGTTGTAAGGTTCTCTATAGCATCCTCCCTCGATCTTCCTTGTCTGAAGCCGTACTGATGTTCTGACAAAATATAATTTTTCTCCGAATGACAGTAAAGGCGGCCTTTTAATGACACTTGACAGAATCAAAAGTTGTATTTTTACTGCCTAGGCAGTAAAAGTGGACTTTTACTGCCGAGGCATTAAAAGTGACAGTGTCACAACGTTCCAGGTAATAATTCCACTCAATTTGGTTTTTGAAATTGATGGTGACAATGACAATTGTCAAAATAATTTAATTATTTGGATAATAATTCTGAATGGACTGAATATAAAAAAGATGTCCATGTGTGAATCTGAACATTCGGAGAAAAAATTATATGTTTTACATGGAAGAAAAGCAGATTCAATATGTCGGCTGGTTTCCTAGGCTGTGCCTCGGCTATGAAACACCAGCCGCGGTATTAAATCTTGTACTTTTCTGCCTAGTAAAACAAATAACTATTTTTTGTAAAAAGTCTGTCAAACATTTTTTAATTATCTTTTCGAAAACCTTTGTAAAATTTGTTATAAGTGATATGGGATGGTAATTGAACACATTTGTTTTTTCACCAGACTTATACAAAAGTTTAATGACTGCTGTTTTGAACGAGTTTGGACATATTCCCGATTCAAATGCTTTATTCAATGAACTTTAGGGGTTCTACTTTAAACATATTCTGAAATAGATTGGACTATTTCTGTTGTTATTTTGTCATGACCAGAAGTTTTTTCTTTTTTAGTTCTTTATTGTTTTTAGTATTTCGTAACTAGTTGTTTATTCGTTTATGTTATTTCCTAAATTTTCCCCGATGTTTGTGAAAAAATTAATAAAAGTGTCAGCTATTTCTTGTTTATCTGTGATACCTACTCTTTTCGTTCTTCTCTTTCAGTTAATTGATTTCTATCTCTTCTTTAGTCCCACACATGTTGTTAACTGTATTTTAGATTTCTTTTGGGTCCGTGTTATTTTTAATTTTGTCTTCGATAGAATTCAGTTTTTGTTTCGAATGTTAGCAAGATTATTTAGATACTCATGCGTGATACTAATGATACTGATGCGTTAACATTCTTGCATCGTTACGAGAATTCGAAAATTAGTATTCAATCATCCGAGGCAATAATTAAAGCCTGCTTCGAAAGATGATTTGATTGATGATGCACCGAAAAATGAAGTACCTACATTGTCAATAAAATCAATAGCTTTTGGTAGCTGAGGTGCTAAATGAAATAGTTGATTAACGAAGGAGGTAACATGTTCTCTAATTCGCGTTTCATATTAAATAATCAAATCCTAAGTTTTTATCTACACTTATTTTATTTTCTTTTAATTTTATCAAACTATAAATTACATTAAAATTTACACTTATCTGAATGCGTCACTGAATGCCGTTTCAAATGAGCCTTGGTTTTAAATTTAGCATTGCATATATTGCACTTAAAGTTCCTTTCATCCGAGTGTTTTTTTTTTTTTTTTTTTTTACGGATATGCGCACTCGCAAGGAAATGTCCTATCACGCTCGAGAAGCGGCAAGTGCGCGGAAATGTCGGTGTATGTTGGTCTTGAAACGGTTCAGGTTGTAACCTGCAGGGAAAACCGTCGCAGGGAGTTTATTCCACAGCGATGCTGTTCTCCAGAGATATGAATTCTGATATAATGAGGTTCTTGGTGCCTCTAGTTTGACAGTAAATTCATGGTTACCGTCTGTTTGACGGGTTCGCCTGGTAGGTGCTACTCTCGATGGAATCATACGTGCCAACTCTTCAGAGCATTTTCCGTGATAGTACCTGTAGAAGAGAGATAAATCGCCCACAGATCTGCGATGTTCGAGACCATCCAAGTTACGAGTAAGTGCGGGGTCATTGATCAGCTTGATAGCTCGTTTTTGCACGGTATTCAAAAGCATTAAGGTATGTTTGGGTGCTGCACTCCATATATGTGAGCAGTACTCCATAGTTGGTCGAATCTGGGCTTTGTAGAGTGTCAGCAATTGGCTTGGTGTGTACAGATGTCTTGTACGAAATAGCACCCCCAGCTTTTGGGAGGCCCTTTTAGCAATATCTGCCACGTGAGTGTGTTAATATGTGTCTCTTTAAATTGCCTTTCTGTTTAAATTTTGCTTTGCAAGTCTCACATTCGAAAGGATAAATATCTAAGTGTGTTAGTAGGTGAGTCTTTAAATGACCTTTTTGTTTAAATTTTGCTTCACAAGTGTTACATTCAAAAGGATAAATATTCCAGTGTGTTGATTCGTGATTCTTCAAACTCAATTTTCGTATAAATTTTGCTTTACAAGTGTCACATTCAATAGGTTGAATATCCGAATGCATTATCATGTGACTCTTCAAATTCTCTCTTCGTTTAATATCCGAATGAGCTATAATGTGACTCTTCAAATGGTCTTTAAGTTTAAATTTTCGATTGCAAATGTGACATTCGAAAGGATAAATATCTAGGTGTGTTGGTAGGTGAATCTTCAAATGGCCTTTTCGTTTAAATTTTGCTTTGCAAGTGTAACATTCAAAAGGACGAATATCTGAATGTGACATTGAATGATATTTTAAACTTGTTTCGGTTTCAAATACAGCATTGCAAATATAGCATTGGAACTTCTTGATAACATCTGGTGTTGATGAATTTGTGACACTTGAATATTTCTCATCCTTTACCCCTTGATTTGGATCTATCAGTTCAATAGCTGATACTTCTATTTCGTTTTTGATGTCATCCTCTAGATAATAATTTTCTATCATAAACCTAAAAAAAAAAAAAACGTTTTTTAGATTCGTATATGTACTTAGTTAGATTTCGAAATTAGGTACACTAGGTAGGTGAGATTAAAATTAAAAAAAAAAATAATGCATAATACACATTGTAATTTATTGGTACAATATTTTCCATCCCTCATAAAAATCTATTAGTTATTAGTTTACTCATATGTAGTAGCCATCATCATAAATATTCACTCATAACAACAACCAGAAATTACATTGCAGTATATGGCAGTATGTAAACGAAGATTGGAGTAAAAATTTCGAACAAAATGAGATTTCAATTCTTGTGATTTAACAAAGGCTTTTGGAACTATTGATCTAAACAGAATTTTGGACAACTTTGTCAATGTGACGGAGTTTTCTCGTCAGAAATAGTTTTGTAATGTTGATTTTTATTCAATTATAGGGAGATGAAGTTATCTGAGTAAATTATATGTGAGTAAGTAAGTGAAGTGAGATGAGATTAAGTGAGATCCTCGGTAGAAATGACATGACTATTATGTAAAGTTCATTTTATGAAGGTTTGTTCTTATGACATCGATGATGTCATAGATTGGAAAAAAAAGGTACGTTCTGTGATAGTGTTCAGATTTTGTATTGTTTTTAACCTAGAATAGAGTTTGTTTGAGTTATCCGAAAATACATAAATTAATCAACTGCGTATTCGTATTTATATGTCGCGAAACTAAAATAGTAATTTTAAACCCGAACGTAAGGTTTATTTTTATTTACGCATTCTTTGAATCATTCAAATTTATTGAATGTCTTCTGGTTTTAAGAAGCGAAGAAAGTTTTTGACGTCATTATTTTGTTTCGGTCAATTTTTATTTGTTAAAAACGAAACCAAATGATCTATAAACTCAAGAATTAGAAGTTTGGAATAGAAAAGATGCGCAGGCAATGTTTATTCTTACCTCAGCTATGAATCTCAATCAGATAACTTTAATTGAATGTTGTGAGTTTACTAAAGACATGTATAATACAAATATCAGAGTATATTTATAAACAAAAGCCTGAAACTAACAAGATCATGTTACACCAATATAAAATTAATTCATCAGATAGTGTATAGTTCAACATATTGCAGAAGTACAAAATTTGACAAAACAAATCAAAGATGCAGATTATAAATGAGGTTGCAGTAATGACAAAGATTTCAAGTACGTTGCCTCAGGAATTTAAAAATGTTAGAGGTTGTCACTTGAAAGTTCAAAACAAATAATAAGTAACTTGAAAGCAAGATTTTTAGATGAAGAAATTAATCTTACATCCTATGAAGAAGATGAAAGTGCCTTAGAAACCCTCTCTGTTAAAACAGAGAATACATAAGAGAAGGGAAATAGCTTGTTATAATTGCAGAAAAAGAGGTCACATATCACGAAAGTTTCAGGAAAATACATCTTTTAACTCTAACAACAGAGGAAAATCGAATCAAAGGGTTGACACTTTTCGATTTATTTTGGTCGACTTTGTAAAAATCGATATTTCGCTCAATTAAATCTGCCATAGTAACTTTGTTTCTGGATATCAGATTCCAATATTTGACAGCTAAGTTCGTTTAAATTTCGCTTCACAAGTGTCACATATAAAAATAAATAAATATCCGGATATTGTGTTGATATGTGTATTGAGGGTGTGTGCCCTTATAGTATGGGTTTTTAATGAAACGTGTATATTTTTTAATGATTATTAATAATCTTGCTTGACAAGAACAAAAAAGGAAATGTCCCTCTCGACAGAGCTTGCGAGAAGGAATGACGAATGACAATAATAAGATTTTAACATTTTACGGTGTTGCCGCTTCTATTAAACAAAATCAATCTTATTGTCGGTTGAATAAATGATAATATCACATAATTCCAGTAGATGGCGTGCGGTGTACTAAATTAACATAAATATTGAAATCTATAATTAAATTTAATTCAAAATAATAATATTGTCCTTGGACTTAACAATGTGAGTCTTCAAATCGCGTTTGCAAGTAACACATTCGAAAGGATAAATATCCAAATGTGAATCTTCAATTCGCCTTTTCGTTTAAATTTTGCTTTGCAAGTGTTACATTCAAAGGAACGAACATCTGAATGCAACATCAAATAATCGAATATTTCTCTTATCTCGAATCGGTTAAAATCAGAGAGTATCTCTCTTTTTTATCTGTGTATTTTAGGTCAAGTTTTCGGCAAAGTGTGGTAGGTATCTGTTGACAGAAGTAAGACGGCTACCAATAAATCTCTATAGGTATTCATCCTGGTGAAAACTCTACATGGTTAAAAAACTGATTCAAAACAACTGAGCTTTGCCTATATATTTATTTATAAAATTAAGAACAATTTACTGCCTATTCATTAGAATTTATTTCCCAACATTTCAAAAATACAAAAACAGAAAATGGTCGTTTCTATCTCAATATTATTATATCAAAAAAATATTCATTATAATCTATATTTAATAAAAAAATAAAGAATACAATAATTTTAAAAATTCATTCAAAAAGCATCAAAACTTTGAAATAGGCATGTGAAAGCTATTGAGAAACTAGTACTTTTCCAATAACCAATTTATACAAATTAACACTAAAAATACATATATTATAATTTAAATATTCAGAAATATTTATATTATTTATATTAAATTAAACAATAAAGGATCACACATCTTATGAGATCTTGATACAAGGTCAAATTTAATAAAATTTTAGCATGCTGTTTTTGTTTTTCTTAAGGTCCTGATCGGGATGAGTACAAATTAATCCTTTGATTGGTTTTTGAGCTGAAGGGTGTTTGAAAAAAGTTTGATTATTCGGTTATAATTCTGTGCTCACCGCTCACCGAACTATTTTTTGAGATTTGGACGAAAATTATTAATGAAACGATGTTTTCACATAAATAAATACTTGTAGACATGAATTGTGAAAACGATTTTATATACCACGCGTTTTAATTTATTTTTTTTTGGCCATTTTACCAAGATCATTTTGATATTTCAACATTCATGTGTAACATTCTTGCATCGTTACGAGAATTCAAAAATTATTATTGAACCATCCGAGGCAACAATTAAATCCTGCTTCAAAAGATGATGTGATTGGTGCACGTAAAATACTCTCCTGAGAACCTGAAAGTTTCTACTCTTCTAAATTTTGAAGTACCTACTTTTCGTCAATAGAAGTAATAGCTTTTGGTAGCTGAGGTTCTTAATTGAATAGTTAATTAGCAAGAAAAATTACAAGTTTTCTAATGAATTGTTCACGTTGCATATGATCATAATCAAAGTTATCTACACATATTTTTTTTTAAAATTTTACCAAAGTATAAATTACATTAAAATTTACACCTATCTGAATGTTGTTTCAAATAAGCCTTGGTTTTAAATTTAGCGTTGCACATATTGCATTCAAAATTCCTCTCATCCGAGTGTGTTGACATGTGTCGCTTCAAATTGCTTTTTTGTTTAAATTTTGCTTCGCAAATGTCACATGCAAAAGGAAGAATATTCAAGTGTGTTAAAATGTGATCCCTTAAACTAACTTTTAGTTTAAATTTTACTTTGCAAGTGTCACATTCAAAAGGATGAATATCTGAATGACGTGTCATTATGTGTCTCTTCAAATTGTTTTTTTGTCTAAATTTTGCTTGGCAAGTGTCACATGCAAAAGGAAGAACACCCAAGTGTGTTAAAATGTGATCTCTTAAAGTCCATTTTCGTTTAAATTGTGCTTTGCAAATATCGCACTCGAAAGGATAAATATCTGAGTGTGTTAATAGGTGAGCCTTCAATTGTTTTTTTTCCTTAAATTTTGCTTTACAAGTGTCACATTCAAAGGGACAAATATCCGAGTGTGTTAATTTGTGACTCTTCAAATCCGATTTTCGTATAAATTTTGCTTCGCAAATGTCACATTCAAAAGGTTGAATATCCGAATGCATTATCATGTGACTCTTCAAATTCCCTTTTCGTTTAAACTTTGCTTCGCAAATGTCACATTGGAATGGATAAACTGCTAAGTGTACTGATATGTGAGCTTTCAATTCGTGTTTCCCTTTAAATTTTGCATTGCAAATATCACATGTGAAAGAATAATTATCCGAGTGTCTTGATATGTGCAACTTCAATCCGGTTTTTCGTTTAAATTTTGCATTGCAAGTATCACATGCGAAAGGGTAAATATCCGAGTGTCTTGATATGTGCAATTTCAATCCGGTTTTGCGTTTAAATTTTGCTTTGCAAGTGGGACATTCAAAAGGATAAATATTCGAGTGCGTTAATTTGTGATTTTTCAAATCGCCATTTCGTTTAAATTTTGCTTTGCAAATATCACAAACGAAGGGATAAATATCCGAATGGATCATTAAATGATTTTTTAAACCATTCTTGGTTTTAAATTTAGCTTCGCATATGTTGCATCGAAAGTCCTTATTATTCAAGTGTGTTAATATGTGACATTTCAAATGACTTTTTAGTTTAAATTTTGCTTTGCAAGTATCACATGCGAAAGGATAAATATCCAAGTGTGTTAACATGTGAGACTTCAAATTACTTTTTTGTTTGAAACTTGCTCCACAAGTATTACATTTAAAAGGATAAATATCCGGGTGTGCTGATTTATGATTGTTGAGATCGGTTTTCTGTTTGAATTTTGCTTTGCAAGTGCCACATTCAAAAGGATAGATATTCGAATGTGTGACACTTGAATATTCCTGTCCTTTTATCTCTTTATTTGGATCTATCAGTTCAGTAGCTGATATTTCTATTTCGTTTTTGATGTCATCCTCTAGATAGTAATTTTCTCTCATAAACCTAGAAAAAAACGTTTGTTAAGATTTATAGTTGGATTTTGAAATTAGGTACGCTACTAGGTAGGTAAAATTCAAACTAAAAATTATTACATATCGTAATTTATTGGTACAATATTTTTCAGTATTTATGCATATCTCTGAGTTGTTGGTTCATTTAAATGTAGTACATGGCAGTATGTGAAAGAAAATTGGAGTAGAAATTTCGAACAGAATGATATTTTAATTGCTTTCTGTTGATTTTTCTAAAATTTAAATATGTTGTAGCCGACACCAAAATAAGACTTTTTTATCATTGCGCCAAAGTTCTAGGTCTACCAGGTCCGCTCGAAAAGTAAGGCCAAAGTAATAAAAAACGACATATATAAACATTTTAACACTATATTTACTTTATTTTCAGCTACGAGGATTTCGAAAAATCACATTTTATGAGCACCATATATGCTATCTACGTGAAATATGTAGATATGTATTTAATGTTTATCTAATCCTATACCTACATATACTTTTTCATAGTGGCGAAGAAAGGGGTGAGAAGCAGGGTGCACAAATTCTGAACCAGCGCCTCAGAAAAGCTTTTTTATTTATTTTACTAGCAGATATGAAAAAGTATGACAATATGCTTCATCGTATAGGTTCATAATAAAATTGTGTATGTCAATATAATATCTTTATTTTCATTTCAAATCTATTAGGGTTGTACAAGTATGCTGAAAAGGGTTCAAAGACGATTTCTTAGACATATAGTCTATAGACTAGGAATTCCGTTTGAAAATATTAACTTTGATGAATTATATGTATTACTTTTCCTTCCTAGGTTAGAAATCCGCAGGAGAAATTATATTCTACCCACCGAAACAGCCATTATAGAATTTAAAATATCGTTGGAGTTTTTAGCTGTCCTATTCCACTTTGCTAAATACAGGGTGTCTACTTGAAACTTGGCTGCACATAAAAAACTCAATTATTTGGCATTTCTCAGAAAATATTCTTGATAATCTTCTGCCTAATAAAAACATACTGACGCTATCTTATTTGTAACAATCATCGTCTAATCTTATATCATTCTCAAAACAATGATTCTCATCCTGATTATTGTCTTGAATTTATGATCAACCAATTGAAAAACTCCAAAGGTTAGATGTTGAAGTTCTTCCATAGGTGATATTTTATAATTGAGCTGGTCTTCATTTAGAAGTTCCCATATTACATGCCTCCGAAGTAATAATACGTCTATTTCTAGTCTTCCCTGCAATATATTGCCCTGTCATGACTTTAATAAAATTTCACGGGCCAAATTCACTGTCACATCAAATGAGAAGTGATAATTTGTTTATTAAAGTAGATATATCCCGATGCATTTGCGAATATGTGGAATACTGGTATTAGGAATTTGACTCTAAATATTTTGAAAATTGATTTTAGAAACTCATTTCGGGATTCAACTATCCACCTAAATTTTGTTATGAGCCGAAACTGATTTGCGTCAGCGGTTGCTAGCTAGGATCTTCGCCCAAGATAGACAGGCAATTCAACTTGAATTCCAATGTACGACCTAGTACAAATGTCAGCCTCTTGATAATAATTTCGATGTTTACCAAGATCATTTTGATACTCATGCGTTAACATTCTCGCATCGTAACGAGAATTCAAAAATTAGTATTCAACCATCCAAGACAATAATTAAAGCCTGCTTTAGAAAGATTATGTGATTGATGCACCGAAAATGGTTTCCTGAGAACCTGGAAGTTTCTACTTTTTTGAATTTTGAGGTATTTTCCGTCAATAATAGTAATAGCTTTTGGTAGCCGAAGTTCTGAATTAAATAGTTAATTAGCAAAAGAGGTTGCATGTTCTTTAATGAATTGTTCGCGCATTGTATATGATAATATCCTAAGTTTTTATTTACACCTATTTTTTTTAAATTATTATTCTATCGGACTATAAATTACTTAAAATTTTACACTTATCTGAATGCGTCACTTCATGCCGTTTCAAATTAGCCTTGGTTTTAAATTTTGCGTTGCATGTGTTGCATTTGAAGTTCTTCTCATCCGAGTGTGTTAATATGTGTCTCTTCAAACTGTATTTTTGTTTAAATTTTGCATTGCAAGTGTTACATGCAAAAGGAAAAATACCGGTGTGTGTTATTATGTGATGCTTAAACTCGATTTCCGTTTAAATTTTGCTTTGCAAGTGTCACATTCGAAGGGATACATATCCGAATGCGTTATCATGTGACTCTTCAAATAGTCTTTTAATTTGAATTTTGCTTTGCAAATGTCACATTCGAAAGGATAAATATCTAAGTGTCTTGATAGATAAGTCTTCAAATGGCTTTTTTGTTTAAATTTTACTTTACAAGTGTTACATTCGAAAGGATAAATATCCGAGTGTATAAATTTGTGACTCTTCAAATCCGATTTTCGTATAAATTTTGTTTTACAAATATCACATGCAAAAGATTGAATATCCGAGTGTGTTAAAATATGATGCTTTAAATTCCCTTTCCGTTTAAATTTTGCTTTGCAGGTGTTACATTCAAAAGGTTGAATATCTGAATGTGTTATTATATGACTCTTCAAATTCCTTTTTCGTTTAAACTTTGCTTCGCAAGTGTCACATTGAAATGGATAAATTGCTAAGTGTAATGATATGTGAGACTTCAATTCGTATTTCCGTTTAAATTTTGCATTGCAAATGTCACATGCGAAAGGATAATTATCCGAGTGTGTTACTATGTGAGTCTTCATATCGGATTTTCGTTTAAATGTTTTTTTGCAAATATGACATGCGAAAGGATAACTCCAATCCGGCTTTTCTTTTAAATTTTGCTTTGCAAGTGTCACATTTAAAAGGACAAATGTCCGAATGTGACATTGAATGATATTTCCAACTTGTTTCGGTTTTAAATACAGCATTGCAAGTATGGCATTGGAACTTCCTAATAACATCTGGTCCCGATGAATTTGCGGCACTTGAATATTTTCCTCGTCTCATCTCTTTATTTGGATCTATCAGTTCAGTAGCTGATACTTCCATTTCGTTTTTGATGTCATTCTCTAAATAGTAAGTTTCTATCTTAAACCTAAAAAAAAAAAATATTTGTTAAGATTTATCGTTAGATTTTGAGATTGGGTATAGTAGGTAGGTGAAATTGAAATTCCAAAAGTTATTACGCATCGTAATTTATTGGTACAATATATTTGTTTTTTCATACAAATCTCTAAGTTGTTGGTTTATTCAAATCTGGTACCTAACCATCATCATAACATAGATATTCACTCACAAAAACATTTGCAATATGGCAGTAAATATGTAACAGAAGATTGAAGGCGAGATTTCGAACAGCTGTGATTCTAAAAAAGTTTTTTGGGCGTGTTATAAGGTAGACACTTTATTGTATAATAGGTTACTAATGATACCGCCCCTATAATAATTAATGTTAAGGTTAGGTTTAGGCAACACGGCATACCTAATAAGTAACTGCTTTTGAGAAGATGATACTTTTGCCAGGCTTGTCACGCACGTTGTCTCTTTACTTTTAAATAATAAATAATTTGTTTTAAAGCAATTTTGAAATGATTTACTAAATTATTACATGGCGCAGTTGAGAAAGAATACAGGAAGAGTGAAATAAATAACTGTGAGAAAAACAAAAATTATGGCTTCAAAACTTGCTCAAAAAGATTAGTGCACTTCAGTGTAGTTTTAGTAAGTTTTTACTAAGTATACAAAATGAAAGGAAGACTACCAGGATTTTATGAAATTTGAAGGAAACCTTATTGATAATTTCAAAAGGTTCCTATAAAATAGGTAGAATGCAACATCGATAAAATTGAGAAGGTTCAAAAGCGTTTCCTCAGATATCTATTTTATGAGAAGTTTAATATATATCCCCATCTAGTATCTTATAAAAGTATGCTTAACATCTTTAATATTCAATCACTAAAAACAAGGCGTAGACCGAATTCTGTGTTATTTATATATTATGTAGTCAATAATATTAAGTATAAATCATGTTCCTCCATTAACTATATAAAATTTCATGTTCCTAAGATAAATTTACGTATAAGTAATGGTAATCTGTTTCACTGTGATATGTCTAATTGGTCTCTAATCATGTTAATGCAGCATAAGTGCAATATACTAATCAATAAGCATGATATTGACATGTGCAATGTGGATGTTAGAAAACTGAAATCCCTCTTCTAACTTTATTGATGTTTTCAACTACACAGAGCGTTATGTAAATATATTATTGTTGTTTGTTAACCATTTATCTCATTTTGTACTTTTTTTTTGTAGTGTTAGTAATAGCTGTAGTAATGTAAGCTCTAGGCAGTAGATTTTATTAAATATAAGGCATCTTTCGCATGTTGTTTTCAATATTATTTGATGTTTGTAAGATGTATCTACCAATAAAAAAAAAGCAAATGTGAAAGAGGTCGAATAAAGTAAAAGTTGCAATGCTTTCAAATACAATTGGGAGTGAAGGTGTTGAAATATTCAATAATGTCAAGTTTGCTTCGCCTGAAGAGAAAGAGAAATATGATTAAGTTATAGACGAATTTAGAAAATGCTGTGCACCTACAAAAAAAAGGACCTATGAGTTATTCTGTTATTTTTTTGGTGATCTTAGAAAACTGATACAGTCCCGAGAAGATTTTATTTTTGTTGAAAAAATCATTATTGAAAGAAATGATTTGAGGCTTCAGGAAAAATTGCTAAACATTCAAAACTGTATTTTTTTGTCAATGCACTTGTAAAGGCTTTAGAGGAAAAAAAATATATGTTGTTGAAAAAAAAAAGATCAGTTACCATCCGCATCAAATAGTGAAAGGGTTGTCGTTATCCATAAAAATAAATTGAAACCAAATACTATAGACATACAGATATTTAGTTATATAGGTGCTATAACACACTTAAGATTAAGTATTGTTGAAATTTGTTAAATTAAATATATTTATTGTTATTTCTATAAATCTTTCTGGAATGATATATGATATGATGGGATTTTTTGAAGACATTAGAAACAATTTTGGAGAAGACACTAACAAAAAGTTAAAGAAAAATGCAAAACATCCAAAAAAATTAGCTTCTGCACGAAACAGAAGAATTGAAAATGGATTACAATAATTTCGAACTTTATTAAGATCATTTTGATACTTGTGCGTTAATGTTCTTGCATCATTATGAGAATTCGAAAATTAATATACAACCATCCGAGGCAACAATCGAAGCCTGCTTCAAAAAATGATGTAATTGATGCACCCAAAATGCTTTCCTGAAAGCCTGAAAATTTCTACTCTTTTGAATTTTGAAGTACCTAATCCGTCAATAAAAGTAATAGCTTTTGGTAACTGAGGCTCTGAATTAAATAAGTTATTAGCAACAAAGGTTACATGTTCTCTAATGAAATGTTTCCGTAGTATATGACCATATCCTGAGTTTTTATCTACACCTTTTTTTTCTTTTAATTTAATCAACCTATATATTACATTTAAATTTACACCTATCTGAATGTTGCTTCAAATCAGCCTTGGTTTTAAATTTAGCGTTGCACATATTGCATTCAAAGTTCCTCTCCTCCGAGTGTGTTGACATGTGCCTCTTCAAACAGCTTTTTTGTTTAAATTTTGCTTCGCAAGTATCACATGCAAAAGGAAGAATATTCAAGTGTGATAAAATGTGATACCTTAAAGTCACTTTTCGTTTAAATTTTGCCTCACAAGTGTCACATTCAAAAGGATGAATATCTGAATGACGTGTTATTATGTGATTCTTCAAACAGATTTTTCGTTTAAATTTTGCTTTGCATGTGTCACATTCAAATGGATTAATATCCGAATGTATTATTATGTGATTCTTCAAATTCGCTTTTCGTTTAAATTTTGCTTTGCAAGTGTCACATTCGAAAGAATAAATATTTGAGTGTGTTAATTGGTGAGTCTTCAAATGGCCTTTTTGTTTAAATTTCGCTTCACAAGTGTTACATTCAAAAGGATAAATATCCGAGTGTGTTAATTTGTGATTCTTCAAATACGATTTTCGTATAAATTTTGCTGTGCAAGTGTCACATTCAAAAGGTTCAATAACCGAATGTGTTATTATGTGACTCCTCAAACTCGTTTTGCGTTTAAACTTTGCTTCGCAAGTGTCACATTGGAATGGATATATTGCTAAATGTACTGATATGTGAGTTTTCAATTCGTGTTTCCGTTTAAATTTTGCATTGCAAATATCGCATGTGAAAGGATAATTATCCGAGTGTGTTACTATGTGAGTCTTCAAAAAAGATTTTCGTTTAAATCTTGCCTTGCAAGTATCACATTCGAAAGGATAAATATCCGAGTGTCTTGATATGTGCAAGTCCAATCCGGCTTTTCGTTTAAATTTTGCTTTGCAAGTATCACATTTAAAAGGACGAATATCCGAATGTAACATTGAATGATATTTTAAACTTGTTTCGGTTTTAAATACAGCATTGCAAGTATAGCATTGAAACTTCCTAATAACATCTGGTCCTGACGAATTTGCGACGCTTAAATATTCCTGCCCTTTCATCTCTTTATTGGGATCTATCAGTTCAATAGCTGATATTTCTATTTCGTTTTTGATGTCATCCTCTAGATAGTAATCTTCTATCATAAACCTATAAAAAAAAAACTTGTTAGGATTTATAGTTAGTTTTTGAAATGGGGTATACTAGGTAGGAGAGATTGAAACTCCAAAAATTATTACACATCGTTATTTATTGGTACAATATTTTTCATTATTCATACAAATCTCTGAGTATTTGAATATAGTAACCTTCATCATAGATATTCACTCACAAAAACTAGAAAATTTCAACAGAAATTGCATTACAGTATATGACAGTATGTAACAGAAAATTGGATTAGAAATTTCGAACAGAATGATAATATAATTATTGCTGTGAGCTTAAAAAAGCTTTTCGGGCGATTGATAGAAACTAGAAAGAAACTTGTGATGTGACATCAAATAATGATACTTTAAATTTGTTTTTTTGTGTGTAACGTTGAAACTATTTGTTACTTGTTTACGAAGATTCGTTACAGAATGCTTATTTGGCCGCCAGAATTTATCAGGAAAAAATGTCCTGATAGAAGGGCACCTAACAAAAAAACATTTCATGTTGGACGGCGATGTTGACCATGTTTCTATGACCAGTATATTCATTTCTAGAATTTTATGTTTGGGCTTTTTTATGCTTAGAAAGGACCTTGTTTTTGAGTCTCATCATAAATTTTTAATTAGGGGTTTTATTACAGGGCAAAGTTTACTCCAGGGTGCTGTTTTTTTTGTGTGATTCTACAGGTCTTGGAAAGAGTATGTAAATTGAATAATTGAAGTATTTGACGATTTAAGAAATTTATTTTATCATCAAATGTTGTTATTTGATATATACGACGAGAAATTCCGACATGTTTCAGAAAAAGATGTTACTCTTGTTGATTTAAAAGTGATAGGATGCATATCGATCACCCCGATGCTAGATACAATATCTTTTGTAGAAGGGATGATTAGGTCATTTAATGATTGAGCTATATTAATGGTGGTTTGATTTAAAAAATGTACGGTAAAATCCCCCTTAATAATGACATTATCGAATCAGGCTAGTTAAACTATTCTCAAAATGAACTTTGCTCTAGTGGTCTGTCCAAGGATCCAAAACATATTTTATATCCGATCTATTTTAGTGGTCAATCAAAGCTGTTCTTTTTTCCAATATTTAAAATTTTATAATCAATCTCTTCCCTTATATAGAAAACAACTCCTCCACCTTAGCCTCTTGACAATACTGTACCCATTTATTTTTAGATCATGACCGTTAGTAACCAGGTTTTCGATAGCCCGACAATGTCGAATGTTTCCCCCCACAATAACAACCAAGACAGTTTTAAGTATACAGGGTGCATCAGAAAAGTGTAACGGAGCGATGTTATATTCTTTTAAATGGAACACCATGTACTTATTTGTTAGTCCTTTAACTTGATTTCAACGATATATGGTTTGATATGTCTATCTTCAATAGTTATAGGAAAAAACATGGAAACCACTTTCAAGGTCACATGTTGAAAATAAAAATTATACCATTTATAATAAATCCAGATGTCTTAAGCTATATCAAACTTGTTTAAAAACTAAGTAGTAATAATGTTAGATATAATGTAAATGAGTAATGTGTTGTATGTAACATTTAAAAAAATGTAAAAAAATTGCTGCGACTAATTCAACTGAATTGTGACGTTTCTTCTCGTTTGTGAAAACCTAAACTTGAATGCGACTTTGAAACCGATAATGACCTTTCTTCCCGATTGTGAAAACGTAAAACTTATACTTGAATGGGACTTTAAAACCAATGGTGACCTGGCACCAAATAGCTTTGCTTCTGTGCGTAATTGTTAATTTATTTGTACATTTATAATATCTTGTTGAATTTATTATTATTATTTTGATAAATAAACTATCATTTATCTATTTATTTTATTTTTATTCAATCGGCTTTTACTTGGCGGAAATCCATTATTTAATAAAAGATTTTTTAAGTAAATTTACTTAAAAAATCTTTTATTAGATTATTTATTTTATTATTGAAAAAAAAAAATAATAACATGAGAAAAGGATTTTCGCGTTTTTCCCTATAAGTATTGAACATAAACCGAGAGAAGAACATATCCAACCGTATATCGTTGAAATCAGGTTGGAGGAGACTGATAAATAAGCTCACCATATACATAGACTTCCATTTAAAAAAATACAAATTCGCTCTGCTACAATTTTTTGACGCACCCTGTATGCTTTTAACTGACTGACAGAACCATCAGTTGAAAGCTTTTGACAATTTCTCGATTTTTTTTTATTTCACTGACTTCTGTCAAAAACCTCAAATGAATAAGTTTGGAGGGGGTGACATTTATAATAGATCACTTTATACTCTGGTCAAGTACATGTTTCCCCCAAAGAATTTTAAAATAATATATATCTAACCGACATAATAAAAAAATTAAGAAAAGGTAAACTAAGAGTAATTTTAAAAAAATATGAAAAAATCAGTTTTGCCTTGCAAAGAAGTGGGTAATTTGAATGAAAAATATTAATTTATAAACGATAGGCACACAAACTACATTAAAATTTACACTTATCCGAATGTTGTTTCAAATTAGCCTTGGTTCTAAATTTAGCGTTGCATATGTTGCATTTAAAGTTCTTCTCATTCGAGTGTGTTAACATGTGTCTCTTCAAAGTGCATTTGTGTTTAAATTTTGCTTTGCAAGTGTCACATGCAAAAGGAAAAATACCCGAATGTGTTACAATGTGATCCTTTAAAGTAGATTTTCGTTTAAATTTTACTTTGCAAATGTCACATTCAAAGGGATAAATATCAGAATGTATTATCATGTGACTCCTCAAATAGTCTTTTAGTTTGAATTTTGCTTTGCAAGTGTCACATTCGAAAGGATAAATATCTAAGTGCGTCGATAGGTGAGTCTTCAGATGGGCTTTTAGGTTAAATTTTACTTTACAAGTGTTACATTCAAAAGGATAAATATTTAAGTGTCTTGACATGTGAGACCTCAAATTACTTTTTTGCTTGAAGGTTGCTTCACAAGTATTACATTTGAAAGGATAAATATCGGGGTGTGCTAATTTATGATCGTTGAAATCGGTTTTTTGTTTGAATTTTGCTTTGCAAGTGCCACATTCAAAAGGATACATATTCGAATGTGTGACACTTGAATATTCCAGTCCTTTGATCTCTTCATCTGGATCTATCAGTTCAGTAGCTGATACTTCTATTTCGTTTTCGATGTCATCCTCTAGATAATCATTTTCTATCATAAACCTAACAAAAATCATTTGTTTAGATTTATAGTTAGATTTTGAAATTGGGAACATTGGGTAGGTGAATTTGAAACTCCAAAAATTATTATGCATCGTAATTTATTGGTACAATATATTTCTTTATTCATGAAAATTATAAAAATCATGAAAAAAATATGGAAAACTATTCAGGAAGCTTATAATGAGTACCGTGATTTATCTAGTGTTAAGTGCATTAAAAAAGACAATGGACAGGCTGTCTCTGACACTGAAGAGATTGCCAATGAATTTAATTCCTTTTCTAGCTCTATTGGTGCAAAACTTGAACAACAAATTATACCAACCCAACAAAAATATGAGACTATTCGCCATCATTCTATGTTTTTGAGACCAGTTAGTGAATCAGAACTAATTTATGTCATAAGCTCGTTAAAAAATACAAATACTTGCGGAGATGATGGTATTACCTCTAAAATAATAAAAAACTATCACGCTTACCTCACCAAACCTTTACTACAGGTTGTTATCCAAAAATATTTAAGAAAAACTCATAATAATACCTATTCATGAATCAGGCGACAAGACTGATAAAAACAACTATAAGCCAATAGCCCTGTGCAATGTATTTAGCAAAATTGTAAAAAAATGTATTTTAGGCCGCAACAACGATAAGAATGCAGTGCTCTGATTGGTTGATTTTTCGAAACTTATTTTAAGGTCTTGAAAAAAACGGGACATCAGAATGGCAGCAAATATCCAGTTAAGTTCCCCAAAATTTTGTAGAGGGCGCGAGTGAACTTAGAATGCTTTCAATTTTGGCGGCAAATAACCACGAAAAACTAGAAAGAGCTAATTGCAGATATTGTAGATAATATATCAAATAATGTTTATGCCAAAGGATTTTGGAAATTCTTGCGGATTTTTTGAGATGACCTTGAAATGAATTTTAAAGGTGAAAACAGTTCAAGCAATTTCAAGTAGATAACGCTACGGCAAAAAAGCTACATTGGGAGCATCATAATTGTATATTTGTCTTTCTCTTTCACCAAGTGTTTCACCGACAGACAGATTTTGTTTTGGACAAAAAATAAAATATTGAACCGTATGTGTAGAGTGGCGCAGACGTCATCTTCAAAATAGTTATTTGTGTACCAAGGCCGTAAAGTTGATCTTTTTTGGACGAATCAGAAATTTGCGGCCGAGGCGCAGCCGAGGTCAAGCAAATTTCAGGTGAGGCCAAAAAAGATCATTCGGCCGAGGTGCACACAAAATTTTTTAGGCGAGTGTTTGTTCTTGAAAAAAGAATAAAATTCAACAGTAGCTTTAAACTTTATTGATCAAATTAATAATCCAGCAAAGATAGGTAGATACACAATTATTAATAACAAAAACTTCGGTAAAGAGAGTGTGATTATAGAAAAAATTGTTTATTTTCACCAAAGTAGCGGCCGTAAAGTAAAAGCGGCCGTGAAGTAAAAGCGGCCGTGAAGTAAAAGCGGCCGTAAATTAATAAAGCAAATGCGGCCGTGAAGTGAATGCGGCCGTAAAGTAAATGCGGCCAAAAAAGATATACTTTAGGGATGATATTGAATCCGTAAAACTAATCTTTTTGTAACAGTCGCCTAAAAACTAAATTGAAACATGGCAGCCATGAACGCGGCCTTAATAAAAATGGATAATGGACAATGTTGGAAACGTCATATAAATCAAATCTTTCAAATGGAAAAATAAACTTTGATTAAACTTTATTAAATGACTTGCCTTATTATTCTTACAGTTCTCCAAATTTACCTGGAAGTGACGTGGTATTGCCTGAAATTTTAAGTTCCTCATCTCCTACTTCAGTTGAGAGGGAAAGCAGTGAAAGGTCAATTGCCGAATCTGATGTGTTATTATTACCCTCCATGCAAACTCTTGTGAGTGGACAAAATTCTTTCCAAGAAAATGTTATCACCACACCTGTCAAAACCGAATCGAATTGTGCCAAGTTTAATAATTTCCAATTATATCATTAACTCTTGTTTATATGAGAGAAATGTTGGGTTAGATTTATCTTTATTACCTTTATATACCTACCTTTGTACCTTGCTAAAGTTATCAGTAGTTTCAGTTTTTTAGTTGTTGTCAGGGAATGATTATTATTAAAAAATTATTGAAGCACAAAGGAATAATCATTTATAAGTTATTTCCTACTGAAATTTATTATTAGATACATAATATTTTGTCTTGTCTGAATAGGTAACCAAATTTTTGTTGCAATTTTGTCTCAAAATCGTGTTTACTGTTTGTCTATTTGGTCTGGACCCAGCATTAGCTCAATATTTGACACTTCTATTTCTATTTTGATGCTTAATACATCCATTATTTAGCATAAACCTGAAAATGTTTGTTATGCCGGATCCAGACCAAGCAGACAAAACAGCGACAAGACACAGATGTTCATGTTTCGCGACAAATTCAATCACTACATATATGCGAAATTTTTGTTTTGTTTCCAAATCCAGAGCCTTTAGCAAGTCCCGTCTCGAGTGGGTAAACATCAGAGAGTCTCTCTCTGTTTTTTCTGTGTTTTTTAGGACAAAATGTTGGTGCAGCGTGGCCGGTATTTGTTGGCAGAAGTAGGAGGGCTGGCAATAATTCTTGATATTCATCCTGGTGGAAATGGTTAAGAAGTTGATCCAAAACAACATTGCCTTTTTGTTTAAACTTTGCATTGCAAATGTCACATACAAAAGGAAAAATATCCGAGTGTGTTAACATATGATTCTTCAAATTCCCTTTCCGTTTAAATTTTGCTCATCCATCAACATCCCATCTATTAAATTTTTTATCCGCTCAACGACGTAGCCGCAATCGAACACCGGAGTTATTAAATGTACACCCTGTATATTTCCTAAGTTTTTATCTACACTTATTTTTTGTTCTTTGAATTTCATCAAACTATAAATTACATTAAAATTTACACCTATCTGAATGTCGTTTCAAATTAGCCTTGGTTTTAAATTTAGTGTTGCACATATTGCATGTAAAGTTTTTCTCATCCGAGTGTGTAGACATGTGTCTCTTTAAATTGCTTTTCTGTTTAAATTTTGCTTCGCAAGTGTCACATTCGAAAGGAAAAATATCTAAGTGTGTTAATAAGTGAATCTTCAAATTGCCTTTTCGTTTAAATTTTACTTTACAAATATCACATTCAAAAGAATCAATATTCGTGTGTGTTAAAATGTGAAGCTTTAAACTTTCTTTCCGTTTAAATTTCACTTTGCAAGTGTCACATTCGAAAGGTTGAATATCCGAATGTTTTACTATGTGACTCTTCAAATTCCACTTTCGTTTGAACTTTGCTTCACAAATGTCACATTTAAAAGGATAAATTTCCGAGTGTGTTAATTTGTGACTGTTCAAATCCGATTTTCGTGTAAATTTTGCTTTGCAAGTGTCACATTCAAGAGGAAAAATATCCAAGTGTGTTAAAATGTGATCCCTTAAAGTCACTTTTCGTTTAAATTTTGCTTTGCAAGTGTCACATTCAAAAGGATGAATATCCGAATGCCGTAATATTATGTGACTTCTCAAATAGCCTTTCAGTTTAAATTTTGCTTTGCAAGTGTCACATTCAAAAGGATGAATATCCGAATGCCGTGTTATTATGTGTCTTTTCAAATAGTCTTTCAGTTTAAATTTTGCTTTGCACGTGTCACATTCAAAAGGATTAATATCTGAATGTGTTAATATGTGATTCTTTAAATCAGTTTTTCGTTTAAACTTGGCTTTGCATGTCTCACATTCGAAAGGATAAATATCTAAGTGTATTAATAGGTGAGTCTTCAAATGACCTTTTTGTTTAAATTTTGCTTTGCAAGTGTAACATTTGAAAGGACGAATATCTGAATGTGACATTGAATGATATTTTAAACTTGTTTCGGTTTCAAATACATCATTGCAAATATAGCATTGGAACTTATTAATAACATCTGGTGCTGATGAATTTGTGACACTTGAATATTTCTCATCCTTTACCCCTTGATCTATCAGTTCAATAGCTGATACTTCTATCTCGTTTTTGATGTCATCCTCTAGATAATAATTTTCTATCATTAACCTAAAAAAAAAACGTTTTTTAGATTCGTATATGTACTTAGTTAGATTTCGAAATTAGGTACACTAGGTAGGTGAGATTAAAATTAAAAAAAAAATAATGCACAATACACATTGTAATTTATTGGTACAATATTTTCCATCACTCATAAAAATCTATTAGTTATTAGTTTACTCATATGTAGTAGCCATCATCATAGATATTCACTCATACCAACAACCAGAAATTACAATGCAGTATATGGCAGTATATGAGATTTCAATCCTTGTGATAAAGAAAGGCCTCTGGAACTATTGATCTAAACAGAATTATGGACAACTTTGTCAATGTGACTTCGGACGGAGTTTTCTCGTCAGAAATAGTTTTCTAATGTTGATTTTTATTCAATAATAGGCGTGTTCTTTCTACGGTTTGTCTCATCTGATTTTGAAATGGAGGGAGATGAAGTTATCTGAGTAAATCATATGTGAGTAAGTAAGTAAGTGAAGTGAGATGAGATTAAGTGAGATCCTCGGTAAAAATGACATATGACTATTATGTAAAGTTCATTTTATAAAGGTTTGTTCTTATGACATCGATGATGTCATACATCGGAAAAAAAAGGTATTGTCAAGGCTTTGGGTTGCCTGTCAGAAATCTTGGGTTCGTCGTCCGTTTCGTTTATTCCAAAAAATCAAAGTCCAATTAACACAGCAATAATTTATTCCACTTAACAAAACACTCTGACACTAATTACTTTATTAACAAACTCAACAATTAAACTCTTTACAATCACTATTTAAATCGTATCACAGTCGAACTGAAACTAAACTTACAAACCAATGCTGGCCTTCTTATATATCCCTAAATCTCTTCCTGTAAAATCTAGAATACACACGATAATCTAATTTTCCAGATAAAAGTAGAATAATTCGCTAGATTCTAGTATCGATTCTTGACAGCCTGGCGGACGATATCGTGACAGTATGTACTGTGATAGCGTTCAGATTTTGAATTGAAATTTTTAACCTAGAATAGAGTTCGTTCGAGTTATCCGAAAATACATAAATTAATCAACTGCGTAGGTATTCGTATTTATATATCGCGGGACCAAAATAGTAATTTTAAACCCGAAGGTAAAGTTTATTTTTATTCAAGCGTTTTTTGACACATTCAATTTTTTTGACAAATTCATTGCATGTTTTCTGGTTTTGAGAACCGACGAACGTTTTTAACGTCATTTATTTTTTTTTAGTTAATTTTCATTTGTTAAAAAAAGAAGGCAAATGATGCATAAGTACAAACTTTCGTGAAACAAACAATATACTTGTTTATTTTTTTGAATGTGCCAATATTATCATTTCAAGTATTCTGTAATTATGTCAAGTTCGTTTTATATTTTTTATACAGGGTTGACGTTATGTATGGAAACAAACTAATATTTTAAAACGCGTTTCGGAAGAATGTACATACCATATTTTCTACTGGGAGTTTTTGGTAATGCCCGATTCAATGGTGGTATTTGCACTGTTGCCAACTTTACCGTTTCTGAAATGTCGTATGTAACTTGACATGTAAGTTCTTCTTTATATTTACCGTAATTAATTCAGCGTCGCAACATCACTAGAACCGCTAAATGCCAAACCGCCATTTGACTTAGTTTTTGAAATATGGCAACACAGCTTTTCTGTTGAAATGTAAGGTTACGGTCTCGTATTCAAAAACTGACTAGTAAACTATGCTAGCACCACAGTAAACAAGTTTTATAGCTGTAAATTCCAACAACGAAATTCCAGTTGAAGTGTAATCTCCGAGCTAAAGGCATCATCTATGGGGTCATAGAGATGGATCTTCAATCAAACCAAATGATCCGTTAATTCGAGAATTAGAAATTTGGAATAGAAAACATGCGCTAGCAATGTTTATTCTTACCTCAGCTATGAAACTCAATCAGATAACTTTAGTTACATGTTGTGAGTTTACTAAAGACATGCATGATGCAAATATTAGAGTCTATTGTTGAAAAAAAGTCTGAGGCTGACAATATGATGTTACATCATTATAAAATAAATTCCTCAGATAGTGTATAGCTCAACATATTGCAAAAGTACAAAATTTGGCAAAACAAATCAAGGATGCAAGTGATCATATAATAAGGTTGCAGTAATGACAAATATTTTAAGTACGTTGCCTCAAAAATTTGAAAATGTTAGAGGTTGTCACTTGAAAGTTCAAAACAAACAATAAGTTACTTGAAAGCAAGATTTTTAGATCAAGAAAGTAACCTTACATCCTATGAAGAAGCCGAACGTGCCTTAGGAGCCCTCTCTGTTAAAACAGAGAGCACAGAAGAGAAGGGAAATAGCTTGTATTAATTGCAGAAAAAGAGGTTACATATCACGAAAGCTTCAGGAAAACACATCTTTTAACTCTAACAACAGAGGAAAACCGAATCAAAGGGTTGACATTTTTCGATTTATTTTGATCGACTTCGTATAGGAATCGATATTTCGATGATTAAAATCTGCCATAGTTACTCTGTTTCTGGATATTAGATTCCAATATTTGAAAGCTTCAGTTCATTTAAATTTCACTTCACAAAGGTTACATTTGAAAAGATAAAAATCCAAATGTAGTGATATGTTATTCTTCAAATCAAAGTAACACATTAGAAAGGATAAATATCAAATGTGAATCTTCAATTCGCCTTTTCGTTCAAATTCTGCTGGGCAAATGTTACATTCAAAAGGATGAATATCCGAATTTGTTATTATTGGACTCTTTAATTGATCTATTTGTTTAAATTTTGCTTTGCAAGTGTTACATTCAAAAGGACGAACATCTGAATGCGACATCAAATGATATTTTTAATTTGATTTTTTTGCAATTATTGTAATATTGAAATTTCGTAACAACATCTTTTGACTATTTCTCTCATTTCATCATTTGGATCTATGTAGAGCTCAATATCTGATACTTCTATTTCTATTCTAATGTCATCCTCTACACATCCATTATTTACCATAAACCTGAAAAATGTGTATTATTCCGGGTCCAGACCAAGCAGACAAAACAGCGACAAGACAGAAAGGTTCATGTTTCGCGACAAATCCGACACTCTGCGACATTTTCGTCTCATTTTTGTTTTGTTTCCAAATCTTTTGCAAGTCCTGTTTCGAGTCGATAAGGATCAGAGAGTATCTTTACTCAGTATTTGTTGGCAGAAGTAGGAGGGCTAGCAATAATTCTTGATATTGATCCTGGTGAAAATGGTTAAAAACTTGATTCAAAACAACTGAGCTTTGTTTATATTTTTATTTATAAAATTAAGAACAATTTACTGCCTAATCATTAGAATATATTTCCCAACATTTCGAGTTTATGAATACAAAAATAGAAAATAATTTCTATTTTGATATTGCATCAAAAATATTTGTTATTATTATATATTTATATTTAGTGATGGATTAAAAGAATACAATTGAACAGAGTTGGGACCTTTGTTGTAGTTCACTAGAGGGTTGTAAGGCCTCCAAGGTCCGTATCTCTGGGTGTGGCGTTCAGGAATAATTCCCTGAAGATCACTAGTTACCTTTCACCAAGATAACGAGTACAAAGCTTTTGAAACGGACTTTGTGGATAATTATCACAAATGACTAATTTGAGTAATTAAATGAGTACCCAACTAATATTGTTCAATACTGGTTTTATTAATCAAATTGGTTCCTATTTCTTTGTTCATTTCAACTTGAACCCTATTATACACTTTTAAAAGATTTGTAATTTTGTTAAAGCCTGCTGGAAAAGCCGATATGATAAATTTTACAAGATTTGTTCAACAAATACTCATATGGTATCTTTTAAAAAAAAGTTATTCTGTGTTAAAATTAAAAGACGAATATTTCTTGTTCCCTAGATTTTTTTGATGAGTGTATTTATCATCACTAATAACAATGAACTGTGTGTTGACCTTGTTTAGGCAGGTATCTAAAACATTGGCGCTACACTGTATCATTACGGAAATTAAGGTGACTGACGCCGTGAATGATGAATCGGGGTCTTTTAGTAAATTTGGACAAGGTTTGTGATACTTTGATTGCCTTGCCAAATTTATAACAAATTGTGGATTTTATAATATGTAGAAATTTCAGACTTAATTAAATTTAATGTTGAAATTTCGAAATGTGTAATTCAAATTTTATGTTGATTAAACAACAATAATATTGAAAATTCAATCAAAAATCAACAAAACTTTGGGATATGTATGTTGTGAAACCTCTTGAGGAACTATATAGAGGTATAGTATTTTTAGAATAAACAATTTATACTAATTAACATTAACTATATTATAATTAAATATTCAGAAATATTTATATTAAGTTAAATTGTAGGTATGTGTATATGTAGTAGAAGTTGTTTATCTTATCTTTATCGAATACTGCGAGTTTTAATTTAATTTTATTTAGCCAGTTTACCAAGATCATTTAAATATTTCAACAATCATGTGTTACATTCTTGCATCATTACGAGAATTCAAAAATTATTTTTCAACCATCCGAGGCAACAATTAAATCCTGCTTCAAAAGATGATGTGATTGATGCACGGAAAATACTCTCCTGAGAACCTGAAAGTTTCTACTCTTCTAAATTTTGAAGTACCTACCTTCCGTCAATAGAAGTAATAGCTTTTGGTAGCTGAGGTTCTTAATTGAATATTTTTTGAAGAGCAGGATGTACACCGTCGAAACGAAATAAAACAACAGTTGTGTATTTCGGTGTAAATTTAATAAAATTGGCTGAGCGCTTTCGGTCTTATTAGACCATCTTCAGAACCGCCCTATAACAAGCAAAGTATACATGTTTAAATGTTTTTATAATAAAATTGGTTTTTAAGTACTTACTCGTCATAGAAATCGTGACTCAACATAGGACATTAAAAAACAAAACACCAAATAATAATACATGGCAACGGAGACTTAAATAATATTAAAACACACTTTAAAATTTTTGTATATAAAACAAACAGACACAAAAAAGATGAACAAATAGTATTTTTTTAAAAAAGAATGGTACGCTCTTAATAAAAGTACGTTGTCTTTCGGAATGCAACAAATATTATTTATCGATTCTTTCTATCCTTTTTTTTAAAAAAATTGCTATTTGTTCATCTTTTGTGTCTGTTTGTTTTATATACAAGAATTTTAAAGTGTGTTTTAATATTATTCAAGTCTCCGTTGTCATGTATTATTATTTGGTGTTTTGTTTTTTAATGTCCTATGTTGAGTCACGATTTCTATGACGAGTAAGTACTTAAAAACCAATTTTATTATAAAGACATTTAAACATGTATAATTTGCTTGTTATAGGGCGGCTCTGAAGATGGTCTAATAGGACCGAAAGCGCTCAGCCAATTTTATTAAATTTACACCGAAATACACAACTGTTGTTCTATTTCTTAATTGAATAGTTAATTAGCAAGAAAAATTACAAGTTTTCTAATGAATTGTTCACGTTGCATAAGATCATAATCAAAGTTATCTACACATATTTTTTTTTAAAATTTTACAAAACTATAAATTACATTAAAATTTACACCTATCTGAATGTTGTTTCAAATAAGCCTTGGTTTTAAATTTAGCGTTGCACATATTGCATTCAAAATTCCTCTCATCCGAGTGTATTGACATGTGTCTCTTCAAATTGCTTTTTTGTTTAAATTTTGCTTCGCAAATGTCACATGCAAAAGGAAGAATATTCAAGTGTGTTAAAATGTGATCTCTTAAACTCACTTTTAGTTTAAATTTTGCTTTGCAAGTGTCACATTCAAAAGGATGAATATCCGAATGACGTGTTATTATGTGTCTCTTCAAATTGTTTTTTTGTTTAAATTTTGCTTGGCAAGTGTCACATGCAAAAGGAAGAACACCCAAGTGTGTTAAAATGTGATCTCTTAAAGTCCATTTTCGTTTGAATTGTGCTTTGCAAATATCGCACTCGAAAGGATAAATATCTGAGTGTGTTAATAGATGAGACTTCAATTGTTTTCTTTCCCTAAATTTTGCTTTACAAGTGTTACATTCAAAAGGACAAATATCCGAGTGTGTTAATTTGTGACTCTTCAAATCCGATTTTCGTATAAATTTTGCTTCGCAAATTTCACATTCAAAAGGTTGAATATCCGAATGCATTATCATGTGACTCTTCAAATTCCCTTTTCGTTTAAACTTTGCTTCGCAAATGTCACATTGGAATGGATAAATTGCTAAGTGTACTGATATGTGAGCTTTCAATTCGTGTTTCCCTTTAAATTTTGCATTGCAAATATCACATGTGAAAGAATAATTATCCGAGTGTCTTGATATGTGCAACTTCAATCCGGTTTTTCGTTTAAATTTTGCATTGCAAGTATCACATGCGAAAGGGTAAATATCCGAGTGTCTTGATATATGCAATTTCAATCCGGTTTTGCGTTTAAATTTTGCTTTGCAAGTGGGACATTCAAAAGGATAAATATTCGAGTGCGTTAATTTGTGATTTTTCAAATCGCCATTACGTTTAAATTTTGCTTTACAAATATCACAAACGAAAGGATAAATATCCGAATGGATCATTAAATGATTTTTTAAACCATTCTTGGTTTTAAATTCAGCTTCGCATATGTTGCATTGAAAGTCCTTATTATTCAAGTGTGTTAATATGTGACATTTCAAATGACTTTTTAGTTTAAATTTTGCTTTGCAAGTATCACATGCGAAAGGATAAATATCCAAGTGTGTTAACATGTGAGACTTCAAATTACTTTTTTGTTTGAAACTTGCTCCACAAGTATTACATTTAAAAGGATAAATATCCGGGTGTGCTGATTTATGATTGTTGAGATCGGTTTTTTGTTTGAATTTTGCTTTGCAAGTGCCACATTCAAAAGGATAAATATTCGAATGTGTGACACTTGAATATTCCTGTCCTTTCATCTCTTTATTTGGATCTATCAGTTCAGTAGCTGATATTTCTATTTCGTTTTTGATGTCATCCTCTAGATAGTAATTTTCTCTGATAAACCTAAAAAAAAACGTTTGTTAAGATTTATAGTTGGATTTTGAAATTAGGTACGCTACTAGGTAGGTAAAATTAAAACTAAAAATGATTACATATCGTAATTTATTGGTACAATATTTTTCAGTATTTATGCATATCCTGAGTTGTTGGTTCATTTAAATGTAGTATATGGCAGTATGTGAAAGAAAATTGGAGTAGAAATTTCGAACAGAATGATATTTTAATTGCTTTCTGTTGATTTTTCTAAAATTTAAATATGTTGTAGCCGACACCAAAATAGGACTTTTTTATCATTGCGCCAAAGTTCTAGGTCTACCAGGTCTGCTCGAACAGTAAAGCCAAAGTAATTAAAAACGACATATATAAACATTTTAACGTTATATTTACTTTATTTTCAGCTACGAGGATTTCGAAAAATCACATTTTATAAGCACCATATATGCTATCTACGTGAAATATGTAGATATGTATTCAATGTTTATCTAATCCTATACCTACATATACTTTTTGATAGTGGCGAAGAAAGGGGTGAGAAGCAGGGTGCACAAATTCTGAACCAGCGCCTCAGAAAAGCTTTTTTATTTATTTTACTAGCAGATATGAAAAAGTATGACAATATGCTTCATCATATAGGTTCATAATAAAACTGTGTAGGTCAATAAAATATCTTTATTTTCATGTCAAATCTACCAGGGTTGTATAAGTATGCTGAAAAAATTTCAAAGACGATAATTTGTCAGCTCAAATCAAACGCTTATGGTTGTGATAGTATCTTTGCCCAAATGATCCAGTATTGTGCAAATTTTATTTTAAATCATATAACTCACGTCTCAAACTGTTGCTTAGAATTTGGTTACTTTCCAGAAATATGGAAATGTTCCTTAATAAAGCCTCTGCCCAAAGTAGGAAAACCTGAAAAATACTCCGATCTTAGGCCCATTTCAATCATCCCTGCTTTATCGAAAATCTTGGAAAAATTTTTGCAGCCACAAATTTATAAGCATCTGACAAGAAATGAAATAATCCCTCATTTGCAGTCGGGGTTTCGTAAGGATCATAGCACTACTTCGGTCTTGGCGAATATTACTGACGAAATTATATCCTCACTGGACAGGGGTGACGTCACATCTTTGGTGTTGATGGACTTTTCGAAGGCCTTCGATACCTTGGATCATGATGTCTTGTGTGCCAAACTTCATTATTTCGGATGCGATGAAACTGCGTTGTCTTTTTTTCAGTCTTATCTTGGTGGAAGAAAGCAAAGGGTTGTTTTGGAAAGCAGGGATCCGTCAGATTTTTGTGAGATAACCTCAGGTGTACCCCAAGGTTCGGTTTTGGGACCAATTCTATTTCTATTGTATATTGCGGATATGTTTGATGTTGTCAAAGTCTGCAAAATTCAGGGATTTGCAGACGATACACAATTGCGGCACTCGTTCCCCTTAAATCAGTTGGAAGAGGCCTCGCACGCTATAAACAATGACCTTAAAGCTCTATATGATTATGCGCAGAAAAATAATTTGAAACTTAATACCTCTAAGTGCTCTGTAATGTGTTTTAGTCAAAAAAATAAATTAAATTATTTTAAACAAAATTTAAAACTGTTAATTGGAACTACCGAACTTCAATGCGTGGATAAAGTTAAAAATCTTGGACTCTATTTTGAAGAAGACCTAAGATTCAAATTTCACGTTTCAAATATTCTTAAAAAAGCTCATTTCGCTTTGAGGCCGCTCTTCAATAACAGACACATAATCAATTTCAAGTTAAGGAAAAAACTTTGTGAATCCTTGATCCTGCAAGTTCTTAATTACTGCAACATTGTCTTTACTTGTCTTGATAATTTTACTGCGTATAGATTGCAAAAATTTCAAAATACTTGTTGCAGATTTATATTTAATTTAAGAAAGTATGATACAGTGTCTGCAAGGATAAATGAACTTGTGTGAATTTATTTTCCTATAACCTTGGTGTTTTTGTTCATAAGATTACTCTTACATCTTCTCCCTCTTTTTAGTAAGTTAATTCCTAGAAACCAGTTACATAAGGTGTGAGATCTGTAAATAGACTGAATGTTCCTCGCCACCGCTTAGTGTATTATAGGCGTAGTGTTGGAAACATGTTCCAACAATCATGCTATCTCTTTTTGATGGCAAAATATTTTTATACATATAAAGTTTGCAACACTGCAGCGTTGTCGTCATGTCTATTTTGTCATGTCTGTCAATATATTGCGCGCCATTTTTGTCATTGCAGCAGTGTAGCTTGGAGCTTGTCCACGTTAACAAGCATCCAGAAACCTTTTCACATTTTAATAAATTTTATAATCTAGCTCTGCCCTGTTGGGCATCTAAGCAAGCTCTGGCTTCTTGTCATCTTGTAGTAGTAATTGTAAATAGTGTAAATATTGTGTAAATTGTTGTAAATATAGTGTCAGTGAAAAGCGCGTGTGTTTTAGTTCCCTATCCAGTCGATCATCCAGTCCACCTAATTATACAGTCCACTAATTATCAAGTTATTTATCTTCCATTATGTGGTTTTGCACATAATTTTGGCCAGTTCGAGCCGGATACTGGATAGTTCGGAACCTAAAAGTGCTTTAAAAACCCTCAAAAAGTGCCTTTTTAGTGGTTATTGATTGTTCCATCGTGATTTTTGGCGCCATGTGATGCAAAAAATCAATCATCCACTGTGCAGTCTGCACGTGTCTCAAACAACGTTGGGTTCCACGTGCCACCAGCGAAGGTTTCCGCCGGAACCGGAAGTGCGTAAGTAGAGTGGGGCGGAGCAAACAAACTTCACTTGTCAAATTCAAAAGGGTGCTTCTTTTTCTCGTCTGGTTCAACCCAAGTCACCCCGGGTGCAGTATCCTTGCTTGGTGCAATGAAGTACAGCCCCGGAGCAACGAACATGAAAGTGAGAGTTCACCACCCCGACAGCTTAACCTCAAATTAAATGTCAAACATTTGTTTACGTTTTGTTGTTTGTTGTTTGTGTATTTTGGATTTTTGCAGTGAATTTGAGTGAATTTGCATTATTTTTGAAAAACTGAATTTTTCGCATTAATTATTGCTATTTTTTCATTATTTATTTAAAGGATGAACAATTATCCGTTTTTCGTTTTGTTAAGTAGTTTTTAAAAAAAAAAAATCTAATTTATTAGGTAATTTTAAATTTTGTTTATAGATTTCTTTTGATATTTTCTTATTTTTTTGATTGTAAACTTTGTAAATATGGCTACCAAAAAGCAAATTGATAAATTATTGTCAAAGAAAAAGCAAGCAATCGACTCCATGGTTAGAATAAGTCGTTATATTTCCGATCACAAATCTGATCCTGACAGTGAGTATAAAACCGACCAATTTTTAGTTCGGAAGGAAATATTGCAGGACAGTTTTCAAAAGCTTAAAGACATTCAAGTTGAAATTCTGTGCCTTGATGGTAACTATGATGATTCAATTGATGATGTAGAAACTCTTTTTTATGATGTCATTGTAAGTATTAAAAATTGTTTACCTAAATCTAATTTACCAGGACCAGCTAATAGGTACTAGTAATTTAGCAACTAATATTGCTCAATCGGTTTCAATTCCACCTACTCAAAGTAATAATTTTATTTCTGCTGCTAAATTGCCCCCAATCGAGATACCTACCTTTGATGGAAAAAATTTAACCAATTTCAAATCTTTTATCGATATATTTAATGCTGTCATCGATAAAAATCAACAGTTAAAAGATGTTGAAAAGCTCTTTTATTTGAGAAATTATTTGAAGGGTGAGGCTTTAAGCTTAATTGATAATCTGCCACTAATAAATTCTTCATATCAAGGTGCCATAGATATTTTAAATAACAGATTTAATAATGAAACTATGATCATAAATTCACATATTTTTTCTATTTTGGATATTCCTGCCATACAAAAAGGTACAGCTCATGCACTTAGAGATTTTGTAAGTCGCATCAAGCAGCAAATTGGAGCTCTCAAAAACCTAGCCCAGCCTGTTGACAACTGGGACATGGTGATGATTTGTATTTTAAGTAGAAAAGTTGACCAATTTACCAACAGAGCCTATCAAATAGATCGTGATAGTTCCAAATTGCCGACTTTGGATGAATTCTTGGCCTATTTAGAAAATAGAGCTACAGCCTTAGAGGCAACTAGTAGTACCCCAGAGCATAAAACTAAAGAAAAGGTTTACGGTTTATTAACAAAACAAACCAATGTAAAATGTCCCTTTTGTTCAATATCTGGACATAAACTGTATAATTGTAAAAAGTTCAAATCCGTACTAGTAAAGGATCGTATATCTTTTGTCGACAGACAGAATTTTTGTAAATTATGTTTGAATATTCATTCTGGAAAGTGTAAAATGTTGTTTCGGTGTGGTATGTGTCAAAAGGAACACAATACCCTGATGCATTTGGACAAGCAATGTGAAAATAATAATTTTCCTACTGAACGCAGAGTCATGTATTCCAATGCCTCACAGCAAGAATCTGTACTTTTACCTACCTTAAAAGTAAAAATTAAATCTAATAAAGGCAAATATATTTACGCCCGAGGTCTGGTTGACACCGGCTCTCAGATTTGTTTAGTAACAAACAGTTTAGTTGAAAAGCTAGGATTAAAAGCCTTTAATAGTTCTTTGAATATCACTGGCATATCGGAGACTAAAACTAAAATTAATAAATCAATAAATTTAAATATTGAATCTTTGGTTTTTGATTATTCAAAAAACATAAAGTGTGCGCTTGTTGACACTATTACAAGCAATTTGCCTAATGTAAGTTTTGATATTTCAGAGTTTGAAACGCCTCGGAATATTCATTTGTCTGATGACAGTTTTTACCGCTCGGGACCGATTGATTTTTTATTGGGTGCAAATGTGGCGTTTGAAATTTTTCTCTCGGAGAAGCTTAAATGCAACAATATATATTTTCAAAACACCCTATTCGGTTATATTGTAAGCGGTGCAATTTCTGCTTGTGCAAATGTCACATGCAATTTTTTTGCGTTTCACGCGACCTATTCAGATCTTGAAAAAACCATGTCTCAATTTTGGGAAACTGAGAAAGTCCCTGAGATATTTCCAGAATATCCCAGCGAGCAAGAAGCTTGCGAGTCTTGTTTTCAAAATTCTCTTGAAATAATAAATAACCAATATCAGGTGAAATTGCCACTAAAACAAACTGACATAAATTTGGGGGATTCATTTTCAGTGGCTATAAAGCGCTTTGAAAACCTGGAAAAAAGATTTAGAGTTAATCCTGATCTTTTCTCACAATATAAGAGTTTCATGGATGATTATTTGAATTTAAATCATGCCAAAATTGTCAATTACCCTGTAGAGGAGTTAACTAATGGTTCGATTTATTTCATGGCGCATCACCCCGTTATAAGGGAAGACAAAAAAACCACCAAACTCAGAGTTGTCTTTGATGGCAGCATGAAATCGAAACAAAAGAAATGTATAAATGACTTCTTGTACAATGGGGCAGTAGTCCAGAAAGACTTATTCGATATTCTTGTTTGCTTCAGAACTTATAAATTCGTAATTTTAACTGACATAAAACAAATGTACCGCATGGTTTTAATTCACCCGGAACACCGGCCATTGCAAAACATTCTGTGGAGAGATCATCTCGGTTCCTTACAGTATATTCAATTACAGACAGTCACCTATGGCTTGAAAAGCTCGTCTTTTTTAGCAACGAGGTGTTTGGCTGAGCTGGCTCACTCAGAAGGTAAAAAATTCCCTCTCGCAGCAAAAGCTCTTTTAAATAATACATACGTAGATGATATCTTATCGGGTTCTGACACAATTGAAGAGACCATAAAGCTTAGAGACGAATTAATTTCTTTATTGGGTTCACGATAATTTTTTCTGCATAAATGGTGTACCAATGAACCAAACATTTTGAGTGGCATCCCTAAAGATAAACAAAATTTCGATGAGGTTGATATGAGTAAGAATAATTTTACCGTAAAAACACTAGGCCTAACTTATGATACCATTTCTGATCATTTTAAATTGTCAACTCCTAAAGTTATGGACATCAATGAATATTTAACAAAGAGACAAGTACTCAGTTTGATCTCCAAATTTTATGACCCTTTGGGGTTGGCAGGCCCGATTTTGGTGGCAGCCAAAGTAATCATGCAAAAAATTTGGACATGCAAACTTAGTTGGGATGAAGTATTGCCCGATGATTTGTTGGACATTTGGAAAAGTTTTATAAAGGGTTTTATTAACATGCAAACTTTGGAGATTCCTCGGAATTTATATTTCACAAACGCAAATAGCATTGAGCTTGTAGGGTTTTGCGATTCGTCCATGATAGCATATGGAGCAGTCATTTATGTAAGAACATTTTTTCCTGACAGAGTACATGTAAATTTAGTTTGTTCAAAGTCTAGAATAGTACCTACAAACAACCAGAGCTTTGCTTTTAGCAAATCTGGCAAAAAAGGTGTCTATCTTATTGCAATCAAAAATTGATAAAGTATTTATTTATTCTGATTCGACCATTGTACTTGCTTGGTTAAAATCAGATCCTCTGAAATTAAACCCTTATGTGGCAAACAGAATTATAAAAATTCAAAACTTAACTTCAACTTTTAAATGGTTATATATTAACACGAAAGAAAATCCTGCCGATTGTCTATCCAGGGGTCTCGAGCCTCAGGAAATTGAGTCAAATAATCTGTGGTTCCACGGTCCAAACGTTCTTTCTGATATTAATTTTTGCCATAACGAGATTCCTATAGAAATTCCTGCTTCCTTGCCAGAAGAAAAAATTTTAACACAAGTCATAAAAACAAAGCCAAATTCATTTTTTGAAGATTTTTCATCCCTTAGAAGACTTCAAAGAGTTTTTGCCTATATACTTAGATTTGTTCACAATTCTGGAAAAAATTCTGGTGAAAAACTTGAGGGAAGTTTGAAGCTTTCAGAACTGGAACACAGTCTTAGAGTAATCATAAAATGTGAGCAAGACTTTTACTTTTCTAATGACATTAAATCTTTACTTTCCAATACCCCTTTAAAATCCTCATTAAACTCTTTGTCGCCGTTCCTAGATGGCAATGGATTATTGCGAGTGGGTGGAAGGTTACATAATTCAAACATTCCATATAATCAGAAACATCCTGTGATCTTGCCCAAGGAAAGTCACATCACCAAATTAATTATAATACAAGAACATTCAACTTTGTTGCACGCTGGACCAAGACAAGTTTTAGGTTCCCTAAACCTCAATTATTGGCTCATAAATGGAATAAGATTAATTAAAAAAGAGCTACACAAATGTGTGATTTGCTTTAAATTCAAAGCAAAATGTTCCACTCAATTAATGGGTTCCTTGCCGGAAAAAAGAGTCTGTTCAGCCAGAGTGTTTCAAAATGTCGGGGTAGATTTTTGCGGTCCCTTCCTCGTTAAGCAATCTCGAATTAGAAAATCCGTAAGTTCCAAGGCATACATAGCACTTTTTGTGTGCTTTTCAGTCAAAGCAATTCATATGGAACTGCTTTCAGACCTGACAACCGAAAATTTTCTAGCTGCTCTGAAGCGTTTTATTTCGCGGAGGGGGAAGCCCGCAAATATTTTCTGCGACAATGGTTCCACGTTTAAAGGAGCCGAGAATAAAATCAAAGAGTTTTATAACGAAACAGAAAAAATTGAAAATTATTCCCTTCAGGAAAAAATTACATTTAATTTTATACCGAGCTATTCTCCAGTTTTTGGTGGTTTATGGGAAGCTGGAGTAAAATCGGCAAAATTTCACATCAAGCGAGTCATAGGTAGCAATGAGCTTACCTATGAACAATTTAATACTCTTATTGTCCAAGTAGAAGGAATTTTAAATTCCCGACCACTTGTAGCCTTGTCACAAGATCCTTCAGATTTGGACTATTTGACCCCTGGTCATTTTTTGATAGGTGCGC
Source organism: Ceutorhynchus assimilis (assembly GCA_917834065.1). Lineage (NCBI taxonomy): Eukaryota > Metazoa > Arthropoda > Insecta > Coleoptera > Curculionidae > Ceutorhynchus > Ceutorhynchus assimilis. The sequence continues at coordinate 9,315,671 of OU892286.1, read as the reverse complement.
CTATCACAAGCTTTCCTGACCCTGATTTGACGGAAATTCCCCAAGGTCGACTTAAGTTTTGGAAATTGTGTGTCCAGATGCAGCAGCATTTTTGGAAAAAGTGGTATCACGACTATCTAACGCAACTCCAAAATAGGCCAAAATGGCGTGATGAGATGCCTAACCTTAGGGAGGGCTTGTTAGTCATTTTAAAAGAGGATAATGTACCTTCTTATAAGTGGCCAATGGCAAGAATAGTTAAAGCAATACCTGGAAAGGACGGCAAAGTAAGGGTTGTCGAAGTGAAAACCAAAAAAGGTATTTATCTCAGATCGGTTACCAAGATTGCAGTGTTACCGATTGATGACAATAATTGTTAATAATATTTTTGAAAATTATTCACAAAATTCTGTACATATATTTGTAAAACATTTAGATTTATATTTATATTCAATTAGCTATACTCGTATATACATACATAATGTCATACTATGTGTTCCAGAAATGTTTTTAGCTTTAATTGTTAGTTAAGTTTTCGTTTACTGGATCATCATTGAAATCATACCTTTTTTTAAAAAAAGGGTTGCTTACTTTCTCTTTAATTTTTTTATTTTTTTTGCTGGAAAATTTTACCTTGGTTTCATGTGAAACTCTAGGCCCCCCAGCATGTTGGAAACATGTTCCAACAATCATGCTATCTCTTTTTGATGGCAAAATATTTTTATACATATAAAGTTTGCAACACTGCAGCGTTGTCGTCATGTCTATTTTGTCATGTCTGTCAATATATTGCGCGCCATTTTTGTCATTGCAGCAGTGTAGCTTGGAGCTTGTCCACGTTAACAAGCATCCAGAAACCTTTTCACATTTTAATAAATTTTATAATCTAGCTCTGCCCTGTTGGGCATCTAAGCAAGCTCTGGCTTCTTGTCATCTTGTAGTAGTAATTGTAAATAGTGTAAATATTGTGTAAATTGTTGTAAATATAGTGTCAGTGAAAAGCGCGTGTGTTTTAGTTCCCTATCCAGTCGATCATCCAGTCCACCTAATTATACAGTCCACTAATTATCAAGTTATTTATCTTCCATTATGTGGTTTTGCACACGTAGTTTTTCATATAATTCAGCCTATATTTATAATAAGATTTCAACAAATATAAAAACTCTTTTACTCAATGCTTTTCGTAGAGAGAGTGGGAAATATTTTTTGAATGTTCAAGTGAGTTCGACAGTTTCCTAGATTTCTTAATGTGTTATTGGTGTAATTTATGGGGAAAATATAGAACATTTATCAATTACTGATTTATCTTGCCATGCCATTTTTTTGACGACATCTATGCTTAAGTTTTTGTTACTTTATTAATTGTAGGTTAAGTAGAGTAGTCTTTGGCTAAACTTCGCCTATGTTTTGTGCAAATAAAGTCATTTATTATTATTATTATTATTATAATTCAACTTGAATTCCAATGTCCCCTAAGAATTACTAAACATTTCTGTAATTACGATCTAATTCAAATGTCAGCCTCTTGATGATAATTTCGAAGTTTCCCAAAATTATTTTGATATTCATGTGTTAACATTTTTGTTTCGTTACGAAAGTTCGAAAACTATTATTGAACCATCCGAGGCAACAATTTAGCCAAAACTTTCCGTCAATAAAAGTTATAGCTTTTGGTAGCTGAGGTTCTAAATTTAATAGGTTATTAGCAAGAGAGGTAACATGTTTTCTAATGAATTGTTCGCGTAACATATGATCGATCTTAAGTTTTTATCCACACTTTTTTCTTTTTCTTTTAATTTTATCAAACTATAAATTACATTCAAATTTACACCTATTTGAATGTTCTTTCAAATTAGCCTTAGTTTTAAATTTACCATTGCATATGTTGCATTTGAAGTTCTTTTCATCCGAGTGTCTTAATATGTGTCTCTTCAAATTGCCTTTTTGTTTAAATTTTGCTTCGCAAGTGTCACATGCAAAAGGAAAAATACCCGAGTGTGTTAGCATGTGATGCTTCAAATTCCCTTTCCGTTTGAATTTTGCTTGGCAAGTGCCACATTCAAAAGGATAAATATCCAAGTGTATTAATTTGTGACTGTTCAAATCCGATTTTCTTATAAATTTTGCTTTGCAGGTGTCACATTCAAAAGGAAGAATATTCAAGTGTATTAAAATGTGATTCTTTAAAGTCACTTTTCTTTTAAATTTTGCTTTGCAAGTGTCACATTCGAAAGGATAAATATCTAAGTGTGTTGATAGGTGAGTCTTCAAATTGCCTTTCCGTTTAAATTTTACTTTACAAATGTTACATTCAAAAGAATGAATATTCGTGTGTGTTAAAATGTGATGCTTTAAATTCTCTTTTCGTTTAAATTTTGCTTTGCAAGTGTCACATTCGAAAGGTTGAATATCCGAATGTTTTACTACGTGACTCTTCAAATTCCCCTTTCGTTTGAACTTTGCTTCGCAAATGTCACACTGAAATGGATAAATATCTAAGTGTGATGATATGTGAGATTTCAATCCGCCTTTTTGTTTAAATTTTGCATTGCAAATATCACACGCGAAAGGATAATTATCCGAGTGTTTTACTATATGAATCTTCAAATTAGATTTTTGTTTAAATTTTGCTTTACAAGTGTCACATTCAAAAAGACGAATATCCGAATGCGTCAATGAATGATATTTCAAACTTGTTTCGGTTTTAAATACAGCGTTGCAACTATAGCATTGGAACTTCCGAATAACATCTGGTCCCGATGAATTGGCGCCCCTTGAATATTTCTCTTCTTTCATCTCTTTATTTGGATCTATCAGTTCAGTAGCTGATATTTCTATTTCGTTTTTGATGACATCCTCTAGATAGTAATTTTCTATCATAAACCTAAAAAAAAACATTTGTTAAGATATATAGTTAGATTTTGAAATTAGGTACACGAAGTAGGTGAGATTGAAATTCCAAAAATTATTGAACATCGTGATTTATTGGTACAATATTTTTCATTATTTATATAAAACTCCGAGTTGTTGATATTCACTCACAAAAGCTAGAAAATGTCAACAGAAATTGCACAATATATAGCAGTATGTAACAGAAGATTGGAGTAGAAATTCCGAACAGAATGATATTTTAATTGCTCTGATTCTAAAAAAGCTTCTGGAGCGATTTAAATTGAATTTTTGATTCATTCTTTAGTAGGTGAGTTCGGTTAATCTCCCACAAGTTAAAAGATGATATTGTTGACAGAAGCGAAGCTCACCTGTCCTTTCATTTGCAGTTACCAAAACTGGTCATATGGGGTTGCAATTTTTTCGTTCGAAGAGGATTCCGAACTCTACTTCCCACCAAATCTAAGGTTTGGATAAAAATTATTGAAACAATAACTTCTTATAATTAAATGCTTGTAGACATAAACTATACATCCAAAAGATTTTATATACAAAGTATATCGCATATTGTGACGCTTATGACCACCAAAAGAGCAGTGGGAAAAACATGGGGATTTCTACCACACACAGCATATTGGATCTATACACTAGTGGTAAGACCCAGAATAACCAATAGTCTGGTGGCCAAAAGTCGAACCAGAGTAATAATAAAGCTATCCAAACTTCAAAGAATGACTTGTCTCTGCATAATCGGCAGCACTCCAACTGCTGCTATAGAACCATACTAAACCTCCCGCCATTTGATATCATTATCAAAGCTGAGGGAAGAATGGAGGCTCACAGACTCAAGTGTAGCCAGAAATATCAGCATATCTAGCATTGTTACAAACTTACTATTTGAAATAAGAAGTGACATCATGACCCCGAAAATAAATATTAACAAACCGTTTCAAGCTCAGATTAACTGGGAAAACAAAACAGAAAACTCACAAGCTAGTATCAGTGGAATCGGTGCCGGAGTATATGGCCTATTCCCAAGATCAAAATGGTTTTCTCTACTGGGGAAGCAGCCCACCGTATTCCAAGCCGAAATACATGCAGTAGAGATATGCTTGCGGAAAAATCTGGAAGAGGGATATGTGCATAAGGATATCACGATAAACAGATAAACTCTAAATTAGAGTGGGATTGCCTGCAACTCTTTTTAACCTTAGCCAGTCATAACAAAGTAACTCTTTTGGGCCCTGAATCCGTATTCGAAATATCAAAAACCTCGATACGTGGCTGCTTGGACAAGTCGATTTGAGAAGTACACTAAAACCACTGGTATCAAATACCAAGGCACCACAACAGTAAGGCAATGGTGAAGTATCCTACGACAAGAGTAGCCTCTTAGATCCTAAAGCTCACAAGGAACCAGATCAGAATTGTGACGGGACTCTTAACCGGTCACTGTACACTGAGGAAACACCTACACGAGATGAGAATCTACCAAGATGAACCCATCTGTAGATTGTACGACGAGGACGAAGAATCAGCCTTTCACATCTTATTCGAGTGCCCTATAGTCGCTTACTGGAGTACTCGACAGGAGGAATCTGTCCAGAAAGAGGGTCCCCTGACGTCGCCAATGGAGAGGCTAATGCACCTGGCGAAGGTGTCAAACCTATTTTAGCAAAAACTCGAACAGCAAGGGATACAATAAGCTAACTAGCTACAGTGTCAGGGAATCACTAAACCTTGCCTTCCTGCCGTTGATCACATCAATCAATCAATCAATCAATCAGAACCGCACGTTTTGATATATCTATGTTTTGGCTTAGTCATTTTCGGAATATGTATTTACTTGAGAAATGATTTTATGTACACCTAAGTGTCTTTCCATCTCTTTCTCTCAGCCTGTTAAAGAAACAGATATAAATACATTTTCTTTGCACTTATTCTTATCACCCAAAACGCCAATATATATATATATATATATATATATTTTTAAAGATCGTTGAAGCTTTCAACTGTCTTATTCGACTTTGCTAAATACAAGGTGTCTACTTGAACGTTGGGTAGATATAAACAACCTAATTTTTCAATTCTCCGTGAAAATGTCTGACCATCTCTGTGACTACGATGTAGTACAAAAATGTCTTCAATCTTCCTCTTAATAATTAGAAAGAACGAAAAAATTTAAACATTAAATTTATAGACAAAGCTATACTTTAATTCCAAATCCTAATAAATAAGTACATGGGTAAATCTATAAAGAAGGGCTAGGTATAGTTAATCAAAACATTAAAAGTGGAATACATAAAATAAAATAAGATATTAAAATAAGTATAACCTATCTAACATTATTATGTGGTAGTGTAAGATTGTAGATTTTTTGTCATTTCAGCGTTAAGACAATCATCATTGATATAAAAAAGAAAAACACACAAAGGTGAAATAGAAATTAAATCATAAAAACAAGCAATGTATAGAAATATAGAAAAAGAACGTATTACAACAGACATTCAGTTGTATGAATAAAAGGTAGTAAATGCTTTTACTCTACGTCCGTCTTTTTTTGCTGCATTAAAGCTGAATATGTTTATCTCAAAAAACTTAAGCAAAAGCATTTGCTCGCATTTTATGCATATGACCCAATACTACAGAAACCTCGACACAGAGTAATCTCAGAAAATAGGTGTAGGCACCCAAATGAAGGCAGCAGAGAAAAATGCAAAAAAATTACCGATGATCAGAATAATAGTTTTAGTTGAAAAAAAAAATCATAATGCTAAAAATAAAAAGGCTTCCCTTATGAATTATTCGGGTTGCATATGATCATATCCTAAGTTTCTATCTACACTTATTTGTTTTCTTTTAATTTCATCAAACTATAAATTGCACCGAAATTTACGCCTATCTGAATGTTGTTCCAAATTAGCCTTGGTTCTAAATTTAGCGTTGCACCTGTTGCATTTAAAGTTCTTCTCATTAGAGTGTGTTAACATGTGATTCCTTAAAGTCAATTTTCGTTTAAATTTTACTTTGCAAGTGTCACACTCAAAGGGATAAATATCCAAATGTGTTATCATGTGACTCTTCAAATAGTCTTTCCGTTTGAATTTTGCTTTGCACTTGTCACATTCAAAAGGATTGATATCCGAATGTGTTACCATGTGACTCTTCAAATTGTCTTTTCGTTTAAACTTTGTTTTGCAAGTATCACATTCAAAAAGTAGTATATTCGAATGCATTAATATGTGACTCTTCAAATTCTCTTTTCGTTTAAACTTTGCCTTGCAAATGTTACATTGAAATGGATAAATTGCTAAGTGTACTGATAAGTGAGACTTCAATTCGTGATTCCGTTTGAATTTTGCATTGCAAATATCACATGTGAAAGGATAATTATCCAAGTGTGTTACTATGTGAGCCTCCAGAGAAGATTTTCGTTTAAATCTTGCTTTGCAAGTATCACATGCGAAAGGATAAATATCCGAGTGTGTTAATTTGTGATTGTTGAAATGGCCTTTTTGTTTAAATTTTGCTTTGCAAATGTCACATTTAAAAGGACGAATATCCGAATGTGACATTGAATGATATTTTAAACTTGTTTCGGTTTTAAATACAGCATTGCAAGTATAGCATTTGAACTTCTTAATAACATCTGGTGCTGATGAATTTGCGACACTTGAATATTTTGCACCGTTTACTCCTTGATTTGGATCTATTAGTTCAATAGCTGATACTTCTATTTCGTTTTTGATGTTATCCTCTAGATATTCATTTTCTATCATAAACCTAAAAAAAAAAACTTTTTTAGATTCGTATATGTACATAGTGATATTTCGAAATTGGGTACACTAGGTCGGTGGGTTTAAATTTAAAAACACAAAACACATCGTAATTTATTGGTACAATATTTTTCATCACTCATACAAATCTGTTAATTATTAGTTTATATACATATTTGGCTTTTTATCCATGGAAATTTGGCAAGTTGACCCTCGTATAATAGTGACAGTATATATCAAATTCCAGACAGTTTTAAGTGTGTTTCACATAATTTCGTAAGTGTCGCAGTATTAAAATTCTCTGGCCAATCAAATTTGACACATTTGTTAATATATTTTTTAATAGTGCAATATATAAACGGTACCTTACTATTCTGCATTCCTGCAAAATCCATTGACATTTTTCAAAATTCGGCATTGTGAAATTTATTTCATATTTAAGATGCCCAAAATGATTTCTCAAGAGAAAATAAAGGAAATAGGAAATAATAATAATAAGACCCATTTTTTTTTTTTTTTAATTATTTCGGAAAAATATTTCGGAACTGAATCTACTCAAATATTTTACACATTCTGGCAACTCGGCTTTGCGTTTTATAGCCCTGAAATTAAAAAAAAAAAACTTTGTCATCAAATGTCATTATTATACGAGGGTCAACCTGTCAAAGTTCCATGGATAATGCTACGCCAATAATATCTGAAAAGCATATAAATTCTTTATTTAGTTGAGAATAATTTACAGTTATCAATCAATTAATTTATAATTTTATTAAAAAAAAAATTCAAAATATAGTAGTATAAAGTCTACACTCAATAGACTCCAACATAATGATAAAAAATGATTAACAAAAACGTACACTGATACAATACAAGTGACACATACTACTTATAAGTTAATATCACTTAATATATAATCTATAAGAACTTTCTCAAAAAAATTCACTGTTTTCATAGACTTAACATTAATTGGCAGATCATTATACCTATATTAAAGCCCTTAAAATATATTTAATAAGTTTTGCGACCTCTCTTAATCTACCCTTGGGATTTAAAAAAATTCTCTATGGCGCGTATGATATTGATGAACTTCAGAAGCATACATAATTTTGCTTAACAATTATTGCGAAGCTCGTCCAATTTTTATTTTATGTTATAATGTTAGGATGTTGAACAGGAGAAGCTCCCACACTGGTAGCCATTGAAGTTCCTTTAACATATCCTTTATTGGCGTAAATCTTGGTTTTTTGAGTATAATCCTCATACTTCTGTTTTGCAATTTCTACAACCTAGAGAGTTTATTTAGTTTAAAGAGAAATAAAATACTAGATCAATAATGGAAATGTGTAAGTATTAATAAATTAAATATAGTTTTTTTAGTCCACGTAGACATATAGCAGATTCTATGAAATTTGAACGAAACCCTAACAATAATTTCAAAAGGCTCCTATTAAATTTCAAGACATACATGATAGCGAAAGAAAAAGAGGGCAAATAAAGTAAAAGTTGCAATGTTTTGAAATACAATTGGGAGTGAAGGTGTTGAAATATTCAATGATAGCTGAAGTTCTGAATTAAATAGCTTATTAGCAAGAGAGGTAACATGTTTTCTAATGAATTGTTCGCGTAACATATGATCATAACTGCTTTTCTTTGTGCAAAAATGGCCGAGTTTAAGTGTGACTCCTGTTAAAAAATCACCTCTGACAAGGACAAGTATAAACTTCGCTATAGCGGTGAATGTCGCCGGCATTTCTGTATGAGCTGCACTGGTCTGGATAAAACGACAACAAAGATGCTCTGCCAACAAAAGTATCACAATATTAGATTTTTCTGTAGTGTCTGTGATTCTCCAACGTTAAAATATCTTCACGATAAAGTGTCTCAGCTACAGAAAGGCAAAATCCCTCTGGAAATTGTAGAGGGTCTGGGTGCATGTCTTAAGAACAGTGAAAAACTTCATCCGGTCATTTCGGAAATCTACGACACCTTAAGCGCTCATGATTCCAGGTGGAGCGACTTATCCAAGAAAGTGGATGACATACACAACCACCATTCTGAGTACTCTGAGAGTGGACAACAATCTCTATTCCATTCAATTAGGGAAATGAAACGAGACTTGTGCAACATTTCGTCGATCTTCATGGTCGCTCATGATGAGTCTATAAAGGTTCAGGTACATGACTCTTCAAAAGAAGAGTTAACAAGGGAAATGGCAGATTTGAGGAAATGTGTCAACCAAATGGCGCTCACGTTGGAAAAGTTAGCAGGCAAAGAGAAACCGTCTACTAGGAGCAGCCCGCCACCTGTAAAAAGTCAATTACAGCGTCGATTTCAACCCAGACCGATAGTGAAGAGACATCCCCTGTTACGCAAGTGGTCATTGATTCCCGAGTCTGTCCCCCACCTCAGAATTCCGCCCTAAAAGAAAACTGACATAATCCGCGTGTTGCTAAATTCACCAAAATGGTGCACCGCCACGGATGCGGTGATTGAAATTCACTAATGCCAATGCCAAACCACACACACAAACACTGATTTCAAAGTTGGTGTTCAAAACAAAAATCACCTAAAGCAGCTTTTGGACAGAAGCATGTGGCCTCCAGGTACGGGTATAGAGACTGCTAATTCATCTGCAACACTTTTAAAGGCATCGCCACCGTCGGCAGCAAGTACAGTAGATCCACAGCATCAGTCTCATCACCATTTCAAACCCAACACTGCGGAGGGCCGAAGTAGACCACTAAACTCTGACTCAACCCCGATTAACCCGACTAAGGATGATAAAACTATCAGGATTGGTTCTGACAGGGAGGCTATAGCTGTTTCTAAGTCCCTGGCACTAGACAGCACAAAAATTGTTATGGATACAAGTAGAAAAAAAGATCAATCATGGACCCGATGACTCCACCCATTGTGCGATTATCGCGAGCTTCGGATACAGCTGATGGTCGATATTTATTGGCTAGACTAAGAGACCCTGCCATTCTTAAAGCTCTTAGGCTATTCCTGGCTTATCTCCATGACCAACCATCCACCGTGTGTTTTGATGGGCACACTAACACCAGCATCAAATTAATGTTAGCTTCGGAGGGACTTCCTAGTGACTTGGACTCATTGCGGAAGTTATATTTCCGTTTCCACAACGCGTATTGCATTGATCTGGCTGAAGTTGACGCTGATCTCTCCGCCTTCAGGTCTTACTTCTCGTCCGAGAAACTTCTCCGGTTACAGAATATTAGGGAAAGTCAGAGCAAATCTTTCTCTAGTGGCTCTCCACGTAATAATAAAATTTTTTAGATAAGGTGACGCGATCAGAGGATCAAGCACCCTCTGTAAGGTTGGACGATGGCAAGCTTAGTGTATTTCTTATTAATATTCAGTCCTTAAGACACAAAACAGATGAATTATTTCTTTTATTAGAAGAGCTTAATTTTCCAGAAATCATCGCCATTACTGAACACTGGTTAAATATGGATGAACCTGTGTTTGTCAAAAATTACACCTCAATAGCTAGATTTAATCGAAGTAATTTATCTCACGGAGGCACTATGATAATGTCCACTAATAATGACTTTACGGCAATAACCAAGTTTGATAATTTATTATCGGAAAAAATATTTGAATTTTCCATCGTCTATCATAGTGGCTTTGACCTTTATATTGTTTGTTTATATCGATCACCGGACACAGACGCGCACATGTTTTGTCGGAATTTGCTGAGCTTGCTTGACTCCTTGCCCATGAATTGCAAAATAATTTTATGTGGTGACTATAATATAAATTTTTCCTGTGTGTGCGCTGCTCAAGAATCTCTCCAGTCCATTTTCGACTCCTTTGGGATTGTGATGCATGTAAACTCTCCAACCAGACTAACCAAAACTAGTTCTACTACCATTGACTATGTCGCTTCATCTTTTGATCCAGAATTGGTCAACTGTTCTATTTTTAGTGCAGGGTTTTCTGACCACGAAGCAGTATTAACGAATTTCTCATTGAATTCCTTACGTAAGGGTGCTTCCCGCAAATTGGGCAGAATATTTTCGGATGGAAATTTTTTAAATTTCAGTCAACTTTGCTTATCAGTTGACTGGGTCGTCCACTCAGATGATGTTGACTCCGAGTTCTCTAGATTCATAAATACCCTATCTGATCTGGCGACTAAATCCTTTCCTCTCAGACCCATCAAAGTCAAACGGCATAAACCATGGTCCACTAGCGGCTTGCGTACTTCTGGAAAAAATATGCGATCCTTGTCTCATCTAAAAAAATTCTCGGATAGCGTCTTCTTCAATGATTACGTAAAATTATACCGAAAAGTCTATCAGAAAACCATAAAAGCCGCCAAAGACATTAATAGGAGGCTGGCAAACTCCAAAAATGTTGCAAAAGAAACATGGTCAATTGTTAATGACTTGAGGAATAAGGCTTCTTCATCTAGCAAAATTCACCTGAGATCCTTAACGATTACTTTGTTGATGTGGCTAAGAATTTAGTGAATACCTTAACTCCTTCCCAGGACCCACTTTCATATCTCCCGAATGCTAAGGTGAACTTACACAGTTTCTTCTTCACGCCTGTAGTAGTTCCAGAGCTTCACAATCAAAGATATTAAAAACAAATCTTCATCTGGGACTGATGGACTCACCCTCAAAATGTTCTCTAATCTTCCTGATTGCACATTAAAACATCTTACTAATCTGATCAACAAGTCGTTTCTAAATGGAGCTTTTCCAAACTGTCTTAAGATGGCGATAATTATCCCACTACATAAGGGAGGTGATAAGGAGCTACCTTCAAACTATCGCCCCATTGCACTCCTTCTTACGCTATCAAAAATCATAGAAAGATTGGTTAAAAAGAAGCTTCTATCATTTCTCTCTAAATATAATATTCTAACTACCAGTCAATTCGGTTTCCTAAGTAACAAATGTACTAATGATGCAATGTTTTTCCTTTTCAATAATGTATACTCCAGCCTGAACTGCCACCACTCTACAGCCTCAATTTTCTGTGATTTCTCCAAAGCTTTCGACTGTGTTAATCATAATATCTTAATTAACAAATTACAGTTCTACGGTTTCAGAGGAATGGCTCTCGAATGGTTTAAGTCTTATCTTGGTAACAGAAGTCAGCTTGTGAGGGTGGACTCGACCATGTCCGCTTGTAAACCAATTGGATGTGGTGTGCCTCAGGGTTCAGTTCTTGGCCCTATTTTGTTCCTGCTATTTATTAACGACTTTGCTAGTCTGGATATTAGCGGCAAAGTTTGTCTCTTCGCAGACGATACTAGTTTCACTTGAAGCAACCCGGATATTACGGAACTCCATAGAACCGTATCTAGTGACTTAATCACCATCAAATCATGGTGTGACTCAAATCTCCTGTGCCCCAACCTCTCTAAAACCAAAGTTTTATCTTACAGAGCTTCGCTCCAATCTGTAGTACTGGATAACAATACCATGGAGGCCGTTGATTCCGTGAAATTCCTGGGGCTTGTTGTTGATAAATCTCTACAGTGGGACCTGCATATCGACGCCTTAGCAAAGAAATTAAGTTCGGCCTGTTTTGCACTGAGATCTGTTTCCAGGGAGCTTAACTCGGCAACTTGCAGGATGGTATATTATGCTCTTTTTGAGTCGCATTTACGTTACGCCCTTCCATTCTGGGGCACGTGTTGTGCGTCTCAATTTGAACGCATTTTTAGACTGCAGAAGAGAGCTCTTCGTTATTCTTTGGGACTTGGTAGTAGAACTCACTGCCGGGAATTTTTTATCAAGTCTAGTATATTGACTCTTCCATCTTTATTTACTTTCGAATCCGTCTGCTTAATTCGTAAGCACTTAATATCAGCTATCTCAGAGAGGCCATCTCACAATTATCCACTGAGGAACGCAGAGTTGGATCTTTATCTGCCAATCCCGCGCTCAGAATTAGTTAAAAGTTCAATACTTTATAATGCTAAAAAGATGCATAATCATCTACCGCCTAACATCAGGTCCATTGCATCTTTTCCCGAATTTCGCAGGGCGTTGAAGGTGTATTTACTGGAGAGAGCCTTGTACACAGTAAGCGAGTTGTTTATGGTTTCCTAGTTCTAAATTTTGAGCAGCTTACTCACAGGTTTTGTTTTTGTTCCTGTATGATAGGTTATTATAAGTTATTGTTTGTTTGTTTTTTTAGTACCTATAATATGCTTACTCGCACAGTATAAGCAGTTAGACCTAGATGTTTGTTTATTAGTTTTAATCAAATTTTGACCATGAACTATTTGTTCAAGTGTTTGGAATTGTCTGTGCTTTTGCATTTGTATGTTTTGTTTTCATTTTTTCAGCTTTGTCCACAAAATTTTTAAATATTCTGACAATAAAGCAAATTCTTTCTTTCTTTCTTTCTTTCTTCAAATTGCCTTTTTGTTTAAATTTTGCTTTGCAAGTGTCACATGCAAAAGGAAAAATACCCGAGTGTGTTAACATGTGATGCTTTAAATTCCCTTTCCGTTTAAATTTTGCTGGGCAAGTGCCACATTCAAAAGGATAAATATCCGAGTGTGTTAATTTGTGACTGTTCAAATCCGATTTTCGTATAAATTTTGCTTTGCAAGTGTCACATTCAAAAGGAAAAATATCCAAATGTGTTAAAATGTGATTCTTTAAAGTCACTTTTCGTTTAAATTTTGCTTTGCAAGTGTCACATTCGAAAGGATAAATATTTAGGTATGTTGATAGGTGAGTCTTCAAATTGCCTTTCCGTTTAAATTTTACTTTACAAGTGTTACATTCAAAAGAATGAATATTCGTGTCTGTTAAAATGTGATGCTTTAAATTCTCTTTTTGTTTAAATTCTGCTTTGCAAGTGTCACATTCGAAAGGTTGAATATCCGAATGTTTTACTATGTGACTCTTCAAATTCCCCTTTCGTTTGAACTTTGTTTCGCAAATGTCACACTGAAATGGATAAATTTCTAAGTGTGATGATATGTGAGATTTCAATCCGCTTTTTTGTTTAAATTTTGCATTGCAAATATCACATGCGAAAGGATAATTATCCGAGTGTTTTACTAAGTGAATCTTCAAATTGGATTTTTGTTTAAATTTTGCTTTACAAGTATCACATTCAAAAAGACGAATATCCGAATAAATGATATTTCAAACATGTTTCGGTTTTGAATACAGCGTTGCAAATATAGCATTGGAATTTCCGAATAACATCGGGTCCTGATGAATTTGCGACACTTGAATATTTTTTTCCGTCTATCTCTTTAGTTGGATCTATCAGTTCAATAGCTGATTCTTCTATTTTGTTTTTTATGTAGATAATCATTTTTTATCATAAACCTAATAAAAAATATATGTTAAGATTTATAGTTATATTCTGAAAAACGTTTTTTAGATTAGTATATGTATTTAGTTAGATTTCGAAATTGAGTACACTAGGTCGGTGGGAATAAAATTAAAAAAAAAATATATACACAATACACATCGTAATTTATTAGTTCAATATTTTTCAACACATAAAATCTGTTAGTTATTAGTTTACTTGAATATAGTAACCATAATAATAGATATTCACTCACAACAATAACCAGAAATTATATTGCAGTATATGGCAGTATGTAAATGAAGATTGGAGTAAAAATTTCGAACAAAATAAGATTTCAATTCTTGTGATTTTAAAAAGGCTTTTCGAACGAGTGAACTAAACCGAATCATGGACAACTTTGTCAATGTGACTTTAAACGGAGTGTTTTTGTTGGAAATAGTTTTGTAATGTTGATTTTTATTTAATAATATGTAAAGTTCATTTTATAAAGGTTTGTACTTATGACATTATTCGTTTAAATTTTACTTTGGATGTGTTACATTCAAAAGGACGAACATCTGAATGCGACAGCAAATGATATTTTTAATTTGATTTTTTTTTTCGAAAATATCATTACAATTATTGTAATATTGAAATTTCGTAATAACACCTTTTAATGAATTGATGTCATTTAAATATTTCTCTCCTTTTATAAATATGCCTTCATTTGGATCTATAGCTCAGTGGGTGGTATTAATAAACCTGAGTCTGCGCACGGAGTGAATGCTCGGAGTATGAGGGCAGAGTATGTTCATGTTCAATGGTAATCCTCTTTATACTATACTAAGCATAGGTTTTTCAACAGAAATACTAGTTGTTTTTCGTAATATATTATGTAATTCACGTTAACTTATTATTGATTCATCTGATAGATGATATTAGCTATATGAATTCTCCTTATATTTTCATCTACAATCTGCATCCCATCAAAATTTTCTTCACTATTTTCTTCAAGTGGGAAATTACCATCTCTCTAGTATTTAGCAACATTATGTTATATACTTTTTGAGGTACTTTTTCAGTCGCAAGTCTAATTTTATAATGTAAAATAGGGAATCTCTGTTTCCGTTTTCCAAAACACCTCTCAATGATGACCCTTCCTCTGATAAGCATGTTGTTGAATGTAAACAAGAAACATCCACGCTTGTAAACATTTCTGAGCTGTTACGAGTGGCGAGAACATTGAGGCTTGGGAATCCATTTCGGTTGATATATTTGTCTCCATGGACAGCAGGCTTTAAAATGGGGACATGAGTGCCATCTATTGCTCCTACTGCACAAGGGAAATTGTCTGACTCTTGCCATGCAGCGTTTTCTCTCTCAAATTCTTCGTTAGAAGGAAAATGGATCCAATAATCAGGTTTTTGTCTTATCATTGGACTAACTTCTGCTATGACATTTGAGGCAGTCTGTTGTCGAGCTCCTATAACTGTAATAACGCCAATCTAAAAACCAAAATTCATCACATTCCTTAGAAATTTTTTAAAACGTTGCAGTGGCACGAGAGCTCCTCCTCTCCTTTCTTCTGAATTACCCAACATTGTCTTTCTCAAATCGATATATCTCTTTCCAGTCTCGAACATCCACGTCTTTACGAACTAAATATACTTTAAGGATATCGTAAATTATTTATAAATTCGGCCATGGCGTCACTCTCTTCCTAAAATGAGTTTCCTACTGACTAGACTCAAGTGAAATGAACCAGATGCTCCAGATTTGGAGCAAATATTTTTTTTTAACAATATCTACTAGAGCAAATGCTTACAAACTAGAGTCAGCATGTACTTCGAATACTTTGAGTCTGAGCTTTTATTTCATCTTATTAATACCACTGAATATCTGACACTTCTATATCTATTTTGATGTCATCTTCTAAACATCCACTATAAACCTAAAATAGCTATTTATACAATAAGTTACGAAATGAGCGTCTTTTAGGCACGCGACGTGAAAATTGTCCAACGAGGCAAAGCCGAGTTGGACAACACGTCGAGTGACTAAAAGACACCGTTTCGTAACGTATTGTATACAAGATTTTTTCTACTGGCATTTTATAATAAAAAAACACAATTTTATTTCATGTGAATAAGTCGATTACACCCAAAATCTTTGTTACCTGCTTTTACTTGACACCTGACACTTTTCATGCGATTTTCTTTTCAAAATTCGACATCAATAATTAAAATCCTAGAAAGTAGGTAATAACACAAAGTTCTGTTTTGAGTAACCCAAACGTTCAATTCAGTAATTCAAATTTCAATATTCATAATAAATACAAAACAAAATTCAAATATGTGTTTAGTGTGTTTTTTATTTCTGAATAATGAATGACACTTTTAGGCACTAGTGCTTAAAAATTACTTTTACGCACTCATAAGTCACTTTTACGCATTCAAAAGTCACTTTTACGCACTGAGTGCCTAAAAGAAACTTTCACGCACTCAGTGCCTAAAAGAATGTCGTTTCAAAACTGAAATGACAATCGAAAAGTTGCTATTATGAAACGTCAGTAGAAAAAATGTTTATTATTCCGGGTTTAGACCAAGCAGACAAAACAGCGACAAGACAGAGACGTTCATGTTTCGCGACAAATCCGACACTCTGCGACATTTTCGTCTAATTTTTGTTTTGTTTCCAAATCCAGAGACTTTTGCTAGTCCTGTTTCGAGTCGATACGAGAGTATCTGTCTCTGTTTTCATTGCGTATTTTAAAACAAGTTGTCGGCGCAGTGTAGTCAGTATTTGTTGACAGAAGTAGGAGGGCTAGCAATAATTCTTGATATTCATCCTGGTGAAAATGGTTAAAAACTTGATTCAAAACAACTGAGCTTTGTTTATATTTTTATTTATAAAATTAAGAACAATTTACTGCCTAATCATTAGAATATATTTCCTAAGATTTCGAGTTTATGAATACAAAAACAGAAAATAATTTCTATTTTATTATTGCATCAAAAATATTTGTATTCTAATATATATTTAGTGATGGATTAAAAGAATAAGATAATATTAAAAATTCAATCAAAAATCAACAAAACTTTGGAATATGTATTTTGTGAAACCTCTTGAGGAACTATGTATCGGTATAGTATTTTTACAATAAACAATTCATACTGATTAACATTAACTATATTTATTTAAATATTCAAAAATATTTATATTAAATTAAATTGTAGGTATGTGTATATGTAGTAGTAGTTGCTTATCTTATCTTTATCGAATACTTAAAGTTTTACACTTTCAAGCTTGAATATTTGACGATTTCATATAAACGATGTACTGCGAGTTTCAATTTAATTTTTTTTAACCAGTTTCCTAAGATTATTTCAATATTTCAACATTCATGCGTTAACATTCCTACATCCTTACGAGAATTTAAAAATTATTATTCAACCATCTGAGGCTATAATTAAATCCTGCTTCAAAAGATGATGTAATTGATGCACAGAAAATACTCTCCTGAGAACCTGAAAGTTTCTACTCTTATAAATTTTAAAGTACCTTTTTTCCGTCAATAGAAGTAATAGCTTTTGGTAGCTGAAGTTCTTAATTGAATAGTTAATTAGCAAGAAAAATTACAAGTTTTCTAATGAATTGTTCACGTTGCATATGATCATAATCAAACTTATCTACACATATTTTTTTTTTAAATTTTACCAAACTATAAATTACATTAAAACTTACACCTATCTGAATGTTGTTTCACACTAGCCTTGGTTTTAAATTTAGCGTTGCACATATTGCATTCAAAATTCCTCTCATCCGAGTGTGTTGACATGTGTCTCTTCAAATTGCTTTTTTGTTTAAATTTTGCTTCGCAAATGTCACATGCAAAAGGAAGAATATTCAAGTGTGTTAAAATGTGATCCCTTAAACTCACTTTTAGTTCAAATTTTGCTTTGCAAGTGTCACATTCAAAAGGATGAATATCCGAATGACGTGTTATTATGTGTCTCTTCAAGTTGTTTTTTTGTTTAAATTTTGCTTGGCAAGTGTCACATGCAAAAGGAAGAACACCCAAGTGTCTTAAAATGTGATCTCTTAAAGTCCATTTTCGTTTGAATTGTGCTTTGCAAATATCGCACTCGAAAGGATAAATATCTGAGTGTGTTAATAGGTGAGCCTTCAATTGTTTTTTTTCCCTAAATTTTGCTTTACAAGTGTTACATTCAAAAGGACAAATATCCGAGTGTGTTAATTTGTGACTCTTCAAATCCGATTTTCGTATAAATTTTGCTTCGCAAATTTCACATTCAAAAGGTTGAATATCCGAATGCATCATCATGTGACTCTTCAAATTCCCTTTTCGTTTAAACTTTGCTTCGCAAATGTCACATTGGAATGGATAAATTGCTAAGTGTACCGATATGTGAGCTTTCAATTCGTTTTTCACTTTAAATTTTGCATTGCAAATATCACATGTGAAAGAATAATTATCCGAGTGTCTTGATATGTGCAACTTCAATCCGGTTTTTCGTTTAAATTTTGCGTTGCAAGTATCACATGCGAAAGGGTAAATATCCGAGTGTCTTGATATGTGCAACTTCAATCCGGTTTTGCGTTTGAATTTTGCTTTGCAAGTGGGACATTCAAAAGGATAAATATTCGAGTGCGTTAATTTGTGATTTTTCAAATCGCCATTTCGTTTAAATTTTGCTTTACAAATATCACATACGAAAGGATAAATATCCGAATGGATCATTAAATGTTGTTTTAAAACATCCTTGGTTTTGAATTTAGCTTCGCATATGTTACATCGAAAGTCCTTGTTATTCAAGTGTGTTAATATGTGACATTTTAAATGACTTTTTAGTTTAAATTTTGCTTTGCAAGTATCACATGCGAAAGGATAAATATCCAAGTGTGTTAACATGTGAGACTTCAAATTACTTTTCCGTTTGAAACTTGCTCCACAAGTATTACATTTAAAAGGATAAATATCCGGGTGTGCTGATTTATGATTGTTAAGATCGGTTTTTTGTTTGAATTTTGCTTTGCAAGTGCCACATTCAAAAGGATTAATATTCGAATGTGTGACACTTGAATATTCCTGTCCTTTCATCTCTTTATTTGGATCTATCAGTTCAGTAGCTGATATTTCTATTTCGTTTTTGATGTCATCCTCTAGATAGTAATTTTCTCTCATAAACCTAAAAAAAAAAAACGTTTGTTAAGATTTATAGTTGAATTTTGAAATTAGGTACGCTACTAGGTACTACCTAATAGGTAAAATTAAAACTAAAAATGATTACATATCGTAATTTATTGGTACAATATTTTTCAGTATTTATTCATATCTCTGAGTTGTTGGTTCATTTAAATCTAATATATGGCAGTATGTGAAAGAAAATTGGAGTAGAAATTTCGAACAGAATGATATTTTAATTGCTTTCTGTTCATTTTTCTAAAATTTAAATATGTTGTAGCCGACACCAAAATAGGACTTTTTTATCATTGCGCCAAAGTTCTAGGTCTACTAGGTCCGCTCGAAAAGTAAGGCCAAAGTAATAAAAAACGACATATATAAACATTTTAACATTATATTTACTTTATTTTCAGCTACGAGGATTTCGAAAAATCACATTTTATGAGCACCATATATGCTATCTACGTGAAATATATAGATATGTATTTAATGTTTATCTAATCCTATACCTACATATGTATACTTCATGATAGTGGCGAAGAAAGGTGTGAGAAGCAGGGTGCACAAATTCTGAACCCAGCGCCTCAGAAAAGCTTTTTTATTTATTTTACTAGCAGATATGAAAAAGTATGACAATATGCTTCACCGTATAGGTTCATAATAAAATTGTGTATGTCAATATAATATCTTTATTTTCCTTTCAAATCCATTAGGGTTGTACAAGTATGCTGAAAAGGGTTCAAAGACGATTTCTTAGACATATAGTCTATAGACTAGGAATTCCGTTTGAAAATATTAACTTTGATGAATTATATGTATTACTTCACCTTCCTAGGTTAGAAATCCGCAGGAGAAATTATATTCTACCCACCGAAACCGCCATTATAGAATTTAAAATATCGTCGGAGTTTTTAGCTGTCCTATTCCATTTTGCTAACTTGAAACTTGACTGCACATAAAAAACTCAATTATTTGGCATTTCTCAGAAAATATTCTTGATAATCTTCTGCCTAATAAAAACATACTGACGCTATCTTATTTGTAACAATCATCGTCTAATCTTATATCGTTCTCAAAACAATGATTCTCATCCTCTTGATTATTGTCTTGAATTTATGATCAATCAATTGAAATACTCCAAAGGTTAGATGTTGAAGTTCTTCCATAGGTGATATTTTAAAATTGAGTTGGTCTTCATTTAGAAGTTCCCATATTACATGCCTCCGAAGTAATAATACGTCTATTTCTAGTCTTTCCTGCAATATATTGCCCTGTGATGACTTTAATAACATTTCACGGGCCAAATTCGCTGTCATATCAATTGAGAAGTGATAATTTGTTTATTAAAGTACATATATCCCGATGCAGTTGCGAATGTGTGGAATACTGGTATTAGGAATTTGACTCTAAATATTTTAAAAATTGATTTTAGAAGCCCATTTCGGGATTCAACTATCCACCTACATTTTGTTATGAGCCGAAACTGATTTGCGTCAGCGGTTGCTAGCTAGGATCTTCGCCCAAGATAGACAGGCAATTCAACTTTAATTCCAATGTACGACCTAGTACAAATGTCAGCCTCCTGATAATAATTTCGATGTTTACCAAGATCATTTTGCATCGTTATGAGAATACAAAAATCAACCATCCAAGACAACAATTAAAGCCTGCTTTAGAAAGATTATGTGATTGATGCACCGAAAATGGTTTCCTGAGAACCTGGAAGTTTCTACTCTTTTGAATTTTGAGGTATTTTCCGTCAATTATAGTAATAGCTTTTGGTAGCCGAGGTTTTGAATTAAATAGTTGATTACCAAAAGAGGTTGCATGTTCTCTAATAAATTGTTCGCACATTGTATATGATAATATCCTAAGTTTTTATTTACATCTATTTTTTTTATTATTCTATCGGACTATAAATTACTTAAAAATTTACACTTATCTGAATGCGTCACTGAATGCCGTTTCAAATTAGCCTTGGTTTTGAATTTTGCGTTGCATATGTTGCATTTAAAGTTCTTCTCATCCGAGTGTGTTAATATGTGTCTCTTCAAACTGTATTTTTGTTCAAATTTTGCATTGCAAGTGTTACATGCAAAAGGAAAAATACCGGAGTGTGTTAAAATGTGATACTTTATACTCGATTTTCGTTTAAATTTTGCTTTGCAGGTGTCACATTCGAAGGGATACATATCCGAATGTGTTATCATGTGACTCTTCAAATAGTCTTTTAATTTGAATTTTGGTTTGCAAGTATCACATTCGAAAGGATAAATATCTAAGTGTGTTGATAGATGAGTCTTCAAATGGCTTTTTTGTTTAAATTTTACTTTACAAGTGTCACATTCGAAAGGATAAATATCCAAGTGTATAAATTTGTGACTCTTCAAATCCGATTTTCGTATAAATTTTGCTTCACAAATGTCACATGCAAAAGATTGAATATCCGAGTGTGTTAAAATGTGATGCTTTAAATTCCCTTTCCGTTTAAATTTTGTTTTGCAGATGTCACATTCAAAAGGTTGAATATCTGAATGTGTTATTATGTGACTGTTCAAATTCCTTTTTCGTTTAAACTTTGCTTCGCAAGTGTCACATTGAAATGGATAAATTGCTAAGTGTAATGATATGTGAGACTTCAATTCGTATTTCCGTTTGAATTTTGCATTACAAATATCACATGCGCAATGATAATTATCCGAGTGTGTTACTATGTGAGTCTTCACATCGGATTTTCGTTTGAATGTTTTTTTGCAAATATCACATGCGAAAGGATAAATATCCGAGTGTCTTGATATGTGCAACTCCAATCCGGCTTTTCTTTTAAATTTTGCAAAAGGACAAATATCCGAATGTGACATTGAATGATATTCCAAACTTGTTTCGGTTTTAAATACAGCATTGCAAGTATGGCATTGGAACTTCCTAATAACATCTGGTCCCGATGAATTTGCGACACTTGAATATTTACCTCCTCTCATCTCTTTATTTGGATCTATCAGTTCAGTAGCTGATACTTCCATTTCGTTTTTGATGTCATCCTCTAAATAGTAAGTTTCTATCATAAACCTAAAAAAAATATTTGTTAAGATTTATCGTTAGATTTTGAGATTGGGTACACTAGGTAGGTAAAATTGAAATTCCAAAAGTTATTACGCATCGTAATTTATTTGTAAAATATATTTCTTTGTTCATACAAATCTCTTAGTTGTTGCTTTATTCAAATATGTTACCTAACCATCATCATAGCATAGACATTCACTCACAAAAGCTATTGCAATATGGCAGTAAATATGTAACAGAAGATTGAAGTAGAAATTTCAAACAACTGTGATTCTAAAAAAGATTTTTGGGCGTGTTATAAGGTAGACACCTTATTGTATAATGGGTTACCTTACTAATGACACCGTCCCTATAATAATTAATGTTTAGGTTAGGTTTAGGTACAAGGCAACACAGCATAATAAGTAACTGCTCTTGAGAGGATGTTACTTTTACCAGTCTTGTCACGCACGTTATCTCTGAGCTAACATTGCTTTTAAATAATAAATAATTTGTATTTAAGCAAATGATCTACTAAATTATTACATGGCGCAGTCGAAAAGGAGCCAAGGAGAGAGAAATAAAAAAATTGTAAGAAAAACAAAAATTAAGGCTTCAAAAGTTGCTCAGAAAGGTTAGTGCACTTCAGTATAGTTTTCACATTGGAGGCTGCAACCGCAACATAGTAATTGCTTAAGCATACTTTCCTGAAGATGGGCTAATGACACCACCGCCGGAGGTACAAGAGCTGATCCAATATTGCAGAAGAGAGCGCCTGCCACTACTCTTAGGCTGCGAGGCAAATGCACATAATGTTATCTGGGCAAGCATGGATATCAACTATAGAGGTGAGTGTTTGCTTGCATTTCTTAGGACTATCGATCTTGAAGTGTTGAATGTTGATACTATGCCTACATTCGTGACTAAAACAAGGTCGGAAGTATTAGATATAACTTTAGTCAGCTCCCGTATTAGAGACCTCATCAAAAACTGGAGAGTATCAACCGAACCATCCCTGTCAGATCACAGAATAATTGAGTTGAACCTAGAGAATATAAAATACAATAGACCCATACGAAGGGTTCCGAGAAAAACCAATTGGGAAGCCTACAAAACCAATTTACAGAACAACCTTCACTGCTTAAGTTCAGGTGGGAAAAGACACCACATGGACCTGGAGCAGGACACTAAGGAAGTCACAAAGGCAATTATGGAAGCCTTTGAATCCAGCTGCTCAGTGACTACAGCGAGATCCAAAAAAGATGCACCATGAAATAGACACCTGTCAAAACTGATATTTCAAGTCCGTCATCTTTTCATTACAGCAAAAAGTGATGGAAATTGGCAGGGATACGCAGAAGTGCTTACTCTATATAACAAAGAGATAAGAAAAGCCAAAAGGCAACATTTCAGAACCTTTTGTGAGGAAATTGCTGACACTCCAACGGCTGCAAGGCCATGGCCAAAGGAGGAACAAATCCAGTGAACGGATGAAATGAGCAATGAGTACCTTTTAACCGTTTAAGTCATCAGGAGTGGACGGAATATTTCCTGCCCTTTTACAAAAAGGGCAAAAGGAAATATTCCCTCACTGACTTAGAATAGATAGGACTAGCTTAGCCTCGGGATATATACCGAGTATCTGGCGACGAGCTAAAGTAACCTTCATACCCAAAATAGATAAAAAGGATGGGACAAACCCTAAATCTTTTCGACCTATTAGTCTTACGTCCTTTGTACTAAAGACGATAGAAAAAGCTGTAGATAACTACATCAGAAAGGAAATTTTGGAGAAGGCACCTCTACACTCGTGCCAACATGCATACAGAGCAGGCAGATCGACAGAGACAGCGCTCTATCAACTTACAGAAATCATCATCATGTGCCTTCCTGGATACATCCGGGGCTTTTGATAACACGTCCCATGGGGCGGTGAAAATTGCTCTGAAAAGGAGAGGAGTGAATAAAACCATAGTCCGGTGGGTCTGTGAAATGCTGACTACGAGAACAGCTGAGACAACTGTGGGTGAACAAACCACAAGCATCAGAACGACTCGTGGTACACCTCAAGGGGGAGTAGCCTCACCCCTGTTGTGGAGCCTGGTAGTTGATGAACTCCTGTCCAGACTGACAAATCAGGGTCTAACTTGTATAGGTTACGCCGATGATATTGTCATTATTGCCAAAGGCAAGTCTGAGGTCACACTATACGACCTCATACAAAAAGGCCTAAGTACTACCGAAGAATGGTGCACATCGGTGGGGCTGAGCAACAACTCAGCAAAAACCACTATTGTACCATTTACACGTAGAAGGAAAATTCAACTTACTAGGGAAATTCACCCAAGTGGAAACGTTGTAAATCAAGCAAACGAAGTCAAATATCTGGGCGTAACACTGGATAGTAAACTTCTATGTCTACACATCTCGGTGACTATGTAGTTTTAGGAGACATACCATCCTTGACACCGTACCAGTTACTAGCCCTCATCAAGGCCATAGGATTGGACGAAGTACTATGATTTGAGATCCACATCAAATCGGCCTCAGCAGGGGGCACAATAGATCTTTAGGTCGCAGTGCAACAACACCCCAATATTAATCTAATTTATTCTAATCAAAAGATGATGTAATTGATGCACCGAGAATGCTTTCCTGAAAGCCTGAAAATTTCTACTGTTTTGAATTTTTAATTACCTAATCCGTCAATAAAAGTAGTGGCTTTTGGTAGCTGAGGTTCTGAATTAAATAGGTTATTAGCAACAAAGGCTACATGTTTTCTAATGAAATGTTCGCGTAGCATATGATCATATCCTAAGTTTTTACCTACACCTTTTTTTCTTTTAATTTAATCAAACTATAAATTACATTCAAATTTACACCTATCTGAATGTTGTTTCAAATCAGCCTTGCTTTTAAATTTAGCGTTGCACATATTGCATTCAAAGTTCCTCTCATCCGAGTGTGTTGACATGTGTCTCTTCAAATTGCTTTTTTGTTTAAATTTTGCTTCGCAAGTGTCACATGCAAAAGGAAGAACATCCAAGTGAGTTAGCATGTGATTCCTCAAAGTCACTTTTCGTTTAAGTTTTAGTTTGCAAATGTCACACTCAAAAGGATAAATATCCGAATGTGTTATCATGTGACTCTTCAAATAATCTTTTCGTTTAAACTTTGCTTTGCAAGTGTCACATTCGAAAGGGTAAATATCCGAGTGTGACATTGAATGATATTTTAAACTTGTTTCGGTGTTAAATACAGCATTGCAAGAATAGCATTGAAACTTATTAATAACATCTGGCTTTGATGAATTTGCGACACTTGAATATTCTTGTCCTTTCCTCTCCATATTTGGATCTATCAGTTCAGTAGCTGATATTTCTATTTCGTTTTTGATGTCATCCTCTAGATAGTAATTTTCTATCGTAAACCTAAAAAAAATATTTCTTAATATTTATAGTTAGATTTTGATATAAGGTACACTAGGTAGGTGAGATTGAAATTTTAAAAATTATTAAACATCGTAATTTATTGGTAAAATATTTTTCATTATTTATACAAATTTCTGACTTATTGATGAACCTTTCGAACCCACTCGATTGAACTACCGGGTAGGTAAGGCCATTTCTTTTGGGCAATTTCAGCAATTGGTAGTTTTCCTGGCGTCTCTTATTAGAAATCATAGTATAACATTTTCAAAACATAACATTGTTTACGGAGAATCGTTACAAAATGCTTATTTGGCCGCCAGAATTTAGCAGGAAAAAATGTCTTAAAAGAAGGGCACCTAACGAAAGAGTATTTGCAGTATAATTTCAATAAAACATAATTCCAGGGTAAACATTGCAACTGAACACGTTTACCCTGGAGTTAAAACCAACCCGGAGGTTGTTGAGAAACCGACCCTACATGTACGGATGTTATGAATACCTAATTTTTTTTCACTTTCAAATACACAAGCAAACATTTTTGCTTTGCAAGTATCACATTAAAAGGATATAGGTTTTTTACGTTATATTTAAGATGACGTCAGAGAACAAGGACTGAGAGTGTTGTCAATGTCCATTTGTTTTCTTATCATTTACCAGAATGTCATAGTGAATTATCAAGACCCCTGACCACAGATTCCCCTGACAGCTAAAAATAACGAAATGAATCGACACGCGTAATTAATTTGAAAATGTTCATTTAAATCATACAACATCGCGCGCCGTTGCCAACCAGAAACATGTAAAATTCCCCTACTTTAAATGCGTTGAAAAGTACTTAGTTTTGTTAGATTTGCAGCAGAAATTTACCAAATGTGACGTCATCATAAACATAGCGTGAAAATCCTATACTTAAATATTTAAATGTTTTATCATGTGACGCTTCAGATGATATTTCCTCTTAAACTTTACTTTGCAAGTATCACATTCGAAAGGACGAATATCCAAATGTGTGAAAATGTGATCCTTTAAATTCTTTATTTGTTTAAATTTTGCTTCACAAATGCTACATTCGAAAGGATATATATCCGAGTGTGTTAATTTGTGCTTCTTTAAATTATCTTTCAAATTAAATTTTGCTTTGCAAGTGTCACATTCAAAAGGTTGAATATCCGAATGTATTATTTTATGACGCTTCAAATGATCTTTCCGTTTGAATTTTGCTTTGCAAGTGTCACATTCGAAAGGGTAATTATCCGTGTGTGTTAATTTGTGACTCTTCAAATCCGATTTTTGTATGAATTTTAGTTTGCAAGTGTCACATTCAAAAGGTTGAGTATCCGAATGCATTATAATGTGATTCTTTAAATTCCCTTTTCGTTTAAACTTTGCTTCGCAAGTGTCACATTGAAATTGATAAATTGCTAAGTGTACTAATATGTGAGACTTCAATTCGTGTTTCCGTTTAAATTTTGCATTGCAAATATCACATGTGAAAGGATAATTATCCGAGTGTGTTACTATGTGAGTCTCCAAAGAGGATTTTCGTTCAAATGTTGCTTTGCAAGTATCACATGCGAAAGGATAAATATTTGAGTGTGTTAATTTGTGATTGTTGAAATGGTTTTTTTGTTTACATTTTGCTTTGCAAGTGCCACATTCAAAAGGATAAATATTCGAATGTGTTATTATGTGACGCTTCAAATCAGTTTTTCGTTTGAATTTTGCTTTGCAGGTGTCACATTTAAAAACACGAATAACCGAATGTAACATTGAATGATATTTTGAACTTGTTTCAGTTTTAAATACAGCATTGCAAGTATAGCATTGGAACTTCCTAATAACATCTGGTCTCGATGAATTTGCGACGCTTGAACATTCCTCTCCTTTTATCTCTTTATTTGGATCTATCAGTTCATTAGCTGATATTTCTATTTCGTTTTTGATATCATCCTCTAGATTATAATCTTCTATCATAAATCTAAAAAAAAAAACAATTGTTAAGATTTATAGTTAGTTTTTGAAATTGGGTATACTAGGTAGGTGAGATTGAAACTCCAAAAATTATTACACATCGTTATTTATTGGTACAATATGTTTTATCATTTATACAAATCCCTGAGTTGTTGATTTATTTAAATGTTGTAACTCTCATCATAGATATTCACTCACAAAAACTAGAAAATTACAACAGAAATTGCATTACAGTATATGGCAGTATGTAACAGAAGATTGAACTAGAAATGATATTATAATTATTGCTTTGAGTTTAAAAAAGCTTTTGGGGCGATTGATAGAAACTAGAAACAGACTTGGAGTATTTGAATGTGACATCAAATGATATTTTAAATTTAATTTTTTGTGTGTTACGTTGAAATTATTTATTATTTGTTTACGGAGAATCTTTACAGAATGCTTATTTGGCCGCCAGAGATTACTAGGAAAAAATGTCCTAATAGAAGGGGACCTAACGAAAGAACATTTGTGTCCGTTTTGCAAAAATTGCGTGACACGGGAAGCGTGAATGTATCTCTGTTCGACCGCCGAACGGAGACCAGCATGGTGTGACTGGCGAATATCACACTGCCTATATACTTTAAAAAATAATATTTCAAACCGCGAATACGCCGGCTACAGATAGAACACCACCTAAACAGCCAGGAACAGAGGCCAAAAAGCGAAATATGGCTGATATTGATGACGATGACGACGCAGCATCCATCATCTCAATAGCTACGGCAAAACACACCGTCTATGCGCTACAGCAAAAGTGCACCGACATCAAAACAAACTTAGCAATATTTCATGGCAAATGCTCCGAGTGCATCACTCTCACAACAAGGAAATGCGGGAAATCACGAATAGTACCATCCCCTTGACAAACAACACTGAAATTATCAACGAAGCCATTTCCCACTTGTGAGACGTGCACAAAATCATTCAAACAAAAAATAAAATGAAAGCAACAAGTAAACCGCATTCCTCGAATTCCGAAGAAAGAAAAAACGATACACTACAAATCAAAACAAACAAACCAGTGAAATTTGGCAACAGCGAGGCCACGCCACAAACTGCCGAGGCAGAGTTTAAAGTCCCGCTCAAAACAGCGGGCTTTAAAAAACTTGTAAACATTCGCCAACTAGAATTTAGAGTGCCCATCCCCACTCAAAACCGTTTCGAGAGCCTCCGCACCGAAACGGAAATCCCCGCTGTTGACGCAATGGAAACCGAAAGCAACACGTCAGAAGTTTCTAGCCTTGCCAGCAACGTCCAGATTAGAACCAAAGTTGCCCAATCAAAAAAAAAAAGGCTCAGCCAGCCAAGCCCAACAAACCTCCCCCAATTGTGGTGAAGGGGAAGTTTACAAACCACAAGGTTCTCAAAGAGCTACTAAACAAACTGGCTATCACACACTATAGCATCCCGTACACAAAAAACTCCACAATCGTGTACTGTGAACAAACCAAGGACTGGCATACGTTGCTCAGAAACTTCGAGGCCGAGGATCTTGAGCATGTATGCTGAAAGGGCAGCCAAGAGACACGCATTTGTCCTCAGAGGCCTAGAGGGCGATATCAGTACACCTGAACTGACCGAAGATCTAAAGGAAAGTCACCAAATCAATGCCAGGAACGTTTTCAAAATGAAAACAAAATTCGAAACAATGTACCTGGTAATACTTGACTCGACATACACCCTCAAGGCCCTCAACCAGCAGGTGAAACAGATTCTCAATGTTCGAGTTTCCTGGGAAAAACGCCGTTCCGAACGCCCGATCGTGCAATGTAGAAGATGCCAGGCACTGGGACACGCAGCCACCTACTGCAGAAGGGCGGTAAAATGCAGCAGGTGTGCGGGGCCCCATGAAATCACAGCGTGCTCAAGCGACCATGAAAAATGCGCCAACTGCGGGGGTGAACACAGAGCTATCAACGAGGAGTGCCCAGTATAAATCCGCAAGCTCCGGCAACTAGAACCTCGCAAGAGGTTCATACCAGCTTCACCACCAAAAACACCGGCAAAGCAGGGCAAACACGAACAACCAAGAACGCCCACACACCTCCGCTAGCCTGGTACCTCAGCCAGCCCCCGAAAGGTACGATGCGGACTTTCCAGCGCGGAGACCCCGCCCACAAGCAACACTACCTGCGAGAAATAACTCAAAACAACACTCCTCTAATGAGGCGGTAAGTGGCACCCAGGTGGAGTTTTTAAAACTGGCAATTACTATGGATGAGCTTAACTCTCTAGTAAACATCAATGAATTATTAAAAGCTTTAAATAAATATATTAGTATGCTTAAAAACTGCAACGGGGACAAAACCCTAGTCATGCAGGCAACAATGCAATTTTTCTCCAGCGAAATACACACTTTCGACTTTTAAAATATGGATTATACTGAGTTGGAACTGTAATGGTCTCAAAAATAAAATAGGTGACCTATATCAAGCCTTGAACCATCACAGTCCCAAAATAGTTTTTCTCAACGAGACAAAACTACAACGGACCGACAATCTAAAACACAAAGGCTTCAGAACAAAACGAATGGACAGAAACAATAGGGGTGGTGGAATTGCCTGCCTTATACATAACTCGATAAATTATAAAAGAATTAATACCTCAAATACAACTATTGAACATCACAATAGAGGTCGAAAATAAGCTATGGAACAGTTAACATCAACAACTGCACAAGATATGCTGCTCACAGTCAAAGTATTATTCCAGATGCTTTGAACTTGGCTGATATGTACACAAACGATTTTATATACAGGATCTACCATAGGTTTCAATTCAATTTTTTTTGGCCAGTTTACCAAGATCATTTTGACATTCATGCGTTAATATTCTTGCATTGTAACGTGAATTCGAAAAATTTTATTCAACCATTCGAGGCAACAATTGAAAACTGCTTCAAAAGATAATGTGATTGATGCACCGAAAATGCTTCCGTGGAACCTGAAAGTTTTTTGAATTTTGAGGTACTTTCCCTCAATAAAAGCAATAGCTATTGGTAGCTGAGATTCTGAATTAAATAGTAAGTTAGCAAAGGAGGTTACATGCTCTGTAATAAATTATTCGCGTTGCATATGATCATATCCTAAGTTTTTATCAAACTATAAATTACATTAAAATTTACACCTATCTGAATGTTGTTTCAAATTACCCTTGGTTCTAAATTTAGCGTTGCATATGTTGCATTTGAAGTTCTTCTTATCCGAGTGTGTTAGTGTGTGTCTCTTCAAATTGAATTTTTGTTTGAATTTTGCTCCGCAAGTGTCACATGCAAAAGGAAGAATATCTAAGTGTGTTAAAATGTGACTCCTTAAACTCACTTTTCGTTTAAATTTTGCTTTACAAGTGTCACATTCAAAGGGATAAATATCCGAATGTGTTATCATGTGACTCTTCAATAGGCCTTCAAGTCTAAATTTTCGTTTGCAGGTGTCACATTCAAAAGGATAAATATTCAAATGTGTTGATAAGTGAGCTTTTAAAGTGCCTTTCTGTTTAAATTTTGCATTACAAATGTTACATTCAAAAGACTGAATATCCGAGTGTGTTAAAATGTGTTGCTCTAAATTCTGTTTACGTTTAAATTTCGCTTTGCAAGTGTCACATTCAAAGGGATAAATATCCGAATGTGTTATCATGTGACTCTTCAATTGGAGACTTAGTTTAAATTTTCGTTTGCAAATGTCACATTCGAAAGGATAAATATCTAAGTGTGTTGATAGGTGAGCCTTCATGTAGCCTCCTTGTTTAAATTTTGCTTTACAAATGCTACATTCAAAAGACTTAATATCCGAGTGCGTTAAAATGTGTTGCCTAAAACTATGTTTCCGTTTAAATTTTGCTTCGCAAGTGTCACATTCAAAGGGTCGAATATCCGAATGTGTCATTATGTGACTCTTCAAATTCCCCTTTCGTTTAAACTTTGCTTTGCAAATACTACATGCGAAATGATAATTATTCGAGTGTTTTACTATGTGAATCTTCAAATTGGATTTTTGTTTAAATTTTGCTTTACAAGTATCACATTCAAAAAGACGAATATCCGAATGTGTCAGTGAATGATATTTCAAACTTGTTTCGGTTTCAAATACAGCATTGCAAGTATAGCCTTGGAACTTCCTAATAACATCTGGTCCCGACGAATTTGCGACACTTGAACATTCTCCACCTTTTATCTCTGTATTTGGATCTATCAGTTCAGTAGCTGATATTTCTATTTCGTTTTTGATGTCATCCTCTAAATAGTAATTTTCTATCATAAACCTAAAAAAGGACATTTGTTAAGATTTATAGTTAGTTTTTGAAATTAGGTATACTAGGTAGGTGAGATTGAAACTTTAAAAATTATTACACATCGTTATTTATTGATACAATATTTTTCATAATTTATACAAGTCTCTGATGCGATTGATACAAACTATAAACAGACTTATCAATGGGGGGAACATATGAATGTGACATCAAATGATATTTTAAATTTGATTTTGTGTGTGTAATGTTGAAATTATTTGTTACTTGTTTACGGAAAATCGTTACAAAATGTCCTAATAGAAGGGCGATAAAGTAGACTTTGGTATTTATTATTAAAAATCCTTTCTTTGCCAGAAAATGGATTTTTGATCATATCTAAATCTAATCTAATTTCATTAATTAATCTGATTCATCAATTAATTTTATTAATGCCTTTTTTTGGAGATGTAGATGCTCATAGGTAAAGTTTTGTACCTTCCACATGCGGAAAATACCCTTACCGCCCTTAACGGCTTGACCGCACGGCTTTAGCGCACGCAACTGCCGTTGCGTGCGCTAAAGTATCCCTTTCCGCATTTGTTAGGTAATAACTATAACAAGTCAGTATATAGATATATATATATTTTTAAATTAGTTTTATCACAAGAATAATTGCTTGTAGGTACCTTCTGGAAAAGTAACAAATAAATTATTGTACATTATACGCCAGGTAGCAGTTTTTACTGGCTCTTGAAGATGACAGATGACATTAATAAATATCTGTACAATGTTGTCGGATTGTTTCCAATTTTCTAGATTAAAATTTTGCGTCAACTGCGAAAATACTAAGATTTGACAGGGTTACGGTTTTTTTTTTGTGTTAAAACCGATTCCGATACGATATGGCTTTCTAGAAAGCTGATACCGATATAATGCCGATATATCGTATCGGCGGAATGCTCGATATTTCTAGAACTTTTGAATTTTGCCCTGAACATGATTTCTTTGAATTTGAATGTTTTATGTGTTTTGTTTCAGTTTCAATTGTTTGTACAAAGTTAGATAAAAATAATATTAAATATACATTATTATTATTATTATTATTTTTTTTCTTTCATCCACCTTTAGAGGAAAAATGGTTGCGAGTCGTAACCGGGCCGAAGTCAAAGTTACGTCTCGCGTTCTCGTGTAGCACATAACGCCGCACTACATGATATGTTCCAAGCATCACCGGTCTTTGCATTAGTCCGGCCAGTTCTCTGCCCAGGTCGAGTTTTTCTAGATTCTTAATAAGTCGGCTTTCTGCTAAACCTGTGGCAGAAATTATGAACGGTAAGACTTCGATTTTCTTGAGATCGTAGATTCTTTTTAATTCGTATAACAAATCTTGGTACTTGGTGACTTTCCTTGTGTAAAAATTTACTATGTTGCTGTCTGCTGGTAAAGTCAATGATAAATATATAATTCCCTGTTTTGTTAATGTAAAGAATGTATGGTTTATTGTGAAGCGTGTCCCAGTAGATCTTTGTTGTTTCATTTTCGATGACAGAGCTAGGGTTATACTTGTAATACGGAGGAATTTCCTTGATGAGATGATTCTTGTGACAAAGATAACTATGTACGATTTTCGCTCAATTCAAATACTCTTTTGGAGCAATTACACTACATGCGGTGGTAATATGTTGTATTGTTTCAGGTTGCATATTCTACACAAGTATGTGCAATGGCTTGTTTCATTACGTGGCGTACATAGTACCTTGTCGCTACAACCTGGTTTTGTACCGCATTTATTGCCCCTTCAGTTTCTCGATTAAGCCGAGCCTTTTGAAGATAGAGGCACGAAGCTTCTTTGTCGATCTCGTTACTACGTAGAGTAGAGCTGCTGTAAATCTGCCGTGTATTTCTTTTGATAGCCATTCACCAACAATGGGGTTCCGTTGCATGTATTTAATTGAGTGGGCTGAAGTTTTTGTCGGCACGAATGATTGTGGCGTGGACAGGTAAGTTGGAGTTTCTGAAATATTTTATCAAGTTTTCTTTTGGTCCTAGAGTACAACCTAGCAGTAGAAGATATAGGGTGGTGACTACGGTACGAGATAAGTAGACTTCGGACTAATCGGTCTATTTTTTTCAGATCAGTTGAGAACTCCAAAAGTGAATACTACAAAAGGTACAGCCCAGGTGGTGATCGCAGTGAAGGTGTTTTTGCATTTGAATTAGTTTTTAGTAAGAGCTGTATTCTTTTATTTAGCTGCTGTATGATGTTTTCCTTCATGTTTGATGTTTTTATATTCAGCGCTTGCTAAAAACCCAGATAGTTGTAAGTTTCATCTGTTGCCTGGTGCGTAATATCGGTACCGTCCATGAGCTTTAGAGTATCTCCCGCTTCTGGTTTGCCTTTCTTGACATGTAAGACAGCACATTTGTCCAGTCCAAATTCCATGTTTATGGTCTTGCTGAAATTTGACACAATTTCAAGTTGATTATGAAGCTGCTCACTGTTAGCTCCGTAACACTTAAAATCGTCCATATAGAATCCACGGGTCAGTTTTTGACCTTGCGGTCCATCCATTTTATAGCCATATGGATTTCGGTTAAGCAGTGAACTCAGTGGGTTGAGAGCGAGACAAAACCACAAGGGGCTCAGACTGTCTCCTTGAAATATCCCCCTTTTGACTTGCAATTATTGAGTGAGATACTGTTGTTTCTGTGCCCGGATTCCAAGCCTCGTTCTCCACTTTTGCATTAGGTGTTTCAGTAGATTGACAACCGATGGGTCTATTTTGTAGATTTCGAGCACTTTTATTAACTAGCTGTGCGGCACAGAGTCAAAGGCTTTTTTTGTAATCAATCCAAGCTACCGAGAGGTTTATTTGCTTCGTTCTTGCTTGGTTGGTTATAATTGAGTCGATTATAAGCAGCTCCTTTGTGCCCTGAGATTTTTTTTTACATCCCAGTTTTCCTGATGCAAGAATCTGGTTCTCAGTCACATGTTTCTCAATTTTTTGTGCGATCACTGGTGTTAGGATCTTATACAACGTGGACAAGCAAATTATTGGGCGGTAATATTTAGGGTTTTGCAAAGCTACACCTTTCGGTAGCATGGTTGTGATGCCCCCATGAGAAATTGCGGAGCGGTTCTGAAAAGAGGTAGCAGCCGTCACTGCCTCTCCGCCCTGGTTTATTTTTATCGTTCCAGGAGCAATACTATATTTTCCTTTAAGAATGCATAAATTTAATCGTTCATATACAAAAGATGACTTAATTTTATCCGAGATTCTTTATTTATGTTGTATCCGTAGCCATGTGCTTTAAACATATAGCTCAAAGGATTAAGCGCCATGTAGAAAAGCAGCGGGTTAGGGCTATCACCCTGAAAAATACCCCTCGCGATACGAATGGTATCAGTGATGTATTGAATGTTGCCAGTTTTTACTTATAGCTTGGTCTGTCACACTTTCATGGTTTGCTTCAAGAATCCTCGGATGGTGTTGTCAACTTTAGAAATTTGAAGAATTTTGTGTATCCATGAGTGGGGTACCGAGTCAAATGCCTTACGGTGGTCAATTCAAGCTACTGCTATGTTTCGGCGCTTCTTGACAGCTTGCCTGGTAATCACGAAGCCATTCAGCTCTCCCCTTGCTCGATTTCCGGCTTACCGTTTTGTTCTTTTGCCATGATATTATTGGTTTTTAAATGGCCATTAATTTTAGTTTCGATCACATATGATCTAATATGAAGATAACATTCAATTTTGGAAAAATCGGTATTTTTCAGAGAAGAATGAGAAAAGTTACACATTGGCTGTGCATTGACAAACGCTGTTAAAAAATTATAAAATGTTAAATATGATGAGTGTTCTATGTGTGTTTAGCCTGGAAAAATTTCAAATTTGCATCACTTTCCAAAACCACTTGAGAAACTCATGTTGACGATCATCCTCTGAACATAAGAGAATCGGAACTGCTGGTTCAAAATTACCTTTATCTTTATGGTTTCCTGAATTTCGATCTGCAGTGTAGTTTTGTAATAGTTGAAAAGCAGGATAATAGGTATTTTAGTATAAGTATTACTTTATAACCTCGTTTATGCACATGTTTGAACGTAATGAACTCCCACATTTTTTTCACTTTCAAATTTAGGGTCGGTTTAGTCACCTTTTGATGAACTGTCAGGTATGCAATCTGACGGATAAGAACGCAATCTGTGATTGATCAGTTATCCGCAACCAGAAGAATTAGAACGGTAAATTTATCTTGCAGATAGTTACCTTAGAGCCGATTCATTTGCCCTCTGATAAACTCAGGTATGCAATCTGGCGGATAAAAACGCAATGTGTTATTCCATTGATCGCCAACCAATATAGAACGGCAAATTTATCTTGCAGATATTTACCAGCAAGTTTATCTAAAGATGAATAAACCGAGCCTTAGAAGAGCAAAAATTACATTAAAATTTATACTTACATGAATGCGTCACTAATTGTTTCAAATTACCCACGGTTCTGAATTCACCGTTACATAATATGTTGCATTTAAAATCCTTCCCATGCTTGTGTGTTAATATATGTTTTTCCAAATCCTTTTCGTTTAAAGTTTCTACTCAAAATAATAAATATCTGTGTCTTAATTTGTACTTGATCCTTGAAATGGCTTTTTCGTTTAAATTTTGCTTTGCAAGTATCACATTGAAAAGGATATATCTAAATACTCGAATGTGTTAACATGCGACGTTTCACATTATAATTTCTTTTAAATTTTGCTTTGCAAGTATCACATTGGAAAGGACGAATATCCAAATGTGCGACAATGTTTAAATTTTGCTTTGCAAGTGTCACATTCGAAAGGATAACTATCCAAATGGGTGAAACTGTGTTCCATTAAATTGGTTTTTCGTTTGAATTTTGCTTTGCAAGTGGGACATTCAAAGGGATGAATATCCGAATGTGTTAGTATGTGACGCTTCAAACTCCCTCTCAAATTAAAATTTGCTTTGCATGTTTCACATTCGAAAGGATAAATATTCAAATGTGTTGATAGGTGAGTCTGCAAATAGCTTTTTTATTTAAATTCTGCTTTACAAGTGCTACATTCGAAAGGATAAATATCCAAGTGTGTTGATAGGTGAGTTTTCAAATCGCCTTTTTGCTTGAATTTTGCTTTACAAATGTTACATTGGAAAGGATAAATACATTCAAAAGAATGAATATCCGAGTGTGTTAAAATGTGATGCTTTAAATTATGTTTCCGTTTAAATTCTGCTTTGCAAGTGTCACATTCGAAAGGTTGAATATCCGAATGTATTATTAGGTGATTCTTCAAACTTTTCTTTCGTGTAAATTTTGCTTCGCAAATACCACATGCGAAAGGATAATAATTATCGGAGTGTTTAACTATGTGAATCTTCAAATA
This sequence comes from Ceutorhynchus assimilis, assembly GCA_917834065.1. Lineage (NCBI taxonomy): Eukaryota > Metazoa > Arthropoda > Insecta > Coleoptera > Curculionidae > Ceutorhynchus > Ceutorhynchus assimilis. The sequence goes on along the minus strand of OU892286.1, from coordinate 9,278,395 downwards.
GGATTTTCGTTTGAATGTTGCTTTGCAAGTATCACATGCGAAAGGATAAATATTCGAGTGTGTTGATATGTGAGCCTTCAAATTGCCTTTTTCCTTAAATTTTACTTTACAAATGTTACATTCAAAAGGATAAATATCCGAGTGTGGTAATTTGTGCCTTTTCAAATCCGATTTGCGGGGATAATACCACGAGAGCTTCAAAATTACCGATAATTTTTCACGATTGCGTGTTTTCTATAATTTCACGAGTCCGCAGGACGAGTGAAATTTGCAAAGAAAACACGCATGAGTGAAAAATTATCTGGTCCATTTTAAAGCTCGAGTGGTATTTCGAGGATTATTTCACGAAAAAAAATGCAAAAAATAAGGAAAAAATATGGTTGCTAACAGGATCCGTTTGTTTGTATTGGTACAAATGAATGGCTGGTAACAACTGTTTGTTTGTATCAAAAATTAGTATGACAATCATGTATACAATAACATGAGAGAATTATCGCTGTAATTCTCTCTAGTTAAACTAATGGAAAAAAGAATTTTCGCTGTCATTTTGAAAATCGTCACTTGTCTTATGGGATTTCTAACACATGAGTGGAATAATCGTATAAATTTTGCTTTGCAAGTGTCACATTTAAAAGGACGAATATTTGAATGTGTCATTGAATGATATTTCAAACTTGTTTCGGTGTTAAATACAGCATTGCAAGTGTGGCATTGGAACTTCCTAATATCCGGTTTATTTGTCCTGTGATAAACTCGGGTATGCAATCTGGCGGATAAAAACGCAATGTGTAATTCCATTGATCGATGAGTTATCCGCCGACCAATAGAATTATAGAACGGTAAATTTATTTTGCAGATAGTTACCAGCAAGTTTATCTAAAGATGAATAAACCGAGCCTTAGAAGAGCAAAAATTACATTAAAATTTATACTTATATGAATGCGTCACTAATTGTTTTAAATTACCCACGGTTCTGAATTCACTGTTACATAATATGTTGCATCTAAAATCCTTCTCAAGCGTGTGTGTTAATATATGTTTTTCCAAATCCTATTCGTTTAAAGTTTCTACTTAAAATAATAAATATACGAATGTCTTAATTTGTACTTGATCCTTGAAATGGCTTTTTCGTTTAAATTTTGCTTTGCAAGTATCACATTGAAAAGGATATACCTAAATACTCGAATGTGTTAACATGTGACGTTTCAAATTATAATTTCTTTTAAATTTTGCTTTACAAGTATCACATTGGAAAGGACGAATATCCAAATGTGCGACAATGTGATCCCTTAAATTGTTTTTTTCGTTTAAATTTTGCTTTGCAAGTGTCACATTCGAAAGGATAACTATCCAAATGGGTGAAACTGTGTTCCATTAAATTGGTTTTTCGTTTGAATTTTGCTTTGCAAGTGGGACATTCAAAAGAATAAATATCCGAATGTGTTAGTATGTGACGCTTCAAACTCCCTTTCAGTTTAAACTTTGCTTTGCATGTTTCACATTCGAAAGGATAAATATTCAAGTGTGTTGATAAATGAGTCTGCAAATGGCTTTTCTGTTTAAATTTTGCTTTACAAGTGCTACATTCGAAGGGATAAATATCCGAGTGTGTTAATTTATGCTTGTTCAAATTATGTTTTAATTTAAATTTTGCTTTGCAAGTGTCACATTCAAAAAGTTGAATATCCAAATGTGTTATTATGTGACGCTTCAAATGGTCTTTCCGTTTAAATTTTGCTTTGCAAGTGTCACATTCGAAAGGATAAATATCCAAGTGTGTTGACAGGTGAGTTTTCAAATCGCCTTTTTGCTTGAATTTTGCTTTACAAATGTTACATTGGAAAGGATAAATACATTCAGAAGAATGGATACCAGAGTGTGTTAAAGTATGATGCTTTAAATTATGTTTCCGTTTAAATTTTGCTTTGCAAGTGTCACATTCGAAAGGTTGAATATCCGAATGTGTTATTAGGTGATTCTTCAAACTTTTCTTTCGTGTAAATTTTGCTTCGCAAATACCACATGCGAAAGGATAATTATCCGAGTGTTTAACTATGTGAATCTTTAAATAGGATTTTCGTTTAAATGTTGCTTTGCAAGTATCACATGCGAAAGGATAAATATTCGAGTGTGTTAATTTGTGCCTCTTCAAATCCGATTTTCGTATAAATTTTGCTTTGCAAGTGTCACATTTAAAAGGACGAATATCCGAATGTGACATTGAATGATATTTTAAACTTGTTTCGGTTTTGAATACAGCATTGCAAGTAGAGCATTGGAACTTCCTAATAACATCTGGTTCCGATGAGTTTGCGACACTTGAATATTTTTCTCCTTTTATCTTTTTAGTTGGATCTATCAGTTCAGTAGCTGATATTTGTATTTCGTTTTTGATATCATCCTCTAGATAGTAAGCTTTTATCATAAACCTAAAAAAGAACATTTTGTTAAGATTTATAGTTAGTTTTTGAAATTGGGTACACTAGGTAGGTGAGATTGAAACTCCAAAAATTATTACGCATCGTTATTTATTGGTACAATATTTTCCAATATTTATACAAATCTCTGACTTGTTGATTTATTTGAATGTAGCAACCCTCATCATAGATACTAGACACACAAACACAAAAACTAGAAAATTTCAACAGAAATTGCATTACAGTATATGTCAGTATGTAACAGAAGATTGGATTAGAAAATTCGAACGGAATGAAATTATAATTATTGCTGTGAGTTTAAAAAAGTTTTTGGGGCGATTGATATAAACTAAAAACAGACTTATCAATGGGGGGAACATTTGAATGTGACATCAAATGACATTTTAAATTTGATTTTTTGTGTGTAACGTTGAAATTATTTGTTACTTAAATAATTAGTATAAGTGTTTCTGCAGTGAGGTACAAAAATTGTTCGGTAGATAGTTTAAGCCCATAGATGTCTCTAGCATCAATTTTCAATTTTAATTTTCAGTGTTTTGTCCAAATAATCATTCAAGAATTTTAAATAGTAAAGACCGTTATTGTTGGTAAACACTGTGTTGATGTAATGTATTATTTCATTTTATGTAAATTTTATCTGTGTGCCGTAAATTATGTCTACTTTATAGAAATTTTGTGATAATATCATGTAAGGTGGTTTAATAACCATTCGGTCGGAATTAATAGAAATATACAATTTGTGAAGTTGAAAAAAAGGCTTTCAATTTTCATTTTACTCTGCATAATGTTGCTTCACCCTGGAGATATCCTCGATAATCTTATTTGTTACTTGTTTACGGAGAATCTTTACAGAATGCTTATTTGGCCGCCAGAATTTACCAAGAAAAAATGTCCTAATAGAAGAACACCTAACGGAAGAACATTTGCAGTGTAGTTTTAATAAAGCATAATTCCAGGGTAAATATTGCAACTAAACATGTTTACCCTGGAGTTAAAACCAACCCGGAGTTAACTCGCTATTGAGAAACCTACCCTACATGTTCGAATATTATGAACACTTTATGCTGCTTTCTGGAAAGTACCGTGATATATTACTTTTGAAATTGATAGTTCGCGCTATTTTTTGACGCACAAGGTTATAGTGCAACTATCCCGCGCCTGCGTGGTGAGCTGTAGGAAAAGCTCACTCACTTCGTGTCTAGGAATACAGACAGCAACACGCAACACGCGATTCCGAAGAAAAAAAGGGTTAGAAAACAGCCTGCCGGCTAATTTTCCCTACTTTTCAATGTGCCATGGCGACATAGTATATGGCAGTATGTAAAAGAAGATTGGATTAGAAATTTCAAACAGAATGATATCAATATTATTGCTGTGAGTTTAAAAAAGCTTTTAGGGCGATTGATAGAAACAAGAAACAGACTTGTTAATGGGGGAGACATTCGAATCTAACATCAAATGATATTTTAAATTTGATTTATTGTGTGTAACGTTGAAATTATTTGCCAGGAAAAAATACCTGTAGTCTGTTTACATCTTATCTCAGGCGCCCCGGAGAAAAAATATAATGTATAATGTTGTCATACTATTTCCATTTTGCTTAATTAAAATTTTGCGTCAACTCCGAAAATACTAAGAATCGACCCATGGGTAATGGGACAGTTTTAGCTATGGATTGACCGATACGGTTTCTTTTTTGTAAAAAACCGATACCGATATAAGGCCGATATATCGTATCGGCAGAATGACTGATGTTTTTAAATTTGCTTGCGGTATATCATCACTGAAATTTTCCGTTATCTTAGTTAAGTTTTGTAAATATTGTTGTTTGTTATGGGCATACTGTTTCAGGTCATCCGTATAGAACAGATGGTTTATTGTATAGTTGTTCTTTTTTAGTCCTATGGAGTATCCTACTTTTGTTTTGTTGAGTTCTTTTGACAGCGGATTTAGGGCCATGCAGAACCATAGGGCACTGAGCCTATCTCCTTGGTAGATTCCGCGACGAATTAATATTTCTTTCGTGTGTATCATGTCTGTCTCTGTTTTTAGGTAGATTGTAGTCCGCCATGTCTTCATTAAATATTTTAGTAACTCAACAACAGTTCCATTTATTCTATAGATCTGAAGGATTTTCACGAGCCAGCTATGTGGGACCGAATCAAAGCCTTTCTGATAATCAATATAGCCAGTGTGTAGATTCTTTAGTTTGGTTTTCGCGTGCTTAGTGATCGTGGAATCTATAATTAGTTGTTCTTTGCATGCTTTACTATTTTTGCGACATCCCTTTTGTTCTTCAGACATTATTTTATATTTATTCATGTGAGAACCTATTTCACTTGTTAAGATGGATGTTAGCAGTTTATATGTGGTAGGAAGACATATTAACGGCCTAAACTTTGCAGGATCATCAATATTTTCATCCTAGTAGTGCACTCTCTAGTTTCTCCATCTGTTCTATGTCATTCTCTTCCTGTTTCTGCGTCATCGTTGGGCTCTGCTTGTTGTTCTTCATTCTCCGGTCCGCTCCGCCCTGTGCCTCTCCCTGTTCAGGTCGGGCTAGGTTTAGTGCCGCTGCAGCTTCTCTTTTAAGCGCGTCAAGTTCGGCTTCAGAAATTGCTTTTCGTCTTAAGACAAATCTTGCTTGATCAGAGAGTCGCTAGGCTTCAAACAAGTAGTCTCTGTATCCTATCTTGTCTAGTTCATTGTGTGTTGCTGGAGGTATGCATCTATAAGCTCGAGGTTGATCTCTTTAGTCCAGCGCATACGCCTTACTTGTGTAGCCTCTCTGACGGGACGCTGGTTTGCAACATCCAAGTCATTGTCGGCTGGTGGGGGATTTTCATGGAATACCGGCCTTGTAGTTTCCGTACGGGGGGCAACGCCACTGGCTTCGTTGGCACCCGTATCTGGCTGTTCCAGGGGACGGTTCCGAGAAGAGGTAGCAGCCGTCACTGCCTCTCTGCCCTGGTTTCTTACTTTCGTTTCAGGAGCAATAATTTAGTTTGCCGGGGCTGCTAACCCGCTAGTGGCATGGGGTTTTCCTTATTAGTCATTACAGAAAGGCAGTGATCTCTTGTGCCTATCTAATTTAATATCTGAAATTTGATATTTTCATTAAATCAATTTAATTTATACGCCCTAGTAGAAAGCATTCAATTTCTGAAAAATCTGTCTTTCTTCAGAGAAAAATAAAAAAAGTTACATAGTGGTTGTAGCAGACAGTGTTGAAAAATTATAAAATAATAAAAAAATAACTCTGCTGTATGTTTTGCCTGAATAAATTTTAAATTTACATCACTCATTACATTAACCTGGAAGTTGACGAATCATTTTCTCGAATTAAGAAAATCGGAGCGGTAGGTTCAAAAATTAACTTTATTTTTACGGTTCTCGAAGCTTTGATCCGCAGTATAGTTGTAATAAAGTATAATTCCAAAGTAAACATTGCAACTGGACACGCTTACCCTGGAGTAAAAACCAACCAAAATATGTTCGGATGATATGAACACTTGAATTTTTTCCACTTTCAAATAGACGAACAAAAAATTTTTACTTTGCAAGTATCACATTGAAAAAAATACCTAAATATTCGAATGTTTTGTCATGTGACGCTTCAAATGATAGTTCTTTTAAAATTTTGCTTTGCAAGTATCACATTCGAAAGGACGAATATCCATATGTGTGACAAGGTGAACCCTTAAATTGTTTTTTTGTTTAAATTTTGCTTTGCAAATGGGACATTCAAAAGGATGAATATCCGAATGTGTTAGTATGTGACGCTTCAAACACCCTTTCCGTTTGAACTTTGCTTTGCATGTTTCACATTCGAAAGGACGAATCATTTTCTCGAATTAAGAAAATCGAAGCTGTAGGTTCAAAAATTATTTTTATTTTCACGGTTACCTGGATTTCGATCCGCAGTGTAGTTGTAATAAAGTATAATTCCAAAGTGAACATTGCAACTGGACACACTTACCCTGGAGTAAAAACCAACCAAAATATTGTTAGAAAGATTTTTTGCTTTGCAAGTATCACATTAAAAAGGATACCTAAATATTCGAATGTTTTGTAATGTGACGTTTCAAATTGTATTTTTTTTTAAATTTTGCTTTGCAAGTATCACATTCGAAAGGACGAATATCCATATGTGTGACAATGTGATCCCTTAAATTGTTTTTTCGTTTAAATTTTGCTTTGCAAGTGTCACATTCGAAAGGATAACTATCCAAATGTGTGACACTGTGTTCCATTAAATAGATTTTTCGTTTAAATTTTGTTTTGCAAATGGGACATTCAAAAGGATGAATATCCGAATGTGTTAGTATGTGACGCTTCAAACACCCTTTCCGTTTAAACTTTGCTTTGCATGTTTCACATTCGAAAGGATAAATATTCAAGTGTGTTGATAGGTGAGTCTGCAAATAGCTTTTTTGTTTAAATTTTACTTTACAAGTGTTACATTGGAAAGGATAAATATCCAAGTGTGTTAATTTATGCATCTTCAAATTATGTTTTAATTTAAATTTTGCTTTACAAGTGTCACATTCAAAAGGTTGAATATCTGAATGTGTTATTATGTGACGCTTCAAATGGCCTTTCCGTTTAAATTTTGCTTTGCAAGTGTTACATTCGAAAGGATAAATATCCAAGTGTATTGACAAGTGAGTTTTCAAATCGCCTTTTTGTTTGAATTTTGCGTTACAAATGTTACATTCAAAACGATAAATACATTCAAAAGAATGAATATCTGAGTGTGTACAAATGTGATGCTTTAAATTATGTTTCCGTTTAAATTTTAATTTGCAAATGTCACATTCAAAAGGTTGAATATCCGAATGTGTTATTAGGTGATTCTTCAAACTCTCCTTTCGTGTAAATTTTGCTTCGCAAATACCACATGCGAAAGGATAATTATCCGAGTGTTTAACTATGTGAATCTTCAAGTAGGATTTTCGTTTAAATGTTGCTTTGCAAGTATCACATGCGAAAGGATAAATATCCGAGTGTGTTGATATGTGAGCCTTCAAATTGCCTTTTCGTTTAAATTTTACTTCACAAATGTTACATTCAAAAGGATAAATATCCGAGTGTGTTAATTTGTGCCTTTTCAAATCCGATTTTCGTATAAATTTTGCTTTGCAAGTGTCACATTTAAAGGGACGAATATCCGAATGTGACATTGAATGATATTTTAAACTTGTTTTGCTTTTGAATACAACATTGCAAGTATAGCATTGGAATTTCCTAATAACATTTGGTTCCGATAATTTTGTGGCACTTGAATATTCCTCTTCTTTTATCTCTTTATTTGGATCTCTCAGTTCAGTATCTGATATTTCTATTTCGTTTTTGATGTCATCCTCTAGATAATAATCTTCTATCATAAATCTAGAAAAATAAACATTTTTTAAGATTTATAGTTAGTTTTTGAAATTGGGTAAACTAGGTAGGTGAGATTGAAATTCCAAAAATTATTACACATCGTTATTTATTGGTACAATATTTTCCATTATTTATACAAATCTCTGAGTATTTAAATGTAGTAACTTTCATCATAGATATTCACTCACAAAATCTAGAAAATGTCAACAGAAATTGTTATGTAGTAGCTCTCATAATTTTTTCAGTTCTCTTACAACAAGGCTTAGAAGAACTTATAGCTCCATTAGCAATAATATTCAAAGCTAGCTACTTACTAGGTTACATTCCCACCAGCTGGCGGGCAAAGCCTAAATCGTTCAGACCCATCAGCCTAACCTCGTTTCTCCTCAAAACCATGGAGAAAATAATTGATTTATACATAAGAAGCGAATTCGTAACCGATAAATCGCTCCACAAAAACCAATATGATTATCAAGCAGGTAATTCAACGGAGACAACCCTACACAGCCTCGTCACTATGATTGAAAAGACACACTCCACCCAAGAAACCGCTCTATGTGCAATTATTGATTAGAGGGTGCGTTTGATAACACCTCCTATGTGTACATAGGAAAGGCGGCAAAAAAGAAAGGCTTTGAGGACACTACAATCATATGGATTGAAACCATGCTACAGGATAGAAAAATCAAAGCGACTCAGCGACGGCCCTAGCAGTCAAGGGGTGCCCCCAAGGAGGTGTATTATCACCACTGCTATGGTCCATAATAATAGATGAACTTCTAAACACACTATGATTGAAAAGACACACTCCACCCAAGAAACCGCTCTATGTGCATTTATTGATTAGAGGGTGCGTTTGATAACACCTCCTATGTGTACATAGGAAAGGCGGCAAAAAACAAAGGCTTTGAGGACACTACAATCATATGGATTGAAACCATGCTACAGGATAGAAAAATCAAAGCGACTCAGCGACGGCCCTAGCAGTCAAGGGGTGCCCCCAAGGAGGTGTATTATCCCCACTGCTATGGTCCATAGTAATAGATGAACTTCTAAACATACTAAGTGACCAAGGATTTGTGGTCCTAGAATATGCTGATGACCTTGCAGTCATCATTACAGGCAAGCATGATAGGATCATTAGTGAACTCATGCAGAATGCCCTCAACATCATCAAAAGCTGGTGCTTGCAAGAGGGTCTAAGGGTGAATCCTAGCAAGATAATAATTGTACCATTCACAAGGAAAAGGAAGCTCAACTTAATAGCTCCAACACTGGATGGAATAAAAATAGGTCTTTCAAGTGAACTCAAATATCTGGGCGTTGACCTAGATCAAAAGCTCACCTGGAACTCACATTTAAAAAGAATAATCGATTGAGCAACAGTAGCGTACTGGATATGCCGAAAACTATTCAGTGAAGCATGGGGCCTAAAACCAAAAATGATCTATTGGTTATATACGATGATTATAAGACCCCTGGTCACATATGCTGCATTGGTGTGGTAGCCAAAAGTGAAGCAGCAGGCAGGGCAAAACCGATTGGCAGTTGTACAAAGGTATGGATGTCTTGGAATAACAGGTGCCATCAACACCTGTTCAACCGCTGCTATAGAGGTCATGTTAGATATCATCCCTGTGCACATTACAGTGAAGAGGGAGGCCTACGTGGGGGCCTCAAGGGTTATACGGACTCTAAACCTAAAGGAAGGGGACCTTGTTGGACATATGAGCGTCATTAAAGAATGCCATGGTACACCAACAAAACCGGTGGACATCATGCCACCTAGATACGAATTTAATCACCTTTCTAGTGTGACCGCAGAAGGCCGCAAAAGTGACGAGATCGTACATAAATTCCCAACCGTTCATCCATGTGGTATACAGATGGATCGAAAACAGAAGTAGAGGTCGGAGTGGGCATATATGGCCCAAACTGCAGGCTATCGGTAGCCTCAAGAAAAACCTCCACCATATTCCAAGCGGAAACGTACGCAATAAAACTCTGCGCTAGAAAGTGTCTTGAAATAGACCTACGAGGTGCAAGAATCTTCATCAATTCTGACTTAAGGCTCTTAACAGCTTTGTCACCAAATCCAGACTAGTCTGGGACTGTCAGGAACTTTTAAAGCAACTGGCGAACTGCAATAGAGTTAACTCGCTATTGAGAAACCGACCCTACATGTTCGAATATTATGAACACGTAGAAAAAAATTCATTTTCAAGTAGACGAGCAAAACATTTTTGCTTTGAAAGTATCACATTGAAAAGGATACCTAAATATTCGAATGTTTTATCATGTGACGCTTCAAATTATAGTTTCTTTTAAATTTTGCTTTGCAAGTATCACATTCGAATGGATGAATATCCAAATGTGTAGCAATGTGATCCCTCAAATTGTTCTTTCGTTTAAATTTTGCTTCGCAAGTGTTACATGCGAAAGGATGACTATCCAAATGTATGACACTGTGTTCCGTTAAATTGGTTTTTCGTTTGAATTTTGCTTTACAAGTGGGACATTCAAAAGGATAAATATCCGAGTGCGTTAATTTGTGATTTTTCAAATCGCCATTTCGTTTGAATTTTGTTTCGCAAATATCACATGCGAAAGGATGAATATCCGAATGGATCATTAAATGTTGTTTTAAACCATCCTTGGTTTTAAATTCAGCTTCGCATATGTTGCATCGAAAATCCTTGTTATTCAAGTGTGTTAATAGGTGACATTTCAAATTATTTTTTCGTTTGAATTTTGCTTCACAAGTATCACATGCGAAAGGATAAATATCCGAGTGTGTTGATATGTGAGACTTCAAATTGCTTTTTTGTTTAAATCTTGCTTCACAAGTATTACATTTAAAAGGATAAATATCCGTGTGTGTTAATTTGTGATCGTTGAAGTGGTTTTTTTGTTTAAATTTTGCTTTACAAGTGTCACATTCAAAACGATAAATATTCGAATGTGTCATTATGTGACGCTTCAAATCAGTTTTTCGTTTAAATTTTGCTTCGCAAGTGTCACATTTAAAAGGACGAATATCCGAATGTGAGATTGAATGATATTTCGAACTTGTTTCAGTTTCAAGTACAGCATTGCATTGGAACTTTGTAAAAACATCTGGTCCTGAGAAATTTTCGACACTTAAATATTCCTCTACCTTTATCCCTCTATTTTGATCTAGTAATTCAATGGCAGTTTCTTCTATTTCGTTTTTGATGTCATCCTTTAGATAATAATTTTTTATCATAAACCTAAAAATAAAAGTTTTTTTTAGATTCAGTGAGATTTTGAAATTTGGTACACTAGGTAGGTGGGATTGAAAATTCGAAAATTAATACACATCGTAATTTATTGGTACAATATTTTTCATCATTCATACAAAACTAGAACAGAGTACTTGAATAAAAAATATGGTCCCTAAAATAAAATACTTAATACTCCTACTTAGGTAAGTGAATATGCAGGGCACCACAAATAATTTTTTTTAAAAGGAAAATACACCAAAAAAAACAGTACCCAAAGGTCATTCGAAAATAAGGACATCTTCTGAACAACACAAAAGGCTAGACCTATGAAACCATGTAACTTATGTGTGTGGGTGTTTCCCAATATATTGACACCCCATCTGCAGCCTTCATCTCTACTTACAGAAGGGCGTGAATACAAAAATTGTGGAGTTTTAGCTAAATTTTTAAAATCCATCCATCAGTTTGAAACAAAAATCGGATGTCACAAATATGAAATTTTCCATACTTCTTTCAACATATTATTTGTTCCTTTATTCTTGAAGAGCACAATTTTCCTATCACAAAAATATATATTCTGTCTATGTTTGGTTGAGCAGTCTCTTATATATTTGGATATAAAAATTGTAAAAATACTATACTGAAGAATTAAATTTTCTGAACTATTTATTCTACATACCTGTAGAGATGAAAGCTGCAGGTAAAATTTGAAGCACTAACTACTATTTGTCATCAAAATAACATTCAAAATTGTACTGCTCTGAGGACCGGTTTATCAGTAGACGGTTATCTAGTTCAGCTGTAGGCTAACCAATGATAATTATTAGATAACCAACAGCTAAACTAAAGTAGAGTTCGGTTAATGCTCCTTAAAAAATGACAATCCCATGTGGCCAGTTTTGTTACTTTAATTGAAAAATCACGTAAGCCTTTGCCAACAATCTGTCAACTCGTCTTAAGTAACCGTCTACTGATAAACCGGTCCTGAATGCATTGCTAAATGTTGTTCTACATAAAGAATATTTTTGCGGGCTATTAAATCACTGTTTGATCGCTCGTCTAAATATTCGGAACACCATTATAAATAAATGTTGAAAAGTCCCCATCGATCCAATACCTGAAATTTTTTTAATTCAAGATCAAGGCCTATTGCATGGTCCATTGTGAACCTGTTGTTTTAAATAGCGTTTTTGTTTAAATTTTGCATCGCGAGTTTAATTTGTGAGTTTTCAAATCGCCTTTTCGTTTGAATTTTGCTTTGCAAGTATCACGTCATGCGAAAGGATGAATATCCAAATGTATTATATTGTGACTCTTTAAATTGCTTTTTCGTTTAAATTTTGCTTGGCAAGTGTCACATTGAAAGGGATGAATCAATAAATGAGTTTTTAGGGTTTTCTTGGTTTTAAATTGAGCTCTGCATACGTTACATCGAAAATCCTTGTGTGATAGCATGTGAGATTTCAAATTATTTTTTCGTTTGAATTTTGCTTTGCAAGTATCACATGCGAAAGGATAAATATCCGAATGTTTTGATATGTGAGCCTTCAAATTGCTTTTTTGTTCAAATCTTGCTTCACAAGTGTTACATTTAAAAGGATAAATATCCGAGTGAGTTAACATGTGAGACTTCAAAGTGCTTTTTTGTTTAAATCTTGCTTCACAAGTATTACATTCAAAAGGTGTGTTGATTTGTGATTGTTGAAATCGTTTTTTTTTTTAAATTTTGCTTTGCAAATGTTACATTCAAAACGATAAATATTCGAATGTGTTATTATGTGACGCTGCAATTCACCTTTTCGTTTAAATTTTGCTTTGCAGGTGTCACATTCAAAAGGGCGAATATCCGAATGTTTTATTAAATGATTTCTTAAATGTGATTTGTTGTTAAATATAGCATTTCAAGTGTAACATTGGTACTTCCTAATAACACATTCAAAACGAAATATATTCGAATGTTTTATTATGTGACGCATCAATTTACATTTTCGTTTAAATTTTGCTTTGCAAATGTCACATTCGAAAGGATAAATATCCGAGTGGACTTTTCGTTGGTGAGACATCAAATTAGGTTTATGTTTAAATTTAGTTTTGCAAGTGACACATCCGAAAGGATAAACATCCGAGTGTTTTATATTGCGAATCTTTAAATTGCTTTTTCGTTTAAATTTCGCTTTGCAAGTGTCACATTCGAAAGGACGAATATCCGAATGTGTCATTAAATGAAATTTCAAAGTTGATTTGGTTTTGAATAGAGCATTGCAGGTGTAACATTGGAATTTCCTAATAATATTTGGTCCTGATGAATTTGCAACACTTGCGTATTCCTTTCCCTTAATCCCTTTACTTGGATCTATTAGTTCAATAGCTGATACTTTTATTTCGGTTTTGATGTCATCCTCTAGATAATCATTTTCTATCATAAACCTACAAAAAATAGTATATTGTGTATTTAGGTAGAAAAGTGACACATTCTCGGCCGACGGTGTAAATTGACGGGCGAGGCGTAGCCGAGGCTGGCAAACACCGAAGGCCGAGAATGTGCTTTTCCACCGAAATACACATACTATTTTTTCTGCGATCGGTTAAATATCTGTTAAATGTTTGTCTTTTTGTTCCAATTGTTCAGCGCAATACGAGAATCACTTTCCCGGCCTAGGCCGGAAAAGTGATTCCCGTATTGTCATTCATCGATTCCTTAGCAACTATTGGAAAATAATTAAAATACCAGAATATTGAGTTTTGCGACCTGTCAACCGGTCAAAAATGCTGACATTTCTTGTCAATTGCAGAAAAAAGTTATTTTAGATTTGGGACTTGGGTATATTTGGTCGGTGGGATTTAAATTAAGAAAAATTAATACACAATAATACACATCGTAATTTATTGGTACAATATTTTTCATTACTAGCAACTATCATCATAGATATTGTCAAGCCAAAGAATAACACCCATTATAATATTAATAATTCTAAAATTCATTGACATGTCGTATTGTTCTAATTTAGGATAAACAATTATTACCAATATTGAGCAATACTGGCATTGCAATTTATAAGTAGACGCATCAGCATATCAACAAAAAACTTGGTGCAACGACCCAAGTTTGAGGAATCAATAATTTCTTGCTGACAATAGGAAATTGACTTGGATCAATAATTCGATTTTCCTAGTCAGTTGAGTCTTAAAGCTAAAGCAGATAACAAAGCTTGAGCCGGGTTATCGGGCGCGAAAAAATTTAAAGTTATAACGTTACAGAAAGACGAATTTCCAGCGGTAAGTAATTTGTCAATTTGTACTTTATTGACGTAGGCATCCCTGGCCAGAATTACTATGCAAATACTCTTAACAACTTTAGAAATGAGAAGGTTATTATTATTTATGTTGATTTTTAACAATTTAAAAGATTTATTAAGGGAACTTTTTCATTATTATCTGTGTAATTGTTGTTTTTGTTGTAAGAAACATCTAAGAAAACTGTAATTCCGGACGAAATCATGTCCGGGTAGTTAACTCCAGACGCTCCTAAGGTGTTTTGGAATTTGACAGCAAGCATTTCTAGGTCACCAGTGTCAATGCTTTTGTGGAAATTAGATTTAAGGCCAAGAGATACTAGTTTTCACGTATACAGGGTAGTCAAACAAAAGGATATCACGTGTCTAACACCTATTTTTTTATTTCATTTTCGGATTCTATTTCATCCTCAGTACGTACAATTTACCTTACGGACACAGATCACCTAAGTTCAGATGCGTACCTAAGTAAGTATCTTTGCTGTCGACGATTTAAAGCTACAAAACCACGGAAGCCGGCACCCTTGCCGATCATTTATAGTGCGTGAACGTGTTCCAGTCTGTTATGTTTACATATAACTTTGAACCACGAATTCACCGCTCTTTCGCATTTGTATGTAGGTGATCTGTGTTACGGAGAAAATAATAGGGAATATGAACAGAACAGAACAGAAAAATGTGCAAAATAATATGTTTCTCGATAATTCAATAAGTCTGGCGCATTAAATAAGAAGTAATTACAAGTATATGACAGCCCCCCTCGATATTTTTTACAAGTAAGTCATTGAAATATCTATATTTCTGAATTAAGAGAAGTTACAGTAAAACCTTCGTTTATCCATATTATGTATACATGCGAAATGAAAATTTTCTTCACTCTCAAATTTAGCAGAAACAAATTTGAACTCAATTTGAATGCGTCACTAAATGCTATTTTAGATTACTCCTGGTTCTAAATTTGGCGATATTGTTTTCTAATGAATTATTCGCGTTGCATATGATCATATACAAAGGTATCTACACATAATTTTTTTCTTTTAATTTTATCAAACTATGAATTACATTAAAATTTACACCTATCTGAATGTTGTCTCAAATTAGCCTTGGTTTTAAATTTACCGTTGCACATATTGCATTTAAAGTTCCTCTCATCCGAGTGTGTTGACATGTGTCTCTTCAAATTGTTTTTTTGTTTAAATTTTGCTTCGCAAGTCTCACATGCAAAAGGAAGAATATCCAAGTGTGTTAAAATGTGATCCCTTAAAGACACTTTTAGTTTAAATTTTGCTTTGCAAATGTCACATCCAAAAGGATGAATATCCGAATGACGTGTTATTACGTGTCTCTTCAAATCCGCTTTTCGTTTAAACTTTGCTTTGCAAATATTACATGCAAAAGGATAAATATTCGAATGGATCATTGAATGTTGTTTTAAACCATTCTTGGTTTTAAGTTTAGCTTCGCATATGTTGCATCGAATGTCCTTGTTATCCAAGTGTATTAATTTGTGATCGTTGAAATGGTTTTTTTGCTTAAATTTTGCTTTGCTAGTGCCACATGCAAAAGGATAAATATTCGAATTTGTTATTATGTGACGCTTCAAATCAGTTTTTCGTTTAAATTTTGCTTTACAAGTGTCACATTTAAAAAGACGAATATCCAAATGTGACATTGAATGATATTTCAAACTTGTTCCGGTTTTAAATAAAGCATTGCAAGTATAGCATTGGAACTTCTTAATAACATCTGGTCCCGATGAATTTGCGATACTTAAATATTCCTCTACTTTTATCCCTGTATTTGGGTCTATCAGTTCAGTAGCTGATATTTCTATTTCGTTTTTGATGTCATTCTCTAGATAATCATTTTCTATCATAAACCTACAAAAAAAGAGTCTTTTTAAATTTCGAAATTGGGTACACTTGGTCGGTGGGATTGAAATAAATAAAAATAATACACAATAATACACATCGTAATTTATTGGTACAATATTTTTCATTACAAGTAATCATCATCACAGAATGATATTCACTCCCAAAACTAGAAAATTTCAAGGGAAATTGCATTGCAGTATATGATAGTATGTAACAGAAAACTGAAGTAGATATTTCGAAAAAAATACTGTGATATTGGAATATATTCCATTATTTCAATAATATTTCAATTAGGAATAATTTTTCAAAGGATTAGGAGGGCGAAATTTCAAAAATACACTAATTTTAAGGTTATGTTACCTCCAATGTGGTCACGTGCCGCACGAAACCCATTTCGCCAGATGAAGTAAACAAGTGAGGCGGAAATATTATATTAATGTGAGTTTTTGCTAAATTAAATTAAGCTTAAAATAGTGCTTCTAAGGCCCAGTTTCACAATTGGTGGTAACCTGGACTGGTTATCAAACTCATAGTTAAGGGTAGACCGCATGGAATAATCTGAAAACTTAACCAATGGTTTTGGCTAACCTACACATTATGAAACAGTAGTATATTGTAGGTTACCAGTGTCTTGTGGTTACCATTGAATTACCACTGTTTGTGAAACTAGCCCTAAGTGTTTGCACAAGCATTCGTTGTTGACTCATATGTCGATCTTGGCGAGTTTCCTTTTGCTCTTCAGCATGTTTGCCTTATGGACTTGTGTACCTTGTACCCAGCGGTTAAAATTTTCAAATGGTAGTTCATATCTCACAGTGAAGATAATAGTTAAAAAACTGTAGTGAAATACACAGTCTTGGGAGAAAAAAAAAGTTGAAAACCGTACAGCCGTTCTTGGAACACCCTCTCTATATAAAAAAATGTGTGAATAAATATTAAGCATATCCATTTATTTATCATCGAATTTATTCCATTTGGCTGATACACACTGTATAAATAAAGGGAAGGAATAATTTGAAGTCAGTTTTAATTCGATATTTGTCGTGTACGTTTCATATAATGATAAGTGAATCTGTATAAAGTCAATTTAGTTTGAGTGTGCTGAAAAAAAATTGTCAACGTTTTATTTTTTCAATAACTTTTTTTTAAAATTTTGGGCAAGGAAAGTTATTGGGTGACCCTAGAACCACGTATTAACTTTTCTAAGTTTTGTTGGTAGGGGTGTCTACGTCACAGAGCTTAGGTACCTACTGTACCTGATCTCAAATATTGATCAATTCATCAAAAAATTTGGTATTGAAATAATTTTCAGGTATGTATATGCCCACGCACGTCGATTTTTATTTTTAGTTGTATGTACAGCAGTTCTGAACTAATTTTCACGTATACAAGGTGGTAGTCCAACAAAAGGATATCACGTAACCTCCAACTTATTTTTGTATTTCATTATCGGATTCTATTTCATCCTCAGTACGTACAATTTAGCTTCAGAGATAGTTAGGTAAAATATGCAGTATGAACAGAACAGAACAGAAAAATGTGCAAAATAATATATTTTCGGATAATTCAACAAGTCTGACATCTCAAGTATCGACAGGCCACACCCATTGTCCCGAAAAAATTTTACAAATAAGTCATTGAGACATCCGTATTTTTGAATTTACAAAAGTAAAACCCACGTTTATCCATATTTATGGACGCTAAATTAACATTAAATTTTTTCCACTCTCAAATTTAGCGAAGAAAAAGTTATATTCAAATTTCAACTCAATTTAAATGCGTCACTAAATGCTGTTTTAGATTACTCCTGCTTCTAAATTTGGGGTAGCATATGTTGCACTAAAAATTAGTCGGCTTGTACCGAGTGTAATTCGGTCAAATTACTACTAAAAATAGTAGTTAAGCTACAAAAATTTGCATAGGCTGAAAATTTGTATGAATTTTCGGAACACCATTATAAATGAAAATCTCCTAATCGGTGGCTCTTAGGGAAAAAACTATCGAGACATTTTTTATCGATAATTATAATGATCTACAATTTTTGTCTGACATAATTTTATGAAATGATAAAACTAACCGTTTTGCTGGAAAACGAGAAAAACTCATAATTGAGACTATTGACCATGAATAAAAAAAAATCCAGGTACGGAATGAATGGGAACTTTTTACCATTTAATTATAATGCTGTTCCAAACATTCATACCAATTTTCAGCTCTATGCGAATTTTTGTACCCTTGCATGTTTAAATTGACCGGAGTAAGTGTGTTAATATGTGTTGTTTCAAATAGCGTCTTTGTTTAAATTTTGCATCGCAAGTGTTACATTCAAAAGTATAAATATCTGAGTGTATTAATTTGTGATTCTTCCAATCGCTTTTTCGTTTGAATTTTGCTTTACAAGTATCACATGCGAAAGGATGAATATCCGAGTGTATTATATTGTGACTCTTTAAATTGCTTTTTCGTTTAAATTTTGCTTTGCAAGTGTCACATTGAAACGGATAAATATCCAAATGAGTCAATGAATGTGTTTTTAGGGTTTTTTTGGTTTGAAATTGAGCTGCGCATACGTTACATCGAAAATCCTTGTTTTTCAAGTGTGTTAATATGTGACATTTCAAATTATTTTTTCGTTTAAATTTTGCTTTGCAAGTATCACATGCGAAAGGATAAATATCCGAGTGTATTGATATGTGAGATTTCAAATTGCTTTTTTTTTTAAATTTTGCTTTACAAGTATTACATTTGAAAGGATAAATATCCGAGTGTATTGATTTATGATCGTTGAAATGTTTTTTTTGTTCAAATTTTGCTTTGCAAGTGTCACATTCAAAACGATAAATATTCGAATGTGTTATTAGGTGACGCTTCAAATCAGTTGTTCGTTTAAATTTTGCAAAAAGACGAATATCCGAATGTGTCATTAAATGAGATTTCAAATATGATTTAGTATTGAATACAGCATTGCAAGTGTAACATTGGAACTTCTTAATAACATCTGGTACTGATGCATTTGCAACACTGGCATGTTCCTTTCCCTTTATCCCTTTATTTGGATCTATTAGTTTAATAGCTGATACTTCTATTTCGTTTTTGATGTCATCCTCTAGATAATTATTTTCTATGATAAACCTACAAAAAAAAAGTTTTTTAGATTTCGAAATTGGGTACACTTGGTCGGTGGAATTGAAATTTAAAAAAATAATAATACACAATAATACACATCGTATAATAGATTTAATTAAAGGTGGCAACATCGCATATTTACGTCCGAATTCCTTTTGTAGCCTTAGAACCACTGGCCAAATATTATTAACACAAATAGACGGAACATTCCATTGATGAAATATTTAGTTGGTTTGAGGTCTGTTCCCACAGCAGTCTCTGACAGTTTATAACCCAAACTGTCAGTAACCATCGCCCATGCATGTTTTCAATGCTGTCGTTACAAGATAAAGCTGTAACTCAGCTGAGCGATTGTTTCTGACAGGTTGCAAACTATCAGAAACTCCTGTGGGAACAGACCTTTGGTTGACAACATGCTTATGGACACGGGGGGGGGGGGGGGGGGGGGGGGGGTGTCTGTAAAAACGGCCAGGAATAGGATCCATAATGCTCACGCTAACTCCGCCCCCACTCTACCCCATTCTATTTTGACATGACATTTGAAAAGCAGCCTTTGATTGGTGGAAAGGTGGAATTTATTTACTTGCGGCGTTGCTAAGTTTTATTGAAAAATAATCGCGTTTCCCGTGGTAGGAAAGATACAATAAAATAACACAAGGATTATTAGGTAGTAGGGGAAGATGCGGTCCTTGAGTGGTAATAGTCAACTTATATTATTGTTTACAGTTTGGTCTATCCATGTCAATAATCCGATTTCGATCGGTAGCAGAGTTACAGAAAATTCAATATCTACAGAAATAACTAATTTTCTTCACTCTGATGACATTGGTGAAATTAGATTTTTTTTGGCTTCTTCAATTAGACGTGTATTTTGAGTGTTAATTATTATTCCAGCACCAAAAAAATAATATTGAAACTAAAAATAGGCCTGGTGCGGGAAAAAAGTCTTCCCGCACAGCAAATAGTAAGGAAAGAGCCATTTCTCGCACGATTGTCGAAAAACTTTTTTTCACACTTGCTCGACTTGTGGAACTCGCCTACGGCTCGGTCCAACAAAATGTCTAGGCCGAGCAAAAAAAGTCGTTTTAAAAACTTGTTGTTTAGGTAACTATTACATTCGAGTGTATTAACATGTGACTCTGCAATTGTTGCCTTCTTTTAAACTGCAATTTGCAGGTGTCACATTCAAAAGGATAAATAACCGAATGTGTTATTAGGTGGCTCTTCAAATCGCCTTTCCGTTTAAAATTTGCTTTGCAAGTGTCACATTCGAAAGGTTAAATATCCAAGTGTGTTGAAAGATGAATCTTCACATTGCCTTTTTTTGAATTTTGCTTTGCAAATGTCACATTCGAAAGGATAAATATCCGAGTGGATTCGTTGGTGAGACATCAAATTAGATTTTTGTTTAAATTTAGCTTTGCAAGTGTCACATTCAAAAGGATAAATATCCGTGTGTGTTAATAGGTGAGTCTTCAAATCGGCTTTTCGTTTAAATTTGGCTTTGCAAGTATGACATACGCAAGGATAAATATCCGTGTGTGTTAGTTTGTGACGCTTCAAAAAATACTCTAATCTAAATTTTGCTTTGCAAGTGTCACATTCGAAAGGATAAATATCTGAATGTGTTGATATGTGACGCCTCAAATGACATTCTCGTTTAAATCTTGCTTTGCAAGTGTCACATTCAAAAGGACGAATATCTGAATGTGTCAATAAATGATATTCCAAATTTGATTCGGTTTTAAATACAGCATTGCAAGTGGAACATGAGAACTTCCTAATATTTCCTGATGAATTTGCAACACTTGAATATTCCTCTCCCATCATCCCATTTTGACCTATTAGTTCAATAGCTGATTCTTCTATTTCGTTTTTTATGTTATTCTCTAGAAATCCATTATCAAACATAAACCTAAAAATAAAAGTGTATCAGATTTATAATTTATTTAAAGTAAGCTACAGTGTTTAGTGAGTTTTTTCCAGGCCTTTTTACCTACTTAAAATTCGTACCTGATACCCAAGTATGTATTTTATTGGTAGATAATATTTCAAGTAACTTGGTTTTAACATTAAGGAAAATTTAAATAAATTGAATTTCATGAAATTAAACTCTGAAAGATTTATATAAAGGCAATGTTTGTTCACATTTCGGGCCACGTCGTCATCTTGAATTATCAGCTGATTCTAATCGCCTACCGATTGACTTGAAGTTTGGCACATCCACTTCTAAGTGGAATTTTATGGAAAAATCTGGACACTGTGCAACACAAGCTGAAACTTTGTGTTGATATGTTCTTTATGTTTTCTTTACATTCACTAACAAAAACATAACTTATTAGAGCTGACTTTCATTTTTCAAATGTCCTGGGTTATGGCTCAGGTTTTCATGTAAACACGTAAATTAGTTACAGAGTGGTCCAATATAAGAAAATTGAACTTCTGTCTATTTTGAGGTTCTATACATAATTTTGGAAACCAAAGAAGCGCTACGGTTTTGGCGCCCGAGTAGGGACCGTTTTGAGCATGTCAATGATTACAGCTTATGGCAGTGGTGATTACGTCATCATCAATCCCCGTTTCTACCGAGAGGCCGTTTATTTTGGCGACGCCCATAGGTCTGACCGAATGTACTAGCGGCGTGGCTTACTCCACCTACAGAGATAATAAGGTATAATATGGAATATAAACAGAAGAGAACAGGAAAATGTGCAAAATAATATATTTTCCTTATAATTCAACGAGTCTGACATATCAAGTATCGACAACCTACACTTATTGTCTTTAACATTTTTACAAGTAAGTCATTGAGATATCCGTATTTTTGAATTTACAAAAGTTATAGTAAAACCCTCGTTCATCCATATTATGTATGGATGCTAAATGAACACTGAATCTTTTCCACTCCCAAATGTAGCAATGAAAAAGTTATATCCAAATTTTCACTCAAGTTGAATGCGTCACTAAATGCTGTATTAGATTACTCCTGGTTCTAAATTTGGCGTTGCATATGTTGCACTGAAAATTAGTCCACTTTTCCGAGTGTAATCCGGTCAAATTACTACTTGAAGCTACGAAAATTCGCATAGAGCTGAAAATTTGTATGAATGTCCGGAAAACCTTTATAAATGAATGAAAAGTCTCCATTGATCCCGATGTATAATATGAAAATTACAACTTTTCCAACTTTTAGAATCGTTATATCTCATAATCGGTGGCTCTTAGGAAAAAAAACTATTGACATATTTTTTATAGATAATTAAAATGATCTACAATTTTTGTCTGACCTAATTTTATGAAATGATAAAATTAACCGTTCTGCTGGAAAACGAGAAAAACTCATAATTGAGCCCATTGATCTTGAATTAAAAAAATTCCAGGGGTGCGATTTTCGAAACCATTCGAGTACACGAAATTTGACTGGTCCCCATTTAATTTACATTGATGTCAATCAAATTTCGTGTACGAAATGTACTCGAATGGTTTCGAAAATCACACCCCAGGTACGGAATGGATGGGAAATTTTTACCATTTAATTATAATGGTGTTCGAAACATACATACCAATTTTCAGTTCTATGAGAATTTTTGTACCCTTGCATCTTTAAATTGACCGGAATGTGTTGATATGTGTTTTTTCAAATAGCGTCTTTGTTTAAATCTTGCTTCACAAGTATTACATTTGAAAGGATAAATATCTGAGTGTGTTGATATGTGAGACTTCAAATTGCTTTTTTGTCTAAATTTTGCTTTACAAGTATTACATTTAAAAGGATACATATCTGAGTGTGTTAATATGTGATACTTCAAATTGCTTTTGCGTTTAAATCTTGCTTCACAAGTATTACATTTGAAACGATAAATATCCGAGTGTGTTGATTTATGATCGTTGAAATGTTTTTTTTGATCAAATTTTGCTTTGCAAGTGTCACATTCAAAACGATAAATATTCGAATGTGTTATTAGGTGACGCTTCAAATCAGTTGTTCGTTTAAATTTTGCTTTGCAAGTGTCACATTCAAAAGGACGGATATCCGAATGTGTCATTAAATGAGATTTCAAATATGATTTATTATTGAATACAGCATTGCAAGTGTAACATTGGAACTTCTTAATAACATCTGGGACTGATGCATTTGCAACACTGGCATGTTCCTTTTCCTTTATCCCTTTATTTGGATCTATTAGTTCAATAGCTGATACTTCTATTTCGTTTTTGATGTCATCCTCTAGATAATCATTTGCTATTATAAACCTACAAAAAAAAGTTTTTTAGATTTCGGAATTAGGTACATTTGGTCGGTGGGATTGAAATTAAAAAAAAAAGTTAATAACTAACCCAATACACATCGTAATTTATTAGTACAATGTTGTTCATTACTTATACAAATCATGTGAGTTGCCGGTTTACTTAAATGTAGTACCCGTACAATTAGAAAGTATATATTGTTTAAAGCATTTATTGTTCGTGGTCTTGATCTTCATTCAAACATGTATCTCAAGAGAGGCGTCAGATAAGAGCCAGCGCGTCATCTTTTGGGCTTTATGACATGCATTAAATATTTTTCAATCCCAGGTGTTCAAATTCTCTGTAAGTGATTGACTTATTCACAAGTAGATGGCGACATCTCCAATATCAATTCGTTTACACAGTAATTTACATTGGATTAAATAATTTCATTTAGATACAAATGAAATAATAGTATTTCACATTATCAGAAAGGTAAAACAGTTTTTACTGTCCTTTGATAGAAGTGACTACCTTTCCTGAACTCAGCGACATCTTTAAGAGAAGCGCTGAACACACGTTTGGTTCGAGTCTTTGCTGTAAATGACAGCAATAAGCTCCTGTTCAGTCCTTGTTTGACAGATTTTGATTAATTTTGTTATAAAAACGCTCTAATTTTCGGAAATTCTGTTCTATTCATTCATTCCAGCAATTGACGATCCGAAATTTTGGAAATTTATTGTTAGTGTGCTACTCTAGGAATCTTCCCTTTTTCATTTAAGTCCATGACCAAAATTTGTATATTGTTGTCAACAAAACTGTTAATAATTTTACTATTCACATTGCGTATTTTGCAACAAAATTGTTATGAACATAACTTCATTTTACTGAAAAGTGGTCTAAATTTGGAATAAAACAAAAATATGTGAAGGTCTGTAAATGACATTTTATTTAAATGCCTCTCTTAAATGTAACAAATTTGCCAGAACCAGTGTTGTCAATGACCCAATAATTATCGAAATCTACCATAATTTTGACTACGATTCAATAATCGATAATGATAAGCTAATCTACCATAATTTATTAAAACTACAATTTTAATCTAGATTTTTCAAATTTCTAGTTAAAAATTAAAAATTAATGAAAAAATTGAAGCTGGATTGAATAGTCCCAGATTGAGCCAGTTTCATGCCAATAACTTTACTGGTTTACTGGTTATGGATTTTGCAATTTTTGACTTCACCAATCGAAAGAAGAGGTTGAAATTAGTAGAAAAGCAGTTTCGGAACCTTCCTTTTTTGGTTTTGAAGCCTTGTTAAAAAATAAAAATGATTTTTGCAATTTTTGCGGCTCAAAAAATTTGAATAATCTGACATTCTCTCACAAAATTGCTGATTACTCGGTTATTATTGTAACAAATATGATGTAAAATTATATATTCTGAATCGGAATTAAATTATCTTCAAGATAAAATAGGATTCAATTCTATATCTTAAATACTTCTGAAGATATTGAGGCTCAAAGTTAAAACTTTAATAATATATTTTTCGAGAATTCAACAATTCTGACATCTCAAGTACCGACAGCTCACATCCATTGTCCCGAAAATTATTACAAGTAAGTCATTGAGATATCCGTATTTTTGAATTTGAAATTCTGCTTAGTACTCAAAACCCTGTAGCTGACTACCTTTCCAGAAAGCCTTTAACTAAAAGTGGGGAGGAGACCCTAGCTGGGCAATATATTAATTTCACTGAAAAGGTAAGTTCTTGGCCTATAAACAATGATGAAATCAGGCAGAAAACCAAGGAGGACGAAGAACTCTGCATGGTGATGAAATTTGTTAAAGAAGGAAAGTGGCCGAAGAATACAGTCAAGAATCTGAAACCATACTACACTAGAAGGCAGGATCTTCATGTTGAAAACGAAGTATTACTTTATGGACATCGGGTATGTATACCAAAAGTTTTGAGACCAAAAATTTTGACAGAACTTCATAATTCACATTTTGGCATCGCCAGAACTAAAAACCTTGCTAGATCTTGGGTTTTTTGGGGTGACATTGAAAATGAAATAGAAAACCTCATAAAATCATGTTCCATGTGTTTGGAAGCCAAACAGGACCCCCCCCAAAACCATTCTGACACCATGGCCAATAGCAAGTAAGCCTTTGGAAAGGGTACATATAGATTTTTTTGAATTTAAGAATAAAATGCATTCAATTCTTGTAGATGCATCAACCAAATGGATGGAAGTTATTCAGATGAGCAACACAACAAGCTCCAGGACTGAAGATATCCTGAGGGAAATTTTTGCTAGTTTCGGCTTACCTTGATCCTAAAAACATTGGTTTCTCTCATTCCGCCATCGTGTCCAGAATTTTATTCACATACAGAACAACAGAACACAGTACCACAGGAAAAACACCATTTGAGCTGATGTTTGGCAGGAAGCCAAGAACAATTTCTAGTCAAGTTAAGGAGAACAGCAAAAGTAAGTTGAATTTGGTTAGAGACTCTATTTTAGATCGGACAGTTAAACAACAAGAAGCACAAAAGAAATCCTATAGACGACGTGCAAGAGAATTTCAGGTAGGTGAAAATGTGTACGTCAGACTTTATAGGGGACCTCGAAAATGGATCCAGGCCGTCATAAGGGAAAAATTGGGTAACTCTGTTTTTCTTTGTAAAGTTCAAAATGGTCAAATTTTGAAGCGTCACATAGATCAAATTCAAAAATATGATGTTTCAAAAGAAAAAAATGTAAATTTCGATCAGGGTAGATTGGGGATGGGTGTGATAAGAGTTCTTCTAAGGGTCTTTTGGATTATTTTGTGAATTTGCCTTCAACACAGCCTGTTGGTTTTAAAGCCGTGACCTGTGAACCAGACCCTTTGGAAACCAATATTAATGATATTTCAGATGAAAGTATTTCTGAATGTAGTGGTTTTGTAGATTCCAGTTCATGTAGTGAAATTTCAGAAATAGAGTATCCGCAACACCTGCCTTGGGCTGGTTTGAGTGGGCAACAGTCTAAAAAAATCATAAGGGAGGTTGGTGAGACGGCGGAGTCACTTTCAACTTTTTATGATGAGGAGGAGAAGGAAGAGAAGTCAGTAGAAGTTCCTTTATGGCAAAGAAATTCAAAGCTCAATGAATCTAAAAGCAAAATTCACAAACCATCTTATTTTGACTCTTATAAAACCGAGTTCTCTTGCAGCTCTGAATCAAATTAGCTGACTGATAGAAATTATGCATACTGTGGCATTCTATCTCACCAATGAGTAAATTATTGATGTTTGACAAATTAAGGTCTTTGTGTCTTATGTAACGTTTCAATTGTGATAATTGTTATTGATAAGTAATTGTTTTTATGTATAAGATTTTTGAAATTTTATTGTTTTTTTTTTTTGGTTGTGACTTATTTCTAGAAGTAAGGAATAAATGAAAGCTACTGTAACTTTTGGAACCATAGATATGTATGTGAGTAATATAGGTTGGAACTCTAAGTATTTTTAATCAACATAAAATTTGAATTACACATTTCGAAATTTCAACATAAAATTTAATTAAGTCTGAAATTTCTACATATTATAAAATCCACAATTTGTTATAAAGGCAAGGTAATCAAAGTATCACAAACCTTGCCCAAATTCAATAAAAAACCTCGATTCATCATTCACGGCGTCAGTCACCTTAATTTCCGTAATGATACAGTGTAGCGCCAATGTTTTAGATACCTGCCTAAACAAGGTCAACACACAGTTCATTGTTATTAGTTATGATAAATATAGTAAGGTTCAAGTTGAAATGTACAATATAAATAGGAACCAATTTGATTAATAAAACCAGTATTGAACAATATTAGTTGGGCACTCATTTAATTACGCAAATTAGTCATTTGTGATAATTATCCACAAAGTCCGTCGCAAGAGCTATGTACTCGTTGTCTTGGTTAAAGGTAACTAGTGATCTTCAGGGAATTATTCCTGAACGTCACGCCCAGAGATACGGACCTTGGAGGCCTTACAACCCTCTAGTGAACTACAACAAAGGTCCCAACTCTGTTTAAAGTAAAATCAATAACATTGCAGGTATGGAATTTGTTTTCATCTTAGTGTGGGGGTTTTGTGGTGGAAACCTCCCGATTTGATTGGCCCATCACAACGGCCCAGCTGATGAGCCTGTCTGCGACTGCCGAACTAGAGATTGCCGTATAATTTATGTATCCCCAAAAGTATCGTTGTAAACCATCAAATATCGTACCAAA
Organism: Ceutorhynchus assimilis; assembly: GCA_917834065.1. Lineage (NCBI taxonomy): Eukaryota > Metazoa > Arthropoda > Insecta > Coleoptera > Curculionidae > Ceutorhynchus > Ceutorhynchus assimilis. Next base: position 9,250,538 of record OU892286.1, on the reverse strand, counting down.
GGACTAAAAGAAGCTGAAGTTTTATTTAAGGGCTTCAGGACATTACACAAGTATCACATCAAGACCCGGTTTATTCATCTTTAGATAAACTTGCTGGTAACTATCTGCAAGATAAATTTAACGTTCTATAATTCTATTGGTTGACGGATAACTGGCCGACTAATGAGATTATAGATTGCGTTTCTATTCTTCAGATTGCATGCCTGACACTTTTTCAGAAGATGAATAAACAGGCCCTGAAAAGGATTCCTAAATATTCGAATGTTTTATCATGTGACGCTTCAAATTGTATTTTCTTTTAAATGTTGCTTTGCAAGTATCACATTCGAATGGATGAATATCCAAATGTGTAGCAATGTGACCCCTCAAATTGTTTTTTTGTTTAAATTTTGCTTTGCAAGTGGGACATTCAAAAGGATAAATATCCGAGTGTATTAATTTATGTTTTTTCAAATCGCCATTTCGTTTGAATTTTGTTTTGCAAATATCACATGCGAAAGGATGAATATTCGAATGGATCATTAAATGTTGTTTTAAACCATCCTTGGTTTTAAATTCAGCTTCGCATATGTAGCATCGAAAATCCTTGTTATTCAAGTGTGTTAATATGTGAGATTTCAAATTATTTTTCCGTTTAAATTTTGCTTCACAAGTATCACATGCGAAAGGATAAATATCCAAGTGTGTTGATATGTGAGACTTCAAATTGCTTTTTTGTTTAAATCTTGCTCCACAAGTATTACATTTAAAAGGATAAATATCCGAGTGTGTTAATTTGTGATCGTTTAAGTGGTTTTTTTGCTTAAATTTTACTTGGCAAGTGTCACATTCGAAACGATAAATATTCAAATGTGTTATTATGTGACGCTTCAAATAAGTTTTTCGTTTAAATTTTGCTTCGCAAGTGTCACATTCAAAAAGACGAATATCCGAATGTGACATTGAATGATACTTCAAACTTGTTTCGGTTTTAAATACAGCATTGCAAGTATAGCATTGAAACTTTCTAATAACATCTGGTCCTGAGAAGTTTGCGACACTTGGATATTCCTCTACTTTTATTCCTCTATTTTGATCTATTAGTTCAATGGCTGATTCTTCTATTTCGTTTTTGATGTCATCCTTTAGATAATCATTTTTTATCATAAACCTAAAAAAAAAAGTTTTTTTTAAATAATTTCAGTTAGACACATCGTAATTTATTGGTACAATATTGTCACAACTACCCGCTTTACGGGGGTGACATGGGGGGTTTGTAGCTTTGGGGGTAGATGGAGAGAAACTCGCTCAGGTTATATAAAAATATATGCTATATATTTTCCCAAATATAACCTTACATGTACGCTAACCCTATAAGATACATGACCCTTCGTACACTGGGGTCCTTATAGGGGGCCACACGTCAATTCTGCTTGGGGGACTGTAGATAAGTTTATCGTCACCCTTATGCCTTGTCCAGAGGGGCGTTCCCAACAAGAGGTAATTGCACTGGACAACGATAAGGCTGAAGATACCCAGAGGGGCGTTCCCAACGAGAGGTACTTGCACTGGGGAGACTTAATTCCAGAGGGGCTTTTCCAACGAGAGGTACTTGCACTGGTTTAAGTCTGCCTTTGCTGCGGCTTGCAGCGCAATTTATATTAATTTATTGCTGAATTGCAATAAATATTCGATCGAATCGGCAATTAAATTAATAAGGTTGAATACCGGGTCCTCCTTTCCCAAGCAGCTAGTTGACATATGCCCCCCCTCCATGAAGCATTGGACCCCAATGCTTGGAAGAGACATTTACAACAAATTATATACAAATACCATAATAGTGTCAAAAAATACAATAATATCCTTATCCTAAAAATATCCCTTCTTTACAATAATAGCCTAATTATAAAATATCCCTGATGCTTAACAATTATATAATCCAAATATCGCGTAGGTATAGAGAAAAAAATTAAAAATCAAAATTAACAAAAGTTTTTTATGGTGGGATGGGTGAGGGTGCATTATTATTCAGGTTACTACAAAAAAAAATATCTTGCAACTAAGAAATTTCATCAACTTCACCGTTTCAGCCATGGATTTTTCCTCGGGTTTTTCTCTTTTGGTCCGGTCCTGTTTTCTGTGTTGTGGGTCTGTTCTGGTTCCAAATACTTCTTGGTGGGTCATCTAGATCGTGGGGTGTTATCGGTCCCACGGTCTAAGTGTCGCTTCCTGGTTTGTTATGCTTTTTTCTTGTTCATTGTGCTGTATTCTGTCTTTCAAGTGGATTATTGGTTCTGGCTTCAAGTACTTCCTGGTGATTTGGTCATCTGGGTCGTGGGTTTGCGCGGTCCCACTGCCCAAGTAATCCTTGATCATCTCTTTTGTGAGTGTGGTGGAAATGGTACTGTGGTCTGTCTACTTTTGGTTCATATCCATTTGTTTCTTCTGGTTTGAAGTTCCTAGCCCCTGCTCAGTCCAGAGCTAGGTCCTTCTATTACAATGTCTTCCCTCGAATTTGTTTTGTAGTCCGTCCCTGGTTGGTGGTTTTGTATATACATGCAAAAAATAAAATAATATTTTTAAAAGAAAATTTGCTTATTCCTATAATTACATAGTTTAATAATTATGACCCACATTTGGCCCATCAGTTTAATTCGCCCAATTGTTAAAAATGACCCCTCCAGGTAAGTTCAGAAGAAGTATAGTTTGTTTTAGTGTATTCATGTGTTTTTCCTTGTAGCCCGCTCCAAACTTAGGGCTGTCAGGAGAATTGTGCGGCAGGAGTGCCCCAATATTGGCTTAGTAAGTAGTTCTATTGTTTTTTCTCTATTTAAATATCTATATATATATTCGTCTTCTTCCAGAATTATGTAGTAATGTACGTGAGGGTGGTTGGAGACTGGCCACCCCCCGTGCCAGGGATCCAACGTACCCTCTTTTATGGGTCCCTTTGTGGAGCCATTTGCTTGATTTGCGCCGTGGTGCGAGCTAGGCGACCGCTGGTCATAATTTATTTTTAGTAATATATAGAGTTGTAAGAAAAAGTGTTTTTTTTTTTTTTTCTCTCTGTTTGTTCCCTCGCTTTCAGAGAATATTTATTATTCTAATCAAAGTTCCACTAAGTCCACCTCTGGTGTTTTGTTTCTAATCATTACGTATTTCTGTAGCGTCATTCAAAGGTGCGCTCGCTTCGCACTTATTTTTATGAAAAGTGCATGTCAGCGTTCCGTCAGGTCTACGGCCTGTAATTCGCAATATGTATTCGTGGTTTTCCACGCCCGTATCGTTTCTTTCTGGTTTATGTGGCAAACTTTCTTTTTTAGCTTTATTTTGTAGGTACATAAACCCTTTTCCCAATAGGTACATGAGGAATAGTACAAACAAACCGCATGTAGTGTAAAATATTACATCGTGTTCTGGTGGGTGTTGGCTGCCCGAGTCTTGACCTGTACAAGGGTTGAAGAGTGCAAGGATTAATGGTTGTGGTCTTCTCCATAAAACATATATCAATATTACTGTTAAAACTGTGTTCCATATCGTCATTATACTGTGACTTTCTGTCGTCCAATGGTAAGTTCTGGCAGATGCTTGTCCATATTTTAGTTTTCTTTCAATGTTTTCTAATAGTGCTTTATTTGATGTTAGGTTTCGATGTGGGATCGTCAGCGACCAGTTATGGTTTATACATTCGTGTATATTGTTGAATTTTACTGGCGTAGATGTAGTCAAAGGGTTGAGCACGAATGATTTTAGGTTTGTCCAAGCTGCAGGGATCACGTGAGTAATGTATAGCTGTGTATCGACTTCCTTGCAGGGAACTCTCTTTGGTATTATTATTTTATCATTTATTTTTAGGTTACACTGGCATGGCATGAGGACTTTGATTGCCCCTGGTTGGGCTGTACCGTTTTTCTCTAGGACTGTGGACTTCTTTGGGCAATCTACTTTTATATCTCCCTGGGGGTGGGTTATAATAAATTGGTCGTCTCCTATTTCCGTGATAACCAGGAGGGTTGATTTGTGACACCTCATAGGGCAATGGGTGGTCAGGTCTTCCACTGTAGTGCCTTGAAATAATTTTGTGGCACATGACGGGCCCTGGAGTGTGTCGCCTGAAAACCTTGGCAGGTAGCATAGCTTATTTTCATACGGGTTACATAGATGAAGACCTGTTCCTCTCCATTTTTCCTCTGGCGATTATCTTATACTCCCTAGCTAATGTTTTACCCTATTTTTTCTATCCTATTTCTATTTTCCTACTCTATAGTTTTTTGCTTATGTTTTATCTGTACAATCAGTCTTCTTCTTCCTCGTTTTCTGCTTCACTGATTCCAATTTCTTCTTCAATTTTTTCTTCGTCTCCTTCATCCTCATCAACTTCAGATTCTGCGTTTTCAGCTATATCTGTCTCATCTGCCCTTTCTTCAATAGGCGCAGCTTCTGTCCATGGATCGTAGTAGGGTAACAACCTACTCACGTGGACCGTATCCTTTTTTCTGCTTCCAATCTTTTGTACCTCGTAATTCACTTCTCTCATTTTTTTTAATTACTTTGCATGGTCCAAACCATCTTAAGAGTAACTTTTCACTTCTTCCAACCTTTCTGATTGGGATAAACACTTTAACTTTGTCTCCAGCTTCAAAGTCCAATTCTCTATGTCTTTCATCAAAACGCCCTTTATCTTTCCCTTGTCTTTTCTGTATATTTTCCACTGCTATGGCACTTATTAAGAGTGCCTTTTCTCTAATTTGCAGAGTGTCCGTTTCGTTCTCAGCGTCCAACAATGCAGCTTCTGCTGGTAGTGTGGGTTCCCTTGCATATGTTAACATAAATGGGCTAAATCTCGTTGTGTCCTGTATTGCTGTATTATAAGCAAATGTTATAAATGGTAGATAGCTACACCAGTCCGTTTGCTGTGTGTTACAATACATAGATAACATGTCAGCTATTGTCTTATTTAGCCTTTCAGTGAGACCATTACAACAAGGATGGTATGCGGTTGTAAATTGGCTTCTTACTCCCATTAATTTTCCTAATTCCCTTACTAATTCTGATTGAAAGACTTTTCCTCTGTCACTGAGCAGATTTCTTGGCATCCCGTGTATTAAGAATACTTTTTCTAGTAAAAAATTTGCAACTGGTCCGGCTTTTCCATTCGGTAGGGCGGCTGTGATGGCATATCGTGAGGCGTAATCGGTAACTACAACTATCATTGTTTTCCCTTTACTGCTTCTTCTAAATGGGCCTAAAAGATCAATTCCGATTTTGTCGAAAATTGTTCCCACCGGTATTGGTTGTAACATCCCTGGCGTTTTTCTGTAAGGTTGCCCCTTTCTAGCTTGATAATCTGGGCATCCCTTAACGTACTTTTCGATGTCCTTGAGCATTCCATCCCAAAAAAATCTGTTTTTAATTTTGTCCGTTGTTTTGCTCAGTCCCAAGTGTCCACTTGTCGGTGATGCATGTAGCTCCCACAAAATTTCTTCTCTCATTGATTTTGGTACTACTAATACTTTTTCTAAGCCGTTTTTTGTCTTATTAATTTTATAGAGTAAGTCTTTCTCAATCCTAAAATTTTTTGCTCTTCTTCTGATGCCAATATTAATTTCTGGGTCGTCTGGGCTTTGAATATTTGTTTTAGACTTGGGTCTTTCTCCTGTAATGTAGCCGTTTGCATTGATTTTAGTGTGAATGTGGGGAGCTCCTCTTGTTCTTCTTTTTCCTCGAATTCTGGTTGAAGCACTGGATTGCGGGACATACAGTCGGCGTCGCTATGTGTTGATCCTTTTTTATATACAACCGTGTAATCAAATTCTGCAAGTTTTAGTGCCCACCTGGCCAAGCGTCTGTTACTTTCCTTAATGGAGTCCATCCAGCAAAGAGCATGATGGTCAGTAACGATTTTTACTGGTCTCCCATAGATTAAGTGTCTCAAATAGCTCAATGCCCACACTACGCCTAAGAGTTCTAATTCACTAATTGAATAGTTCTTCTCGCTATTTGAAAGACTCCTGCTTATGTAGGCTATTGGATGTGCTTCTCCCTTGTCGTCTTCTTGTAAAAGTACTGCCCCAATTCCACATGTTGCTGCGTCGGTGTGCAAAATGGTATCTTTATTTGGATTGAAATGCTGTAGCACAGGTGCGGAAACCAGTTTTTTTTTAAGAATGTTGAATGCTTTGTTTTGTTCAGAACCCCATTTGAACCCTATGTTCTTTCTTGTAATTTCATGTAGCGGTCTTGCTATTGATGCAAAGTTATGTATAAATTTTCTATAAAAATTACATAATCCTAGAAAGCTCTGTACATCTTTAATTTTCTTTGGCGTCGGGAACCCTTTTACGCAAATTATTTTTTCTTCATCTGGTAATATGCCTTGCTCCTTTACTTTGAATCCTAGTATTTTGATTTCTTTTTTCAAATATTCGCATTTGCTTGATTTTAGAGTAAGGTTAGCTTGTCGCAATCGCTCAAAAACTTTCTTTAGTTTGCTCAAGTGTTCTTCGAATGTTTGGGAGAATATAATGATGTCGTCTAGGTAGATTAGCACTTCCTTCCATTTCATATCCCAAAAAACTTGGTCTGCTAGTTCTTGGAAAGTGGCCGGCGCGTTGCATAATCCAAAACTTAAGACATTAAATTCGTAAGTCCCATGTCCTTGCGCCACGAAGGCAGTGTATTGCTTGGACTTCTCTTCGACTGGAACTTGCCAATATCCGGAAAACATATCGAGTGTGCTAAACCATTTTGCATTTCCCAAGTATGACAAAATGTCATCGATCTGTGGTAGTGGGTATGTCGATTTTTTTGTTACTGTGTTCACCTTTCTGTAATCTACACAAAATCTTGTTTTTCCATCTTTTTTCTTAACTAGCACTACAGGGCTAGCCCATGGAGAGTGGCAAGGCCGAATTACTTTACTATCGAGCATTTCCTGGATTTGTTCGTCAATAATCTGTCTTTCTTTTTGTGATACTCTGTATGGGCGGCTCTTTATTGGGCGAGCCTCTCCGACGTCTATTATGTGTTCTGTTAAGTTTGTCTCTCCCATATGTTTTGTGGATTTCGCGAAAACGTCGTTGTATTCCAGAAGGAGTTCTTTGAGTTCATGCCTGTTCTTCTCGTTTGTGATGCTGTCTAACTTATGATCTTCCATTGTTATTTCTTCGCTCTCTTCGTCTTTTTCTGCTTGTAACATGAAATTGTGTGAAAGATTTGTCTCTGATGCAGTTTCTGCCAAAAATGCCATTGTGGTTCCTGCGTATATAGCTACTGGGTTCCTTGTGTTTGATTGTACTTTTAAAATGAGGCTACCTTCATTGGTGTGAATGTGCGTTTTTAGTTCAAGATGATTTTTTGCTAACCAGTCTAAATTATATTTGCATGTATACGTAGTATTATCTTTAATCTCACTATTTTTGCCCATAATATCTAATTCCAATGTTTTTAACTCATTCTGAGATACCATATAATCTTTCTTTGTACCCAATTTATATGTCTTTTTCTTGGTTTCTGTACCGATTTGCATCAGATGCCTGATTTCTTCTTCCTGCTTTTCTTCTTTAGCTTTATCCCCAGGTTTTTCCCTATAAATGTGAATTTGGACCCCTGCATCTTCAAATAGAAAATATATCATCTGTTTAAATCTTGTCCATTCTTTTTCTAATCCCCATCCTTGTCTTGGAATGACTAATTTTTTGATGGATTTATTTTTTGAGATATTGTTCCTCAGTGCTGTGAGACATTTATACATATTTCTTGGACTTGGCTTCTTCTTCATTGATTCTCTTGTAAATAGGAAAATGAGTGATTTTTTTCCTTGTTTTGACATAAATAGCTCCCCAATGGTTCCTTTCTCTCTCTTTTTTGGAATCATATGCCTATATTTTCTGAAAACTGATTTTTTTGATTTGTAGTTTTGGGTTACTCCTACTACTAAAACGGCATCGTTCGTTAGGACGTCTATGTTTCCATATTCTTCTTTCAGGAGACCGTTAACCTGGTCATCTTTTATGTGAATGTGCTCTCTTACAAACTTGTTAAACTCTTGTTCATCTCTTGAAGTATCTAGTTTAAGCTCTCTCGTTTTAGTTGGCTGTTTTGTTGTGACCAGACCTGACATGTTGATTTTTTCATTATTCATTTGTCTTAGAGGTATTTCATACTGACCATTCAGAATCAGTTTTTTCCTTGGGAGATCTATGATCGCGTTATTTTTTGTCAAAAACTCCATGCCTAGGATGACTGGTTGAGTTAATGATGAAATCACTTTGGCGTTTAGTCTGCCCTTCCATTTCTGACTCCCTGGTATTTCTATTGGAACATCAATGTCTCCCAAAACTTTTATCTGGTGTCCTCCTGCAGTGACTAGAACCGTGTCATCATTTCTTGTTAGTTCCTCTTTGATTAGACTTCTTTGTAGAACGCTATCTTGTGCTCCTGTATCCACGATTGCTGACATGTACTTATTATTTAATCTAATTGTGATGTGCAAGATACCTATGTTATTGTTCTTCCCCATGGTAAGGATGGCAGGGGCTTTTAATTTTGCCATCCCTTCTCGTTTGGGTTTTGTCGTCGGGCTGTACAGGTGTTTGCAAAGTGACCCTGTTTTCCACAAACAAAGCAACCTGGATTGTTTTTGTTGTTTCGTGGCGTATACGATTTGTTCCTTTGAGGCTGGGATCTGCATACTATTGCAATATGTCCTGTTTTTCCACAGTTGTAACAAACGGTGGCAATTTTTGGGTTGTAGTTATGATTTCTCATCTTTTGGCTCCTACATACAGCTGCGAAATGTCCTGTTTTGCCACAATTATAACACGTTTGGCTAGCTATTGGTACTCTTGTGCTTGTGTGTTCTCCTTGCATTCGAATCCTGCAGGTGGCCATTACATGTCCTCTTTTTCCACAATAATGACATATCTTTAGTTCTGTGTCTGTTATTGTATTTCTTTCCGTACAGCTGGTAATTTGGGTATCTTGCGTTGCACTTTTCTTCGGAGCTTTATCTATTGTGTCTGCTATTTCTTTTAATTGTATAAGTGATGTTGGTGGCTTGTTCGGCGGGTTTGTTAACCAGTAGTAAGTGTAATGATTTGCCTTTGTCAATCCTTCGCTGAAAATCCTTACAAATTCTTGTATCTCAAATGTATGCGTGTAATTGTGGTATAATACTTGTAAATCGTACAAGTATTCCTTGACTGACTCATCTTGACCCTGTTTTCTGTTTTCGACTTTTTTCTTGAGTGCCCTTTGGTAATCTGTATCCTCAAATTCCTCTGAAAAATCTTTGACAATGTCTTTCCAGCTGTTGTTTTGGTGGTCGCGCTTGTATTCCTGAAACCACAGGTTTGCGGCTCCATCTAAATACGTTTCAAAATAAACAATTTTCAGCTTTTCGTCCCACCCATTTGCTATCGCTGATCTGTCATATGTTCTTAGGAACTCGATCGCGCTAGTTTTACATGGCTGGAAGGTCTGAGGGCTGATAAACTGAGGCAACTTCGCCTTTTTCTCCGCTGTTATAGCATCAGTTATTGTGGTGTTCGCCATTATATCCGGTTGATCTACTTCCTCTTTAGATGGTTGCCTGTGTTTTGGTGCTTCTTGAAGGGTAAGGTCTGGTGGGCTACCAAAACCACTGTCTTTTTCGTAGTCTGTTTGATTATTTGCTTGGTTTTCTATTTCACTTTCAATTTGTTCTAAACTGATACTGGTTGACCCTGGTGGGGATCTTTGAAGTGGCCTTCTTGACTGGGAAAATGAGTATTCAAATCCTGTGCTCCTATGAGACGGTCTGAATGATTCTGTTGGTGTTGCAGCTGCTGCGTTCTTTGGCCTCAAATTATATTTGGTTTTGTCTGGCATCTATTCTTGCCACAATGGCGACGGTACTAACTATGTGTCACAGTTTTTAAATCTACGAGTTTTCAAATCTACGTGTATCTTCTCCACCTTCGCCACGCTGTCGTGAATTTCTCTTGTCGACGTACCGCCTGGTGACGTGTTTGGGTGTTGGCTTGCTTCAAAGGCGCCTTACGGCGTCGGTTCTGGGCGTCGGGTTCGAGACGGCGCCTCCACCAAATATGTCACAACTACCCGCTTTACGGGGGTGACATGGGGGGTTTGTAGCTTTGGGGGTAGATGGAGAGAAACTCGCTCAGGTTATATAAAAATATATGCTATATATTTTCCCAAATATAACCTTACATGTACGCTAACCCTATAAGATACATGACCCTTCGTACACTGGGGTCCTTATAGGGGGCCACACGTCAATTCTGCTTGGGGAACTGTAGATAAGTTTATCGTCACCCTTATGCCTTGTCCAGAGGGGCGTTCCCAACGAGAGGTAATTGCACTGGACAACGATAAGGCTGAAGATACCCAGAGGGGCGTTCCCAACGAGAGGTACTTGCACTGGGGAGACTTAATTCCAGAGGGGCTTTTCCAACGAGAGGTACTTGCACTGGTTTAAGTCTGCCTTTGCTGCGGCTTGCAGCGCAATTTATATTAATTTATTGCTGAATTGCAATAAATATTCGATCGAATCGGCAATTAAATTAATAAGGTTGAATACCGGGTCCTCCTTTCCCAAGCAGCTAGTTGACAATATTTTTCATCATTCATATAAATCTGTTTGTTGTTGGTTTACTTGAATGTAGTACCATCAACCGGGAATTAAATAATTTACTCGAAGAATGGAATTTTCAAACTTTTATTACAAATGTACTTATTACAATGAGCGGTAGAAATAGAATTGATTTTCAGTTACATCCTCTCACTATTTATTGATTTATCAATTCACGCCGACTGTGTTCGGCTAACGTCGGATTGAGGGTCCACGGTGGGTGGATTGGTGGCTAACGGTTGGAACCGTACGTCGGGTAAATCGAGTTTGGGCTGATTACATAACTCGGGGGAAAGTCTAGTTTTTTGTCCAGAAATAAAAATATATCTACATATAATCCTTGATATCTCAACCACAAAACACAGTGCTTGAATATTTTTCACCCATCATCGTTTTCGTTTTTTTTAGGGGAAAGCGTGATCGGCTTTACCCCGTGGTATGGGATAAAGCCGATCACCCCTTTAAAACTACATAAAATCGACTTAAACATGGAATATGGATAAAGGCGATCACCAAAAATGAAAAAAAGCATTTAGGTACAAAAAAAAAACCTAGACCTTTAGTTAGTAATAACTAGTTATAATCGGAACAAATTGGGTTTCAAATATACAAAAAACCGTTTAAAACTTAAGACTTATTCTAAGGTAGGGTAAACAAACAAACAAAAAATGAAAATAAACATGAAATAAAATGAAGTTTTCACTCATCACTCATCCCCTGCTGTTTTTCAATAGAAGTAGTTAAATTTTATTTTATTTTTTTAAATTTCTTGATAGAAGTTTTGTAGGATTACATTTCTTACACTTTTCCTTTTTAACTTTTTTTGTAACTCACCCCCATTCAGCAGGGGGACACTTCCCTCAGGGAATTTTGGGTATTAAAAATACTATAGCACTCTTAGTTAAACGTTAAAGCAAAGTTTACCTAATATATTTTTTTTTATTTTCATTGACCGGGCTATACCTACTGCATAATTACTTAGAGCAAAAAGTGTAGTATAGCTCGGTTACAGATACAGTGAAACTTCTACACAACGGACAGTAACGGGGAAAACAAATTGTTCGTTGTGTGGAGGCGTCCATTGTGGGGAGTTATAGAGAAACAACGAAAAAAACTATAGCTAGATACATATGCAGTTTCTAAATTTATGAACAAATTATTACTTAACACAGATAATCTAATAATCAAAACATCATATTAAACTTCTTTCAGAATTTTCAGTTTCTATATTGGCATCAATTTTCACGTAGTTTAAAAGATTTACCTGAAATACCAAATTTTATTTCTCAACGAGTTTTGATTGTCCGTTGTAATAGATAAAAAGTTTAAAAGTTTTGTCTAAGACTGTTATATAGGGGGTCCGTTGTGTAAAGGTTTTTCTATACGGGCCCTTTCAAAGAAATGTTTGGTTAATTAAAACTTGTCCGTCTAGTAGAATGGATGGGGACTTTTTACCATTTAATTATAATGGTGTTCCACATTCATACCAATTTAGAGCTCTATGCGAATTTTTGTAGTTACCCTTGCATGTTTAAATTGACTGGAGTAAGTGTGTTAATTTGTGTGGTTTCAAATAGCGTCTTTGTTTAAATTTTGCATCGCGAGTATAATTTGTGAGTTTTCAAATCGCCTTTTCGTTTAAATTTTGCTTTACAAGTGTCACATGCGAAAGGACGAATATCCGAGTGTTTTAAATTGTGACTCGTTAAAGCGCTTTTCCGTTTAAATGTTGCTTTGCAAGTGTCACATTGAAACGGATGAGTCAATAAATGAGTTTTTAGAGTTTTCTTGGTTTGAAATTGAGCTTCGCATACGTTACATCGAAAATCCTTGTTATTCAAGTGTGATAACATGTGAGATTTCAATTTATTTTTTTGTTTAAATTTTGCTTTACAAGTATCACATGCAAAAGGATAAATATCCGAATGAGTTAAAATGTGTAACTTCAAATTGCTTTTTTTTTTAAATCTTGCTTTACAAGTATTACATTCAAAAGGATAAATATCGGAGTGTGTTGATTTGTGATCGTTGAAATCATTTTTTTGTTTAAATTTTGCTTTGCAAGTGTCACATTCAAAACGATAAATATTCGAATGTGTTATTATGTGTTGCTGCAATCCACCTTTTCGTTTAAATTTTGCTTTGCAAGTGTCACATTCAAAAGGGCGAATATCCGAATGTATTAATAAATGATTTCTCAAATTTGATTTGTTGTTAAATATAGCATTACAATTGTAACATTGGTACTTCCTAATAACACATTCAAAACGATGAATATTCGAATGTGTTATTATGTGACGCTGCAATTCACATTTTCGTTTAAATTTTGCTTTGCAAATGTCACATTCAAAAGGGCGAATATCCGAATGTGTTATTAAATGATATCTCAAATTTGATTTGTTGATAAATATAGCATTACAAGTGTAACATTGGTACTTCCTAATAACACAATCAAAATGATAAATATTCGGATGTGTTATTATGTGACGCATCAATTCACATTTTCGTTTAAATTTTGCTTTGCAAGTGACACATCCGAAAGGATGAACATCCGAGTGTTTTATATTGTGACTCTTTAAATCGCTTTTTCGTTTAAATTTCGCTTTGCAAGTGTCACATTCGAAAGGACGAATATCTGAATGTGTCAATAAATGACATTGCAAAGTTGATTTGGTTTTGAATAGAGCATTGCAGGTGTAACATTGGAACTTCCTAATAACATTTGGTCCTGATGAATTTGCAACACTTGCGTATTCGTTTTCCTTTATCCCTTTACTTGGATCTATTAGTTCAATCGCTGATACTTCTATTTCGTTTTTGATGTCATCCTCTAGATAATTATTTTCTATCGTAAACCTACAAAAAAAAGTTATTTTAGATTTCGAAATTGGGTATATTTGGTCGGTGGGATTGAAATTTAAAAAAAAATATACACAATAGTACACATGTAATTTATTGGTACAATATTTTTCAATACTAGTAACCATCATCATAGATATTCACTTCCAAAAACTAGAAAATTTCAACGGAAATTGCATTGCAGTATATGACAGTGTGTAACAAAAAATTGAAGCAGAAATGCTGTGATACTGAAATAGCATTTGAAGTACATACTTGGAGTAATTGATAAAAACCACTGATGTCAAAAATAAATGGATAAACAATCATACAGATGAAAGCTTATAAATATATTATATTAAATTTCTAGCTCTCATGAAACTATTGCATGTTTTTGGAGCTGGCTCTCGAACCAATAGGCAAATTACCTGAGTCAAGATGGTTCAAATTTTGGGTTAAGTTAGACAAAAATAATATAGAGCTAATTTTTTATATATGTATATCATAATTTAAGGCTAAATATTAATATACCAAAACTCCTGGAGAATCCTCCTTCCACAACTCCCTTTCTTTGCCCCCCAAACCTCCTTTGCAATATTTTCGTCATTTTCTCGAAAACTATCTACTTGAAAGAAAAATGTCAAGAGAGCATTTTTGAAGCTGACAAAATTTCCTTCGCAACGACGTACTGCGAGCCCATATATTATCACGTGGTACGCACCAGTGGCGTATCTAAGGAAAGTTTACCACGAGATCAAGTGAAAGTTCTTGAATGACTGATTTTAACCAAAAACTATAAGCTTGGCAAAAAATATAGTTACCAATTTTTTTGTAAGTGATAAAATTGCAAATCCATCGATGCATAGAAGAACCCCCTAAAACCTAAAATATCAAAACAGCTGTTTAATTAATTTTTTATTTAGTTTCAGAACAACATTTTAAATATCTTTCTCAATAAAATCCTCTGTAACGGTTTCCACAATATTATTGCATGTTTCGCCATTACAAGGGGAACAAAATGTGTTACACTTTTGGCTTGAGTGTACATGAGCATCTACCATCTACTAGCAATGGCAGTCAACCAAATAGAGAAGTGATTCGGGTGCGAGAGGTAGCATAGTTTTGACAGGCAACAATAATTGTCGTTCTACTAACTTCCAGCCCCATTCAGTAGGCGGTAACCAGTTTCCCAGCCACTCTTGTACCTTGAAAAAACAGGCAATTGACCTGTCTCGCATAAATAGAAAAAAACTTGATATACGATAGCGTATCAAATTTTCGAGTTGTGGTGGGGATTGTGGTTTTCGCGCCAAGAGCGAAAGACTGGAAATCTGAACCTTTTCTCTTCCTTCGGAGTCGTGGTGTTGCTGCGTAACGCGTTTCGTGACAGGTAAAAGTATTATCCGGTAATCCTGAAACCTCTTGTGGTATTACATTCGATAATTCCGTCCTGAAACGATCCTGACCAGTCCATTTGAATTTACGCCGGAAAATATCCCGTTCCTAGATGCAATCCCTCTTTACCGAAAATTTCCGAACTGAGTTTACTTATTAGACTGTTTATTGTAAATTTCTCGACATTCGGATTCTGGAGCTGGAGCTAAATCTGCCCATACCGTGAACATAATAAATAGCGTGCCGTAATGAAATAACGTTACCGTGGCAAGTTGCGCTACCGAGATAAATAACGTTACCGTAATAAATAGTGTTACCGTGCTAAATACCGTTAGCGTGGAAAATATTGTTTCCAAAACCGGCGTAAATAGGGTGACTATTATCATTCCCGTCACAATGTATATTGCTAGTGTTTCATAGCGGGTAAGAATAAATTGAATTAATTTTATTAAACAAATTGTATTATTTGCACTGAACCTTGAATCACCGTCTTCTTCACTGTTTGAAGGCTACCCGACAGGCATATCAGCGGTCCCCTTTGACGCTGTAAATCACAAAGGGGTGACGCCTGAGAAATCCGAAATACCGGAAAAGACAGGAAAAAAGGGAAAGTTTCGAAGCAGAAGACCTAGAACACCATACTTATGCAGGAAAAGCAAAAAAGGGCCATGACTTTGTGCTAAGAGGCCTTGAAGGGGACGTCAGCATTAAAGAGTTGACCCAGGACCTTAAGAACAAATTGACATAAAGCCCAAAAGCATCTATAGAATAAAGAACAAGTACGAAGCCATGTACTTGTTCATCCTGGATTGTAGCTTCACCCTTAAGGTCCTTAACCAGAAGGTCAAAATTATACTGAACTTCCGCATAAACTTGGAAACCCGGAAATCGGAGCGCCTGGTGATGCAATGCCGGAGGTGCCAGGGGCTGGGACACACAGCCACCTATTGCAAAAGGTCACTCAAATGCAGTAGGTGTGCTGGCAACCATGAAATCACCTCTTGCGACAATCCCACTTCCAAATGTGCCAACTGCGGTGGAGAGCATAGAAGTATAGACGAAAGTTGCCCAATCTACATGCATAAGATCAGGCAACTAGAGTCCCTGCTCCGCTACCTAGAACACCGGCATGGTAAACCAAACCCAGCACGAACGCAAATACTTCTTGAGAGCCTGGTACCTCGGCTGCAGCCCGAGAGGTACAACGAGCACTTCCCAGCGAGACGAATGAGGCCAAAAACCAATTCAATAACCAGCAATGTAACGAACGGAGTGGTGAGTGGTAACTAGGCTGACTTTTTAAAACTAACAACAACTATGAGCTAGTATTTCTCAACGAAACAAAACCACCGCCTACTGACTCGTTTAAACATAAACACTACACTACCGAACGTATGGACAGACCCAAAGTTAGGGACGGTGGAGTTGCCTGCCTCATACATAACAGTTTCAAATATAAAAGAATTTCAAACATCAGAACAAACATTGAATGTATTACACCTCATGGATAAACACCAGTAATACTAGGGCAGGTAACATTCCTTACAATTATCTGAATAACAACCCTAATATTCTAATCCACCCCCCTAACACCCACACACACTACCCAAAAAACGGATAGCACCCTTCGACATTGGATATAGCATAGCGAAGGGGCTTACCAACATAGATATTCAAGCAAAAAACATCCTGGGCTCAGACCACCTTCCGGTGCTCCTGTACTGGAAACACTATCCCCCAGTGCAGGAGCATCGGAAGGTCTACTAATACAAAAATGTCAATTGGCAACTATAAAAACAGAAACTCTATAACATTACCACAATACCAACAGCTATAACTGGAAAGGCAAGTTGGTAATATCAAAAACAACATTCAAGCCATACGAGGCCAATTGGCTATAAAAATTACAATCAAACCAAAGACTGACGCCATACCGGAATCCATTGAAGCACTTATTAAACTGAGAAACAGGGTAAAAAGAGCATGGCACAGGCGCCCCAACGGAATTGACAGACAAATACTCAAGGACCTAAATAGAAATATAGAGAGGGAAATACGGAATCACAGGAACCAGACATGGATGGAATATGTTTCCTCTCTAAAACGCCAAAATGACTCCTTGTGGAACTTAGCAAAGAACTTTAGACAACCAGGAACACAGAAGGCAGACCTGATCGTCAATGGTGCTACAAGGAAACCGACAAAGCAGGAATTGTCGCTGATTACTTTGAGACTGTTTTCAACGAAAGACCGAATACAACAAATACACACAATTACATAACGAACACGGCGGTTGCCTTTGCCAGGCAAAAATATCCTATTCCACCTACGGTGCTGCAAGGGATTCTGTTAACACCACAAGAGTTAGAAACAAAAATCAAAAAACTACCTAACAAAAAGAGCCCAGGACCCGACACTATTGGAAACAATCTAATTAAACACTTACCAAGAAAAACTATAATGCAGCTTGTACACATAATAAACGCAATAATAACTCTGCAGCATTTCCCATTAGCATGGAAACAAGCTGACATAATAGTGTTTCCAAAACCAGGAAAATACCTTACTCTACCACAATCTTACAGACCCATATCTTTACTAAACTCACTAGAAAAAGTTGCTGAACGAATACTTTTGGACAGAATTACCCGGACAATTGACACCCTTAACAGCCTCCCAAAGGAGCAAAAACATAACACGACCCTAGCAGTAGCGAAGGTGGCTCAAGATGCCCCAATCTCCTTCAATAACCACGGAAGGTATGGCACAATGGCCTAATCTACAAATTAATGACCAAGCACAATTTTCCACTACACTTTACATCGCTCATTGTGTTAGCAACAGGGCCTTCAAAATCAAAACAGAACATGCACACTCACAAACCAAGACAATTAGAGCGGGAGTACCTCAGGGCACGGTACTATCCCCAACTCTATTCAACTTATCCATTACAGACATACCGAAAATTTACAACACTGACGTAATGATGTAAGCAGACGACACGGCTATCTACACTAGTGCCTTTTTCGCAGAAAACGCGAGGAGGGCTCTGGTGGACTATCTCAGCCTAATGACCCCCTACCACTCAGAATTCTTTGAAAACTGAATTTTTAACATTAGCCAGAAAACGAATAAACATCACAATTGAACCACCCTCAACTAGCAACAACGTAGAAATACGAAACAAAACAACAGTGAAATACCTGGGGGTGGTCCTTGACAAGGGCCTCTATGGCCACCCTTAGGTGGAAAACACCTTGCGCAAGTCGTACGGGGCTTTTGGCACCAATCATGAAACTAAATTCATACCTCAGCTCCAAAAACTGCATACATATTATCTATTCACAATCTGTAGTCCAAAGGTACAGGTAAAAC
Source organism: Ceutorhynchus assimilis (assembly GCA_917834065.1). Lineage (NCBI taxonomy): Eukaryota > Metazoa > Arthropoda > Insecta > Coleoptera > Curculionidae > Ceutorhynchus > Ceutorhynchus assimilis. Next base: position 9,232,318 of record OU892286.1, on the reverse strand, counting down.
TTATCACCTTTCAATGCTATTTGATAGGGAAATGTGATAAATTTACCTGTACCTTTGGACTACAGATTCTGAATAGGATATATTTACAAAACTTACTCTACGCTGCCCCCGCCTGGAACCATATCAGCAACTTCCAAAAACTCGTACTGCAACGATACTAAAACCGGATACTCAAGACAGCACTTTCACTTCCCATGGACACCCGAACAGTTGAAGTACATAAACTCGCGGAAATCAATACAATTCTGGAGTACTTCAACGAGGTGTCCATGAAATTCTTCGCGAAAACTATCCACGGATCTGTACTGACCAGAGACCTGGCCTCCTTCAGACACGACCCCCAAAATCCAGTAACGCATCGGCCTATACACCCCCGACTACCACTCTACTATCAGACACCCTGACCAGGATAGCAGAAAATGTGGAAACAATTTAGAGCGAAACGGTAAAATAGCGCAAGGATGTACGAAAACTAACTTCGCGCATTTCTGAGCAACCGACCCTCCGATATCAACCAACACGCATCGAAATTAAACCGGGCCAGCCTACCAAACCTTAAATGCTTTCTGATGTCCTTCAACAAGCACTACGCGACTGACAATACTTTTCACACAAACGAAAAGAAGGGTTTTTATAACTGGTTATCCCTTCAACAAATCTTGGTAACTACAGAATGACATATAAGACTATAATTTGACATAACCGCTTTTAAGTTGGAACTGGTCTATAAGGGGTCCTAAAAGCCTCAGTTAAGCCCTAGCAAAATCCTGGTTACCACTACCACCCCTGCAGATGAATAGATTTATAAGACTATTTAACTGATGAGTTGTTAAGGTAGCTTTAAGATGATGATATAAATATTATAAATAAATGACTATTCTGATTCTGAAAAAAAAAAAAACGATTTCCACCTTTTTAGGGGTTGTTTAGGGGTGACAGGCACGGCCGATTACCGGTGAGGTTGGGTGCTTTATTAAGGACCCCAATACAAACTTATATACCAAATTTCAGCTTGTCTCTAATTGGTTCATGGTTTCCTATATAAAGCTTCAGATCCACCCTGGGCTATAAGGATAAGGTACCTATAATATGGAATATGAACAGAACAGAACAGAAAAATGTGCAAATTAATATATTTCCCGATAATTCAACGAGTCTGACATCTCAAGTATCGACAACCCACACCCATTGTCTCGAACATTTTTACAAGTAAGTCATTGAGACATCCGTATTTTTGAATTTGCTCTTGCTTCTAAATTTGGCGTTGCATGTGTTACATTTATAATAAGTTAGCTTGTTCCGACTGTATTATGTCCTAATATGTGTCGTTTCAAATAGCATTTTTGTTTATATTTTGCTTCGCAAGTGTAACATTCAAAAGGATAAATATCCGAGTGTTTTAATTTGTGATTCCTCCAAGCGCCTCTTCGTTTAAATTTTGCTTTGCAAGTATTACATACGAAAGGATAAATATCCAAGTGTGTTAAAGTGTGATCCTTCAAATTGCTTCTCCGTTTAAATTTGCTTTGCATATATCACATTCGAAAGGATAAATATTTGAGTGGATTCGTTGTTGAGACATCAAATCAAGTGTCTTATATTGTGCCTCTTTAAATCGCTTTTTCGTTTAAATTTTGCTTTGCAAGTGTCACATTGAAACGGATAAATATCCAAATGGGTCAATAAATGAGTTTTCAGAGTTTTCTTGGTATTAAATTAAGCTGTGCATACGTTAAATCGAAAATCCTTGTGTGATAACATGTGAGATTTCAAATTATTTTTTCGTTTAAATTTTGCTTTGCAAGTATCACATGCGAAAGGATAAATATCCAAGTGTTTTATATTGTGACTCTTTAAATCGCTTTTTCGTTTAAATTTTGCTTTGCAAGTGTCACATTGAAACAAATAAACATCCAAATGTTTCAATGCATGTTGTTTTAAGCCTCCCTTGGATTTCAATTTAGCTTCGCATACGTTACATCGAAAATCCTTGTTACACGAGTCTGTCATTAGGTAAATCTCTAAATTATATTTTCGTTTGAATTTTACTTTGCAAGTATCACATGCGAAAGGATAAATATCCGAGTGTTTTATATTGTGACTCTTTAAATCGCTTTTTCGTTTAAATTTTGCTTTGCAAGTGTCACATTGAAACGGATAAATATCCAAATGGGTCAATAAATGAGTTTTCAGAGTTTTCTTGGTATTAAATTGAGCTGTGCATACGTTATATATATAAGTGAGCCTTCAAATTGCTTTTTTGTTTAAATCTTGCTTCACAAGTATTACATGTAAAAGGATAAATATCCGAGTGTGTTGACAAGTGAGCCTTCAAACTGCTTTTTTGTTTAAATCTTGCTTGACAAGTATTACATTTGAAAGGATAAATATCCGAGTGTGTTGATTTGTGATCGTTGAAATGGTTTTCTTGTTTAAATTTTGCTTTGCAAGTGTCACATTCAAAACGATAAATATCCGAATGTCTTATTATGTGACGCTGCAATGCACCTTTTCGTTTAAATTTTGCTTTGCAAGTGTCACATTCAAAAGGGCGAATATCCGAATGTTTTATTAAATGTTTTCTCAAATATGATTTGTTGTTAAATATAGCATTGCAAGTGTAGCATTGGTACTTTTCCTTTATCCCTTTACTTGGATCTATTAGTTCAATAGCTGATACTTCTATTTCGTCTTTGATGTCATCCTCTAGATAATCATTTTCTATCATAAACCTACAAAAAAAAGTTTTTTTAGATTTCGAAATTGGGTACATTTTGTCGGTGGGATTGAAATTAAAAAAAATTAATACACAATAATACACATCGTAATTTATTGGTACAATATTTTTTATTACTAGTAACTATCATCATAGATATTCACTTCCAAAAACTAGAAAATTTCAATGGAAATTGCATTGCAGTATAAGGCAGTATGTAACAGAAAAGTGGAGCAGAAATTCCGAACGAAATGCTCTGAATATAAAGTACATATTTGGAGTGATTGATAGGAACACACTTATGAAAAAGTTTGTCATTGGGGAAATATCCGAATATGACATCAAATGATATTTTCAAAATTCCAAATCTTCCAAATTTTAAAATATCACATATTAAACAGGATGTCCAATCGTGTGGATCAATCTGGGTCAGGTTATAGATCTCATAATGTTAATCAAAAACGTTCAGATTAACAATGGTGTCAATCACTGATCTAATGTCTGCTAATAATGTTCAACGCCTGGTAAAATCGTCTTAAACGGGCGGTTAGATGAAAAAGGGATCACAGTATCTGTGGTGGTAGATTTACGGTAACTGGAGTTATTGTGAATTATGGACAAGAAGACATCTAAGAAGAGTATAGAACCACCGTGTTCCAGTTCCGTAGTGAACTTTATAGAAAGGTGTAGAGTATTGATAAAACTTTTAAAAAGATTCAGCCTTTCAAGTGGATTATTATAACAAAGAATGATGTCATTAACATATGTATAGTGAAAAACTACATCAGAGTAAAATTCACTGGTCCTGATCTTGATGCTCTTTTCTAAATTATACATGAAAATTTCACTGAAATTTTGAAATAGTAGTCCATATCTCAGTGAAGATAATAGTTAAATAACACAGTCTAAATTTCGTTGGTAGGGGGTGCCTGTGTCACAGAGCTTAGGTACCTATACTGTACCTGATTTCAAATAGGTTGTGATAAATTTATTAAAAAATTTGGTAAATCATTATCAGATATATGCCCAAGCACGTCGATTTTTATTTTTAGTTGCACAGCAGTTCTGAACTAATTTTCACGTATACACAAAAAAGGATATTGTTGGAAATGAGAATAGATTTGTATTGTCTTTCAAAAATTTATAATTTATTTCTAGCTGTGCTAGTAGCACTCAAATTCCTAAAATGTATATAATAAGATCATAATTTTATAATAATAATAAATACAAATATCTTACGCTAGCCTCTATAAATTCTCAGTTCTAAAAGGGATTTTTGTTGGATTTCTGACAAATTTAAAATTCATTTTGACATTTCTTTTTTGCTGGTTAATTTTTACAACAATATAGAGCGCAAGTGCTTTTCAAATTAATCAAACGAAACAAAAAAAACAAATTAATAAACTATTCTTAACAGATATCATGTGACCTTCAACTCTTATTTTTTATTTCATTTTATCGGACCCTATTTCATCATCAGTACGTACAATTTAGCTTACAGAGATAATAAGGTATAATATGGAATATGAACAGAACAGAATAGAAAAATGTGCAAAATAATATATTTCCCGATAATTCAACGAGTCTAACATCTCAAGTATCGACAGCCAACACCCATTGCCTCGAACATTATTACAAGTAAGTCATTGAGATATCAGTATTTTTGAATTTGAAATGCCGTTTTAGATTACTCCTGCTTCTAAATTTGGCGTTGCATGTGTTGCATTTGATATTAGTTAACTTGTTCGGACTATGTTATGTCCTAATATGTGTTGTTTGAGATAGCGTTCTTGCTTATATTTTGCTCCGCAAGTGTAACATTCAAAAGGATAAATATTCGAGTGTATTAATTTGTGATTCCTCCAAGCGCCTCTTCGTTTAAATTTTGCTTCGCAAGTATCACATGCGAAAGGATGAATATCCGAATGTTTCAATATGTGAGACTTCAAATTGCTTTTTTGTCTAAATCTTGCTCCACAAGTATTACATGTGAAAGGATAAATATCCGAGTGTATTAACATGTGAGCCTTCAAACTGCCTTTTTGTTTAAATCTTGCTTGACAAGTATTACATTCAAAAGGATAAATATCCAGGTGTGTTGATTTGTGATCGTTGAAATCGTTTTTTTGTTTGAATTTTGCTTTACAAGTGTCACATTGAAATGGATAAATATCCAAATGAGTCAATAAATGGGTTTTTAGGGTTTTTTTGGTTTTAAATTGAGTTGCGCATACATTACATCGAAAATTCTTGTGTGTTAATATGTGATCTTTCAAATTATATTTTCGCTTAAACTTTGCTTTGCAAGTATCACATGCGAAAGGATAAATATCCGAGTGTTTTAATATGTGAGACTTCAAATTGCTTTTATGTTTAAATCTTGCTCCACAAGTATTACATGTTAAAGGATAAATATCCGAGTGTATTGACATGTGAACCTTCAAATTGCATTTTAGTTTAAATCTTGCTTGACAAGTATTACATTTAAAAGGATAAATATCTGAGTGTGTTTTTATGTGACGCTTCACCTCAGCTTTTCGTTTAAATTTTCGCTTCGCAAGTGTCACATTTAAAAGGACGAATATCCGAATGTGATATTGAATGACATTCCAAACTTCTTTTGGTTTTGAATACAGCATTGCAAGTATAGCATTGGAACTTCCTATTAACATCTGGTCCTGACGAATTTGCAACACTTGCATATTCCTTTTCCTTTATCCCTTTACTTGGATCTATTAGTTCAATAGCTGATACTTCTATTTCGTTTTTGATGTCATCCTCTACATAATCATTTTCTATCATAAACCTACAAAAAAAATTTTTTTAGATTTCGAAATTGGGTACATTTGGTCGGTGGGATTGAAATTTAAAAAAAAAAATTTAATAGCCAATACACATCGTAATTTATTGGTACAATATTTTTCATTACTCATACAAATCTGTTAGTTGCCGGTTTACTTAAATGTAGTAACCGTACAATTAGACTGTATACAGGGTGATTGATGGTCGATGGTAGGTTAGACGTTTATGGAAAACGGAATGTTGGATGTTTTTGAAAATTTGGATGCCCAAGTAATTGCTCCAGATCTATCAATCTAAAATAATTTCAACGATGCGAAGTTGCCGCTTATACCAAAAAGTAAAATGAACTTTGAAATTTTAAATGAGAAACTATTATATTATTGCATTTTTCGCTCCGCTATTACTTTCTGATCATTTTTGTATAATACTGTCCTATAACTATATCTAGTGATTTTCGACTTATTAATTAATTCCTTTATTTTTTCTTTAAAACATAGCTCTAGTTAAATTTGTATTAATACGTCCCTGAGATTCGTAGAAAATTTAAATGTTGGAGATAACTTGAGGAGGATATTACTTTTGAGCAAGAAAATTTGTTTTACATTATACCGGGTTGGTCAAAATTAGTAATTGTGCTGCCAGGTACAAAAAAGATGAAAAGTGCAATTTTTCAAATAGAACACCCTGTATATTAAAAAATATTATAAAAGACAATTAAAATCCCTTACAAATAAATGATGTATCATGTTCCTATATACCTAAATAGTAAGGTTTCGGAAATACAGGCAAGTTTCTGTTAGAATTGGATTATTTAAAAATCATGTCTTATTAAATAGCAGTAACAAGTGTGTTAACTGAACTTTTTCTCACGAATGTGACGTGCGACGATCACATGAGTAGAAAAAGGTACTTTACACACTTATTGCATTCAGCATTTCTTCCTACTATCAATAAAATATGTGTGAAAATTAAATTTAGACAAATACTTAGTGCGTGAACTAATTTACCAGAAAAATACTAAATATTGACAGTGTCGACATCTGTCATTGACATTACTTTACATACTAGTGTGTGAAGTGAAATTTAACGTCTTCGGAATAGTGCATAAAGTGAGTACTTTACGCAAGGTAGTAGAAAAATACTGTCACAACCTATTTTGTTGCAACTGGGGGTTTGGGATTTTTTTTCCGTGACCGCGTGTGAATTTTGATTAGCCCAAAAGTGTTGATTTCTCCTATCATTGAAAATACCTTCTCTAGAAAATGTAGTTTCATCGGTCCATATTATCTTTTTTTTTTTAGAAAGTTTGGATACTCATAAATGTGTATCAGAAGTATCTCTTAATATTCGAATGTGACGTTGGTTATCATCCGGTTTCAGCCGTTAGTAGGATAAACGTAGCTGCATAACATAGGTGGGGGTGCAACAAATTGGCAACAAGCTGATTTTAGCGGAAATGTTTAGTAACTGACCTCCTCTTTAACCTCCCAAAAGTCCCATTCAGTCCTAGGGGTGGAAGCTTGAAAAAAATGGCCGCCATCTTGGATTTTTTTGCTTTTTTCAAATATCTCAGTTTTTATTAGTTTTTTCAGGAAAACTCAAGAAACCTTTTTTGTGGAGAATTTAATTTTCTATAAAAAGTGTCTCTACGTTTTGTTTTGTAGCATGAAGGATAACGGAGATATAGATTTTTTTAGGATTTGATTTATAAATTTTTCACTTTTATTGCAACAAAACCCTCATGGGTGACATACCCATGAGAGTTTTGTTGAAGATCCAAAAAAGCGATCCACCAAAGTAAGTAGTATATTCGCTCCATATAAATTGCAAGTTTTTATGGGTCTATTTTGGTCATATTGATCGTGTATGGAGTAATGGAGTCATTTTGTTTGTGAAATTGTGATCCTTTTAACCTTGTAAAAATTGTTCTGGACTTCAGTCTTGGTGAGCCAACAAATCCAGTTTTATTATTGGGACTCGAATACGAATAGAAAAAAAAATATAAATTGTATTACTTATCAGCAGCACAAAAATTTGCAATCTCATTGGTCGGCCAGTTATCCACCAACCAATAGAATAATAGAACGAGATAAAAACCCAATCTGTAATCTCATTGGTCAGCCAGTTATCCGCCAACCAATAAAATAATAGAATAATAAATTTATTTTGCAAATAGTTACCAGCAAGTTTATCTGAAGATGAATGGGATTTTTGGGAAGTTAAATAAGAGGTCACTTACTAAACATTTCCACTGGAATCAGCTTGTTGCTAATTTGTTGCACCCTTGCCCCCCAGATTGACTCAGCTATGTTGAACTTTTGTGAATTTAAAGGGATGCATATTATGATCGTTAAAAAATTTTTGCACAGAATAAAAGCTCAGGCCTAAATCACCTGTTGCACTTCGGATTTTCGGATTGAAGCTTGAGAATATGAGTGAAAGTAGGCTAAAACATTCACGTCTTCATCAGGCGTTATAGGCTTGGGTAAGCTTGGTTCATTCTTGAGTTTTGAACAAAATTGTATAACGTTATTTTTTGTGCAATCGTCCGCAAAATTCAATTTGGTATGCAAATACCCAAACTAAATAATACCCGTGACCCCAGAGGTCAAGTACTTGTGCTTGATCAAAAGTTCAGCTGGAGAAGAGACATTGAGGTAAAAACGGAAAAAGCGAACATGGCCATGTGGCAGTGCCGCAAGGCGATGAGCAAGTCATGGGACCTCACACCCAAAATCGCCCTCTGGATATACACCGCTATCATAAGACCAATGGTTTGCTATGCAGCTCTTGTCTGGAGGCCCAGCACCAGACAAGTAAAAACGAGGGCCCTACTCGATAAAACGCAACGACTTGCGTGTATCGGGATCACAGACGCTATGAGAACCACCCCGACAAGAGCAATGGAGGCGGTCTTAGAAATGTAGAGGACATGACCCTTTTAACCGCCTGCAGATTAAACCCCTTAGGCTTGTGGCAGCACGGAAGCTGGGTGGGGGGACACTGCCGCATATCAGCGGAAGGGTGCAGAAATGCACCCCTGCACGATGCCCACACAGATAACAAAAAGATCCTACAGTGTCTATGAGTTAGGTGAGGCGCAGGCTCAATATACACGGACGAATCGAAAACCAGTACAGGAACAGGAGCGGTGTTTTCTCACCTGAACTAAACCTTCGCATAAGTACCTCCCTTGGTGACCACACCGCCGTCTTTCAGGCGGAATTGATGGCGATCATCCAGGGAGCCAAGATAGCCATCGATCAAGAAATCGACGGTGAACGAGTGCGATTTCTAATAGTAAATCCGTGCTGTCGGCACTTGACAGCGTTAGAACAAACTCAAAGCTGATTATGCAGTGTATAGAGGCTCGAGAAGAACTCGCACAAAAGAACACCGTTGAACTCTGCTGGGTCAAAGGGCACGATAAGAACGCAGGCAATGAAAAGGCTGACAATCTTGCCAGAGCAGTTTCAGGGAAGGCCCTAATGGGACCTCAACCGATGATCCCTCTGTCAACTAACACCGTCATTGGCGAGGTTAAAAGAATAACTCGTTCAGAGCTCGCCAAAATGTAGCGCAGTTTAGACACTTGTAAGCAGGGCAGATCAATGATCGACCTCCCTAGCAAGAAAAGAGCCGAGTATAGTGTACAGTTGTCGAGGGAAATCCTACGCCTACTGGTAGGAATTTACTCAGGACACTGTAGACTAAATAAACACCTTTACACCTTGGGTGTTGTTGAGACCCCAATGTCTAGATGCTGCGACGTTGCAGACGAAACGGTTGAGCATGTGCTTTATCAATGCCCATACTGGGGGACACCTGGCCTGATATGGCCAGTGGCCAGGTTGAGGCGCACCTCACCTGGAACTCTCCTGCAATTTATCCAACGGGTGCGTATCCGCGGGAGCCCCCCGGGGAGGAGATTGCGTCTTAACAAATGGAGGTAACACAAAGGGCCCTAAGGCGAGGCCTAGTGTCAGTGAGGTAACTCACCCTCCTTTGCAACTATCCAGATCTAGTTCATCCTTAGTATGGACAATTTAGCTTACAGAGATAATAAGGTATAATATGGAATATGAACAGAACAGAACAGAAAAATGTGCAAAATAATATATTTCCCAATAATTCAACGAGTCTGGCATCTCAAGTATCGACAGCCCACACCTATTGTCTCGAACATTATTACAAGTCATTGAGATTTCCGTATTTCTGAATTTACAAAAGTAAAACCTTCGTTTATCCATAATATGTATCGACGCTAAATCAACATCAAATTTTTTCCACTCTCAAATTTAGCAGAGAAAAAGTTATATCCAAATTTTAACTCAATTTACTTCCTGCTTCTAAATTTGGCATTGCATGTGTTGCATTTAAAATTAGTTAGCTTGTTCTGACTGCGTTATGTCTTAATAGGTGTCGTTTTAAATAGCGTTTTTGTCTATATTTTGCTTCGCAAGTGTAACATTCAAAAGGATAAATACCCGAGTGTATTAATTTGTGATTATTCCAATCGCCTTTTCGTTTAAATTTTGCTTTGCAAATATCACATACGAAAGGATAAATATCCGAGTGTGTTAATTTTTTGTGATTCTTCCAATCATTTTTTCGTTTGAATTTGGCTTTGCAAGTATCACATGCGAAAGGATGAATATCCGAGTGTTTTATATTGTGACTCGTTAACTCGCTTTTCCGTTTAAATTTTGCTTTGCAAGTGTCACATTGAAACGGATAAATATCCAAATGAGCCAATAAATGAGTTTTTAGGGTTTTTGTGTTTTTAAATTGAGCTGCGCATACGTTACATCGAAAATCCTTGTTATTCAAGTGTGTTAATATGTGACCTTTCAAATTATCTTTTCGTTTAAATTTTGCTTTGCAAGTATCACATTCGAAAGGATAAATATCCCAGTGTTTTAATATGTGAGACTTTAAATTGCTTTTTTGTTTAAATCTTGCTTCACAAGTATTACATGTAAAAGGATAAATATCCGAGTGTATCAACATGTGAGTCTTCAAACTGCTTTTTTGTTTGAATCTTGCTTGGCAAGTATTACATTTAAAAGGATAAATATCCGAGTGTGTTGATTTGTGATCGTTGAGATGGTTTTTTTGTTTAAATTTTGCTTCGCAAGTGTCACATTCAAAACGATAAATATTCGAATGTGTAATTATGTGACGTTTCAAATCAGGTTTTCGTTTGAATTTCGCTTTGCAAGTATCACATTCAAAAGGACGAATATCCGAATGTGTCATTAAATGAGATATCACCCTTGATTTGGTTTTGAATACAGCATTGCAAGTGTAACATTGGAACTTCCTAATAGCATCTGGTCCTGATGAATTTGCAACACTCGAATATTCCTTTTCCTTTATCCCTTTATTTGGATATATTAGTTCAATAGCTGATACTTCTATTTCGTTTTTGATGTCATCCTCTAGATAATCGTTTTCTATCATAAACCTACAAAAAAAGTTTTTGAAATTGGGTACACTTGGTCGGTGGAATTGAAATTAAAAAAAAAGTTAATACACAATAATACACATTGTAATTTAGTGGTACAATATTTCTCATTACTAGTAACCATCATCATAGATATTCAATATTCACTTCCAAAAACTAGAAAATTTCAACGGAAATTATATTGAAGTATATGACAGTATGTTACAGTTACTATTATTCTATTGGTCGGCGGATAACTGGCTGATCAATGGCATTACAGATTGCGTTTCTATCCGCCAGATTGCATACCTGACAGTTTATCAGAAGGTGAATAAACCAGCCCTTAGAAGAATAAAAATAAAAATCAGTTCTTACTTTTATCAGTGGTACAGAGGCAATTAAATAAACATGTAGAATGCAATACGAATCAACACTTGCAGATAGAATTCACAGTTAAGTTATAAGAAAAATGATAAAATAATGAATGCACGTCATCAAAATTTATGACGTCAATATGTCGCAATGTTGCCGCATCAACTTCATTTTACTTTGACATACCATATCGTCCATGTTTAGTAAAGTTTGTTATTTTCCCAGGTTACATTTTTATTAATAAACTAGCGGATATCCGGCGTATACTACTACGCTAAAAAAATAAGTACATTTTGTTTAATTGTTAGAAAAAGCAAATTTTTAGAGACGGGGTAGTTCTGACAAGCTGCCCACCTCTCTATCTATTACATTTGAAAGTTGACATCTGTCAATTTTTATCAACGTCAAGGCATATGACGCCTTTTTGTCATATTTCGACAGCTGACATCTGTCAGAAATTACATTTGGCAGCTGTTGAGTATTCCAAATTGTATTATCACCCGAACTTAAAGTGTATGCAAAATTTCAACACAATCCGTTGCGAAGAAATGGTTCTAAAAGATTTGTGGAACTCGCCTACGGCTCGGTCCAACAAACTGTGTGGAAAAAATCCTTTTCAAAACTTGTTGTTTAAATAACTATTCCAGTCAAGTGTGTTAATATGTGACTCTGCAATTGTTGCCTCCTTTTAAACTTCAATTTGCAAGTGTCACATTTAAAAGCATAAATATCCGAATGCGTTATTAGGTGGCTCTTCAAATCGCCTTTCCGTTTAAATTTTGCTTTGCAAGTGTCACATTCGAAAGGATAAATATCTAAGTGTGTTGATAGGTGAATCTTCACATTGCCTTTCTTTTTAAATTTTGCTTTGCAAATGTCACATTCGAAAGGATAAATATCCGAGTGGATTCGTTGATGAGACATCAAATTAGATTTTTGTTTAAATTTTGCTTTGCAAGTGTCACATTCGAAAGGATAAATATCCGAATGTGTTGATATGTGACGCTTCAAATGGGATTTTTGTTTAAATTTTGCTTTGCAAGTGTCACATTCAAAAGGACGAATATCTGTATGTGTCAATAAATGATATTTCAAATTTGATTTGGTTTTAAATACAGCATTGCAAGTGGAACAAGAGAACTTCCTAATAATTCCTGATGAATTTGCAACACTTGAATATTCCTCTCCCATCATCCCATTTTGATCTATTAGTTCAATAGCTGATTCTTCTATTTCGTTTTTTATGTCATTCTCTAGATATCCATTATCAAACATAAACCTAAAAATAAAAGTGTATCAGATTTATAATTTATTTAAAGTGGGCTACAGTGTTTAGTGAGTTTTTGCAGTTTTTGTACCTGATACCCAGGTATGTATTTTATTGGTAGATAAATATTTCAAATAACTTGGTTTTAACTACGAACATTAAGGAAAATTTAAATAAATTGAAATTCATGAAATTAAACTCTGAAAGATTTATATGGAGGCAATGTTTGTTCACATTTCGGACCACGTCGCCATCTTGAATTATCAGCTGATTCAAATCGCCTACCGATTGACTTGAAGTTTGGCACATCCACTTCTAAGTGGAATTTTATGGAAAAATCTGACACTGTGGAACACAAGCTGAAACTTTGTGTTGACATGTTCTTTATGTTTTCTTTACATTCACTAACAAAAACATAATCTATTAGAGCTGACTTTCATTTTTCAAATGTCCTGGGTTATGGCTCAGGTTTTCATGTAAACAAGTAAATTAATTACAAGGTGGTCCAATATAAGTAAATTGAACTTCTGTTTCTGTTGGGTTTTTATAAATAACTACAAATTTGGCAACCGAGGAGGGACCGTTTTGCGCATATCAATGATTACAGCTTATGACCGTGGTGATTACGTCATCATCAGTGCCCGTTTTCACCGAGAGGCCGTTTGTTTTGGCGGCGCCCATAGGTCTGACCGTAACCGTATCGTTTTCTATGTGATTGTCAAACTGAATAGCGCCGGAACGAATGAACCGCTCGTATTAGCGCCTTTTCATCCGCCCCATAATAAGTTGGAGATCTTAACCAATGCCGTTCATCCGTGGAAAATGCTCCTGTTATATTTTGCACCGCATTGCACCAAGTGTCTCTATTTTTGAAAGTATTGGTAAGCGCATACGGCTCATTTTCTTGTAATCCGAGGTCGCTGATTTCATTTTTTTTTTTTTCATCTCAAAACTATCCATTGATGTGATTTCGCAGAAACCGGCTTCTCTGTTACCATTTTCACGGCAATTTTCACGGCACATGCTTGAATTGTGTCATACCATCTTTTTGACTAAATGAGTATCTCGTACCGGTTGCCAGGTTGCCACGTTTCGTAATATTTCTGCAGATTTACCGAATAGTGAACCGTGAGAGTGGAGTGTGCGCACTAGCCCTCATCTTCCAACCACTGTCATTTTATTTCAAAAAATCACATGTCTGTAAAACCAAATTTCAGCAAATTTTAGGATTCGACAATTTGAAAAAAAAAAACTTTAAAAAAATCCTTTTTCTCCCAGAACAAACCGCATCTCTTTATCTTTTCCCGTTTTCGAGATATTTACCTGCAGAATGTGTCAGTTTTTCTAAGGACACCCTATACTTGACTGAATGCCGTTTCAAATTATCTCAAGTTCTTAATTTCGCGTTGTATATGTGTCCCTTCAAATTGTCTTTTTGTTTAAAGTTTGCTTTGCAAGTGTTACATTTAAAAGGATAAATATCAGAATGTGTTAACATATGACGCCTCAAAGTAGATTTTTGTTTGAATTTAACTTCGCTGATATTGATATGCTTACACTTTTGTTAAATGATTTACTGAATGCCATTTCAAATTATCTCAAATTGACCTTTTGTTTTGACACCATATTGCGGTGCGCGAACATAGTTGCCAAAACAAGAAAACCAAAAATTACTAGCGGGCTGTCAACTAGATATTTTATTATTTCTATTCTGCTCAATACAAGTTAAAATTGATGGTTTTTCTTTCCAAAAACATTCGTAATAGGCGGTAAATTTAAATTTTAAATGTAATTTATTCATTAACTTTGGATTTTAAAGTTGACAGAACGCTAATAAATTTTTTTTCTACTGTTGGCAACTATGTTCGCGCACCGCAATATGGCGTCCAAACAAAAGGTCAATTATAAATTTCGCGTTGTATATGTGTCTCTTCAAATTGTCTTTTCGTTTAAATTTTGACTTGTAAGTCACATTCAAATGGATAAATATCCGAGTGTATTAATCTGTGAATTTTCAAATCGGTATTCCGTTTAAATTTTGCTTTCCAAGTGTCACATTCAAAGGGATAAATATCCGAATGTGTTACTATATGATGCCTCAAATTATATTGTTTTTTGAATTTTGCTTTGCAAGTGTCACATTCGAAAAGATAAATATCCGAGTGTGTTAATTTGTGACTCTTCCAATCGCCTTTTCGTTTGAATTTTGCTTCGGAAGTATTACATGCGGAAGGATAAATCTCCAAGCGTGCTAAACTATGATTCTTTAAGTGGCCTCTCCGTTCAAATTTTTCTTTGCAAGTGTTACATTTATAGGAATAAATATAGTAATGTGTTAATTTGTGATTCTTTAATTCACTTTTAAGCCGGCTACACCAGGCCTGTCAGTTCGATCTGAACAGTCCGACTGGAGACCGGTGGCCTGAACATGTATACATATATTCCGGAAGAGACTGTTCAGGCGGCCGGAGAAAAATCAAAAATATGTTCGTTCGTCCGGCCGGCCTGACGTACAAAAAGGCAAGTCTGAACATGTGTATGGCATGGTCGATTGTAGTACCGTCGCCTATCTTATCCTGTGATCAGCAGTTCAGATAGTTCAAATCGAGAAAGTAAAGAAAGAAATGGCGTATTTGAAATTGGTAGAGAAATCGATTTTTGAAGTGAAACTTCTTAGGTGGCGTTCTGATATTTGGACGACAATGGCTCTGCGCGCTGTATTTATAATAAAATACTGCTGACGGTTGCAATCATGTGGGCGACACCTTGATATGACGGTACTTTTCCAAGCAGTACCGCTTACTCAGCATCTTTATAATATCGTGGGCTTTTACAGTGGCGTATGCTTATATTTAACATTGGAAAAAAGAATTGTTAGTATAATAATAACATAGGGTTTTATAATATAATTTACATACAAACTCAATAAATATTGAATTTTAACAAAGAAAATAGGTGTTTATCAACAAAATGATTCAGCAGATGACTAGGACCTCGACTAGGACACAGGATTGTTGTTTCACATAAAAAAATCCTCCTAAAATTTCATACAAGATTGATTAGTTACTTGCAAAAACAATAAAAATTCGTACAAACAGAAAAGAACATGATAATATTTTAACTTTTTTTTACCTGTATAGTTCTATTCCAATATCTTTGCAGAACTTCTAAAAAAAAGCACAAGAGTATGCATGCTAGCAAAAGTCAAAAAAATGACATTTCAGCCTTCTCTCAAACCAAAAATAATCCAATCACAAGAATAATTCAGGTAACATCAAAAGTGTCAATTAAAGAAAATTGACACAAGACAATGCTGCCAAATTGATCTGGAAAAAATTGAATAGATTGTTTAAAAATTAAACAATGAACAACAACTCCGTAAATTACGGTAAAACCGGGGGTAAAACTTCATAAACATTAATAATGAATAAATAAATAAATGTAAATGGGATATTTAAAATAGTAAACTTATGGGGACAAATATTTCTGAAATACTTTGTTGAGTTTTCAATTATTGCAATTCAAATACATATATGTTCAACATTACAAAAACAAATAATAATTATCAATGGTAAAGTAATTGCTGGTACGATTGTCTGGACATACAAAAAAAAATGTATCCAGTTAACTTGAGGCAATATGGAGTAAATACAAGAAAATTCACATAAAAGCCAATAGAAAAATAAATTTTAAAAAGCCATCATTAGTGAAGTACTTACTTGATAGCAACATAAAAACAATGTAGAAAGTCTTGTTATAGGAATTAGCAAAATATAAGAAAAAAAAATAATAAAAATATCACTATGCAAAGGTGTTAAAGACGAAATTGTATGTCTTGGACTATGAAATGAAACAGATACTTACGATGTTTCAGCTCCACTCCTGCTAAGGCCTGATGGTCCAGGTTGATCGTAGGCACTATTTTCAGGTACTGGAGATGAAAGATCATTGTAGCTTTCATTTTCTGATTTTGCGATGTCTTCATCATTGTCATTCCTATCACTTTCATATTTTAGATTTTCAATGAGTTCAACATCTATTGTATCAAGTTCATGTTGATCATTGTTAGAATCAGAGGAAATACTAATCGGAGATTTTATGACAGCAAACCGACGCGGTCGTTTTGCTAGTGGCTCCTCAGCTTCTTCTTCTTCAGCCTCCTGAAACTAATAATCATATTAGTTTTTGAACTTATTTTATAATAAGTCAGATGTACCTCATGGATAAAAGAGTATTGAGCAGGATCCAAGTCTTCCTTAATTTCAACTTCTTCTTTGACTATAGTCTCTGCCAAGGCGTTGATGGTTAGATTATCATCTTTGAGCCAAAACAATAAAGTTTGTTCCGATTCTAGAGAGGTATTCCGAAACTCGTAGAAGAGGTTCAACTTGTCTAAGCATCCATTACAGATTTTCTTTGGTAGTTGGTCTTCTTTGGATACCTGTTATTGAAGAAATAAAATATCGTTAGAGATGAATTTAAAATTTAACTGGATATTTTAATATATTTGGCTCGATATTTGGGTGAAAAATCAATTTGTGAAAAATTGTGAAATTATTTGATCCATTCATTTAAATATTGTCGGTTACAACATCCGGAAAGCATGGAAATTGAATATGAAGAGAAAATTAAGGAAAATTGGAGGATTAAAAATTTTGGTCCTGTGCGGGATTCGAACCTGCCGGTGCTACGCTCTAACCAACTAAGCCACCATGATCCTACAGATCTTTTTGATTTTTCGATTGGTGCTGTTAGAAGAAGTTGCGTGGTTGTCCGCTCATTGCTAAACTTCTTAATTTACATCAAAAATCCGGTTCTGGACTGAGATAGTACATTACACACATCACACATCCCTACCTCCCTTTCGAAATGGCGATTCTACCCTAACTCGATATCATGCAATCGAATCCATCTGTCAAACACTAACAGCCGTATTTATGGTCAATCGCCAGCCAGTCGCCGTATTTGGCCCAGCACACGGCGACTCGCTGGCGATTGACTATGAATACGGCTGAAAGTTTTTCGCATTTTAAGGAACTATCAGGAAAAATACGAACAGTATGGTTAATGGCTCGGTTAGCGGCATTAGCGTCAATCAAATGGAACAATCTTCCACAATCTAAAAAGGCAAATCAAAGAGTTTGTAGTAAGCATTTTATCACCAAAACGAGTGCTATTTGGAAACATGTCTTCAATCATATATAGTTTTATAATGGAAAAACTAATAGGTAAGTTAGAGGAGTCGATAATCCTGACTGGACACCAAGTTCTTGCAAATATAGGCTTTGCATAATGTCACATTGCACTCTACAGATTTACCCCTCACAAATACACATTAACACATCGCATGCCGCGTCGGGCAAGACTGCCCGACAGTGATGTTTCCATTCCTGGCCACGTCGGACATACAGGGTGACAATTTGAAAAGAAGCAATCGGGAATATCTCTTAGACAAAAAATACTACCAGGAAGATCTGAAATACGTATCGGGGGATTGGGGGGAAACCAAAATCTCCAAAATGAAGCACTTTTTGAGTCACTCCCCTATCCCCTTAGGGGGTAGCTACCCTAACATATTTTTTTCGAAAAATGATCATTCTCAAAAGGTTTTTCATCACATTTTGGTGCATGGGAGTGATGGAAGGATTTATTTATCTCAATATTATTACACATCATCACTGAAGCAAAAAAAAGGGGCTAGGGTAATGTAAACAAGCTATTGTACCAGTTATATTGTGTGAATCGAAAATATAATTGGCGCAGTCGGTAGGATGCTCAGAATGCATAAGTTTCGGGAGTTGTAACAGTCGTAATCCGTCGCGAAAATTTCAAAAGACTGAAGGAAGTTCGAAAAAGTGAATTCTTCGGAAAAGTGAAATTTGGATTATCAGTGCTGCTATTAAACGTTCCAGATACTGTCCACTTCGAATTGGTTAACTGAGTAAAAGGAATAACAAGAAACAACGTGTGATGAAAGACTACTCTTATTAGCTTTGCCTAGTAAGTACAACCTTTCTCTTTATACATTTTGTAATTGGTGTTCCATAGTTAAGATTTTTGGATTTTTGATCTTTGGTAATTTCTAATTTTTTTGATTTACTGAGAAGACTTAAATTCAGATTTTTGTTCTTTTGCAATTCCAAAAAGGTTTGCTGAAAAGACTGAAATCAACAAATAAAGAGTAACAAAGAATTTACAAACCCACAACAACTTTTAATTTTTAAGAAAAAGCAACGCATAAGACTGAATAATTAATTGTAATTTTAATTTTAAAATAGAAATAAAACTTTTTAATTTTGAATTTTTTTATTTTCAAAATAATTTCTTTTAACAATTCAAAGAAATATATATGTCAGATTCTGAAGAAGAAATCGAGAATCTTCTGTCTCAATTTAATTTAACTCATCTTTACAATTCTAATTCGAGAAGTAGCAACCAAAATCAAAGATCAACCGTAACAATGAGTGAAAATTTAAAATCAATTGTTCAACTGATAAAACCTTTCAGTGGCGAAAGCCAATATTTAGAATATTTCATAAGAAACATCAATGAATTTTATCAAACCTATTATACTGGTGAAAATGCTCAAAAAGAGTATGTGGTTACCGCCATAAAATCAAAATTAATAAAGGACGCAGGAAATTTTCTTATGGCACGTCCTGATTTACAAACATGGACCGATATAAGAGAAGCGTTGAGAATTAAGTATGGTGATCAATATTCTAGACAGAATTATAGAAGGTTCGTGGATCTTGAATAATGCGACAGTATATTTATTTGATCATAAATTTTAGGGCCGGTTCGACAATGCCAGTATAAAACTCAGTATTGTAATACCCCGAATATCTTATACCTTGATTTATCCCGAGTATATCTGACCGCCGGTTCGACAATGATTTTGCAAGAGCCGTATAGTTATTCCGAGATTATCGGAGAAATATAAAGTTAGTGGCTCGAGTCAACCATTTTTTTGACAGATGCCGGTAAAACAACAAGGGTTTAAGAAATGAGTTGTGAACTAAACACAAATTTTTTGTTTTTGTTTATATTAATTTCATTAATTTGTGTTTGCGTGGTGTTTGCAGTATAGAAGGACATCACTTATATTTTGGAATTTTGTATAATTTGTATTGATATTATGCTAATTTTAGGTATTCAATTGTAAACCCAAATATATCCTTTCAGCTCAGGTAATGAAGCCCAACCTCGACCAATAGAAAGACAGTATAACTTTATTCGGAGTATATACGGTCGAGGACGGCCGGATAACTTATACCCTAATTTATTCTCCGAATATCGTTATACGGCAATTGTAGAACCCAATAATGAATTCTTATTCTAGGTATAGCCTATACTAGGGATATACCTGTATTGTCGAACCGGCCCTTAATAGCGAAAACTAAATTTTCACAGGACGTAATTATTTGGCAATATTAATTTTTAATGACAACAGAACAGCCTTTTTCCCATAATCCCATTCCTACACCAACCGACAGCTCAACAACCCTAGCGCCATCTAACATAAAAGTAATAAACTTAAATACAGAATTGTACAGTTTACAATACTCCCCCGCAATTCTGTCATACATCACATCCTTAACCTATAAAATTCAAAGAGTCAAAGCAGCTGTTATTAAAATCAAAAATGTAAACATAAAACAGCTGATGATGAAAAAACAAAAACGAAAGTATACATTAACATAACTCAAAAATAAATAACTACTTCCACATCATTAAACTTTTGAACAGAAAATCAGCAGGATTATTTCAGTATTTCTACAATGTTCAAACAGGTTTTGAAATACTTGAATTTTGGATTTGACAATGCTTTAGTCAAAATATCTGCCTGCTGATGTTCAGTTGAAACATAATTTAAAATAATCTTTTCCTGTTCAACACATTCCCTTAAAAAATGGTGTCTAATATCAATGTGTTTGGTTCTCTTTGTTTCCATTGTTGACGCCATTTTTAGACAGGATTGGTTGTCCTCGAATACATTTATTGGAAATAAATCAATGCACAGAATTTCCGTTAACAATTGCCCTATAAAAAGACACTCACTTACACATGAAGATAAAGATAGGTATTCCGATTCTGCACTCGATAGAGCTACAACATTTTGTTTGCGTGTTTTCCATTCAATGATATTGTTATTGATTTTAATTAGAAATCCAGTAATACTTTTTCTATCTAAACTATTGTTTGCAAAATCAGAATCCGCATAAGCCAAAATATTAATATGTGCAGTGTCACTTCTAATAAACTTTAAACCAAAATTCTGTGTTTTATACAGATACCTCAATATATTTTTTAAATATTTCCAGTGTTCAATAGTATAAAAATTTTGAAACTGACTAAAATAATTAATGCAATTACGTGTACCAAGCATTACATACATTAATGAGCCAATCAGTTCTCTATAAGGTAGATTTTTGTCACAAATAGGTAATTTATCATTGAAATCATTTGAAATTTTGGCTGCATGTCATGAGGTTTACAATTTACCATATCAAATTTTTGCAAAATATTTTTGATTAAATTAGTCTGATTAATATAAATTGTATCATCAAATTTCAAAATCTCTAAACCGAGAAAACTTATAGTGTCATTTTTAAATTCAGTCATTTTAAATCTCTGTGATAAAGAATTTTTAATAAAATTTATATGTTCTTGACATTTAGAGAACAAAATTATGTCATCTACATGTATTAAAAGATATGTACTATCAGTGAAATATAGACAGGGATCCTTCTTGGATCGCTGAAAACCCAGATTAATCAAGCTATCATTAAATAATGAATTCCAGCACTTTGGTGACTGTCATAGACCGTACAGTGCTTTTTGTAACTGACAAACTAAATTTGAATTTTTGACTTCAAGTCCTTCTGGAGGATACATATAAACAGGGTCTTTCAGCGGTCCATTAAGGAATACAGATTTAACATCTAACTGACATACCTGTAAGTCGAATTCTACATACAAACACAAAAGCAACCTGATACTAGACATTCTTGCTACAGGAGCATACACATCATCACTAATTACACTCTGTTTGAAACCTCTTGCCACTAATCGAGCTTTCTTTTTCACTTGTCCTTCAACAACTTTTTTACTAAAAACCCATCTCGAGTCAATTATTTCTGCACTTCTTGGTGGTACCACTAACTTCCATGTTTCGTTTTCTTCAAAAGCACTTAATTCTTCTCTTATAGCATCCTTCCATCCATAATCTTGCACAACTACTCCGGAAAAAGACTTTGGCACATCTGCAAATAAATCTCTTGCCAAAAGTGCTGCGAAGAAATTCATATCATCTTCAAGTTCATATTCTTGCAGGTACTTTGGTGGATTTATTTTTCTTGTACTTCTTCTTGCTTGTCTCTGTTCCATGTTGTTCTGTCTTTCGATTTCTTTATATTTTTCTTTGCCTTGTTCATTTTCTTGTCTTTTTTCGGGTAAATTCTTGTCATCTTCGGGTTTATTTTCGTCACTTTCAGTTGTTATGGGTTTTATTCGGTTGTCTAATTCCCTCTTCTGTTCCTCAAAAATTATATTCCTTCCATGTACTACTATCTTCCCTTCTTTTTCATTCCACAACCGATACCCATTGTTTGCATAACCAACCATAATCATTTTTTCTGATCTCGGATCTAACTTTGACTTTCTCATCTCCTTCGGTATTAAATTGTATGCATTACATCCAAATAATTTTATTTTCTCCATGTTAGGTTTTTCGTTGTTCCATATTTCTGCTGGGGTTTTATGATTTTCTAATGCTCTCGTTTCTATTCGGTTTAATAAATATACACTTGCTCTCACTGCTTCGCCCCACATTTCTTTTCCCATTTCTGCGTCAAATATATGATTTTTCCATAATGGTACGATTGAACCGTTCTGCAGTTCCATTCTGTTCTGGATTGTATGCCACAGTATATTATATTTTTATTCCATTGTGATTACAAAATGATTTAAAGTCTCTTGAAACGTACTCTCCCCCGTTATCGCATCTCAGTTTTTCAATTTTTGTTCCAAATTTTGCTTCCACCATTGCCACATAACTTTTAAATTTTTCCAAAGCTTCGCTTTTGTTGCTCAACAGATAAGTGACACAAAAATGTGAAAAATGGTCAATGAATGTTATGAAATATGACTTTCCATCATGCGTAGTTGGTTTTATTGGTCCACAAATATCTGTCGACACTGTTTCTAATATTCTTTTGGCTTTTCTTTCTTGGGGTAGGTCTTCGTAAGGTATTTTTGTTTGTTTTGTTTTCACACACACCTCACATAGAAATGGAGCTGGAAACTTTGAGGAATGCCCCATTTTTCTATGTTGTAGCATTTTTTCCTCTTCAGTTGTCAAATTGGCATACATATTTTTCTTTAAATTGAAATTAACAAAGTAGAGTTTTCCTTTTAATTCTCCCTCAACCACACATACTTCATTTTTTGTAATGCATACTTTTCCATTGCTAAATTTCACTTCCAGCCCATTTTCCTCTAATTTCCTCACTGATAACAAATTGTAGAGTAGATTTTCACAAACCCAGACATCCCAAATTTTAACAGCCTTTCCATGTTCTGTTTCTAGCTCAAGATTTCCTTGTTTTGTTGCTGTTATTGTATGTCCTTGTTTGGCTACATTTATTTTCTGTTCAATCGTTTTACATTCTTCTAAAAACATAGATAAATCTTCTCTAATTAAATGATTTGTTGCTCCATTGTCGATTACAAAACTTATGTTGCCTTGATTTGATACCGATAATGAAGTTTCGGTGGACAAAAATGAAATTTGTTCATCTTCTAGTTCTTCTGGAGTTTCTTGGGTATTTTGAGCATTATTTCGTTCACTGAAGCCACCTCTAAAACTACCTCTAAAACCACCACGATGAGCACCTCTTCTGTATTGATTCATGGAACAATCTGCTCTTCTATGACCAATTTTATTACATAAATAGCACCGAAATGGAAAGTTTTCACCACTACTATTTCCTGTACTTGTTGAATGGGGTGTTGCTACATTATTTCCACCACGACTTTGGCTGAAATTGCCTCTATACGTTCCACTAGGCCTTCTCCAATTTCCTCTTCCCCTTTGATTTCTTGACATAAATGCCATATTTGGATTGTCCTCTTCTTTTAACTTTGTTTGTCTCGATTCTTCCATGAGCAATTTGTTCTTTACAAAATCAATATCGACTGCATTTTGGTTTTGACAAAACTTAATGTCGATTGCTGTTGTAACATTTTGGAAAGATACCGGCATTGTTGACAATAATTGGAGGATTAATTCACTTTCGTCGATTTTTCCACCTGCTGCCTTCAACTCACATATTGTGTTGTCAAATTCTGTGAGAAATTTACTCAGTGGCGTTCCTTCTCCATATTTAAAGCCTCTAAGCTTCTTTTGAAGCATTACCTGCGTGGAAATGCCCTTTTTTGCATATGTATTTTCCAGACTTGCCATAATTTCAGCTGCTGTGTTTTTTGTTTTGACAGATTCCAGAATATTATCGAATGTAATACCACAAGAGGTTTCAGGATTACCGGATAATACTTTTACCTGTCACGAAACGCGTTACGCAGCAACACCACGACTCCGAAGGAGGAGTGGTGTTGCTGGTAACGCGTTGAGTGTCAGGTAAATGTATTAGGTAATCCTGAAACATCGAGTGATATTCAAAAGGTTATACAACGAACTAAACTTTAATACTTTAAAATTTGAACAAAATTCTATAATAGGATTTGCTATAAATGCCACCAAGCGCGATAATCCCAAAAGGCTTATCACTTATTAAGCCTCTCGTGTCATATAGAAATAATGTACAGTGAGTTGTATAATCTGATAAACACTGAATTATCAATGCCCTGGCCTTTACATCACATTTTTTCCATTTTCTCAACTTCTCAGCATCAGTAGGATCAGGCTGTGGCTCTGTTAAAACCGACAAAACTTCCTGCTGCTCCAGCAGTAACTTGATCCTAAAATTCTAGTTTGAATAGGCCTCTCCATCAAATGGTTTAACACAAAAATTCAGGTTGAGATTCCTTTCCGCCATTTTTCCTTGTTCCGTCCTGTGTATTTTTCCTGCTTTGGCCCAAAACTTCACTTTCTAACCTCACAAACTTTTTCCTGCAATTTCCACAGTAATTCACTATTTTTCCGGTTATTCTGGGTCCATAACCTATAGAAGGTTCGTAGATCTTGAATAATGCGACAGTATATTTATTTGATCATAACTTTTAATAGCGAAAATTAAATTTTCACAGGACGTAATTATTTGGCAATATTAATTTTTAATGACAACAACAGAACAGCCTTTTTCCCATAATCACATTCCTACACCAACCGACAGCTCAACAACCCTAGCGCCATCTAACATAAAAGTAATAAACTTAAATACAGAATTGTACAGTTTACAAGAAGAATTTGCTACAAGAGCTTATGTATACTACTAAAATTAATAAAGAAACTATTATTGAGTATTTGGATAAACTAAAAGGTTTAGTTCAAAGAATTACATCTAAAATCATGTGCGACCCGAATTTAACGGTAGTTGCAAATGTCTTGATTGAACAAAACGAAATTATTGCTATTCAAAATCTAGTCACTAATTCGCCAACCGAATTAAGAACAATTTTAATGGTTCAAAATCCACAAACGTTGGATGCAGCTAACAAATTTGTGTTAAATTATCAACTAGCTGAAAACCACACGAAATTTAGTAGAGGACTTACTCATTATACTAATCAAAATCAAAATTTTTCAAATTTCAAAAATAAAAATACGCAATTTCGTTCACAACAAACCTATACTCAACAAAAACCTCAATATACACAAAAAACATCGTATGTACCACAGAAACCACAGTTTCCATCCCAACCTTTTAATATACAACCTAAAAAGGACTATGTACCAACAAAATTTCCTACTAGTTCAGGAACTTTTGGCAAAAACTACAATAATGCCTTTCGAAAAAACACTAATCAACAATTTTCGAAACCCACACCTATGTCCGGTGTTTCAGTGCAACCAAAAGCACAAAATCAACATCAATACCTCTCCAAATATACAATCGAAGAAATTAATAATATCTTTGAAATCGAATTGCCTGATCCTGACGAAAATTTCGAAAATGACGAATGTTCTGAAAATCAAAACTATTATGAAGAGACAAATTTTGAAGAAAATCAAGTCGCAACTGAAGACGAAAATTTTCAGTTACAAGCCTTGGATGCAATGAGTCAGCATTAACTTTAAATGCTTATCAAATCAACCAACTGCCTTTTATTCAAATAGACTATCCACCGTGTAAATTATTAATTGACACAGAAAGTCATGCCTCTTCAATAAGACCCTCAATAGCAGAAGAATATTTTTCAAATTCTATAATTAATTCAAGAAACAAGCTAACCACTTGCATGGGTACAAGAAAAACGTATGGAAAAATCAATATCCCAATTTTACAAGAATATAATATTCAAAACAACATTGAAATGATAATGTACAATTTCCATGACTATTTTGATGGAATTATTGGAATCAAAGCATTACAAGAAAATAATTTAAATATAGATTTTTCTAATAATAAAACAACAATTCCGTTTCAATATAGAACAAATTTCGAAAATCAAAATTTTGAGATTCCAAGCAACTCAATTCAAGTATGTTATTTCAATACAAATATAGCTGATGACATTGAAATACTTACACCACCGATAAAAAATTAAACGTATTATATACCTTCAACAATAGCTACAGTTATAAACGAGACAGTAGCTCTAGAAGTACCTAATTTAATGAATAAGCCTATTATTGTCCCATATAACATAAACAACTTAGCGGAAATAAGTTTACCTTACGCAGACGAACAGTTTGAGATATTTAATATAGAGCAAATGACTTTATTAGAAAATGCTGAATATGCAAATGACCTCATTAAGTCGTTGCGTATTAATCATTTAAACTCAGAGGAATTTGATGCTTCAAAACACGTAATTAAATCTTTTCCTAAAATTTTCCACAAGCCAAATGAAAAATTGACATTTACCAATCAAGTCAAACATGAGATTAAAACACCAGATGAAATACCAGTGCACACGAAAACGTATAGAGACCCACATGTGCATAAACAAGAAGTAAATTCTCAAGTAAATAAAATATTAGAAGATAACATAATCAGACCATCCTGTAGCCCTTGGTCATCCCCTGTGTGGATAGTACTTAAAAAAGAAGATGCCGCAGGCATACAAAAATGGAGAATGGTCGTTGATTATCGAAAGATAAACGAAAAAACTATTGATGATAGATATCCATTACCTAATATTACGGATATATTAGACCGACTTGGTCGTAGTAATTATTTTACGACACTAGATCTAGCCTCTGACTTTCATCAAGTCGAGATACATGAAAATTTGATACCCAAAACAGCATTTAATGTTGAAAATGGTCATTACGAATTTAACAGAATGCCCTTTGGTTTGAAAAACGCCCCCGCGACATTCCAGAGAGTGATGGATAATGTATTACTAGGATTACAGAATAGAATATGTCTAGTATACATGGATGATATAATAATTTTTTCCACTTCACTTCATGAACACGTGAAAAATCTAAAGAAAGTATTTGAGAGACTCGAGAAGTTTAATTTAAAAATACAATTAGACAAATCAGAATTCTTACACAAGACAGTCGAATTCTTAGGAGACGTAATTACACCAAATGGAATAAAACCGAATCCAAAGAACATAATGGCAATAAAAAAATTCCCAATACCAAAGACGGTGAAGGAAATAAAATCATTTTTAGGATTAGTAGGTTATTACCGAAAATTCATAAAGAATTTTGCCAAATTGACCAAACCAATGACATCTTGTTTGAAAAAAGACAAAAAAATAATACACAATGCAGAATTTCTAAATAGCTTTGAAACTTGTAAAAATGTATTAATAAATGACCCAATACTACAACATCCTGACTTTAAGAAAACTTTCTTATTGACAACCGATGTATCAAACTATGCAATTGGAGCCGTTTTATCTCAAGGTCCTGTCGGAGCTGATCTTCCCATTGCATACGCATCAAGAACTTTGAACCCAGCTGAATGTAATTATTCGACGATTGAAAAAGAACTTTTAGCAATCGTATGGGCAACAAAATATTTTCGACCTTATCTTTTTGGTAGAAAATTCACAATCTTGTCAGATCACAACCTTCTACAATGGCTATTTAATGTTAAAGAACCAAGTTCTAAACTAGTCAGATGGCGACTAAAACTATCTGAATTTGATTATGAAATCAAATACAAAAAAGGAACATTAATCATGAATGCAGACGCACTATCAAGAATTCCTGCAATACAACTTCATGCCATTCAAAAATCAGATCCAGATGCCAGATTAACATCTTCAGATGAAGAATTTCATAAAAAATTAGGATTAATGCTGAAAGATACACCATTATGTAATGATGAAATCATAGCAAAATACTTTACAGATTCTAAAGTATATCTATCCAAACAAAGCGAGATAGCTAAAGAAAAAGAGATAACAGTGTCTGAATCATCTCAATCAACAAAGACAGCATCAGAAAAAGAACCTGAAGAAGAGCCTAAGAAAGTGAAACCCAAAATAAAGATATTATCACAACTAATAATACCTCCAAGAAAAGAGAAAAAAGAAATTCCCATAGAAATAGGAGAATCTTCGAAAACTCAAAAAAGTAACAGACAAATAACACCAACTAATCGTTCTTCAACAATTTCAGCCTTGTCTGAAAATGACCAAACAATACATACGTCTATGGAAAATCCAATATTAGGAGCTCCATATACTAATGCCCGTATTACATCCGTGTATTTTTCCGTGTATTTATTCATGTAGTTCAGGGTGACAACCGAAAAACTTCAAACGCAACATAAATCAGCATTATGAGAAACAAAATAATGTTGGCACCCTGAACTACATGAATAAATACACGCAAAAATACACAGATGTAATACGTGCATAAGAAACATGTAAATGTATTTGGAAATCAAATTGTATTTCGATATTCCAATAATAACACAATTAGAAAAGAGATAATCAAACTATTTGGTAATAAAAAGAGAATAATATTCTTCTTACCGAATAATCCAACAACATCACAAATTACTAATTTAGTAAAGGAATACATGCCACCTGGTATTTATTGCCTTCATTTCCTAAATAAATCTTTAGAACCTATTGTGATACGAGCATTACAAGAATCGTTTAATTCGAATTCATTTACTTTGTACATCTCGAACTCTTTATTAGAAGACATCACAGAAGTTGATCTTCAACAAGAGAAAATTCAGCAATATCATGAGACTAAAACCTCTCATAGAGGAATCACTGAAAATATTGCAGCCTTAAAGAAAATATTCTATTGGCCCAATATCGAGAAAGACGTACAGAATTATGTCAAAGTATGCGAGATATGCAATAAAACCAATAGTCGGAGAGCCAGCGCCAAAAAAGTGCAAGAGTTTCATGAAAGCTGAAAATGTAATATAAGCTTGTATTTGTGCTGTATATAACTATACTCGAGTCAGCAAGTGAGGTAGCGGGACAAGCTACGCCCACGCACCTTTGAATGTGTAAAAAAATAATCGCGATGAAAGAGTTTCATGACAGCTGAAAATCTCTCAATCGATTGTTTATTTGATAAAAAACATGACGCACATGGTCAGATAGCATTATGTTAGGACAACTAGAGTCAGCATGCCTATACAGGGTGGTCCATTTAACTTGAGACAGTCTAATATCTCGAAAACGGTGCGTTTTTGAAAAAAAAAGTTCAAATAAAAGTTACATGGTATCATGTGGGAAACAAAATGGCGGTACTGATTTTTGACTTTGACAACGTTTTCAAGGTTATTTCAAGGTCAACTCTTTTTTTTCAATGGAAATATATTTTTTTATTACAGAATCTTATTCTACAGAAAAAAACAAGTAACTTTTACTTGAAGCATTTTTTGATCCGGTTTCAATTTAAGCTGATAAAAAAGAACGAATAATTTTTTTGTTTTCTCCTCACAAAATCGAACAGTAGAGAAAGGTTACCAAAAATACCTCAAAAACTATAATAATTGATCAAAATGTCGATCGCCAACTTCAACACACTTGTCAATTCACTTTAAAAATCAAACACGCAGTTCATCAAGAGGTTCCCACAACACCGGATAATATGATGGAACATATAAGAAATGCTTAGAGCTGTCAGTAAAGAAACTGTAATTTGGTGCCATGAAAGCTTTTTACAGCGAATTAACAAGTGGGTTGAAGTTGGCTATCGTCAATTTGATCAATTGTTATATTTTTTGAGGTATTTTTGGTAACCTTTCTCTACTTTTCGATTTTGTGAGGAGGAAAAAAAAATTATTCGTTCTTTTTTATCAGGTTAAATTGAAACCGGATCGAAAAATGCTTCAAGTAAAAGTTACTTGTTTTTTTCTGTAGAATAAGATTCTGTAATAAAAAAATATATTTCCATTGAAAAAAAAGAGTTGACCTTGAAATAACCTTGAAAACGTTGTCAAAGTCAAAAATCAGTACCGCCATTTTGTTTCCCACATGATACCATGTAACTTTTATTTGAACTTTTTTTTTCAAAAACGCACCGTTTTCGAGATATTAGACTGTCTCAAGTTAAATGGACCACCCTGTATAGGCATGCTGACTCTAGTTGTCCTAACATAATGCTATCTGACCATGTGCGTCATGTTTTTTATCAAATAAAGAATGGATTGAGAGATTTTCAGCTGTCATGAAACTCTTTCATCGCGATTAGTTTTTTACACATTCAAAGGTGCGTGGGCGTAGCTTGTCCCGCTACCTCGCTTGCTGACTCGAGTATAGTTATATACATCACAAATACAAGCTTATATTACATTTTCAGCTTTCATGAAACTCTTGCACTTTTTTGGCGCTGGCTCTCGGACTACAAGTATGAACGTCAACCATACAAAATCATATTCAAACCAACTCTCATTGGTATGAAACCTTTTGAACATATTTATATTGACACGTATATAATCAATAACCAGAAATTTCTGACCATTATCGATAGCTTTTCAAAATTTGGTCAAGCCTCTCCTGTAAATACAAAAACAGCTGTTGAGATATCATCACAGTTATTGAAATATTTTAGTGATCATGGAATACCCCAAAAAATCACATCAGATAATGGAGCAGAGTTCAAAAATGCTATAATGACAGATCTTTGTACATTATACAAAATTGAGTTTCACTACACAACTCCAAGAAACCCGAACTCGAATAGTCCAATCGAACGTTTCCATTCGACACTACGTGAAAGTATAACGAGTTTAAAACTCCAAAACCCAAATAAGAGTATTATCGATCTAATGACAATCGCTATATTGAATTATAACAACAGTACTCATAGTACAATGAATCACACCCCTTTTCAAGTGATTAAAGGAGATTTGAATTATGCCATAGCGATTGAACAAACGGAAAATAAACTAACAACTGACTATATAACAAGTTTGGCAGAATCCCTTGCAAATTTGAATAAAGAAATTCAAGAAAAGTTATTAGCGAATCAAACAAAGTCTTTAGAATCACGTAATAAAAATCGTGAACCTGAACCAGAATTACAAGATCCAATCTTTGTAAAACAATTTAATAGAGACAAGATAAGTCCGCGTTATGATAGCAAAACACAGAATCGCTTTGCTAAACAAAATGTTAAACGACAATAATTTATTTCAGGTACTCCGAGATGAATCCATTAGTATTCCTAACTCTCGTTGGAGTCACCCAAGCGTATACATTGATGACGGTAGAAAATCCTATTTTACCAATCTCTTTAGGAACTACTTACGTAACAACTCAACATAACACGGCCTATTATCACATAAACACGACAATTATCATACAAAGTATCCATAAACTGGAAATTACCTTAATGAAATTATCTGACACTCTTAACAAAACAACATGGTCAAACCAATTTGTTGCACTGTTTCAAACAAATATTGAAAACAGTAATTCTCAAATTAAGATTATGAAACAAGTAATCAGAACCTATCAAGACCGGAAACGTAATAAAAGAGGTCTATTAAATTTCATGGGCACAGCACAAAAATGGCTCTACGGAACCCTAGATGCTGAAGATGGCGCAAGATATGATTCTTATATCCAGACGCTGAATGATAATCAAGAGACTCTCAATTAAGATCTAAAAACACAAGCTCAAGTATTGAAACAAGTTACAAAAACATTTCACGATCAATTTTTAACTATTGAATCTAACCAAAAGGTTATCACAGGAAAATTACAAAATATTTCCTTGGAAAACCAAAATTTCCACTCAATGTTAATTTTCAATCTAATATTGAACAATATCAATATTCAAAGTAATAAAATAAGGAATCTTATTGATCATGTGCAATTAGCAATAAATTTTGCACAATTGGGAATAATGCATTATACTATTTTACAGCATAATGAATTAAATCAAATATTAACGAATATACCCAAAAGTCAGCAAATACCTTTTGATAATAAAATCAAGTATTACGAGACAATGAAAACTCAAGTAAAAATCCAAAATGAGTTAATTATATTTGTTATACACACACCAATGATTGATCCCAAGCCCTTTATATTGTATAAAATCTATCCAATTCCTATCCAAGAACTTACCATTAGGAATAAGTACCCTTACCTATTACTTACTACGGACATTTACTACAATACGTTATGGGAATGCCCGAAAGTCGAAAGTGGTGAATTCTCACCGTCTTTTCGTAGAGCTAATAAATTATGTGGACTGCATACTGTATTTTTAAATGTATTTTATTTTGAACAAGAAACAAATAATAATTCTGAACAGAAAAAATGAAGCGTCTTACTAAAAAGGTTACAATGAGAGAGAGAGATGAACGGTGGTACGGTGGTGTTTTCTTCGCGCCTGTCTATTCCGCGATGCCAGCACACAAGGTCTACGGCCAGCCTCGATACACGTTGTTTCGACGTTGCACGATTGAGCTGTTTTTGCTTAGAGGCTTCACCATACCGCCCGCCTTGAAAAACTAAAGTTTCTTCAAAAAACAACTCAAAAAAAAACGGCACGAACACAAAAAATAAATCATTGTTCTATGGGTAAACAACAAATGTTATTCAACGAACGGCGTATTACTCCGCTGGTAGTCTTAATGTCCACGACACGAACAATTTTGTCACTACCGGGGTAAAGTTTTATTATTCTTCCCAATTTCCAGTTCAGGGTAGCAAGATTCTCACATTTGACCAACACAAGTGAACCAATCTTGATTTGGTTTTGAGACTGCTGTTTCCATTTCGAACGCATCTGTAGTTCACAGATGTATTCCTTCTGCCACCTCTTCCAAAAGTGCTGAATTACAGATTGTAGCTGTTGATATAAATCCAATCGATTCTGTGGAATGTCGATGACAGGATATTCTGGTACTGCGGTTAAGCTCCGACCAATTAAAAAGTGTGCCGGTGTCAACGCTGTCATATCTTCAGGATCACTGGATAAAGGGGATAAAGGACGGCTATTCAGGATAGCTTCAATTTGACACAATATGGTACTGAGCTGTTCATAGGTATAAGCTGTCTCAGACAAAACTCTCTTCAAATGATGCTTGACACTCTTAATACCTGTTTCCCAAAGGCCCCCAAAAGTTGGGGATCTGGCAGGAATGAAATGCCATACAATTCTATCATTTGCCAAATTTTCTGCTATATACTGCGAGTTGGTCTGCAAAAACTGGTGAATTCCAGAGAGTTCATTATTTGTTCCCAAAAAGTCGGAACCATTATCACTATACACATTCGTAGGTTTACCGCGTCTACTCACAAATCTCTTGAAAGCTATCAAAAAATCATCCGAGAGTTGTAACCAGCTCTAAATGTATAGCTTTAGTGACCATACAAATAAATAGACAGATATACGCCTTAGTTATCTTGGCTCCTCTAAATTTTCGATCCTTTATGAAAAAAGGACCCCCATAATCAATACCAACGTTTAAAAATGGAAAATAGGTATTAACTCTAACACCGGGAAGGTCGCCCATTAGGTAAGACGTATTATTAGTGGGCTTGGTCTTAAAGCAAATTACACATTTTTTACATATCTTTTTCCACAGGTTGCGACCAGCAATTGGCCAATATTTCTCCCTTAAGGAACACAATAGTAACTGGCTACCACAATGCATTAATCGCTTATGTTCTTGTCTTGCAATTAGTTCTGTCAAAATATGAGACTTTGGTAGTAATATAGGATGTTTTTTGTCAAAGTTATAAGATGAATTCCTCAACCTTCCACCTACCCTAATGAGATTATTTTTCATAAATGGATTTAATCCTAAAATGGTGCTTTTCTTATTCAGAGGCAAGTCATTTTGTAAACAATTATATTCCCTAGCAAAATAGCGCCTCTGAACTTCTGAAATCAAAAAATTCATAGAATGCTCTAGTTCCTCCACACTCAAAGGTTCAGGCTCAACCTCATTTTCATCACAAGCAATAAGTGGTAAATTTTTGTTTCTAATATTTTTAGCAAATCGAAACATAAAAGCGAGAATTCTTTGAATCTTTTGAATTCTAGAATAATTAGTCAAAAGTTGGGTTATTACAGAATTATCTTCCACACTGAGAGTGGTTATAGACCTTTCCTCTGGAATTTCCAGTTCTGCTGGAATCACATTTTGCACATTCCAGGCTTCTTGCGGAAGCGTTAAAAAATCTGGTCCATTCCACCATAAGTTGTTAGACCTTAATAATTCCGGGGTAGTACCTCTTGACAATAGATCTGCTGGATTCTTGCTCGATTCCACATGATACCAATCCTTTGAATTTGTGAGCGTTTGAATCTCGCTTACTCTATTGCCTACGAAGGTTTTCCATCTGGAGGCTTCGCCACGTATCCAACATAAAGTGATCATCGAATCGGTCCAGAATATTTTATTATTAAAATTAATTTCTAAAGCCTCGCAAGTTTTATGGGCAAGATTAGCAAGCAATGTACTCGCACACAGCTCTAGGCGTGGTAAGTTTAGTTTTTGTTTAACTGGTGCCACGCGTGACTTGGCACATAATAATTTACTCGAGATCACTCCAGATGAAAGAACACAACGGATGTATAAGCATGCGCCATAGGCCTTTTCACTACTATCTGAGAAACCGTGTAATTCTATACAAACATAATCTGATGTGCAAACGTGTCTGGGGATTTCAAATTGATTTATAATAGGTAGTTGTTTCAAAAAATTATACCACTTGATATTTAGTTCTGTGGGTATCTGTTCGTCCCAGTCAGTTTTTAATCTCCAAAGATCTTGAATTATAAGTTTAGACACAATTATTATTGGCCCAAGCAATCCTAAGGGATCAAATATTTGACAAATATTTGACAAAATAAGTCTCTTGGTTGCCACCTCCTTTTCTGTGATATTATTTATTACATATTGCATCAAATCTTTGTGAGAATTCCAATAGACACCAAGAGTCTTATTTTGTTCGTCTTCACCAATATGTAAAATACTAAAATCTTGACCTTCATTAACTTCAAACTGCCTTAAAATCTTTCCATTGTTACAGAGCCACTTTCTCAGTTCAAAGCCTGCAGTTAATAAAATTTGCGTAATTTCCTTTTGGACTAAAATTAGTTCTTCTGCGCTGTCTGAACCTGACAATAAATCGTCCATATAGAAATCATTGGAAATAACCTTGCTAGCAAGCGGTGAACGATTTTTATTTTGGTTAGCAAGTTCCATTAGACATCTAACTGCCAGATATGGCGCAGACGCAGTACCAAAAGTAACTGTTTGCAATTCATAACAATTCAATTTATCGGTCGGCTCCTGTCTCCAGAATATTCTAAGATACTTCGTGTGGTCTTCGTGCATTTTCACTTGGCGGTACATCTTGGATACGTCTGCCGTCATTACCCATTTATATTTGCGGAACCTAAGTAAAATTGAAAAGACATCCTGTTGCAGGGTAGGTCCACAGTATTGTACATCATTAAGTGAAAGACCGGAAGATGACTTTGCCGATGCATCGAAAACCACTCTACACCTTGTAGTCAATGAAGAAGATTTTATCACCGCATGGTGCGGCAAAAAATAGCCATCATCTGCTATATTTTCTAGATTAATCTCCCTCATATGACCCAAAGTTTTATATTCTTGAATTATTGTAGAATATTCCTTTTTCAAGCCTTTGTCTTTATTTAATCTTTTTTCCAAAAAATTAAATCTTTTTCGGGTGTTCTCTCTAGTCTTTCCTAAATCTTTTAGAATTTCCTTAAACGGCATCTTGACAATAAACCTACCTGTGGCATCCCTCTGTGTATTTATGGAGAAATGCTCTTCACAGTACCTTTCGGCTTCTGAAAGCAAAATCTTTTTAGGTTGTACTTCTTCAATCTCCCAAAATTTAACAATTTGTTTTTCTAAAGATGATCCTTGATTAATATTTAAATTTGAAACCGAATAATTAGCCTGTGAGTGTGATTTTATATTTAAATTTCCCGCTATAATCCAGCCAAACTTGCTGCTTTGGATCACAGGTAAATTCTTGCCGAGTGATTTTTGATCTGTGCCTATGATTTTCCAGAAAATACTAGAGCCCAGCAACATGTCTATGTCACTCTGTATATTGAATTTAGGGTCTGCCATATTTTGCAACTCAGCAATATTTAAAATAGATTTATCAAAAGATACGAGTGGCAGCCTATCCGTGATTTGTGGTAACACTAGACAGTTTATATTCATTACAAAATCAGTGTGGCATGAGCCAATAGAAACACTAACTTGCTTGCTTATGTTTGACAGTGCCAACCCAACACCCTTGACAACGTGATCCACTTTGGTTGGACTTAAATTCAGTTTTTTTACCATTGCCTGTGAAATGAAATTACTCTGGGAGCCACTGTCAAGCAAAGCTCTGCAAAAAACAAAATCGAAACCATTAAATACTTTTATTATACAAGTTGACAATAGAATCTGAGAAATACTTCCTGTATCGGCAACAGCGCAGTCAGTGGAACAGGTTAGCCCGCTAACGCTTGCCTCAGCCCCAGGTGCTTTGTCTCGTCGAAGAAGCTGTTCGATATTTTCGGCGAGTTTAGCGAAAGAACGCTGGATATCCTCTCTCTCAATTGTATCCTGTGATAGTGGGACAGAGAGAACCTCGAGGGGGACCTGGTGCTGAGGTACTTGGGAGGCGGATGCGGGACTCAAATTTGGAGTGCCTCCACCGACAAATGTTGTATTTGTACTTACCGCGTTTGTAGTTTCAGGTTTTTGTAGATGCAATAAAACATTATGTGGGCGTTTGCACTTGAAACATTTTTTATAATGGCATTTCCAAAATGGATGGTTACCTTTTATACAAGTTAAACACAATCTTAATTTTTTCACTAGGTTTATACGTTCAGTTATGGATAATTTTAAAAATTGTGGGCACTCAGTAACCAGGTGATTTTCCTTGCAGTTTAAACATTCTTTTTCGATGTTTTGAAAGCCTGACTCGTTTGTGGCTGCATAAGAATTACTATAGCCCATTTTTTTAACGTTTTGAGTCTTTTGCTTCCCGTCTTGAATTGTATATTCGAGTTTTTCCAAAATTTCACACCGATTTTTCATAAATTTTGTTAAATCTTCCCACGTAGGCAAATCACCCGAGTACTGGTACGATTCCCAGCCCCTTTTCGTAGTGCCATCAAATTTATTGGAAATGACATAAATCATAACGCGGTCCCACTCTTGTACCTTTTCACCCATGGATTTTAAAGCATATAAATGTTTGTTTGTATTATCAAATAATTGCCTTAACCCTTTATGAGACTCGCTAGATAATTGTGGATATTCGAAAATCGCCCTTAAATGGCTATGAATAATAATTTTTTTATTTTCGTATCTATCTAAAATCAAGTCCCACGCTCTTTGATAATTTTGAGCTGACAATTCTAAGGATTTTATTAACTCTAAGGGTTCTTGACCTAATGACGACCTTAAATGTATTAGCTTTTCGACCTCTGATATAGATGCATTTTCACCCACTAAAGATTTGAAGCTTTCTTTAAAATCTAGCCAATTTGTGTAATTCCCGTCAAACGATGGTATTGTTATAGGAGACAACTTTACATTAGAGCTAATTTGGTTGGAATGAATAGAATTGTTAGAAGAGACAGAACCAGACTTCTGGGATTTTTGAGGCTCCAAATATTTGTTACAAATTGACCTAATTTGGCCAACCAACTCGCAGTAGGTATTTTCAAATTCTGAGCGTTCGTCAGGATCATAATTGTCTTCCAAAATCTCAATTTCATCCTGTACGGAAAAATATTCGTCCCAAAGTGGTTCTATTTTTTCTAATCTAATTTGCAATTGAGATATGATATCATCAGTTAAATTTTGTAAATCAACATGCTCCGTTAAGTATTTTCTTGTCCTAGTTAGAGTGCCTTTGTATGTACCCCTTTTTTGTCTGAGATTTTTCAACTCAGTAGCCATATTGCATAAAATATAAAACTAGGTACACAGAGGATATAAAAGGACAGAAATATATAAATTGGAATGGACTTACAGTATGCTGGATTCCTGAGGATTGGGCATATAAATTCACAATTGGTTGAATCACCCTCCTAGGTGCGTAGAAATCCAAACAACAGCTGTGTGTTCTAGTTCTCTTTTTTTTTTTTTTTAAGCTTCAAGTCCAAACTTGTTCAAAACTTAATTACATTCGCTCGATAAGGACCAAAATTTCTATGGTGAATTCTCACCGTCTTTTCGTAGAGCTAATAAATTATGTGGACTGCATACTGTATTTTTAAATGTATTTTATTTTGAACAAGAAACAAATAATAATTCTGAACAGAAAAAATGAAGCGTCTTACTAAAAAGGTTACAATGAGAGAGAGAGATGAACGGTGGTACGGTGGTGTTTTCTTCGCGCCTGTCTATTCCGCGATGCCAGCACACAAGGTCTACGGCCAGCCTCGATACACGTTGTTTCGACGTTGCACGATTGAGCTGTTTTTGCTTAGAGGCTTCACCAGAAAGTGTGTAGCTTTGTAACCAAGAAGAGCTGAAGCAAGAAGAATCATGTGTCTATGACCTGATTACTGACCTACCACAACAATGTCCTTTCACTAAAGTGAAATATGAAAAACCAACAGTGAGACAACTCCCGAATGGACAACTATTAGTCATTCCTAAGAAAAGCCTGACCATAGTTATTCAATGTGACAAGACAAACCATATCGAAATAATAACAAATCCAACGCTAGTTTCGTTTGAAAAATGCTTTGTGAAAATACAAAATCAAACATTTTCAAAAACCAGCGAGAACTTCAATTTTGAACTGAAGATTCCAAGAATAGACATCCCTGAACTTCCAGAGAACGCAACAACATTGGAACTTCAAGAAATCAACCAAGAAGACTTAGAAGAAGCCTTTAAGACGACGAAACAAATAAGAGTTCATAATCTAAAAGAATTGTCTTTTGAACACTCTTATTTAAACACATATGTAATCATAGGTTTAAGTCTTGCTATTTTATTTTTAATATTACTGTTTTACTGTTTTAGGAAGTTTAAAACTTCAGAAAAAGGTTGTGCAAATGTGCAAATTGAATTGTCTGATTTGAATTCACATCAATCCACGTTTGCAACATCTTAAGGAGGGAGGAGTTATATTAACCAATTGCCATGCTGATTTATAATCAATTATCTATTTTTTATATGCTTTAATGTGCTTACCCCTTTCCTCTAGGACTTTTTAAATACATTGTTGTAAAGTAAACATCAAATTGCTATGTCGGCATTAAATGTTTATTTAAGCCGATGCCGTCCCATAAGGAACGTTCATTTGTTTTCTGGCTTTAGCCTGTAGCAATTTGATCCGAATATTTTCTTTTGTCACCTCTGTATTTTAATCAATAAAATATATGTTTTTTAAAATGCAAGTTTCTGAATCGAAAATATAATTTGTGTTTATAATAGTTTTTATATGTAAGGTAAACAGATGAGGAATCGTTTACTTAAGAAAGGGTTCGTAATTCTTTGTCTTGATGTTGAGTCAGTTCGTATAGTTATTTCTATGAGTTCACACGCTCTGCTTTCCACGCTGTGTTCGATATAATAAATATATTGAATATCGATAATTAACAAGTTCTTTTATTTCTTAGTCCATTTCCCAATAGGTTATGGGACGTGTACGTGTATTCATTGCGGTTGTGAAAACCGGGAGTGTTTAATGTAATAGTGACAATGGAAAATTTGAAACTAAAAAGAAACAAAAGGCTTCATGCTCACAGAGCTTGAACTTAGATAAGAACACCAGATCTCAGCAATTTAGAAATATTTGTCGTTGAGGATATTTTAAAATCAATTTTAAAAGACGCAATTTCAAAAAAAAAAAAAAGTCAAATCTCTGAAACACAATGAAAAAAGTGAAACAAAACAATTCCATCAATTAAAAAGAAAAAATGGAACTCTTATAACAGCAACCAAAAAGGGCACAATTAGTGTTACCAGTAATATGGGCATACAGGAAAGTCTTTGATATAGGCTGGACTGTCCAGAGGTTCCTTACAATTTGCTGTCCGTAAGAAAAATGCAAAGGTCCAGTATGACTATTGCTTAAAAAAAAAAAAAAAAAAAAAGTGCTAATATTTACAAAGGCGGTAAGCTTATAATTTATGGGTAAATCTTTGAACACTTAAATAATAATTGCTCTTGAACTCACTTATTGGAAACTTAAAAAACATTATTATTCAAGCACATAGTGACAATTAAATAAATATCAAAATTATCAAAATTTAAGTAATTAAAAATATAAATAAATATCCAAATTTTGATATATTCCCATATATATCGATATATATCGGATAATTGGATATTTATATAAATATCATATTTGCCAACCCTGTAATATATGTCAATACTTGACTCGATACCTGGCAATATATGTTAATATCATTGGTTGATACCCAGTAGTTGTATTCCTTTCACACCTAGGAGGAGCTCCGGAACAGCTCCGGGGCTTCACGAGCTTATTCCTTTCGAAAAATGTTTGTTGCACCACGCATATGTTCCCTGCAAGTTGGGGGGCGACTAAACACCGGAGCGAGTAGCTCAAGTATTTCAAACTCTTGAAAGGAATACAACTATTACGGCCTTTTGCACCGCTCCAACTTAGGGGATATTAAATTCAAGTGGAGCTTTGAATGTGACTTTTGTAGAGACAAAAGTCACATTCAAAGCCCCACTTGGATTTAATATCCTTTATGTCCTACCAATACATTATTGTGTTTTTATACCTTAGATACCATCTACATAATTCATTACTTTATGCCCGTGCGGGCATAAAGTACACATTATGGCCCGCGCGGGCATAAAGACGCAAAAAACAGTTTTCAATTAACTTATTCTTTATTAACAAAATATAAATTTACGCTGATAAACATATTATTTTTGTCAAAAAATGATGATGTTTGCACACTGATAACAATTTGCGAAGTGACACTTTTTTTCCAGGTATTTATTATTCACAAACAACTGGTATGACATAAAAGTTTGTATGCACCACGGGTACTAACAGATATATATACCCTCGGGCGACTTACGAACTCTCGGGCCAGAGGCCCTCGGCTCTGTGAGACTGTCGCCCTCAGGGCATAATCATCTACCCTTGATACATAAATAACTATTAAGTGATAGCCGTGCAAACGGCCATTAATAACATGTAAATACCTGTGGATATGTCAATACTTAGAATTCACCATATTAGTTAGGTTAGGAAAAATCGGGCGCGAAATTTAAAATGGGTTCCTAAACACATTTCAACAAATTTAACAGCAATGTATTTCTTATAGGGATTCAAAAGAGTGATTTTCAGACGGGAATATCTTGGGTTCTGGGCATTTCTTAGTATTTAAACCTATTATACGTCAAAATTTGAACATATTTCTCTATAATTCATGCTCTAATTGTTTTCTTAGACCTATGAATTAAAAATACAAATGATTTTAATTAAAAGTGTCTGTTTTCGGTGGACGTACGTCGGGTCTAAAACCAGCTGTAAGAAAGTGAGGTTGTGTGTTGTGTTATGATTGTTGGTGAATTGTTTATTTATTTATTTATTTATCACTAGATGGCCACCAACGTGGTCGGGGATTCTAAAATCACGATTCGACATACGACTCGACAGCGAGACGATTTTTCCGACGATTCTAGGTTAGAATTTAGAAATCTCATTGGAATTATACCTTTCGAGACGACAAAACCGGTATCGTTGTCGAGTCGTGTGTCGAATCGTGATTTTAGAATCTCGGCCGTGTTGCCTGGGGAAAATGTTCCTCCTGATATTATTTATTATAAGTGCCATCCAAAAGAGCAATTTAAGGCCGTTGTGTGTGTGATATGTGAGAATGTTTATCACAAAAGTGACTTCGAAAGAACTTTAAAAAAAGGTGCTATTTATATTAGTAAAGTTTTAGTGATATGCGAAGAACACAAAGACATAAAACTCAAGGGTTCTGGTGAACATTAGGACCCACAGAATTTAACAATTTTTGAATATGCAATAGAAACATTATTGCATTTTGGACTTATTGAAACAAAAAAACGATGGATGAACTGAGATTTCTGCCAAAAAAAAATTGAAAATACTAAAGTCCCTTTACGAGTGGCGTCTCTAAGAAAACAGTGATACAACAATATCGATTTTTCAGAGATACTTGTTCATGGAAATTGCTTCAAAATGATGATTTGTTTCTATATGGTGAGAAATATTTAAATTTAATAAAATCAAAGACAATAAGTTGCTTGATTATTTCAGTGGTCCCAGAGGGTAACTTGAAAGATAATTTTTTAATTTATAGAAATTGTTCTGGTATGTTGAATTTTTGCATGCAGAGCGATATTAAGCTGATAAGAACAGATATTATTCATTGATCTGTGTTAAAGGTTGAGAAGAGGATCACTATAATGCCTATTTTTGAAGTGCGTGGACATGAATTTATGAAAAAAAAAAATAATTTCTATTTAATATAAGAAATCACATTGACACTGCTGCTGAGCATTTTTTAAATATTGTGGACCACATTGGTCAGCATTATCCATTTGTGTAATTTTTTTTCACTTAGGTACCTATGTATTTATACATATTTCAATAAAATTGTTTTCTTTTTTTGATTTTTCTTTTGTTATTATTATTGGAACATTTATGAATGTAGGTGAATAAAGTTAGGTTGGTTTATGGTTAATTTTCCTTCAATGAAACGCTTTATTTAAAAAAAATTATGTATGCGAAATGGAAATAATTAACAAGTCTTCAAATTCACGTTAATAGAAAAACTTGGCAACATTGTAAGTACCTAGTAATGTTAGTGGAGTTTTAACATTGAAATGTTGTGTAAATGGCTTGTTTTATTATTCTTTTTGATGCGTTTCCTCCTTTCAAAAGTGCGTTATCCAGCGATTTTTTTCTTTTAAACTGTTCTATACTAATAGAGGTTTCCTCTAAAAAAAAATAAAAGTGAAATTCTGTGGGTCCTTATGTTCACCAGACCCAAACTCAAGGACTACAATAATGATATTGAAAACGAAAACACTGAAAAC
Organism: Ceutorhynchus assimilis; assembly: GCA_917834065.1. NCBI lineage: Eukaryota > Metazoa > Arthropoda > Insecta > Coleoptera > Curculionidae > Ceutorhynchus > Ceutorhynchus assimilis. The sequence continues at coordinate 9,189,062 of OU892286.1, read as the reverse complement.
AACAAAAATTTGAAAATGGCTTTAGCGCAATTAAGGATTATCTGTGCGAATTCAAATAATAGCAACGATGGTGAAAATAAGAATGAAGAAATTAAAAGTAAACAAAGGAAGGTTCCCCAGTCGTAGGAACTAACCTCACTTAAAAATAGAATTGAAATCGAACAAATCCAAAACAAATCGCTTCTGGAACTAAACCAAGTGCTTCTTGAGCAAAACAGTACGTTAAAAGAATTGAATGAAGAATTAAAAGAGAAAAATGTTCTGCAAAAAGAATTGTTACAAGAAAGGAAAAGTACCGTAAAATGAGGTGACTTCGGACGATTTTTCATGTTTTTTCTGCATACCGAGCTTATTTGATTTTTCTGACTTTTGAAAAAAATACAGTAGATGCTCACACTATCCATATATATGTTCCCAATTTTTTTAAATTTTTACCCCCTCCCTGGATTTTTATTTTTTTGACTTTTTGCTGTCCGAACTCACCTCCATTTTTGAGGTGACTTCGGACACCCATTAAAATTGCTTGAAATCTATTTTTAGACGCGTTTTAAAATGACTTCGGACATTAAAAAAAAAAAAAAATTGTTTCCAGCCTAAAAAAAAATTATTTTGGGTTATTTTGGGTTAGTTTGGGTTGTTATTTTTGTTTTTTTTTTTTTTTTTTCATTTTTTGAAACGTTTATTTATAAATCAAAATCGTTATAAAAATAAAAAATACAAACAAACATAAAAGGAAATATAAATTCTAAATAAAAAAATAAAACATAACATTCTTAATGGAAAATTTCCAGATTTGAACAAAGAAAAATATGGTTAATGCAAAAATAAAATAGGTAGTCAACCTACTCTAAAGTTATTTCATCAGGTAAATTTGAAAATAAATATCGGTCTCTTCTTAAACGAACTGGATCTAAAATTTTTACGATATCTGAGACCAGAACAATACTCTCGTCATCTATTCTCGGAAAATAGAAAAATATTTGATCATCATTTCCTTTTTTTTTTCTCATATATCTTACTAGATATGGTGAAGTTGCATTGGGTTCTCTCAGATCTTCTACAATCAATCCAATATAATATTTATATCTAGAACAATAAGCTAAAGGCACTCTTATTAAAGCAAACTTGCCAACTTCAGGAACTGAGTTATCGCACGTGTCAGTATTTTGGTTTGTCTTCTTATTCTTGAGCAACAGCAAGGGAACCTCATCTTCTGAATCATAGGATAAGTTATCAGTCTTTCGTTTTGTTAAGTTACTCTCATCTTCTGAATCAGAGGATAAGTTATCAGTCTTTCGTTTTGTTAAGTTATCAGTCTTTCTTTTTGTTAAGTTACTATCAGTCTTCCGTTTTGTTATAGTTAGCTTCAACGGGCGCGTGGGAATAAAGTCCGAATCCGACGAGTTGTGGTCTTCATTGATGTCCTTCTTGCTTGTTTTTTTGAGACCTGGATCAGATTGTTTAGGATCGTCTTTCTGTGGAACATCTTCAGGTAGAATTGGTTGCCCGGGTTTAACGTTTATGCGCTTTCTTCTAGTCTTAGGACGAACATCTGGCGATCTTGTTTTTTGCAAAAAATCCAATAAGGTGTCAGAGACATGGCTCCCCATTGATGGCGAGGAGGATTGGGTCGGAGTATTTTCTACGGGTAAGTTAGTTCTACGAGGTAAACGTTTCAAGACAGCCTCTGGATTATATGGGAAAATTCCACATGCACGGAATCCGGACAAAATATTTTGACTTGAGGTAGCATTCATTGAAACCAATGCCTGTTGTAACAGTCGAGGAAAGTCAGACTTTTGGAATGGTCCCTTTCTCTTCATTTTCCATTCTGTGAGTATGGATCTCCAATGTTTCTTTAATGGTGCAAAATATGCAACGTCTAAAGGTTGGCATAAATGCGTTGAATTTGGAGGAAGCAATATAAATTTGATGTCGTGTCTTTGGCACTCCTGTATGACATCCAAAGTGATATGGCTTGAAAGGTTATCACCTATTAAAATTTTATTGCCTTCTTTATGCCTAAAATAGGGCATTGCTATTTGGCGAAACCACTCCACGAACGTCGTAGACTCAAACCATCCGCTTTTGCTAATACTGTAGCGACTACCAGGAGGCCCGTCTTGTTCCCACTCTTCATATCTGTGCTTTGCTTTGTACACCACAAACGGGGGTAGGAGTTCACCAGAAGCAGAGGCAGCCATCATTACACTAATATTGGTTTTTGAGGAATCAATGATCCGGTCACAGTGTTTGGATCCTCGTTTGCAGACGACTTTAGGTTTTCCGGGATCGTCACTAAAATTTGTCTCGTCGTAGTTGACGATGTTTTGAGCTGGAACCCCTTCCATTGATTTTTGTAGCTCCAGAAAATATTCATTAATTGTCGCATCAGTAACCTGAGCCCTACTTCGCTTGATATTTTGAGTCAATCTGGTAGTGAGGACTTTATGTCTTGAAAGAAACATTTTAGCCCAGGTAGTTCCAGGTAGATTGTTTTTCCATTGCCTCACCCTTCTTCCTTGCCTCGTTACATATTGCTGCACAATTTGCCGAATATCAAATTCCGTCAGCGGAAAACCCCACTCTGCTGAAACTAATACAGCTTCAACAAATTGGCCTTCTTCTTCTTGTGATAGAACCGTCTGCCCTCCATGTGTTTTTGTGTGTGTGCCTTTAATTTTGTCGTGGATTGTTGATTTTGGAATAGAGTAGCGGTCAGATGCCTGCCTCACAGTTAATTGACCTCCTCTGACATCTCTAACTGCCCTTTCTAATTGTTTTGGGTCATAATTTATGTAATTTCGGGCACCCAGAGCCCGCTTGTAGACCCGCCCCATTGTCCGAAGTCACCCTCGATTTGGTTGACTTTTAGGTTATTTCTCTGTAAAAAAAAAACGACAGCTATTTTTTTTGTTCTAATTTGGTACAAACATTATTTAAACATCATATTTCAATAAAACATAAACCAAAAGTTCGAGTAATAACAGGTAAAAATCGTACAGTGATTACTTTTTCGATATTACAAAAACCGTTAAATCAGTGGCCGTTACAAAATTTCAAATACATCGTAAATACTTACGCGCTGCCGCAACAAATCCTCTCAGTAGTCATGGGCATACTGGCAGACAAAGTTCTCCCATGAAATCACCCGGCTCAACAAACAGGGTTGTCAGCTTTAGCCAGAAAAGAGCGAGCGCTACCTGCCGTCCGAAGTCACCCGCGCTGTCCGAAGACACCTCATTTTACGGTATGAGTTTTGCTAACGTAACTGCAAGTAGTCCAAGTCTAACCAAGGCTGAAAATATTCCTGCAATTATTGCTGAAGTTCGCAACAAAGAATGTACTAGAAAAGTTACTGATCAAATAAAAAGTGTTATAAAAAACAAAGCTAGTCAAGTACCTCTCGAACTAGTAAGTAGTAAACATAGTAGTAATAGGATTATAATTAAGTGCAAAAATAATGAAAATGTAGATAGCATACACACAATACTTAGCACTGCTACTAATGATATGTTTAGGGTTAAAATTGAAAAAAAGAATGATCCTTTATTAAAAGTTGTAGGAGTGGAAGTTGATTTCACTGACTATGATGATATTAAAAATGAAATAATCACCAAAAATAACCTAAATGACAATCATTCCATAGAAATTAAGTATATTTATAGTACCAAAAAACAAACAAAAACAATTATCATGCAAGTAAATGCTGAGGCTTACAAATTTTTAATACAGGAAAAAAAAATCTATATGGGTTATAGGAGATGTATGATCTATGATGAATTCAATATGCAACAATGCCAGAAGTGTGTTTACTTCGGGCACAGCACAATTAAGTGTCGAAATAATGCCAAATGTTTTAAATGTGCAGGGGAACACCTGACGAAAGACTGTGATAAGGTAGAAATTGTATGTATAAATTGCCTAATGGCTAATAAATAACTAGAAAGTAAAAGAAACACCAACCATACTGCAAATGATATACAGAATTATGAATCTTACAAAGCAATGATAGGGAAAGTTATTGAGAAAACAGATTACCCAATAAAACCTATTTTAAAATAAAATAAATGGATTTTACAGGAAATCTTGAAATAAATGATTTTACAGCACTTAATGAGGAAATTGTTGGCAGCAAGCTGATAATTTTCCATACCAACATTAGAAGTTTACTTAAATAAAAATGTCGATGAGCTTTGGTTGAATTTGAACAGAATGCAGACTAAGCCACACATTATTATATGTACTGAGACTTGGACTTTACAAAATGAAGCTTTTTACCAAATTGATGGGTATAGAAACTACTACAACAATGGTCAAATAAACAAGGCAGATGGAGTCATGATTTATATTGATACAAATTTGATTGAAAATACTAAAATGGGGCATATTGGTGAGATCACAGCATTACAAACAACTATATTTTGTAACAAAGAATTTTTTTTTATTACATCAATATATCGATCACATGACACAAATATGCACAACTTCGTTACAAACTTGGAAAAATACCTAGGATCATTTAAAAACAATGACACACATTATGTCTTTGGAGATATGAATTTAGACATTCTGAATCCAGATTTATGCGGTGATTTATACGATACCTCAACAATTTCTACGAGAAAAAATATGTCCCAATGATATCTTCCATTACGAGGCCAACTAGTGACGGTGGTTCCTGTATTGATCACATTTTTGGAAACAAATTCGAGAATGTTAAGTCAGTTGTTTTGAAAGAAATGATTACTGACCATTGCCCAACCATTCTACTGTTAAAGGATTCATGTGATGGTGCCATTGAAAAAAACTGTGATTTTGTAGATTTTCAAAGATTAATAACTCTTGCTGCAAACCGACAGTGGAACAACTTAGTTAATAATGATGTTAATATTAGTGTAAATAACATAATAGTTCAAATAAAAGATCTATTAAGTTTATCGACCAGAACTTTCAGACATAGATCAAATTGTATTAAACGGAAAACTTTGGATAACCAGAGGCCTCATTGTTTCATGTAAGCATAAAAATAATCTTTATAAGCGGTGATGTGAAAACAGGGATAATGTTTATTTGAAAAATAAATATCAGTCTTACAACAAAATACTGCAAAAACTAATTAAAACTGCAAAAAATCGTTATGAGCAAAAATATGTTGAAAATCACTGTACAAATAGTAAAAATGTTTGGAAATACATTAATTCTAAATTAGGAAAAAATAAATTTAAAGGAAATGAAATTAAAGAGATCAAATCCAACAACACCATCATCACTTCTTATACCTAAGGATATTGCTAATCAATTTAATAATTATTTTAATAGTATCGGTATAGAAATGGCAAATAAAATACCAAAATCTAAAAGCCAATACAGAGGACAAAACAATCAAATTAGGGATTCTAATTTTTCTATCACCCACTGACAAAGATGAGATAACTAATGTCATAGGTAATCTTAAGAAAGGCGCGGCCGGTGGAATTGATGGTATTTCAGTTGCTGTTTTGCAAAAACTGAGTCCATTTATTGCCCTTCCTATTTCCGAGCTGATAAATCAAATTATATCTACTGGTATTTGCCCAGAACATTTCAAGAAAGCTGAAATTGTGCCAGTTTTTAAGTCAAATGACAAATGTCTTGTTACAAATTATAGACCTATTTCACTTATCTCAAATGTTGCAAAAATTTTTGAAAAAGTTATCCACTTGAGATTATGTAATTTTGTTGAAAAGAATAGAATATTAAATGCAAATCAGTTTGGATTTAGGAGGAAAATGTCAACGAATAATGCGCTACAGTTGTTTTCGGATACCATTTATGGGCTTTTAGACCAAGGAAAACCAACCATGGCAGTATTTTTAGACCTAGCCAAGGCCTTCGACACTGTAGACCACAACTTACTTTTAGAAAAACTATATAAGATTGGAATGAGAGGCACTGCAATTGACCTTCTAAAGGATTATTTAAGTGATAGAAAACAAACAGTAAAGATAGGTAATGTATACAGTGATGAACTTTCTGTTAAGATAGGTGTCCCCCAGGGTACAATTCTGGGGCCATTTTTCTTTGTTGTCTACATTAATGATCTTCTAAATCTAAACTTTGGTGATATCATTCTATCCTATGCAGATGATACAACAATCATTATTTCAGACAGGTCTTGACGGGGTCTGGAAGTTAAAGCAAATATGGTGGTAAACAGTGTGGCTTCTTGGTTGAGACAAAATAAATTATCTGTCAATGTTGAAAAAACAAAATATATTTTCTTCAGTATTTATAATGGCAATGTTCCTGTTTCACTGAATGTAATTGTACATGAATCAGATGAGGAGATGGGCACTGTGTGCAGATGCAGATCCTTGATAAAAACGGAAAAACATAGGTTTTTAGGCGTAGTTGTGGACAATAATTTAAAATGGAAAGAACACCTTTTACAAACAAACAAAAAACTAAGATACCTAATTTTTGTATTTGCAAAACTTAAGTCCATATTGAACACAAAGACGCTTTTGATTTTGTATTATGCATTGTTTGAATCTGTGGCTGCATATGGTGTTGTCTCGTGGGGTAGTGCATATAACAATGCAATTAAGTTTGTACAAAATATTCAAAATAGAGTAGTGAAACTTATATTTCAAGTAAGAAGTCATCAATTAGATAGGATATACAAAGAAAATATGATATTGAAAATAAAACAAATTTATTATTTTAAAACTTTAATTATAAACATTGATTATCTTAAGTCCTGTTTCAATAGTAGAAACGTTTCCACCAGAAACAGAAGCATTCTGAAGGGGATTTTGCTTAAAGCCCCATCATTTTTGGGAGGGAGAAAAGATTGCCTTTTCTAGCAAATTTTAGGTACTGGTTCCGTTAGCGGGTTGTTTCAATTAAAAACCACGACCCGTTTTATTTACAATTTATTTACAAATTTATACAGTTCCGGCGTTCCGGTTTTATGACGATGAATTAATTATATTTTCTATTGTCCGATTAACAAAAGTCTAAAATGTTTAGTTGGATATTCACTCCCGAAAATTAGGTATTCGCATTCGCGCACAGACAAGGATCGGCAACCGGCACTTTGCACTTTAACTTAGACTTATAATAGACTTTGTTATAATGTTACTATTTTACTATTTACAATATGTATATCTACACAGTTTTTATTGTACTAGGGTTGGAGATATGATCGAGTTGTTGAGTTGTTTCAAAAGTAATGAGAGGAGAGAAATTAAGAGAAACATTGCGGGCGATGTCCCTTGAGTGGACTAGGAGCGACTGACCCCTTTTTCACTTTCTCAGGTTAAAACCTAAACGAGAAGAGATAAGGTGCGGCTTCCTGATTGGTTCCCCAGTAAATCTAGAAAATACCAAACAAGAAAAGCAGAGGTTTTTTATTTACAAAAATATTCGAGAAGATATTCAGGAATTTAGGTCAACGGTTTTTTTATGTGTGGTTGGGCAAAAAATTATAAAATATATATTTGACTGGAAACGACTAGAATTAAAAATAATAAGTGTAAAATATTCAATGTGAGATAGATAAGAACACATTCCATGTATCCAAACTTCACTTGAGGTTGGCAAAAAAGCTTCAAAAATTAGTGCGATTAAGATTTTTAATCTTCTACCAAATGAATTAAAACTTTCTGCTAGAGTAAGTAAAATTTTAAAAAATAGAATCAAGAGTTTTCTAATAAATTCGAATATAAATTTAAAATATATTACAAACACAATAACTGAAATGTTGCTCTTACATTAGGGATTTTTTTTTTAGGTGTACGACTTGAAGTGTGGTAATTTGCTCATTATCATACTTTAAGTAAGGGTGTGCTCCTTTAGTCATAGGTTGATGGTGGAGCTCTGTGAGGCTGCATTCTATATGCTGGTCTGCAGAGTTTCACCAGCTAGGCCTGCACACAGACTTTGTTGTCTCTGCAGGATATACTGTACATTGTAGTAGTGAAAGCTATTGTATGTACTCGTGTATTGATTGTTATTCACCTGGTAATAAAGAATTTGAATTTGAATTTGAGTACAGTCATTTATTTTTTCAATTTTTTTGGATTATTGAAGTACATCTACTAACCAAGTATGTAGGTACACTTTAATTTTATTATAATTATAGGTACCCATATATATACTTATGGATCAAGCAACGACATACGTATTTTATACAAACATCGTCTTCTTAAATTGGTAATATTTTTATTTTAACAATGTTTATTCAACTTTCAAACACTCTCTCAGTTAATAGGGCAAGTACACGATCTGACAGTTTGACACTATTGACAATCGCCTTGAGGTAAAACAAAGATATAATTTACAGTGTTTTTTAAGTTTTTAGTTAGATTTTTTAAATAAATAACTTCTCTGTGCTCCAGAAGTTTCTTAGCTGTGCCTAGAGTTTGTTTAGTTGTTAATTGTGGCAGTATAGCGCAAGGGATACAATATCCTTCCATAGGTTTCCATCAATTTTAAATAACAATGGGAGGTTTGATTTGTTAGCTCAAGAAAGAAGAGAAAAATTGATTTAGGTTGTTAAAAGAGAAGAGCTCACAGAAAAATAGATTGAATATAGAGTAATTATACTTATATATTTGATCTTGTGCCACTTGGTTTTGATATTTGCTGGAAAAAAACTGAATTTAATCCATTATAGAAAAACCTAGCAAATTTTTAGATGAAAGACCACATAGACTGGAACACAAACACTCCGCTCTAACTTTTTTAAAACAAAATAACAAGAAGCTGTGAAAACCGCATAAAACATAACCGGCCTAATCTAAACGAATGTAAATAAATGATTTGTTTTACCTCAGGGCGACTGTCAAACTCATTTGTGACGTCACATGGACATGCCCTATTAACATATTAAAAAATTTATTTATGTCATACCAATACATTATTGTGTTTTTATACCTTAGATACCATCTATATAATTCATTACTTTATGCCCGTGCCCTTGATACATAATAGTTATTTATGTATCAAGGGTAGTAAGTAGATAATTATGCCCTGAGGGCGACAGTCTTACAAAGCCGAGGGCCTTTGGCCCGAGGGTTCGTAAGTCGCCCGAGGGTATATATATATATCTATTAGTACCCGTGGTGCATACAAACTTTTATGATCAGTGTGCAAACATCATAATTTTTTGACAAAAATAATATGTTTATAAGCGTAAATTTATATTTTGTTAATAAAGAATAAGTTAATTGAAAACTGTTTTTTGCGTCTTTATGCCCGCGCGGGCCATAATGTGTACTTTATGCCCACACGGGCATAAAGTAATGAATTGTGTAGATGGTATCTACGGTATAAAAACACAATAATGTATTGGTATGACATAAATAACTATTATACAACTCACTTCCCTAACAAACGTTCTATCACGTCTACAGACGCTTTTAAAATTGAGTCCCCATAAGACATCAATGTAATAATTTTTGAATTAGGAACCTGCGCCAATTTGCGATTCTAACCTAACTAATATGGTGAATTCTGGCAAGACAAATATTTGATTTTAGTCTGTCAATTAGACTATCCAAGATGCTGTCAAAATTAAAATAAAATGTCCGCCAAGAGGCACACAAATCCTTTGTTTATGTGTCATTCAATGTGTCATCAAAATTTAAAAAAAAAAATAGTGCTCATTGTTCATTTGCGTTTGGATACTCAAAACTGTTGTTTTTACTCGTATTTTTATTAATGTTAGAAATAGTGTATTCAAGTAGTCCGCCGACACATCAACAGCAGAGTCAGGAAGATTCAAGATATCCTAACTGAGATATCGTCCCATCCAGAAGATTTTCTATTTTTTATACTCAGTTCCTGAGCAATCGTACAGTAGTATAAATTAAGGTAAATATGCAGTATAGCCCGGTCACCTAAAATGGTATTTTTTTTGAATAAGAATCGTTTGTTTAACGTTCAAATAGTGCATTTTGAAGAAAATTTTCCAGCGGAAATCTTTAATTTAAAAATTACAAATTGAAATTATTGTTCTATGATTAGTTTTTAAGTTGTTTGTTACCCAACACTATTAGTTTTTAGTTTTGTTATTTGTACTCATTTATTAATTTATATTTAACTTGGCATGACATACAGGTAATATATGTCATGAAGGAGAAGGTGGTTTTTAGAGAATGGCAGTTAGACACACGACTTATCATGAGAATAAAGTTTGTAATAAAAAAGCTATTTAAAAAGTAAGTGTTTCAATATTAAAATATACAGAAAAATTAATAAAACTCTAAACCAAGTGTACAATAGAACATGGTGTCAGGTGTGTTGCCGAAAATAGTTGATAACAAGGAGAAAAGTGGAAATACATTTTCCTCAAAAATAGTTTATTAAAAAAAGAAATTGGAAAGAAGCTCATAAGAACTATATAAACAAAAAGTAAAGTAAAATGGAATACTTCAAGCCCCCAGATTCATTTAATGTGCAAGAGCCAAAGGGATGGCTAAAATGGAAACAGAGGTTTGATATCTTTTTGCTGGCTTCAGGAAAAAATACAGCAGACGAAATGGTGAAGGTAGCATTACTGTTAAATATCCTTGGTGAAGCATGCCTGGATATCTACAACACGTTCGATAAGGCAAAAACTAGGAAGTTAGAAGATGTTTTAGCTTGCTTCGATGATTATTTTTTACCAAAGAGAAATGTGAGTATGGAGACGTTTAAATTCAATAATATTCAGCAAAAGGATGGCCAGAATATTGATTCGTTCCTAACGGAATTGAGAAAGCAAGCAGCTAACTGCTCGTTTATTTGTGAAAAAGATCAATACAAAACTAGTTATGCTGAAAGAATGATTAGAGACAGAATGGTACTAGGTGTTCTTGACAAACAGGTTCAAAGACATTTGTTGAGGGAACCAACAATGTCTTTAGACAAAATGCTGGAATATTGTAGGAGTATTGAGATAACAATGAAACATGTTGAACTATTAAATAATGGAACAGAAGAAAGACAAGAAGTCGATGCACTCAAGTTTTCTCGCAGATGTGGAAGATCTGATTTTAATCATCAACCTAGACAATGCCCCGCTTTTAATCAAACTTGCGCAATTTGCCAACGCAAAGGTCATTTTGCAAAGGTTTGCTTTTTCAAAGACAAGCCACAAGAGCGAGGTAGTAATTTGTATCAAAAAGGAACAGAAAGCAGGAAACAAGAAGACTACCAGAAAAAAGGACAAAAAGAGGTTAAGAAACAAACGTCAGAAGTTCAGGTCTTGGACAATGTAAATATTCAAAATTCCGATACAATAGTAAGTAATGAAATTACAGGTACTGAAAGTTCTATTTTCATTTATGAACAGAAACAAAATATTCAAAACTGTAGTTGGTATGAACCTATTTCTGATTGGCATTCCTCAAGGAACAGTTATGGGCCCTTTGCTTTTCTCATTATACATTAACTCCTTGACTAATATTCCGATAGATAATGGCATGGTGATATCCTACGCGGATGACACCGCTGTGATTTTTACAGGAGAAACATGGGAAGAAGTATATACACATGCCTCTCATGGGCTACATAATATTAAAAATTGGCTTGATACTTTTAAACTCACTTTGAATGTTGAAAAAACTAACTATATAGCTTTCTCCTTAACAATGGCAAATCGCCCCAATTTTGATGGCATTAGGGTAGACGGATTTGAAAGAGAAATTAGAGAGGTGCAACATACTAAATATTTAGGAGTAATTATTGATCAGAACCTCAAATGGAAGCAACATGTGACTAGGTTGACTAGTAATATTAGAAAATTAATTCGTAAATTTTATATGATAAAAGAAATATTAAATGAACATCTTTTAATCTGTGTTTATAGAGCTCTGGTAGAATCTCTCTTGAGATATGCTATGATTGTATGGGGAAGTTCATATGAAAATGCACTAAAACCCCTGAAAACAGTCCAAAATTATATTCTCAAGATTATTTTTGGAAAAGATAAAATGTTTCCCACCTGTCAACTTTATAGTAATAAAATCCTCTCCTTAAGGTGTTTGTATGTGTTGAGTGTCTGTTCTTATATGTATCAAAATGTCAAAATAGTGGGAGAACATGTCAGTCACTCCTACTCCACCAGGTCCAATGTTGTAAGAGACCTACAGATACCTAACAGTGCCACTAATTTAAATATAAGATCTATTGAATATCTTGGTGTTAAAATCTACAACATCCTACCAGTGGAACTCAGAAGGATGACAGTTAACAAAAAAAAATTTATGCATAACTGTAGAGACTTCATATATAGTAACTTTGTCAAGTTTTCATCTTTGTTTTAACCTTTTAATCAATCAGGCGGAGAATTGTTTCGCTTTTTTCTTTTTCTTCTGTCATGGCGTACACTAAAAATTTTTGATTATATTTAATTAGTATTTAGGCAAATATTTTAAGTTAGAAATTATCAAAATCCAGTTTTATATGTAGTAGGTACATACAGAAATTTAGTTTTCTAGGTACCCCACAACACTATGTTGATATAATTTAAAGTATATTATACATTCCATAATTATTATTGTAAATCTTTTAAAATTGTAATAATATATTGAATTAATAATATATTGAATATTGAATTACAATTAATGATATTGACATTCAATTCAAGCTTGATACAGGAGCTGAATCTAGCGTTTTACCTTTAAAATATTTCACGGATTTAAATATTGATAAATCTAAAATTATTCCAACAACCATGACAATTATTTCTTATGGCAATTTCAAATCTAAACCGTTAGGATACATCACACTCAAATGCATGTATAAAAATCAGTTTAAAAATGTAAAATTTTTGATTGTTGATTTAGATTCAGAGCCTCTACTTGGGTTAGGTGATTGTTTACATTTTAATATGATATCACGTATAAATTTAGTTCAAACTAAGATGCTAAATGATTCTAAACCATTACCCAAATCTAGAGAAGAAGTATATAAAAATTTCAAAGATATTTTCGAAGGTCTTGGGTGTATGCCTGGAGTGGTAGAAATTAAATTAAAGGATGTTGCAATACCAGTGATCCAAACACAGAGGAAAGTCCCATTGGCTTTACATGACAGATTAAAATGCGCATTAGATGAACTCGAAAATAAAAGTATAATTTCTAAAGTTGACTATCCAACTGACTGGGTGAACTCATTGATGATTGTCGAAAAGCCTAATGGTTCACTTCGTTTATGTTTGGATCCTAAACCACTAAACAAATATATATGTCGAGAACATTATATTATTCCTAAATGTGACGATATTTTAGCTAAGTTAGCAGGAAAAACAATTTTTTCAGTAATAGACATGAAGGATGGATTTTGGCAGATACAATTATCAGAAAAAAGTTCAGATTTATGTACGTTTAACACCCCATTTGGAAGATACAAATTTCATAGAGTTCCGTTTGGCTTAAGTAGTATACCAGAAATTTTTCAAAGAAAAAACATGGAAATTTTTGGTGATATTCCAAATGTGAATATATATTTTGATGATTTAATTATTTCCGGATTTGATGATAATGAACACGATTTGGCATTCAAAAAAGTACTTGAAAAAGCCCTTAAATTTAACATAAAATTTAATTTTGATAAATTGCAATACAAAATGAAAGAAGTCAATTTTTTAGGTCAAATCATTTCAAAAAATGGAATACAACCGTCTCAAAAAAATATTCAAGCAGTTTTATCTATCGAAAATCCTTCAAACAAAAAAGATTTATTACGAATACTTGGTCTTTTCAAATTTTTTTCTAAATTTATCCCGAATCTTTCACAATTAACTTATAACATGCGAAATCTTACTAGAAATGATATCAATTTTGAATGGTTAGAGTTTCATCAACAAGAACTTGACACATTAAAGACTTTAATCACAAATAAACCGATTTTGAAAATATTTGATCAAAATAAACCAATCGAAATACAAACTGATGCGTCTGGTAAAGGATTAGGATCCTGTATGATGCAAGATAAGTATCCAATAGCTTTTGCGTCAAGATCTCTTAATAGTGCCGAGGTAAAATATGCTCAAATTGAAAAGGAGCTTTTGAGTATTGTTTTTTCATGTGAGAAATTTCATTATTGGATATATGGTTGAGAAGTTCTAGTTAAAACTGACCATAAGCCATTAATTTCAATTTTTAAGAAAAATCTTGATGATGTTAGTGCTAGACTACAAAGAATGTTATTAAAATTGTTAAAATATAATATCAAAATTGAATATTTACCTGGGTCTAATATGTATGTGGCAGATGCATTGAGTAGGTCTTACATTAAAACTGAAATTCCTTTAGATGAAGAGTTGGAATATATTATTCATTCACTTTCTTTGACTGTACCAATGTCAACAGAAAAAAAAATTGTTTTTCAGAATGCATTTAACAATGATTTGATTTTATCACAAGTTAAAAACTTTTGTTTAAATGAATGGCCAAAAAATGATAAAAAATTGACTTCAGAATTGAAATACTACTATAATTTGAGAAACAATATTTATCTCTCTGATAATTTGCTGTTCTACAATCAAAAAATCGTGATTCCTTTTGAACTCAGAAATAATATGCTCAAGTTAATACATTCAGCTCACTTTGGCATACAAAAATGTAAACTACGGGCACGTGAAATCATGATATGGCCCAAAATGTCAAAAGAAATTGAAACCTTTGTGAGCAATTGTGAAATTTGTCAGCTTAATAAGCCAGCTAACCAAAAAGAGACTCTTATAGCCCATAAGCTACCAGAAAGGCCCTGGCAAATATTATATTCTGACTTTTTTGAATATCAATCTAAAAGCTACTTATTAATTGTTGATAGTTTTTCCCATTGGCTAGAAGTTTTTCCTACACAGAATAAGACAGCTGCAACTGTGATTAAGCATTGTAAGGATTTGTTCTCTAAATTTGGTGTCCCTGACATTTTTTGTTCTGATAATGTTCCTTATAATAGTATAGAATTCAAGAATTTTGCTAAATCTTGGAACTTTGATCTGCAATTTTCTAGTCATCATTATCACCAGTCTAATGGCTTCGCAGAGAAATATGTTGATATTTCTAAAAACATGCTCAAAAAAATGAAACATTTAGATGAACTTTCATACTTTTTATTAGAATATCGAAATACTCCTCTGCCCAGTATAGGATTTGCTCCCGCACAATTGCTTTTAAACCGCCTGGTGAAGACAAAATTTCCTATATCTTCAGAAAACCTTCTTCAAGAATTATTGATCAAAAAGAGGTGACATTAAAACTCAAGCAAAATTCAGAAACAGTTCAAAAGAATTATAACAAAACTGCAAAAGATTTGCCACCTTTGCAAAAAGATGACAGTGTTTTATTTCAAAAAAATAATTCTTGGAATAAAGGAAAAATAATAAGCAAATACAATGATAGATCTTATCTTATTAAAGATGAAAAAGGAAAAGAATTAAGAAGAAACAGAAAGTTTATAAATAAGACTAATTTACCTGTGCAAATTTTTAATGATATGTTTGATGATTTATTGTATGAAATATCTGATTTTAATGATGAGCCTACAAATGTTGATAGCACTGTAGTAGATTATAGTTCTCCTGTTGAGCTAATTTCTGAGACAGATTCATCTACTGATTGTGTTAGTGTTTCTGATTTTGAACAAACAGTCATTGAAAGCTCTTCACAGAAAGGTATTCTAATAAATATTAATTGTAATGAAGCTGACTCAGAAAATGCAGGACGGAAAGTAACAGAGAATCAAGATATAAGATATGTATTTTCAAGTGATCGTATGAATTTAAGTGATCGTCGAAGTGATAATAGTGACGATGATAACTCTAGTTGTGACACTGAAAATCCTGTTGTGACAAAACTAATAGTTTTAAAAAATCGCGTAGATCACGTCGTGTAGTTAAAACGCCAAACTATTTGGCTGATTATGAGCTTTATTGAAAAAAAAAGCGTGTTCTATGATTAGTTTTTAAGTTGTTTGTTACCCAACACTATTAGTTTTTAGTTTTGTTATTTGTACTCATTTATTAATTTATATTTAACTTGGCATGCCATACAGGTAATATATGTCATGAAGGAGAAGGTGGTTTTTAGAGAATGGCAGTAAGACACACGACTTGTCATGAGAATAAAGTTTGTAATAAAAAAGCTATTTAAAAAGTAAGTGTTTCAATATTAAAATATACAGAAAAATTAATAAAACTCTAAACCAAGTGTACAATAAAACAATTATATTGAAAATACTCAAAAAAATAGGTATTTTAGGTGACCGGGCTATACTGCACTTTATCCCCTAAATAAATATGCAGTATAGCCCGGTCACCTAAAATGGTATTTTTTTTGATTAAGAATCGTTTGTTTAAACGTTCAAATAGTGCATTTTGAAGAAAATTTTCTAGCGGAAATCTTTAATTCAAAAATTACAAATTAAAATTATATTGAAAATACTCAATTTTTTTAAATTTTAGGTGACCGGGCTATACTGCACTTTATCCCCTAAATAAATATGCAGTATAGCCCGGTCACCTAAAATAGTATTTTTTTGAATAAGAATCGTTTGTTTAACGTTCAAATAAAGCATTTTGAAGTGAATGTTTCAGCGGAAATATTCAATTGAAAAGTTAAAAATTAAAATTGTACTGAAAATACTTTTTATTTGCAACCGAGCTATAATGCACTTTTTCCCCTAAATAAAAATGCAGTATAGCGGGTCACCTAAAGAGTTTTTTATTTTTTTATTTATTTATTTATTTCCATTTCAAATTACACAAATTCATACAATAAGAACTGTAAAAATAAACATAAATTGAATGACGTCAAAAAAAAAAAAATCTACAAACAATCAATATCATAGGATTAACACTACTCATTCCTAGCTATTCATATACTCTTCAATATTATAGGGCTCAAGATTAATTAGAAACTGCTTTAATTTTTGCTTAAAATGTTTTTCATTTGTTGTATTTTTTATGTCATTACTTAATTTATTGTGAAGTCTGACACCCATATAGTAGGGATTTAATTAAGAAAATGCAGATTAACCCCAACTAACCCTTACTAACCCGTCCGTATAGTGCTAGTCTTGGTGCTAGTAGTCTGCATAAGTGAAATACTGTTTATTTTTAACCAACTTTTACTACTGCTCTTTACCCCCTAAATAAATATGCAGTAGGTATAGCCCGGTCACCGAAAATATTTTTTTTAAATTCAAAATCGTTTGTTTAACATCCAAATAGTGAATTTTAAATAAAATTTTCTAAAAGAAATTTTTAATTGAAAAATTACACTGACAATAAATTCTTTGAATTTATACGATATTGGTTTAAAATGCCTACCTACTAAAGATATGTTATCACTATGTTTAAATAAAGTTGTGTTTATTTCTGTAAATACAAATTGTTTTTAAAATCTTGCAAACCTTAACATGTCGAAGTTGTCCCACTCTCCCCTACTGCATATTTATTTAGGGCTGAAAGTGCAGTATAGGTCAGTTACAAATAAACAGTATTTTACTTCTGCGGACTAGCTAGCACTATACGGACGGGTTAGTAAGAGTTAGTTTGATTTAATCTGCATTTTCTTAATTAAATAAAAAACTCTTTAGGTGACCGGCTATACTGCATTTTTATTTAGGGGAAAAAGTGCATTATAGCTCGGTTGCAAATAAATAGTATTTTCAGTACAATTTTAATTTGTAATTTTTCAATTAAAGATTTTCAGATTTCCGGTGAAAAATTTTCTTTGAAATGCACTATTTGGATGTTTAACAAACAAATTTTAATGGAAAAAAAATACATTCTAGGTGACCGGGCTATACTGCATATTTATTTAGGGGATAAAGTGCAGTATAACCCGGTCACCTAAAATACCCATTTTTTCGAGTATTTTCAATATGATTTTAATTTGTAATTTTTAAATTAAAGATTTCCGCTGGAAAATTTTCTTCAAAATGCACTAGTTGAACGTTAAACAAACGATTCTTATTCAAAGGTGACCGGGCTATACTGCACTTTTACCTAAATGGTATTATCTGCTTTCAAATTGGAAGCACATATGTATATTTCTTTTTTTTTTTTTTCGCGTAGGTCGTTACTCTTTTTGTTTATTGGATGCGGATGCCAACCTTTCATTGTAATAAATCTTTCTTGCCTGTTTCATTGTCTTTCTGTAGATGCTGCTGTATCCATATTTGAAGTAGGTCATAAAAAATATATTATCAATATCTAGCGCAAACTTTCTCAAGGAATGAGGACACCTAAATTTTCTAGAAGCAATTCTTAAACCTTTTGTGATACAAGGCTTTTTTTTTCGATTTTTACTTGACTAACGGAAATGCATGGTTAAAAATTTCAATATTCTCACAATGAAATGAATGCAGAGCATTTACCTTCAGCAAAATCATTCTCCAATCAAATCTAGAGCAAACTTGTGAAAAAACAATACAAATCAAGCACAACACTGGACGGTGAAGTTGCAACAAATAAACATTTTCACATTTTAAGGGTAGGTCCTGGGTGTCCAAGTGAAATGTAGGTAGAGCAATCTTGCCCAAACAATAGGGATTCCGTAATTGGGTAGAAACGGCCAAAAATTGAGACGCACACAATAGAAAATGAGTATTTGATTATGATCATTAATGACATAACCTAATGACGTTATGGTTTGTGTTTGTGTCAAATGTTTGTGTGCCTCTTGCCGGCCATTTTTGTGTCACGTGTTTTGGATAGTCTAATAGCATGGCAATAGGGCATGTCCATGTGATGTCACAAATAAGTTTGACAGTTGCCCTGAGGTAAAACAAATTATTTATTTACATTCGTTTAGAGTTTAGATTAGGCCAGTTATGTTTTATGCGGTTTTCACAGCTTTTTCACAAGTTTTGGTGTTATTTTGTTTTAAAAAAGTTAGAGCGGAGTGTTTGTGTTCCAGTCTATGTGGTCTTTCATCTAAAAGTTTGCTAGGTTTTTCTATAATGGATTAAATTCAGGTTTTTTCCAACAAATATCAAAACCAAGTGGCACAAGAACAAATATATAAGTATAGTTACTCTATATTCAATCTATTTTTCTGTCAGATCTTCTCTTTTAACAACATTAATCAATTTTCTCTTCTTTCTTGAGCTAACAAATCAAACCTCCCATTGTTATTTAAAATTGATGGAAACCTGTGGAAGGATATTGTATCCCTTGCGTTATACTGCCACAATTACCAACTAAATAAACTCTATGCATGTCCAAGAAACTTCTGGAGCACACAGAAGGTATTTATTTAGAAAAATCTAACTAAAAACTAAAAAAACACTGTAAATTATATCTTTGTTTTACCTCAAGGCGATTGTCAATAGTGTCAAACTGTCAGATCGTGTACTTGCCCTATATCTGGTAATATGTGATAATACTAGGGAAATACCTGGCAATATGTGGAAATATTTTGTTAATACATGGAAATAGTTGGCAAGAACTTGTTATTAGGTACATAGAAATATCTGTTACTTAATACATGGAAATATATCAGTTAGTACTGTTAATGGATGTACAAATTTTGTTAGGTGAAAACACCTTCCAAACAGTAGAGACAACAAGATTATAAAAATTGCTGATAAATCAATGATAATTGATTGCTGATAAACAATAAAGGATGCACCAGGCGAAACCTAGCATTTATCAAAAAAACACTGTTAATAAGAAATAAATAAATAAAATGGCAACTTACCTTAACGGGTAACAAGGCACTAATTTTTACTAATAGTTTATTATCACTTCGATCTTCGAAAATTGGAATATTCACTTGCTTTTGATCTTTCAGTAGACAAAGTCTGCACATTACCGACATTTCACTCGGGCTAGCCATTTTCGCTCAGACTAAATTCAAATGTCCTCCGAGAAAAAACATAAACATTAAAGTTGTTGTTGTTGATCTATTCCTGTTTCTACTCCAAGAATAACGCAAAAGCAGAATAGATTGAATGAATCAAAGAAAAAAGAACCAATTAACTAATCAAGAATCCCAAGCTCAGCACATGTGATGTTATCATAACAATAACAACGTCAACAACCACAACCGACAACAACACTACAACATAACAAATAAAAACATTTTTTTAAGGTTAGAAAAATCTTGGACATTTGACTTTGACGTTTTGAAGTAGGGGATTGTTCCGTTTACTAATTTTACTACACTTAACGCTCCGGAGCTGTTTGGGATAATCAAGCATAAGCTGATTATGCTGGGTTATGTGATTATCAATTGTGTCATATTTCCCTACCTCCCTCGCCATCCAATCCTGGGCCTGCTAGTGACGTCACTAGCAGTAGCTCATAGTGATGACGTCACTCGCAGACCTCGATGTCATGCTTGCGATTCAGACTGTGCTTGTGAGTTAATTTTTTCGTCGATTTTAAATATAAAAAAATGATTTTCGGTTAGCTTGCGTTTCAAGCCCATGAGCCATTCCAAGCCATTTTAACCCTTGAATATAATTCCATCAAAAAAAAAATCAGTCATTTCATTGTGTCACGCAAGTGTCACTTGTTTGATTATCGTTTTGTTTAACTTTCAGTTAACAGTAGAGGTGGGTTGCGATTTCACGAACTGTGACTTTGTCACTGCTACTCGTCTGTCACAGTCACGGCTTGCTCCAGTCCCAGTCAAGTAGCAGTGACATTTTGTCACAGCCTGCTCCAATCTCCGACCGATGCAGCGCGGGCAGAACTCGAGCTGAGTGATGTAAATGAAATATTAATATTATAAATTGCATCGCGGTCACGCCAAATAGAAACTGCTACTGCAGAGAGCAGGCTGGAAACTGGAAACTGGAGCATCTCTCTAGGCCGTGACTGCGGACTGCGATTATGCCATTTTACGATCTAGCATTAACATATAATAATAGCAGTACGGCCGCCAACTAAGGTAAAACTGCTCTAAAAAATTACTGCTATTTGTCACAGTGACACGACTGGAGCAGTTACGTCTTGTCACAGCTCCATTAAAATCGCAGGTTGGCCCACCTCTAGTTAACAGTTCCGATGGTATTTTATAAAATTTAACGTTGTCGCGTTCTCCGCAGGCATATTACCAATATTTTTGCGCACTTAACATTTGCCCGTCCTGTTTGGCTAAGATCACGACAAGTAGAATTCTACTAGAATTCTACTTTCATGACGTCAGGTTGCCGAGCAACCATCATCATCGCCTGTATTCTAATTCATTGATTCTACACGATGAATAGGTCGTGGGTGACGTCATGACCGTAAAATTCTACTCGTCGTGATCCCAGCCGACTAACTTTTGACAGCCGCTATTTTGAACAGGTCGTTGGATTCAAGGATGTTGGCATATAAGTAAAAAATTATATAACACGTGTACTCCATTTACGCAATGAGAGGCGTTTGATGCAAAAATGAGTGAGATGGAAATATCATTTCTGCATAAGTCTATCTTGTAGTTCGGTCCGTCAAATCTACGCATGCCTATATACACAGCACTCATTGGTCGTTGAGCATCGTCCGTCCACTACGAAAACGAGATTATCGATCGTCTAAAAACCATGCTTACAACCCACAAATCACCTCAACTGCAATCAACGCATGCGCACTAGACCAAACCAGGCTGAGCGATAGACTTATGCGAATTTGATATATCTGTCTCACACATTTTTGCATCAGGGTACAGCAAGAACACGCGTTATATAGTTTTTTACTTATATGGATGTTGGATTGCTCTATTGACAGATGAAACGCAATTTTTCACGCGTATGTGCACGCAAATGCTCGATTGCAAGCTGAAAAGCACCTCCAAGGTGAACTCGGAGCAAAAAGAGGAAAGTATGTGAAATTACAGTGTCGAATGTCTATTTGGAGTATTGATAAACTTAACTTTCTCCCAAGTTGACATAATAAATTTGAAAGTAGAACACGAAATTAGAGTGGTTCTATGTTCTTATATGGTATAAAAACTATAAAAAAAACGTTAATTAAACCCAAACGACTCGAAGTTTTTGTAGTGGAAGACAAAAATGATAAAATAGACAAGA